>OZ007564.1:147300358-148571181 GCA_963931875.1 Pollenia griseotomentosa
AGTATAAAATTGCTTACTTTAAAATATATTAAAACGAATAAATCATTCATTTGATTGTTAAAAAAAAAAAAATTAATTTTGTGTTTTTTTAGTGAATGTAATCGGTTAATTTATTTAGACAATTTATTTATTAATTTAAGACTCGATTCATCGATTATATTATTCGATTAATAGATTATTATTCGATTAATCTATTACATTATTCGACTACAAATTATATTATTAAGTTTACAGTTGTATAGTTATTTTTAACATATTAAATGAGGCTATCAGCGCAGAAGTGGTGTAATCCACAATACAAGTTGGTTACGGTTCTGGTGTAAGATATGTTCTATGCACTGTTCTTTACAGTACAATAGTCGAGTAAGCCAACTGTTTGTATCCAAAACAGATGGCGCTAGAAACATAGTTTTTGCACGGGCCGTTACAACCAAGTACTATAGAGCAAGAGTACTGTTAACTCCTCATTATCTCATAATAAGTATTCTGGGGTTACACCACTTCTGCGCTGATAGCCTCAAATAAAGTTGAACAGGTTAAAGCCTTAACCGGCCAACCATTTAAATTATTGGATTATCTATGTGAATTTCTTGGTATACCCACACCACAATTGTTAAGAGGGTATTATGCGTTTCTGCTCATATTTGCAGCACCTTAATATATTGGTCCTAGACGCACCTTTAAGTCTACCGCTCGACTCAGAATCACTTTTTGATTCGATCTCGATCGATATTCAGCCGTCCATCAGTCCGGCTGGCTGGCTTTCCATGTTAACGTTGTGTGCAAAGTAGATGTCGCAATTGTAGAGATAATTTGGTACATAAGTTTAAATGGTCACATGGACTAAGCCTATTAAAAATGCTGAGAGTCGGCTTATAACATCAAATAGCCCCCATACAAGCTTCTTTCTTTAATAGTCTTTGTGCCCACAATCCATCCGATTAAGTTGGTATTAAATTTGTTTTAAACTTATTTTATTCCACTCAAAATCATATGATCGCGCTTAAACGACTTTGTGAACTTCTTGCTACTTTTAAAAGTAACTTCGTGACCGATTCATTTATAAAATATTTCACCGATTGCATTTAAATCCGCCTTATAGATTAAATTATTTCGTTAATAAAGTAAAAATTCGATTGAATTCAAAAAAATTGAATTCAAAAAAAAAATTAAAAAATTTCATAATGTGAGTTTTCCGTTTCGAAGGTGATAACATCATCAAAACCCCCGATTTAGTAATTAAAAAATTCGATTTATCTATTAAGTGTTTCGATTAATTACTAAATTATAAGATTAATCGATTACATCACATTTTTCGATTCATTTACTAAATTATTTGATTAATCGATTAAATAGATTGATTATTTAATAAACTTAATCAATTAGTCGATAAAATTAATTGATTAGTCGATTTAAATATAAAATATCTTGAATTTTTGTAAGCTCTTTAAAAGTTTGCACAAAACCATTGTGCTTACTCAGTCTTTCATTTATCGTTCCCCCAATACTCGTATTCATTCGTTCTCTTACTCATTCTTCCATTCATTCATTCATTCACTCATTTATTTGTTTGTTTGCTTTGTTTGTCCAGCAACAGTCACACAAAAAAGTATTTCAATCTGTTTGTATTTAAATTTTTATGCGTAAATATTGTGTTTGAGTGTGTGCAAGTGTGTAAACATACCCAGCGGGAAAAAGAAGGAGTAGGAAGGCCTTCTAGAAGGCCTCTGTACCCCTTCTTTTGGATGTACAAGGCCTTCTTGCTCCATTCCATACTCATATCTTTTTTTACACACGATGTCATTGCGGAGAAGGCCTTCCGCTCTCGCTTCTTTAGCAGGTACATAAGAAGGGTAACGGGACCAAAAAAAATTGATTTTGCTTTTGCTTGTGCAAAAAAACAATACAAAAAATGTTACTCCTTTTCTTCTCCCTTCTCATAGAAGCGAGTGTGGAAGGTGTATCTTATCTTTTATACGAAAGAGCCGAGGCCTTCTATGAGGCCTTCTTTAGCAGTTAGATAAAAATAGTAATTGAATCAAAAAATCTTTTAAGCAGGCCTTTAAAAAGGCCTGAAGTAAGAAGGTCTTCTAAGTTTTCCCGCTGGGTACATTTGGTTGTCTGTGCTTCTGTGTGCGTGTGTGTGTGTGATTGACTATACAAATTTTAAAAGCAACAGAATCCTTTTTTTGCAACTTGTTGTTGCTGCAATTTTATTGTGTCCCAACACACAAAAAAATAAATAAATAAATGCAGGACAAGAGTCTGGAGTGAAAGTGGTTTTATGTCTCTGTTTTAAATGCATGTGTCCCTGCTATTGGGCTTTTTCAATATTTTTAATTTTTTTGTTGCTTTCAATATTCGAGAGCTTGAATAAATACAATTTAAAATTGTTAGTAAAAATTTTTGTATTTAATAGTGAGATTTTCAGTAGACATTTTATTTAATAAAAACACACAAGAGGTTTTTTGATTGCCTGATTATTTACAAAAAAAGTGCTTGGAAATTTTAAAATTTACTTTAAAATTAAAGCATTTTTCAATTTTAAAAATTTATTCAAACGACAAGCTTCAAAGAGCTTAATTTAGATGTTAATAATCATTTTCTCTTTCCAAAAATTCTCTTTAATTAAAGATTTCATTAAATACATTTAAAATACTTATTGATTTAAAGTTTAAATTTCACATCAAACACAAATTTAAATTCCTTTCAATGTTGGTGATTATTGAATATTTTCGAAAAAATTTGCATTACAAATTTTCTTCAATATCTTTAAGATATTGCAAATGCAAACACACACACAAACAGCCATCTATAGAACATAATTACCCGATGGCATTAGAATATTGAAGAATATTTTTTTGTATAATTTTATTTCTTGAATTTTATATAAATTTTAACTTAAAACGCAATTTTAGAGACAACACTGGCATTCAATTTAATAAATTCAATGTCTACCACAAGAACGAATATTTAGTAGTAGAATTGTTTAGTGTTAGAAAAAACATACAAAAGGAGCAACATAGAAATTAATTAAGAAGTGTCAAAATAGCTTAGAAATATTTTCAAATCAATTTTTGCTTTTTAACACATACACAAACATATTTACTTATACAAACAGTAAGACAATTTACATTTTGCAACAGTAAGAAAAAAAGAATCTAGAGGCAAGTTTACTTTATTTTAAGGAAACTTTGGTGTCGGAGCACTCCTGAAATGGTACTTTAAATAAAAAAAGCTGTAACTTTATGTGGAAAACAAGTTTTAAGTGAAAAAACGAGTTTTTAGTGAAATAGCGAGTTCATATTAAAACAAAAATAGTTTTAAGAAAAAAAAGTTTCTAGAAAAAAAAGGCAAGTTTTTAGTGAAAACCCCGGTTTTGAGTGAAATAAAAAACAAGTTTATAGCAAAAAAATACAAGTGAAAGAACGAGATCTAAGCAAAAAATATACGAGTTCTTATCAAAAAAATCGGGTTTTAGTGAAAAAATAAGTTTTTTGTGAAAAAACAAGTTTTTAGTAAAATATAAAAAATGTTGAGTGAAACCCCGGTTTTAAGTGAAAAAACCGGTTTTAAATGAAAAGTTGAGTTTAAGTAAAAAAAACTAGTTTATAGTAAAAAACGGGTTTTCAGAGAAAAGAAACGGATTTTAAGTAAAACAGCGAGTTTTCAGTGAAACCAACAATTTTTAGTTAAAAAACATTGAGTTTTTAGGGAATTTTAGTAAAAAAGAGAGTTTATAGTGAAAATACGGGTTTTTAATGACAAAATTAATTTTTTGAGCAAAAAACAAGTTTTTAGTAAGGAAATAAAAAAATTTTTGTGAAAACCCGGTTTTTAGTGAAAAACCCCGGTTTGAAGTGAAAACGCAAGCATGATTGAATAAACGGGTTTTTAGAGAAAAGAAACGAATTTTAAGTAAAACAGCAAGTGAAAACACAAATTTTTTGTTTAAAAAATTGTGTTTTAAGGGAAATTTTATTTAAAAAAAGTTTATTGTGAAAAAAATGGGGTTTTAGTAAAAAAAAAATGGGTATTAAGTGAAAAACCTTGTTTCAAGTGAAAAAGCAAGTTTTAGGGAAGAAGCGAGTTTATAATGAAAGGACGGGTTTTTTATGAAAAAATTAGTTTGTTGAGAAAAAATAAGGTGCCAGTAAAACATTTTTAGTGAAAAAACCAGTTTTTAGTGTAAAAAGCGAGTTTCAAGTGTAAAAACGAGTTTTTAGAGAAAAAAAACGGATTTTAAGTATAACAGCGAGTTTTTTGTGAAAACGCGAATTTTTAATTTAAAAAAATAGTTGTTAGGGAATACGCGAGTTTAAATAAAAACCGGAGTTTTTAAAAAAGAAAGTAAATCGGTTTTAAGTGAAAAACTGAGTTTTTAGTTAAAAAGCGAGTTTATAGTTAAAAAACGGGTTTTAGTGAAAAAATTCGTTTTATTGTAGAAATAGAAAATTTTTAGTTAAAAACCCCAGTTTTTAGTAAAAGAGCGAGTTTTAATGGTAAAAACAAGTTTATAGTGCAGTTTCAGAGAAGAAAACGGAATTTTAGTGAAACAGCAAGTTTTTAGTGAAAATTTTTAGTGATAAAGCGAATTTACATTTAAAAAAACGAAGTTTTAGTAAAAAAATCGGTTTTTAGTGAAACCCGAGTTTTTAGTGAAACCCCGCGTTTTTAGTGAAAGCCCGAGTTTTTAGTGGAAACCCGTGTTTTTAACAAAAACCCGAGTTTTTAGTGAAACAGCAAGTTTTTAAGGAAAAAGCAAGTTTTTAGGGTTCAAGTTCATAGTGAAAAAACGGGTTTTTGGTGAAAAATGGGCTTTTAGTGAAAAACCAAGTATTTTTTAATGAAAATCCCGTTTTTAGCAAAAACCCTAGTTTTTTAATGAAGAAACCGTTTTTTAATACAAAAACCCGAGTTTTTTTAATGAAAAAAACGGGAATATAGTGAACAGTGAATTTTTAAAGAAAAAAACACGGAGTTTAGTGAAACCAGTTTTTTTTTACTGAACAAAAACCGAACTTTTGAGAAAGAAAATAATATTTTGCAGGAAATACTGGGTTTTGTAAAAACAAACACTTTTTCTGATGAACCCATAATTTTCTGAAAACCGAGTTTCTGGGAAAATATTCGAGTTATTTTGAGTTTTGGCTAACAAATTTTTATGAAAAAAATGAGTTTTAATGAGAAACTCGAAAACTCGAGTTTCTTCTAGAAAACCAAGTTTTTCTTTCTACAAAAATCTGTCCTAAATAAAATCTCAAAAGTACCGGTTTTTGTCCACCACCAATTTTGCTACTTACATAAAATTTCTGGTTTGCCAGCCTGATTTGTATTTATTGCAATAAATTGCTAAATAAAATATTGAAAATGCCAAACGAACAGGACATGACATACAAAATATATCAGTATCTAGAAATATGTATGTGTGTACATACAATTGACTATTAAAGGACATGTCTATAAGGACATTTGGCAAGAATGCGTTTGTCTGTTTATGAATGTGTTTATTTGGTAGAAAAATCTTAAAAAGATAGATATTTTGCAGTAATTGTTAATTTTATAAATGACAAGCCTTTAAACCGTAAAACACAAAAGATCATTACTAAATAAATACAAAATAAATGAATACAATATAGTAATCATAAGGGAAAAGACAGTGGGCGAAAAAAGCAAGACAACAAAAAAGTATTTAAAAAATAACTGAATATTTGTGAATTAACGCAGTTTTGCTAAGAACACCAAATTTTTGTGTGTAAAAAATCGAGGGCTTGTAAAAAAAAATGCGAAATATTTAGTTTTTATAAAAAAGAGTATTAAATGTTTAAAATAACTGATTTTTTTTTTTTTGTAAAGAAAATCGAGATGTCCTTTTTAAACCTTATTTTTTAAAAAAAAAAAGATGTTTGGCTTTTAAAATCGAGTTTGTCAAAACTAAATTTCTTTTAGCAAGTGGGAACAACTTTTTTCGTTTTTATAAAATAAATCTGGGTCTTTAAGCAAATAAAAAAATCTCTACATTTTTACTTTTTTTCGAAATTTCAGAGCATTAAACATCAAACATTGCCTTACTTATCGCATATGAAGTGACTTCTCTTTGGCGTTTGGCAAAACTGCCTTAATTCAGAAACTGTAGTTTTTCGTTATGTTAAATTGAAAAATATCTATTTGGTGTATTTCATAGGCTTTTTTCCTAATAGCAGATGCTAACGATTAGAAGCAGTTGTGCTACTCTAAAGTGATATGAACCAAGCAAAAGAGAAAAAAATTAATTAAAGCCAATCAAAATGGGTTTTTTTGACTAAGACCTTTTTGCCTAATGGCTAAGGTCGATTTTATGACACAACATATTTAAATTATATCAGCAGTAAAGTTGCCATAGTTAAATTAAAAAAAATCGCGGGAATTCGCACACAAATTTCCCGGGATTTTTTTCCCGAAAAATGAGCGGAGAAGTGAGAAATCCCGTATGAAAAACACTAATAAATCATATATATATCAACCTAGTCCACATCATATCTGGAGTCTTCGGGAACACATTTCAACGGACACACGGACAAACAGACAAACATTGTTTAATCAACTTCACTACTTATAAGGAAACAGAATATACATATATACATATATACTGAATAGGGTTTAACATCAATATTGTAGAATGAGAAACTTTCATATACCCTTTTCTCGAATGTTTTTTCAAAACCTCAAGTTCTTTTTTAAAAAAAAGTTTTCTAAAGAGTTTTGGTCTTGAAAAGTTTTTCTGCAGAAAATCATGTTTTTTTAGAAAACCGGCAACTTTTCTATAAAATCAAATTGCCTTTAGATAATCCAGTTTTTATGAATAATCAAACTTTACTGTAGGGCAACTCTGTCTCCAAAATCGCGTTAATTTTTTTACGGTACCAAATTTTATTTTGAATTTATTTTCGCTTCTAAAACCCCTTTTAAATGTCACATTTAAGATAGAAAACCTATCTTTACCATTTATTAAAAAAAGAGAATATCTTATTTGCTTTTGGTTTATTAGTACCTAAACATGCACACATCAGTCATTTCATTTCACAACAGGGGTGAATTTGTTGGGTTATTGCAAAAATAGAACAACAACAACGAAACCAATTCGTTTCCACTAACCAGTTAAACACACACACACAATTCCCTCAAGTGAGAACTGTTCAACTGCTTATTTTTAAAATAAAACATATTTTAAAAGTGGTAGACTTCGTAGGGGATGTAGCTCAGTGGTAGAGCGTTCGCTTTGCATGTGAAAGGCCCCGGGTTCGATCCCCGGCATCTCCAAGTGAATTTTTTTTACTTTTTTCTTTTGAATATTTATTTTATTAATTTAACAAAAACCAATTATTTTCTTTATTATAAATAAAAATTTTTCAAGTCTTTAATTTTTTTTAATAAAACAATTCTTTTCGGCATCTTCTGGATTTATGGCATATTAGTCTTCAAAATATTAACAAGCAGAGTGGCGCAGTGGAAGCGTGCTGGGCCCATAACCCAGAGGTCCGAGGATCGAAACCTTGCTCTGCTAAACCAGTGCCCCTGAAATTGAGTGTAGGGTGTTTTTTTTAAGTTATTTCAATAAATAAATCGAAAATTTTTTCAATTTTTTTTTTAAAGCCACCACCAAGAATTAGGATGAGCTATATGGTTTTGCCCAGCAAACACGGTTGTCTGATTTTATAAGTTTGATAATGATTTGAAAATCAAGGCATTCTCGACAAAAAGGGGAAATTATTTTCAAATTGAGAAATGCATTTTGTTTCAATTTGCTTTCCAATGTTATTCCCAAATGTTTTTTAAATGTGGATTTTAATACAATGTAGAGGAACGAACATAAATGAAAAAAAATTTTTTTTTTTCGTTCGTTATTTATTTAAAAAAAACTGTGAGCTAAAGGCATCATAGCAAAAAAGTTAAATAGTGTGGAAAGACGAAATACTTGGCTCATTTTTGTTTTGAGGGTTGTCGTGGCGAAGAACCGCGATCGTATAAAAAACTTATATTTTCTTCACTTTCCCGCTTTATTTATATTCGCATTCTTATACTTTTTTATTAATTTTTTACTCGCAATTAATTTCTACTTTTTTCACATGAAATTAAGAATTACTAAAGGCGAATTTAGTTCACGTAATATGTAATTTAACTTTAATTGCCATTTTTTATTGTAAACATTTATTTTTAGCTGCAGTGATGCAAAGCTTTTTTTGATTCGAGAATAGCATTCGATAACAATTTGATATCAAATTCATAAAATATTGTGTGTCAAACGTTTATATTCAAATCATTGTCAGTTTGAATTCAAATGTTGAAATCAAACAATAGAAAAAGGTTTGAGAATTGTGTTTGGTGTCAAATGATAAAGTTATTTCATATCAAAGGTTTAACTTTGTGTTTGTTGGATGATTGCTTATAACTTTTTTTAAACCCAAATAGTGGATAGGGTATTGTGCTCTTGTGCTGGTATGCGTTACACTTAAAAATATTGGTTTTGTATACCGACCGACTTAGAATCACTTTCAGAGGCGGTCGAACGATGTTCGTTCGGCTGGCTGTTTGTTTGTTCATGTCACCTAGTGCGCAAAGCACAGGTCCTAATTTTAAAGATAATTTAATGAAATTTGGGACAGACATACTTCTTAATTGCATAATAACTGTATTTACTGCACAAAGGTTTCGAAATTTGTACATGGTTTTTGATTGTGATGATTTGTCACTGCATTTGTTTTTTGTAAATCTTTGCAGCACTTCGTTTATAAAGTCAGGGTTTCGTGATGTTATTGGCACGCCAATCTTTTTGCAAGTTAACAAATGCAGCACGTGCTTTATTTATTCCATCTTTAGTAATTTAGATCTAAGAAAGGTGAAGGGGTCCACGACTTCTATTTTGATACCATCAACGAACATCAATCGTTGAACCAAATGTATTCTTACTTTGGTTGATCGAAATTAGCTTTTATTGATTATAAATTTTAATTGATTTACATGTTCTTCCGTACTTCTGTTCTTTATACTTCATACACCTAAGGCAAAAGATCTTCGTTTACATGTGTCCTTCAAGTTGTGCTGAAAAAAGGTCAACGAGAAAAAGAAAGACAAAAAACATGAAAAACAGATAAATGTACTTTCGACTTCAAGAAGAATTCTTGATAAAAAGTATAAAAAACAGAAGTAAGGAAGAACATGTAAATCAATAAAAAAAAAAGATAATCATAATTTAAAGAATATTTTGATTAACCAAACTTAAGGCCCAACCATAATGTGCTTAAGTTTGCTTAAGCAAATGTGCGAATTCATGCAAATTTATGAGGCAAACTATGTTGAACTTAAGGAAACTTTTTGCTAAGTTTAATGAAACTGTCATTTGCTTAAGCAAGGTGCGAAACTAATCGCACATTCCGTACGGAATCAAATGTTTTTTTATTTTGTTTTTGTTTTTTTAAATACATTTGAGAGACTTTTTGTTAATTTTTGACACTAGGTTAAGCAAGGTTATGCATATTATGGTTGGGCCTTTAGAATACCATTGACTGCCAGCCGTCGTGAAAGGCGGGTGCGTGTTTAACGGAAAAGATTTCTGAAGAGATAGTGTGGTTACTATCGAAACATGGCAAATCAACCTGTCCGTGAACGTGTGTTCGATTCCCCGCTCAGTCAAGAATTGTCAAAAAAAAAAAAATTCCAATAATTATTAATTTATTTAATGTTGTAAAATTCCCTTCTTCATAAAAATAATTCAATGAAAATTAAATTTAATGAACTTTAGCCTGATTAAAATATGAAAATTTGGATTAAAACCATAAACAGCTCAATAAAATAACCACAATACTATTTCAAGTCTGTTAATCTTATTTTCACTATACACAAAGAGGTGAGCCATAAGATAAATTACGTCTTCGTAGTCTATATCACTTAGGTTCTTTCATCACACCATTCAAAAGTAAAAGGAATAAAGTGGGAGACAGCACACAACCGTGTCTTACATCTGTAGCAGTGGTAAAGGGTTGGCTTTTCTTAAATTGCGCGTTTTGTATATATATATACATATATATATCACAACAATTTTTAAAAAATTTTTCCGCTATACCTTTGGCGATTAGTGCGGACAACATAGAGTTTCGGGATACTGTGTCGAATGCTTGCTTGATATGATCGAAGTTCTACCACTGGCAGGATACGCTCCAGAACCGATTTGTTTGAGTTTATTTACAGCTTATTTGTGCCTAATTTCCAATTAAATAAGTTTTTTTCAACTAAAACGAGCTTGTTGGTTTTCAATCCGAAGCTTTTTTGAAGAACTTTAAGGATCGTTATGGTTGAGTATTACAAAAGGCAGTGTGTTTTAAAGCAACGCCCGTAGAAACATCGACTTCGAATTACTTAATACTTAAGGTCCTGGAATATATACTCAATAAATATTTTGCTTGGGTAACACATGAAATTATAAACTTAACATACGATCCTCGTAGACTCATTCATCACTTGCGCTTTAAACTTTTGTTTAACTTTTAAATCGAATTTCGTCATTCTGTTTAAGCATCTGAGAGAATTTCAGCAAGTGTTTTTTTAATATTGTACTATTTTTCTTATATCTAACTACATTTAATTGCAATATTAAGAAAGAAAATAACGAATAAAATCCTAATTTCGCAAATGTTACACCTTTATTCCAAATATTTTTTCTACTTTAATCCAATAATTTTGGCGTATTCAATATATTCTCTTTGTAAAAATAGCTGCTACTTGCAATTCAATTGAAATTCTATATTTAATTTCTTCTTTTTTTATTATTTCTTCCTCCAATAAATCCAAACCGGAATGTGCATCAAAGGTGTTTGCAACAAATTTTTGTACTCTTAAGAATTTCCAAAAAAAAAAAAAATCCAAAAAGTAACGACATTACTTTAGGGATTCCTTTAAGAATCACGCCAAAAATATAGAGGAAAATATAAGAAATAAATTCTTGCACAGGACTACAAAAATAATGGCATTCCTTATGACCATGCTTTATTAAAGCAAGTATTTTCTCATCATTCCACCAAGATTTCGCTGCTCCTATTACCAATTTAATGAAAAAAATGTAGACAAATGATAGCGCAAGGGAGACTTAGCGAAATAGTCAAAGAAAGGGAAAGAAGAACTGAAAATAGAAATTTCCTTTAAATTGCGTAGAAAATAAGTTTTCATTGGCTGCACCACCATCAACCACCAACAGTGTCATACTCAGTGTTGGTTTTCCCATAATTTCACTTAATAATCTTAACATTTTTAACGCATTTCTTACTTGAATGGAAAACTTAGAGGTTTTTGCGTAAGATGATGGGTGGGGGGAGGGGGGGTTTTCAGGAAAACAGGCACTCGATGCCAGTTCCTTCCTTTTTTTAATTTATTTTCTTATTCCAGGCTTTTTTTTTTTTTTGTTTTTATTTTTTAGCTTTCATTTTGGCGTTTTTATTTTATTTAAACGTCGGCGAAAACTTTATAATCTGTTAATTATTTGTCTTATGCCAAGTTAGCGAAATTTTATTGCTTCTCTTGAGTCTTGCAGTCTTTGGCGGACTTTTTTCCAACCTCTCTTATATTTATTATAATTTGTGTTTTTTGCACGCTACAGTGTGTTTGGAAGGCAGTTAAGGATTACAAAACAGTTTACATGACTATAAGGCTTAATAAATAATATTTTAAATCATAATGACGTATTTTTTGTTTGAGGAAACAGGCCTGACTTAGAATTATTTTAAGCTTAGCGCTTACTGACCTCGCGTGTCCTTCTAATAAAGCATTTGCCTACCAAAAATCAAAGTCATGATTATTTCTTCAAACTCAAAAGTATTATGGGTCGATTACTGATGGCAACACAACTGAAGCAGCGAAATCAGCTGACACCGCTCATGTTAAAATATTTTAATAGCCATTGCTGTTCCCAAAAGCTAAAACAGTCTCATTAAAAATCCATAACCCCTCGAAAAGTCTTTCGATATTCTTCACCCGCCAAAATTAAAAGTCAAGCCTGTTCCCCCAAGTCAAGGAAGAAAAATAAAAATTCGCTTTAAGTTTTTATTTATGATTTCGAACTTAATTTTCACAAATGTTCAATGACTTGGGAATTACCTTATATTTGACAGGTTTCTGGAAATGTTCAAAATTTCAAACATATTTCAAATATTAAAAATTAATATGTATTACTTAAATTAAAAAAAAAAAAAGATGTGGAAAATATCGAATTTATTGATAATATAACAAGTTTTTTTATGTTCGAATTGCTTTTAATTCACTTTTAAGATTTAAAACCATTAAAATTACTAAAAACAAATTAAATATTTACTATTTTTTTATGTTTAAGCATGCTTTTTCGATTTTATTTCGATTCTTGAATACTGGAAAATAATAACACTGGTCGGCAACAAAATAAAAAAATTTTCAGATAATTAAAGGTTTTTTATGGAATTTTCGAATATTCGAAGTTAATTTCGAAAAATTTTCGAATACTAGAAAAAAGCAATAAAATACTCTAATTCATCAAATTATAAAAATATTTTATATTTATTCAGATTAAGGAAAGTGTTCGAAACGGTTAATTTTAGTTTTATAATCGAAGAATATTAAAATTAAAAAAAAAAATACTTTTTTAACTATTATTGAAGATTTTCGAACATGTTTGAAAATTTTTACATAATTTGGAATACAGAACAATAATAAATTATTCCTCGAATTGACATAAATAATTTAACTTTTCCAAGCTTCATAAATAACCAAACATTTTCTGCTACTAATAATACTCGAAAACATGAAATAAATTTCGAAAAGTATTCAAATATTGAACTTGAACTTTTTAAAATTTCAGCAAACTTTACAATGATTGAATGTGGTTAAAACCCCACTTTTATGCCTTAAAACTTTTAATTTTTTATTGAATTTTAATTGCTTTTAAACATTCGAACTTAATTTCGAAATATTTTAAATAACATATTTAAAAAGGACATTCAATAATTTTAGTATGTTAAAAAAAAATATTATGATTCGATTTTTTAATATTTAATTAAGTTTTACAAAGTTCGCTATTCTTTTAATTTACTTTTACAACCGAAATTTTTGCGAAATTGTTGTACGTAAATCCTTTGTTATTTGGTGTCTGTCGAACTTAATTTTAAAATATACTATATGAATACTGCAAATACACATTTAATTATCCTTGTTTTATCCAGGTTTGTTTAGATAGAATTATTTTAATTTAGAATATTCGAAATTCTGCTACTTTAAAGTGTTTGCCGAAAATGTTCTGCATTGGATTAAAGAAGTAAGTCTTTCGATATTCGTTTTCTATCGATCATAATTACAATATATAAATTTACACTCCTGCTTTTCCTTTTTTTAACACTTATATATATAATGACTATTTCCTTACGCATCACATTTTATACTTTTGCATACGTATTTCTAGACTTCCCTTTTAACCAATTTTTCTGCCCCTGTCTCCCTTTCTACCATTTTATCTCTCCTACCGTTGTTGCTAAACTTAAGTGTCCCTTTACATACTGGTTTCGTTTTAATAAAGAGAATAAAACACGAAACTCAACTTTTAACTACCAGCCCAGTCTTATTTATTTCAATACACTACAGCATAGCTATGTGTATTCCCTTTTTGCTTAGCTATATTTCTCGAATTTGATGCGGCATATAAATTTGAACTCTGTGTTATTTATTTCTTTAATGCTCTTTGTGAACTGTCTCCCCCTAATGTGGTGAATGTGGGAGAGAAATATTATTAAAAACTGCTTGTTGGGCTTAAGTCTATTGTTGTTTAAGGATTAGTTGGGGTCTTGGTATTCATTCCTTGCAATTGTATAGGCCACCACCAAAACTTAAAGCTAAATCTTAGAAGTGCAATAAAATGAAACCGTCAAGGCTACTGCGAGTATCAAAAGCAGTTTACCTTATGAACAAAGAAGCGCACAGTATAGAAAATATATGTTTGTTTAATTGGAATTTATATTTAGTTTTATTTATTTGAAAAAGAAAAAGGTGAAATATAAATTTATGATTTTAAGAAGGAGAAAAAGAGAAAATAATTTGTCTAAAATAAATTTTAGTACTGGGGATAATGGTAGGAAGTCTTTATATTATTAAATTTTAACATTTAGATTTTTTCAATAATTTTTAAAAATAATGCAAATTAATTTTTCAAAAATTTTTCGCTTAAGTACCTAAAATTTCCAAAAAAAAAATAAACTTAGAACTTTTAAGACCGAAAACTAATATTTTAAACAGAATTTTAAATTTGTTATTATTTTACAGTTTTTTTTTATATGTTCGAAAATTCGATTTCAACTTCGAAAAATGTTCGAATTCTAATTTTCTCTTACAGGTAAGAAAAATATTGAAATTAAATTTTTTGGTATAGTACCTAACTAGATTTTCGATATTCGAACATTTTGCTAGTTCATTACAGGTATTCGAAATTTTATAAATACTGAGACAAAATCGAATTATTTGTTGATTTAAATTGTTTTTGTTTTGGGGAATGCTCGAAAATTCGATGTTAACTTTGAAATATGTTCTAAAACCAATGTTCTCTTAGGGCCATTATTATAACTTGGCGTTAACTGTTATCCGGCAGATAACAGACGCTTTTTGACAGATAACACATTACTATCTGTCCACTTAATCTTAACATTAGCTAACTTCATGTTGTAATAATGGCCCTTACAGTTTAAAAGAATATTACCATTAAATTTTTTCGTATAGTTCGAAATTTTTGAACATTTATTACAGATATTCAAAGATTTTGAGAAAAATTTAAACGAGTGAGTTTTTTTACATTTATTGGAATTCTATCACTATTTTACAGGTTTTTAAAAATATTTGAATTTCAAAAAATGTTTGAATTGCAAAAAAATCTAAGCTTAGTTCTAAAGGTTTTTGCAGGATTATTAAAAAATTTGATTTAGTTTTTGAGAAAAGAAAATTTTAAAATTGTTTTTGTTTTAAATGTTAGTAAAACGAGTCACTTTTGCGCTCGGGTTCACAGGCAGTAACTATTAAAAAGTTCGAAATTTCTACATTTTTATCACAAAAGTTCGAAATTTTAAAATATTAATATAATATAAATTATTTATTTGCCTCAATGCCTTGGAAGTCTGCTGATAGTTTTCATGGTTTTAATAATGTTTAAAAATTTAAACTTAATTTCGAAAAAAAAAATTCGAATAACATTAAATTTAATTAAATTCTAGAGGCTTAAAAGATTTTAATAATATTATGATTTGATTTTTTTTTTAAAACCAAGTTGTACAATATTTCAAATTTTTACAGTTTTAACACAGAAATTCAAGATTGCGAACATCAAAAAAAAAAAAGTATTTGCTTACTTTTGTTAATTGTTTTATCTACTTTAATCAACAAAAATTACTACTTCAACAACTCTTTTACTGTTTTATTTAGTTATGTTTTGTTAGAAAATTCGTAAAAAAATTTTAAAAATTTCTGAAATGAAGTGTTTTTCATTATTTTAATTTGCAAAATTCTTGAAACATATTGTAATGTTTTGATATTTTAAAATAATTTTTGATAATCGAAATAGTTATTTCATCTCAATTAGAATTTAATTTTTTAAAAATCTACTTAAATATTATTTTGTTTTTGGTGGATAGCAATTTTTGAAGTTATTCACATTAAATCTCCCTCGAAAATTGTTCCCTTTTTTCTAAAAAATTTATACGGAAAAGCAAAATTTCTAATAATTTTTTCCACTTAATGAGAAAACCCTAGTTAATACAGCAAACATTTAATATATCGAAAAATCAACCAGAACCAGAAAAGTTGGTTTAAAAAAATATATGTCGAAAATATTTGTTTAACAATTTTTTCAATATAATATAACTTCGAATATCGGGTCTATGCAATAACTCCCACGAAATAAGTCCCACTTTTAAAAACGAAATAAGTCCCAACAAAAATTGCCTAAAAAAATGAAATAACTCCCACGAAATAAGTCCCACTTTTGAAAACGAAATAAGTCCCACCAAAATGAAATGATTTAAAAATTTACTTGAAATGAAATAACTCCCACTCAAAATGAAAAAACTCCCCCTTGAATAATATATTTCTTAAATGAATTAAGTCCCACTTTCATAAACGAAATAAGTCCCACTTTTTCACTGTTTAATGCGATTTCAAATAAGAAGTATTTGACCCGAAAAATCGTATGCAAGCTTGTAGAAGGCTTCTTAATGGAATGGATATTACGAATTTTGATAGAGTTCCAGAATTTATTATTAATTCTTTTTTCGGTCAAGGAACGTATAGAGAACGCCTACTAGTAACAACGTTTGGATTCGTAAATGGATTAAGTACAGATCAATTGTTCTTATTATTAAGATGGAAACCGTTCCGGAAGGACCATCAGATTAAAATTACCGACCTTTATAAATGGCTTGAAGATCCAGTACATGGTAGACGGTATTATAGTTTTAACGTGGCATTGGCATTAGTTGTATTTTGTAATGGTGATATTAGAAAACATGGAACACGAATTCCAATTTCCTACTAAAAATATAATAAAACACATACATACGTAATTACGTCAACAATTTTTTTTTAATATTGTTTTTCCAGTAGTTAACTTCGGTACCTATTTGTACACATTTCTTTAAAGTTTTTTTATTATAGTAAGTATAAAGTAATTAATAACAAAAAAAGGAGAGCCATGACAGATAAGGACAAAAAATTATAGTTGTCCCTTTTACGAAATGTCCAATATATAACTTTTTGCATAAGAAAAAAATGAGAAATAAAGCCATAATGACCTTTTATTTCATGGATCTATCGCACTCCTCCATAAAAAAATCATTTATTTATTATTTAGGGATATAAAATAACTCCCACTTTACAAAACGAATTTATTCCCACTCAAAACGAAATAAGTCCCACTTAAAATAAAAACGCGTAACGAAATAAGTCCCATCAATTAACGAAATAAGTCCCACTTTTAAAAACGATATAGCTCCCACTTTCAAAACAGCAATTTTTTGTGGGACTTATTTCGTTTTTAAAAGTGGGACTTATTTCGTGGGAGTTATTGCATAGACCCCGAATATCATTTAGTACATGTGCCTTACACATCGCATATTTGATTACAAACATTTTGGAATTTTCTGCGATAACAATGTTTGCGGTATTGATAAAAAAAAAGTTTGTAAGTATAATTATTGAATTTTTAGTAAACAACCAAGTTTATTGAGTCCATAAAAATGTTGTTGCACAAAATAATTTTTTTCAACAAAATGTTTACGTGATTTGTTAAAATAAATTGTTTATCGAATCTTTTATTATTTATTTATTAATTATGATGTGCCAAATTCCTAATTTTTATTCTTTGATAAATACACTAAAATTTATTGTGTGAGGGAATAGGAACTAGCCTATTCGCATTTCGCTGGTTACTTTGGAAAAACTAAAGATATTATTCAACTAAAACTGTAAAGCGAATAAGAATTATGAACTAAAAGATGGACATAAGTTGTAAAAATAATGTCTTTACTTTGATTCAAATCTTTTTTTTTAATTGAATATGAAGAAATATTTAATTATTAAATATGTTTTATTGAGTGCTATTTTGCAAAGTGTAATTTTGATAAATTTTTTGATTGAATCAAATAAATAGTTTGTTGACCTAAAATTTTATTTTTAAAAAACTGTGTTGTTCAAAATTTTCTTGAGATATTTTTTTCTTTATAAAGGGTGTTTTTTTAATCTAGAAAGAACTTTAAATTGTAAAAAGTAACACAAAAAATTAAATTTTGATGAAATATTTTTTTTTATCGTTTCAGTATACTCTGACAAATCATCATGAATAGACTCACGCTTGAACAACGCTACGAAATTATCCAAATTTACTTTGAAAATCGGTCGTCGATTCGCGCAACTTATATCGCAAAATTGTGTTCAGCGATGAGGCGCATTTTTAGCTTAACGGGTTTGTTAATAAGCAAAATTGCCGCATATGGAGCGAGACCAATCCACAAGAGACCCTACAGACTCCATTACATCCAGAAAAATGCACCGTTTGGTGCGGTTTTCACGCTGGTGGCATCATCGGACCTTATTTCTTCAAAAATGAGGCCGGAGCTCGCGTTACGGTCAATGGAGATCGTTACCGCACCATGATCAATGATTTTTTGTTTGAAAATATGGATGACATTGATCCGGAGGAGATGTGGTTTCAACAGGATGGCGCTACGTGCCATACGGCGAACGCAACCATCGACTTATTGAAATCAAAATTTGGCGATAAGTTGATTTCGAGAAATGGACCTGTCAATTGGCCTCCAAGGTCGTGCGATTTGACACCTCTCGATTATTTCCTGTGGGGCTACGTGAAGTCACTGGTTTATGCTGATAAACCAGCAACAATTGACGCCTTGGAGGCCAGCATTGTTCGTGTTATTCGTGACATACGGCCAGCAGTGCTCGAAAAAGTGGCCAAAAATTGGACGTCCAGAATGCGCTTCGTCAAGAACAGCCGCGGTGCCCATATGCCCGAAATCCTTTTCAAATGGTAATGTCACGTATTGATCTTTCGAATAAAAAAAAATTTTGATTACAATTTAATTTTTTGTGTTCTATCGGGCTTAAAAAAACACCCTATACATAAAAAATCATAGAAATAATTGAAAACTTTCTATACTTTAAAAAGTTTAGAGTTGTTTGAAACTTATTTAGTATTCAATATCGGGGTGACGAGGAGATTTCGAATAATGTTTTCGAACTTTATCAACCTTAAAACCATTACCGAAGTCCAATTAGTGAAAGACGTAGATTTAAATGTTTCTTTAAAAACTGTCAAAACAAATATTTCCTAAATTTAACATTTTCTTCAAAATTCAAATCCCCATAATAATTAGAAAATCGCTTTATTATCAAGATGTACCAAAATTTTAACAACTATTTGCTTTGAATAAAATTAACAAGATGCCGAGGATATTAAAGTTTTGCCTGTAGCAAAAAAAAAAAAACTTTTTTGTTTTTGCAAAAATTAAGATAATTATTATTTTAGTTCAGTTTTATTTTTTACATAACTGCCAGGAATTTTGCCTTATAATCAAAATATTTCTCAAGTCTAAGGTTTCTTTCTATTTGAACTGGAGTGTAGCAGTTGTTTTGAAAATAATTTTCGTAGTACGAGTACTTTTGTTTACATTTTAATTAAATTTAGCACAAATATGCATTTATTCATTACTAAAATACCTTGCAAATACTCAACCTTTATTTCAAATGTAAGTGTTTTTGTTTCGTATCTTTGTTAAAATAGTGCAACTGACTAAAATTTTACAAATGTGCGAAATGCTTTTAACAGGGTGGCTTGAATTAAAGGAGACAATGTCAGCTTAGAAAGGGAATATGCTGTATACTCTATGAACTAGACGACCTTGTAGAATCAAAATATTATGAAATTCTCTCCGTGTTTAAAAACAAGCGGCTAAAAGTCTGTTGCATTTTTCATGTTAACATTAGATTCAAAATGAATCTAATGAATCGATCGCTCTTAATCATGTTAACTAAGAAAGTCTCTTAAATTTGTGCCCACAAGTAAATCAAAGCAAAGATATTTAACAGCTGATTGAATATCAAAAAAAAGCTGATGGTTACAGTACTACAATATTTACAAAAAAAGCATGAACATTTTCTGAGTTGATTTTGGTTGGGTTTTGTATCAAAATGCTAACACCTTCAATATCAACTGTTAGTGCTGCCATTGTTAACTTTAAAATACACCTCTGAGAATACATAAGTTTCAAAAATGGTTTCGGAAATTAACATTTACATTATATTACCTCATTTTGGGACATGTCGTAATAAATTGTACTACCATGTTAACTAGCCTTTAAGCGCCATGCACTCGTGGAAACCTAATTGACATTAACTATGACATACTTTCGGCAAAACAGCACAGAACAAGGCCGATTAATACAACCTTTTACGGTATAAGAGCTAGAGACAGACGAAAAGAGTATTGGTATAGCAATATATATGCCACCGAAATTAAAAGACGAACAGATGCAAAGAACCTTGCCCATAAAGAGAGTAACAAGGGAATAAACGGGGATCGAATAAATCAAAAAATCTAGCTGGCTTTATAGAGCATCATTTCTCAACTCTTAATTCTCTATAAGGTACTAATAATGGCAAACCTTACAGCAACTCAGAAGAGGTTTCAATAAATACTAGATTTCACTTCCATTGAATTTTTTGAGATGTGGTTTAAGTTTAAACTTAGTTTAACGTAGTCAGGAACTCGGATTTTTCCGGCGAAATGTGTCAATAGTACGGTAAGTATGGATTTCCTTAAATCAAGTACACAACGCTTAATTCAAGTACGGATTATTCAAGTGCGAAATTCTTAACATATCCATATTTAATGCCGAATTCGTACTTAAAATAATCCGAAAACAGGATGGATTTAATTAAAAGTGAGATTAAATTCATCAGCGTTTAAAAAACTGCAGTCAAAGAAGAAAAACTGCAATTTCTTCCACTTCTTCATTTGTTATTGGCCAAAGAAAAACTGTTGCTTTTACTTCTGATTCATTAAATGTAAACAGTCGCTATCAAACCAACTCAAAACGCGAAAAGTTGTTCACAAATTATCGTTTTTTGTCAGTATTTAGTTTCGACTGCAGTTTTTTAAACACTGGAATTCATCTCAAACTGTGCTCGATTCAAGAATTTCTACGACGATTTAATATCGATTCGTACTTGAAATAATCCGAAAGTGAGGTTAGATTGATTCTAACCTAAACAATTACCCCAGAGAACCAGAGAGAATATTAATATTTAACTTACTCGTTACACATGTTTATTTCACTTTTATTGTATTTCGCCCTTTGTTCACTGACGATTCTTAACTATAAGACATCTGCAGCATGTTCAATATGGTTTCCGTAATCATTCTACTTTAAAAATTTGATGTATTTAACTAAATAATTAAAAACAAGAATATGGGAATTATTGCTTCTTATTTTACTTTTCACACATAAAAAAAACTATATTTTTCTTCTTGCAGTGTTGTTGTTGTGTCTAAACACACCCGTATGCACGCATATTGGCTTTCGAAAGTTATTTTATTTTTGATTGTTTTAAGTACTTTTGAGTGTTATCCGAACTTTAATTTTTGAGTACGACTTGTACTAAAGTGAGAATAAGAAACTTTAATTTAGAACAAGGTTTTTCTTTCTGTGTAGGCAGTAAGGCCTTGGAAAGGCAAAGGGTGAAGTTCTGATATCAGTATTATTGGATGTTCCAAAGTCAAAAATTTATTTTTGTAAATATTAAAATGGATTAGGGATATTCTCTGACGATCTTAAAGCTTTCAATCTGGCTGAGAATTCCCTATCATCACTAAAAACACATAGAAAATTGATGCCAGACAGATAATACAGAGATGCACTAAAGAATTTGCTCTTACCTATTGCATGGAAATTGGAGCTATCTAATCTCCGCAGTAGTTTTAGTTGAAAAAAAAACAAAAGCTCGGAGGGACAACAGCAGCAAGTCAAACTTCATCCTAGACAACTGGTTTAAAAATCAGGTCCTAACTCGGCAATTTTTCTTCTTCTGTGAGTTATTTGGGTTGAAATCACAATGACCACAAGCACCTTGATTTGGCCTTACTTAAAAGAAAAAAGCCTTTAAACATAGGAAAAAATAAAGAGGCACTTGAAATCCTGGTTTCTGCTAATAGAAAGAGCATAAAACCCCTTTTGAAACTCAGTGGTCCTTTCGTTATGCATAAATATAAAGCATTGCACCATTAAACAGTTTGGATTTAAGAGGTTCTTAGTTTAGCTTCTGGGTCACAAATTCATTCGTGAAAAAAACTTGGTGGTAAATACACTAAGGAACTTTCTCATTTCCTTGGTTGAATGTGCAAATATTTGTGTAACTTGTAAGTTAAAATGTTAAACGGCACTTCGCGCTACTGGAAAAAGTTTTTGCTGCAGTTAGATTAGAGCCATTTTTGCGACTTCTTGCTACGGCAGAAGCGTTGTGAAAATATATATGTATAGAAAAGTGCTGCTTTCAGTATCTAGACTAACTGAAGAATGCTTCACTTTATTATTCACATTAGTCTATTTAGTTTCGAGAAATGTTCTGGCTGGTTCTAATGAAACTGGATATAAAGGGTGGATAAATTTCAAGGGCCGATGTTGATTTTGAATAAAACACAAACTATTTAGGAAATTATTGTAATTTTATTTTATTATGATATATTGGTATTACTCAATTATGTATGGAACAAAATATCGGCCAAATGGGCGCCGCGACCACGGCGGCACACCTCCATCCGATGGTCCAAATTTTCGATGACCCTGAGGCATAATGGAGGTTCTTTGCCGTTAATGTGCCGAATTATCTTATCCTTTAGCTCTTGAATTGTTGCTGGCTTATCGACGTACACCTTTTCTTTCAAATAACCCCAAAGAAAAAAGTCCAACGGTGTCAAATCACATGATCTTGGCGGCCAATTGACATCGCCATTACGTGAGATAACACGGCCATTGAATTTGTTGCGCAAAAGAGCCATTGTTTCGTTAGCTGTGTCGCAAGTGGCACCGTCCTGCTGAAACCACATATCGTCCACATCCATATCTTCCAATTCGGGCCATAAAAAGTTCGTTATCATCTCACGATAGCGAACACCATTCACAGTAACTGCCTGACCGGCCTCATTTTGGAAAAAATACGGCCCGATGATGCCGCCAGCCCATAAACCGCACCAAACAGTCACTCTTTGTGGGTGCATTGGTTTTTCGACAATCACTCTTGGATTCTCATTCGCCCAAATGCGGCAATTCTGCTTATTGACGAATCCACTGAGGTGCAAATGTGCCTCATCACAAATCACGAAGTGCACGATATGCATTTTGATTTGAACGCCCATTTTCATAATAAGTCTGGATAACTTTAACAAGTTGTTGGATTGTTCAAATTGAGTAAGTCTGAAATAGAGAAATGTCAAATAAAATTCGGAAAAAAACTTGGCGTTTAGGTGTGGTTCACATTCAACATCGGCCCTTACAATTTAACCACCCTTTAGTAGGAAATATGTGATGTTAAGTCTTTTGGGTATTGCAAGTGATCCTTTCCCATACAACATAATCGCTTTAGGCGAACTGCTCGCCTAACCTTAATGAATGATACAAAACGCTTTGGAGCTTCAGAATGTTGGGTTACTCTACTATCCTTTAAGATCAATACCTTTTATTTCCTAAAGCCTAATAGTATACCACATAATTTCACTTTTTTAAATTCGAGTATATTTTAACATTAATCACCCTGTTTTTAAAATATATTTATTTTAAATTGTTATTTGTATATTTAGCTCAGCTCTTTTTCTTAGTATTAATCGGCTAAAAGCTGTAATTTATTAGCATTTTCTTAGCTTGGTGTTTATCTATGAAAGCTTCTGTTTTTTCTTTCTTATTTTCATCTTCATCTGTATGCAAAAACAAAATAAAACGAAAAATGAAAACTAAAAAGTGCCAGCAAACGTAACAGAGAACTAAGAAAACTTGACTTCTTTTAGAATTTTTGCAATTTGGCCAAAAATAAAACGCAAATACTTGCTAGAAATTGTATAATGTATATAATACACACCACTAGCATTTAACTCTCGAAATGATGATGATACTGCTTATACAACCTGATTCAGCTGAAAACTACATACGTACATATTCTTTTCCAAAAAAAAAAAGGTTTTGTTGTTTAACGTACCATGGAAAAGTAGAAAAGAAAAGACTACTTCTACTTTTACCTGCCTGTACTAATTCGACGCCAAAAACTTTTCTCTATTTATTTTTTTATCAAAACGTATATAAAAATAAAAAAATGTTTTCTAAGAACAAAGATAAAGGAAAAAGACAAGCAAATAAGAAAACTTAGCTAAAGGTTTTAGTCTGTTTTTAGGTTTAACTTTTTAAATGTCTGCAGTGTTTTCTTAAATTTTCCAACTGCCTGAAAGTATGCAATCAGCTATAACTATGCACACCTGTGTTTGCCATTTAACTACTAAAGAAAGCTTGGTTGGCTGACGTTTATAAGTAAGAAAGTATTTGGAGGCAAGTATGTGTTTTAAATTTGCTTATGCCATTTGCTGCTTCGTTTTTATTTTTTTTTCTCAGTTGCCAATCTTGGTGAATATATTCCTGGGCCTTTTTGTGTTGATCCTCATTTTTTTTTTTTTCTTTAAATGCAACTACAAGGTGGCGCAAAAGACATCACCCTATTGGAAGATGCTATAATTTTTGCGAATTGCGATAAATGTCAGTTCTGGGTTCAAATTTGTGAAGTAAACAGATACAAAATACAGGTTAATTCGAAAGCGCTATACTCATCAAGAAGGCATAATAACTGCTTCGATTGCTTCATTCGTCAGGAATGCGAGAACCTGCCGCTGGAAGTTCTGGCGATAGTGATGAAAAATGTCATAAATCAGGTCCGTATGGCCGCTATAATTTTTCCACTTAAAGAAAAAAATTAAGACTTCAAATAAACACAATCCTAAAGTAAAACTAAGGTATTTATTTATAAGAAAATTGCGCCACCATTATTCAGTATTTGTATGCATTTAATTTTAGCAGTATTTCGTTTTCTGCTTTTCTTCTTAAGGAAAAAAGTGCAAAACTATTTCAACGGCGTTTCATTTTATAAATATGCATATTATTACTCTTGTACTTTTTGCTTTTCCTTTTAAATTTCAACTCTTTTGACTTTTAATACATTTTAAATTAAAATTAAAGATGTTCACTCGTTTACGTATGTATTAGCCTTTAGTCGGTGTTTTAAGAAATATTTAATAAATATGCTAAGCAGCAAATAAATATTGTGTGCCTTTTAGTAATTTCGAAAAATTCTGGCAAAAGTGAAAACATCCCAGCTAAATATTTAATTAATAAAAAATACCTGCACTATTTTTAAGGTCATTTTAATTCTACTCTAAACTCTAAAAAGTATCCTTACTTTCTGTTATTCGGCCTTATTGTGAGTGTCGTTGTCGTAGTCAAAAAACCCGCCGTTTGTAAAAATTGATATTATGATTTTCGCAAACGACATAATTACGACAAATTTTTAATCAGCCTTATTACGAGAGTCGTTGTTATAATCTAAGTCGTGCTCGTTTGAAATTTTTTTCGGCATCATTTTTAATTTACGGCAACAAAAATGTAAAACACATAGAAAGTTTGTCGTATTTATGTCGTTTACGACAATCTTAATAGCAATTTTTAAAAACGACTGGTTTTCGACTATGACAACGACACTCATAACACAGTGCAACAAAATTGCGATTATCGCCGCCAGTCTCAATACTTGCAACGCGAAATGAAACTAGACTACTGGTAGAGCAAAACTACCAAAGGGTTTTTCCCTCGATTTTTCGAAATTTCGGCCCTTGAAATTTCAAAAGGCGTTTGGCATAAGTCAAAAAAAAAATATACTAAATGTACTTCTCAGCTAAAAAATTATTAGTTTTAATATATTAACCCTCTAACTCTCATTTTAAAAAGTCATTTTTGTTCTTTTTTCCAACTTTCACACAAAGTATACTAAAACGGCACTAAAGAGGGTTAAAAATATTTTCTGCAACAAATTTCACTAGGAGTCTTCGCAAACTAAAAGTTCGAGCAATATATGTAATATGCTTAATAAAGGAAAATTGAAAAGTAGGAAATATATATAAATTTTTCATAAAAGCAGTGGTAATTTAGTCAAGACAGCGTGAAGTATTCCGAAGTAAATGGAATATTAGGATTTATAAATAAAAACCCGAGCTAACTTTTTAAAACCCTTCGGCAGATTTGCTCTACCAGTAGTCTAGTTTTATTGAGCGTTGCAAGTATTGAGGCTGTTTTTTTTATTGCATTGTGTAATAAGACCGAATGTGTTTTACATTGTCGTTGTAGTAAATTTTAAATTATATCGAAAGAAGCTTCAAACTAGTACGATTTCGACCACGACAACGACTCTCGTAATAAGGCTGATTATTACCAAAACTTTCTTAAAAAAAAACTTTTTAAATTCTATTCAAAAATATCAACTGTTAAAACAAAAATCGGAGAACCTGCATCCATAAGATATTTCAAGGCTATAGGGCAATATGCTTCTTATAGAAACCACGGGAACTAATATATTTATATAGAGAATAGAATCTAGTGGGATGCAAGTTTGGAGAAACAATTAAAAGACGACATATTCAGCCTTATTATGTGTGTCGTTTTCGTAGTCGAAGTAGTTTTTAAAAATTGGCAAAATAATTGTCGTAAACGACATAAATTCGACAAATTTTCAATGTGTTTAACATTGCCGTTGTCGTAAAATAAAAATCATATCGAAAAAAATTTCAAACGATTACGACCTTCGACCACGACTCTCGTAATAAGGCTGATTCTTTTTTTTTGATGACCATTTGGGCTATTATTAAGGAAGACGAGAGTTCTAAGAATCACAGCTCGGAGACGTTACCTTTCGGGAAATTCGTGTTAATTGTTCTTAAAGTACTTATCCCGTGACCAGTGAACACAATATTATAATAAAGAGGAACGAATTGTAATAGAAGAAAACAAGATATATTATTAAACTGGTGATAATGTGTTTAAAGTGTAGTTACTCCAGAGGAAAGGTAATTGGCACCAGTGTTTAAAACGCTGCAGTTGAGATAGTAAAAGTCATACGATTGCGCTGTAACTTCGACTTCTTCATTTGTCATTGGACAAAAATAAACTTTTATATTTAATTCTGATTCATTAAATGAAAACATTCGCAAAAACAGGCAAAAGCAAAAATCGAAAAGTTGTTCAAAACAAAGAACATTGACAGTCGACATGTTCGGAAGTGTTTGGTTTGACAGACTGAAACTTTTAAAAAATCCCATAGTTAACGAAGATTTTCTGAATGTGTCCCAAGTATTGGAAACGGACAAAAAAATTCCCCGATTTTATTTCCCTTCATAAAAACGGAAGATAAAACTTGGTAAACCCGATTTTAAGATAACTGATTTGTTCTCCACTTGGTCTATTATTTCACAAGCTCGATAACATTCACAACTATCCTTAAATCAGGAAATATTGTATAAAAAAATTGTCTTGATATCAAATTTTCAGGATATTGGAAATCAAGAAATTGGGTCTATTAGTTCATTCGGTTTATTATTTCCTGCCGAAAATAGTTTTTTGACACTGTAATTTTTGCTAAATACCGAAAAAAGAAAATTGATTTTGGCTGAAAAAATTTAAGGATATGAAAATCCAGATATTCTTTTCAAAAAAAATGTATGGGTTTTTTAATCTGTTACAGGTTCATTTCTGTCGGTTTGTAATATTACACAGTGAGATAGTCAGCAAACAAAACTTTAAAAGATATTTCCTTTCCACGATTTTTTATAGCTTTTTTAGAAAATCGTCAAATTAATTCATAAAATTTTCAAAAATTTTTGGCAAAGTCAACGTTTAAGCTAAATAATCATTACACTAAAAGACTGCGCTTTGTGGGTTTAGATGGCTGTTTTATGAGCTGCCGTAAACGAAGCAAGTTTACAAGTCCTCCGAAAACATCTTGAGTTTCTCTCAAGCACAGTACAAAGTCTGGGTTTACACTGTGAAAGTTTTCTTTCAGAAAGTCTAAGTTTATTGGTGAGAGGGGGTGGGAGCATGCTATTCAAATCTACCCTCTCAAGCCTTCTTGGGAAGAATAGCATGTTCTCACCCCCTCTCACCAATTAAGTCAGACTTTCTGAAAGAAAACGTTCATAGTGTAAGCCCAGACTTTGTATTGTGCTTGCTTTTTTAGTTGTCTATAAAATTTCCGACAATTTTTACTTTTTTAATATTTTTATACCAATTTTCTTTTTATTTTTTTTTTTTTTTTTTTGCACTAAATTAATAAATTTTTTTAATTAAAAAAATATAGAGTTTATAAAAACATGTGTACAAACTTCGATAGCTGTAACGACAAAAACGATAAATATGTTGATATTCAAATGAATTTTACATATTTTTTTGTTTAAAGCTTTTTGTTTATTTATATCATTTACCAAATTGTATGAATTCATGAAATATTGTCAATTAAACAATGGTGTTCGGTTATGTAGAAACAGTAGTGAAGTAGTAGGATAGTAGAAATGATAGAGTGGACAACCAACGAACCAAAAGAATGGGTAGGGAAATATGAATTCGTCATGTTTGAATACGAAGGTGATCTGGGAAATTATTTCAAAATTTCAATAAAAGAACATTAAAAGATGTTGTTATCTAATTTTTGATATTTTACTTAGGTTTTGAGTTCATCATCATTTAATTTTCATTAAATTATTTTTACTGAAGGAAGGAATTTTACAAAATGAAATTTTTATTAAAATTTTGTTATTGATAATTTTCTTGGCTGAGCTGGGGCTCGAACCTGGGTTGAATTTACATGTTCTTTTATCAGAATTCTTTGACGTTCTAAAGCCCTTATGACACTACATTTTTAATGCATTGTTCAAGTTTTGGTGAACAGTACAAATATATTGTAATACAAAAATTTACCAAGTGCAAAGAGTTAAGCTGTATTAAGATAAATGGCAAACCGTCAAAAATTTTACTAAAGTTATCGATAAAAAATGAAGTTATGTCAAAAAAAATGTTAAATTGTTTAACTTAAAACTTTACATTTCAAGCTTGAAATATTAAAAGTGTTGCTGAATCAGCGGTTTATGGGCAAATTCAGCGATTTACCGCTTTTTGTTTTTTAGGTTTCTCATAAACAAAAAGTTGGCAACATTTAATAAAATAAACAAAACAGGGATGGTTAAGTTGTTTCAATTGTACTTTTTTGTTGATACTTTTTAAACTAAGATTTATAATACCTTTTTGTGGTGTTTTTTATGCACATAAATAAAATTAATTCGAACTAAAAAAAATCTTTTAGTACAATTAGGGTAAAAAAGTACAATTTTTAAAGGTTGTTGGTACAAT
This sequence comes from Pollenia griseotomentosa, assembly GCA_963931875.1. Lineage (NCBI taxonomy): Eukaryota > Metazoa > Arthropoda > Insecta > Diptera > Polleniidae > Pollenia > Pollenia griseotomentosa. The sequence continues at coordinate 147,329,377 of OZ007564.1, forward strand.
TTTAAAAATTCTCAACGCCATCCCTGAAACAAGACCATAACAAGAGAAAAAAAAACTAAAAACTTTGTTTACACTTTTTATAGTTCGCTCTTTCTAACATTTACTGTTTCTTTCTATCAATTCTATATCAATTTATGAATAAAAAATGTAGTGTCATAAGGGCTTAACCTCTGCACCACTGCGATGCCTGCCAGCCAACAGTCAAACATCAATCTATAACCAGTGGTAATGGTGGTTCGAAATTTGCTGCAATTATTTTTTTATTTTTTTTTTTCCTTTGGTTCTCTCTCTCAAATCATTCTAGCACTAAAGAGTAGGTATCTAAAGAACGTTCTTTTTTTTTGTTCAAGAAACATTATAAAGCTCCCAGTCGCACAAGATCATCTGAATATAACTCAGGGATCGTTTTGCATTTAAACTAAGCAACTTTGTGTTTCCGAAAGTCTTTCATATACATTTGGGAGAATTGGAAATTTCAAACCTAGTTTCCGAGCCATGGTCCAAGCATCTTGTAAATATATCGTTAAGAGATTTTGGAATCATGGAGATTCTTTTGATGAAACTGTAATTCTTTCCTTTTTCATGAAGGCTTTTGAAAATAAATAGCTCCGAGCTCTAAGAGACATTAATTATTTTGAATAGGATATTTTTCCTTAAAGAAGGTGAGGAAGATAAAAAAAATTGGGTTCTCTTCCTTAAAAAGCCATAAGAAACAAAATAAAGTTTTGGTCTGAGAATGATCAATTACTTACTGCTAACTGCTATTGGTAATTCAGTTCTTTATCTGTAAATTATTGTTTGTTGAATTTTTCTAAAGAAAAGGTCCTGTGTATATGGCTAAAATGGGGTGTTATGACACACAAAAACGTGTCATAGTCTGCGGACTTTAAAAAGTGTCACAATGTTGATGAAAGGCGTGTCATAAGGTCCCTGGATATTATGACACATTTTATTGAGTTATAAGCAATTAGTTGCTTGTTCCATTATTGCCAAGCTCTAGGGCGGAAGATTTAACAAAATCCTGATCACAAATTCTGGATCACAAAATTCCCAACTTTATAATCCCGAATATTGAAATCCTAAATTTAGAATGCCGAATTTAGAAGCTTTAGTTAGCGGAGCCAGTGTTTGTTATACCATAGAGTAGAAAATCCTTGCGCCCGGCCGAAGGCAGTCTTTGCAGGGCAACTTAAGTTAGCGAAGCCGGTGTACGTTATACAAAGAATTTCACATCTATGGTATAACAAACACCGACTTCGCTTATTAAAGCTTCCCTGCGTTGCCAGCCTTCGGCCATGCGCAAGGATTTTATCCTCCGGCTTCGCTAACTAAAGTGAACATTGAGACACATTTGATAGTGAAGTAACAACAAAGTGTCACAATGTCCGCGGACCATATGAACGTTTTTGGTGTGTCATAATGTCCTTGGACGTTATGACACTGGACTTTATGACATGCCACTGAATTCCCAATTATTAAAAATAAAATTAATTCTTCACTGCCGCCCATTTCTTGACGATACAGCTGAGATTTGGGATACAGAAACACACAGGCTAATTATGGACATTTTACTAGCACATTGGCCTACTCGATGTGAAAGTATTTTGGCTCTCATTGAAACTATTCAGTGTATCAAACGTAGAACTAAAGTTTATTCTGAGCTTGGTTCTACGGCAGCGGCTCTGTCTGATTAAGGTTCCGCGGTCAGGCAACAAAACAATTGGTTCAATTATTAAATGTTAAATAAATACTTAAAACTAGTCTCTAATATTAATCTATGCTCAGCTTGAGCTTTACAGAACGTTCTAATTGTACTGAAATTTTTTAATAGTTTTTTTTTACCAAGACAAGTTTTCATCTTCCAAACAGATTTTCCCCAAATATAGAAGTTTTATAGCACTAAAGATTTCAGAAAAAAATAATTGATAAAATACAAATTCGCAAAGTCTTTCCATCCTGTCCTCGCATAATATCTAGCCGAATATTTTTGTATATGTGTTTTAAATGAGACATATGGTTAAATGAATGAGCGTATTTATATTGTCTGTCTGCAAGTATGAACAGTAGTATGTGTTAGTTTTTGTGTGCACAGTGTACATGTTTGATTATCACTGTAACTGTAAATTTCCATTCGAATGAATATGAATGACCAGCAAAGTAGGATATACCTTTGATTATGTCCATATGGAAAGAGATTTTTTTTTTTTTGTTTGGTTTTTCTGTCCTCATTTCATATACGAATGTCATCTGTTTGTAGGTTTTGTAGTATTTGGCGAATTTGTATACAAATGTGGTATAAGATATGATAAAGTGTATGAAGTCCAAACTCACTCGCAATCCATTCACATGAATACATAAACTGAAATAGACTCATAGAGAGCGAGATTGAGGGAGAGAGAAACGTGATACAAATTAATGTGTAGACACTAATGTAGTGCAAAAGGATAAAGGAGAAGGATTGTAGTAATCACGAAAAAAATACTTAAAGAAATAATATGGAAAAGCAGTTTTAATGGTTTTTAAAAGACATTTTCTAAAGGAGCCAAGCAATCAGGTTATATACCCAGTTCTTAAGTCGCTTGGAGTTTTAATCCTTCTAGAGGATTTTAAATACAGAGCAAAGTTTTTAAGCCATTTACAATAAAAAAATCTGTGTTTGGGAATTAGTAATCCTGAATCCTGCCTACCAGTAGGTGTTCCAGAGCTAAATTGATCTTCGTTTATCATCTTATGTTAGTTTGGAGCAATTTTAAATGATTATGTTTTCGGTATAAAACAATTAATTTAAATTCTCTTCACAGAAAAAAATTTGTGCGCCAGTAAAAGAATTAATCAAAAATAAAATCAGTTTTAATTAAAAATTTAATCAGGTGAATTAAACTTTTAATCAAGTGTATTGAATGTTTAATTGACAATATTTCAATAAAACGTTTACAATATTTTAATTAAACGTTTAATTCACTTGATTAAAAGTTTAATTCACCGGATTAAATATTTAATTAAAACTGATTTTATTTTTGATTAATTCTTTTACTGGCGCAAAAATTTTTTTCTGTGTTGCGTAAAGAATTTTTAGCAAGGCAGGCAATTGAGCTAATGCAATATTAAGAAGTAGAGGTAATTTTATATTAGAACCTTCAAGGGACTTTAAGGTATAGCTTTAATATTAGTGTCCAGTCGCATCAAAGATTTTTAAGTTACTTGATCATGGACCAAAAATTAGGTTAACCTTAAATTCTTCTGCAGCCAGGATAATTTTTAGTTACTTTCTGATGGAATTTTCTCTGGACAAGTGTATATGAACCATGAAAGTCGATCTCTTTAGGCTTCGATGCTCAGTCTTTGAAGTTCTAAATTTTTTGTAGTTGACCTAAGCTTTATGTATTAATGTCCAATTTTCAGGATAGTATTTAAATCTATATTAAGTTAATTTTCATATAAACTTTAATCGTATTTAAGCACAGATTGATTTTTTGAGTTTTATTTGAAATCTTATTTAATTAAGATAAAAGTATGGTAGCACTACTAAATACAAAAAAAAATATCATAATAAAACAGTGTAATTATTACCAAGGGGGTCTCAAAAAAAAAACTCAATGTTATTGCTTTGTCTGTTGTTGTTGTATTGCTTTGATATTGAGGCCACCTTGCTAACTTTTACAATGGAAACTTAAGTTGAATTTAAATGTACGAGCCTAATGAATTAAGTTAAGTGTATTTAAAACGATTTTACCTATATATTAATGTGTTTTAATATCAAACAAAAAAATTGGCCGTTAGATTTTAATCTTGCCTGCATCTAGTAAAGTATAACAATTATTAAAGTTCTTTTTAGGTTTAAAAGCACTATAGAGTTTTTTTTGAAGTTCAAAAGGATAACAGAACTCTTAAAGATGTGCTAAGGGATCCCCTTCCATTGAAACAGAGGAATTTGATAACTTTCAAGTACTAATGGCAAGTTAAACGCTTTCTTCAGGTAAAAAATTTTGGTTTTCTGCTCAGGCTCTTTAAAATACTACATAGAGTACTCTTCCTCGGTTAGAAGGATTTTTGCGATTTTCGAGAAAGATTTTCTGAACTCTTTGCCTTGTTTGATTTCTTCAAATTAAGTTTTATAATATTGCTATCAAACTTCAAGTTGTACAAATAAAATGTCGGCAAAAGTGGACAAAGAACATAATAAACAAATGTATTCAGGTTTTCAAGACAAAGTCTTGACAGAAAGAATACGAAAAAACAGAGGAAAGAAAGCAACATGTAATATAAAAATAAAAGTGATAATTACAGAAAATTTCGAACCACCAGTACGACTGGTTGAAGATTGATGTTTGACTGTTAGCTGGCAGGCACCGCAGTGGTGCAGAGGTTAGAACTCAAAGAATTCTGATGATGAAAGAATGTGGTGACTCTTTAAACATGTAAATGCAACCCAGGTTCGAGCCCCAGCTCAGCCAAGAAAATTATCAAAAATTTTAATAAAAATTTCATGTTGTAAAATTCCTTTCTCAGTAAAAATAATTTAATGAAAATTAAATTTGATGAACTCAAGCCTAACTAAAAATATTGAAATTTAAAACTTTAATAAAATTTACTAATCAAAACATAAAACGTGGACTTTTTGTAAACATAAAGAAAACTTTAACATAACATGGGGGGCTTCACCTGAAAATTTTTTGTCATAATAAACGTCAAACTTCATATAAAAAAAACGCTGACAAAAATTTTAGTTTTTTTTTATATTGACGTTTGGTATGACAAAAAATTGTCAGGTGAAGACCCCATGTAAGATAAGACAAATAATGCAAGAGCAAAAAATCGTCATCTGTCGTAGTGATGTCACCTGTTTATTTCATCATGGTATCAATCGCTTGATTTGCTTCCAATTGTCTGTCGCACCGGGATAAAGAGTAGTCGCCCTCGATCTTCCTAGATCTCCAAGTCTTTAAAATTTTAAATGATTGTACCGGTCACCGAAGAGACCATTCAAATTTGTCCGTACCAAGGTAATATCCTCACAAAAGATCTCAGTGCTTTCCTTTAAAACGCTACCGACGAAAGGCACCAGTTAAGGGAGATTACACTGTTATTTAGCTATCAGGATTAAGGTCTACCTCGAAAAAATAACTTTAGATTAATGTGACAATCAACTAAGAACCCTATAGATGTAAGTGTTATGTAGAATTCAGAGATTTTCCAAGGAATTTTTCGAAAAAAAAAGAGATGCAAACACATTAATGAATTTATTTTTATTAATGATGATCTTTTGGAGATCATTTTTAGAGGCTTTTTCCAATCAAAGAAGATCTCTATAGACTAAGATCAACGATTCTTAGAGTCTTTTAAACAAAACGAAACCAGCAATTCATTTGTAACTGTAAGAATTTTTGACAATCTTCTGTAGATAATTTCTAGAGATGATAGACAATTGAAATATAATATATCTTTAATTACATCTTTAGGAAACTCTAAGCCATTTAAGGTCTTTAAATTTTAAATCTGAAAAAAGTGTACGAATAGATTAAATGGACTGCATAAAGATCTTGTTATCATGACTAGCATAAGATCGTTTTCGGCTTAAGAAACAAAATATACTCGTATAACTTGTTCAAGTCCCTTTAGCATTTTTTTCTCTGCGTAAAAAAACGTGTGAGTTCATGTTTGTGAGAACATTTTGCAATATTTATGAAATAAAAAGTAAACAACAAAAATTTTTCATTTTTTTGCTGAACAATACAGTGAAATAAAATGAATTCATCATCAACCAACGTCAAACAGTTGTCACACAATCATCAGCTATATCAACATCATCATACTCAACAACACCATCGTCATCATCATCATTCTCGCTATCATCATCGTGCAACTTGTATATGGCAGTGCAATTACTTACTAGAGTAATACCCCGAATAGTGGTGGTATTTCATCAGCATTGTTTGGGATTTTGGAAGGACACAGGGAGATAAATAGACTAAGTAGAGTATGTGTACAACTGCAACATCATACTCATCAGTTATAATTGTGACGAAAATCGTCTTGTTGGCTCTGTAATGGCTGTGGTCTATTAAAAAAAATAAGGAAAAGTGAAAATAAGTATTTTTTTTATCTTTAATTTTCAATTAACAAACATAAAATCCCACTCATCGTCAGTTTCATTATCATTATTTGTAAAAAATCTTCATCATCATTGTCATCATTTTAACTACCACCTCGAATTTTGCCCTTTTTGCAATTATTATTGCATTACAGAACTGCGAACTGAAAATAAATTTGGTATGAAGTAAAAGTGTCGAAATGCCGCTGGGATTGAATGCAAAAAAGGAAAAAAATAGCAATAAAAAGTTTAAAACTAAATTCGGGGGAAAGACTACAAATTCTAAGAAACAACGAAAATTTACAATAACAAATGTTCTGCATTAAAAATTAAATTTATTGACGAATTTGAGCACCAGAGCATAATGGATAAATGATCACTTATATTTCCTAATAAAAGTAGATTTTTTGGCAGACTTTGTACCAAAAACTTAAAAAACATTTTATTTACAAACTAAAAGCGCTAGACGTAAAAGTCTGTGATCAATAATATTTTCCAACAAAAATTATTTTTTTCGAAGATTTTGGACCAAAACCTAAAATGCGTTGAGGATTCGAAAGTTGAGGATTTTGTACCGAAGTCGGAGTCAAAGTACCCACAAAAACTCGCGACTACACTCCAAAATTTTTCGGCATAAAAAATGTTCTAATATTTTCCAAAATAAAAATTCTTGCTGTATTTAACCTTTTGAAAGTTACTGCACTAAAAAAAAAGAGTTTAAAGTCAATAAAGGACCAGTCTCATATACATTTGCCAACAGTGTAAGAGTAGGAGTTGGAGTCGGACTTAAAAAAATTTTTGACTACTCCACAGCTCTGGTTTTTTCAAAACTAAAAGCGCTAAAACAAAAGATTAATACATGTACATAATTACACCTACATATCGGCACTTTAAACGCAAAAGACCCTATCTATCATTTAAAAATTTTTACAGGAGTTGAAAAAATTATTTAAAATGATAAATTGTTAAATCGCCTTAAACTGTTTATAATTTATTTTTCTTCTATTTTTCTTGTAAAATCTACCAGTTGTTTTGACAATTGACAATGTTGCAAACTGTCAGTGTGGCCTTTCAGCGTTTACCACTTAATGTTTTATAGATAGAGCCTTTTGTTTTTTGCTAATCAAATTGCAAATTTTGTTCGGAAGATTCCAAAATTTTTTGTTGACATTTGTGTTGATGCAATACATCAGAATCAATGAAAAACTCGATTTTTAATTTTTGGTTAGTTAGGACCTTTTGCGTTTCATGTAACGAAAAAATCATATTTTATTTTTTATATATTATATTTATATTTTTTATTTTTTTTGAAAATGTGCCATATTTTTATCAATATGTTTTGAACCGCTTTACCAATCAAAGATCCAGTTATACATATTTGTTCGTCATCTCAATACCTTCCATTTGGTACCAATAGGACATATCTAGCTCGAGATATAATTTGTCAAGTGGAAAAAGGTCGAAAAAATGAGAAAATGTCCATATCTCAAAAACTGTTCCATAAAAAAAAATTTAACCTTGATTTTTGAATTCAGCGGAAAAAAATACATAAGAAAAATCACATCTCATCAAATGTACATGAAAAAAATTTCATTTTGTAAACTAGTGTATTTGTTGCACCTTAAAACCTTTAAGTATACCGATCTTCTCAGAATCACTTTCTGAGTCGGATTAACGATGACCGTCCGTCTGGCTGGCTGTCCATGTAAACCTTGTGCGCAAAGTACAGGTTGCAATTTTCGAGATAATTTGAAGAAATTTCTAATTGGTACAAGTACCAAGCCTATTGAAAAAGGGGCGAATCGGTCCATTATTTCACATAGCCCCCAAACAAGCTTCTCCGGAATAGGGTATTGGTGCTCACCAAAAAAAAATCAATTTTTTAAAAAAATTATTTTTTTTTAACTCAAAATTATATTTTGTTTTGGAGCATTTTTTTAATAGTATGAATAAATTTTCTGTTAAAACACACGAAAAATTTTAAATTCTTCTTCTAATTTTTAGCAAAAAAGTTTTATATTTAAATTTATTCCTCTTTTAGTGGGTATTTTTGTGACCAACATCCTTCCATTGTTGTGAAGCAGTCAGTTGGTGAAAAAAAAACTGTTGCTGCTGCTGTTGCTGTTTATTGTAGTTTTAATTCAATTAAATACCACAATAACAACAAGACGTACACAAAATCACAGAAAAAAAGGGAAAATAAAATTATTAAAAACTTTTTTCAAAGCAGTACGAGAGAGAAAAAAGGACATTTGTTAGAGTGACTAGGATGATGATGATGAGGAACCAGTCAATGATGTTGCTGCTGCTGCTGCTAGTGCTGCTGTGGCCTGCCATTTACTGACAACATTTCTGTTTTTGATGTTTGATGATAATGACCAAATGTTGTTCATTCATTAATTTCATTTTTATGTTTAATGCTTTTTTTATTTGCACATCATGTTGTTCTGACTTGGCCACTGGAAATCAGCCAGTCGCCCAGCTAGCTAGGCAGTCATTCAGTTAGCTAACCAGTCATTCATTCATTGAGTCTTTTAGTCCATCATTGATGGGTAAATGCCTTTTTGTTTGATAATATTCTTTAAATTGTTGTTGCTGCTCCTTTACTCAGAGAATGAATTTGATAAGCTTGAATATTGGCCAACATTTAATTTCCGTCTCCTAGGAACTATCACTGCAAAGATGTATAAGAGCTGAGAAGCGCGCAAAAAAAAATAAATAACAGGATTGAATGAATGATTTAAATTAGAAAAAAAAAATGTGAGAAACAGAAAGAAGTTCATTTAATGGACAAATTGAATATGTGTACCAATGTTACGGCAAAACCAACCAACCAGATATATAACAGAAAAATAGCACAAATTAATACACTTGAGCCTCTAAATGGACTTAATGCATTTTGTATAGAAACTATCAAGAAAACAAGTATGAAAAATTTATCATTAATAGTAGTTAAAAAACACTTTTCAATCATTTTATGAGAAACATATTTTTTAGAAACTAATCCCCAAACAGAAAAAATATTTTCCACCAATGATGACTTTTGAAATTCGAAATCTAAGGACTTAAATAGTGATTAGCTCCAATAGCTTATAATTCCCCCACTGAGAATCAATTTTCTAAAAATTTCTTAATAAAAATTAATTTTTTTTTAAAATTGTGTATGCAGTAATAAATTTGATTTTATTCACAAGGTTAGTTTATATTCAAATCGCAGTCAGCATCCAACTGACACACTTGTCCACTAAACAGAAGCCCCGCTGCAGAACCAACCCGAACTTTTAAATGCGCTCCAGTTCAACGCCACACAGAAAAAAATAAAAATTGATTTCAATTAAAAAATTTGTGATATTAAATAAAAAATTTATTAAATTTGCACCAGTAAACAAATTAATAGTATCAATTAAACCAGTTAATAGTATTAATTAAACGTTTAATTCACTTGATTAAAAGTTTAATTCACTTGATTAAATTTTTAATTAAAACTGATTATGTTTTCGATTAATGCTTTAATTGGTGAAAAATTTTGGAAAATTTTTTCTGTGCAGAAATATCGTACAATCCATTAAAGGTCCATCAATTCATTATTAAATTTCAATATAACCCGATTTTATCGACTATTGAAAAAATCGTAATCTATACATAAATCGGCACAAGCAAAACAGTTCAGAACACTTTCCTCTTATGTTTGTCAATCGATTTTAACAAAAATACACCATTTGAAAGGTATATATACAAGTGCACAACATATATATTATTTAAATCTGAGGGGGTAAAATTCATATCTCCAAAAATAAAAGATAAATATAAAAAAATTACTTATCGTGGTTTATTAGAAAAATAAGCAGACACGTGTGTGCGTGGAACTTTTCTGAAATTTGGCCCTTTTAAGGAGTAAGCCTGTATAACTTGTATTTCGGACCTTCTTTGTCACCTCATCTATCTATTAAGCCAATAAGCATATACATATATAAATTTGGTACTTTTTCGAAATTCAAACGTTTGTGGGGTGAAAATCGTACGTATTTTTGGTACTTTTTTACAAAACATTTTTCTCAATTCATTGACATAGTATACTACATATTAAATTATGGGCTTCCACTACGATTTTAAAATTTTTGATACTTCAATGGGGAGAAAGTATCGAAAAGGGAAAATACGGGAAAATAAATTTCTTTCTTTTACTTTTCCTTGCTGCATAAAATTGTAAATGCAGGGTCCTGAGTGTCCTGAGTTCCTTGTCACCCCATCTATCTATTAAACCAATAAACATATACAAATATAAATTTGGTACTTTTTTAAATTATGCGCTTCCACTACGATTTTAAAATTTTTGATACTTCAATGGGGAGAAAGAAAGTATCAAACAGGGAAAATACTGGTAGTTTTGAAATTTTCATTAGATATATTGGATCAAGAAACATAAAATTAAGCATGCATGATCCTGAATGAATAAGAATCAGTAAGGGGAAGCTTTTTAGTACTTTTTCGTTCTATAGCTGGTACTGTTTTAATTTTCGTTAATATTGGACCTAAAAACATAAAATTAAACAACAATCTGTAAGAGGGATCTTTTTGGTACTTTTTGAAATTTTTTTTAATACTGCACCAAGAAAAATAAAATTCAGAATGCAGAGTCCAGAATGATGGAGAAACTATAAGAGGAGACTTTGGTACTTTTTGGTTTTTCAATTGGAACTTTCTGATTTTTTTTTTATATTATTGAACATACAAAATCAAATTAAATATTTACGGACTTGAGTGGAATATAACATTTGGACCCGAGGTTGGTGCCTCGCCAAATCGACTTAGCCGAAGAAACAAATGATTGCAACATGTAAATTCATTTATAGTTGTTATATGTATGTTACAAACACTAGTTTATATAAATAGAAAGAAAACAAAAAAATATTAAAAAAGATTTAAACAACAATTTTATAGGGCCCATACGTTGATTGTGCAATCAAGTGATTGTGCAATTAAGCTTGAAGCACACAATACACCAGCATGCTGGTACAAAATTCATTTTTTACAAAAAATTGTGTGGAAAAAGTTGTAATGAATAACGATAAAATGTTCTACCATTTTATTGTAGCATTGGTTTTGTAATTCATATATGCAGTATTCCGTACTTTTATCTTTCCATAGTCAAGGCATTGTTTTATAAAGTTCGAGAAATTCTTCCCAAAACATTTTTTCTTTAGCATTCATATTTTAAATTTTAGATATTTTGATGTTTATGCCTTAACGATTTAACTTTTATGAGCTAACTTTACAAGAAACGTTTTAATCATGCTGGTACAATCAAAAAAGTATCAAACTATTTTTGATAAAGCACCAGCAGTAGGCACAATCACACCACAAGCTCATACACGGCCAATCAGCTGGCCCCATCACTTGATTGCACAATCATTTTAAACAGAAAGGTAAAATCTATTATATTTAAAAACATAAAGACTTATAACGGTAAGATTGAAACTTTTTGATTTGTTTTTGTACGAATTTTGGAGCTAAATATAAAGGTTTTTTATTTTGCAAGTAGAGCAAAGAGGGCGGGTCAATAAGTCCGTGACTTTTTTAATTTCTCGTCTCTTAAACTAAAAAGGCAACACTGGTCCTGTCAACAGGGATCTGTCAGTTGACTCCAGTTAAAATATTTATAAGCTGCGTCATATGGGAACTCTGCACTATCAATTTCAATGGTTTAAAAAAGTAAAATTTGTTGTGGCCCGGAGGATGTCCAGTTGAGGACTTTACACCGGAAACAATTGAAAAATTTTACGATATGGTGTTGGCCGACTGGACATTGAAAGTGTGAGAGATTGTGGAAGCTATAGTCATCTCACATGGCTTAGTGGTTTAAATTTTTAATGATCAGTGGCTTTTTAGAGATGGGTGCCGCGTTCGCACATAAAAGACTACAAACGCAACTGTGTAACAACTTTCCAGGAGTCTTTATCAACCGCAATATGGACGAGTATTTACGTCGTTACTTTCTATTGCGATGCGAATACAATTTCGATGAAAGAGCTAAATGCCCTGTAGGAACTCTTTATCACTTTCGCAAAGTTTTTTGAAAACTAAGCAATACTGGCAATAAAAATTAGAGATGGCGCAGATTGACAGTAATGAAATGTCAAAATATATAAAAAAAAATGTGAAATTGAAAAATTTAAATAAAATAAATAAATGCGAAAGACAAATGCGCAAACGCATTCAAGAGTACTAATCACTAGATTTGCTAACATTTTCTTTCCCATCGCAATAGAGAGTAGCCCCCCAGAGACCAAACAGTAATCAAAACAGTGAGTATTTGGGAATAAATCGGCGAAAAAGAAAGTCTAAATGGGTTTGTCATTGACTATCTTCAAAATGGTAATTTAAAGGGTATATTTATATTTATCGATATAATTATGTTTTGAAAAAACGACCGCAATTGACAAAGAAACAAGTTATTTTGCATCAGGACGATACAAGGGTTCATCCACGTACAGATTCCATGGTAAAAATCAATTAGACATTAAATTGCTCCCTCGTTAGCCCTATACTTTGGTTTTAGCTACGTTGAACTGGCAGGTTTTTTTGTTTCCAAATATAAATAAATAGCTCGGCGAGAAGAGATTTAACTCCGGCACTGAAATAATCTCACAAACAAAAATATATTTTGATGACCTTGACAAATCTTATTTTTTGGAAGGGCTAAAAAAATTGAAGAAACGTTGGACAAAGTGTATAAGCCTCAAAAGGGACTACGTTGAAAAATAAAATAACTTTTTTATCAAAAAAGTTGTATTTCTCTTTTAAAAATATTTATCGAAAATTTCAAACGAAACTTAATATGTTATGTAGTTATGTAGAAATTTCTGGGAATGTAGCCTAAGACGGTTATTAAAAAAGGGGAAATAAGAAACCTAAACTGGGTATCATCTAAAGTTGCATTTGCATTAAAACTAGAGAAAGATGTCCGCGTTATTCGAGAACCAGGTGTATTTTTAAAAGTTGTTCACTGGTGGTTCTATTTTTTAATAGAATATCCTTAGAAAATTTATTCTTATTTCCAAGGATTAACAAATGAGGAATAAGTTATGTCAATAAAAAAAATCGTACACATTAAAGCTATTTTAAAGTTAATGCTTAATTGAAATAAAATTTATAAAAAGATATTTGTAATTATTAAGATAAAACACTGACAATTTCGTTTTTAAATTTAAACAAAAGGATTCGTAATAAAACATATTGTTACTTTCACTCGTTAAGGAGCTAAGTCCAATTCAATAAATTTAACAGAGGAGGGAAAAAAATCTTTAGTTCTCAATATTTTTTAAATCTGTAAATGCAGTTAAGGTTTGTTGTCGACTCTTTTTCGATATGCAAGACATGGAAAACTAAAAATTATTACAAAGGTATTTTTTTCTGTTAAAAATTATGTATTTTTAATGTGAAGTTAGCCCTTTTTCTTCCACTTGTTTTTAATTTTATATATTAAAACAAAATTAGTAAAAATTGTTTATAACAGATCTCGTGTATTGTAACAAAGCATCTTGTACTAAATTTAAATGCTTTTGCAGTAACTGTTCTACAAATATATAGAAGATTCAAGTATATTCGTATGGGAGATGCCATGCCTACTTTTGTTATTTAGTCTAGTTTTTGAAAGGTATTGTGTATTGTTATCTAAGCTATTTGTACAAAATTAGAATACTTTCACTGTACTCCAAATATGTACAAATCTTTATTGTCATTGTATGGGAGGTGCCACTCCCACTTGAAAATTAAGCGCCGGGTAATCAGAAAATTACTGTGAAAATTTCAGGAAAATGTAGTAGTTGTAGTTAGTTTACTATAAGAATGGGTCCCACAACATTTGAAGACTTTTGTCTTCAGATATTTAATATTTTCGTCCTATGGGAGGTTCTGCTCTTTTTCCGCCCACCCCGGGAAATCAGAAAATTACTGTGAAAATTTCAGAAAAATGTAGTTGTAGCAGTTTACTAAAAGAGTGGGTCCTACAAAGCTTGAAGACTTCAGATATTTAATATTTTCGTCCTATGGGATGTTCTGCTCTTCCTTCGTTCACTCCTGCCATTTTTAATTTAAAATTATTAATAGTGTTTTTAACCACGTTTGAAGACTCTAGCCATAATAGTTCTTCAGTTACGCGATATTTTATATATGCATGCCATGGGGGGTATTGCTCCCCCTGTGTCTACCCCTTCATCAAATGTGTTGTTTACTATAAGAGTGACTTCTATCACATTTAAACATTCTCACTATAACAGTTCTTAAGATACGCGAATTTTAACATTGGCGTCCTATAGGGGTACCACTTCTCCTGCTGATATCTTATTCCAATTTCGGGGCTTAGAAGATTCTACTGCAAAGAAGTTGAAGAAAATGGGTGCGGCGGATCTTAAGATATGCGATACTTAATATTGGCATCCTATGGATGGTACCGCTTCCCCTGCGCCTATCCGAAAAATATGTAGCCTATTTTATTTTCAGAGCTCACGTGATGTTACTGTAAAATCCGTTCGGTAATTAAGGAGTCTATAAGCCAACAAACAAACAGACAGCTATAATGCAAAAAGGCGTAACTAAAAAAAATATAATTTTACGGGAGAAGCAAAATGAAAACTATTAACATGTCAGAAAAACATGCATTCGTATAAGAATACAGATTTGACATTGCTGCTGTAAATTCGCATATTCGTTCCAGTGGAAAGTTTTGTGGAGTTCCATACCAAGCGGAGCGAGCCATATGCGTGCTCTGCCCTTCCCAATCTGTTCCTGATATCTTGGTAAAAAAAAAACGCCTGTTATCGAAATGACACTGTCCAAGTATGTAAAGGCCCTTATGTTTTCAAGAGGTTGGTACAAAAGTACAGTTGGTTGTGTTTGTCCGCATTATTTTTGTCTTCGGGGCGTTAATTTTTAGTTCTTCCCTAGCGGTCATCAGAAGGGTACACATCTACTAGGTTCGCGGCCACTAGTGCGTAGAAGGTAACGAGGTGGCAGACAAATTGGCGAGACGGCGAGTTCGATTTCCGTACAACAGAGTGATTGCTATTCCAGTACCAATTCGTTTTATTAAGAGGGATACAGACTCTACTAAACAAAGGAAATCTAAGGCGGTTTGGGGAAACACCGAAACGTGCAGCGTTTCCAGGGTTATGTGGGGATCCCATGATCCAAAATCGACTTAAATTCTTCTATCGCTTCCGAGAAATGACTGTAGACTTCTGGTAGCTTTTATAACGGGTCACTAGTGACAATTGTAGATTATGTGGGGTACCAGGCGAGAAAGAGACGGTGGAGCACAAACTCTGCCACTGTCCGGCACTCATACGCTCCAGAACGAACTGTCTGGGAGATCATTACTTCCAAGATTTAGGGGAAATCTCTGGAATTGCACTATTGAGACTTTTAGCATTCGCCAAGAGGGTGTGGAGTACTCTGGGTATCATCACATCGAACTAACCGTTTCATCCAACACGTTTTATGCGGGGACCGGCCATATTGTATAATCTCATCTGCGTAACCCAGATCTACAAATTAACTCTCATTGCCCCATCTAATGTCACTTCTAAGGTAGAAAATTTTGCAGAGTATCCTCCCATTTACACCTTCTCCGTGGTTTTGAAGTGGATTATACACATCAAAGATGATAGATTTTTTAGCAATCGTTTAACAAGAAACCTTTTACTATTTAAAAAAACTTAAGAAATACTGAAAATTCTATCTTGATTTCTATAAACTCTTTTACGCTTATCTCCCATGTTTTGCGCTACAAACTTTTGGTCATAATTTCCTTCTGCTTACACAACTTTTACAACTTTTATTATCTCAAATAAACCTCTTAAAGTTTATTTTTTATGTAAAATAAAAACTATAATTATAAGCAAATGAACTGAACAAAACTTTAAACGAAAAGTTAAATTGAATTGAATTAAATGAATATTGCGGTAGCAGACGTATTAAAGATAATAACAGTAATAATAACTAGAACTTTCTAATTATAGAAATTAAAATCATGAATAAAAATGACCAAATGGTATATTTAAAAAAAAGAAACAAACAAATAAACTTAACCAAGTCAGACCAGACCAGACCAGGCCAAGAGAAGCTGACTGGTTGGCAAACACTTAAACTTTCTGCCACTAATGAGTTTGAAGCAAACAGAGACTAAACATTAAGATTAAGGATGTTGCAGGAAAATATCCTAGAAATAGATGTTTTATGTGTTACCAGTTAAACAGAGCAACTGTTCCAGCTTTAACTACATCTTTTACTTAAATTGCAGCCAATGAAGGAAACTTTTTTCTATCTGCATTTTTTCTTTCTTTTTTTCTAATTTTTTTCTAATGAGATTAGAATCTACTAAT
Organism: Pollenia griseotomentosa; assembly: GCA_963931875.1. Taxonomy (NCBI): domain Eukaryota; kingdom Metazoa; phylum Arthropoda; class Insecta; order Diptera; family Polleniidae; genus Pollenia; species Pollenia griseotomentosa. Next base: position 147,345,850 of record OZ007564.1, read on the forward strand.
GTTTGCAACTATTTTTTGCAAAAAAGAAAAATGCGTAAATAAGCAAGACGAGTTAAGCACAAATTCAAATATTGCAAGGGAGCGAATGGTATTCGCATAATCTAGATACCCACAAACACTTATATGAAACTACTCAAAAATGTTTCACCCGTCCCCCACACCCTTCTTGGGACATTGCTATACTTAAATGATTCAACATCTTGCGAACTTTTTTTTACTTTTTGCATCCTTTTGCAGCGTATTCATTTCTTAAGAAATGGCTGGAACAATGTACGAACAAATAAATGGAAACAAGGACTGCCAAGTACAAGAACTTGGAAAGTTTGTTTTTGAAATCCCAACAGGCAAACAGCCAACATTTGAAATGTTTTGCTGCATTGGCACAGTACAACAGTTCGCTCTTTACAGCACTCGTGGTAGTTGTTGGCCATCTGGCATTTTAGCTACAATTCCGTGCAAATATTATTCGCAACACTTACACTTTTTTATTTTGGGGGGCAACTGTTGTATGAGTAGGGGCTGGGTACATAAAAAGATAATACGTACGCCTTGTTCACACATTAATTGTTATAGCATTCTTTGAGGAACCGACACGTTTTATTAGCTTAGCTACACTCTAGAAAAAAGAAGAACAAAATGAATGAGTTCGTTTCAAAAGTAACCAATTGTATAAAACTGTTGCTGCCAAAATTGTTAAAAAATTAACTCTTAAACCTAAACATTAAAAAGAAAGGTGAAAAAGAACAGAAGAAGGATTTGATAATTTTAGATTTTTCGTTTTGTCCCCACATTAAGCATATCCTTGTTTCCGCTTTATGTAAGATCAATTGAGCTATTTTTTTTTTTTTTTTTTTTTTGTTAGAACTAGCACTTAATGCATTGTATTGTGTTGGAACTAGGAAAATTGGTTATGGAAAGGAGGAAAGAGGGAGTAGTGCTTGTGAACATTCGACTCAAACTTATTTATAGGTGATATAAATAGTAAGGAGATAAGATAGAGTGAACTATTAATTAAACAGTTTAAAAAAACCGAGGCACTAGAAAGCTTCATTCGACACTTTGAATATATGTTCTGTCCATTGGGCATCACATTGTATCCTCATGCCCAGAACATCAAGAGATTCTGATTCCTGAATAATTTTTAGATGGGGCACCTTGATCCGTCGCTCGTTTATGCGTCAGCACGCAACATTAGGTTTTTCGGGGATTAAAATCGACCCTATCCGCACGACCCCATTCCTAGATTATGTTAAGGTCTCGACCAAGCGTATCATTCTTGTTCTGCCTCATAGCACCAACGTCGGATACGATTAGTCTATAATCAAACGAATGCGAATGGCAAAGGTTGCTGTCATCTGCAAAAGAGTAGATAGGGTTGTAAGTTTGACATGGGAGGTCATTTAGAAAAATAAGAAATAGAGTAGGAGAAAGAACGGAGCCTTGTGGCACCCCTGAAGGAATCTTAAACTCGTTTGACGAAACCCCATCAATAACAACTCGAATAGTGCGATCTCTGAGATAGCTTGATATAAATCGAGAGAAATTATCACCGACACCAAATGACACAAGTTTTGCCAAGAGTACACTATGGCAGACTCTGTCAAACGCCTTGGAAATATCTAAAGCAATTACCTTGCATTCGCCAAAATGGTGAATGGAACGGCACCATTTTTTCGATAAAAGGGTCAGTAAGTCTCCAGTAGAGCGACCTCTACGAAAGTCTTTATGAGTTATCCCCTATTATGAGTTACATTCGACAAACGATTTTAGCTGGCTACCGAGAATCGACTATCGAACATAAAGCTTGTACTAAAAGTTAACAGCACTGCCGGAAATTTAATTGTGCGTAGAATTTTTAGGTTTGGTTTAGAGTTGAAGTTGACCCTTCAAAGCCACTGAAGAGGAATTATTTGGCCGTGAAATATTCATAAAGCTATCACGAACTATGGCATTTCGGTTGGTAAGTATCCTACTCAAGCTACACCTTCATGTTGGAAGTAAATTCAATGACTTACAGTTGGTTCTTTACCACGTTGCAAAAAGTTAGGTTACAAACTGTAACACGGCACTGTTATGCGACGCCAAGCCATTTACCAATACGGACGAGACGTAGAACGAAGGAAGGCAGACAAACAGAGGCGTTCTAATTGACCTTAAAAAATAAGTTAATGACGCTCGAGATATTCTGCGCCTAGAGCAGTTTTACGAATGACCCTTTATATTTTTCGCGACTAAAAACCAATTTCTTATAATGTTAACTTTATGCAGGCCTAAAAAGCACCAATTGAAAAAGTACTACCAAAAGGAATTTACATAAAAGTTTAAGTGGAGAACAGTATAGTCGCTGAAGAACAACGTTACGAATAGCGCTACAAGCTGTTAAAAGTTAAAATCGGCAGTTTCAAAATAGGGTCAACAGAATACGTAGTTTTTGTAGTCGTTGCAGTTTCAGTTGAAGCGCAAAATTTTTAACTTTGTTGCGCTACAGAGCATTAGTGAGCTTTAGCTAATACAACAACTAGTTTGTTCCAGGCCTTAGGCTATAAAAAAAAACTGGTATTATATCTCGCGGAGCTAAATTGTTTAAGACCGACCGTGACAATTTTTGTTCTTTTCGCTGTATAGTTGCTTTTGATACATCTTTGGCAAGTACAATTTTACAAAACCTCTGTACATCCGACAACGATACAGATACCGTGTGCTGTACAGACCAAACATATTTTCATGTTCTGACAATAAAAACCAAAAAATGTTGAACATTTTAATATGCTTGGGATTTACACCACTACATGTATACTTTTCAAATATGTTGAAGGCATCCCTTAACCATTTTCTGCTTGTGGCCAGTTCCAGTAAGCAATAAAAAAAATAAAAAATTTGTAAACTAAATTTGTTGGTTTGAATTGCCAGCTGATAGAACTGCTGTTAATAAACCTAATCAGTTAAATTCACAATATTGATTTTTTTTATCGAATTTGAGAAGTAAAAAAATATATGATGAGTACATTTTTGCGCTTTAAAAACTTTTCATTTAACATTTACAGAAATGTATTTTGTGCCACACTCACTTCTCCAATTCCGCCCAGATGCTATGCATTGACACCGAAGCTATTTGTACCAAATTTGGACCTTTTTACTGCTACTATTCTCCAGATATACCGAAATATATTTTTTATTTGTATTGAAGGTGTCACTCCCACATCTCCAATCTAGGCCATTTTTTCAAAATGGTTGTATATTAAAAACCTTGCTGTGTTTACCGAATTTCGACAATTTCTAGGCCACGCCCACTTCTGCAATGCCGCCTACATTTTGTTGGATGTTGTTGTTTGACAACCAAGATGCATGTACATAATTTGGAAACTTTGGCTCTTGCCGTTCTCCAGACATTCAGAAAAAAAACAGCAACAAGGTATTTATGTATGAGTGAAATTATAGACAGGTTTTTGCTCATATCTCAGTCATTTATGGTCCGATCTGGCTAAATGTGATATGAATACATAATAACCTTGCCCTTAGCATTTGTGGGATCTTCGGAAATCCCATTTCAACATACGGACAGATGGACATCTATAAATCAACTTCGTTACCCATAAGGAGCGATAATATACACATATAGTTTATAAGGTCTAAGATCAATATTGATGAAATTATCAACGGAATGACAAACTTATATACATAACCCTTTTACCTTCGGTGAAAGGTAATAATAAATAGAGATGATTTGAGAAAAGAGGAATGCGCAAACGCGATAACGCGATAACGCGATAACGAGTGCAAATCACTCGATTTGCTACCATTTTTCTTTTGCATCCAAATAGAGAGTTACCTTCTAGCTCTTGAAGCTGGCTTTTTAAGATCTCACTTTCTGCGACTAAAAACTACCACGTAATCTCAGAGGAGGCCTCAACCAATAGTCAGAACAGCGCCGTCACCAGGGTCTACAGACTCCCGTGGTATCAGATAGGATCTCATGACAGCCGCGATCTCGACAGAACTGTCAATTTGGAGCTCTGCCGAGTTACAGGTATTGATTGCACCTCATTTTCCAGAGGATGTAACACCAAAAGGTAGGAACTACATTCGAGAATCGAATTTAGTTCGTGTTTTGTATTTAGCCCAAAAAAAGTTCTATATCTTATTTTGACACATCCAGCTGTCTCCGCCAGAACCAACCAGTAACTTCTTCTAAAAGACAGTCTAAATCGGCAGAAATATGTATGTTCCTGTTGTCGCGGACGGTCAAAGAAGAAATGTTTTTCTTATTCCTTTATTAAACTCATTATAAAAGCGTTACGCCGATTATTGATTCGTGGTAAACTAGTTAGAATTAAGTGTAGACTTCTGGAATCTACTTTATGTCCGCTTGGTAATTTTAAACATAAAATGACCTCCAAAATTGTTTCCAGTGTTTTCAATTTCTTTATTTTCTGCTGTTTTTCCTTCGTCTTTATCTTCCTTATTTATTTATGCTTTGTGCTTAGTCCTACCACTTAGTTTAGCTTTAATAGTGTGGTAAAGCAATTTCCCCACTTTTCCTTTTAACCACTCTTATCGGTTTAATTAGTTTTCAAAGAACTTTTATTTGCTCTTTTTCCATTTTTCTGCATTTCTCTTTTTTTTTCTTTCAATGCAATTTTTCTATTTTTGCACAAATATTTTATGGATATAAAAAAAATAAACTTGAAAATTTTTATTTTATCTTAAATATTTGTTTTTCCTAACCAAAAAAATGAAAAACGTTGGTTTAGTAAAATTAAATGAAGTGTATGAGGACAACAAATAAATCCTCTTTCTTTCCTTTTGAAAGGAAAATAAACAAGTGAAATGAACTTAGGAGGACAGGACAGGTTACTTAAACATACATGAGGGCAGAAGTTTAAATTTAAATGACACATAAAAAGTCATTTGTGTATTTTGGACGAACGTTTGGTGTTTGTGCTCCTGAACAAGGACATAAAGCAATTGGAAATGACTGAGAACATTTTTTCGCATGAATATGTGTGGGAGTTGAATAAAATTGGTCATAAAAACTGAAAGTTTAATGTTTTTATTTTAAAAATTCCCATTTGAGTTTCAAGACCAAAAAATATTTTACACCACACGTTGCAAATAAATATTATTACCTTATGGGTTTGTGAGTATTTGAATGTTTGTGTAATGAACAAGTTAATTATTATCAAGAGATAGAAAACTTGGAGTATTTTAAATTTACATTTAGGACAAATAAAACAAATTTAATTCATATTTAATTACACATTTTCCAATTGGTGGTTTCGAAGTTAAATATTTAAAGGTAAAAGTTGGCAAAAGTTTTTAATATTTTCATTTAAAAATTTGTTCACGTTAAAACCTGTTAGACTTATGGATTTAAAAAAAAGTAAGAACTTATGCCAAAAATCGTATATCAGTTGTCAGTTTTTAAATAATGTAGTGCTTTTCTATACTCTTTTGTATCCTGGTTGAGAGTCTCATTAGCTTAAACTTAAAATTTAGAGGAGTGTGATTCGGAGTACACTCAACCTAAATTTTTCGGATTACTGTAGTTGATACTTGAAATCAAGGAAGCTGAAGACTGGCTCAGTCTATCCGCCGCGGCGCGCCGTTTCGATGACTGCTGTAGATATTTACACAGTTAGCCGCACCGCCGTTATGGCCTTGGATTCCCTTTTCCTGAGAACGAAAATTGCACTTGCCTGCCCTGCCGCTTATCCCTAAACGTGATGGCTGAGCAGTTTGATATCAGGATCATATGGGTCCCAGGGTACGGGGATATACACGGAAAGAACTTCATTTTCTAAAGTTATCGTTTCTTAAAACAAGAAAATCCAAAATCTAAAACTAATTTCTGGATTTTAACTTATTTTGTTGGTATTTAGCAAAATTTTCTTAAATAAAGAAAGAAAATAAAGAAAGACCAAGCCACAAATATATTTAGAATAAGTAATTTTTGGCTTGGACGAGAATCATTCAAAATTTTCTTGGTTCAAGCCGTATTAAGTCAATAACTGTTTCCGTGTACTGGGGAGCATTGGGCAGATGAGCTTGCTAGACTTGGCACTACCTTACGGGTGCCACAGGATCTGGGAGGCATTGGGATGCCTCTGTTCTCCTGCGAACCCGAACTTTGGCGATCTCACTATCCTATCCTGCATTGGCAAAAAGACGACTAGTCAAAATGGGATCCGATATCTGTTGTGTTGAACTTAAATTGGGAAATCCCCAATAGATCGCGATTGCCTATATGATTTCTGCCATGTGGCCGCCACGGTTGGCACGTAGAAGACGCAATCTGGAACACCATCTTTCAACAACTTTTCGCATTCTGACCGTCAACGTTTTTGAAGACATATGACCCAATAACTCCGCCATCCCCTAAAGCGCACCAAACAGTTACATATTTTCTGTGGATGTAATGGTGCTTCGACAAAAGCTTTTGCATTCTCCTCACTCCAAATGCGACAATTCTGCTTATTAACGTACCCATTCAACCAGAAATAGGCTTCATCGGAAAATAAAATTTTGAATGGAGTGTACGATGAATTTGACGAATACATAGAACAATTATTTTGATTAAAAATTTAAACAATTTGCACGCGTTGCTCTGGTGTAAGTCGATTAATAATAAAATTTCAAAGCATACTAACCCTGCCTTTACACATGCAAGTAGTGGCATGCCACTGTTGTATACATATTATCAAAGAAAAATTGTTCGAAAGAGTCGAATCTCATGCCATTGGCTTTTGTGTTTACACATGCCACTGCGAGTTCATTTTCAAAATGTCGTTGAAGCGTCAACTTAAGATAATTTGTTGACTTCTCAAATTAAAAAAAAAGTACCAAAAAACCAAATAGAGTTACCGAGTTAATCATATAGGCACATTTTTCGGGAAATGTTTTACATTTATTTATATAAGCATTATTTTATCATTATTAATGCTCTATAATTAACAAACTTGCTTTTATTAATGCGCGTTTCAAAAAATTAATCATAATAATAAACGTATCATGTTAAAACTTTAATAACAATTTGACAATAATCCAGTTAATTTGCATTAAATTTTGAACAGGGTAACATTGTTCATCGTTTTGTCATTTAGTGGCAAGCAAGTGCCAAATTTCCACTCGCATGCAATTTTTGCTGCCACTGGAGCTGCCATTGCGAAAAATTTGAGTGTATTAGTAAAAAAACGTGAGTGTATTGAGTTTTTCGAACTGGCAGTGGCATGTGTAAATGCTAGGTAAACAAAAAGCAAATATCAGCTGTTAAATGGGTGCTCAAATAAAGCAGTGATGCCAACTCAGAGTTGTGACACTCTAAAAAAACACTCTTTAGTATATTAATTTGGAGGCCCAAAAAATTTTAAAACTTCCAGGAAGTTAGCCTATGATGTACTATTGGAACAGTCCAGGTCCTAAAAGAAGTAAATTGATAGGTCTTAATTTGTGATTATGTTGTCGCAAAGAAGGTATTTGTAGACATGTTCGGAAATGTTTTTACATCTATTTTTTAGGTAATAGCCGGTTCTTTATTCTTAAAACAGTCCAGTGCCCATGTTCTGTAACTCTCGCTTCGAGAAACTTTTCGATTGAAATGTGCGAAATGAAACAACAATGCTATATATTGAAACAAACAGCTGTTTTTCTCACTAAACTGTGTCTGTAACTTTTTTTTGGCATGTACCAGCTGTCACGTAATGAAATTACTCGCCGCTTTACAGAAAAATTGTGTCTGTAACATTTTTGTGAGAAAAGTTCCCGCTTTGAACTGTCGAAAAAACTCACGAATAAAAATGGGGCGAGAAAAAAATTTTAACACTAAAAAACAATTAAAAATGCAAAATACAAAAAATAATAATATTATGTTCTTGGCACATTTTTTTATTGTTTAATTATTTTGCTTTTAACATTTTTATAAAATATACGAATGTTTTCGAAGCTCGTTTGCAAAAAAACCAACATTAAAGTCGTACTTTACATTATTAAAGCCGCCGTTGTAGAAAAATTATAAATTTTAGTAAATTTTGCCGCCGTCAACGATATGTGTTACTGGCTTTTTAAACGTCTACAATGTCACATCGGCTTCGAGTGCAATGTTTTGACATTTCTAACGTAACGACGTAATCTCTTTTGGTAGTTTTCGAGAAGCGACGGAATATTTTGTTTCACATCTTTTCGATGCGAGAAGTTCTCACTAAAGTTACAGAACATGGGTACAGGTTTCAAAAGTACCTCTTTTCTAGATATGTATTTAAGTATAGCTTGCTGTCAAAACGGGAATCGCAAACATTGAGCAGAACTGACTTTTTTCTCGTTCATACAGTTGTGCACGTGGGAAGTTTGAAGATATGAGTTCGGATGCCTCTTAAAATCAATAATATTTTTAATCCTGTTTGGACTTTTTTATAAAGCTTTCGGAAATGGGAAGTCCAGGAAGTAAGGGGAACCATAGATTAAAAGGATGTTTAGTATTATGAGTTGCCTTTTTAAATCCATAACGGCAGTAACTACAGTTTTAAATTTATCCTTCTTACAAAATGTTTCAAAATATTTTATGTTGTTTTCTAAAATCAAATAAAATAAATTTTTAAGTATACTGCAACATGTTTTCATCCCAAAACAGCAAAATTTACGCACAATTAATGCTATAAGATTAAAACACCTTTTTGGTCAAACAACAACTTCTAAAAACAAAAAATAACCAAAAACCTGTATTTTTTTTTTTTTTTTTTTTTGTTCTTGTTGGTTTAATTTCATTTTCATCATCATTAGCTTTATTCAAATAAAATGGCTTCATTAAAATAATTGACGATGAAAAACACCAGACACCATTAAAATCATTATAGTCACCCGGGCAACGAGAACAACTCGACAAACCTTTACTGTAAAAGTATCAACAACACAACTGATACCTAATAAAAATAGCAAACAGCAGAGATGTAAATGTTAAGTGCATACTTTTTCATGGTATTGGCTGTACAATCAAATTCGTAATGGTTAATATCAGGCAGATTCAGTTAAGATATTTGCTGACCTGACAGAATATGTTTTATTTTTATTTATTTATTTTAATTTTAAATTGTGTTCGGCTTGAGGTCTGTTATTTTAAATAATAAAATAATATATAAAAATTTAATTTTTTTCTTTCTTTAATTTTTATTATTTACTAGCTGGCCGTCCCGGCTTCGCTCGGTAGCTGATTACTAATGATCGATGGAGCCGTTTTCTGATTTTAGGTAAATCGAAAAAGTGGGCTTAAAAGTGGGCGGGGAAATATTTTTTTTCATTAAAAACCTAAGTTTGACCATGGCGAACATTTATTTTATTTATTTATTTAGATATTTATTATAATTAAAATTACAATAAATCTTAAAGCACTAGCAACTTAGGCTATCGGCTTGAGCCATGGCGAACATTTTAAAGAAAAAATCGTCCAAAACGGTCAAATAAATAGAAAAAGTGGGCGTAAAAGTAGGCGTGGTAAATTTTTCTTTCGATGAAAACTTAAAATGGATTTACACGAACATTTGAAAAAATTAGTCAAATCGATGGAGCCGTTTTCTGATTTTAGGTAAATCGAAAAAGTGGGCGGGGCAAAATTTTATTTTCGTACAAACCTAAGTTGGATCATGGCGATAGTTTTAAATGAAAAATCGTCCAAAACTGTCAAGCCGTTCTCAAGTTATGCGCTTAATAGAAAAAGTGGGCGTAAAAGTAGGCGTGGTAAATTTTTCTTTCGAAGAAAACTTTCTGATTTTAGGTAATTCGAAAAAAGTGGGCGTAAAAGCGGCCGGGGCAAAATTGTCTTTACGTATAAACCTAAGTTTGACCATGGCGATCATTTTAAAGAAATCGGTCAAGCCGTTCTCAAGTTATGCGATCAGCAACAGACAACATTTCATTTTTATTATATAGATTAATTCCAATATTTCGACTAACTTTGTTGGTCATCTTGAGGGAAACTAAAAATATTAGGATTTTTCTTAACTATTATATAAACAAACAATTAACTTAAGGCCGTATTTATAACAAAAATTTAGCATGATTTTATCGCACAGTGGGCGTTAAAGGTCTGTCAAATGTTAAAATCTTAGGTCTGATTTATGCCTTTAATTGTGTCCTTTTTGTACCACCATATATATTTTTTGACATATGGAGTCCTTAGAGCTGAAGCGAGCCAAGTCTAAAAAGACAATTCGATAATATTTAAAGGTTAAGTAAAGCTACGGTCACACTTATTAAATATTTGATCAAATAAGCGTAACCCCTACTTTTGTTAATAGTTAGTGAGATTTAAAATGGTCTTAATATAACAAAATAAACTAATTATACTACTAGACATAGCAAAAAACAGTTTTTTGTAAGATGTGGTATTTTAATCAAAATAAATATTGATATTAAGCTAAATATTTTTTTAGGTTGGTTGTTGGTCCCGTTTTTTTTCGTCAAATATTTGATAAGTCTGACCGTAGCTTAAGTGAACTGCCATTAAGTTGTGGAGCCATTCACCCCTATCGTGAATAATTTTTCCCTCGTAATTTTTCCCCATTTAACATATTTGCGATCATGAACAACTCCCATGAAAAAAAGGTAATTCAAATGAGAATAATAACGTGAAAAAATGTTCACGGGAAATAATTTCCCTTATCGTGAAAAGATTTATCCCTCGTAATTTGTTCACATTTCCCTTTGATTTTCTCACTTTATTTTTGCTAGGGAACAGAACATGTATGTAAGTAGTTCATCCTATATATCGAATATTAAGGGCTAGATCCGTTAATAAGGCACAAACCGATATATTGGTTAACAAAAGGCAAAACAACACTTCGATTGCCTGCGGATTTGTGAAGTTTTCGAAAGACGTGGTGGCAGAATTTTGAAAAATATTTTACTATGTACATAAAATTTAAAAAGTGCAAAAAACTAACGTTGTAATCAAACTATCCCTCCAATACTTAATATTTTGCTTTAGTATTTTAACTTTTCTTTAAAATATATACGTGTACAAAAATTTCATTGATTTTTAATTTTTTTAATCTTTCTTCTTTTTTACATTCACTGGAATTGATAGCGTGAAAAATTGAAAATTTCATGGGAACAAAAATTACACTTGTTATTCACGATAGGGGTGATTGACTTGGGTTTATTACCTTTTCCTTAAGGTATGTTCAGACCTAACAAATATTTGACGATAAAATCAAAAAAAAACGTGACCAGTAAATTAACAAACTTAAACTTTATTTTTAACAATTTCTATTTACATATTTACTTAACTTTATTTCTAAGATGATAATTGTATAATGTAATTAAGAAACTGTAAATGATGTTTGCTCTAGCCAAACGTTTTGCAAAAGCAAATAATTCTTTAAGAAAACTAGTGGTTACGTGTAGGACGTCAAATATTTAATAGGTGTGAACATAGCTTTAGGAACGAAGAACTTATTGATTAAGTCCGTTACAGAACTGAATAGAGTTAAACTTTGCAGAGATTTTTGCACCAGTTTTGTAATATATACATACATACATATATATTTTATATTTCATGACTAGGTTTAGTTCAGCTGTGAGCCATTCATTTGTTGGTTATCGCCTCCATTACATTGAAGCTGATATAAATTTTAGTAATCTGTCAGGCTTTTTGAAAGGAATTATTATTTATTAAAAAATGCATCCTATGCATCTGATGGATGATCTTTCTAACGCTGCAAAGATAGTGATGTAAAAGTTGAGACAAAGAATCTGTATCAGATAAAAGAAGATCTTACGAAATCATTAACTATTACATCGTTTGGAAGCATAAATGAATCCAATTTCAGAAAAAAAAGAAGGAAGTTGGGACCCCAAAAGTCGGAACATTATAAAAGGTATCCAATTACAAAATGTTAGCCTAAGAAAAGTAGCTACTGTGCTCTGTATTTGATGGAATCAAATAGGAGTTTTTTTTACGAATTAGTACAATTGTCAATTAAGAGTTTCGCAGACAATGGATCGCTAGCTAATATGAGTACGACCATTAAATGAAAACTCAACATATTTATAGTGCTAACCCAACAGACCAAAACAGAGCAAAATGTAAATGAGTTGTAGAATAAGCTTATCATAAGAGATTTCCTACAACATGACAACAAATATGATTGCAAATGAATTATTCTCGCTATAGTTTTGTAAGTGTTTTTGAGAATGACGTCCATTTATTTGACGCGTGCTTAAGTTTTGTATAATTAGTTAAAGTTTTTACTATTTTGTTCAAAGAGTGAAGTATTTTAAGCAGTGCATAAGTAAAAGAAAGTAATTAAATATTATATTTATTTATTTTTTATTTTATTTCAGCTATAAGGACATTAGGAATTAAATTCTTTTATAGTCCAGAGGATTACATAATGAACACCAATAGTAGTAATAATACAAAACTTTTTGTAAATATGCCATATAAATTTAAACAGAGTGTTTTTAAAGAATGTAGTATTATTATGGATTAGAAAAGTATTTTTCTGTAAGCTTGTTCCATAATTATACTTCTTAGCTTACATTATATTATAGACAAGTAATATTATCGTAAGAAATCAGTTTTCATTATGAAACAATTTTTAATAAGCCTTTTATAATAGTAATCAAAACCCTTTTCTAAGCTTAAGGCTTATGTTTGTAAGCTTGCTAAAAGTTCTTTCTTAATCGTTTTGGTTTATTGCGAAGGTAGTGCTATGTATTTGTGGTTTAAGAAAATTATTTTTTCAATCCAGTACAGTTTTTTTTTTTTTTTAATTTTAAATATACTATTTAAATACTATAATAAAAATTTTATTCTAATAGCACCAAACATTTAACATAAACGAAAACAGTAAAAACTTTTTTGTACTGCCAATAAGTAAAAAAACTTTTTGTTACAAAATTAAAATTTTAAATATAGACAAAAGCATTAAATTGATTGTATTAGACTTCTTATGATTGAAATCAATTTCCTCCATTAATATTTAATGAAAGAAGTATAAATGTTTATGATTTTTTTAAAAATAAATGTAATTACTTTTGCCATCCCTGTTCGAAAACTTTAACAAACCAATTTAATAGCAAAAAAAAAAAAAAACATCATCAGAAGGGGTCAAAAAATTATTAAAACGGTATTGCAAACAAAAGAAAAATAATAAACACGAAAATAAAGATGTTCATCGTTCATTGTTCACGTCCAGTACAAACAGTTTCATAACACACTCATACGCACTCACATACACTCTTTAACATATCCCCAAAATTTACACTCGCTCCCCCAATTAATTTTCAAACTCAGCAGAAATAATAACAACAACAAACATGTTTTATGGTTGAACAAAAAATGAAAATAAACCAAAACAAAAATTAAAAGTTACAACAACAAGGACACACTATAAGAGAATAATTACGGTAATTATTAAAAACTTTTCTCACCCAGCAGTAACAACAACTAATTTTATAGGAAAATACATTTAAAACTCTGCAACAGAGACATCATCAACATTAGAGTTTGATGCAAAAGTAAAAAAAAATACCTGTGTTCTCGTGAAACACACCAGCAAGGCCAACAGCAACAACACAAGCGCTAAAAAGGATAAACAGACAGACTGATGGTAATTTTAGAAAGTTTGTTTATAACAAAATAAACATTATATTGTAACACTGGTCGATGGTGCCTTTATTCAAAGGCAAAAATTAAAAAACCAACTTAAAAAGGTAATAGGGAGAGAATATAATTGAAATAAAATTATTTTCCAATCATTGAAGTTATTAAACTAAGGAAGGAAAATAAATAAAGCGGATCAAACACAAGAAGGAAGGTTTAACCTTTTGTGACACTTGTGCTTAATTTCTTTTTTTTCACTTAAAACTGACGTTGAAAAAAGTAAAAAGTACGCGTTTTTAAAAATATACATATAAAGAATTGCTTGTTTCTCAATTAAAATTTTGTGAGATTTCAATAAAATTTCTAAAAAAAAAAAACAGAAAACAAATTTAAACACAAATTGGTAAAATTGAAAGTACTTTTTCATAACTTTTAATGAGTTCTTAAATGGGATAAGAGAGAAAATTTCAGACGTACAAAAATCGGGATCTAAGTTTCCTATTTCAAAACCCAAACACAAAAAATAAAACTATATTTTACCAAAACTGGATTCTTATTCTGAGTTTTTTGCTTAGAAACTTAGAATTTTTTAGGCGAGGAGTGAGGAAACGGGTATGATGCCTAATATTTAATATTGAAAGTCATGTCACGACATTAGGAGTTTATTTTGTAAGTCCCTAGTAGGGACGCCAATGTGTGTTTTTGCTAAAATAAGATTATATGGTCAACTAAATAAATTGATTGTGTTAATTAATTTCGAATTCAAATTTTAATTATTAATTTTATTTCATTTAAGTTAAATTTTTAATAGAATCTTCATTTACAATATTGATTATTTTTTATTTAGTTTGAATAAACTGATTTAATTGAAAAAATATAGATTTTATGGTAATTATTTTTTAATTAAATCAATTAACACATTTTTTAAAATTGTACGTTGTTTTTATACCCACACCACAATAGGGGAAAGGATATTATGGATTTGTGCTGATAATAACATTTTGTGTAATCGAAGTTTTTGTTCGAAAAAGCTTTAGTTGAACTGAAGATCGCTAATTTGCTAACTGCAGCATGATCGTGAAAGCTGTAACGAATTACCGGAAAATCGCTTCTATCGCGAACATAGCTAAAATTCGCGAAAAATTGTTAAACTTTTAAACAAACACTAAAATTTATTTGAAATCGCTAAATGAAAAACAAAAAAAAACAAATTGTCGGAAAACAACATAAACAGCGTTAAAGTAAGCTATAATTACATCAGAATCAATGAAAAAGTGGATTTAAAATTCTGGGCTAGTTAGGACCTTTTACATTTTAGGTAACGATATATTTTTGATTTAATTTTTAACAAAAATTTTTCTCTTTTTAAAAGTGTTATCACAAATTAGAATAAAAGACGATTCGTTTTACTTTCGCTTATCCCTTATTACTCTAAAAACGAATTAAAAAATGTGGATGTGAAATACAAAACAACAAAAATGCTGAAGTAATCCACTTTCTAGTGAATTCGGTTTCTAGAGCACACCCAAAAATCATAAAAAGCTAAATCAAAAAAACTCGTTGAAAATGGTTATAAAAATTAATAAAAACTAGACTAAGAGAAGAAAGACTAAATACCATATTTAACGAAAAAAAAAAATCAAAACCAAGTGAAATATTTAAAAAGCGCAAAATCCGGAAAAAACTTCAAATTTATATTCGACAAAATTTTAATTAAAATCTTAAAAGGTCATTCTGAGAAAAGATCTAAATAAGAAACAATAAAAATTATAAAGGCTTTGCTGAACTTTTTGATCATATCATAAGAATTCAACAACTTAAATTTTAATTAAAATAAATAAAATTAAGCTTCTTCCGCACTTAACACCAACAAACAGTCAATTCACCTTCTTATCCTAGTATGCTACAAAAACAAAACAAAAACGAGAAAAAACAAGTAAAACCCCAACAAACTAACAAAAAGCAAATTTAAAACGTAAAAAGGTTGACACAATTTTTTGTTATTGCTGTTAAATTAAAACAAAAACACCACAACACACTTCCGTTTCCGCTCGAATGAGTTGACTAAGAGCAACTTTTAATTTTATTATTATTTTGTTGTTTTCATTGTTGTTTTTTATTATTTTATTTAGGAGTAAAGGAGTAGAGGAAAATACAGTAATGGCGGCAGTATTTGATATAAAATTAAAAAGGTGATTTATCCTTGTGGTTTATGTTGGTGACAAAAACATTTCACGGATTTAACACCTCTTGTAATGGGATTTTGATTTTTTGGTTAAAAAGTTTATAATTTGTTGTTAAACAGTTTATATAAGTACAGGAGAGTCTTTGGAATATAAGGAAAGGGGTTTTTTGGCAAGTAATGCGCGAAAAATTATAAATATATTTCAGTTAATTAGCATGCAACAAAACATTTTAAAGTATGGTATTTTTATTAAAAAAAAACGCTAACGCTGGACAAAATAGGATAATAGAAGTCTGCAACTAATAACTTGTTGACTGCACATGAAATAAACCGAATGCTTGCACTTATTCTCATACCGTAAGATGTAAATAAAACCAAAGTTTGATGTTATGCAAATATATCATATTATTTAGATATTTCATATTGTCATAATATTCTAATATGTATTTTACAATAGCTTTAAAAAATTATAGTTGTGTTTCATACAAAGAAAAGACCTTAAATAATAAGACATTTTATGCTGTGTTTATTGTTTGTCATTAGTAGGGCAACCAAAAAAAAGCACTAAAAAAACAGTTTTAAGCTCTTTAAAAAAGCGTTTAAGAACATGAAAATAAGCTGTTAAAATTAAAAAAAGCAATTTAAACTTGTTTATTTTTCACTTAATTCGTTTAATACGTTGTTATAGTAAATTATTAGTTGATTCAATAAATTTTCGAAAAGAAAACTATGTCTGTTTGGAGTCAGCAAGTCCTTGTACAAAGAAAAAGTTCTTCTTACGTCTACAGATGTTAAGGGAGCATATTTAAAATAGAGTATTTGCTCTGAAGTATATTTTATACGATTCCGCTGCCTCCCAAAATATCACCAATATCTTTTAATACTGAAAATTCTTCATTTTTTAATGAAACTGATTTAAATTTTGTATTAACTTTGTCTTCTATATCCCCTGGAACACGGGACATTTTTCTTACGGTCCATAACTATGTTCACTTAGAAAACCAATGAAAGGCTTTTTGTTTCCAATTTTGTTACAACTTCGTGTAAAACCCCAAAATTTTCAGAAATTAACAATATTTGATAAAATAGCTAAAACTATATTAAAAAAGCCAAAAAAATAAGACGTTACTATACCAAAAACAGAGAGAAGGGGAACTAACAGACGTTACTTTATACAAAAACTATATTTAAAAAGAAATAAGACGTTACAAAGTATGATGGTAAAAGACGTTACAGACTGAGGAATTTGATCGTAAGAATACAGCTATGGAATTTTCGAGAGAAAAGAACTTTAACAAGCAAATAATAAAATAAGTTGATAAAAAGGCTTAATACTAAAAACATACAACACATAAAAATTATACACAACACTATAAAAAGTACGTTACAGTACCGCTAAGACAGAGTTGCATAAAAATCAAGTAAGAAAGTATTGTCGGTCAAGCCCGACCGTATGATACCCAACACCACAGTATTTAAAAACAAGTTTCGAGAGTGTATGGCTATATGAATAGGGATCTATCTATATTTTAAATTTCATTAAAATCGGCTAAATAGTTACTGATGTGCAGAAATTGACCCTATCTCTCCTCGTGGTCCTATTTTTTTAAAAATGGATACCTTACGTGTCCATATAAATATGGATCTATCTAGATATGTCTTAAATTGCATTAAAATTGGTTTGATAGTGGGCACAAAGACCCTTTTCCGGATAGCAGCTTGTATGGGGGCTATATTAAATTATGGACCGATTCGCCCTTGTGCTAATAAGAACCCACGTACCAAATTTCATTAAATTATCTTTAAAAGTGCGACCTGTACTTTGCGCACGAGTTACATGGACAGCCAGCTAGCCGGACGGGCATCGTCAAATCGACACAAAAAGTGATTCTGAGTTGATCGGTATACTTTAGGACCAACATTTTAAGGTGTTCCTCATATCAGCACAAATGCATAATACCCTCTCCACTCTTTAGTGTAGCTATAATATTGGAGATTGTTCAAGGGAAGCACCAAATATTAACATAACGTTGAACGATTTTTTAACCAGAGTTGTTACTGCATAGAAATAGTTGATTTTTTACGGCCTAATTTATAAAAAATAAAACCGGTTAATAAAGGGTTAATAAAATGGATTTTCATACAAAATCCGTTTAATAAACCCTTTATTAACATGTTTTATTTTTTATAAATAAGGCTGTTAGTATTTATAAAAAATGTTGCACATAAAAACCAGGGTTTTAAATGCTATCGCTATATTAGAAAAAGCAGCAAAATTTTGACTTTTTCCTATTAAAAAAAAAAATCAAAAATAAAAAGCCGACAAGTTCCACTGCTAAAAAAGCCCACACTTTTCAAAAGCGGCAGCAAAATAAACACACTGTGAAAAGTAGCCTTTTAATGGACACTGGCTTTTTTAAACTATTGCTTTTTTAACAATAGCAAAAATGTCTTATTTGATGGCACTCAAAAAGCAACGGCAATCACTTTTATGTTGTAGGAAAAAATATGTAGGAAAAAGAATGAAACAAACAGCTTCTGTCAAACAGCCGCCAAATCAAAAACCAATGCTTGCTAATAGCCGCAAAATAGGAGATAAAAGCAGCGCAAAAGGCTGCTGAAAGGCACATGATTGCAAAAAATACCCGACGACGACAAGTGATATTTTTCATGCAAAACAAACACAACAAGAATTTGTTATTGTTTTTTATACAATAAAATAATCAAATCAACGTCACAATTTGTGTGCTTTGCCTTTTACAAGCGGTATTTGTATGAAAAGTAAAATAAATTTTTAAATTCTTGTAATTTTGATCTTATTTGCAATGTAAGTAATGATGACATTTCAACCTTACACTGATATGTATTTTATCGTTGTAATCTGCCTTTTTGCAGAACAAAAGGCTCTGCTCAGACTGCTTTTAGCACACACTTCAGCTGCTTTTCATTTTATTGAATCGGCTTTTTGTTATTACCAGCCAGAGAAGAATTTTTGTTTTTTGAATTTTAGATTTGTTTTGGTTTGTCTTTTTTAACTAGCTCTTCTTTTAGGAAAAAGTAAAAGAGCAAAAGGCGAAATAATTTTTTTTTAACTTTTGTTTTTTAGGTGGTTGTCCATTTTTGTCGCTGGCTGGTAAAAAAGCAATTGTCAAAAAATATAAAAAATAGGAGATTTGCTTTTTTGCACAAACGAAAAACAAAACATTGGCTATTGGAAAAAAAATTTCAATAGCAGTGGCAAAAGCAAAAATAAAAAGAATCCAGCTGATGGGTGCTTCTAAACCAGGGATTTCCATTTCTTTGCACAATTGTGCACACCAATACTAACACATATTTTTATGCTCTTCAATTCAGTCGTCGATGTGACTTCGACAAGTGTACATGTCTAGCGGATGCTATGTTATTTTGTTTCAGCTTAACACTCAAAAAATTTTGTGCGGTCAAAAATGCTTTTGGTAACATCCAATGCCCTGCGTGCAATATTTATTTTTTATGAATTTTTAAAACACAAAAATCTTATTTTTTTTTACAAATTGTTTGACAAGATATTTAAAATTGATTTAGAGTCAGTTGTGTTATACAACTTATAAAATAACAACTTAAAAAATATATTACTAACATTTTTCTGCGGCTGTAAATAAAGGCATTCTCTCAATTTTTTTACTCTCTGGTACTCACTAATACACAACCAAAAAATTTTTGGAAGTCCCTGTTCTAAACCCTGATAAAAACACATAATAATAATAACGATTTTTGCAAAATTTTATTAAATAAGTTCTTTTGTATGAAAAAAATGAAAAATTATCTTAAAATGGAAAAATAAGTAAAAAAAACCGATATCGCAAAAATAACTAAAAAAAAACCGATATTGCCAAAATAAGCAAAAAATCAGTAAAAATATATTTATCATATGAAAACAAATACACAAGAAAAAAATATTTTCATAAAAAAATAACACAAATTTATTTATTTCATTTATCCATAATCACAAAAATATTGAATAACAAATAAAATCTCATTTGCTATTAACTCGAACTATCTTTCTCTCTCTGTTGCAAATTGTTTTTACTGTTGAAGGTGCTAAACCAAGGGTTCTTGGTATAACAACAGCCTTTTCACCCGACTTGAAATGTTTTATAACATCGAATTTCAGTTCCAAACTAATGCAATTTATTTTCTTTGCACTCATTTTTCTACACAACTTCTTATTAAGAACTCCAAAATTTCTTACTTCCTAACAAGAAACTATACTTAGAATAGCTAACCTAACAGAATTAAATGGGAATTCGTCTTTTTACACGCAAATAGAAAAATTCTTCACATATGATTATGACTTCAGTGAAAAAATCCAATTGTATGTAGCGACGGAAATCGGAATCATAAAAACGTAAATCTGATTTAAAAAATTTTTAAAAAGTGACGCAAACCGAAACGACGCAAATCGGGGCTCTAGTGTATATTTTTTGCAGTATCGATGCCATTCATATAATTGTAGAATTCGAGTTACTAATGCTTCTGATGAAAGCCACCTGGTTTGTGATGGGGGACGTTTTTTTTTTTTTTTTTTTGTTTAATTTCCAATAATTTTTGTATATCGAAAAATTGATTGTTACGTTTTGGACTGATTACAATATAATTGTAAATTTTTCTGTTAAGTGTTTAGTGATGCCAGAAAAACGTCATAACACTACTACTTTTAGTAAAAAAATCGTCAATCGTCATTTTACTGTATTTTCTCAAAAAAATCGTCAAAATTACGAAAAATCGTCACATCTAACAACCCTGTTTTCAAACGACAAACGTTTGATAATGATTTGAAAATCATTTGAAAATTATAGCATTCTCAACAAAAAGGGGAAATAATTTTCAAATTGAAAAATGCCTTTATTTTCAACTTGCTTTCAAACGTTTTTCAAATGTGGATTATAACACAATGTGGAACATAAATAAAAATATTTTATTTTTTTAATTTATATTCATTATTTATTTAAATAAACTGTGAGATAAACATTCGGAACCATAGCTCAAATATGAAATAATGTTCTTTCCGTCCTCTAATTCTTGCAAAGACGAAATAATTGGCACCCTTTAATTTTGAGGATTGTAGCACCGCGATCATACAACAAACTTATAATCAGGGTTTAAAATGCTATCGCCATATTAGCAAAAGCAGCCAAATTTTGCCTTTTTTCCTTATTAAAAAAATCAAAATTAAAAAGCCGAAAAGTTCCACGGTTAAAAAAGCCCACACATAATAATGGGCAGTGGCTTTTTCCAACTTTTGCTTTTTTAACAATAGCAAAAAATTCTTATATGATGGAACTCAAAAAGCAACGGCAGTCACTTTTATGTTGTAGGAAAAAATATGTAGGAAAAAGAATGAAAGCCGCCAAATCAAAAACCAATGTAGGCTAGCAGCCACACAAACAGTAGAAAAATGCAGCGAAAAAAGCAAACTAATGTGCTAATGACACATGATTGCGAAGAGACACTCGACGACGACAAGTAATATTTTTCATGCAAAACAAAAACAACAAGAATTTGTTTTTGTTTTCTATACAATTAAATAATAAAACCAATTCAAAAATTTTGTGCGTTGCCTTGTTACATTTTATATGAAAACCAAAAACAATTTATTTACAAAATTTAAGTATGCACATTAGAGTGGGTCAATTTGTATGCATTAAAAAAAATTCACCAAGCGTTTGTCAAAATCGTAATCTACGACGAATTCTAAGAAGGTTTGACAAAGAAACCATGGGTCTAAAATCAAAATCGAGCTTCCGGTTTTTAAAGGAAAACTTCTTTTTGTTTATACTAATATTACAAGGAGGTAATGTTTGTTTGTTTGTTTGCAGGAGGAAATCTTCGTAACCGCTTAGCCGATCTTTATGAAACTTTTACAGTATATCAGCCCAATCATGAATAAAAATTCCCCGGGAGTTCACTTTCCCGTATTATTTTTTTTATTCGTATTTTTAATCATTGTGATAACTCACAAATAATTTTTATTTTGCACAAGAAATAAATCGTTCACTTGTAAAACACATTTAACCACGAAGTAAAAATTTAACTTTAATCGCCACTTTTAATGTTTACATTTATTTTTCGCTTTAGTATTTCCAAGTTTAGTTTTGATTTAAATTTACCATTTGATACCAAGTTGACATCAAATTGATAAAACATTTGACGTCAAATGTTTATTTTCAAATCATTATCAATTTGAATCTGGGAAATTTGGGAAATTACACAAATGTAAATGTATTACATTTAAATAATAGAACGATGGCATTTATTTTATGCTGTATTACCACTTCTTATTTTCTTTTCTATAATTTTCCTTTAATTAAAAACACAGGTTTTTACAATATTTTAGGGCATAAATCTTAATTCACAAAATTGTTAAACAAAATTTGAATTTAAAGCTGTAAACACACGAGCAAAAACATTCAACAGCTGATTCGAATATCGGTTTTATTTGTATTCGAAAATAACAAATCCGACTTGTTTTCATGACTCCAAATGAAACCAATACTGGTTTGCAAAACCGACAATGAGCAACACCGATGGATTCTATGACACCCCTGATTTTATTAAAAATGTTGAAAAATAAATAAAAGTGAGAAGCTAACAACATAAAATGTAATATTTCTTCAATATTTAAGAAACAATTTATTATACTGCGGAACAGACATTTTGCGGTCGGAAATTTGATTGCAAATTTTTACTAATTTGAGGTCGCTGATTTCAAATCTAGGCCCCTATTATGGTTTACAACTCAACTCAGTTGAGTTGTTATTAAGACAACTGGTTGTGATCAGTTGTAATTTTTGATATGTTTTTGTTCACCGCAAAATAGCAAAGTTGTAAACCATAATACAAAAATTTAGAAATTACAACTCAACTGAGTTAAGTTGTAAACCGTAATAGGGGCCCTAATCTCCATTTTTCTCTCAGCTCTACTTTTCGAAATATAGCGTTATGTCCAAAATTAAGGCACTTTCACTTCATATATTGGAATAACTTGAAAACGTTTGACCATATTCAGTAGACAAAAGTCGGCAACAGTATTATTTATAAGTGGTGATTACATTGTTTTTTAATTTGCCTTGTAGTATCAGAGATGACGTTGATTTTTGAAGAAAAAAAAGAAACATCTTGAAAAAAAAGCAAATTGTTTGTTCTTTTAAAATTCATAACAAATAAAAATGCGACAAAAATTACAGTTTCCATACAAAAATAACATTTTAAATATATGTGTTGCATGAACGTTTTTTCTTTTTGTATGGAAATCAATATTAAATTTTTTCAGTAAATTGTGAATAAAATCAAAAGTCGTGCACCGATTACAATGAAATAAACCTCATTTCATTCAAAATTATGTTAAGATAAAATTTGTGATGTTTGTCGCATTTTGATTTTTTATGAATTTTTAAAGAAAAAATTTGTTTTTTTCTTCAAAAATTCAACGACATCTCTGAAACTACAAGGCATTAACAATAAATAAATTAAATATAAAAACCACTTTATTTACATTATGGCACAAATCTTAAAAATACTCCAAAATAGAGCAAAAATGTTCGGTTTAACGATTGATAAAACAGATTCTTTCATTCTAAACATTTACAAATCAAAATATTTCCAAGAAAAAAATCCTTTCAAAAACAATTTTTTTATACGGTTTCATTGGTGAAAATCGTATGTCAATCTTAGCACAATAAACTTGTCGATTGTTAAGGTGAACAATATACATACATACAATGTTTGTTTTCAAACATGACAGCATGGCTTTTTTTATTAAGAACAAAAACAGATTGACTGTTTAATTTATATATATTTTTATATAAAAAAAATAATATATATATCAAAATGTACTATCTAAAAGATTGAATTTATATTACAAAATATTTTATTTCTAAATTCAGAATAAACTATTTTTTTTAGAAAAAAATTACAACTTAATAAACAGCTGAAGGATGACTTTTACATAAAATTAAATATGTATAATAAAGTTAAGCCGTTATAATTTATAATAAAAAATTAAGAATTTCTTATGTTTAAACAACAACAAAAATTAATTGAATAGAGATAAACATAATGAATATCAAAATCATATGAAAAAGTTATTTAAAAAAAAGAAAGAAAATAAATATTAAAATGAAGAAGTGTTCTAAACTTCATGGTAATTACAAAATTGTAATGAATTTTTAAATTTTAAATTGCTAGAAATTGTTAGTCAAATTTGTTTTTGCCATAAAATGCAGATTTTGTGGATACACCATGTAGGAAAGAAACTTACAACTAATTTTTTTAAATATTTTAAATAAAAACCTTAAAACTGCTCTCAACTGTTTACAAAGTTAGTTATTTAAAAAATCTTAATAAAAAGTATCAACAATTACCTGTTGGTATTTTCTTCTTTTGTTGTCTACCTTTGCAAATTTATCAAGGCAGCACATACAATTAACATCTCATTGAGATATTGAAAAAGAAGTGGTTCCTGTATAGCCAATGGTTGTAAAATCTTGAACTGATGCAGGCAACTTATCATGTGACGTAATTGCAAACGACACACTGGATCCCCAACACGTATTGTAGGTATAGAAAAGTTCTTCACTCGCCTTGAAGTCAACTCACTATTTACCACCGTCAAACTTTGATGAGAGGCCAGCTCACCGGCCACTCGTGTTGTAGTGTATTTACTTAAACGTCCCTCCTCTGGATCATCACTTTGTACAAGATCATCTGCTGATTCGTCGGCCGAATCAGTTGTTGAATCGGTTTCTCCATTATTAGTAATCGTTTGTAAACTTTGATACTTATATGATCTTGATGATCTTGGTTTAGGTTTACGGCGTATCGCTTTACCAGGTTCTGCTACTAATGATAGATACTTGGGTATCACATCTTTAAAATTGGCCACATTGAAAATGGTTAAATCATCGTGATGGCCAACAAAAGCTTCGGATATATAGGAAATTATGCCTGGTAAAAAAACAATGTAAACATTTAAACAAATGTTGGTCGAAAAAAATTCAATGTTAAAACAAAATGTTCCTTATAATAAAAAATACTAATTAATTGTTTATAGAAGATGCTCATATACAGAAAATTTGCTGTAGAAAATATTCTGTTATACAAACACTTTTTGTAGGAATACTCTCTTACAGAAAATTTAAAAATATTCTCTACCGAAATTTTTAAAGAAAAAATTAATAAAATATTTTTATAAAAAACTTTGTCAAAAGAAGTCTTTCACAGAAAATTTCTAAAAAAAAATACTGTTATTCAAAATTGTTTATAGAAAATACCATTATACTAAAATTTTTCTAAAAAATTGCCTTTATACAGAAAATAACCTTAAAAAAATTTACAGAAGATACTCCCAAGCAGTTAATCATAAATAGATTTAATACTCTTATTTAACCAAAGTGAAATATTTAACAAATAGAGACAATATTTCCTGAAAGTTTTTAGAATTATTCCCACGTATATAAACATGTCTAAAGCTTCAATTTTTTACCAAAGGTTGGCTTAAGCAAAAAGTATATGAAATTTAAGGTAAAAGGACTATTACAAAAAAGCTTTACAAATTGAAATTTTACTCAAAGAACATTCAAAAAATTGTTTATGGCAAACTAACATATAAGACAAACAAAAAATTTTAAATATTCGGGTATGTTATGTAAATCGAAATGAAGTGGAATTGAAGTTGAACAAGATTTTAATTTTAATTATTTACAAAATTACTGTAGTTTTTCCTGGTTTTAAGAGCTGTTCTTGTAAATATAATTGGAACTCAAAGTATGAAGTATATAAAAAGGAATATTGTTATGAACTTTCTTTACACGCTCGTTTTCAACATTTGTTCGGTTTTAAATCCACTTCATTTCGATTTACAAAACATACCCGATTGTTTTTGTTTTACTTGTAAGTTAAGCGAACGAAGCCTTCGTTTTAAATCTACGAACTGGCCATTAAGCAATAAAATAATTTATAAAAAAGAATTAATTTTTTTTTTTTTTTTTTTTAGATACGTTTCTATAGAAAATTTTCTTACACAGAAAATTTCTAAAGAAAACAAGCGCTTAAAGGGCAAAATAAACCACACAAAATTTTACGTTTCTTTATCTATAGAAAAAAAGTTATTGATAATTTAATCTTAAAAATTCTTTACACTAGCAAAAAAAATCAATAAACTTTTTTTTAATATTCAGCTATCACTTACCATTGGTGTTAATGCTTAAAATAAATTTATAATTTGTACAATCAATTTGCAGTGGACTAGGTGGCACATCAGTCTCCACACATTCAATCAATGACTGAACATGAGACAGATTTTGCCTAAAGGCAAATGGTAGATTTTTATGACGATCATAGTATTTCTTGCTGTCGGGCCAACGTATTAGAAAACGCAAATAGCGTGCCAACTTTACTACAGTTCTAGCAAATATTTGCTGTACTTCACCTTCTGTCATCTCAAAATATTCCGCCAACAATGAGAAATCTTCATTTTGTTTCAATTTCTTCAGGGTCAAGTAACAATTGACCAGGGTAATATTAGCCCTTGTACAAATTACATTTTTGAGCAGCGACAAACGGTTAGTATTAACTCCTAAATGTACTTGGGGATTCTTTTCGATAAGTTCTACCGTTACTGAACGTATAGAGCGTTTAGGTAATTCTCGCTTGATGTAAATTGTGGGACGTCTTACTTGAGGAGTAGAAGTGTTACTAGATAGAATTGAAGAATTTCCATTGGAGGTATGTATTATCTGATTAATGGGAGCCGTGGTGGCTTTTATAATGGTATTTGGTGGTAAAGAGCTAATGGCAGCTCCAAGTTGTTGCTGCTTTTTAGCAGCGGCATTCCCCCCAATAGTTTGTTGCCATTGAAAACTAGTTAAAGGGGTTCCAGCAGAAGTCACAGTTTGAACGGAGTATTTGGTGGCTTTATAAGAAGGTTCTACTTTGGAAAAATAATTAATATAGCAATGTCTCAGTATCAATAATTCACGAGACTCACCTCCAGTGCTAACAGCAATACGTTTCATGCTGGCGGGTTTTATTATAGCAGGTATTTTATTGATAACCAAACCAGATCCTCCTTCCAATTTTATTAAGGGCTTCTAAAAGAAATCGTAAATTAATTGATGGTAAAAAATATTAAGAAATCCAGGCAATATTTTATTAAACATTTTCTCTCCAATTTTATTTGTATAAATTACCGCAATAAACTTATTTCTTTTAATACTTGTTTAAAACATATTTTTAAGTGTAATATTATATATTTTTCTTAAAAAAACTTTAAATATGCATTTTTAATTTATTAAATCAGAAAAATAAAATGAA
Organism: Pollenia griseotomentosa; assembly: GCA_963931875.1. NCBI lineage: Eukaryota > Metazoa > Arthropoda > Insecta > Diptera > Polleniidae > Pollenia > Pollenia griseotomentosa. Next base: position 147,372,981 of record OZ007564.1, read on the forward strand.
AAATTGTCCAGGAAGCATGCAACGCGTGATAAAAAAAATTGTATTTTAAATGTATATATACTTGTCTCTTTTACTTTTGTGAGTTTTAAGCACGTAAACAAAAATAATAGAAGCGTGTTGAATATGAAAGAAAATTCAACATTCCTCACGGAAAATATGTAGACAAAGACAGGGGTGTTTGCGTTTAGGGGTGGCCAGAGGTCTTAGGTGTATTTCTATATTCATTCACAATTTTACCTATTTCCAAAAGTTTTGGCGAAATTTAATTTAATTGATATTAATTTATGTTAATTTATATTTATTAATAGGGTATATATAAGTTTGTCATTTCGTTTGTAATTTCTATAATATTGATGTAAGCCCCTATAAAGTATATATATTCTGGGTCCTTATGAGGAGGAAAGTTGATTCAACGATGTCCGTCTGTCCGTTGAAATGGATTTTCCGAAGACCCCATATATAAGGGGGGCCATGTTATTTTACATTTATGTCACATATGGTCCGGAATTGTTTGCTATTGAAATTCAGCAAAATAGGTCCACAAATGGCAAATTTTTTCCTTAAAGGGTCCAATTGGACGTGACATTACCATACCAACACTTTATTACCAATACGACATAAACATACCATACAAACCAATTCAATTTTGGTTTCTACGGTCATACAGTAGCTATGGTAATACAGTGTTGGTAATGTGGTTTTTTTTTTGTTTTTTTTATACCCTTCACTACAAGTGGTGGATTTTATTTGTAATGTGTTTAATTTTACGCATACACATACACATTAATGCATGTATATGATATGCCGCTCAAATGAAGAAACAAACTCATAGTCTCAATATATTTTAATTTAACGCTTCTTTAGTAAAAGCGTTCAAAGCCGAATTGTTAAGTTCTCTCCTGAGACTGATGATATTGCCAGTTCGAATCCCAAAAAGATGTTTTTTTTAAATTTTTTTATTTACTTTTTTATGTTCTAAAGAACGATTTTAAGATTATAAAACGAATTTCAAACATCAACTTTGGCAAAAGAGAAAACGGGCTTAGGTACATATACATATAAATTTTTTGTTTTTTTATATTCTTTGGCATGGCGAAATTAAAAGTTGCCGTGGCTCAATCAATATTTATTTATACCTATCTAAAGAACGTTATTTATGATTATAACTTTTTGATCTTATCTCATCATGGTGATGGGTATATAAGATTCGGCATAGCCGAATATATTATTATTATTTAAAAAAAAATTTGTTAAGTTTTTAATAACATTTATCAAAATATTTTTAAGTGAGTTGCAGTTTTGCAAAATTGCTATCGGTATGAAATCCGATAGCAATTAAGCTTTGCATTTCGTTATTTTCTTTATCTGTAATTTTTGAAATATGTATATATAAAAACAGGTTGGTTTTAAAATTTTATTAATTCTTTTTTAATATTTTTAATCCTTACTTATAGTTTGACACTTTTCTGTAAAATTAAACAACAAAAGTTCAGACTCTTTTTAATTTTAAAAAAAAAATAATTTTGTGGAAATTTACGAACAGTGTTACCGTCGGATATTTTGAAAAAGTACCAAAAAAGTGGATATCTACAAAAAAAGTGGCACCAAAAAGGGCACATATTTTAAAATTAAAATAAGTACAGTATTTTTTACGATTTTTTTTTCTATTTATTATAATTTTAAATGGTATAAAAACTAAAATAAATATTTTGTAAATATTTTTCTCGAGAAGTAATTTTTATAAAATATTTACTTTAATGTTTTAGTAATTCAAAAACGATAAACTTGTTTTTGCCAAATATGTTTTTTGGGTTATTGTTGCAGCAAATAGAAGATATTTATGAAATGTGTTGTATATATACATTAAGTAATATATTTCTTGTACTATTCCTTCTGAATACATTTTCTTTGATTTATTTAAGACACTATATTGCACAGGTAGAAATTTAAAAACTTTTTAGGCATTTATTTGCACATTCCACCAGATTCTTATGTTTTTTAGAAGGCTTTGGCCGAATATGAGCACAGTTTTCTCCCATCACGTCACATTTATCAGATACACCAATTATTGTAATTTCGTATGATGTTTTGTACCACAATTAATAACAAAATTGTCCACGATGTCGGCAATAAAATTTATTTCGTATAATTGTTTTGAAAACAAAAACAAATTTTAGTTTTTATTATTGTTTTCAATATAAATATGCGAAAGAAATGTTCTTGTCGACACCTTGGGCAAGTGCTAGTGTTTTAATTTCTTTACTATAGCATATTTAGTTTTTATCCAACTTCGTCTATTATTGCTTCAAATTTTTGTAAGCAGGCTTATAGAAAAAAAACTATAAAACTGGATTTTGTTATTAATTGTGGTACAAACCATCTTCCGAAATTACAATAATTGGTGTATCTGATAAATGTGACGTGATGGGAGAAAACTGTGTTCATATTCGTCTTTAGCATTCCAAAAACATAAGAATCAGTTGGAATGTTTAAACAAACTTTTTCAATGTCGTCCTGTGCTACATATTTATTAATGGTCAGTTTCATACAAATTTTACAATTAATTGTTCTTAAAACGACTTCCATACTTTCGTAAAATGTCTTAAGCCTATTTGTTACTTGATTTTTGATTAAAGCTTACTTAGTAAAAACACGCCCAGCAGAAGCACTACTATGTGGCAATGTAAAAATATGAGAGATCAATTTATACAAGTTTGAATATATAAATAGGTATATTCATCAAATCTATTTTTCAATGTTCCTATTTCACGCCAAAAATCTTCAGCATTCGTGTTCATAATTCGTGTCATTTACTTAGAAATTTAAATCCATGTATAAATGCATCTGGGTCAGTTATAATATCTTTAAACTCTAAAACTAATTCGAAATAGTTTATATCTTCATTAGACACTATAAATATTGGGTCTAAATACTTCAATATATTGAGCTTTTTGTTTTTATATCAATTCTTATTATCAGTTCATTACACAATTTTTGATAAAAACGTAGAATTTACTTTTAATGTCAATTACACAAATTTTAGACAAGTTTTCGGTACACAACAGGTCGGTTTTTGCTTCATGACTTCTAAGGAGAGACAAAATACTTTTTTTTACCAAATATTTTAAATTTTTTGCTATATATTCTTTTAAATATTTATAGGAATTTTTCCTAATTCTTGATTTATAAAAGAATATATAGCAAAAAGTTTCAAATATTTTGTAAAAAAAAGTATTTTGTCTCTTCTTAAAAGTAGCTGTTTTTGAGTTACGAGGTTGCGGAAAAAAACCATCAATATGTGAGATATCTGTATCCCCTTATTCATAATAAATAAAACAGGTTAATAGAAAGTTTATTTAACCGATTTTCAGCTAACCACGCATGACAAGAAAAAAATTTCATATAAACTTGCTTACATATCGACCTCTTTGCGCGAAATTATCGTATATGCCAATTTTTTTTTAATTGAGTTTTTGATGCAATCTTGTTCTACATTCAAAGAGACGTCACCTGACAAAATATTGTAGGCGAATTCCACTTCATTGCTCCAAAAATTGATTGCATATATTAATTTTGATATTGCATGCGAATGCAGAGAAAAGTAGAAAAATGGCTGTCCTGTAAAATTTGGTTTTTGTAACATACGATAATTTCGCGCAAAGGGGTCGATATACATATATTAGAACAGTTTTACATATATTAAAGCTGGGGGTTAAAATAAAACAGAAAGAAAAAAAGTTTATTTTCCTAGCGTAAAAAGTATCAAAAAAGTGGCAAGAATCGCAAAAAGTACCACATTTGGGTGCATTTTGTAAAAGTGGCCAAATAGTATCTAAGCAGTCGAAGTGGCAAATTGCCACTTTAGTGGCACCAACGGTAACGCTGTTTACGATACATCAACAAATCTCACCACTTCTAGCCGACAACTCTGTTGCATTATTGACATGAACCCGCTTAAACTCACCACAACTGAAAATTTTATAAAAATTTGCGACAATGGAAACAAACACACAAGACTACCCTAAAAACAAAATTAATAAGTGAATAAATTACCTTTGCGATTTTTGGAGACTCTTGTTTCGTCGTAGTTGGTTGCAATTTATTTTTAATTAATATCGCTGGAGTGACAGTAGTTTCGCCAGTGGCTGATTTACGATATTTAACGACTGTCAAAGCCATTATGGTATTTTTGCCTCTGCAAAGTACAAAAATAAAGAATAGGGGTGACCTGCCCCAGTTATTTGCGCCAATATTTTTTTGGTCTAATTTACACAAAACAGGACACTGCACACGATAAAATTTTTAAACACTATAAAAAGTAAGTTTTATATATTTTCTTTCTTAGTTTTTATATTTATATGTTTATTATTGACAAAAAATTGTTTTCTCTCATTTGCAAAAAAAAATGCACTTTGTTTTTGTTGTTGCTCCAATAGTAATGGCGATTGCAATGTTAAATAAGTGTGGTGAAAAATTAAGGCAGTCTAGGTTAACCCATTAAGTGCCAACAGGAACAAAAAATATTTCTTACTCATAAAATTGTGTCATATATGTTGTTTATGCTATAATGTTATGAATTTGACATTAATGCTGGGTATGCAATGCATTTACGCAATCTAGCAAATTAAATTCATTTTCATTACTTCGAGATTTCATCAACATTGATGTATATTGCACTATCTGTACCCAGCATAACAAAAATATATCCAATACAACCAATATGATACAATAGAACACTATAAATTGCCTTTATGTATTTACAAAAGTATTCAATTAAAAATGTTCTCACAAAGGTATTTTATTTAAATAAAACCAAAAATTTACTGCTTTTGTAAAATTGAGCTAAATGTACCAATATATACTTATATAATAGTTATTTTCGTATTAGCATATATTAATTAAAAACTATATAAAAAATAGATTTGGTTTTCTGTACGCATTTAAGGGGCTTTGTTAAAACAGGCTAACAAAATGTATTAAAATGTGCAATAACTGTGGTGAAAAGAGAAAGAAATTGGTATGGCATCACTATAACACGAAGACCTGATTGCCAAATTTTAATTATTAAAAGCAAAAGGAAGAATGTGTTATTTGAGATTTTTCATTTATCGTGTTAAATTTATTAAATTGGTCTGATTTATGACAAATGACAAATCAGGGGTCTAATTCTGGCAGTCGTGATCGAGTACTTTCTCGATTCGAAAGCAATTTTATTTCACTCGATACTAAACGAATCGAAACAATTTTTTCAGTATTGTGAATTTCAAATTAATGCTTTCGTTTAGTTTTGACTGAAATAATTAGATATTAAATTGCTTTCGAATCGAGAAAGTACTCGATCACGACTGCCAGAATCAGGCCCCAGGGACGAGTAAGTGTAGAGTTTCTTAATATGCCGAAATGGCAAAGACCCTCTACACATTTATGTTGAAATTTTAGAAAAAAAGGCTCGTGAATTGCATAGAAAAAATTTACAGTAAACGTGGAAGTTTTAATGCAAGCAACCAACGGCTGCGTTGCATATTTTAAATAGTATTCGCATTTAAAGATTTTATAAAACGATTTCATGCAAACAAAGTTAAAGAGCTAGGATTAACACCAGTACAAATCTATATAGAAGATGAGTCTGGATTATTTTTTAAAGTTATGCCAAATAAAACGCTTGTGAGTTCTAAAGAAACGTTTGCTTAGGTATTCATTATTGTTTAGGACAGTAAGTCTAAATATTGTTTGTTTATAAATCGCAGTTGTGTAAGAGATCTTTAAAAATTTGTGACTCGGTCAGCGCAACAACCGCGGTTGTTGCAACATTCTTGTTTTTTTTAGTTGCAGTAACTGAGGGCGTACTGTATATTGTTTCTGACTACTGTTTTTTTTTACTAAGGTTGGATACCGAAACGAATTTCTGTTTCGATATTAACATTTTTTTAGTTTGGTATTGTAGTTACATATGTATATCGGAATGGGTATACCGTTATAGCAACTTTTATAACGGTATTACAATTAAATGAACCAAACCAAAAAAAAAATATATATATATTTATGTATATACATCTATATTATGCTGGGTACACACAGTGCAATCTACATGCAATCTACATCAATGCAATCTCAAAATATCAATACGTTTTGATGTTGATGCAATCTGGAATGAATGAAAAATGAATGAAAATAAGTTTAATTTGCTAGATTACGTAAATGCGTTACATAGTGTGTACCCAGCATTAGAGTTTTTTCTCGGAGTTTTTTGATTCCTGTACCCATGTTCTGTAACTTTAGTGAGAACTTCTCGCATCGAAAAGATGTGAAACAAAATATTCCATCGTTTCTCGAAAAGTGAGAAAAAAGTGTGTCTGTAACTCATGTCGAAAACTATCAAAAGAGATTACGTCGTTACGTTATAAAAGTCATAACATTGCACTCGAAGCCGATGTGACATTGCCGACGTTGAGGACGCCAGTCACACATATAGTTAACGGCGACCAAAATTTACTAAAATTGAAAAATTTTCAACGACGGCGGCGAAAATACAACCGTCGGCCATGCCAAATAATGTAAAGTGCGACTTTAATGTTTGTTGTTTGTAAACGAGCTTTGAAAAAATTCGTATATTTTATAAAAATGGTAAAAGAAAATAATTAAACAATAAGTCTGAGTTTATACGGTTCATTCTTTACTGAAAAGATTGCTACTTTATAGGCGAGAGGGGCGAGTGGAAAATAAACGAGTACATACCCCTCGCCTCTCTCGCCTATAAAGTAGCAATCTTTTCAGTAAAGAATGAACCGTATAAACTCAGACTAAAAAAAGGGCCAATAACATAATTTTATTATTATTATTCTTTGCAATTTGCATTTTTAGTTGTTTTTTAGTGTTAAAATTTTTTTTCTCGCCCCATTTTTATTCGTGAGTTTTTTTGACAGTCCAAAGCGGGAACTTTTCTCACCAAAATGTTACAGACACACTTTTTCTGTAAATTGGCAAGTAATTTCCTTGCGTGACAGCTTGTACTCGCCAAAAAAAGTTACAGACACAGTTTAGTGAGAAAAACAGCTGTTTGTTTCAATATACGGCATTTTTGTTCTATTTCACACATTTCAATCGAAAAGTTTCTCGACACGAGAGTTACAGAACATGGGCACTGGTAATATATATGTATGTATATGTAATACAAAGTAAATTTGATTTTAATTAATTAAAAAAACTTTTATAAAAGTTTATTAAATTTAATTTTCATTAAATTATTTTTATGAAGAAAGGAATTTTTATGAAGAAAGGAATTTTACAACATGAAAATTAATTAAAACCTTCATGCTTGACCGTGGCCGGGATTTGAACCGCGGCCGGCAGGATTCCATGACATGTTTCGATCGCAAAAATTAATAAAAGATTGCAAGAGGAACTTGAATTATTATTACCGTACGCTTTTATATGTAAATTCCGTATTATAATGCTCTATATACAAGATAAATATAAGATTAACATAACAATTTAATTCGTAAGACAATTATAAAAACAAAAAAAAAATTGAGGTACTCAAGATATGAGATCCAAAAGTTAATTCATAAAATCCGGGAAAAATCCCTAATATATATATTTGTATATGTATTTTATTATTCTTACCCAGCGGTAAACTTTGGGATGCCTTCTGTATGACCTTCCTATACCTTTTTAAAGATCCAGTACTCATGATCGCTTGCCTTCTCAGGAAGGTCTTATGGAATGCCTACCTACTCACTTCTACATACATAGGCCTACAATGAGACCTGCTGAAGAAGGCCTCTAATCAGGCCTGCTGAAGAAGGGAATGAGAAGGCCTTGGCTGGCTAGAACATCGTGTGTAAAGGCCTTGTGTCTGAGAAATAAGGGCTTCCAGAAGGCCTGCTTACTACTTATTTTTACCGCTGGGTATGCATGTGTTAACCCAGCTTGCATTTTATATTATAATTTAATCATTTAGGAATCAGCTTCACCTGCAAAATAACCGTATATGAGCTAATTTTTCAATCATAAATGATACTCTCGTTGTGAGAAAATTGTACCCTACCGATGAACCACCTGAAAGAATCATTTGTAATACAATTTTCTGATTCATTTTTGAGCATTTAATTGTAAGTTTTTATAATCATTATTGAGTCGTTTGCGTATCATTTTTTAATCGTAAACTCTCATCAACAATAAATTTCAGTTTATTAATATAAGTATGAAATGGGAATTTAGCACATTTAAACAAAAGATTCCATTTTTTTTTCATTTGGAAAAACAAAAATTCAAAATATTTAAGAATAATTATTTTAACATATCAATGAATCATATATAAATCCTTTCTCTATCGCTCAAGTGATAAATCAGTTTTTATTCATCAAAACTGATCTGAAAAGACTCATTTAGGTGATTTTGACAAAATGCTAGCTGGGATATGTATTATATTTTATTTATTGATTCAACTAAATATTTTATCATCACAATAACAATAAAAACTTAAATCAGTAAAGCGCCAAATACACATGTCAAATGCTTGTCATGTTTGCAAATTCACTCGTGTCCAGATTATAAAATTCTAGGGTTGCAATTATTGTATTTTTATCTTGCCCTTTTTATATTTTATACATACAAATGGGCATTTCCATCATGGCGAACGTGACCGTAGCACACATTTAAAGTGAAAAAGTAAAACGGATTTTTATTTTGAAAAAAGATTTAACTTATAGCTCTTAATTAGCCTTATAATTATTGTTATTGCTCATTTTGAAAATTTTTGCGTTTAAAAGACAATTGCAAAAAGCAAGGCATTCGCACGTAAAAAAACCGAATTGGTTTTCGCGGCCACCAATTCAAACGCCGATTTCAGCGAAATCTGAGGCAACATTTTAATGCGACAAACTTTAGAATGTTTTTTTTACACAAAAATGATACATACTATTTTAAGTTAGTTTTAATTACCGTCGCATGCATTGTTGCCTAAACTTATTGAGAAAATAATGCTAAATTTTGTTAAAAAAAATGCTAAAAAATTTATATAAAAAATATAGAAAGATCTTCATTAAATAGAATTGTTTTCGCGTTTGCAGTAATTGCAAAATGTTTTTTCTAAGTCATCGGTTTCTTTCGACCTTTCTTTTAACTTTATGTGCTTGCTCCAACTTTTGCGAAACTTTTGGGAGTAGGTTTTACTCTTTTTTGAAATATTTTCTTTTTTTGGATTATTATTTCAGCGAAAGGGTAAGTGCGCTTTTACAATTGAAAGGTAGACATTTTTTTATTATCTTTTGAACTTACCTAAACCTTTTACAATTGCGAAATTAATAGACAGACAGAAATCATTCGTTTCCTTTTCTCGTTCTTTTTCGCTGTTGACGGAGACGAATATTTAACAGGCATGTATACTTAAATTACATTGGTTTGAGAAAATCTGAGAAACATGAAAATTGCGAAGAGTTGAAAAGAAACACGGAAAATGTCTAGTACATATAGTCATGTACTACACACTCTACCTCTTCAGCTTTTTGCCATCAAACTTCGTCTGTCTGCCTTTCAATTTATACATTGTAAAAGGAGACTAACCGTATTCACATTAATTTACATTGTTGCATTTTTTATTCTAATTCAATGTTAGAACCATCCGTTTTTTTCTTTTATATTTGTAATAAACATTATAAAAATGAAAATATTAAAAATACCACAAGAACTAAATAATGCTAGAAAATATGCTACATGCTAAATCAGTTTTTTCATGCCAAATGACTTTAGAAAACACCCAAATTCCGAGTTATTATTAATGTGGGGCATATAAACCCTGTTTCTTTATATTAACCCGTTTACAAAAAATTTAAGCAGCAATTCTTTAGTTTGAGCACATAAAGATGTATTAAATTTAGTTTAGTCAAGTTTTTTTAAAATATTTAATAAAAAAAATTTAAGTTTGTAAATTTTTTTTTATATTGCAACCAAAACTCTTTTTGCTAAAGGCTTGTTAATAATATGTGAGACAATATAAATTATTGGGATTAAATTGCTAATGACGGCGAATTACTACTGACATATTGTTGAAAATGTAGGTCAAATTGCTTAAGGCGTTAAATTAAGATATGTACAACACAAATTATTTATATGGTTTATTTGACATGCAACAAAAACCGTTATTAAGCTTTTTGCAGTTAAAAAAAAAAATTGCTAAAAATAAGGAATTAAATTACATTATTAGCAAATTTTTCTTAAACTAGTTTTATCCCGACTTTTATTATAATGTGGTATACACCTTTTAAAGGGTACTTTACACTATTATACTTTGTATAAAGACATGTCAAAAACTCAAGTACAGTATAACCCGGTTAATTACCTCACGCTTAAATGCCTTTCACGGTTATTTACATTGAGTTTTAAATCCCCGTTTTTTTCTTCCATTTTTCAAACAAAAATCCACGCTTAATTGCCATACATCTAATTACCCAATTCGTTTAATTGCCTCAGTACTATTTAATAACAACACAGCAAGTAATGCAACCAAGTTTACATGTTAATAATTTAAAAATATGCACTAACAATTTCTAAAAAAAATATGCCCAAAAAAACAAAATATTCCACAATTTAATATTCTTGGCTCACCAAAATAAAGCTCTAAAACGGATAAATGTATTGTTTCTGCCTTCATTGGTTGCACAAGAAAAAAACATGCAATTGCATATTTACGGTTTCCCTGATCTAAACCGTTCTACAGTGAAAAATAAAAGTGATAGTTTTGTAACATTGATTTTTATATATATAATAAACATTTTTTTTTACATAATCATTTTGTTTAATATAAACACTTATTGTAATGTTACATTATAAAATATTTTATTCCGATTTCTTTTCTGAGAAATATGTTGCATTAATGCAACATGTTCTACATTTTTGTGTTCGTTTTTACAAAAGATACAACTGTGGGAAAAATTTTCAAGTTCTTTTGTGAATAAGTTGATAAAAAAAACATGCAAAACATGTTGCATATTTTACCCTTACTTTTATTTAAGGTGTTCATAATGCCCTGTTATACAACTTTGGTACCTACTTTGTTTGTAGAACCAATGTTTTATTTTCTTTGTCATAATTCATACCGCTCATAATTTTGTAAAGATTGTTTTAGAACAAAATATAAAAAAAAATTTACATATTAAAATTAAAAACAGTTTATGTATATTATAATCGTTTACATTTTTCTAAGCCATTAGTGATGTCAATATTTGTTTCCAACCCGTAATAGCATGCAGAAACCGCTTAAATAGCCTTAAAAATCGCTCATGAAGTATATTAATGATAAAAGAGTAATAGTTGTAAATAAAATTAGCTAATTTTGTTATATTGAAGTTGCACAACATGTAACACTTCGAGTGTTTATAGGTAACATTAGAAAGTATAACATGTATATACTGTAACATATTTTTCTCAGAAAATAAATCGCCATTAATTAAAGTTGTTACAACTGTTTAAAATTTCAATTATGTCATCTTCCTCATATACCAACTCATTTTGGTACTTTTCAGATGAACCAATTTTTTTACAATATCGTCCGATATGTTTAAAGTGTGGCAACAAACACTGTCTAATTTTGCACCTTCTCTTATGCGTATAACTGAACATAACAGTTCTGTTTTCATTCTAGTTATTAAAAAGGTCTATTCAATAGGTCTTCGGTCCAATAGGAGGTAGCCTCGCTGAGATGGTTTTTTGTCCCAATGTCTGAGAAAACATTCATTTGCTTCTCTTAAGCCCAACAATGATTTTTTTAGTGTGGCGAAATTAGTTTTGTTGATAGTATGATCAGAAAACTAAACTTCGCCCTAAGAATCACATACAAATAGAAAATAATTGCAATAAGTATCAAAGACAAAAGTGCCAGCATTGCTAATTGGTAAATGCGTTTGATGCGAAAACTTTTCTGTGATTTAAAAAAAATATGCTCTATTCGACTATGCTATGCCATTTTTACTATTTGCAAAAATTGTAAAAAGTTATAAGAATTGATACTTTACTTGAATTGATTATGTAAGTTTTAATGTGGTTTTGGGATCTAAAAAATGTGCTAAAAATACTAAATAATTATAAAAATGTGCTAAACTAGCACTTAGCACTTTTTAAAAATTCTTAGTGCTAACTCAGAAAAAAATGTGCTATCAATAGCACTAAAAGTGCTAAGCTGGCAAGCCTGTTTGTATGTATGCTTACGTTTTTGTTAGAAGGATATGACAGGACATCTCAAAAAGCATTACAGATAAAATTTAAGACAACAAATCCCACTGTTTTTTTATTGCTTAGTTTACACTATCTCACAATTCTTACGTGTTCCATAATACTTTGTGAGATAGAAATCTAATTAGTTTTGTTGCGACTGTCAAAAAATCTAATTTAACATAACAGTTTGTGTTCACACCATCACACAAAGTATAAACAATCACACATGAAATAAAATGCAACCCTGATCCAATGAAAAGTATTATTGTTTAGAAATTTTTCAGAAAACCATGAAGTCGTATGGGATGTCAAACTTTTTTATCAGACTTTTACATATTACTTGAGTTTTTGACATGTATTAATACAAAGCATAATAGTGTAAACTAGCATTAATGGCCGTTATACACTATCCCGCAAAGTCGTTAGTATTTTACGAAAATACAACCCTGGCATGATAAGTTGTTATTGTTTTTTTAAAATTTTCAAACCATAATTAGATCAGAGAAGCATTTTCGTAAAATACTTAAGACTTTGTGGGATAGTGTATAGCGGCCTTAAGTACGTATCAATAACCATTGTGAGCATCTTACATGATCACCAGTAATCTAAGCTTACGGTTAATAACTAACACGTTCCCCTATTTATGTTAACTTTTTTTAATTCCATTTTAAAAACTATCGTACACCACTTTTACTATTGTTTCTTATGTACATACATGTGTACATACTTATGTAGATACTTACAAATGAAACAAAAAGTTGGTTGATTAAAACAATTTTTTATTGATGTATATTATTTTAAGTGTTAATTATTTATTGTATACATTTTATCGTATAAGTGCTTGTAGTTATTGGCTTAGCTTTTTTTTAAGTAAAGTTTTGTACTTTTCTTAAGTTTTCTCAATTGTTAAAGTAAGCTACTGTTTGTATGTTATACTACTTAAAGTATATGTTACACTTAACCCATTTACACCCGCTGTGCCAATTTGGGATCACTTAATATTTTTCAACTTACGACAAAGCTTTTGACGTTATTTAATATATATTTACCTTATTGATAAACTAAAACTTCAGAAATTTCTATAACATCAAAAAAAATTTTTTTTTTAATTTTTTTTTTTTTAAGTGACCGTAGTGCCAATTTGGGTACCTCTTTATTTCCAAAAAAAAAAATTCTTTTTGTTTTTTGTTTATATGTAATGAATTAAATAATAAAATAAACAATATTTTATCTTTTGTCCGGTAGTTTTTGTTTGGGCTTAAATGGGTTAATAGCTTCCCAAGCGGATTAACAAGATAATCCATAATCCATATAATATCAAACAAGTCCCCAGCCTATCGCAATTTAAATCAAACTTAAAAAATTGTTTATCTCAACATATTGATGAGCTTCTGATATAACGTTAATTTTTATGATTGAAATACATGCAAAATTTGTAAATTAAAATGTATTATAAAAATATTGAAATACTTTTGTTTAAATTTTGCCCACAAGCCTCTATAATGCCAATCTGGCGCTGAGGTGAAATTGTAATATTGTTATATTTAATAATAAAATTTGAAAAAAAATAAAAAAAAAAAAAGTATAAGCATAGATATGCGTATTAATAAGAAATTGTATTTGTATACCAGCATTATTACACTAGGAGACTGGATCTCGAATTGAAGCATTTCCTCTTAAACTTTCTCAATCTTTTAACATTAACTAACAGTCAAAATCTACATTACACTTGTGTGCAATATGTCGTAAATTGTCGAAGGATTGCGAAAGGTGAAACACCAAGAGAGCTCTTCGAGTTAGATTGCAATTGTGCCACGTATCTTTCGATGCGATGTGCGAGAACTATGATAGAAAGGAAGGATAGATGAAGATAAGATTTACATAAGCACCGCCAATTTGGTCTAATCTCATGTTGGATTATAACCACTGGGTGGCAAACTATGCATTTACCAAACCACACTGAGCGTGGGAGCATCCAGCATACGCAGGTAGCAATTTGAATGTATAACCCGGCAGAGTTATGCTCTCCGCTGCTTTAGGAATAGCCATCAGCTTAACCTTTTGCCCGTTTTAAATATCGTGGCCCTAGCTAGTCCTACCTAGCAGCTTTAAACCTTCACTCTTCTAAGTAACTACATAATCTTCACCACAACCTGCATTACCACTCACTCCACTTCCAACACTTCCACCGCAACATCACTCATTTTGACTTTCTCTCACAGAAAAAATCTCAAACCTAACGAAACCTCTACTCAATACAGCATGATCCTGGGAGCCACAACCAATGGTCAGTCTGATACCGAAGAACAATTGGCAATTGACTCCTGTGGTTCGAGATATGAACTCTGGTCAGCAGCAGCCTCCAGAGATTGAGATCTGAAGAAACCTGCCACTTTTGAACTACTGCCGAATTCTAGGTATTGGCTGCACTGGTTTTCCTTGGAAAATGTTACATTAACAGGTGAGAACAGCGCTGCCAGAAGTAAGATTTTACCTTATTTTTTAAGATTTTTTAACCGAAAAAAGATTTTAAGATTTTTTTCCAAAAACAAGATTTTTTGTTTTGTCTAGACGAAGATTAGGTTCAATTAAAAAAACCTTCTTTGTTCCCATTTGAAAATTTTTAATCTTAATAATGCAACCTTGCGCTTTACTGGACATTTTATATTATAATTTAATCATTTAGGAATCAGCTTCACCTGCAAAATAACCGTATATGAGCTAATTTTTCAATCATAAATGATACTCTCGTTGTGAGAAAATTGTACCCTACCGATGAACCACCTGAAAGAATCATTTGTAATACAATTTTCTGATTCATTTTTGAGCATTTAATTGTAAGTTTTTATAATCATTATTGAGTCGTTTGCGTATCATTTTTTAATCGTAAACTCTCATCAACAATAAATTTCAGTTTATTAATATAAGTATGAAATGGGAATTTAGCACATTTAAACAAAAGATTCCATTTTTTTTTCATTTGGAAAAACAAAAATTCAAAATATTTAAGAATAATTATTTTAACATATCAATGAATCATATATAAATCCTTTCTCTATCGCTCAAGTGATAAATCAGTTTTTATTCATCAAAACTGATCTGAAAAGACTCATTTAGGTGATTTTGACAAAATGCTAGCTGGGATATGTATTATATTTTATTTATTGATTCAACTAAATATTTTATCATCACAATAACAATAAAAACTTAAATCAGTAAAGCGCCAAATACACATGTCAAATGCTTGTCATGTTTGCAAATTCACTCGTGTCCAGATTATAAAATTCTAGGGTTGCAATTATTGTATTTTTATCTTGCCCTTTTTATATTTTATACATACAAATGGGCATTTCCATCATGGCGAACGTGACCGTAGCACACATTTAAAGTGAAAAAGTAAAACGGATTTTTATTTTGAAAAAAGATTTAACTTATAGCTCTTAATTAGCCTTATAATTATTGTTATTGCTCATTTTGAAAATTTTTGCGTTTAAAAGACAATTGCAAAAAGCAAGGCATTCGCACGTAAAAAAACCGAATTGGTTTTCGCGGCCACCAATTCAAACGCCGATTTCAGCGAAATCTGAGGCAACATTTAATGCGACAAACTTTAGAATGTTTTTTTTACACAAAAATGATACATACTATTTTAAGTTAGTTTTAATTACCGTCGCATGCATTGTTGCCTAAACTTATTGAGAAAATAATGCTAAATTTTGTTTAAAAAAATGCTAAAAAATTTATATAAAAAATATAGAAAGATCTTCATTAAATAGAATTGTTTTCGCGTTTGCAGTAATTGCAAAATGTTTTTTCTAAGTCATCGGTTTCTTTCGACCTTTCTTTTAACTTTATGTGCTTGCTCCAACTTTTGCGAAACTTTTGGGAGTAGGTTTTACTCTTTTTTGAAATATTTTCTTTTTTTGGATTATTATTTCAGCGAAAGGGTAAGTGCGCTTTTACAATTGAAAGGTAGACATTTTTTTATTATCTTTTGAACTTACCTAAACCTTTTACAATTGCGAAATTAATAGACAGACAGAAATCATTCGTTTCCTTTTCTCGTTCTTTTTCGCTGTTGACGGAGACGAATATTTAACAGGCATGTATACTTAAATTACATTGGTTTGAGAAAATCTGAGAAACATGAAAATTGCGAAGAGTTGAAAAGAAACACGGAAAATGTCTAGTACATATAGTCATGTACTACACACTCTACCTCTTCAGCTTTTTGCCATCAAACTTCGTCTGTCTGCCTTTCAATTTATACATTGTAAAAGGAGACTAACCGTATTCACATTAATTTACATTGTTGCATTTTTTATTCTAATTCAATGTTAGAACCATCCGTTTTTTTCTTTTATATTTGTAATAAACATTATAAAAATGAAAATATTAAAAATACCACAAGAACTAAATAATGCTAGAAAATATGCTACATGCTAAATCAGTTTTTTCATGCCAAATGACTTTAGAAAACACCCAAATTCCGAGTTATTATTAATGTGGGGCATATAAACCCTGTTTCTTTATATTAACCCGTTTACAAAAAATTTAAGCAGCAATTCTTTAGTTTGAGCACATAAAGATGTATTAAATTTAGTTTAGTCAAGTTTTTTTAAAATATTTAATAAAAAAAATTTAAGTTTGTAAATTTTTTTTTATATTGCAACCAAAACTCTTTTTGCTAAAGGCTTGTTAATAATATGTGAGACAATATAAATTATTGGGATTAAATTGCTAATGACGGCGAATTACTACTGACATATTGTTGAAAATGTAGGTCAAATTGCTTAAGGCGTTAAATTAAGATATGTACAACACAAATTATTTATATGGTTTATTTGACATGCAACAAAAACCGTTATTAAGCTTTTTGCAGTTAAAAAAAAAAATTGCTAAAAATAAGGAATTAAATTACATTATTAGCAAATTTTTCTTAAACTAGTTTTATCCCGACTTTTATTATAATGTGGTATACACCTTTTAAAGGGTACTTTACACTATTATACTTTGTATAAAGACATGTCAAAAACTCAAGTACAGTATAACCCGGTTAATTACCTCACGCTTAAATGCCTTTCACGGTTATTTACATTGAGTTTTAAATCCCCGTTTTTTTCTTCCATTTTTCAAACAAAAATCCACGCTTAATTGCCATACATCTAATTACCCAATTCGTTTAATTGCCTCAGTACTATTTAATAACAACACAGCAAGTAATGCAACCAAGTTTACATGTTAATAATTTAAAAATATGCACTAACAATTTCTAAAAAAAATATGCCCAAAAAAACAAAATATTCCACAATTTAATATTCTTGGCTCACCAAAATAAAGCTCTAAAACGGATAAATGTATTGTTTCTGCCTTCATTGGTTGCACAAGAAAAAAACATGCAATTGCATATTTACGGTTTCCCTGATCTAAACCGTTCTACAGTGAAAAATAAAAGTGATAGTTTTGTAACATTGATTTTTATATATATAATAAACATTTTTTTTTACATAATCATTTTGTTTAATATAAACACTTATTGTAATGTTACATTATAAAATATTTTATTCCGATTTCTTTTCTGAGAAATATGTTGCATTAATGCAACATGTTCTACATTTTTGTGTTCGTTTTTACAAAAGATACAACTGTGGGAAAAATTTTCAAGTTCTTTTGTGAATAAGTTGATAAAAAAAACATGCAAAACATGTTGCATATTTTACCCTTACTTTTATTTAAGGTGTTCATAATGCCCTGTTATACAACTTTGGTACCTACTTTGTTTGTAGAACCAATGTTTTATTTTCTTTGTCATAATTCATACCGCTCATAATTTTGTAAAGATTGTTTTAGAACAAAATATAAAAAAAAATTTACATATTAAAATTAAAAACAGTTTATGTATATTATAATCGTTTACATTTTTCTAAGCCATTAGTGATGTCAATATTTGTTTCCAACCCGTAATAGCATGCAGAAACCGCTTAAATAGCCTTAAAAATCGCTCATGAAGTATATTAATGATAAAAGAGTAATAGTTGTAAATAAAATTAGCTAATTTTGTTATATTGAAGTTGCACAACATGTAACACTTCGAGTGTTTATAGGTAACATTAGAAAGTATAACATGTATATACTGTAACATATTTTTCTCAGAAAATAAATCGCCATTAATTAAAGTTGTTACAACTGTTTAAAATTTCAATTATGTCATCTTCCTCATATACCAACTCATTTTGGTACTTTTCAGATGAACCAATTTTTTTACAATATCGTCCGATATGTTTAAAGTGTGGCAACAAACACTGTCTAATTTTGCACCTTCTCTTATGCGTATAACTGAACATAACAGTTCTGTTTTCATTCTAGTTATTAAAAAGGTCTATTCAATAGGTCTTCGGTCCAATAGGAGGTAGCCTCGCTGAGATGGTTTTTTGTCCCAATGTCTGAGAAAACATTCATTTGCTTCTCTTAAGCCCAACAATGATTTTTTTAGTGTGGCGAAATTAGTTTTGTTGATAGTATGATCAGAAAACTAAACTTCGCCCTAAGAATCACATACAAATAGAAAATAATTGCAATAAGTATCAAAGACAAAAGTGCCAGCATTGCTAATTGGTAAATGCGTTTGATGCGAAAACTTTTCTGTGATTTAAAAAAAATATGCTCTATTCGACTATGCTATGCCATTTTTACTATTTGCAAAAATTGTAAAAAGTTATAAGAATTGATACTTTACTTGAATTGATTATGTAAGTTTTAATGTGGTTTTGGGATCTAAAAAATGTGCTAAAAATACTAAATAATTATAAAAATGTGCTAAACTAGCACTTAGCACTTTTTAAAAATTCTTAGTGCTAACTCAGAAAAAAATGTGCTATCAATAGCACTAAAAGTGCTAAGCTGGCAAGCCTGTTTGTATGTATGCTTACGTTTTTGTTAGAAGGATATGACAGGACATCTCAAAAAGCATTACAGATAAAATTTAAGACAACAAATCCCACTGTTTTTTTATTGCTTAGTTTACACTATCTCACAATTCTTACGTGTTCCATAATACTTTGTGAGATAGAAATCTAATTAGTTTTGTTGCGACTGTCAAAAAATCTAATTTAACATAACAGTTTGTGTTCACACCATCACACAAAGTATAAACAATCACACATGAAATAAAATGCAACCCTGATCCAATGAAAAGTATTATTGTTTAGAAATTTTTCAGAAAACCATGAAGTCGTATGGGATGTCAAACTTTTTTATCAGACTTTTACATATTACTTGAGTTTTTGACATGTATTAATACAAAGCATAATAGTGTAAACTAGCATTAATGGCCGTTATACACTATCCCGCAAAGTCGTTAGTATTTTACGAAAATACAACCCTGGCATGATAAGTTGTTATTGTTTTTTTAAAATTTTCAAACCATAATTAGATCAGAGAAGCATTTTCGTAAAATACTTAAGACTTTGTGGGATAGTGTATAGCGGCCTTAAGTACGTATCAATAACCATTGTGAGCATCTTACATGATCACCAGTAATCTAAGCTTACGGTTAATAACTAACACGTTCCCCTATTTATGTTAACTTTTTTTAATTCCATTTTAAAAACTATCGTACACCACTTTTACTATTGTTTCTTATGTACATACATGTGTACATACTTATGTAGATACTTACAAATGAAACAAAAAGTTGGTTGATTAAAACAATTTTTTATTGATGTATATTATTTTAAGTGTTAATTATTTATTGTATACATTTTATCGTATAAGTGCTTGTAGTTATTGGCTTAGCTTTTTTTTAAGTAAAGTTTTGTACTTTTCTTAAGTTTTCTCAATTGTTAAAGTAAGCTACTGTTTGTATGTTATACTACTTAAAGTATATGTTACACTTAACCCATTTACACCCGCTGTGCCAATTTGGGATCACTTAATATTTTTCAACTTACGACAAAGCTTTTGACGTTATTTAATATATATTTACCTTATTGATAAACTAAAACTTCAGAAATTTCTATAACATCAAAAAAAATTTTTTTTTTAATTTTTTTTTTTTTAAGTGACCGTAGTGCCAATTTGGGTACCTCTTTATTTCCAAAAAAAAAAATTCTTTTTGTTTTTTGTTTATATGTAATGAATTAAATAATAAAATAAACAATATTTTATCTTTTGTCCGGTAGTTTTTGTTTGGGCTTAAATGGGTTAATAGCTTCCCAAGCGGATTAACAAGATAATCCATAATCCATATAATATCAAACAAGTCCCCAGCCTATCGCAATTTAAATCAAACTTAAAAAATTGTTTATCTCAACATATTGATGAGCTTCTGATATAACGTTAATTTTTATGATTGAAATACATGCAAAATTTGTAAATTAAAATGTATTATAAAAATATTGAAATACTTTTGTTTAAATTTTGCCCACAAGCCTCTATAATGCCAATCTGGCGCTGAGGTGAAATTGTAATATTGTTATATTTAATAATAAAATTTGAAAAAAAATAAAAAAAAAAAAAGTATAAGCATAGATATGCGTATTAATAAGAAATTGTATTTGTATACCAGCATTATTACACTAGGAGACTGGATCTCGAATTGAAGCATTTCCTCTTAAACTTTCTCAATCTTTTAACATTAACTAACAGTCAAAATCTACATTACACTTGTGTGCAATATGTCGTAAATTGTCGAAGGATTGCGAAAGGTGAAACACCAAGAGAGCTCTTCGAGTTAGATTGCAATTGTGCCACGTATCTTTCGATGCGATGTGCGAGAACTATGATAGAAAGGAAGGATAGATGAAGATAAGATTTACATAAGCACCGCCAATTTGGTCTAATCTCATGTTGGATTATAACCACTGGGTGGCAAACTATGCATTTACCAAACCACACTGAGCGTGGGAGCATCCAGCATACGCAGGTAGCAATTTGAATGTATAACCCGGCAGAGTTATGCTCTCCGCTGCTTTAGGAATAGCCATCAGCTTAACCTTTTGCCCGTTTTAAATATCGTGGCCCTAGCTAGTCCTACCTAGCAGCTTTAAACCTTCACTCTTCTAAGTAACTACATAATCTTCACCACAACCTGCATTACCACTCACTCCACTTCCAACACTTCCACCGCAACATCACTCATTTTGACTTTCTCTCACAGAAAAAATCTCAAACCTAACGAAACCTCTACTCAATACAGCATGATCCTGGGAGCCACAACCAATGGTCAGTCTGATACCGAAGAACAATTGGCAATTGACTCCTGTGGTTCGAGATATGAACTCTGGTCAGCAGCAGCCTCCAGAGATTGAGATCTGAAGAAACCTGCCACTTTTGAACTACTGCCGAATTCTAGGTATTGGCTGCACTGGTTTTCCTTGGAAAATGTTACATTAACAGGTGAGAACAGCGCTGCCAGAAGTAAGATTTTACCTTATTTTTTAAGATTTTTTAACCGAAAAAAGATTTTAAGATTTTTTTTCCAAAAACAAGATTTTTTGTTTTGTCTAGACGAAGATTAGGTTCAATTAAAAAAACCTTCTTTGTTCCCATTTGAAAATTTTTAATCTTAATAATGCAACCTTGCGCTTTACTGGACAAAAAAAAAAAGGCCAAACCATAATGTGCTTAAGTTGGCTTAAGCAAATATACGAATACATGTTAATCATATGAGGCTAGCCATATTGAACTTAAGGAAACTTTTTCTTAAATTTTATGAAACTGTCATTTACTTAAGCAAAGTGCGAAACTGAACGCACATTCCGTACGGAATCAAATGTTTGTTGATTTTATTTTTGTTTTTTTTAATACATTTGAGAGACTTTTTGTAAATTTTTGACAGGAGGTTAGACAACGCTATGCATATTATGGTTGGGCCTTTAAAAAGCAACCTCTGTTTGGCGTTCAAGGGTGATTAATCAGGTGTAAGTTTTGCGCGCTTTTTATTTTGAAAAACAGAAAATATTGCAAGTCGCAAAAATTAAATAATAGCAAAAACATTTAATGGAAAAATGTTTAATCCGAAAAGGTAATTTTAAGTGCATCGAAATACCTTTGAAAAAGCAGCTTATCAGGGGTGTCATGGAAATCGAAAACGTAAAATGAAAAAATTTTGCAGTTCTTTTTATTAAACTTTTTATCTAATTTTGACAATTTATGGAAATCTTCAAAAAAAAGTTGGCAACATTGGAAATATATATTGATATGTTTTAAAGTTAATTTTAATAAAAAAAAACACCTTTTTCCAAAAATAAGATTTTTTTTTCCAAAATAAGATTTTTTTTTGGTGAAATTAAGAATGTTTGCTGAAAATTTCTGGCAGCCCTGGGTGAGAATCTTTAAGATGTT
Source organism: Pollenia griseotomentosa (assembly GCA_963931875.1). Taxonomy (NCBI): domain Eukaryota; kingdom Metazoa; phylum Arthropoda; class Insecta; order Diptera; family Polleniidae; genus Pollenia; species Pollenia griseotomentosa. Next base: position 147,395,535 of record OZ007564.1, read on the forward strand.
CACTACTCCCACGGGGGGACAGAAGGAATATCGGTCTGTTTGTTTTCATCTCACATGCAATTATCCGTGATATTTAGTCACAGGTTAAAAACAGAAGTACCCACGATTGGTCAAATATTAGCAAGCTAATGTCGTACAAGATTTGTTAATGCAATTAAATTTTTTCCGTCATTTCAAATCTCAAAATAATCTTAAAACTGATGAACACTTCATTTTGTTTTAATGTTTGCGATACCAGCAGTGATCCAATTCTAGTAGAAATGTTTCAGTTTTCAAATGATTTTAATGCGATTAATAATTGGAAAAAATCTAATCGGAATCTAATTGCTTAATCCAATTAATATTCGGCCATGCTCTTGAAATTAAAGTCTTGTAGTTTTTAGCTTAATTTTTTTATACCCTTCACCGAAGTTTAAAAAGTCTGTATTTTGCTATTGAAATTCAGCCTGATCGGGCAACAAATATTTTCGTACAATTATTCTCAAACTTTTGTGCAAAAAAGCAGCCACCCTAATAAACAATGGAAAATTTTGGGTTGTTTGCCGTTTTTTTTAGCCCTAAGTTCACCAAATTGCAGTCGTATTTTTTATACATATTTGCCTAAGTATAAGGTAAAGATAATTCAAGCTGGTGCTAATACAGTTTTGTATATTAATTTAACTATGATTCACATTGATGTAAGAGTTCTTCCAAGTCGACTTTTGCCTTTTTAATACGTGTATCTGAATTTGATGTTTGTATTTATTATTGACTTTTTTTTTGTTCGAATGGTATTTTGATAACATATTTTTATACCACTTGTTGGACTGTTTGTTAACTGTTTACCTCGAGTTTTGCTATTTATTATTGTTGTTGCTAATAGCCTGCTGGTTTATTTGTCCGTCCGCCCATTTAATAGTATTTTTGTCTAACTGTCTATAATTGTTTGTTTATTCCCTCTCCAATGACGGATAAAAACAAAAAATGAAAAAAAATCCTCTATAGGTATATTTGCAAGTTTATTTTTTTTTTAACATTGCACAGTGGTTGATATTGAAAAGCAGTCTTTCAAATTGGAACAAAAAAAATTGTCATTTAATTTTAGGTTTATCCAATATGTCGCACTTTAAATACTGATGGCTACACTCCCTTTATGATTATAGTTTCCAGATCTTAAATTCACTACACTTTAACTATAAATTTGAGAATATTATTTTAACTTCGTCCAAAAATAAATTATTCAATATTCTCCACTGTACATTGTTTGCCTATACTCTCTCTGGTATAAGTATTCGTACACTGCTAATGTGTTTAGTGTAATCTACACATATCTAGTGTTTGTTGTTGTTATTGTTTTTGTATTTTTGTTTGCACTTCAATAATAAACAACAATTTTTTTTTTTTTAAATTTTCTTAAGAGCGCAAATAGAGTACGAATATGTCGATTAAGTATAATTTGAACGCTTTTTGAAGGCAGACGTATAAAAATAAGAAAAGCGCTAAAAATTAAATTTTTCCAAAAAAAAATTTACGACTATTGTTATTAAAAGAAATTTATAAAAATTATTTTAAAAACGGGTTAAACATTATTTATTAAAGCAAAATAATGAAAGAAAAAAAGTATGTGTATACAAATTAAAGCAATAAAAATAGTGTTTTAAACGGAAAAACAAACAAAATGTTTTATTTACTACAAATGAAAATTGTTGTTAATTAACTAAATAACTTAAATTAAAATGTTTTATTACCATTAAAATTAATGCAATATAATTTCTTAAACAAATATTAAAAGCATTACATTTTGGTGAATTTTTTAAAACAAAGTATGTATAAAAATTTTTTTTTTTTTAAATGTACACTGAAAAAATTGTATTGAAAAATTGCGTATTTTCTTCTAAGGCGGTTGTAAACTAATCAATGAAAATCGGCGCTGTATTCAAAAAGTCGTTGATTACTCGACCCTGTGTAAATTATCACCGCAAAAATGAAAAACATTTTTAGCTCACTCAAAGAACTGCTTAAGCTACGGTCACACTTATTAAATATTTGATCAAATAAGCGTAACCCCTACTTTTGTTAATAATTAATGAGAATTAAAGTGGTCTTAATATTACAAAATAAACTAATAATACATACTACTAGACATAGCAAAAAAACAGTTTTTTTGTAAGATGTGGTATTTTAATCAAAATAAATATTAATATTAAGCGAAGTGATTTCTTAGTATGGTTGTTGGTCCCGTTTTTTTTTCGTCAAATATTTGATAAGTCCGACCGTAGCTTTAGAATCTGTGATTATTAGTATCTCTATAATATATCGCTAGGCTAAAGCTTCTGGCTGAATACCTTCTGTTCGAAACAAATTTTCCAAACAATATTATTTTTTGAAATTCGCAGGAGTGGACAATTTTCGGAAATTTCTCTGCAAAGTCTGACTCAAATTTAGGTTTTGTGACATGTGCGGCGACTTTCACCAAGTTCAGTTATAATTAACAATTACTACAACTGCCAGTTAACAACATATTTTAAACAGTTATAGTGGTAGTTAATTATAACTGAACTTAGTGAAATTGGCCGCATATGATGTACAAAAGTTTTTCAAATTATATTTTGGGATCAAAGCCAAATGATAGCTGATAATATGTTTAGGAACTTAATTTTAATATCATATCCGTTTCTCAGTTTTCCAGCACAAAACAAAATTTTTACAAAAACTTTAAAAATATATCTTTGATTTTTAGGAGAAGATCGCGTTTGACTGAATATACTGAGATCTCCTGGGAAATTTTTGGAAATTTAAAACAATATTTTTACAAAACACAGAAAAACATGAGCTTTAAACATCTTTTATAATCAATTATCTATTATAAATATATCCGTAACAGTTCAATAAGATTTGACGACGGTTTGAATAATTTTAAAATAAAATAAATCTTGATAACTATACAGTTGCCAAACTACGGCATTTGATATGGATCGAAATTTCGCGCCGCATCTGTGACTAGTTTGTGATGCTCATGCAAACCAGCTAATGCCGATTCTTGTTTGCTGCGCAGTTGGGTTATATTTTTGAACGCAATATGCATCAGCAATTTATGTGATGCGTGTTTAAGTTTTTTTTTTTTGTGCATCATCTGTTGGCTATTTGTGGCAGTCGAAAACGAATACTTTTTCCATTTGAAAGCAATACATATTATTTCTAATTCTTTTAGTCGCTACTGAACGAATCGAAATTATTTTTTTGGTGTTGTGAAAACTCAAATAAATTCAAATAAAATATTCCAAAAAGTAATAAATTTTATTTTTATTTTGCCATTTTCAAGTGCTTAGGATGGTAGAATATTTAGCACCCCTCAAATTTTAAATCTAGTCTGAAACCATTACAGGAGTTTTATTTACTAAATAATGTATACAAAGAAACGACAATGAACATACATACATATATATGTGTGGCATTTTGGCAAAACATCTTAAGTCGAGATAAAATAGCAAAAAAGTTTTTAAAAAAACTCGATAGAAAAATCATTTTAATTAAATAATAAAATAAACCAAACTTAAAGAAAAATTTCGTTTATAATACAAAAATGTTTTTAGAATGAAAATTCGTTATATATATATATATATATATATATATATATATATATGTATCTAGGGAAGTCTTAATGATAACAAATTTGGATGTAGAACTCATTATTTTAATTATGTATTCAAATTTGTATTTGCATTATTTTAAGTTTTTTGCAGGTGATATTTTTTTTAAATCGGCAAATTTTTTTCATCTCAAGTGTAATTTTGTATTTTGCTGGCTGTAACTCTGATAAGTACTCTTTTGCATAAAATTGAGTTTTATTTTTGAGAAATTTTTATTTGGAAAATTTTGGTTATAGTAATTTTTTATCATTTAATTTGCTGTTATTAACTTTTTGTATATAATTATTTAAAATATAATGCGGCCCCAAACACCATATTATTTCCTTTTTGCCCTATATTATGCAATAAGTCGCACAATGGTTTTATTCATTCAATAAAAAGGTGAACATAACCTATAAGAATCACTTTCTTTTCGTTGTGCAATAAAAATCAAAAGTCTTTTGATTGTTGCCAATATATTGTGCTACCTTTGAATATTACATACACATTGGCGATATAATTGTAAAATACGTAAAATTGAACAATTTATTGCAAGTGTATGAGCCGCTTAAGGCAAAGTAAATAAAAATCTATTCAACTTAATGACTTTTTAACGGTCTTTTAAATTGTTTATAAGAAAAAAATTAATAATAGCAGCACCAGCAAATTACCTTGGCAATGAAATATTTTTTTTTTGTATGTAAATTTATATTGCCATACATTATCAAATCTAAAATAACAAAAATACTAAAACTATTTAGGCAGTGATGCCAACTCTTGGAGCGCTAAACGCGTGAAGGACATAGGAAAAAAATTAAACACCTAATAATATATTTAAAATAGTACATATTAGGGTATTCATTTAATCGGGTTTTTGCTTTAAAGTTTTGTTATAAATTAAGTAATTTCAGTAAATAAAAATGCAAAAATTATTTATTATTTGGAGTTTATTAGTAAAAAAAAAAACAATAACATAACAAACAAAGCAATTCTTGGTACAGACCCCTTAAGACTTTATTTAATATTTCTAGTTTTATTTTTGAATAAATTCATAACACTAAAAGCCCTCTCAACTTCAGCGTTTGTTTATAGTTTTTTTCAACCGCAGACACGAACTCACAACTTTTTATATTAGTGCCGGGTTACACACGTCAAGTTTGACGATAATATAATAATATACAATGAGTTATTTAATTTTTCATATTTTACACTTATCACTGTAACCTAAGCATTTGCAGAAACATAACATTCTTAGGCCCGTTTTCACAACTTACCGATAGCTAAAGGTAGGATTTTATCGGCCGTATAAAAAATGTTCCATTATTACAACTTTATTTTAACCTACCAGGTAAGATGACCCTTAATTTACTTTAGCGCTCACTTTAGGTTAAAGTAAAGTTTTTATAATGGAGCACTTTTTAAGGCCGGTTAAAGTCTACTTTTAGCTATCGGTAAGATGTGAACACGGGCCTTAACTTTTTGTATAACATTTATCTATTTTTAAACCTGCCGTTGAAAATCACCTCTGAAAAGTTAAAATCATAAAGCCTTCTCCCCGTATTCATAAAGGATTATTTAATTTAACAAACGTTTATTAAGGATAATTTTCATAGTAAATTTGTTCTTTAAACCTTTATTAAATTAAAATTTTTTTATGAATACAGGCATTCATATGTAAGTATGTATATCAATATATAAAACCCAAATCTTGATATTACCGTTTTTAAAATGAAATTACCTTGCTACCTTTTGGGGCTCAAAATTACCGTAAAAAAGGTTAATTACCGTTTGGTTAATATCACTGGTATTGACAGTGCCAAATTCGCTTTTTTCTACGAATTCGCCTTGGTTATATTATTAAATTTAAAGCAAAATTATAAAGTTTAATGAATGGATTGTTACAAATTGCAAATTTAACTTAATAAACCTATTCGTTCTCTTCATTTTTTTTTTTTAAATTTCTCAGATAGTTTTCACATCTCGATTTATCAAAAAAAAAAAAAAAATAACCAGACCGGAGCTAAAGCAAACGGGCTGAATTGTAGTAACAAATAAGTAAAAATACTAAATTCGGCTATGCCGAATCTTTGATACTCTCCACCGTCCGTTAGAATATTTCATGCCCTATATGGATCTATAAATTATTAATTAATCTTTATTAAAACGGACGTCAGTATTAAAATTGATTGCGGTTTAGTTCTTCATATGTTAAGTTATTGACCGATAATCAGAAAGCTTTATGCTTTTATTTCTAGTCATATTAAACTTAATTTGAACAAATTTAAGAAAAAAATCATGATTCCTTAGAGTACCCATGGTGAATTATGGACCAATTATCACAAAACTGTGTAGACTGACTTTTGGCATTAAAAAACCTAAATACGAACAAATGTCGATATAGTAGAGAACTTTGTAATAGCGTTTAATAGTTTTAAGGTGATTTCAGAAGACTGCTTAATATGAGATCAATAGTAAATTATGGACCGATTATTACAAAATTGCATGGTATTATTTTTGGCCATATGAAGTAAATTTTTCGTTGCGGCTTTAGTCGTACTAAATTGTTTTCCGAGAGTAGCCTTTATATGGGGCCTATGGTAAATTATGGACCGATCTTTACGAAATTTGACAAATTTTATTACATTATTTCTTACGGTTTTAGGCTTACTATATTGTTTTCCCGAGAGTAGCCTTTATATGGGGTCTATGTTAAATTATAAACCGATCTTTACGAAATTAACCAATATAATGTTTAGTCATACAGAACGAATTTGTGCCAAATCTTATATCAATCCGGTTATACCACCATTTACGTTAGTTTTTGTAATAAAATTATCAATTTTGTAGGGTAGTGGTTCCACATTTGGACTCCTACTGAACCGATTTGGCTGGATTTTAATCCCAAACTACTTAGCATAACTAGAAGCAATTTGACACTTACTTTGATCTTTTCTTATGAGTTTTTTGAAAATGAGCGTGTTTTCAACAGACAGACATGGCTAAATTACGCTAAGAATGAGGAACCAGAATATCTATACTTTATTGGATCTGAGATGATAAACAAAAAAGTTTCACACGGACTAACAAACTTAGTATACCCTCACTCACCACTGGTGGTGGTGGAAGGTAAAAAAGGGCCGAAAATGCGAGTTTTTTAGCTTAGGTCTTTTCAGGTAAGGGCTGAGTTGACATCATTGCATTTTGGAATTTATCGTTAAAGCCGCGCCTTAAGACTAAAATTACCGCTAAACATCTTTTCAAATTTATTTTAATTTCTATTATTAAATTCAACTAAAACAAAAATTAAGCTTCCCTTCATGATTATTTATTATAAATAAATTAATAAATATGCAAACCTATGCAAAAAACATTATTCATTAGTATGCTAAAAAGGTTTTTTTTATATTTATAATAATTATTTTATTTTCAATTTAGTATGTATTTATATAGGTATGTATGTATGTATTTATTATCATTTCATTGTCATTACGTCAATGTTTTTAGGTGTTCTTTTCATTGTATTTGCCGTGTTAACTTTTCAAGTTTATTACAATTATTTGGTTTTAATAACAATTTAATGAATTTAGTTTTTTTTTTTTTGTTAACGATAAACAATAAATGGTAGCAGTAAACAGTGGAACCAAATTGAAAATTTAATTTAAAAAGTTGTAGAACTTTTCAACAAGTTATTAATTTTTGGGCCTACATAAAAATATGGTTTATGGGTACAAAGACTCGATTCCGGAAAAAAGTTTGTATAGGGTCTATGTTAATTTTCACCATTTTCAAAAGAGTTGTTCCTGATGACAAATAAAACGTGTGTTCTGAAGCTTACATTGATAGCCAACCGGACGAATGGACGAACGAACGGACATCGTGAGATCGACCTTAGGGTACTTTACACTATCACAGAAGTTTAACGTATTTTGATAAAAATGCTTCCCTGATCTAATTATTGTTTGAACATAAGAACTTTTGACAGCGTTGTATTTTCCTTAAAATACGTAACATTTGTGTGATAGTGTAAACAAGCCTTAAGAAAGTGATTGTGAGTTGATCGGTGTACTAAAAGGTTTACCTATCTAAATAGCTGAGCAGTTTAATATCAGGATCATATATGTAAGTCTCAGGGCACAGGGATATTTTGGATATGGAAGGCGTTAGGATGCTTGTGCTCTCCTACTATCGATATTATTAATAATAGATGGACCGCGGATACTGGACGCAAGCAATTGTAGCTCCGCATAGATGAATGGCGAACCATTTCTATACCACCGATCACCAAAAGAGACGTATCACTTTTGGTATCTGTTGCAACGGGTCTCTGTCGTATAGGAAGGCATGCACAGCGCTTGGGAGCCGGACACTACATATATTTACTGCCTCAGCTGCGATTAAGAAAATAAGGACGAGTTTGTGGAACACCTTTTATGTCACTGTCCAGTACTGGTGAGAACGCGACTGGTCGAAATGGGAACACCGACACCGTTGACAGATTTAATAATATTTCTTTAAAATTTTGGCAATTTAAAAAAAAATAAAAACTTTTAAAAGTTCTTCTTTTCAAAAATTGTTTGAATTCTGAACAACTTCTCTATAGAAACATTGTTTTAAATCTAAACTATTTTCCTTTAGAAAAACATTTTAGAATTAATGGTATAAACACAACTGGGACGAACGACGAACTTCGCATAGTACGACGAATTCGTCGGCAATAATTCGTTGAGTAAATTCGTCAAATGAGACAAAATAAGTGCGTGAATTCCATATGTGACTTGAATATGTTTTTTTAATTTATAAGATAAATACTTGGACGCTAGATTATATAAACATTTTTATCCATTTTCATCTTTTTTAACTAGCAATAAATTTTATTCAAATTTTTTTGTAATTTATTGGTTTGTTAACATTTATCAAATCATAGGTTGACCATATTTCAACAACAAAAAAACATAAAAAACTATTAATTGGGTATGTTCTAGAATCCGAATCCACTCGAAAGTGGATTACTTAAGCATTTTTGGTTTTCTGCATTTCGATTTAACAAGCTCAAATTAGATGTTGGGCTTGTTTCAAATTTCTCGAATTTCAGCCATGTTCGCGATTTGTTCCTGTAAGTTGTCTGATTCTTTACAGCTTTAACGATTTATAATAAATAATAGACTTTTATGGCTTGTTTGAAATATTAAAAATTTTCGCGAATTTTTGCCATTTTTGCAAATTTTAGCCAAGTTCGCCATAGAAGCGATTTTCCCTGTGATTCTTCACAGCTTTCACGATTTAGCTGCGGTTAGCTGTCCGTGTCCCAATTTATTCGTCGTTCGTCTGCGTAAGAAATAGAAATAAACCTATCGCAGTTTTCGTTACGCAGGACGAATTTCGGTCGACGCAATGATTGTGTGTATCTTCTAGGGATGCCAAACGGGATCGATTTTAACAAATCCCGGGATCCCGGGATTTTCCGGGTTTTTTGGATTTTTCGGGATCAATTTGTTTCTTTAATATACAAATTTTTTTTAAAAACAACAACACTTTATTTATTTATGTCTCAATATTTAAAAAAGAAAACTTAACAAAACAATTATAAGAAAATTTTTTTAAATTAACTAAATTTTATTTATTTTTGAATTTTTAAAAAAGAAAAATTAACAGAACAATTCTTTTACAACTTTTTCTTATAAACAAAAGTTAAAATATATATATTTTTTTATTTATAAAAAAGAAAACTTAACAAAACAATTCATTTTATATACAAATTTTTATGTCGCTATTTCTTAATTTTTTGTGCGACGATAAAAATGTTACGCTTACTACGTTTAAAACAAAATATTGTTTAAGATACATGTTAAAAAAAATTTTTTTATTTTTTTTATTGCATTACTGGAGCGAATTAAAATGTGAATTTGGAAAAAATTAAAAAAATCACATTTTTTTCAACTTTAAAGTCCTGTAAATCTTTATCCGACCCACACGGGGAGAGATATCTATTCAAAATGTTAAATCTTGTACAATTCAGTTAAACTGTTCTCGAGATTTTTCGAAATACCTTAAACAACTGCTGAAAAACACGATTTTCGCGTATATCTCGAAAACGGTTCATGGGAAAAATAAATAAATGCCATATTCGTGTTCAGCAGCACCAATTTAGCTTAGACAATATCTCATTTCTGAGGTTCATTTTTTTGTGGCATAGTGTAATTGGCAGATGAGTGCTGGTTAGCTTTGCGACAGAATAGAAAACAAATGAGACATTGAGAAAACCAAATTTCTTTAATGTGCAGTTTTTCGTTGGGAAAAGGATAATCGCGTAATGAGAAAACGACCATAAAACAATGAATAATTAGAAAGTATAAAAATTCAATTAAACGAATATTTTTATACATATAAAAACTTTTGATACACAAAAGTTGTTAAATTGAAAAATCCCGGGATTCATAAAAATAAATCCCGGGATTTGTCAGTCCCGAAAAATCCCGGGATTTCGGGATTCGGGATTTCCCGTTTGGCATCCCTAGTATCTTCATACATACCAATGTGTTCTTTTTCTGACGACGAATATTCGGTGCGAATAATTCGTCGTTCGTCCCAGTTGTGTTTTTAGCATAAAATCGTTTTCTATAAACAAATAGTCCAAAGATAGAGAATTTGCCTATAAAAAATATTTAAAATTTTCCTATCAAAGTAATTTTTGGGAATAACTAGTCAAAATGAATGAAAGTTTTTAATAAAAAAAATTTTATAGAAAAATAGTACAAAATAATGTGCTGTTTTCACAAGACAAGTGATTATACAAGTAGAAAAATTTATATAAAAAGCACTTAGTTTTTTTTTAGTGATTTTTAAAAAAATTTTACTACACGTTAAATCACTTTTATTTTGAAAACCGCACATTAATCTAGTTTCTTTTAGTTTTTTTTTTTTTTATTTTATGTTACAAATATAATTGAATCATTTCTTTCGAAAAGGGCTCAGGTACAAAGTGTTTAGGAGACACATAAAACTGAATATCTTTTAAACCTTTTGACTTTTTAGCTTGTTCCTAAAATTTTGAGCCTTTGTTTATGTTATAATAGTAAGTAATATTTGAAGGAGAAAATAGTCATTACAGTTTCCGAAGATAAGCCCCTATAGAAAATTATTTTTTAATATTCGTGGTTTTAGTAGCAAAATTGTATCTTTAGTGCATGTTATTTATTGAAACACACAAATATTCATATAATCTATAACGTTTAAATTCGAAAATTTATTCTAACTTAATTAACCGATTCATTAGCCCCTTGTTGTGAAACAGACCAGACTTTTTGGCGGGAATCGAAACCGCAACTCTCACACTGATTGATTAGCTCACTGCTTACTAGCATACTGCCATTATCTCATGAATTGTTTTATTAATAAATATTGCAAAATTTAGGCAATATAGAAAAATTTACAGCATTTTGCTGTTGAAATTCATACATTTAAAATTTTTTTAGATATCTACACAGGAAAAAATAATTGTTATATTTGAAAACGAAAATCGCATATTTGATTACAAAAATGTTTGAGGTTTCTGCGATGACGATTTTTGCGGTATTGATAAAAAAGTTTGTATGTATAATTGCTAAATTTTTAGTCAACAACCATGTTTATTGAGTCAATAAAAAAAGTTGTTGCCCAAAATAATTTTTTTCAACAAAATGTTTACTTGATTTGTTAAAATAAATTGTTGAAAATGTTGGATAAATCAAACAAAATGTTAATCGAATCTTTATTTTTTTATTTATTAATGATGATGTCATTAATTTTCAATTTTTATGTTTTTATAAAAACACTAAAATTTATTATGCGGGGATAAGTAAGTTCCTATGCGCATTTCACTGGTTGCTTAGGCCAGATCATCAAGAAATCTTTTCCAAAGACTTTGGCAAAACTAAATATATTATTCAAATAAAACTGTAAAACAAATGAGAATTATGAGCTATTTAAAAATGGACAAGAGTTGTTAAAATACTGTCTTTACTTTGATTCAAATATTTTTTTTATTGAATATGAAGAAATATTTAATTATTTCATTATTATATATGTTTTATTGAGTGCTATTTTGCAAAGTGTAAATTTGATAAATTTTTTCTTTGAATCAAACAAAAAGTTTCTTGACCTAAAATTTTATTTTTAACAAACTGTGTTGTTAAAAACTTTCTTGAGATATTTTCTTTTCTGTGTACTATTATGGAAAACATAACAATACTTTGTGAAAATTAAAATTAATTAACACTTGTGTACTTCGGCAAAAAGCGTTAGATTTTAACTTTAATTGATATTTTAAACCACAAAATATACTCTTGCTTATTTAATGAGGAATTAATTTACATTACATTAGCCGCTACTAGTGATTATTTTTAGTATTTATTTTGTACGAAATAAAGTTTTACGATTAATTACAAAAAAAAAAAAATAAAAAAAAAAAATATAAAAAAATTGTTAATTGATTGCAATACATAGATAGATAGATATTATTAATATTTTCCTGTCATCCTATCCGGCAAGCAGAAGTCAACAAAGTGATTGTGTAAATGTATATCTACAGATATGTATGTATGTACATATTGAAATGTCAGTTGCCGTAACGATTATTTGCTTTGACTTTTATTTTTGCGCGGATATTTGCCTAAAATACGATTGGCTAAATTACAGTTAATGAGCCGCCAATACAAAAATAGACGTCTACGTCGTAAATGAAAAGCTTAAAAGCAAGAATTTAATTTAAAAAAAAACAAGTTAAAGTGCTTTTTTGGCTGTGCCGAATCATTGATACCCTCCACCGACGCTTAGAATATTTCAGAAGTAGGTTCGTTATGGGATCTATAAATTGTTACATAGTCTTAAAAAAAAACTGACGTCAGTATTATAATTGGTTGCGGTTTACACATATGTATGTATGTTAAGTTATTGGCCGACCATCCGAAAGTTTTTATGCTTTGATTTATAGTCATATCAAACCTAATCAGTCCAATTATGAATAAAAATTTACATAGGAAAAATGGGAGAAGGGAAACACTCCCGGGGAATTTTTATTCATAATTGGGCTGAATTTGATTAAAATAATCTGATACGTAACAGTTTTAGCCGCACAATATCTATATTTAGGATGGGTTTCGTCGTATTTCAGTGATTTCCCAGAATGGGCTTTATATGGGACCAATGGTAAATTATGTTAAATTAAATTATGAGAACCAATTTTTACAAATTTCGGCGGAGCGAATTCTAGTCTTATAAAACTGTGACAGAACAAATTTTATTATAAGAACATTATTCGTTATAGTTTTAAGCGTATTAAATTGTTTTCCAAGAGTAGGCTTTGTTTACGAAATTATGTAGTATGATTTCTAGTCATATAAAACAAAGTTGTGGCAAATCTAATATCAATCCGTACATTTCGCCACCATTTATGTTTATTTTTGTAACGAAATTATAAATTTTTCAAGATTCATAACTCTTATCCTATTTAACCGATTTTTCTGGATTTCAACCTCAAATTGTGTAGGATAACTAGTGGCAATTTAATACCAATATTAATCTATATTTTTGAGTTGTTCGAGAGTGAGCGTGTTTTTAACAGATGGACATGGCTATATCGACTTAAAATTACTCAAGGTCCTTGATTACCTATATATACTTTATGTGGTAGTAGATTAATATTAAAAAGGTTTCACACGGAATAACAAACTTAGTATGCACTTATTCACCACTAGGTGTGGAGGGTATTAAAATTAGAGGGAATTCTTAAAAATTGTTTAAAGCTTTACTAGGAGATTACTCTGTATGTATACAGCCAAGCAATGCTAAAAAAAAGCTCTGAAAGGGTACTATGTAAAGTCTAGCCTAGTTGGTGATTGTAGGAAAGCAATTAGTTAGGTCACTTTTGAATGAGTGAAGGGAGATTGTGCTGAGATTGTGCTGTGTTTTGGGGTATTGCTACATCATTAGTCATAAAACAGATAAATAAACTAACACACCATTGATCGGTACTAAAAAGATAGGTGAAACTTGAATAAAACCACCAATAAGCTCCTTTTTGGGGAAAGATAGGCAATGGATCCATGAAAGTACCAATCATTCATGAACGAATAGAGAGAACTATAGAGTGTCAAGGGCCTTATGGCCGGAACTCAGGAAAACAGACTTTGCGCTACTTATTAGCATGATCAGGAAAAACTTAGGAATAATAGCAAAACCCTGCCTACTGGTTGGGATGTTATTGTTATTGTTCGCAAGTACATCGTATTTTTGTAGGAAGTGTGAGGTTGTAGATGACCTTAAAACAGTGGATCATATATACTATGCGACTTTCAGGGCTACAAAGCCGAATGTTGAAATAACTGGGCAGATAATTTCCCTAAGAGCTAGAGGAAATCTTTAAGCAAAAGCATTTGATTGGTTCTTTTATGGAAAAAGGTTGGCTTAGGGGCAATCTTTGTTGGACTTAAACTATAAGCAGAATTCGTACTGGTAGGACTCCTACGTGTCATTTAGTGAAGAGATTTGTACTGGATCTTATGGTTTCCGAGTAGATGTGTAATTACACTACCCTTCTTGAGCTACCTATGTACCTATCTTATTGCTGTGTAGTGTGACTTAAATTCGCTTTCAATTTTAAAAACAAATTTACGCCAATGTCTTTAAACGAATTTGATTAACTACTATGAGCTAATAGACAATAATTTAAATGTAGTTTTGCGGTTAAATACTTTGTTAAATAATATTAAACATATTTAATGACATATAATCACGTTTTCACGCTTCAATACTTAAAATATTTATGAAAAAACTTTAAAATTATTTAAACAAATACATACTTACAAATATAAATTAATTATAAGTAACGAAATTATTTCACAATCTAACTGACAGCTTCTTTTGCCCTGTTAATAATTCGCTTTTTAATAGTTTAATATGCATAAGTACATATGTAGCTATTTTTGTTTGTTAATTAAATTTAATTACCCCCAAAAATTACCGTACTGAGATAAGAAGAAATGGTGTGTAATCTATACTACTTTTATCTCAGACATAATGCCAGTACAATAAATAATTTATTCCGTGACTCCACCTACTTTTATTTGTTTAATTGTTGTTTAATTTACAATTCGTTATCGAATTATTTTAAATTTATTTTAATATAAAAAGTGTTTTTTAACACTTGTTTATATGTACAAAGGAAAAAAAAACAAGTTATAAAGTTTAGTCAGTCGTTCAAGCCCGATTATAAGATACTCTGCACCACAATATTTTTAAACAAATTTGCAAGATGGTACCCTATTTGTGGCTCATGGTCAATCATGGATTTTCCAGAATAAAATTATGTTATGAGATTAAGATTCATGTAAAAGTTTCTATACCGAATATTATAAAGATATATTTATCTATATGAGAGTTGTTTGCCTTTAACGGCCAATTTGACCAAGTTGAGTTAAAACTAATAATAAGACTGTTTTCCTAAACGCCATTTGCTTTGTAGTAATACACGGCAATATGTTCTTAAATGCAACCATACAAATTTTTACCATGCATTTTGTTTCTAAATACAACTTTGAAGTTGTCACGGCGCAGAGAAAAGCTAATACACATACAATACAATGTGGATAAAAACGTAAGTACACAATGCATCAACACGGTGTCAATACTGTATACAGGTGGCTTTTTAAAATTAGTTTCGAAAAGGGCTCATCTCCATATTTATTTAGAATATTTAATATGTGATTTTAATGATAAAATATTTTCGTTTTTGTTTAATGAATGTATGTGTTTTCTAATTTGTAATCTTATGGTGTTTTCTTTTCTACAAAAAAATGTGACATTTTATTTAAAAAAAATGCAATTTGGTGGCTGTTTCTTAAAAACTTTGCTCCCGAAAAGTGTGGCTTGTTTTATTCTAAAAAACTCTTCCTTTTCGGTAGCAAAATTTTTAAGAAACAGCCACCAAATTGCATTTTTTTAAATAAAATGTCACATTTTTTTTTAGAAAAGAAAACACCATTAATAAACAGATAAAAATGTACCGACATTTTCTTAGTGTTCCTTTATAATAAAAAGTTTTCGTTGAAAATGTTTTTTTAATTTTATTGAAATTTTTGAGTTCTTAATTAAATCTTCAAAGAGTTTATAATTAATCGGTAAAGATTATTTGAATATTTGTGTGCTTCAATTAATAACATACACTAAAGATACAATTTTGCTACTAAAACCAGTAAAATTCAAATATTTTTTGCAAAAAGGGCTTATCTCCGAAAACGGTAATGACCAATTTCTCCTTCAAATGTTATTTAAAATAATTTTTTATTTTCACTATTTTAACATAAACATGATATTATAGGAAAAACCTCTGCTTCAAAAAGTCAAATGGTTTCAGAGATATTCAGTTGTATGTGTCTCCTGGACTCTTTGTATTTTTGTGCCTGAGCCCTTTTCGAAATAAATGATTCAACTGTACTAGGTGAAATTGGCCGTTAGTGATTTAAGGAATGGGGTCTATATTAGCACAATATTTTGTTAAGACATAGTAGCTAACGATAAAGTTATTACCGCCAATGTTGGTGTCAACACAAACATTTATAAGGAGGTTATAGCAATAAAGGCGATTTTATGGGAGTAGTATTTGTATATACATACGTATATAGGTAATTCCATGTCAAATCGACCAAGAGTGGGAAACGACCTCTATCGATTTTAATGAAATTTGGTGAAAAGGTTCCTTTTATCCTATTAGGAATATAATACAATAATATCTTAAAAAAGAAAAAAAACACCTCCTTCAAAGTTTCAGGATTTTTAAAGAACAGTTTGAGGTATAATATAAAAAAAAATCAGCCAAATAAAAAAATAGGTTTTTGACTTAGTCTGTTTTTAAAATTTAATATTTTGCAGATACATATTACATTTTTCAAAAAAAAAATTTTTTTTCAATACATATGGTTTGTAGCCCCAAGTATTCTCTTTAAAATGACATCAAAATCATCTTCATATATAAAGTAGTTTTCGAGTGATTGAAGAAATAAGCTCAACACATTTGGCTAATTCGGCGAAATTATGACATTTTGAATATAATATAACTTTTGAAAAAAAAAAATTAAAACTTTTTTGTTCATACATATATCTTCCTAATAGGATACACCGAATTTCATTAAAATCGATAGAGGTCGTGTCCCACTTTTGGTCGATTTGACATGGAATTACCCATATATAATGGTCAAATATGGACCGATTTGGTAAGATGGCTTAGACTAAATTTAATCTAAATACCAATATAATAAAATAGTTTGTGGGAACAAAGGCTATTCCGGAAGGAAGCTTGTATTGGGACTATGTGAAATTACGGACCGATTCTTACTATTTTAATAGGTTTGTGGCAATTATAACCTATGTACCAAATGTCATTAAATTGTCTCAAAAATTGCAAGCTGTACTTGGCACACAAGTTTCGGTTGCCATACTAAAAGTTGGGTCTAAGACCAATATTTTAAGGGGTTACAAACATCAGCATAAATTCATTATACCCTCTCCAATATTGTTGTGTAGGTATAAAAACAGAAACAAATGTTTGTTATATAATTTAACATTAATCACTCTAGAACTCGACACCTACATACAATTTACACTAAAATACATACTTACAAATTTTTTATTGAGCTTTAATATTAAGAAAACAATAGTGTATTGTTTAAATTTGCAAAACTGTCAAGTTCTTTTGACATTTAAGTGAGATCAACATGTTAAATTTTCTTAAAAGTCATTCATTTAACTATGATTTGATATGAATGCTACCATAAAGGTAAAAAATGTTAGTGTCAAAAATGTCTAAATTATGGACAGTGTTTTTATAAAATGTTTAATAAAGATTTTTTTTAACTATTTAAACTAAGATAAGTTTTAAAAAATGCTACTGAATCTAAAATATTAAAATTTTCTTAACTGATTGGAATAAATATCAGCAATTATTCTCGGAGAAACATTCTACAAAATCTAATTGATTTTTTTACTGAAAATTTTACGAATTCCTTTCGATAAAGTTCTACAAAATCTGAGAAATTCATTTATAGAAAAGTTCTTAAGAATCAGAATAATTTTTCTATAGGAAAATATTAAAAATTTAAAACCATTTTTTTGATTGAATTCTTAAGGAATGATCTATAAAATGTTTCTATTTTCCTGAATGATTGAACTGAGTTATTTTGTAAAAATATTCTGCATATTTAAAAAAATTCTGCTAAATCTGATTTATTATTCTTTTAGAAAATTCTACTAAATCAAAATATTTTTGCATAGAAAAGTTCAACAAAATCTAAACAATTTTTTTTATAGAAAAATTCTACAAAATCTCAACAATTTTTCTACAGAAAAATTCTACAAAATCTAAACAATTTTTCTGTAGAAAAATTTAACACATTCTTTTATAGAAAATTCTTAAGAGTCGCAGCAAGTTTCTACAGAAAAACTCATAAGAATCTAACAGACCATTCTAAACCAGCGCGTAAGGCTTACGTTTATCCACCGCCTAGCTTTAACGCTGCAATGACAAACTTAAATAAGAGCGTCAACGCTGTGTCGTGAACACTAATGTGAACTTATCTTGTTGACCAAAAAAAGCAGAATTGCCATGACTTTTTAGCAATAGCAGTCAATTTCATTACTTACCGCGCTGCAAAAATCGGATTTTCTAACTATTCTTTATGAGCATAAAAATTTTTTACGGACGGAAAACGCTTTCCGCAAATTTACAAAATTTGTTTTTGTTTGCCTAACAAAATGTACAGTTTTTTGAACGGGACAGAAACGCGTTATAACTCTCACGTTAATTTTATTTTAGAAGAGTATAGATAACAAAAAAATTTTCGAAAATTATGTCCTTGTTTTCATGAAAATGTGAACCTTTGGCGCTTTTTTAAGAATTACAGAGCATTTTGTGCTTTTAGTGTATGCAAAATCAGAGCAATTTTTTAGAAAATTCTTGGAACATTTTTCAGAGTCCCTATGTAGAATATTTTAAAAGAATAATTAAATCTTATAAATTTTTACCACATAATAAAAAATCACACACATTTTATTGTGAATTTATTCGCTATTCGTATAAATAATTGAAATGCAATGAAAAAAAGCAAAATCCTATAAAGTACTCAATGACTTTAACGAGCAAAATCAAATATTTGTACAAAGTTTTAAAATATATAGACTACAAGACAACTCAGACGCAATCTTGTTTGATAAACAGTTCACGTACGTCCTCTACTTACTAAATTAACAACGACTTGAAGTTGTGACTAGACATAAATTAACGCCAAATGGTACTACATAGAAGCCACTAACCAAACATTTTACTCTGTTATATTACGATTTGGTTATATTTGGCCATCTAATAATGCAGCAACTGACCAGAGTCAACAAAACGCTAATACTACAAACGGAATTGTTAGCAAAGTAATGATTTAAAATGTTTCTAAATAATTCCATGACTTTATTTCTATGATAATAAATGAACTGGACAATGGTAATAAATTTTATTTAAAAGACATTCAAAATGTTCCCAAATCTTTAAAAATACGTACAAGCATATTTAGTTTTGTATCATTTTTTTCATTTTATCAAAATACCGCCTATTTTGAGATTGTGTAATGAACTGAGCGTATGTTCATGTGTTAAGTTTGTTAACGAAATTAAAGGAAAATTTGTCAAGATCTATTTATTAACATTCAAAATAATTCTATTGATTTTCATTGGTCAATTGTAATTGCTGATAATGCAAGTAATGACGGATTCCAATAGGTATTTTTCAAAATAATTAAAAAGGTAAAACAAAAACAACAATAGTGTTTCTAAATGTTTGTAATAGAGTTGCCAAATTACTTTAATTGTTATAGGTAAAAAGAGACATAGAGAAGCGGTTTTGCAGTTGCTTGGTTAATTTTTGACATTAAGAAAAGCTGTAATTTTTTAGGTATTTTACATTTAAATTTAATATTTTACGAAGATATTTCACTTTTTTACAATACCATATTTATCGCTTTTATGCCTTTCATAGTTATTTTTTTGTAATTTTAAACGCAAATTGCATCGATTACAACTTGCTTATATGCACATACAGTGCCTTCAAAAACCCTCTTAAGTTGGTTTTAGACGACATGTATTTAGCAGTGTTCTTGCCACATATCCCACTGCAAAACGCATACAAGCCGTGTAAAAGAAAAAAAAATTGCTTCTGTAAATGACAGCTCGAATTTGCAGTGTAAAAACATTAAATTAGAGCATGATCTACATATTTTGAAATGAGAAACCATCATGCATCAGCTGTTTTGCAAGTCATTTGTTTTTGTCGGAAAATATAAATTAAAATCTATTTATAAACACATATTCTTTAAACAAACAACATTTTTAATTAGCTGAAACACAATTAAAAGTGAATAAATAGAATTATAAATCAGTATATCATTTGCTGTTGTGAACGATTTTAAGTTATATCAGATGAAACCAAAAACGAACATGGGAAAGCAAAAATTATAAACTTTTTGTATTTTTTAATTTTGACATCATTAGTCACAACACACGAGCAGTAAATGGAGCTTTAGCAAATCTCGAAAAGCAGTCAAAGATCATGGGCCTTAAGGTAAACAAGGATAAGACGAATTATTTTATTTCCAGTGTTAGAATATCTCAGCGTCTCGAACAACATATTTATATATAGCGATCGGAAATTACAGCTTTGATGTTGTAAAAGACTTCGTCTACTAATGTGCCAGTGTTAGTAATAAAAACTATGTCAGCTTAGAAATGATGCGGAGAAAAACTCTGGCCAACAGATACTACGTTGAGCTTGGTAAGCCCGCTAAGAAATAAAGCCCTCTCTCGGCGAACAAAAATAGCACTATAAATCGCTCATTCTGCCCGTCCTACTTTATGGCGCCGAAACATGGAAAAGATCCTATGTGACATTGGTCGCGGTGTTCCTGAGAAAGATCCTCCGCAAGAATTATGGCCCTATATGCTATGATGATAGATTCCGAATTAGAATGAAGCACGAGCTGTATGAGCTTTTTGCTATGGGTGGGCACCGTTGAAGAGTGTGACCCAATCAAAACCTAGCAGCTTTTGCCGCCAGCATGCAGAAGACAAAAATAGCTGGTGTTCTATTATGTATACTTCAGGCTGAAACAGACTCCCGGTTGTAACAGCCATCTAAAGAAAAGAAGAAAGAATTTTTACAGACTTGCGCGATTACATATGGATTTTACAACTGACAAAATCACTGCAAAATGCATGCCGTCTAAAACCACCCTCAGTTTCATTCATGCATGGTGAAAAAATGAGGTGGTATGGTGAAATAAGCAGGTGGAATCGCTACGGCAACAAATACAACATTACAACAAAAATGGAAATTAGGTCCCAGCTTACGTCAAAAAATATTTTAAACAAAAATCAAAGCGTGCCGCTGAACGTGACGAAGTAAATAAATTTTTATTTAATTATGGTCAATATTTTATATATTTTAATTAAAAATTATCAAAAAAAATTAATAAAATACACTTATCACAGCACAAAACGTGAACGTTTTGTAAAGATAAACAAAACTTTGACAATAAATTGGACAAACAATGCAAGAGCAAAAAATCGTCATCTGGCGTAGTGCTGCACCTGTATTCTTTCATCATGGCTTCATGAATACAAACTACTTTACAGTGCAGCCACACGATCAAGATTTTCTTGATAGTCTTTTTCATATACTATTTGTCAAAATTAACAAAAATTGAAAATTGTGACGTAGGCTGCATTCAATTTTTGAGCAATTTACATTCAAGATGTCATCAAGAAAACAATTTATAAAGGCAAACGAAAAATTTGCTCACTAACCTTGAAATCAGCTGTTTTCTTGAACGTAAATTGAAGCACTCTCTGGAAAGAGAATTTTAAAGGCAAGTTCGTTTCAATTTTTAAAAGTATGAGTGTATTGGTAGAAAAGTGTGAGAGTATTAAAACTTGATAGGCAAAACTAGATCGTGTAACCCTCAAGTTACTTGAAGTTTAAAAAAAAATTGTATTAAATTCTTATACACAAAATTTTTTTGGCGTAATATCTTAAATACCAAACTGCTTTGGCTAAAAAAGAGTTTAGAGCATATAGCGATCAATATTAAATATACATACACTTCTTTCTTTACTACGTTTTTTATATTTCACAAAATACAAACAACCAATATCAAAAAATGTTAAATTTTTTTGTGTGGCATCTCTAAGAACTGGTTGAAAATTTATTTGATCATTTGTAAATTGTATTAACAAACTTGTGCGTAAGTTTATTACAAGTATTTACAAACATCAAACTATTGGTTTAGAAGTGTTACCAATTGATTTGGACTGTAGAGCGGCAGTACTTTAAACATGTATAAACAGTACAGAATTTCTTTTAATAAATTTTTACAAAAACAGTAATTTTTCTATAAAAACATTTTACAAAACCTAAGCAATTTTTTTTTTATTTTGGAAAAATTTTACAGGATCTAAATAGTTTTTTGTTGGAAAAATTTTACAGAATCTAAAAAGCTTTTTACACAAATATTTTGTAGATTCAATCAATATAAAGAGCATTGTTTTAGTAAAAAGATTTCATAAACTCTGGGCTATTATAGTATAGAACATGGTAAATTATGCAAATTCTTGAAATTTTTTTTTTCTTTTTTATCGGAAGAATTTTTGAATGAAAAACTCATTTTGGTTTGAGTTCGAGAAAATAAATGTTAATTTTAGGTTAAAAAGAATTCATTCTTCAAAATTACTGCCGCCAAAAATAGCAACACATGTATGGCACAAAATTTATGACATGTGCATTTCTTATCGCAAACATAAACATGAATCGAAAATTGTTATTTATGGCAATCACTTTTTTGTGATTTGTAAACACTTGTTCAAAATTGCACTCTACCATGGGTAAACCTTATGTATTCCCCTGGCTATTACATACATACATATGTAAAAATTTATGAAAATTTGTAATTTTGAGCTACTTTGAAAATACAGTTCTCTTAAATCTGAACATTTTGATTACTGTATTCGAATTAGAGTTTCTTTTTTCCCACAGTTTTTGGATTCACGGGAAAGTGGGAATTAAAAATTTTATTTCGGGGATCGCGGGATTCCCGCCCAAAATTTTTTATTAGATTATCCACTTAATTCTCCAATTCAATAAATTCGTTTTATATGTCGCCAAATTTCGTGAAGGTCGGTCCATGGATAAAAGTGTAACGAAAAATACTCGAAATCACACCCCTAGATTTTGTAAAGATCGAGCCTTAATTAAAACACACTTTCGGAAAACACTTTACTTACTTCGCCCTTAACCGCAAAACTTAATAAAATTGTTTAAAAATTTAGCCCACTACAGTCTGCTAAGATAAGAATTAAAACTTCGTGAAGATAGGTCTAAATTTTCTTTTTGCCCTATATCAAGCCCATTCTCAAAATTCAGCTTAATAAGCTTTAAACTGCAGAAAATTTTAATATTTCAATTTCATTGAAAGCAAAAACAAATTCAAAAATATTTTATAATTTTGTTGTTGCTTTTAATAGAAATTCATATATTGTTTTTAAAATTTTCAACGCCACAATAGGTGCGATCCCGTACTTTTTGGGTAAAGTTCGGTAAAATGAGATTAAACAAAAATGTATCTCACTGATAGACAAAAATTTACAAAAGTACGTAAACAATAAAAACCAAATTTCTACCCCAAAAGAAAAAGTTACTATGAAAACGATCAAATAAATACATACAATATAACCCAGTTAATTACTCTACGCTTAAATGCCTTTCACTCTTATTTACCTTGAGTTTTACATCCTAGTTTTTTTCTTTAATTTTTCAAACAAAAAACCACTTTTAATTGCCATACGCTTAATTTCCCAATTCGGGTAACTGCCTTAAGAATATAACTCCCACAACAAAATTGCTCCAAAATTGCATTCGTTAAATTGCCTCAGTACTATTTAACAACAACACAGCAAGTAATGCAACCAAGTTTACACGTTAATAATTTAAAAATATGCACTAATAATTTTTAAAAAATTTTTCCTATGTATACTTAACATAATTGTAAAAATGAGAAAAAGAAGAAAATCAACTCCCCAGCAATTTTTATTCATTATTGGGCTGATATTGTTGCCAGATATTTAAGCTAAAAATATGGCGGATATATGTCATTTGAACCATAATCTGGCCATCTTTTGTCAACCATAAATGTTTCGACACTTAATACTGGGTGTCCGCCGGGAAGGTATACTACTCGCAGTAATTCCATTGTAATCCTGGCTGTATGCGATGTGGCACCGTCTTGTTGATACCATATGTTAATCAAGCCAAAAGCATGCAGTTGTGCCGTTTAAAAGTTTTCAGTCATATCACGATATCGCTCCCTATTGACAGTTACCGTTACGCCGTTTTCCTTTTCAAAGAAGAAAGGTCCAATGATTCCTTCTGACCAAATTGCACACCAGGCTGTCACTTTAAATGGCTGCAAAGGTGACTGATGAATAATTTGAGGGTTTTCCATTGCCTAGAACCGACTATTCTGTTTATTCACATATCCTTTCAAATGAAAATGTGCCTCGTCACTCATTATGTTTTTTCATGAAACTCGGGGTTGTCATAGGCGAGCTGTAACATCTTATTGGCATATGTACGGCGGCGTAAATGGTCTTGTGGAAGAAGCTCTTATGTCAACTAAATCTTAAATGGCAACAAATGCAAATCCTTGTG
Organism: Pollenia griseotomentosa; assembly: GCA_963931875.1. Lineage (NCBI taxonomy): Eukaryota > Metazoa > Arthropoda > Insecta > Diptera > Polleniidae > Pollenia > Pollenia griseotomentosa. The sequence continues at coordinate 147,419,913 of OZ007564.1, forward strand.
TAAAATTGTGGCCAAAGTTGTTCTTTGAAAACCAAGCTCCTGAGCACGGCGTCGAATTGTGGTTGATGGATTGTTTTGAACACTTTTTGAGCAGCAGTAATTTTTTCAGCCGATCTTGCATTACGTTGTGGTCCATGCTTGGGCCTATCACCACTCTCTTTCTTTGAAATCATTTACTACACGATAAATAGTGCGTTTTGTTGGCACGTTGTTTCTCCCAAAAATTTTTTGATTGATTGATTGAATGATTGATTTTGATAAAATGTTTTAACGATTAAAACACGTTAGCTTATCTAATATTTTCTTATAATAAATTTGCCACGTGTCTACTTCACGACTGCCAAATGTGAACTGTCAAGTCTAATGCAACCAAAATGGCGGCAAAACAAAGAAGTATACCTTCCTTGCGGACACCCTGTAGTACAAAACAAAAGTCGTTGTTACCAAATTAAAGCACAAGTATTTATATAACAAAAAAACTCAACTATTTATGGTTTAATACGAGTGTACAACATGTTTTAAAGTTAAATTAATTTGGAAAAAAATCTTATAAAAAAATTATAGAATACATAAATAAATTGTTTATATTTATTATAACATTAATAAAAATTCTTACGCATTAAGATTAATTTTTTCTTAATTTGATCAAAACAAATATGCCCAAACACATAAGAAGTGCTATAAAGCCTAAAGAACCAAATAGTATTAAAGTTTTTGCTTGAGCCTTCAAACTTTCTGGATTATAATCACTTGCAAAAGATTCTTCGCCAGGCATAACAACTTTAAAAGATATCTTGGAAATTTCCGATATTTCTGTATTATTACGGGGGGAAGTGTAATTCGACATATTTCGCTTGCGTCGTCTTAAATTAAAGCTGTTAAAGTTGTTACACTGTTCGGTATTTATATAACAATCCTGATGCTCCAAACAGCCAGTAATGCGCATAGACATAATTAATTCCTCGCCACTTCTCATGCCCTGAAACATGACAGCTTTAAAGGGAAGTTTATAGCCCAGAGGAGCGTCAAATGTAGGAGTTTGTGTGCAAATACCCTTCATAGAGGGATTAAGGCAACCTTGTGAGGTAATAAACTGTACATTGTTAAGAATTTCGCCTGATGGTGAAATTCTTTGCAAGCTGACATCAGTGAGTTTTGTATAGTTCCAACCTGAAATAATAAAAAGAAAATTTATGATTTTTTTTGTAATAAAATTCCTTATATTTAACACTCACCATCTCCAGTTACAACATGAGCCCTCAATAGTAAATCTTCTCCAAGCTGTACAGCTTCATTTGATTTTAAATGTCTGCCATAACCTTGAGGAGTTTTTCTAAGTAACTCTACATGGGTTCGGAAAGAATTTTGAGTGCCACCCTTGGCATAAGTTCCAATACTTCGGGCTTGTCTGAAATTCGTATTAGAAAATATAAAAATTGGGTTAAATTCACAATCTTAAAAATATACTTACACATCATTTGCCACTCCCATTTTAAGGGCATGTGTCTTAACGGCTACTCTACTTTGAGATTTGCAGTGCAAAGTTAAAATACTATCTGAACCTGTACGCATGCCCCTTATGGCTGGAAAACGTAAACGCAAACAAAGATCCGTACCACATGACTGTACGCCACATCGTGTGAAATCTTCTCCCGCTATATCGACCACTACATAGCTTTTGTGTAATTTCACTTCACATCTCTTTTCACTGGAATCATTATCAACACTTGGAGTCGCGCTTAAGAAATTATCAATTTTCAAAACCGTCCTAAAGTAGCCGCTGGTATTGGGCTGATGTTGTAAACAACGCATTTCGTGCACTCGTAGACGCAAAGGATTTGTACTTTCTGAATTTTGAACAATAGATAATTGCTGTTGATCTGTCGAGGGTGGCAAGTAAACGGGCGCCGGTGTTGACAGGGGTTGGTTGAAAGGTGTATCTGCGGCTACTATTATAGGAGTAGATGGTACATGATAGTCATAACCCTGAGTGGGTGAGGGTAAATGGGCTTGTTCAAGAGGATCAGTATTTAAGGGTGGTAATATAATTGGATGATTATTTATGGGTGGTAGAAATGCTGGAGGGTCCATCACAACAATTGCTTGAGCGGGTCTTGATGTAGTAGTGGTGGTACTAGCAGTGGTAGGTTTTTGATAAATATAGCCTCCATTGAAAGAACCATATTGCTGATTTCTAAAATGGAAAAAAATAAAATTTTTTTATAAGAATTACATTATGGAATGGTTAGATTTAGTGTTATAATAAAATTAAGTGTTATACTAAGACTTAGTCTTACGCTAAGACTTAGCATAAAACAAAGACTAAGTCTTATACCTTGCCTTATACTAAGACTTAATATTATACCAAGAATTTGGGTGCCCCGGTAGGCTAGTTGGTAGTGAGCTAGTCTATCAGTGCGGGGGTTGCGGGTTCGATTCCCACCAGAGACTCTGGTCTGTTTCACTACAACGGGCTGAAGGTCTACGTTACTATTGATCGGTTAATTAAGTTAGAATGTCATTTGTAATTATAAATAAATAAACATAGAAAATTTATTTTGTAAACCGTTATGAATAAGGCAGTAAGTCTAAGACTAAGTATTATACTAAGACTTACGCCTGTATTCATAAAAATGTTTTAATCAAATAAAGGTTTAAAAAACAAATTTACTACGAAAATTATCCTTAATAAACGTTTGTTAAATTTAATAATCGGAGATTAGTATTTTACTTATACTTTTACTAAAAGTTTGTCATACACTTAGAATTTTACTAACACTTAGTATTATTAGGCGTTCATACTTTTGTTCAAAATGGCGAATGACACAATTAACAACGCAAACGGTTTGAACAAAGGTAAAACTTTGACTTGTTCAGTCTTGTACTTAGACTTATAGTAACGCTAAGCCTTATACCAAAACATAGTCTTATACTATAAGATTTTCCTTATAACTTTTTTACCCCTGTTGTGGACTTTCATAATTTGGCCGTTCATCTGCCACTGGTGGTGCTGGGGGTAGATACTGCTTAAGTAACGGTATGAAATTTCTACGATCCTTTGCACTGCGATTTTCAACAACTTCTGGAAATAAAAATTCAGTACTTGTAGAAACCGGAGCCACTGGTGCTTGTGTTACAACTTCAGGAAGTCCTATGGGTTTCGGATAGAGTCCTGTCGAATGAGCCCCATCAGAAGGTGGTGGTCCGTAAAGTGAAGATACACCTGGCTGAAATGCAACGGGTGTTTGAAATTGTTGTGCTGGTAAATGATGATGTTGAAAATAGTTATAATCCGGAGCCTGAGCAAAAAAATGTGCAACATCCTGACAGGAGTTTTGGATAAAACCAAAAATTAAAAAAACTAAAACACTTATCTGTGATCTAAACATTTTGATTAAACTCCGACAACTGTTTGATTAATTTGAAAATGTCTCCCGTTTTTATAAGTTTAACATGGGCTTTTGGTAAAAGTGTTTTAAAAATTCAATAAGTTCTTTTTTTAATAGCAAAACCGTGATAAACAAAAAAAAAAAACATTGTCTTAGGCACCAAAAGTAATGTTTGGGTTATAATTTTACTTTTACTTTAGTTAAATGGTAAAATTTTTTAATGTGACAAATGTTTCGAAATTACATATTTTAAAATTCACGTTTCTTGTGTGTTTTTCAGTTGTTTTACTTTCCTTGATCACGGTTGTCTTTTATTACTTTTTTCTTTTTTGTTGAAATGATTTTTACTTAGTAGAATTTAATAATTGATTTTATTTTGGTATAGGTCAAGTCAATATCTTTTTGCAACAATTGTTTGTTAAAATGTTTTTTTTTTATTAACACTTATTTTAAAAAAAAAATTAACAAAAATTACAAAAGTTTACAGTACATTTCGTTCATGAAAAGTTTTAGCAATCGCTCAGTGAGTTGAAATAAATAAGTAAAAGTCAAAATTAGTTTGATATATGCTCAAGTTTGCAAAACAGTACAGTAAACTTGGGTAGTGTATGTTAAAAACGTTGACAACAAAAAATGAGCACGAAAAAATATTCTGGACAGGTTTCCTATAATTACCCAGTAAAAAATGTGTGAGCAGGTTCTATGTATGAATTCATACCTCAAATCACTTCAAACCTGCTGATGGGATGCCTGATTTTTGTATGAGGTGTTCCCGGTTTGGAGGACGTTTTTCTGCTGACAATAAGTGCTTCTTTTCACATGCAAACAAAGCACTCCTGTAGTGATTTTTAAAGGGCTAACTAAATTAACATATTCATTAATGTTTTGCTTCTACTTATTTAAATGCATTTTTTTAATAATTTTCGTAAACAATAATTTATTTTACTTTTTTCGCTTTAAATCCTTCTACGTTGTCAGCACTGAAATAGCAGCTTTTTGTATATTTTATTCTTTATTATGTACTGTTTTATAAGAGCTCTCTTATTGAAGCGCTTGAATATGCGCTATTTTCTCAAGTGCTTCAAAAAACCCAAATTTTTTTTACTGGGTATGCAAAGAATCGCCTGAATTATGGCGCATTAAAAGCAGCAATAGACATGAAAGTCGAATCTTACGAAAAATTAATGAAAAAATTAAAAAAAAGCAAAAATGTGTTCCTTTTTTTATTTGGAAATGTTGTATTCTTCGCTTATAAAAAAAAAAAATTGGCCAGTTTAGTTGAATTGTTTGTGTCACAAGTTTTATTTACCCAGTGCCAGACTTGAACACGGAAATTGTGTAGTGTCTGGCGGGTTCTATAAGTTTTCGCTTTTTTATAGGCAGGTTTGGGTTGATCAATCACTTAGGATGAGTCTCTTAATCTGTGTAACACCCTGGCCTAGTTACCCAGTTAGACAAAAAAATTTACTTATAATTAAAAAAATAAAATCACATATCAATTTTTTTAATTATTTTTGAATTATTTCCCAGCTAGCATTTTGTATCATATTCTAATCATTTAGGAATCAGCTTCAATATCAAAATACCCGTATATGAGCTAATTTTTCAATCATAAGTGATACTCTCGTTGTGAGAAAATGGTACCCTACCGACGAACCACCTGAAAGAATCATTTGTGATACAATTTTCTGATTCCTTTTGGATAATTTTAATGTTAGTTTTTCTTATCATTATTGAATCGTTTTTGTCTCATTTTTAAATCGTAAATTATATAGTTTTTGATTATATTTCATATCATTTTTTAATTGTCATGTTTTTTAAATTTTTCTCCGATAAAATCAGCAACATTATGGCTTTTGAACCAAACAAAAATATTTGGCTTTTCGCAAAGAAGAGAAGAAACAATTTGCACTAATATTAATGTTCACAAATTGTCAATAATTTTTGTACTTCTTTTTTAGCCAAGCTTCTTATTGGTTTGGCTGACATGAAAGTTTCTATTTTTATTTTTTTCATTTGGCAAAAATAAAAATTCAAAATTCAAAATATTTAAAAATCATTTTTTAAACATATAAATGAATCATATATGAATCCTTTTTTAATCGCTTAAGTGATAAATCAGTTTTTAATCATCAAAACTGATCTGAAATGAATCATTTGGGTGATTTTTACAAAAAATAATCAGCCAAATGCTAGCTGGGTTTATATCTCAATTTGTGTATTTTTAAAATTGTGAAGGGTACATTAAGAAATGTTTAATTAATTCAGCTTTTCAAATTAAATGTCAAAATTTTCTATATTTTCATATTATTCAATTTTGTAAGTTGCTTTAAAATAAATTAATTAATTTGATTTAAACCCGCTTTAATAAAAAAAACTAAAAAAAAATCTTGTTTATCTTATTAATCCTCTAGAATCGTATAACAAGTTTTGTATTTTACTGCACAAGTTTAACAGCATACAACTAAAAGATTTATTTATTACTTCTTATTCAGTCGTATTTTGTTTTATGTCTTTTTTTTTTTTGTAATAAAAACATATCTGTGCACATTATTTTATGACATTATTAAGCATTATGAATTTCAAAAATTCCACTAACCATAACGGTTGGTTAGTCTAATATTTGAAATTATTATGATTTTAACCATTTGTGGTGGATTTTGATTAGCAAGCTACATACTGACTGATTTTGCAATGCGTAACATAAGTAACGTAAAATTCCAAAGATAATTGAGGGTGTTTTTTTAAGCCCAATAGAACTTACGAAAGATGTAGTTGTCAACCGGACTGTTTGACATTTATGGTCAAATCATTATAAATTGATGCACTTTTGAACAATGCTACCAAATTTACTTTTCAAATCAGTCATCAAAGGCGAAATTAGGATTTTTACTGCGCGCATTGTGTTTGGCTTGGTGGCTTGGTTAAAAACCAATTTGCCCCATACAGAGTGATACAAAACCACAACAGACCCTACAGACTTCATTTCGAAAGATGCACCGTTTGTTTTGGTTTACAGGCTGGAGGGCATTATCTTAGTTTATTTTTTAAAAAATTGGGCTTTCAAAATGCGCTTCTTGCCGATATGCCCGAAAACATCATCATTTTTTTTCTATCGAATAAAAAAATTTCTTTTATTAAAATGTAATTTTTTGTGTTTTTTTTACAATTTCAAGTTCTATCGGGCTAAAAAATACACCCCTTACAAGATGGAATTGCTACGCTGCAACCAAGTAGTATACATTACATCTTTACACTACGAAAAAAAATTCATTAATTAATTTGGTGTTCCTTTTTTCCGAAAATGTTAAATCCTTTAAAAAACTTTTATGCTTTAATTTAATTTTAAAAAAATGTCAACACTGAATTTAATTTCCGAATTCTAAGCATCTTCAAAGATAAATATGTTTGAATGATTAAACTTTTATTTTTTACTTTTTATTATTGTTTTTTATTATTTATTTTTTATTAATAAGTTTTAAATATTATTCTCTGGCATAATGGCATCAATGTCTGTCGGCTTATTGCGACAGTCTTGTAATTTCAAAACAAAACACGTCTCTAATCTTGACTGGAAAAGGTTGTAATTAAAGTTTGTGTAAATTTGTCTTTACACTTAAGCTGTAGTCACACTTTACAAATATTTGACATTAAACACGTAACCACTATTTTTACAAAACATTTGTTAATTTCACATAACGTTTGCTAGATTTAGCAGCATATCACATTTTATTATTTACATTCTCCAACGACTTTTTTCAGGAAACGTAGTAAGTCGTCAAAAAATTTAAAAAGTACACTCACAATATTCTGTACGTAAAATTAACTGAAATTGTAATATAAAATAAATGAAAGTTCAATTAAAAACCGGTCTACCTATTTTTCATTTATTTTTAACAAAAAGTTCATTTAATTTTTACTGTTAAAAATTCAACTCCATATTCCGTAAAATCAAATAAATATTCAGTTATTTTGTAAAATTTTACTGTCAAAAATTCAACATTATATTCAGTAAAAACGATTAAATATTCAGTTATTTATAAAAATTTTACTGTCAAAAAATTGACCCCATATTCAGTAAAAACAATTAAATATTCAGTTATTTTATTAAATTTTCGTTTACTCCACAAAAGAGCCGAATTTCTAAAAAATACCAGACAGACACCTGTCCGCTTGTTTTTCTTATAAGCGAGAGAGGGAGAATATTTTTATTTACTTACCCAGTTACACACGTTTGTTTTACTTTTGTTGTACTGACCACGTTGTTTACAGAAGAACGCTCAATTATAAGACACCAGCAGCATGACCGATATGGCTTCGCAATTATTTTACTTTTAAAATTTGATGTATTTAACTAAATTATTTTAACAAATAGAAAATGGGAATTGCTTACACAAAACAAGCAATTCATTTTTTATAGATAAGTAAAAATTAATTTTTGGTAGTAAAATTATATAAAATAACTGAATATTTAATTGTTTTTACTGAATATGGTGTTGAATTTTTGACAGTAAGATTTTATAAAATAACTGCATATTTATTTGTTTTTACGGAATATGTAGTTAATTTTTTGGCAATTAATTAATATAAGATAACTGAATATTGATTTGTTTTTACGGAATTCGCGGTTGAATTTTTGACAGTAAAAATTAAATGAACTTTTCGTTGCTTTAAATTACATTTTTATTTACTTTAACATAAAGAAGAATTTAACTCAATCAACGGACAATATTAACTGCAACTGAAAATCCGTATTAATATGCACTTAGTTTTTTGAATAACTGTTAGAATCAGTTAAAAATAAATTTGCTTGGAATTTTAAATGTTTATTTATTTAAAAATGACTGAACAGAATATTTCTTAAATAAACTACAGTCCGTTACTTTAATAATATTGTGAGTGTAAGTTTATGGTTAATTAATTTAGTGGTCACGCTTTTTTTCGTCAAACATTTTTAAAGTTTGAACGTATCTTTATTATTTATTAATGGAGTTCTTTTTTCAAATAAAAATGTGGAATTTATAAATTTTTTTCAATTAAATACCACTGTGAAACAATTGTTAATGGCATCGATTGCAATTACTTTCTCGTTGTTTAGCTGTCGTTCGGATTTTATTTCTCATGGGTATATCTCGGAAACCAATTGGAATTTTGTTTTTTTGCCTTAATCACAAATATAGCTATAAGCTGGGGGAGAGAAAGTGTGAAACAACCTAACCCGAAAAAACTGCTTCTTGTGCATCAAAATTGCTGAAATGTCGAAAATTGTGTATTTTTATACTTTTTTCACCATTTTTGGACCATAGCTCGAATTTTTTAAGTCATATTTGAAGTCTTTTTCGTGTGGAATTTCTCGAAGCACTTATCGTAGCCAACAAAACGCTTTTTGTTATAAAGCTCTGAAAATTTTTATTTATATTATAAGAATTTTTGAACATGACTTTACTAACTTGTCCACGGTTTGGGAGCTGTGGACCAAAAATGCTAAAAAAAAGGGAGCGATAATTTTGCAGAGGACAGAAAACAAAATTTCAATTGATTTCCGAGATATAGACGTCAGAAAAATGACATGTGAGGCCATAAAATCCGAACGGCAGCTACATTAAATATAAAAAAAAAACGAAAACAGGGTCTAGTTAGTCGTAATCAAGGTTGTCGTTTAAAAAATTATTATCCGACCAAAACTGTCTGCAAAAACTACCATAGTCCTTTGAAACCGACCAAATTTTAAAAATATTTAAAAACAAATATATCGTCATAAAAAATTCATAAGAGCCTATCATAATTTCTAAAAAATTTTCAGGAGCGATAAAAAACTTATTAAAAAGCAAACTTTTGTGATTTTTGTGTTATTTTGGTTTTTTTAGGATAGTAATCATTAATTTTTAATTTGTTAACAATATTAACCAGAAAAAATCGTTGTTATAGTAGCATATTTATTAGGTTTTTTATCTTTTCAGTATTCTTAACATTATTATTCCTTGCCGTGTATTCTTTATTTAATTTAGAAAATTTTGCAGGCAGGTGTATTTATGAATTATGGCTGCTAAAAAATGTCAACTAAAATGTGCTGTCATTTGTAGTTGTCATCAAATACGTACAAGATTAAAATTAATGTTAAATATATACATACATATGTACACGATCTTAGCAAATAATATGAATTAGGCAAAGAAAGAAAAAAACTATTTGAAAATAATGATTTGTATGACAAGTTAGCCATAAATGTTTGCTGGCCCCATGTTCGTTTGGTTTGATTTAGTGCGGCATTTTTGTTTTTTATTCGTTATTAATATTGTGTGTAGTTTATAAATTAAGATAAGAAATTTATACAATAATTTATCTTAATATGAGCACAGAAAATAATTCATTATAAATAGAAATAGTAGTTCGTTCCATCTATCATGTTTGCCATTTAGGCATTTTAGCGACGGGTGGTAAAAGTTTGTAATTTTTTAAATGTAAACATCTTTATAAAAATTTGTTAAATAACCAAAAACAGGAGGACAAAGTGTACAAAAATTGATTGATAATGGGGGTTTCAATAAAAATGGAATAAAAATGTTCCTTTATTTGTTAAGGACTTTTATTAAGAAACTGTATAAATACAATTAAAAAATACTAATTAAGTAAAATAAAAGTTGTATTTATGAATTATTTCTAAAAAATTAACTTCTATCGTTGTCGGTTCTATATAAAATCAGGGGCCAAATTAGTGCATTCGATATCGATCAAAATTCCCATTTAAATATTATTGCGATTTCGATCGATATCGAAAGCCGTAGTTTGGCCCCAGGTTATTCAAAAAGTTAAGGTGAATTTTTTTTAATTATATTTAGTAATATTTAAAAAATATTAAATTTTTCGTTAAAAAGCAAAAGTAAACAACACTGCGACTTATTTTCGCTTTGCATATAATATCAAAAAATATGCTTCACACCATTGTTTGGAGGGCTCAGAGCTGAATCGGACCAAGTCGAAAAAGCCAATTCGAAAATAATTTGAGGTTGAATAAGTGAAATGAAACACTTTTTTATGTAGTCCGTTACAGAACTTAATACACGTAAAGAAAAAATATGTTTAAATATTGTCACATCCAACAAAACTCTTTTTAAAGAAAAATCTAAACATATTTTATTTAATTTAACCATATTATTGTCACCCACAACCGTATTATGGTTAAATTAGTCATCCATTAAGAAGCCACAACCATATTATAGTTGCCTCTAAGCTTGTTATGGTTAATATGACAATAATATGATTTTAAATAAACAATAGTTTTTTCCTCTTTTATAAGAGGAACATGCTACTCTTGGAAAACTACCATGCTATTATAAGTTATTATAACCATAACATGTTTAGAGGCAACCATAATATGGTTGTGGATTCTTGATGGATAACTAATTTAACCATAATATGGCTGTGGGTTTCAAAAATCGCCACGTTTGGCGAGAAATCGCCACATCTGACAGCCCTGCTAACGGGTCCATGATTGCCCAAAGGTCGCAAATAGGGTACACTCTTCAAAATTAGTTTTTAATTTAGAGTACCATATCATATTTGTTTTTTATGAATGAGGAATAGAACTAATGTAGGTATGCTTCTTGTTTGTTTTATTGAAAAAGTACTTTCTTTTATAAAGCATTTCGTGAGTGCGCGTGAATTTAAGATCTTGGAAATGATTCGTGAGTGAGTGAGCGAGCGTTGAATTTCGTGCACAAGCGTGCTTAATTACATTTTATCGTGCGTTAAAACTCACTAACGCGCCCAGCACTTAACTTAGGTAGATTTTAATTATTTTTTTTTTTTTTAATTACCAATGACCCCTTTTTCTTTTAGTATGATTGTAAATACATATATCGTCGGCTTAATATGCAACCCTGCTAAATCCACTTTTTAAGTAAATTGAGTATATGATACTGTGTGGTAGAGAAAGATACGCCTCGTCGACCAGCATGTAGTTTTTCTTTAATTTGAGTCTTGAAGTTTGTAAAACAAACTATATTTTTGGTTTTCCTCTCAAGCTACAAATATGAAATTTGCATATTAAGCCGACGACATACATATGTAACTTGCACGCAAAACATCATTTTTACATAACCTACAAGTCGATATAAACGTATTTAAATACTTATTTTCAGGGCTGTGGAGTCGTCCGAAAAAAGTACTAACTCCGACTCCAAACGCTGAAATTTTTTAAGTGCGACTCCGACTCCTACTATAATCTTCATGCTAAATGTATATGCGACTGGTCCTAATTTGACTATAAACTCTTTTTATACACTCCACCACTATTGGTGATGAGGGTATACTAAGTTTGTCATTACATGTGAAACTTTTTTATTATGCATCTAATACCCCACAAAGTATATATATTCTGGTTTCTTGAGTAATTCTAAGTCGATTTAACCATGTCCGTCTGTTAAAAATACGCTCACTTTCGAAAAACTCAAACGACATAATCTTAGTGTCAAATTGCTTCTAGTTATCCTAAGCAGTTTGGGAGTGAAATCCAGCAAAATACGATCAGTAGGATCATAGTTATCAATCAAAATGTAGGACCACCACCCTTAAAAATTTACAATTTTGTTACAAAGCCTTACGTAAAAGGTGTCTAAAACCGTAATAAATATTGCTATCATATTTAAATATGCTACGTTTCGTAAAAATTGGTCCATAATTTACCATAGGCCTCATATAAATCCTACTCCCTGAAAGCAGTTTAGTAATAACTAATGCTATTGTAATGCACGCTATAAAATTTCTAGAAGATCGATCCATAATTTTCTATATAATGCCAAATATAATGCTCACTCTAGGAAATTATTTAAATACACCAAAAACCGTAGCAGCTATAGATATTGTAAAATTTTGTTCAATTTTGGTTCATATGGCTCGAAATAATACCATGCAATTTTCTGATTATCGGTCCATACTTACCATATTAAGCAGCTTTCTGAAAAGCACTTTAAGCGCTGAAACAAATTTCACTACTGTATTGAAATTTGTTCCATTTAGATTTTTAATAACGGAAATCACTATACAGGATTTCGTGATGATCAGTCCATAATTTATTTTTTTAAAAAAAAACTCTTATTTCTGAATAAAAACTCTTTTTTTAACAAAAGTGTCAACATTTTTGAAAGAAAAAGCCAAAACGTGTCATAAGGCTTTTTATATTACATAGTATTAAATAATTAAATGAAAAAAGTATATAGAATTCATTTTATTTAAAAATACATAAAAATTTAATCTAAAAATGTTTTTATTTTGAATACGCCCTCGCGAAAATTTTCAATATTTTGCTATTTCTATTTATTATGTTTCTAAAAATTAAAGCTCAAGCTATTTATTATTAACTTCTTCAATATCACTCAAATCGACTAAATTTGCCACAATAGCACATAATTGAGAAATACTCAATTGGTTGCCTCTTATTACGTAAAAGGGTGCAAGATCTTTGACGTGTTTAAGAAAGTCGTTATCAAAATCGAACTTTTTTAACAGACCATTAAAAAGTGCAACATAAAACTTTAAAGAATAAACTCCAAGGTCTATTACATGAACTTCAGACAACTTATATGAAGTGCTAAAGATATTTCAGAACCTAAAAAAAATTTGGGATCATGTTAGTTTTTTTTGGCCGTGCACTTTCCAGTTTATTATCAAAAGTAATTTTTGGGAATACAAAATTTTAATTTAAAAGATTTTGTTATTCGTGCTTAATTCCCATTTTTTATTCTTAATAAAAACACTTGAAATTTATTGTTGATGGGATAAGCTATTCCTATGCGCAACCAGTGAAATGCGCATAGGAATAGCTTATCCCATCAACAATAAATTTCAAGTGTTTTTATCAAGAATAAAAACTGGGAATTATGCACGAATAACAAAATCTTTTAAATTAAAATTTGGGATCTTTACAAAGAAGTAAACACAACTAAAATAATAAAAACAGAGAAAATATAAGACCATTTAATAACATGAAAACATCACTTAATGTTTGTATCCAATATACTGCAAATTTTAAATTATGTACTTATGAAAATCTTGAAAAAACTTTATTTAAATTTAAAACTTTTTTGCATCTCAAAAAACTTGCGAAAAAGGGAAAACTTGATAAATGGCAAGGCTACCATGGGATAATATAAATGTCCCTCCTGAAAATCATTTTAGTTCGGCACAAACTGTTACGAATCATTTTATATTTATTATTCAAGTTTGAACCGAAACCAATTTTTATACTAACGTCCATTTTATAAAGATTATTTAATAATTTATAGCTCTCATATATTCTAACTGTCGGTGGAGGGTGTCAAACATTCGGTACATCCGAATATAGCACTCTTAAGCTTCGTACAGACGATGGTCAGATCTTACAATATTGGTAAGCAGCGTTGCTTAAATTGTATTAAAATTGGCTAAAATGTCTTACAACTGTGTGAACATTGTAAGCTCATTTGTATTTGCAGAAGTGCAAAATTAATGCATCCGACAATCGCACTATTGTCAGAAAAATATTGCTGTTGGCAACGACTGCTTACAATATTGTAAGATCTGACCATCGTCTGTACGAAGCTTTACTTTTTTAAAGCATTAGCTTTTAAATGGTTAAATATAGCATAAAAATGATTCTTGAAAATTTCAAATCGATATTTCGAATAATTTTTATTTTGGAAAATATTAGAAATTTTTTTTTTTAATTTTTATGCCGAAATACTTTGGAGTCGGAGTCGCGAGTTTTTGTAGGTACTACGACTCCGACTCCGTCACAAAAACCTCAACTCCGACTCCACAGCCTTGCTTTTTTTATCTCTATTATTAGGATTTTTTCTTGAGTTTTTTTTGAGTAATTTTATACTAATGCCTAGCAATATTAGTACAATTTTATTATTTTTAAAAACCACTTTCCCATCCTCGCAAAATTTGGGTTTTCATTTGTTAGGAGTGAAAATAACAATCACATGGTTGCATGTAAAACATGCCTTTAATATAACCTACAATTCCATATACATAAATATCTTTCTCCCTCCTGTTTTATTTTTTCTAATTTGTTTTTTTTAATGAATAGTTTTTCATTAAACTAATTTGGTTTGTAATAATTAAAATCTTTTTTTTATGGTTTCGTGCAGTAACCATAAATAGTTTTTAATTAATTGTCATTACATGAGGTGAAATTTAATTTTGTTTTATTCCTTTATAAGATCTAACCATTTTTTTAACAACAAAATAATTATAAATAACATTAAACACATTACACATCATTATCATAAACCATAAAAGTCCAATATGAGAAATGTAAAACTTTTTTTGAATTGGATAAATAAATGTCTTAATTTGCTTTCGCAATTTGTCGTATGTACGCAAAATTCCTTTTAAGAAACAGTTACCTAAAATAGCAGATATTTTTAACTTGTCTTTTTGGTATTTCAATAGTTCCCTTGTGATTTAATAAAAAAAAATGGATGGTTTAAAGATGGTTTTAAATATAAGAGAAAAGGACAATTTTTATTCTTTTATTATACTAGTTCAAAAATCTTAACTCAAAATTATAGATCATAAGGCAAGTAAAAAACTAAAAATCTTAAATTTTTAAAGAAAATAGAAGTTCAAAAATAGAAAATGTTTAATGTTTTCCGCAAAGGGATAACATTGAATATTATTTCCCAGAAAAAACTCTACGTACAAAGGAACCATTCAAAGGTGTCCGTACAAGGGGAATGTACTATCAAAAGAACTTAATTCTTTCCTTTTGAACGCTGCCAAGGCCAGGAAAGGATATGTCCGCTTAAGGAAGATGTCCGTTAAGGGAGATTATACTATATTTCTAAAGATTCAATTAAATTAAACTTTAATCGAAACGAAAAATTTTTAAGCGAGACCTAAAAAAATATCAAGATAAAAAAATTTTTCGAATAAACTTATATATTAAAATTATATTCAAAAACATTTCTGCAATCTTTTTGTTAAAAAAAAAACTAAAAATTTTTTTTAAATACAAAGTTTATTTCGAAAATAGAATCAAAATTTAAAAAAAATTAATAAAAGTAAATTGAAAAACTATTTAATATTTTTTCGATTTTTTAAAGAAATTTAAATATTCAGATTTTCTTAATTGGCTAAACTTTAAAAATCGGATAGTTAAAAACCAAACGTAAATTACAACTTTCGAATCACGCTAAAATTAAAAAAAAAATTCATTTTTAAAAAATTAAACTCAGCCCAATTATAAATAAAACTTCCCCGGGAGTTTTCTCCCTTCTCCCATTTTTCCTATGTTAATTCAATTTTAAACATTGGAAAAGGCAAAAAACTCCTGGGGAATTTTTATTCATAATTAGGCTGACTATAAAAGTTCAAAAGATCAAACAAAATTCTAAATCGGTGCAAATAATTTTAAAATTTATTTTTAATCTCTTAGCTCTTTACAGTGGACCCCTTAAATAAAAAACAACATGCCCAATTCTTTGCCCCACTACAACAACGACAACTATCAACAAAATAGCTTTGCCACCAACACTAACCACTATAGTTCATCGAATTTTCTCTCACCCAATAGCTTTAATGAACGTCAGTCCATGATCAATGCACAATCAAGAAGAAAATTTAGTTTTCCAGCCACTCTACACTCAGCGTCATTGTTAGAAGTAAATAAGAATTCCACTCGTAGACGTTTAAGCAACGTTAGTGATGTGGTGACAAGAAAACTATCGTATTCTATTGGCTGGAAGGCGGCACAAATACCGGCACAGGATATAATAACACAGGTGAGGCTAAATCAATATTATTGTCAATAGAATAACTAAGTTTTCAGAAATTTATTTTGTCATAACTTTCTCATTAAGGGACGCTGTTTATGTGGCCAGTATATAAAAAGACGTTTGCGACGTTCTGGGTTGTTTAATAAAAAATTGGGCCTTCAGCGTATACGCAGTATTTTGGGAACATCAACAATATCTGTAGTACGAGAAGTGTTTCCTGCTGTTATGGTGGTAAGAAATTTTGTAAATGTAATTTTTTCATTTGAAAGTTAAAATGTGTTCTTAAATTTTCAAAAAGATTAAACTTTTTAATCAATTTTTAAACCTTATTTCCCCGAAAAAAAATTTAAGTTTACAAAAATTTTGGAAAATCTGATTGAATTTCTAAAAAATTTCTTAATTCATAATTGCGATAAATTTTTAAATATTTTAAATATTTTTTTTTTTGTTGAGAATTTTTTGCTTCATTAAATTTACGTATAAATATAAATTTATTTTTTAATAATCTATTAATTTATTTTTTATATATGCCCTTTACCTCAGGTGGTGTAATTTCTACAATTTTGATCTAAGACTTATGTATCGACAGCTCAATTCCAAAATGTGCTATGTCGTCTTAGCATGTGTTTAATTTTTTGACGTTTTTGAACTTAAATTCTGTCCAACTTTGGTGTTGATCGGCTAATCCAATCCAAAGTTATACACAAAAAAGTACTTAGCATCACTGATGAGATTTGTGGTACAATTTACCAATTTTGGTACAATCGAAACTTTATTGGTACGCCGGTACACTCATCCTTTTTTGGAGTCGGTCCATATTTGACGATAGCTCCCATACAAATACTTCTCTCGGAAATAGCTTTTAATACCACAACTTCTTTATAAATGTTGTTATTGACATAAAAATTGGCTACAATAGCTACTAGTTCATGAAAAATATTGTGCTGGTACATCCAAAATTAACCATAGGCCCCAAATAAGCGCCTTTCCTAAAATCACTTAATTAAGGGCAAACAAATCTCATGAAATTGAAGATATCTCAACAATATCCGGCACAAAGAACATCCACATGAATCTTAACCTTATCACATAAATTTGTTCTGGCGGGTTCATGATTGCACATGGGTCCCAAATAAAATACACTCTCGAAAATTTGTCTTTATATAACGTGGTGTAGGGTATCAAAGCTTGGCTTACTCTTTCGAGTTAGCACGTTATGGAATTGAGCGTGCTGTCGATATATTCTGGATCCTTATGAGAAGTTGAGTTGGTTTAATGATGTCCGTCTATCCCTGCTCTGACCCCAATTTCGATTTACTATAAAATTTTTACATATTTATATAACATATCATATGTAGTCTGGAAAAGTTTACTATTGAAATTCAGCCAGATCGGTCCATAAATAACCTCTAGTTTTTACCCATAAAAGTTCACTTTTTATAGTTTCTTTATAACTTTTAAACTTTTTTTACTTTTACCTTTAATAAACTTAGTATGTATAATACTTGCAGTAAAAATTAGCTAAATCGGTTTGGTCAGTCATAAGGGGTCTGTTCTGAAAATCACGTGATTTCAAATCACGTACTTTAAGCATTACACGTGTGATTTTGTGGTGTTCTGAAAGTCGTACCGTTTTTTGTTTCTCAGTGGGCTTTTGGCAATAGAAAATCACACCGAAACACACAAAACGGAACAACAAAATATTACACGTGTCATTTTCAAAAGGCACATGTGGTTTTAAATCACGTTATTTGAGTTAAAGTGATTTTTATCACAGGCCTGATATTTTCATTCGACTTGGAATCACACTGTAAAAATTCGTGAAGATCAGTCCATAACTTACCATAGGAGGGTATCAAAGATTCAGCCCAGGCGAATGTAGCACTCTGACTTGTTTTTAAATTACTTATAATAAATAAATCAGAAAATCTTACGGACTTCCTGACGGATGCAGTATATTTAAGGTGAAGATTTTAGGTATTTTGAAGACCGCAGAACTTATGCAGGACCATCTGGAAAGGTCTCGGAGGTTACTATGTATTTAGATATCCAAGCAGTGCTTAAGGCTCTGAAAAGTTACTTTGTAAGGTCTAAGCTGGTTAGAGACTGTGGGAGAGCGTATTCATGGGAGGTTATACAGTAAGATTGTGCTGGGTATCGGGCCACTGTCACATAGTCGGTAATTAAACGGCAGACAAACTTTCGCGCTTTGGGTCTTCAAATGTTAATACGGCAGTTGTAACTTGCGTAGACCTCCTCAAGGGTTCTCTTTAAAGAAGAAAAGGGAATCGATCCTTGGAGGAGCAAAAGGACTTTGCGGCCAGAACTGATCAAAGCAGATTCGATGGCTCTGCTATGCATAAATAAGGGATGTTTAATGACCATAATAGGCGTAATCGCGGGTCACTATATGACTGAGAAAATGGCAGTGGCAAATTTTTGTTTTACAGCATTTTGAAAATTAGAAATTATATCAAGCCCTTACCGCAAAAAAAGCTTAAGCGACATAATTTTCAATTTTCGCTTTTTTTAATAAATGACTTTACTGGCCACACTTCAATCATTTCCTTAAATATCATGGTCGCATAAGGTACCGTTACGATTTTATAGCAAAAACAGAGGAAAACCTTCACACAAAATTTTTATGAAATAAAATAATAAAAAACCTTCTCCTTTAAAATTTTGTTTTTGCCGCTTAAGCTTTTTTGCGGCTTTTGCTCGATATAATTCTTTTCTTTTTAAATAAAAAATTGTTGAAAAATTTAAAAAAAAAAATTTCTTTTTTGGGATTTGTATTTTGATTTATTAAATTTTATTTTTTTTTTCTTTATTAATGTACATATTCCCAATGATTTTTTTTTTTTTCTTTGTAACTAAACTTTGAATAAAATTTTTAAATAACTTAAAATTTCGCTTTTAATCTTCTTAGCTAGGCGATGAATTAGAACGCATGCATCCCCGCATCTATACGGGTGTGGCCCGTCAAATTTGCCGTAATCCCGTTGGTGAATTTCAAACAGCCGATACAGTTATTTTACTTTTGAGTGCCGTTGCCAGAGATCTTTTTCGCATGGATATAACATGGAGTAAAATAATTTCATTATTTGCTATTGCCGGAGGCTTATCGGTAGACTGTGTACGTCAAGGACATCCCGAGTATTTGCCTAAATTAATGCAAAGTGTATCAGATGTTATAGAAGATGAGTTGGTGCCTTGGATAAATGAAAATGGAGGATGGGTAAGATTAAATTTGTTTAAAACAAAAAATAAAATTGTATAAAACAAACAAAAAATAATTTACAGACCGGCATTAATAATCATGTACACCCAGCTACAAATAAATTAAATCCTTTGGAATGGACTACCCTTGTAGTTGGCAGTATATTTGGTTTATTTTTAATTTTTATATTAATAAGATTTTTAATAACATATTTAATACCTAAATTATACCAGCGCTTATTTGCTAAATGAAATGTTTTGTAAGTTTTTAGAAATATTTAACAAAATGGAGACATTTGCGTGTGTAGAATTTTGTTTTTGAAAATAACGTATTCTAATAAAAATCCACAATAAAAAGCTTTTGCTTCGTATCGGGAATAAGCTTTCATTGTAAACTTTAGTGAATTGTAGCGATATCATTTCAAATAGACGCTTTTTTCTCTAAACATTTTGTCTGATATTCAGATTACATATTAAACAAATTCAGATTTAGGCAAAAATATTTTAAAATCAATAAATAAATTATTTTAAGCTTTGCTTAAAATACAGGATTTTCATGATTCCGACAAAAGATCCTTCTATTTTAAACTGATGCAGCACTTTACCTGGGTTAGGCTTCTAATAGGTTTAAAATATTTTATACAAAACTGTTACAAGTTACTTGCTTAGGACATGGGTTATACGCGTTGCAGAGGAAATGAGAAACCAATTTGATAATATTGCAATTTTTAATGAAATGTATCCCTTGGTTCGCCTTCCACTGCAACCATTTATAACAAGATGGAGACCTGGCTATAGTAGGAATATTTTTCACTTAATATTCAAGTCAAATGAATTGATATTGCAGTGGAAGGAAGAATAGACCGACAAATTAAAAAAAAAATCCAAAACGTTTTCCAAAAAAAGTAAGGATTTCAAAAAATTAAAATATATTTCAAATATTTTTCCAAATGCATTTTCATTCTTCAAGGATGTATAACTATAACTAAAGTATAACTTCAGTTGACGTTTGAAGATAATTTTAATTTATGTTGCCAAAATAAATGTTAAGAAATATAACACATTTGCACCAAAAATTAAAGTGGTATGCTCACGATCAATCTTAATATGCACTGCAAATTTACAAATTGCATTTTTGCACAATGACCACCAACAAAAATTTAAATTAGTTATTAAAGTTTTTCAGAGATATTTAAATAACAATAGACTACATTTTTTATATTTTTGTTTTTAATAAAATTAAAAAACGATTTTTTATGAAAATTTTTTAAATTTTCAGTGCATATTTTAAGCGCCTAGTTTAAATTTTTAAGTGCATGAAAATCTTAATCCTATATACATAGATGTATATCTGTGCCCACAAGGAATATAAATGAAACATTATAAAATTGCTAGCACAGAGCCAGCAAATACCAGCTTAAAAAAATTTCCTGATTTTTAGCAACGGTTTTTAAATTTAAAAATGTTCTTCTAAACAATTGCCGAATTCGAGTTAAATTGTTATTTCTTTCTTCTAAGTATATATGTATTTGTATTTATTTATATCGCTTATCGCACCATGGTGAGGGGTATAAATGATTCGGCATAGCCGAATATTAATTTAGGATTTTTTACATATTTAAGTGAATATAATTCAAATGCTTAATTTATTAATTTTTTAATACATATTCAGTTTAAAAAGGTTTAGGTCTATCTAGTGTTTAATTAATTCTGCCCTTTAAATTTTAGCGATTTTTTAAAAGATATTAAAAATTGTTGTGATCACTTCCCAAAAACTCAACTTGGAGCTTTACAATCGGGAACTCTTACTTTTGTGCTCTCTTTTTTCATCTCTTTACTGTTAAACACTTTTGTTCTTTTATTGGGGATCGTTCGCGCTAAAACAACACATAAACATTATACACACATACATGCATACAAACCTCTACACAATTTTAATTTCAGCTTCTCCATTAACTTGGGGAAACAAACATTCGCAGTCAATCGCTTTGTGAAAGATCTATCGATCTTTGCATCGGCAGAAAAATAACAAAATAAAAATTAAAAAAAAAATCTCGAATAAGTGTACATTTTTTACTTGTTTTTATTGTTGATTTTTATATTATTTGTCATGTTTTGTTATTTTTTTAAACCTTAATTCATCTCATACTACTCTTTGATTAACTTACTACTAGTTTATTTTTGTTATTAAAAAAAAACGAAGATTTTAGTAAAATAAATAATATAAATACCTAAGTTGTTTTTTATGTTTAAGTAATAAAAGTTATTTAATTTAAATTAATGTACTTAAAGAAAATGTGAGCATTCTTTTAAACTCCTATTGAAGAAATCAAAGGTAATTTTCCCCAAAATGGTTATGGAAAGTTGTATTAAAAAATCGTCTATTATACTTATGTACATACATACCTAGGTAGAGCAAAATAAAACACACATATCAAATAAACAGCTGAAAAACAGTCGGAGGTTACCCACGTAAATGAACTGAATTGGAACACACTTAAAGCAAAGAGATCATTTCAACAATTGGAAAAAATCTCCCAGTGGGTAACATACACCAAAGTGATTATTTGTTTAACAAAAAAAAATTCCTAACTGCTAGACGAATACTGTACAATATTTCAAGCGTAACAACGAAAATTATTTTTATATTCATACATACATATAAGAAAAACAACAGAGGATTTGGCATTAACAAAGCCAGCGCTTTGGAAACTACCTCTATTTACTTAAACTATCTATTATTACCAGGCACGTATGCCTTCACCGCCGTCTACGCCCCGCTCTATACGCACAACGCCCGCTTTTCCACCAGCTCCAAAATTAGCAAGAGCTAAATTAAAATCTTCATCGTTAGATCATGAAATCTTTTTAACATCAAGTCGCAAATTAAGACCTTTGCTATCAAGTTCTTCAGTAGAATGGCATCAACATCATCATCCCCAACTACAGCATCAAACATCTATCGCTCATACAATACCACGTACTGGTTCAACCTCATCTTTAGCCAGTAGTATACAATTTCCCTCCTCATTAACGGCAGCAAATAATTATCAAGATTTTAAGCTTGATATTATTAATCAGGTGAGTGTTTTTTCAGTTTATTTATTTGTAAAATTATTTCTAAAGCCTTAATTTTATTCGAATACATACTCTCTATTTACAAATTGATAAGAATTTTAAAAATATTCAAAACGTGTGGCTTAGGGTTTGGTATACCGAGCCGGTATAAGGAAATCGCTATTTCACGTTTGAAATATTTTCAATACCGAAATTTCGGTATTTGCGTTTTTTTTTTTGAAACTGTATTTATATTTTTGTATTTTTCCAGAAACGTATTTTGTACACACTACGTTTAAAGGTTGAACGTTTACGTTGAAACAGGGTATTTATATTTTTGTATTTTTCCAGAAACGTATTTTGTACACTCTACGTTTAAAGGCGATTTATCAAAAAAAAAAAAATGTAATGCCAAAATCGAAAATGGGATAAATTCAGTATGTATTTTGAATTTCGAAAAAAAGATTTAAATTTCGATGATTTTGGTATTGCAAACCCTACTGTGGCTTTATCGCTAGAACATGTAGTCTGTTCCTGTTCTACTAAAAAATATGTTAAAACAGCAAGTAAAACCCATCACTATGTGGGTGTCTCTTGAAACCCCCTACTCCGTATCTTATTTCTCCCTAAAGTATAAGTTAATCCTAGAAAAAAGAAATTAAGTTTGTTTTAAGGTTTGTAACCTTAACTAAAATGTTGATGTTTAGTTTTCAATTTTTAATAACTTCAAATAGATTTGCAAATTATAATTTTAGTTTTAAAACTTTAAAATGTTTGTACACAGAAAAAATTATAAGTAGTTTTTTATCAATTAAAAAATAATTTAAAAAGTATTTAAATTTAATTAATGTGATAATGGAATCAATTATTTTTTTTTTTTTTTTTTTTTGTTGAAAGAAAATTAAAAATATAATTTTGATTTAATTATTATTTTAGTTGTTTTGAAATAAATAGTTAATTAAAATATTTATTAAATAACAAAAAATTTTTTCGTTTAAAATAAAATAATTTAAACTTGTTATTTAAAACGGCAAAGTATTTTGATGATTTTTTTAATTAAAATTCAAAATATCATTTATTGAAAAAAAAATTTTAAAATTTTTACAATTTTTAGTAATCAATATAATCATTTTGGTAATAGGTGCAAAATCAACAAATGGGTTGCTTGATTCTACGAATTTGGTGATTAGAGACAATTTTTAATTTTTGCTGGGTAAAGCAAATTGAATTTTAGATATACCTTTTTTAAAGTTCAAACATTAAAACTACTTGGTTCGCGTTTAAGGATTGTTAAAGTGCTTAAATGTCATATCGCTTCTTTATTGCAACATAGTCATATCTGAAGAAAAATCAAACTTGGCAAAATGCGATTAAAGTTTTCAATATGAACCTTTGTATAAAGATTTAATAAAATATATTTTCTATAACTTTGGTTAAGTTGGAGATATAATACTGAATTTTTTTTTTTTTTTTTAAATAAAAGAAAGCTATGAAGGAACACTTTTGCTTAAGTAACTTAAAATTTTTGATTTTTTTTAAATCTGACTATGTTGCAATAAAGTAGCAATATAGCATCGCATATCTTCTGAAATCACTTAAACGCCACTTTTTCGAAATTTAATTTTTTTTTTTTTTTTTTTTATGGTAGAAAATACAATTTGCCAACCGATTGTATTCTCATCTTGACAAGTTTGTATGAAAAAAAGTGTTTAGCCATTTCGATAACCTAGTAAGCACCATACAAAATCACATTTGCAAGTAAAGTAGATTGGTTTTAATATATTTTTTGTATTTAAGATAAAAAGAAACTGTGGAAAGTTTCAGTCCCTCGAAATCAAAAACTTTGGTAAAAACTATACTTTTCGTCGAGTAATTCAAAAACTATACATATATGCCCATTTCCATTTTGACGTGACGTGATATTTGTACAACAAAATGTAAAAAAAAATTAAATGAAGAAGTCAAATTTGTAAAAAGGGTTTTTAAACTTGCAAACTAATGAATTAGCACTATATTCAGACTTTGGACTTAGATAGATTGATTTTCCAATTTAAAAATCTTTGCTCGTTTAAAGGTACACATGGGCATTTCCAGCGGAAAGTCTACTGTTTGCAATGTAACGCCAGAATGCAAATTAGCTTGTATTTTAGGACCATGTTATTCAAATGTTATCCCTTTTGTTACTAAATGTAGAGCTAGTTACGCTTTACACCAAAATATACATATACAATTTTTTGAGAAACAATTTAAATTACTTCTGGCGTTACGTTACAAAAAGTAGACTTTTCGCTGGAACTGCCCATATTCACTATAGCATTAATGTTCCTCGAGCCCGTTAAATATGTATCTTTACAAATTCACTGCATTATTTGATTTAAAACTTTATTTAATTAGCAATTAATAGTAACATTTACTGTCTGTTCATCGATTTCGAGCGAAAATTTCGTTCGCTTTACTTACATTTTAAATAAAACAAAATTTTTCTATGTTAATCAGGCTAAAGGTAATCAAATTTAATATTCATTTAATTACACTGTGCTAGAAATTGACACTTTTTGTTAGACAAGCTGGGCACTTGGCGTTTTAACCTAATTCGGGTACGCTTAATTTAGTTCGGGTACGCTGAATTCAGCCGTTTTTTTTTTGGCTTAACTCTGGTTTTCGAGATATACCGTTATTTCGAAAATGGAGGAGGTTGCATAACATATGTTCGCGTAACTCAAAAACTCTTCAGCTTATTGAAAAAACTAACCGAAAGTCCGCAATAAAATTTCATTTAAGAAACATAGAACTTTTTTCTAATATGCGCAGTCGTTTTAGAAACATAATTTTTTTTTTTTTGAAAAAAAATAATTTTATTATCAAAATTTCGAAGCTGCAAACAAAAAAAGCCATAAGTGATTAAAATCTGTTAGCAACTTTTGATTTTATTCACAAAAGTAAACAAATTTTAATTAATTTAATTTATTTCTCGAGAAAATGTTAAGGAAACAAAATTAATTGAGGTCGGTCATACATTATATCCCACTAGGGGCGACTCCTGGGCATTTATGGGACTTTTTCTTCAATATATTTCTAGTCTGCATTGAACATTTTGTATGGGAGATGGCGGGTATCCCCCTAGTGGCGATTCATTGGCAGTTATGTGGCTTTTTCTTCAATATATTTTTAATCTGTATTAACAATTTTGTATAGGAGCCCCCTTAAGGAATGGAGATAGTGGGTAGATATGTTAGAAATAAACGATTGAGATGAAAAATGATGTGGGGTTGGTCTTACAGTTGACCCATCTAGGAGCATCCTTGGCGCTGCAGCGCGTAGGATGCTTCTTAGAAAAAAGTTCACCTTTACTTAAGGGTAATTTTATTGCGAAATTTGGGTTTTTTTTAGTAATTTCAATAAACAAAACCGTTTTTGAGTTACGCGGATATATGTATATATATATATAATAACGGTATATCTCGAAAACAAGAGCTAACCTAAAAAAACTGTTAGCACCGTTGGGTTTAGCGTACTCGTATAATGTTAAAACGCCATGTGCCCGGCTTGTCTATTTTTTTACTAGTACAGTGTTATTTTAATGAACAAAGGAAGAAATTTTACAACCCGAAATGAATTGAAATTTTATCGATAATTTTTCAATCCTGACTGGCTGGGAGACCGAACCCACGTTCAGGGACAGGTCGATTTTTTTAACTTGGTTGATCGAAATTTTTGGTTCTGAATGATTGTTGTAAAATTCCTTTCTTCATATAAATAATTTAATGAAATTTAAATCTGATGAACTTTAGCCTGATTAAAATATAATAATTTGGATTTGAAAACCATAAACAGTTCATTAAATACTAATAATGAAAACAAAATTTTCGTTCGAAATTGATGAACAGGCAGTTAAATCTATTTTATATAGCTAAAGTAGGCTATAACAAATTCGTTTATGATTAGTTTAAACATTTCTACTCATTTGGATTTGTTTACTTTAATAATGAAATACTTATTCTATTTCGTTTGTTTTTTTAACGAACAATTTTTTTATTTTTCCTGATAAAGCTGTTTAAATAATCACTTTTTCGCTTTTTGGTTTTTTGCAACAATTTTTTTTACTTTATAAATTTATAAATGCTGCTTTTTTTAAAAAAAAAACTTAATGTTATTTAGAACGGGATCATAATTTTTTAGATATTACAGATTGTTTTCATCATGACAAGTTATTGGAATTTTTCGCATTTTTTTTTTCTTTTGTGGCTAGAAGTTATTTTGAAACTCGACAGTCTAGACCACAGAAATGGAATGATATTTAATGTATTTTGAACTAAAAAAGGTTAATTATATTTATGTTATGATGAGTCTGTTGTTTTTTTAATTTTAGAGATTTTTTGTAGAGTAAACTTATTCATATCTTAAGAATTGTGTTTACTTTATACATACAGTGAATAGTATAAAAATGTTAACTCAAACAAACTTATTAAGTTGTTTTGTTTTTCATTATATTTTGGAACTGATGTCATGCATAAACATTGCGATTAGACCAAAAAATCTGGGATTTTAAAACGACTTTTATAATAAAAAAAAAAAGAAAATTTTGCTTAAGTTGTTTCACAGAATTAATCATGTCGAAGACCGATTCAGCCAGTTCCTAAATTTTCTAATTATCAATCAGGGATGATAAATGAGAAAACCAATATAGTACCAACGAACTTTTAAAATCTTACTTTTTCGGCCCCAATAGTACTAAATCTTTTTTATTTTATTTTTAAAAACAAAAATTCTATACAACAAAAACAAAAGGTACTTAAAATTCATTTGTACATTAATTATACATAATAATAGGGTGGGTAAAATTTTTTCGCGTCAAAAGCACATCGCGCGCGATTCTTGTTCTAAAAGTCAGTCCAAGAAACTTTGCCAAAGAAACCATAGGTCAAAAATTAATTTCAAGCCCCGGATTTTTCAAAATATTTAGTTTCCAAAATTTTTAAGAATAGAGACAAACAAATTGTATTTGATCTAGTCAGACCTGTATCATGCGGTTTTTAGGGTCGATAAATCCATTATTTTTATTTTTGATTGCTGCCAGAGAGCGTTTTTATAAACTTTTTAGAATTTATCGTCTTTTTTTTTGTGGAAAATTGACGAATATTTCTCAAAATGCAATCGCGAATTTTAAAAGAAAATTAAATTTTTAAGCGTTCTTCCACTGTTCCAAAATTCTGCTGATTACTTCTTGACATGACAACCATCTTGTTGACAAATATTTGAAAATATTATAAGTTCGTTTCAAAATAAAGTACCTTTTTTTAAATTGAGTTTACATATGAAATTAATAGGTGAAGCTTAGAGAATTTCAGAGCACAAGAGGTGAATGTGGGATGATTACAATATATCTTAGGATCTCTATTAATTACTCCCCTACTAGTTACTTTTTGTATTTGTATTTTCTAACTGTTGAACAATTCTACTAAATCGTAAAAAGTAGCCATTATGTATACCCTAATATTTGTTACAGACTGTAGCAATTATTTAAATAAATCGTTTGGCTTGTTAATTGTATTGTTCTCTAAATGTTTATTTCATTTTTAAAAAAAGTACATACTTAACCGCACACTTTTTTTATTATAGTAGGTACATGAATGTACGAGTCCGTAAATACATTAAATGTTTTCTTTTATTTTTATTGTGTAGAAGATAATCTGAGAGTATAAAGCTTAGTCTAGACGATATGTTGAATCAGCAAATGTATGCTTACACTCATATGCCTAAAAATAATAACAAATGCCTCTATCAGCATATTCAATATGTTAGGTGTCTAGACGATATGCTGAAAATACCAAATTTTTCAAATTCATCATATGCCAGCAAATGATATTTCAACATATAAGTTAGCATACAATTTTTGTGTCTACACGATATGTTGAATTTTGTATGTTGTTATGTATGTTGAGTAATGAGAACATTTGTTTAAAAAATAAAAATTAGTTTGACAATTCTCTTTTTTATTATTTTATTCAAAATTATTTATTAATTATCGCCGTTAATGCAAAAATGAATAGTTTTAGTGTAATTAATACTTATAAGCAAGAGTGCTTTATTGGACTGGGTCAAATCCGGAAAAAATTTAAATATTTAAGGACTGGATTAATTTAAAAATTATTAATAAAGCCCCACAGTTAATTAATTAAGTTAATTTCTACACCTATGGTAAATTATGTGCCGACCAGCAGAATGTTTTATGAATTCGTTAGATACTTACATCACCATAGTGTCTGTCCTATTACCATCGTTTAGTATACCGATCTACTCAATCACTATCTGAGTCGATATAAGGATATCCGTCTTTGTGCCCATAGACCATGTTCTATGTTGGTATTAAGACTAAATCTGGGTCAAAAAATTTATATTTTAAATCTATAGTACCCATACAAATACTACTACCAAAAATATTACCAATACCATAACTTCCTTAAAAATGTTGGTATCGATATAAATATGATAACAAATATCATATACATACATAGATATAGATATCTAGGCGTAAAAAACTCTTATATGATTCATAACCTTATTTTGTTTTATCGCGATCATGATTGCCCATGAGCCCCAAATAAGGTACAGTCTCATATGTGTATTTGTTTGTATATTCTGTGGTACTTGATTATCATATATTTATAACTTATTTTGACCAAATTTTAATAAACTATCATGATTTGTGAGTTTTGGTCGGTAGAGTAATTTTTAGTATTAAAAACATAAATTAGACCAAATTTCCATACAATTACCTAAGCTTTTTAACCGTTTTAAAGTCCTGCTTTCTACGGGACCTATAGTGAGTTGTATGCCAAAATTGCATCTTGTTATTTCTAGCCATTTAAAGCTAAATTGGACTATATTTTACCACAATATCGTTTTTCTACGGTTTTTGGCGTATTTAAATGATTTCCCAGAGTGGGCTTTATATGGAGCATATTTTTTGAAATTGGTTCTTAATGGGTTAATAATTCGGCATGTTTTTTGTACCACGTAAAAAGTTATTTGGAAACACCCTTCAGCGATACCCATATTGCTGACATCAAATTTATACTTCAAGAGATACTGGTTAAGAATTTATCAACTTTTATGGTCTACAACTCTAAAACAAAATTCGTTGGCCAACATTTTTATTTTCAAAGCACTTCTTAATGTATTTTTTTGTTCCTCGTTTGCCGATGAGCTAGAAATCTTGATAGGTTATGTACAAAATGAAACAAGTAATGGAAAAAATACAAATTTTTATATATTTTATATGCTAACAAATTTGCCGTATGCTGAAAAGCTTACATTAGACTTTCAACAAATAACATATTTGTCAACATACGTAGAAAATTTGTTGAAAAGTAAAAATATTGTGTCTAGACGATATGCTTAAATTGTGAACAAACGTTTGCTGACTTCGGTAACAAATGCCTGCCTTATGTTGGTAAGCATACATTTGTTGAAAAAATTTGGTGTCTACACGATATGTTGGTGCTGAATGAACATTTTTCAACATAAATTTGCTGATTCAACATATCGTGTAGACTTAGCTTAACACAATTTTTATACCTACATATTTTCCAAGGCATATAATTACTGTCTTCAAATTATCGACTTGTTTGTTGTTTACCCATAAATATTAAACATTTGATAGGTTACTTTTAAAATATTTTATGTCTTAAATAGTAAAAATATTATTTTAAGTAGTTTTATATAGGATATAGCGGGAATTTTTTTTTAAATAAGTGGCCGTTTGCATTCTTCTCTCCCCTCTTACCCAAAAATCGCACAAAGTGGCCGTTTAACTAACTAACCATTATGACAATTTTTTTTTGCGAACAAGTGGGGTAGTGAATGAATATAGAGCGGTAGAAAACAGAACACAATTTCTATTTTCCATGTTTTTTTTTTAATTTCCCTTTACATTTACCATTGCTTAAAAATCATGGTATAAATCAAGGCCTATCCAATAGGTCTGCTTACTTCTACAACAATACAAAAAACAACAGGGGCCTGATTCTGGAAGTCGTGATCGAGTACTTTTCGATTCGAAAGCAATTTAATATTTAATTTAATTTCAGTCAATACTGAATGAATCGGAATTATTTTCAGTGTTGTAAAGCATTTATTTGAGTTTCGCAAACCTGAAAAAATAGTTTCGCTTCCTTCAGTATCGACTGAAAGAATTAGAAATAAAATTGCTTTCGAATCAAGAAAGTATTCGATCACGACTGCCAGAATTAGGCCCCAGGCATTTTGTTTGTGTAAAACTCCCTGCCGTTGTCAAAATCTTACTACTTCATAGGGAAAACAAAAGGAAAAATGTGATTTGTGTGCATTAGGGTTTTTTCCCGGGATTTCCCGTCCCGTCCGTTATTTTATTTCCCGTTTTCCCGGGATTTTTCTTGCGGGATCCCGGGAAATAAAAAATTCTTCATAATTTCAGAAAATAGCTATTTATACTTTGAAATTTAGTTTTCTATTCTCTAAAAATTAGCATCAGTGGATGGGTTGTGGATTAGATCAATTACAAGAAGTGAGACATTTCATTGTTTCATTGTCCATGAACAAGTCTTAAAAATAGGAGATACCTAAACATATCGCTCCTTTATTGCAACATAGTCATATCTACAAAAACAAACGATCTTGGCAAAATGCGATTAAAGTTTTCAAAATGTACCGATTTAAAGATATATTTTGCTATAACTTCGGTTCAGTTTGAGGTATAATACGATAAGGTATGAAGGAAAACTTTGCTAAAGTTACTTAAAATTTTGAGATATGACTATGATGCAATGAAGGAGCGATATTTTTATTAGGTGATAAACACAAATTTTCAATTTCAATTTGTGTTGGTTTATATACCCGGGAAGTGCGTGGAAACCGAAATAAAATAACATTTTGGAAACTCGTGTAAGATATTACAACATACATCTTGAAAAACACATTGTCCTAAAGATTACATAAGGACCTATTGAAATGAAAAGGATGGTAAGAAGCAGTCCGGTTGATGCTATTTTTGCATCAACCTTGACATACATTAGACGTTGTTTATAAAAAAGAAAAAAATGCTTCTGATTGTGAATCCGTGCACTTTTAAACATTTGTCCAACCTCGGTAAAAATTAACGAAATTTTTCGGAAACATGATAATTAGTAAATAAAATCAGGAATATAATTTTTGACGACTTACTATGCGCTTTGAGTGTGTCAGAAAGTTATTTCCTAAGCCGTTAAAAAATGTAATATATTTCTTTAAAATATTTTATCTATTTTATTAATTAACTTTTTATCTCATATCTTGAGTACCTTAATTTTTATTTTGTTTTTATTATTGTTTTATTAATTAAATTTGTATGTTTATCTTTTTATCTTGTATCCAGAGCATAATAATACTGAATAAAAGCATAATAATAGGGAATAAAGGCGTGAGGTGATAATAATCCAAGTTCCTATTTCAATCTTCAATTAATTTTTTAGTATTTTATAATTAATAACAAAATTTACTTTATATTATTTATATGGAGCGGGATCCCGGGAAATTTAAAATAATTTCCCGCTTTCCCGGGAATCGAAAAAGTCCGGGAAAAAAAACTCTATTGTGCATGTATGTGTGGCAAAAAACCAAAAACGTAAACACAAATATACATGTATAAGGAAAATGTAAACAATTTTTGACATCGTTGAGGAATAAACCAAATAAACATATGGCTTCTTGCGCAGACCTATTGGATAGACCTTGGTATAAGTTATGGGTGCGGCGAATATTCGGATTCGCATTTGCGAACTATATTTGTTATTTGCATTCGCTAAAATGTATGTGAGTATTTAAAGCGAATTGCTAGGAACACAATTGAGTCGTACGTCGTGTGAACGTAGGACGTAACGCCGTAAATTTTTAGAAACAAGCTTCACTTACCCACAATGCCATCGTAAACGTACATATTTTGTTTCCTTTTGATAATAATATTCAAAAATTCCAAATTTATTAAAATTTTTGTTTTTTGTATCCTTTTATTTTGTTATCAAATATTCAATTGGAAAACACAAAAATAATTTCATTTTATCCGTAGGATCACAATTCCACCGTATCAACGTAGTAGCGTATAAAGTAGATACGTTGTCAAATTAAAACGTATAATATTCATAATGATTTGCAGTGTTGAAAAATTAAGTACTTTGGTATTTCTTTCAGTACTTTTTCGTTTTAAAAATACCGCAGTACCCCCGCGCAAAATTTATATTGTTTTATTTAAAAAATAACTAACGACTTAAAAGAATTTTTATAACATTGACGTGTTTTGACGGATTGCATAACAAAATCGGGTACGTCGTTCCAAAGTCACGATAAGATGTATGGAGCAGGCTTTTCAAAAATCTAAATTTTTAGAAAAAAAATTTTTCAAAAAAAACCTTACCATAGAATTTTAAATAATGATGATTTTTGCAGTTAGATGACTATAGCGGATAAAATATAGTGGTTATTCAGGTAAAAAAAACTTCCCATTTGTTGCAAAGTGTTATTTTCTAACTCTCTTCATGACTTTACATGCCGCAATGATGGAATAAGTGGATCGGAAGATCCTGCTAACATGTTGAAGAGGTCATCATTTTGCCTCATACTTTATGGTATACTACACTTTTGGAAATAAAAATAAAGCGGGTAGGCGCAGGGGGGGAAATACCTCCCATAGGATGCATATATTAAATACATATTGCTTAACTGAAGAACTATTAAAGGGAGAGTCTTCAAACGTGGTTAAAAATACTATTATGGTAAACTATAAATTTCAATATAAAAATGGGCGAGGTAGACAGAGGAGGAGCAGTACCCCTCATAGATAGAAATATTAATAAGAGCCGGTGCACGCATTTTATTGAATTTTTGGTAGTAGGATCTTCTGAGCCCCAAAATTGAAACAAAATAGCAGCAGGGGAAGTGGTACCCCCCATAGGACGCCAATGTTTAATATCGCATATCTTAAGAACTGTTATAGTAAGGAAGTAGAAGTCACTCTTATGGTATACTACACTTTTGAAAATAAAAATAAAGCGGGTAGGCGCAGGGGGGAAATACCTCCCATTGGATGCATATATTAAATATCTCTCAACTGAAGAACTATTAAAGGGAAAGTCTTCAAACGTGGTTAAAGCAGTGTAGCGAAGCGCACCGGGTTAAGCTTGTTGTTTATTAAAATAAAGTTATGATTGCTATGATATCGAAGGTTATTGTGCTGTGCTCAATAAAACTGAGTGCTTTTCATATAAATTTTACTACACGTTCAATCACTTGTGTTGTGAAAACAGCACAAATAACTTATTTCGGTACAAATGCTCAAATATTTTAGCAATAGATATTTATTTAAATTAACAATAATAATAGCTTTTTTGCCTTTCAAATTTTGTCCAAAATTCTAAGTGTCTTTAAAATTTTAGCAATCTTTTGTCATGCTATTTAGAACAAAACGCTTAAAAGCTTAATTTATGTATTTCTTTTTTTTTCTTACAAAACCAAATTATGCATTACTTTTATTGTTTTCGTAACAGAATAATTTTTTGACCTTGTGTAAGGCTAAAAATAATAAAAATGTTAAACTAATATGTAGGGATGAGATTTTCATGCACTACAAATTCGAAAATATGCGCTTAAAATATGAACTAAAAAATCGAAAATATGCACTAAAAAAATTGAAAATATGCAATAAAAACTCAGTCTATTGTTATTCAAATATCGTTAAAAAAAACAAATTTAAATTGTTTGTTTAAATAAACGAGTGTTCGCCTAATGGTCAAAATTCGACCATAAATTGCTATGTACATATAAAGAAAACATGCTACATCTAAGTATATATGAATTTACATGTTTTGAACATTCATTTTTTTCATCTGAGTTGATCGGTTTGGCAAGGGACCAACCTCTGGTTCATATTTTATTTTCTACTAATTTAATTTTGTAATTTCAATATAAAAAATATCGCAAAATATCAATTGAAAAGCAAAAAGGTATCATACATGTTCTTGTTCATTTTTCATCTTATAGGTTTTCATTCACTCAGGCCCATGCACCTATAATATTATGTTTCTCAGTTAAATATTATAGAAAATTTAAAAATCACCACATGCAGCACGGAAATGTAAAATAAAGAAATTTAATTTCCCGTATTTATATAGTCGATATATTCGAAACCCGGTTTCTTAAAAATGTCGAATAATCGAGCACCCTATTTTTTTATTATTTGATAATTGGAAAAAACAAATTTTGTAATTTGTACATATGTGTTAGTAGCTAATTTGAACGCTTATTTCTCCGAAAATATTGAAAAGATTTTAATAAAATATATGTTGTGCACTTCTGTAAGTAAACATCTTTCAAATGGTGTGTGTTTTTTTCAAATCGGTTGATATACAGAGGAGAAAAGTGTTCTTAACTGTTTTGCCTTAGCCGATTTATATATAGATAAGTACTGCTTTAGGTTATGTACTTAAAGAATGCCAAAGCATATTGAAAAAAATTCATTTTTAGATCCCACTTTGAATCCTTGGCCCTGTTTCTTAAAACTACAAGTTACAAATTTACAAGTAAAACATGTACGTTAAAAAGCTAAAATTTTACAAAAATTTTACTTGTAGATTTGTAACTTGTAGTTTTGAGAAATAGGACCCACATCATATAAAAAATATTGGAAATTTATTTAATTTTTTGAATTCTGTAATTATTTTTTTTTTTGCAAAACGTTTTGGATTTATTTTTAATTTGTCGGACTATCCATTCTTCCACATTGTTAATTTTACTTTCTGCAATATCAATTTATTTGACTTGAGTATTATAAGTTAAATAAATCCCTCCTAATTAGTTATTGTTTCACCAATATATCCGTAGTTGGATAATGCAAATGCTAATTGACTTCTGATGTTATTTAAATTTAATATTTCTTTTGCTTTTTTAATTGCATAATCATCCGTATCAAAAAGTTGAAGAGCTTTTCTTAAAAAAGTTGAAGAGCTTTTCTTAAATTACTCCAAAAAATTTTTAATAGAATTCTGGCTGCTGTGGAAGAGGAACCAAATGGTTACTTTTTATTAAAAAATATTATCGAATTGGCTTCTAATTTCCTCTGCAACGCGGTATAAACCACGTGCCAAACAAGTTTTGGATAAAATATTTTAAACCCATTGGAAGCCTTAACAATGTAAGTTGCTGCATCGGTTTAAAATATAAGGATCTTTTGTCGAAATCTTGAAAATCTTGTATTTAAAGCAAAGCTTCTAGAGAATTTATTTTTTGATTTTAAAATTGTTTTTGAAAGGTTTTTTTTTTTTTATTAAAAAAATTTTTTAAGAACTTTTTTTATAATATCGAAATTAAAGAAAAAATCACTCAAAAATGTCAAAATATGCAAAAATATGCATTTAAAACTTAAATATGCAAAAATATGCATTTTCACCAAAATATGCAACAATATGCAAAAACAAATCGATTCCATTATAACGCAAATTTAAAGATTCAGAATAATAATCAACAAAAAACATGCATGGAAATCGCATCCCTACTAATAAGCATCAAATACAAATTACTTGAATAATTTAGGGAAAAATGTGTTATTGAAAAGTTTTAAAAGCAATTATTTTATTTTAGGGGGGGTTAACTTTTATAACCAAGGTATAACCATTCAAAGTAATTTTTAGGAATACAAAATTATTAATTAATAATATTTTGCTTGTCGTGCTTAATTGCCAATTTTCATTCTTGAAAAAATTCACTGAAATTTATTGTTGGAGAAAAAGCTACTTTATATGCACATTTCACTGATTGCTTAGGCCAGATCATCAGGAAACATTATCCCAAAAAAATTTAGAAAAGTCATAGATATTAGCAAATAAAACTTCAGAGTGAATTAGAATTGCAAACATTAAAAAAGTCCTATGTGCAACAACGATATCAAAGCTACACAAAATTTCGTTACCCATACTGGTCTTATTCGTTATAAAAACGACTCCCTACGATAAGACTCTAATACAAATCTTAATGAATTTTTTTTAAATATTGTAGATATTTTCTAATAACTCGGACCGAGTTTAAATATAAAATTTTAGATTATTTAACAAAGGTTGGTGGGAATTAAGAAGATCATATAAACGACACTACCGAAAATCACTTTAACTACAAAAATGTCGGTATTGCATTAAAATTCGACAAAAATTATTTTCACAAAAGCTTAAGCCTAACCAATAATCATTGTGGTGGTAGGTTCACAGTATATTATTTCCGAAAAAGACTCATATTGCAACAAACGCCATACAAACAAACTTAAAGTGAAAATATCGGCACAAAATTTCTGAGTAACAGGTCCTTAATGGATCATAGGTCAAATCCAAACTCACTGCCGCAAATCACTTCTTTATAAATAATGGAATAAATACTTTCCATAAATACCAAGTCCTTACAAAAAAAAAATCGCTGTGGTACGTCCAAAACAACTTCAGGAAATCTCTTAACTACCATAAACCATATTAAAAATACATGTTAGTATTGAAACAAAATTCAGTCCAAATAAATTTTATGTAAGCTGAAATCTTGTTTCTTAATTTTGAGACGAAGTGGCCACAATTTACTCAATAACCATAATGATTAACATCCTAAAAATTTGTAAAATTCAGAAAAATTTATAATTTGTGTTTTACTGCCAATTTTTATAAGATCTGTTAAAAATAACTTAACTTTAACTGTAAATTACATTGTGCTTAAGCTTCGTACAGACGGTGATCAGATCTTACAATGTTGTCATTAAAATTGCCCAAAAATGTCTTGCAACTGTGTGAACATTGTAAGCTCATTTTCATTTGGCAGATGTGTAAAATTAATGCATCTGACAATGGCAACATTGTCAGAAAAATTACAACATTGTAAGATCTGACAACCGTCTGTACGAAGCTTCACAGACGATTAAAGTGATAGTTATAAGTAACTGAACTTGTGACATTGGCCCTTAGTTTTAATTAAATTAAAAATTAAAAAAATTTTTTTTTTTTAATTTATTAATTTTTGTTTAAATTTATTACAGGGAAAATGTCTTTGTGGTCAATATATACGGGCCCGTCTAAGACGAGCAGGAGTTTTGAATCGCAAAGCCATACAAAGACTACGTTGCATATTAGAGCCATCTTCAGAAGTAGTTTATGAAGTCTTTCCAACGCTTAATAGTGTAAGTAATTTATTTTCACCAAACTCTACTTTTCCATTAATTTTATTAACTCCTTTTTAGATGGGCGAAGAACTGGAAGGCATGCATCCACGTATTTACACAAATGTTTCGCGACAATTGTCCCGAGCACCCTACGGCGAATTAGTAGATAGTGATACAGCACCGATGCTCTTAAATCTAGTGGCCAAAGAGTTGTTCTCACGCAATCAGGACAAAGAACGCATAACTTGGGCAAAAATAATTTCGGTATTTGCTGTATGTGGTGGTTTTGCCATTGACTGTGTTCGCCAGGGGCACTATGACTATTTGCAGTTCTTAATCGACGGTGTTGGTGATATAATTGAAGACGATTTGGTTCAATGGCTGGCAGAGCGTGGTGGTTGGTTAGGTTTACAACAACACATAAGGCCTAAGGGGTCACACAGTTTTCGATTTTTGGATTGGCTAACATTGTTTGTTGCGATTTCAGCCAGTCTCTATTTAATAGTAAATTTCATTAAGCACTTTGGTTGCCATTGTTATTCATTGTTATTTTAATCAAATACATAATATTAAACTTAAGCTATTAATTGACAGACAGCTAAGCAAAATCGAAAGAATGAAAAAGACAGATTCTGATTTTGAAAATCTATTTAACTTTGCAAATTCTCTTTTAAGTTTTTTAATTTCTAAAAATTAGATAAACAATTTTATAAATTTCATTTTAAATAAAATTTCTTTCGATTGCGAATGACTACTGTTGGTTGGTATATTTTAATAATTTCTTTATTAAAACTTGTTAAACTTTTTTATTTTATTGGCATTAAAAATAATTTGTTGGAATTTTTTTATTATTTTTAATTCACCTGTTTGTTTTCTTTCTAAGTCATTACATATTTTAAAAAATAAATATTTTGACTTCAAAACGAGTATATAAAATAATGAGTTTTTAATCCGTTGTAATGAAAAACTTTATTGTAGCTTTTTAGATCAATTTATTTCAAACATAAAGTTCATCTTTACGATCTATGCAAATTGGAAATACGATATAATTAGTTTTCATGAAAAAAATTGGCGACCGGAACTTGTCTGTGCCTTATTCCGGCCATTTATGTGATTCCATCCTTGTCTAGGGGAGTGCTAACATGCTCTCCTTTTCAACTACACAATTGATTGCACTTACTTCAAAGTATTTATACTTATAAAGAAGGAAAAAAGAATGCGAGAATTATGAGGTAGATATCGTTAAAAAAAAACATTTTATAATATAATTATTCACCACTTTAAATAAAAGTGCTAAAACTCGCTAAGCAATTTTTAGGTTACTTTGAAGGTTTAAGTCTTTACTAATTGAAATGTTGTGTATTATTTCGATATTGCCACATTAATTTTTCTACACAACAAGAATTGCTCGTTGTTTGCAATTACCTATTCGTGGCTATTCTGAAAAACGCGTCGAATATGTGAACATTAACATGAAAACAAAAACAAAACCAAATTGACAAAAATTGTTTTTGTTTATCATACAAAATTTACAGAGAAAGAAACGCGTTATACCTCTCGCGTTAATTTTATTTTAGAAGTGTATAGATAACAAAAACAATTTTCGTAAATTTTGTTTTAAAATTAAGACAATCTGTGTGGCACGTTTGAACCATCTCTGAAAAAAACTTCTATAAGAAATATTATTTTTTTTATCTCAATATTTTTTTATTGAATCTTCATATATTCAGCCATGTCACAGAACACAATTCCGTTCGGAAACGGAATTCATTCCGTATTTTGGTGCTTCAGAAAATTAATTACGAAAAAAATTTTCGGAATGAAACCATTTCTATTTTCATGAACGGAATGGGAGTTTTCTGTATCTTAAACGGCAAATAATTATCAAAATATACTTTCTATCAATAAACAAATATGTTTTCTTTATTTATTTTTCAAAAGAAGTATATTTTAAATAATTTTTAGCAATTTATTTTACAAATATTTAAAACTCTTTCTAAAATCTTTAACAAGAAAACAAAATTTTCGTAATGGATTTATGAAGCATTGCCATATCTCTTTTGTTGTCATATTTTGCCAAAATTTACATACCGGCAACACACAAAACAAAACAAAACTGAAAAGAACAAAGCAAAATTGGAAACAATTACATTTGTTAAACTTTTTTTTAGCCTGCATTTCCCGCATTTGGAAATGAGAGAGGATCAGAAGCATCCCTTAACTTTCGACGACTGAGTTTTTCTTGTCTATGTTGACTTATTTTTCCTTCTAGTTCAGCAATTATTGATACGCCCGGCATATTTACTTTTTAAATTTCATAAATTTTAAAGTTGATTACTTTTTTACACATAAATAAAAACTCAAATGTAAATTTTTTTGTACAAAAATTTTGTAAACAGCGGTTTTTTGTTTTGCTAAGTGAATTTGTTGCCATATTAAATTGTAATAAATACTGATATTGCCAAATGGGTAACATAAAAATCGCTTAAACAAAATTTTTCGGATTGATGAAAACGATTGGAATCCAAAGCACCAAAAATGATTTCGAACGGAATGGCAAATACGGAATTGCCAGCATTCCGAACGGAATCTGTGACACGGCTGATTAAATATGAACTAACAATAATTAATCGAATCTTATCCTAATACGTTATAGGTATATGTCCAGCCAGTGCCAGACAAAATTTCGCCATCATGGTTATGTTTAAATATGTAGGTGTTTATCGATCTTCTGATTGGGTGAGTGGTGTAGTGTCACTTCTGCTTAAGCGAGTGTGACCGCCATGATTTAAAATATTTCGAGCTAGTGGATTTGGGTGTTGTTCAAGCCTTTTAAAATATTTTGCTGCATATTTTGCAATCATAGTTTTTACTAATGACACATTAAGATTCTTATGGATTAGGGCTTCCATTCGGGAAATCCCGATCCCGTTAATCCCGGGATTTTCGGGATTAAGCGAATCCCGAATCTCGGGATTTCAGATTTCTTATCCCGGGATTTTCGGGATCCCGATTTTTTTATATTCTTTATTATTTTTACTTTTTTTAATAACTTGTATAAAGAAACGTGTAATTTGTTGACAAAAAAAGTTTAAATTACATATGGATATATTTGAAATACATATGAAAAATTTTAAATTGCATTTGAAAATTTTAAATATATGTTTTTGGACAATTTTAAAATTTATTTGACAAACTTAAAATATTTGGATAACTTCAAAATACATTTAGGCTGTGTTTTTTGAGATGACAGTTAAACTAGGTTCAGTTAATATGAAAACATATTTCTGCCGCCATTACAAAGTTTGTATACACAATTTTGACGGAACAGCTTAGTTTTGCTTTAAATGTTGGTCTTTAATACAACTCAACTCTAGTTCAGTTGAAATTTTGCAGTTTTCAACTCAAATGAATTGAGTTGTAAACTATAATAGGGGCAAAAATAATATAAAAAATTACACTTTGCCGGAAAAATCTGAGTTTTATACAACGTTAAACTAAGTTTAAACTTAATCTACATTTCAAAAGCCCGGCCTGTGAAAACTTCAAAATATATTTGGACAATTTCAAAAGATTTTGTTATTCGTGCTTAATTCCCAGTTTTTATTACTGATAAAAACACTTGAAATTTATTGTTGATGGGATAAGCTATTCCTATGCGCATTTCACTGGTTGCTTAGGCCAGATCATCAGGAAACTTCATCCATAACGTTTTAGAAAAACTAAAGATATTAAACCAAATAAAACTGTTAAGCGTATAAGACTTATAGCAACAGTTCTACTTGTAACAATATCAAAGCTTAAACAAAACACATCAACAATAAACAGTGGGTTTATCTCATCTTACATTCCCCACTACAATTAGTTGAAATTCTCTCAACATTAATTGTAGTTGTAAGTAGGTTAAGAAAAACAAAATAAAAACAACAACAACAACTTTACAAAAGATGTTGACAATTAAGTGTTTTTTTAGGCCGTGCACTGCCCGTTTATTATCAAAAAATAATTTCAATTTTTGGTTTGTTGCTATAAGTCTTATACGCTTAACAGTTTTATTTGGTTTAATATCTTTAGTTTTTCTAAAACGTTATGGATGAAGTTTCCTGATGATCTGGCCTAAGCAACCAGTGAAATGCGCATAGGAATAGCTTATCCCATCAACAATAAATTTCAAGTGTTTTTATCAGTAATAAAAACTGGGAATTAAGCACGAATAACAAAATCTTTTGAAATTAAAATTTTGTATTCCCAAAAATTGAAATTATTTTTTGATATATTTGGACAATTTTTAAATTCATTTGGAAAATTTTAAAAAACTATTGGAAATGGTGTAATTTTTTTATTAATAATTAAATATGGATTAAAATACGATTTTTATATTGTTTTGTTACGTTTTTTATTACATGGTCTTAATGAATTTTGATCAATTAATAATTAAAGTTCGATTTTATTTAATTTTTACAAAGCAAATGGCATGAAATTTTTCGACTTTTGCGAATAAAATCATAAGTTGCAAAACGGTAACCTGTCCGTGAAAGCCCGGGTTCGAGCCCCGCGGCAGTCAAGAATGAAAAATGATCAATTAATTTTAATTAATTTCATGTTTTAAAATTCCTTTCTTCATGAAAATAATTTAATGAAAATTAAATTTGATGAACTTTAGCCTAATTTAAATATCAAAATTTGGATTAAAACCCATAAACAGTTCAACAAAAATAACCACAATACAAATAATTGCTAACATTTTATGGCTTGTTTTGTTTGCAATTTAAAACGTCTGGAAAAAAATAGAAGCCTAGCTGCATTTTCCAATTTTTTATGAATTTAAAAAAACAAAAATTTCGAAATTTTGATAAAAAAAATTTTTTTTTTTCAAAAAAAAATTATGTTTCTAAGACGACTGCGCATATTAGAAAAAAGTTTTACCTTAAAGGAAATTTTATTGCGGAATTTCGGTTTTTTTTAGTAATTTTAATAAACTTAGCCGTTTTTAAGTAACGCGAATATGACCCCCGTTTCCACATACAAGTGCAAGTTCGAAAAACTCAATACACTCCAACTTTTTCACTAACATTGAAAAAATAGGCAATAGGCTGTTTTCTCGATTTTTCGTTGATAATACGTATACACTACTTGCAAGTAATTATGTACTTGCATGTGGAAACGCAGGGATATGTTGTGCAACCTCCTTCATTTTCGAAATAACCGTATATCTCGAAAACCAGAGCTAACCAAAAAAAAAACGGTTAGCACCATTGGATTCAGCGTACCCGAATTATGTTAAAACGCCATGTGCTCGACTTGTCTATTTTTCAAACCAAGTATTACTGTTGGGGTACTCAGGAGATTCTGTTTTCTGTAAGTTTTTGGTTTCTTTAACGCATGTTAATTAAAGTCGACGGATGGCTTGAGAGGAGGCTTCTGGTTTGTGTGAGACCCTACCAATATATCTTTAAATAGTTAGTCAAAACAATTTAAGAATTAAAAAAGGGAAATCGCTTAAAAATAATTGTTTTGTTTTTATAAATTTGCGCAAAACTTAGCTTCTTCTGATGTTTTTTTTCTTTTTGCTATTTAGCAACTTTATTAATTAAAA
Source organism: Pollenia griseotomentosa (assembly GCA_963931875.1). NCBI lineage: Eukaryota > Metazoa > Arthropoda > Insecta > Diptera > Polleniidae > Pollenia > Pollenia griseotomentosa. Next base: position 147,463,128 of record OZ007564.1, read on the forward strand.
AAAATGTTATTGTATTTTTTTATTAAACAGTAAGCAACTTATAATAGAATTTAATACATAAATTTAAGTTTACAAAGTGTAATAAAAAATCAAGTATTTTTCAGGGAGGAAAGTGGTGATGTGATGATTATCAGTTTTAAAATAAACAAACAAATACAGTACGAAACATTTATAATTTAATTTCTGAGTTCAATTATTCTTCTTTTAATATAAAAGATAATCAAACGCATACCATTTTAAATAATAATCAAAAACTTGTTGAATAAACTAAACTATATTAAAGTTTTATATGTATAACAAATAACTTACTAATTATATTAATATTAATAATAAATCATGTCCAAATATAAACAAGCGTTTTTATTAGTATATCAAGAAAATTAAAGGGAACATTTCAAATGTTAAGGATTTTGTTAAACTTAAATTGATAACTAATATTAATAAGGGTAAAATACATGTTGGGTTTATTCATGTTTCAAATTAGTGATTAAACGTAAAACAAATTACATTTTACTTTTCTCATTCGCCACGATTTCTAAACGCTCTATGACCTTAGTCAATTCCATATCTTTGTTAATTTTCAAATACATGGTCTTGCGTACTTCATGAAATGCCAACCAAGCGGGCACTTCTTTGGACAAAAGTTGTAAATGATTTTCAATTTCTTGGGGCGTGAGGCAGGTGCGGAAGCTATTTTGAATTTTCTTAATAATAATTTCTTGGGTTAAGACACCTTTACGTTCAGTAATGAAAACATTGCGCAAGTGGCGAGCCAATTCGGGCAGACGGGAATATTTTGTAGCCTCCTGATCCTGAGAAGGTCTACGTGTCATAGCATCTAAAGCTTTAGCTGCCTGCTTAGCGCGTATTTTCTCTAATAAAGATTTCGGAACGCCTTTTAGTAGACTTGAAGTGGTATCAGCTGCTGGAGCTCTGGCAGTATTTTCTGTTGTTGATGTTTCCTCAGTTGTTACTGTTGTTGTACTTGTTGTTGCAAATTCCCTTTTACTACTAATTTCTTGTTTACTGGATGATGTTTCCAAATTCTTTGTATTCTCTGCCTTTACCTTGTCCGCCTCCAATTTAGCTTCATATCTTTCCATTACTCTCTCCATGGGTGTGGAACAATTGAAAAGATTTCTAGCCGTAGACAAAATATCCTTGGCCGATGAGTATTTCTCTACATTTGGTGGCTGTGGCAAATGACCCAATTCAATTTCTGGGCAATTCTCAAGATCAAAATCAGGATGCCAGCGTGTTACTTTTTCCTTAGGTATCGAAAGAGGGGGATCCAGTGATTTCAAAAACTTGTCATGTTCATTTTTCACTTTCTCCAATAAGGCATTCTGGAATTTCTGCGATCTTTCGGTCATAACAACAGGGTTCATGGCATTACTTTGGGCCGAGGCTAATACATCATCCTCATCGATTTTATTTAGTTTCAACTTATCTGGTAGATTTTCCACATTGGGTGTTATTACCAATTGGAAGTAGTCGGACTTAGAGGTTGAACCATAATTACGCATTTTCATTTGTGTGAATATGAATGCCTCCGGAAAAAGATGCTTGATTTGGGCCAAATGTTTTTCATGGAAATTTTTACGCATCATACGTTGTACGGCTGGCTTTAGTTTCTTGAATGTAATGCATTCTTTGCGATTGTAGAACATTGCACATACCGAGTCCAAGGCTTTGAAAATCTCAATTAAGTAACGATATTTATAGGGCAAAGGTAATTGGCCAGCTTTGCTGTTATCAACCAAGGACATGAAACGTTGATAGGCCGGTGGTACCACCATTTTCGATGGTGAACCCATTTTAGCCGGACTAAAAAGTACGCGTTTAGAGACATTGGTGTGGCGTGGGGACATAAGTTCATTTTTATCGGGTGTTTTGGGTGGTAGTTTTGTAGGGGTTTTAAATGTTTTTGAGGGGCTAAAAAAGAGAAAAAAAATATGGATAACATTTTCACAAAAAAAAAAAAATATTAAAATTTTAAAAAATTTGGGAAAAATAAGTTTTAAACTTTAGTTTTTTGAAAAAATTACATATTAGGATTTTTAAAAGAGAAGATTTATATAATTTATGCCCGTTTTCACATTTTACCGATAGCTAAGAGTAGACTTTACCCGGCCTTATAAAGTGTTTAACTATTAAAACTTTACTTTAACCTAAAGTGAGCGATATAGTAAGTTAAGGTTCATCCTACCTGGTAGGTTAAAGGAAAGTTGTACTAATGAAACACTTTTTATACTGCCGATAAAATCCTACCTTTAGCTATCGAAAAATAAGGCGTCGCAATGGACCATATTGGTCTCTGAGTGAAGGTGTGAAGGAGACTTCACAGCAGCCTTTCTACCTACCTACCTACCTATCTGTAAGTTGTGAAAACGTGCCTTTAACAATCTTTTAGTTTTTATAAAAATGCAATATTAAAATTTAAAAAAAAAAAATTTAAATTAAAATTTATGGACCAATGTGGCTGGATATCAATAGGAAAACTTAACGTGGCAAATATATATGTAACAACCAAGTCGCCATGTTATCTGGGGTCTTCGGAAAATACATTTCAAAACACGGACATCGTTAAATTCTTCAAATTTTGCCCGTTCTGTAACCAACATTATTGTTAAAATCTTTCGAAAATGCAATCTATTTCTTGTTTTATATATTTCGGATTTCTAGCGAATAAAAAAGTTATGAACGCACAATAAATTTGTCGTAAATCGAAAAAAGAATAATAATGATCTTTGAACAAAATATAAAATAAATTAGGAATCAAGAGCTTTAACACTTTTGAGAATGTAAAATTGTACAAGTTTTCAGTAATCTGAAAAGTTAGACAAATTGCGAATTTCTTTGTTGAAGTTATTTTATTAAAAACGGTACAATTACAGAACATTTAATTAAATACAGAACAATTTAAGGTTTTTGACTAGAATATAATTTACACAGAACAAAGCTCTGAAATAAAATACTGTTATGTATAACACAGAACGGATGGTCGCCGTTTTATTTAGGCCTATAGTAAATTATGGATCGATCGTAACGAAATATGGCAGTGTCTATTTCATTCTTATAAAAATATAACCAAAACTATAAAATACTGCAATCAATTGTGATTGCAATCAACAAGATTTCAACCAAATTGATTACATTCCTTGATTTCCAAAAGCTTTCAGTTTTCGAATGATTCTACTGAACAGGGGGCAAATTATGGCAGTCGTGATCGATTCCTTTTCGATTCGAAAGCAATTTTATTTCTAATTCTTTCTGTTCATACTGAACGGATTGAAATAATTTTTTTAGTATTGTAAAGCATTTATTCAAGTTTTCCCAATTCTGAAAAAATAATTACGATTCGTTCAGTATTGACTAAAATAAAATTGCTTTCGAATCGAAGAAGTATTCGATCACGACTGCCATAATTTGGCTCCAGATTATGTTGGATTTCAATCCCAAATTGCTAAGTCATCGTCCAGACTTGGAATTTTTGTTAAATAAGTTCTAGATTTTATTGGTGACACGGGTGAGAAGATTGGGGAGGAGTACTCCGTTTCATGAACTCTGCAATTCTGTTTTGTTTCGTTGTTCTCACACTTTTTGACTTGAAGTTGGCTGTAGGTGCAGTTCTGTGTCATTTTGACAAAACGTCTTAAGTCGAGATAAGATAGCAAAAAAGTGTTTTCAAAAAACTCGTTGAAAAATTATTTTTATTAAATAATAAAATAAACCATAATCAAAGAAAAATTTTGTTTATAATAAAAAATTTTAAAAAAGTAAACAAGTTTTTTGAATAAAAATAAAATAAAAAGTATGATTAACATTTTTTTCAAATTTTAAATTTGACTTATGTTTTGTCAAAATGCCACAGATTTGATTTATGTATATAAAATATAAAAAGAAGAAAAGGAAAGACAAAATAAAAATTACTAAACTGGACAACTAATGCAATTTCAATGCAGAATTTTAAAAATTTAAAAAAAGTCTGGACGATGACTTAGGAAAACTAAAAACAATTTGAAACCAAAATTGTTCTTTTCTGTTAAGTCTTTCGAAAGTGAATGTTTTAGTGGTGGATGGTATAAAAATATGTACAATACCATTAATAAATAAAAAAAAAAAACTAAACAATGTTTTTTTTAAGTATGTACACTTAACTAAAGATTAAACCAAGTTTAGCTTATTTCATTTTTTTATTTTATTTATTTGAGTAAATACTATGACTATAATTTAAATATGGCGTTGCAGTTTTTGTTTAAGCAATATTAAACAAAAAAAAAGTTTGTTTGAAATGATGGTGGCACATTCTAAATTTGTTGGCACGCATGTTTAGGGAAAAAAATCTACTTGCGCTACGTTGTCTCACGAATACATTTAAAAATGTTTTCTGTTTCTGCTTCTAACTAAGACAAAAACTTATTTTCGCTCTACCGTTGCTTTATTATTACGAAGCAACCTTTCTTCTATTTTGCACATGCATAAAAAATGTCCGTAAGAGCTTAATATTATTTCTAAAAAAATGTATTTGAATCATGGTCATAATTCTTTTACCCAGCCACAGACAAACGACATACATAACATTTTCTTTACTTCCAATTTGAACTTTTATCTTTTGTTTGTTGTTAATAGTTCTCCAGATTTTTTAAACATTAGAATATCTAAAACTCAAACAAATGCGATCATAGTCTTTAAATTATAGGGGTTGCTTCTATGTGTCACAAGAAGAGAAAAAGAGCGTAAAAGATTTACAATAACAAAAAATGTGAAGAAAAATTACAAAAATTTCTAGCTACCTGAGACACACAGACGGACAAAAAAACTCGTTTTTAATAAATACTTTAAACTAAGGACTGGCTTATCAGTAAGAAATGCAGGCTGTTTGAGTCTCTTGAAATAATATGTTTATTATTAAAAAAAAAGAAAGTATATTTACACATACATTATTTACTTACTTTTGTAACGGACAAAAAACAACCCCCTTAGAAAAAAAAAAATAAAAATAAGAAAATAAACGATAACATGTGAAATTGCTTGATTCGATTAAGTCGAATTTTATATACACTTCACCATAGTATTAAAAAGCCATAGCAATAAGAAGCCAACTGTGGCTTACCCTACGTTACCACATGCAAGTAATTACTTGCAAGTAGTGTATACGCGTATTATCAACGAAAAATCAAGGAAACAACCGATTGGCTGAAAGTGGAAAAAGTGTGAGTGTATTGAGTTTTTCGAACTTTCACTTGCATGCGGCAACGGGGGGTTAGCTCACATGGTATGGGCTCTGTCGTGTGAAATCGTTATTCCGGGAGCATTTTTGTATAGGTGCTATGTGATATAATATGGCGATTTCGCAAATTTTTTAAAACAACAGGGTATGCTGGAAATCGAAAATGTACAACGCAAGAATTTAAAAGTGGGTTTTAATGCACCTTTAATCTAATTTTTGTTAAAAATTCTGTTTAATATAGAAATATTTGTCATGAAACTCTTTTAATACAGAAATCTTATTAAAAAACGAGTCTTAAAATTCTTGCGTTTAACGTCTTCGATTTCCAGCACACCCCTGCAAGCCTCTCTCATTTATGAATAAAGAATATGTGATTTAATCAAGCTTGCTTGTTTTGAATAGACCATTATCGTACCAAAACCTTTCGGCTAGGTGAAATATTGGACAAATTTGACTCTTTATATTTAAGAAATATCTGCCCAAATTTAGTTATTCTAGGTTATTGTATATGCGTTGTTCTTCTAAAATAATTATTTCGGGAAGGAAAATGTAGTTGTTTGTATATAACTCGGTCCTTTGTAAATCAATTTTGTTCACTACTAGTTTTCTACTAAGTTTATTTAAGTTGAAAGTGAAATAAAGTTCATAGATAATAAGAAGACATCAAAAAGTAAAGTTTTAGTAAAGATTTATCGGTAAACATTAGAGGCGTTCCTGGTTTTTTTCCGGACTTAACGTAATTTAAACACATATATACAGATTGTTATTCCCCAGAATATTCAGGGTCTTCGAAAAAAGTATTTCAACATACACAGGGATAGATGGACAGACGGACATCGTTAAATTAATTTCGTTACTCATAAGGACCCAGAATATTCAGGGTCTTCGAAAAAAGTATTTCAACATACACAGGGATAGATGGACAGACGGACATCGTTAAATTAATTTCGTTACTCATAAGGACCCAGAATTATCGCTGATTTGCTCCAACAGCGTCATAAGTCAAAAATCTAACATTTGAACTGTATGTCACTAATGCAAAGTAAATCATTCTTATGAAGATATTGTTAATATTTCTTATGAAGATATTGTTATCTCAACTCTTGAGAGACGAATGAAAATTTCATTTTCCATTATGTTGTATGTAAATTTAAAACTTGAAAGTCCTTTTATGTAAAACTATTATTTTTGAATTATGACGATGTTGCAGCCAATGAGCGATATATGTATACATACATATGTATATTCTTTATAAAGCATTGTCAACAACAAGGCTGTTTTCCTTAACGCATGTTGCAGTGTGGTAATACATAGCAATATGTTCTTAAATGCAAGGAAAAGCAAATAAAGCAGTTAAAAAGTTTAGTTGCAAAACATATACATACATACATATACAATACAACGTAGGTAAAAATTTAAGTACACAGTGCATCAACGCGATGTCAATACTCTATGTACACAGTGTGAACGCACGTTTAAGAAAACAGCCCAAATTTCACATTTTTAACACACATTTTAACTTATCATGTTTTATTATATCTAATTTATTTTTCCATTGACGTTTCTTATAAACTGACATTCATTATGTGCGTTCGTTTACTTTTCCAGTAAAATCCAGTAGGTGAGTAATATGAAAATTTTACAAATTTGTGTGTACGCGAACGCATTTCAGAAAAATCTAGTACAAATTTTGGGATTAACGAACGCAGTTATTGTTAAAAATTGTAGCAAGTTTAACCATTTAGACAAATGTCAATTTTAAGCGATTTCATGAGGACTATTAATGCATATTTCTAAAAGAGAAACAAGGAAACAACTAAGTAATGATTTTACTGTGCAAACTATTCTAAAGCCATCCACATACATACATATGTATATGACTTTTTGAAATGTGTGTATTAAATATTGTATCAATGTAGATGAATTCTAATTATTTACTTTTTGTTTGTTTTAAATACACATTTTCTATATTTGTTTACATAAGCTAAATAAAGCAAAAAAGTAAAAACTATAATAATAAACAACAACAACAAATAGTTTAAATGTAATTTTTATACAAAACCACCATATGGTAGTTACTTTTTCATTAACTTCTTAACAATATTAAGCCAATGTAAGCAGAATTTTCAAGAAAAAATTTGTAATAATGAAAGTAACACATGATAAAGAAATTGTCATTAACATATTTATTAACTTAGTAAATGTAAAAAGTTGCGAGTAGATGCCCTTGTAAAAATAGAAATTAGTCCTTTAATAAAATTGTTATTATATAAAAAATTTAAAATATGTAATCAAAATTAATTTATAAATATTTATTATGCTAGCTTTTGGTTTCATATTTTCTTATTTTCTATATGTATATTCCACTGAAATATGACCTCAATTATATAGTTGAAATTACTTTTAGAACAAAAAAAAAATAAATTTTACTTGACGGTTGGAACCGGGTTTTTTTTGCTTAAATAACTTTTTGTAGGCCATGTAGTTTAAGCCAAGTATTTTAAAGAAATTAAAATATGAATGTCATATACATAAATGACTGTATTAACAAATATTATTAAAATTTATAATTCAACTGCAGTTTTGTATTACATAGATAAATAGAACGGGAAGAATGTTAACAAAATAGTACAGTGAGTTAGGTCAGGGTTATTGTTTATGTGAAAGATGAAAACTAAAGCATTAAACTATAAAGTTATTCACTATATTTACATAAATTTTACTTTTATATCAAAATTAATTTTAAGCCCGCATAAGTACAATGAATTTCATAAAAAAAAATGTATACCTATTGGTAGCGCAAACAAGAAATAGATTTCGAAGACTAGAATTATTTATTTATATAAAATTTACAATAATATAGGTAGGTACAATTATTAAAAATAAAAGTATGTATTTAAGAAAATATTATATTTTTGGTAAGTTTTTATTATTTGCCTTACTATTTCCGAATGAAATCAAAAAAGAAATAATTTGAAATATTTGGTTGAATTTGAATTTTTAACAATACATAATAATAACGCCATTCACAATATGTATTGTACAAATTCGTCATAAACCATTTTAAAAATGCAATGATGCACAAGACCTTTTGAACGAGATTGAAAACAGCGCTAATTAAAATATGTAAAATGTCAAAATTTGGAAATAGTTTCAAAAACTTGTTATAAATGTTATTAACTAGTTATACTTGGTAAAACAAATGTTATGTAAATTTTTTAAAATACATATCGCAAACACACACTAAATCAAAAATTTATTAAAATCGTTTTTTTTTTTCATAAACAAGTTCACAAACCAAATCTCTAACTACCAAGAAAATTTCGTTTGCGTCACTTGATCTTGGGCCCTATAAAGTGTATATATTCTGGGTCCCTATAAGGAGCAAAGTACGTTGAAATGGGATTTTCGAAGGTCCCAGACATTATGGGGACTAAGTAGTTATATATTTATGTTACATATAGTTCGCAATATTGAAATTTTGCCTGATCGGTTCACAATGGCTGATATGAGCAAAAAAAACACTACCGCTTCCAATTTTAACAATATATCACTATTTATTATGTACATATATCTGGAGAAAGGCAAAAGCCAAAGTTTCCAAATTAGGTACAGACATCTTGGCTATTAATACACAGCGTTCGTTAAAATGTGGGCGGTATTTTAGGAGTGGGCGTGACTCATCCCGCACAAAGACAATATAGATTTCTGTATATCTGGAGAACGGCAAGAGCCAAAGTTTTTAATAGATTTCCATAAGCGGTTATCGGGTTTAAGTTAGAGAAGTGGGTGTGTCACAAAATATTTTTTTATATTAAAAGAATTAATATTAACATAATTTGAGATTCGGAACAACCGAATATAGCACTCCAACTTGTTTTTAATTAAAAATCTTCAATATACCTATCCGCTTCAGTATTACATTAAGTATTAAACAAAAAATCGCAAACACTTACCTAGTCAAAACTTCCAATTCAATTTTGTCAAATTCTTTCAATTGCACTACAGGAGTTTTCTTGGCTGGAGACAAAAGACCCTCTTTCAATTGACGATTACGTTCCTCTTGAGCCTTTCGAGTTTTTTCCAATTCTTGTATACGAGCCAATGAGGCCTTTAATTCTTGTAGTTTTGCACTACGTGTAATTTTTGTTTTAACTTCATCGAAATTTAATTCCTTCCTAACCATTGATTTAATTTCACCCTGTTTAAGTGAGCTATTGGAACCCTTAATTATTTGTTTAGTGGGAGTCTTAAGACCTTTATCGACATTATGGGCATTATTTTTAGAGGTGAATGCAGTAATCAAGGTGGTCGAAGGTGTATGTTCATTTTGTTTTTGTCTAGTACTTGATTTGGCGGTAGAGGTCTGTTTTTTGCGTGGCGATAGGGGACCTTTTTGTATAAATTGCACTAGCTTTTGTTGTTTTATGTTATTCTCAAGTTTGGAAATTTTTTTTGGTGAAACGCCCATGTCGGCCATTTGGACTGGATCTTGAACACCAATACGTTTGACCACAGAAGATGAACGTGTGGATCGAGTACGCATACCGGTTTTCTTAAGGACATCATCATCATCATGTGGATCTTCCAGTTGCTGTTGGCTGGAGTTATTGTTTGTTTGGGAATCAAGGGGTGCATTTGTTGTTTGGTTAATTAATTCTGTGTTATCCAGAAGACGCTAAGCAAAAGAAAAGACACAATTTTGTTAAGCCTCCTTAATAAATAACAAAATACTTAAACATTTTTTGAAGGGTTTAATTTCTCTTTTTATTACCCTTAAAAACACACACACACACACACACACACACACACACACACACACAACTATTATGACAGCCACGATGCCGTCAATTAAGAGAGTCATTCTCCAAAGGGGTGTTTTTTATCAAACAAGAAAATAAAATGAAAATTCTTATGCATCGTAGCGTCATACCCATAGATGTTTGTTGCAAAAATGTAATTCAATCTAAATATTTGATGAAAACTTACTCTATTTTTAATGTTGGCCACATCTTCAGCCGCAGCACGTTTCCTGGTATTAAAAAAGGCAGCTATAGAAGGTTGAGCCATTTTGTAACTTTAAAATTCCTTTACTTTTACTAACTTAATTGTTGTTTACTTTTCTTTTTTTAATAAATTAAGTTGAAATTGAGATTTTAATGTTTGGTTTACTTCAATGTATTATTATTTAAATAAATTATATTAATTTGTTCACTTTTCTTTTTTAATGCAAGTATGTAATCAGTAATAAAATGTATGACTGCTTGTGGTTGGTTCTTAATACACGTCTTTATGTTATCCCGCTCAAATTTCAACTGACAAGTTTTCCCTCCAAAAGATCAGTCACGACGATGACGTTGACGTTTACTTGACGTTTCCAAAAACCTCTGTCAACGTCGTTGCAAACGCGCCAAAATATTTCTTCTTGCTTTTGTTTATATTTATCACATAATGGCTGAAAGTGGTGGTGGCCCCGTTTAAACAGCTGTGTGCCAAGGTGAATAAGATAACAGCAGTAATAGACCATATTTAAAACCCACCACTTTAAATTAACAACACTGTGTAAACCTAGTTAAACAAGAAAAAATAGCATTGCCAACTTGTTTTACACTTGTACACCTCTGCCATTACATGCATTTTTATATCTATTAACCTAATATTTTTCCCAATTTAATTTCATTTAGTACTTACAATTGCAACGTAATTCTATGTAGTTTATAAAAACTTCGGTTGATCTTTTATGTTTTCCAAATTCACTAAATTTTGGAATTGTTTAGACTGTGCTGGTGGGGAAGAAGCTCTATCAAGCGGCGACAAAGGAAAACGACCACCATACGGTGAACATTTGTTTGTTGGTGTGTGTCTTTGATTAAATGGTATATTTCTTATAGTATTGCATTGTTGTGGTGAATTATATTGCGACATTTGATTCTCGTTGACATTTTCCAAATCCACCTCAACCGCACCATTGTTATTTTCATTTACTCCATGATCTTCAGGCAACAGGCGATATTTTTTTAGATACTTGTACGAAGCATTCGACATATCAGAGGGACCTTTTTCAAGCCTGTCTATATTTCCTTTTACAGGTGTATTAGGTGCGTTTATGGCAGCTACTGAAGGAATGTTTGACGTAATTGGTGGCAATGGACAATCCATATTTAATTCATTAAGTAGCTCAGCCAACTTTTCATTGGGTAAATATTTTAAAGCCAATTCATTCATGGCCAAACTTGTATCGGAAGCTGATTTAGGTATTATTGGTGTTGGTTTATTTGGAACTTGACGATAGGTGGGCGCAGAAGCCACTTCTGGTAAATCGTGTTGCAAACGTTGAGATTGTGGAGAATTTGGTCGATACGTGGTTGATTGGGCCACGGGTTTGCCTTTGGGCGTTTGTAAATTGTTATTTGGGGCTTTTAAATGCTGCAGAAATTTATTTTTAGGTAAAATATGTTGATCATGATTAAAAGGAATCCCATTACCATTCACAGAAGCATCATCTGAAAAATGATTATAAAATATAAAGCTTTAAATGTAAACTCCGCAGGAAATGATTCTTTTATTTATTTAGCAACACTTACCACTCTCAGTGCTATGTGTTTGTACACCAATGTCCCGGCATTGCGATTTTAGCACTAGCTGTTGGTGGGGGCTAAAGAGCACTGTTTCCAACATTTTTAATATACGACGTTGTTCAACTTTTACTTCATCCAAAATTTGCCTTACGTCTTCAACATCTTTTTTGGAAGCTAAATGCGACCAAGGTGCAGATTTTGAATTCTGCAAACTATTGTTGGGTGAATCTAAAGATGCATCGGTTTGTGTGCCAGCACATATTGTTAAAACATCGCTTGTGTTAGTATTTGGCAATTGACTGGTTAAAGGCTTCATATTTGCCATTGGTGTTTGCAACGCTGGTAATGCCGGCAAATGTATTTGTTGATAGAGCATATTATTATTACAACTTTCCAAGCTTCGTCTATAAGTAACTGGATTAGCGGACACTCCATTATGAGTACCTCCAAAACCATTTAAGTATTCATTAGAGGCTATATTTAAGTGCGCGTTAGACGTAGATCTTAAAGGGTATAAATTTGTTCGATAATCATGCTCTAAAACGTTTTTATCTTGCAGCTGTATGCCCGTCATATTTCCCGCCGCTGGATAACAAACTTTGGGCAGCATTTGTTTTTTCCAGGCGGCATAAGTTTGTTGGGGAAAATTGTCATTCTGTTGGTGCTGTTGAGCGCCCACGTTCAAGAACTTTTGCTGCAAATTGTTGTCCTGTTGCCCAAATAATATTGAAACTTCTGGTACTTGTGGTCTTATAATTCCCTCACTGACACCAATTGGCACATCTGCACTGGGTTTTGGAGCCGTTCTTGGCAGCATATCTTCAGTTTCAGGCTGAAACATTTTTAATTTTTTGAGAAATTGTTAATTTAAATACAAGTTTTAGAATTATTTTAAAGTATAGTGCAAAAAAACACTCGTAAAAGCAAAAACAATTTCAAATAAGATATTTTAATAATTCTTGTGGTGAATTTGGTTTATTTAGACAGGGCTGCTTTTTAGGGTTTGCCGGCAATCCTAACATGGCGTTTAAATGTGCCAATACTGGCAAAACAGTAGCAATACATGCAAATGTATTTTAAAAATGCACACTTTTCCAACTTTCTTGTCTACTGTCTAGCAAATTTTGAAAACAGTAAAATTAGACTATGATTTGAGATTTGCTAACAGTAATATGAAGTTTTGTTTTTTTGCTGCAAAACAGTAGCAATACATGCAAATGTATTTTAATAATGCACACTTTTCCAACTGTCTTGTCTACTGTCTAGCAAATTTTGAAAACAGTAGAATTAGACAATGATTTGAGATTTACTAACAGTAATCTGAAGTTTTGTTAGGAAAAGGATTATTTTAAGCTGTTTTTAAGTTTGTTTAGGTCATATAACTAACCGTCTCCACTATCCATCAATTTGGTAAGAATAGCATGTCGCACATGAATTCTACTCGTGTAGACTGTTCATGTTTCGTCCATGTGCTGCCATCGTTGCCTAAACATTTGTCTTAACATCCATGTGCGCAATGATGTTGGTTACACAATGTATTTTCTATATACAACCAAACGCCACAACAAAAATTGTGGTCAATCAGAACATGAACATCAACACGTATTCGCCACATACAAGAACGTGAACAAATTAATACCGTTGCTCTGCCGGCGTTATGGCCATGTCATGTTCAAATCAAAAGCGCATGAAGACGGGGTAAAACCCGTTCAGATGGTCTTGCACTGCAACATTTACGTTTGACATATTTTTAAAAGTGAACTGTCTTAACTTCTGTCTCGACTTCTACGTCACAAAGACAGTTAGTAGTGGTTTGGCAACTAATATGTATATTATTACTGTCTTGCCAGTACTGTCAATTGTAAACGCTGTGTAAAGTTACCCACAGACCAGATAACATTTGTCGAAACATAAACATGTTTCACTAAATGTTGCTACGTGAGTGGCAATGTTTCTGGTTGAAATTCGTGTTACCTTTTTGGTTTCTCAAATGTCAAAATTTTTTATATATAGTATTTTATGTTTCGAAACACAATGTTTCATCGTGTGTGGCGATGTTGACAGTTTTTTCTTTCTCAATTTATTGAGTGCAGTCGTTGAGTAAGTCTGCTTTCACGCGTTTCATTTTTTGATGCTCAAGTCTTGTGTTTTATTGGGAGTGAAGAAAGAGGAAAAGGGGTTGGTACAGAGATGCCTGTACTCGGTCAGTTCGCTTTTTTTCATTCGTAGGTATATTGCCAATGATGACTGCATGTAAATTTTTTTTTTTATTTTTCTCTTTGATTCGCTGTAAATGAAATTGTTGTTGTTTTGAACCGAAAAAAGTTGAAATCGATTACTGCATGTTATCATATTGGCATTTTCAAAAGGGAATTGAAAAGAAGCTGTGCATCAAAAGATGAAACATGTAAATTCAGACTAAGGTGCTTCTGCAACTCTCGGAGAAAATATATATGAATGAAATCGAAAAATGCAACAATTGCAAATTATGAGAATTGGAAAGCAATTATAATTGAATCTAAAAATTTTCCAAATTCATGGGACACTTTTTTTTAATTCCCTTAGCTAATTCCGCGAAGATTTACGCTTGTCTGCAGAAAGAAACCAGAGTCTCTGGCGGGAATCGAACCCGCAACTCCGGCGCTGATAGACTAGCTCACTACCAGCTTGCCTACCGGGGCACTCACAAAAAAATGTCATCGTCTGTTGTAAAAACTGAAACATAAGTAGTAACACATGTTTTGACAAATGTTGCCTGGTCTGTGGGTACCTTACCCTGCCTTTACACATGCAAGTAGTGGCATGCCACTGTTGTATACATATTATCAAAGAAAAATTGTTCGAAAGAGTCGAATCTCATGCCATTGGCTTTTGTGTTTACACATGCCACTGCGAGTTCATTTTCAAAATGTCGTTGAAGCGTCAACTTAAGATAATTTGTTGACTTCTCAAATTAAAAAAAAAGTACCAAAAAACTAAATAGAGTTACCGAGTTAATCATATAGGCACATTTTTCGGGAAATGTTTTACATTTATTTATATAAGCATTATTTTAACATTATTAATGCTCTATAATTAACAAACTTGCTTTTATTAATGCGCGTTTCAAAAAATTAATCATAATAATAAACGTATCATGTTAAAACTTTAATAACAATTTGACAATAATCCAGTTAATTTGCATTAAATTTTGAACAGGGTAACATTGTTCATCGTTTTGTCATTTAGTGGCAAGCAAGTGCCAAATTTCCACTCGCATGCAATTTTTGCTGCCACTGGAGCTGCCATTGCGAAAAATTTGAGTGTATTAGTAAAAAAACGTGAGTGTATTGAGTTTTTCGAACTGGCAGTGGCATGTGTAAATGCTAGGTTATACTATGTTTCCACTATGAGCAAAACAACTTGTTTTGGGCAAAACTTGTCAAAGTGTTTCCATTATGTAAAACTGGTTTTGGTTTTCGAATTTTCGAAATCAATTTGACATTTATGTTGTAAACAAACATGGAAGCAAAAAAAATATGTGTTAAAAAAAAAATATTTATCTTTAACATGAAATTTCCTTTTTTGTTTTTTAATACACAGATGTACATATATGTACTTATATAAAAGCACATAGTTTACTACCTTTTTATTCTATTATTTTATTATTTTTACGCTGCAAACAAATAAATCAGTTGGAGAGTTGCATAAACCTATTTAATAAGTCTTAATAGTTTGGTAAATATGTCACTTTTTTCGAAATTGTCAATCACCAATAATGGATAACCAGAGTTGTTTTCATGATTTTCGAGATGTTTTGGAGCAAAACTAGTTTTTGTTTGAGTTTTTCGAACATGAAAAATGTATGGGAAAACAAGTAGCAAAACACTTGTTTTGCTGCAAAACTAGTTTTGTGGCCCAAAACATGTAAGTGGAAACGTACTATTAACATTTAAGTAGGTGCGTTCGATTTTGCTATTTTTTTACAAAACTGTATGCTGCGTTTCCACGTAGCAATTTTTTTTTTTTTTTTGTTTGCACAAGCAAACACGTCGGCAGAACAATGGCGCAATAATTGCTGGAGAACACGTGAAATTGCTTTGCCATAAACAAATGTACAGGGAAATTAAATGTCAGATAAATGACAGCTGATTTAAAAAAACAGATTTACTAAGCACAGGGTTGTAAACTATGTCTAACACAGAGTCTTCACCTGAGATAATATCTGATATAATATGTGAGAGAACGTCGGCAGAATGAGAGAACAAATTTCTTCATATTAATCTTCATCTTAAACAAGGGGAACACGTATCTTATAAGATTTCATAATCGAATGATTCTCGCACAGTAAACTTGTCGTTTTTATTCTTTTTTTTTAGTTTTTTCTTGTTTTTAGTTAAAAATATTGTTTTTTTAAACACTTATCACAAGATTTTCACTATTTGTACAAAAAAATTTTACATTTTAATGAATGCGTCTTATTATTGTTTTTTATGTATGCATGTATGTGTATTTTTGACAGCTCATCTTATAAGATAGTTGTTATAAGATCTCTCATAACAACTGTCTCATAATATATATTATAATATTAATATTAACACTATTTGAGAGTCCACACGTAAGATAATACTCTCTGCGATTGAATTTGACGTTTGCTAATATAAAAATCTTATATCTTATCTCAGGTGGAGACCCTATGTAAACAAAAACCGCAGTGCTCCCAATAAAAATAACGCTAAATAAAATTTAAATAAAAAACTTAATGAAATGTTAAAGAACCAAGTTTTATTAATTACACTTGCCATCAGAAAAATCGTTTTAAATAAAAATATATGAAATACAGATATTACAACGCTAAATTCAAATCCGTTTTCAGTTTGTTCTATCATGTCTCGTTTTTTATGGGCTAGACTAATATTTCGACCGAAATAAGGCAGTTATGGTACATACATACATTTTATCATAACTTGAGAGCGATTTTGATCTGTAACAAATGATTTTTTTTTTTTTAAATTATTTTTATTTTTTTATGCAATTTGGTATTTTTGATAGATGATAGAAATTATCATTTATCATAAATCCAGATATATTATGAATAAAATAAAGCATGAAGATCAGTAAACAAAATATTTACTAGACGTGATTGAATAAACTATTTGGATTCAGCATGCTAAAGTTAATTATAATCACATAATAAACTTCCTTACCCCGACTTTTTTTTGTTTTTTGCTGAGCAATGTTAATAAATTATTAAATACGCGTCGAATAAGTGAACATTTACATGAAAACAAAAACAAAACCAAATTGACAAAAATTGTTTTTGTTTATCATTACAAAATTTACAGTTTTCTAAAGAGAAGGAAACGCGTTATACCTCTCGCGTTAATTTGATTTTAGAAGTGTATAGATAACAAAAACAATTTTCGTAAATTTTGTTTTCATGCAAATGTTCACTTATTCGACTCCCATTTCAGAATAGCCACGATTGACATTTTTAAAAAACCGTTTTTGATATTTCAGGAAAAGTTAAGTAATATAATATCAAATATACACGGTAAGAATTATTTACCAAATCACCAGAAAATATGTCTTGAATCAAGAAAATTTTGCACCATTTTCGTCCAAGCCAAAAATATCTTATTGTAAACATGTTACGACTCAAATCGAACTAAAATTTATTTAAATGCAGCTAAAAAAATTTATTTATTTTTTATAGTTACTTAAACCAAGTTTTCGTTGTTTTGTATTTTACCATACAGAAGAAAAACCTGAATTTTTTTTCCTAAAAACGTGTAGCACTAGTAAGTTAAAGAAAACTTAATATAAAAATAAGAAACTTTTGACTGATTTGTTAACACGTCGATCCAAATAAAAATTAATTGAATCAAACCAAGTTTTCTTGAGCATTTTCTGAAAAATTTAAAGAAATCGCTAGCATTTGATTCTTGATTCAAGACATTTTATTCTATTAAAAAATCAAGAAAATCGGACTAATATTAAATAAATGCTGCTTGAAATTTTTAATCATATACCAAAAACGTGACTTTTTGATCATGAGAAAATGTTTCTTTATTTAAGAACGTTTTACTTATATGAACAAAACAAGTTAAAATCAGGAAATTATTTTTGGATTTTCTTGTTTTAAGAAACGAAATAGTTTACTTTAGAAAATAATCTTCTTTCCTTGAAAAGTATGCATTTCAGAGTAAAGTATTTATTTATTTATTTGTAGTTAATGCCGGAAACCACTGTTGTGTACCCGCACATTAAGGCAGGTAAAACATTAAAGATAACAGCATTTTATATATAACTGCACAAAAAATCGTGCAAAGGAGATTGTGCTGCTAAGTCAAAATTGCTGTAAACATTTTTTTAATATGAAATGCCTCGTAAACTTTGTCGAAATTGACATCTGTGACCCTTAATAGCCCTGGTTGTGCACTATCAACTTCAGTTATCAGATTTAAGAAACCGGCAAATTCATATAAAATTTTGCAAAATGTTTGAGTTTTTTTCTTTAATATGGAAAATCTTTAAACTTCTAGTTTGTCGAAAGTGACATCTGTGGGGCCTTAATAGACATGGTTGCGCGTTATCGAATTCAGTTATCAGATTTTATAAACCGGAAAATTTATAGATTTTATTCATATAACATTTTTAAAATGTGGATGTAGACCAAAGTCGATGCTGAATATCTCAGATTCTATACGAGATATCAAAAAATGGATTTTGGAATATGAAACAGAACATTGATTCCATATATAATCCATTCCTAACTCATTTTTTTCAAAATGGCGTTTAGGCTAAAACAATAATAAATTGCAACGTAAACTGTCTTCTGATTTACTGTGCAATGTAATTTTACCATTTTGTTATCATTTTATTCACCACTCTGAAGTTAACTGTCAAAAGCATATGTTAACATAAATAAAAAAAGAACATAACATCATCCGCGTGAAGTTGGAAATGAACAACATTTTTATTTAAATTTAAATAATTTAAGCGTATTACTAGTTAGTACTTATTTAATAATCTAATTCTAAAGTAAACAGAGCATAATAATGGCAGGTAAGAGAAAGAATAACGTACATTAAGCCCTAGTACATATATACTATGCATCATGCGTTCACGGGCTATATGTGTATCAAAATTTTTTCCCTCACAGATGAAACGGTCGATTTAATAGAAGAAACTAACGATGAAATGGAAAATTGGATATATTATTCCAAAGAAACTAAACCTGAAGATAATGGAGATATGAACAGCTTAACCAAAAATGAAGCAGAAGAAGAACAATTCGTTTACACAGATTCTACCGTCCAAGGGGCTAATAATAATGAGCCAACATTTCAATATGAGTGCGATGATAGTAATGTTAATGGCCAAGAATTCAATAATCCTAAAAATAATATTGAGAATGAAGAACAAGCTCAAACACAAGCGGATAATGATGACAATGATGACTGCTTAAAGCATAATTTAATATTAAGAGAAACTATTGATGAAAATGGCCAGTTGGCGGAGGATTATTTTTGTCAAGAATGCAATTTAACATTTAACACTATAGAAGATTTTCTTAAATATCATCCTTCTGTCGAGCTGCTAAATGAAAATTCCATACAGCAGGAAACACAAGAAGTGAAACCAACTGCTGCGGACGACAAATTATGGGATTTAGTAGACAATTTAGATGAAACCGAAAATATTAGTGAGGCCATTGAAGACGTTATAGAAATGAAACCAGATACAACAGAAAGTTCATTACATGAACAAGAGATTTCTAATAATGCTGTAGAATTGGAAAGAGAGCGTTATTTTTGTTATGATTGCCAGCAAGTATTCAACGATTTAACAACAGCTGAAAATCATGATTGTATCAATCAATTGCCAGAGGTATTTTTTATTTATACTTTCTTACTATTTAACAGATTTTTTTTTTTTAAATTTTATTTTAGTCCAATTCTGATTTACTTGAAGAAAATTTTACTCATAATGTCTACAGATGCCATTTATGCGATAAAGATTATAACTCGTTACGCTCTTTTAACAATCATCAACGTTGGCATAAAAAATCTGAAAATCTTTTAGGTCGCACCAAGACTTTGCATGATGTGGCTACAGCTTGTGAGATATGCAATACAATATTCGCCTCGGAGAAGAATTTAAAGTAAGTAATTTTTTTTAACGATTTAAGTGATTTTGGTAGCTTGAAAGTGCTTTATATTTGGCATAACTATACTTCTAGTAGATATGAATGACCCGGGGTCATCATATTCATTTTACTTCATAGAATGCACATTTCAACAGTTCATTGATATGAGACTTTTACTCAATATCGAATCGTAAAAACACGTAAACTATCTGTTTTAGGATATTTTCGCTTCTCTAGCTCCACTCAAAACCCTGAAATAATCATACTTTTTTTTTATTTATTAGTATTATTTCAAATACTTTATATAACATTTCATGTTCGGTTTACAATTTAAATCTATAAACTCTGGTTTAAATGAAATATTTCTTATAAAACTTACAGTTTTTCTTCTAAATACATTTGGATTTATTTCATTTTTAATATTATTCGGCATCTTGTTGTTAAGATTTAATCCCTTATAGAAGAGAGATCTTTTCATCGTGTTGTTATCTTCTCGTTGTTATCTGAAATCTTGAGCGTTCCTTAGGATATATGGTTGAACCTCTCCTACGTACCTTATTTGTTCAATTAAATTATCAGGCGCATCTCCCATTTTCATTTTTTTAATACAATTAATTGTGTTTAGCTCTAGTCTTTGTTGTATGTTAAACCATTTATGTGTATCTAACATATGTTTTATTGAGGTAAATCGATTGTATTTAAGTACTAGCTGGCCGTCCCGGCTTCGCTCGGTAGCTGATTACTAATGGAGCCTTTTTTTGATTTTAGGTAAATCGAAAAAAGTGGGCGGGCAAAATTTTCTTTCTGTAAAAATCTAAGTTGGACCATGGCGATTATTTTGAAGAAAAAATCGTCCAAATCGGTCAAATAAATAATAAAAGTGGGCGTAAAAGTAGGCGTGGTAAATTTTTCTTTCGATGAAAACTTAAAATGGATTAATAAGAACATTTTAAAGAAAAATTTGTCAAATCGATGAAGCCGTTTATTGATTTTAGGTATTTCGAAAAAAGTGGGCGGGGCAAAATCGGTCAAGCCGTTCTCAAGTTATGCGATCAGCAACAGACAATATTTCATTTTTATTATATAGAAGATTGAGCGCATAGCTTTATTCTGCAGCTTTTGCAGTCTTGTTATTTGCTGTTCTGTGCAGCATGTATACAACACAACCAAATTCAAAATTGTATTTTCGAAAGGACGCCGTGCATTAAAGCCATAGGAAATAAAGCCATATGGTTTTTAAATTTTTAGCATATGCAGCACTATTTTGAATTTTTTCCTAAAAGACCAGAACTAACTTAAAGGAAAAGACATAAGCTTTCTTTTGAGCAAAAAAAAAATAAAAGAACTATCCAATAAATCAGAAGACATCGATTTAAAAATTGGATCACTTGACATGAAATCCACCATATGTATTCCCAAATTGTTAATAACATTATACTTAAAATTTATTTGTTTGTTTATTTCAGGTACCCTAACCTAACGGTTTAAAATAACAATTATCATTTAATATATTTTATTTTGGTTATCGTAAAAAATGTTTTTTTTTTCGTTATAAAAGTAAACCGTTAATTCAACCAAAAAAAAATGTTGGTTACAAATAACCATTATAACATAAGTTATTTTTTGTTTTTGTTACAAATATCCATTATAAAAAAGTAAAAAAGTAGGTTACTATTTGAAGCCAATGGGCAATCATTTATCCGGCAAAAGCAAGAAAATTAGTTTTTATGTGCAGACGGTGATTCTAGCGGATTAGAATTGCCTCTCAAGTAACGCACAAGTTGCCACGTTTACTTATTCTTCTAATAAATGCACAAAATAAATGCCCTGAACTAGTCATACATATAAATACTTATGACCAATGGACAAGTGTATATGGTCATTGACCATAGTAACCATATAAACCCCATTCTAAAATCACTTTAAGACAAAAAATGTTCATATAGCTGAAGATATCAAATAATATTCGGCATAATGAACTTTAAAATTAATCTCAATCTCATAACATAATTTAAATAAGTACTGACTGATTACTGATTTCTTACTTATTTGTAGTGAATATTTGTAACCAAAAAAAGTTATTATTTGTTAAAAAGGTTATTTGTGACCAACACAATTTTTTGGTTGAAGTAATGGTTATTTATAACCAAAAAAATATATTTGTTTACTTTAATTGGTTACGATAACCAAAAATAAAATATATGTAACGATGCAAATGCCAATAAAAGGAATTTTCTCGTAACCTTTAAAAAATAACCATTAAATTTGGTCCCTTTAATTATTAAAAAAAAAATAATAAGGCATATTTCGAATGTACATATAAAATATGTCTATATGTATAAATTTGCGTTTACTATGTAGAAAATTTAAAGAAAGTTTTGTGTTAAGAAGTTTTAAAGAAATGTATCTAATAAAATTGTACGCCAATTTAAAATATTCATATATATTTTTCTAATTTTTTCCATTTGTTAAGATTACACATGAAAATGCATAAAAAGCAAACCGTTAAAACAATACAGGAAGCACTTCCAGTTGGAGCACAAAATGAATACAACGAATTGAATAAGTTCTTTTGTGAAATTTGCAATAAAAGGTATTTTTTTAGAGTTAACTAATTGACAGAACCTTAACTGAAATTTAAATTTAATTTTAAAGTTTCGATCAAAAACTTTTGGCCATCCATAAGAATATGCATCAAAATTTAGAGGAATACAACTGTGGCAAATGTAATAAACAATTTGAAAATTTACCAAGCTATGAAATACACATGCAAATGCATGTGGACAATATAACAAAAAAAGTAATAATACCCCATGAAGCACCCACCACTTCCGCACAAAGTTATGTTGAGGGTGGTAAGCGAAAACATGCTTGTCAGTATTGCGGCAAAGAGTTTCAACGTCCATATGAAAAAGTAAAACATGAACGTATACATACTGGTGAAAAACCCTATGAATGTGAAGTATGCGGTAAAACATTTAGGGTTTCCTATTCTTTGACTTTGCATTTGAGAACACATACCGATATACGGCCATATGTTTGTGCCACCTGCAATAAACGTTTTAAGCAACAGTCGGTATATGTACATCATCTTAAAACACACGTAGTTGAGCGTGGCTATAAATGTGATATATGCGGCAAAAGTTTTCGTACTTCAGTGCAATTAGGTGGTCATAAAAATATCCATAGTAAGCCCTATAATTGTACGGAATGTAATCGTCCATTTGCCTCATTATATGCCGTAAAAATTCACATGAAAACCCACAATAAGTGTCACAAATCTAACAAAAATCTCAAAAATCGCTGCTATATTTGTGGAGCCTCATATGCTCGAGCATTTGCTTTACGTTTTCATATCAAAGAGCAACATGGCATTGATGTGGATGATGCCAAAAAATTATTAGCAGCAACTAGTAGAAATACAAGTCTGCCTAAAGACATAGATGCTGAAACAGTCATACTAATGAATGCTGCCAATGCGGCAAGCAATCAACAAATGCATTTTTTTAATGCAGATGATGAACATGACGATTCTAATGATAATGCGGATGACGGTATTTTCAGTAGTGCGGTGGATCATGAGGAAAATATACAAAATCCTTTGCCAAATAATGTGTATTTAGATGAAACGGAAGCAGCCACTCAGGCCATTTTAAATACTGATGAGGTAGGTTTTTGTTGTTTTTAGTATATATTTTCAAATAATTTTTAATTTGGACTTTAAAGATTTCTGTTGATGATTTTCCTACGGAAGAAATTATTACCGATTGGATTTCAATAAATTAATTTGTTATATATTATGTTGTGTGGGTGCCCCGGTAGGCTAGTTGGTAGTGGGCTAGTCTATCAGTGCGAGGGTTGCGGGTTCGATTCCCGCCAGAGACTCTGGTCTGTTTCACTACAACGGGCTGAAGGTCTACGTTACTATTGCTCGGTTAAAATAAATACAAATATTATGTTGTATGTACATATATTCATTTTATTATAGCTAAATAAATATATAAAAAATAATTAAAGAAAATAAGCTTTTCTTATAAAACGGCATGTGTTTTAACTTTGTTGTACTCCCAGTATAAAAAAAAACAAAAAATTTTCGTATAATTTAGCTTTCACAAAAAATACTGACCCGGTTTTATTTACATATTTAATAATAAAAAAACAAAAGAAGAATTCTCATTAAACTTCGCAATTATAACAAATTCAATAAAATAACCATTATTACAAAAAAGTTCGCTAAAAGTAAAAAAGTAACTACCCAGGCAGAAATGGCCATCCGTAAAAAAATTGAAGCAATGGGAAACCACTTTTGCCATTGCTGCGGTTTTTATGAAAAATGATTTGTCAATTCTTTTTAATAAAAAAATGAAGGGTATTATGAAATCTAGCGTGCGAATTATTGCTACTGATTTCGTTAAGAAAACATTTTTTCTTAATGCAGATTTTCCGATTTTATTATTAAATATTTTACAATTGTTCAATATTCGAAAGGATTTATTAATCGGGTTTCTAATTTCGTTTTTATAAATCAAAATGTCTCGTAAGCTTCAAAATTTCCCTTTTGAAAATTTTATGTCAGTTTCTATCAAAAATTTCTGCGAATTTACTTCAGATAGAGTTTTTATATTTTTTAGAGCTACAAGATTTATGTATATGTAAATAGTAATGATATTTAAAAAATATATATCGTTAGCTAAAATGCAAAAAGGCGTAACTAACAAAAAATTCAAAATCGAGTTTTTGATTGATTGTTAAGAATGCTATTAAACTACATGTCTTGATAAAATTTTACACTTCTGCAATCAAAAATTATGCTTTTATTAAAAAAAAAACAAAGTGACGTAACTACAAGTGTGTTTATTTTATGAACGCAAAACGACGCAATTACACATATTTTTCTAACAAATTATAATGAAATGGTTTTCTTTGAAAATTGTTTGAATAATTTAAAGGAAAACTTATCCATGCATGTTTTCTGACATGTTTATAGTATTAATTTTATAAGGTTTTTTGCTTCTCCTGTAAAATTATATTTTTGTTAGTTACGCCTTTTTGCAATTTAACTAACGATATATAACTAGCTGGCCGCCCCGGCTTCGCTCGGTAGTTGATTACTAATGATCGTTGGAGCCGTTTTCTGAATTTAGGTAAATCAAAAAAGTAGGCGTAAAAGTGGGCGGGGCAAAATTTTCTTTTCGTAAAAACCTAAAGAAAAATCGTCCAAACCGGCAAGCCTTTCTCAAGTTATGCGATTAGCAACACACAACATTTCATTTTTATTATATAGATAAAAATGAAATCGCAAACGCAAAACACAAGAATTTGGAGGCTGTTTTTAATACACTTTCAATCTAATTTTTATAATTTTTGTTATAAAATTCCGTTCAATAGAGAAATGTTTGTATAATATTTGTCATAAAATTCTTTTATTACAGAAATCGTACTAAAAAACGACTTTTAAATTCTTGCGTTTTGCGTTTGCGATATCCAGCACACCCCTGGATATATCGCACTCGTTCAACATTACTTTATTAACTCAAAATTTTCAGTAGAAGCAAATCAATTTTTAATTTTACATTAATAGCATATGAAAAATAGTTTTCAAACCAACCGTTTTATTACCGAAAAGTAGACAAAATAGCACGAAATATGAATAAAACGAATCGATTTTTTCCAAAAAATTAAAAAAATAAGATAAATTTTGAGTTAATACACTATTGTTGAACAAGTGCGGAATGTAATTTACGTTTTATTTATCATTTGTGCGCTACGCAATAAGATATACAGAGATGCAGTAAGGTAAGTGAACGAGTTCTCAGCTGATATTCCCTTACTACGAAGTAGGTTTGTAACGGAGAATATTAAAGAATAACGGTAACAAAACATTCAGTGTAAAAAGCTGATCGCTGCATTCATATTTTTTTATATACGCTGGAAAAGGCGCTTTCTTTGACAAAATGTATTGCTGCTAAGTGGGAACTCGCCATATAAAATTCAGTGTTCCGTAAGCGATGCTTTTACGTTCCTCCCTTACAAACCTGCTTCGTTGCAAGTTCTATTTTTTTTTTATTGGGTATTGACAACAAACATTTTTCCACTATGTAACATAATTATATTAAGGCCCCATGGAGTTAAGCTCGTTTTCAGCATCCCTTAAAAACCCCTACTTACAGTTTTTATAGACTCCCATCTGTTTTGCAAGGGTTTTTTTTTGGGAAAAAGTGAAAAACTTTCCAATAAAAAATGGAGCTTCCAACGAAGCAGGTTTGTAAGGGAGAAACGTAAAAGTTTCGCTTACCGACCGTATCGCTTACGGAAGACATGAATTTTTTTTTGGTGAGCGTATATAAAAATTGGAGAATGCAACGATCAGCTTTACACACTGAATTTTTTATTCTTTCACAATTTCTACAATATTGATCATAGGCCCTATAAAGTATATATCGTTAGCTTAAAAGCAAAAAGGCGTAACTAACAAACTACATGTCTTGACAAAATTTTACACTTCTGCGATCAAAAATTACGATTTTATTAACAAAAACCAAAGGGACGTAACTACAAGTGTGAATATTTTATTAATGCAAAACCACGCAATTTTTTTTTTTTGAAAATTGTTTAAAGAATTTCATGGACGGACTTATTAATGCATGTTTTTCTGACATGTTTATAGTTTTCATTTTATAAAGTTTTTTTGTTGCTCCTGTAAAATTATTTTTTGTTATTTACGCCTTTTTGCATTTTAGATACCGATATATTCTGGATCTTTATGAGTAGCGAAGTTGATTTAATGATGTTTATCTGTCTGTGTGTATGTTGACAGGGGTTTTCCGAAGACCCACGAAATTATGGGGATTAGGTTGTTATATATTTATGTTACATACATATACTCCGTTAAAGTTTGCTATTGAAATTCAGCCAGATCGGTCCATAAGTGAGTGAGATATGAGCAAGCAACCTCGACTGCCTCTAATCTACCCAAAATTCCCCTGTTTTTTTTTTTTTTTTTTTTTGTTAATCAGGAGAACGGCAAGATCCAAGGGTTCCAAATTAAGTGCAAGCATCTTAGTTATCATTTCAGAACCTCTCTTTATAAAATGGCGTATTCGGCCTTATTATGAGTCTCTTTGTTGTAGTTTAAAACCAGTCGCCTTTGAAAATTGGTAATATTAACAAGATTAAAAAAACCGCAGTGGAAACCAAAAACTGTCAATCAAAAAACGAAAGTTTTTTTACAACTTTTTGTTGGTTTGACAGCGACTGTTTACATGTAATGAAGTAAAAGCAACAGTTTTTTTTTGCCATTGAAAAATGAAGAAGTGGAAGAAATGGCAGTTTTTCTACTTTGCCTGCAGTTTTCTTTAACGCTGAATATGACTGTCGTAAAGGACATAACTACGACAAACTTTTATGTGTTTTACATAGTAGTTGTCCTAAATTTAAAATGATATCGACAAAAATTTCAAACGACTACCACTTCGATCACGATAACGACTCTCGTAATAAGGCTGATTATTGATTTCTGTATATCTGGAGAAGATCATGAGCCAAGGTTTAGAAATAAACAGGGGTGTCATGGAAATCAAAAATGAAAAACGAAAGAATTTTAAAAGTTGTTTTTCAATAAAATTTCTGTAATAAAAAAAATTGTATGACGATTATAATAAAAATATTGCTCCATTCAACATAATTTTTAACAAAAATTGTAAAAATGAGATTAAAAAGAACTTCCAAATTTCTTCGTTTTACGTTTTCGATTTCCATGACATCCCTGAAAATACAAGCATCTTGGCTATCAATATACAACATCCGAAAAAATTTAGCCAGATCGGTCCATAAATAACTGAGTATAAGCAAAAAACCCCGACTGCGTCTAATTTTACCCGTAAATCCCTTGGTTTTTTTTTATTTTTATCTGAAGAATGACAATAGCCAAAGTTTTCAACTTAGGTCAAGCATCTATGTTATCAATACGTATTTATTATTATTATTTATAACATTGTTGCTCTATTATGAACACCAAGTGAAAATATTGCTGCATAGACAACTCCATAAAAAACACTTATGTGTTGTGAAAAGTTATTCAGCCATATAACGAGAGTCATCATTGTCGTTTGAGAAATGTTTGTCGTTATTATTTAAATTTCACGATAACGACAGTGTAAAACACATAGAAAGTTTGTCGTATTTTTTACGTTTACAACAATAGTAATAACAATTTCTAAAAACGACTACATTATAACCATAGATGGGGGTAGTGCATTCATTTTGCAATTTCAACTCACACTTAATGATAGTGCAAAAATATTGCAATCATTTTGTTGATGTTGAGTGATGAATTGAAAATTTGCAGCCTCACTAAACATGAGTGATAGTGATGTTAAAAAATTTTGCACTCAAAAAAAATAGTTTGATTTAAAAAAAAGAACTCATCAGCTTATTGCAACTTTTTTTTTCTTCACTCATTTGAGTGCAACTTAAATTGTTGCACTAATTTTAAAATTTAAAACTTGTTTTTTCATGATTAAAGCCAATAATTATACCGTTATTGACAAAAATTCATTTGGTTTAATGTTCTTTACTTATGCATATCCTCAAAAGAAATCAAAAACCATGCACATACAAAGCAACATTTTTTAAAATTTGAGTGATATAATATTTGTATGCAGCTTTTTTGATTGCAAGTCCAAATTTTGCACTATTTGAATTGAGTGCAGATTTTTGCATTCAATCTGCGTTTAGTGATAGTGAAAAAATTTGCAATATCACTCAAAATTTTTTAGTGGTAGTTAAAAAATAACAATCATCACTAAAGCTGATAAAAAAGAGTGCAAACTAATTTCTTTGCAGTTTTATTTAGTGATAGTGCAATGCTGATTTAAATCAAAATTTAGTGCACTACCCCCAACTATGATTATAACCCGGTTAATTACCCCACGCTTAAATGCCTTTCACGCTTATTTACCTTGAGTTTTAAATCGCGGTTTTTTGTTTAATTTTTCAAACAAAAATTTACGTTTTATTGGCTTTCGCTTAATTACCCAATTCGGGTAATTGCGTTATAAATTAAACTCTCAAAACAAAATTTTACCTAAATTTCATTCGTTTAATTACCTCAGTACTTTTTGTCAACAATACAGCAAGTAATACCACCAAGTTTACGCGTTGATAATTTAAAAATTTAAAAAAAAAATATTGAAATACAAAATATGGCTTATTTAAAAGCAAAATATTCCACAATTTAATATTGGCATTAAAATAAACTTTATTCTGGTAAGTCCAGTTATGAGGTAAAGATTTATATAATACACCAAATATATGAGATATTTTGTCTTAAATGGATTAAAGGAAAGGTCGCTAAATTTTAAATTATATTAACATTTAAAAGGATAAAATAGCTTGAATATTTAAGAGATTAATATTTGAATCTGAAGCAATTCAACCAACCATATTTAATATGCAGAACTGATTTAATGGTTTAAGGACATAAAGGAGTTTGAATGGGGCTATGTGTTATTATAGACCGATTCTCACAACTTACATTGGTTTCGTTCTTACGACAATTAAAACGTATTTACCAAATTTTATCAACATATCTAAAAACTGTTACTTTTACTTTCCGCACAAGGTTTACATGAAAAGACCACCAGACAGATGGACGGACGGACACGAAAATGTCACTTTTAAAAGTGTTTCTGATTCGATCGGCTTACTATACGATGCGTCTAGATTTATATGTATTAGCACAAATTTATATAATTGCTGTTTTTCTTAATTTTTGCATATACATATATAAAGCTTTACAGTTTGGAATAATATTTATCTTTACCGAAAACTTGCTTTGGCTTACAATTGTAGAGTAAAAATTAAATGTAGATGGCGAAATTAAAGCAACAGAAAATTCATCTGTTAACCAGAATTTTAAGCAATTTTTTTATATGCTAAACAACTTATAAAATATGCTTCAAAAACGTGAAAAAAGCAGCAACACCTATAATATGCAAATTATTCACAAACAGATCGATACCAAAATTCATAAAAAGCTCTAAAACGGATAAATTTATTGTTTCTGTTTCATTGGTCGAACAAGAAAAATCATGCAATTGAATATTTACGGTTTCCCTGATCGTAAGTTTATATGTAAATATGAGTACGCTTTTGTTAGTAGGATATGACAGGACATCTCAAAAAGCATTACAGATGAAATTAAAGACAGGAAATCCCATTGTTTTTTATTGCTATCTCTTTTAATTACGCTGATAAATGTAAAAATTCCTATGTCTTTACTTTTTTATACATCAAAGTTAAGGTATCTTGTAAATAAATACGTTTAATAACCTTACTGAGATAGGACACGTTCGTAAATCAGAAAAGGCAATTAAAGGCAACAGCAACGCCAATTTTTCTTAGAAAATACCAAACATATGTTAACAGTCATCGAAATATGGCAATATTGCCAACGGGAATACGAAATCGAAACAAAACATAAAAAACGGCATTGCTTACTGTTGACGATGCCAAATAGAATAAGGGTGAATAATATTTACAATAATGAATACAATAACAATTAGTATTGTGGTTATTTTGTTGAACTATTTATGGTTTTTAATCCAAATTTTTAATATTTTTTAATTAGGCTTAAGTTCATTAAATTTCATTTTCATTAAATTATTTTCATGAAGAAAGGAATTTTACAACATGAAAATTAATTAAAATTGTTATTGATAATCCTTCATTCTTGACCGTGGCCGGGATTCGAACCGCGGCCGGCAGGTTACCATGGCATGTTTTGATCGCAACCACTCGATCTCCTCAGATGAATTTGCCGTTTTACGTCAATAGTCAAACATCAATCCTTAAACCAAATTGTATTTTAACTTTTGGTAGATCGAAATTTGCTTTTTTGAATGATTATCCATTTTAATTGATTTTACATGTTTTTTCTTTACTTTTGAATAAATTTAATTATATAATAATATTCAGCCTTATTACGGTTCTCGTTGTCGGTAACACCATATGTCGACACACAACCTGTGTTCTCTAATCTACAACAAAGTCGCTTTCGACATCGAGAACCGTAATAAGGCTGATTGTAATAAAAGCAAAGGCCAAAAAATATATTTCATAGCAATAAGTCTGAGTAGTGCCACAAATATATATATTATTCAAAACTTATAGAGCCTTATTGTGGTTGTTGTTGTCGTAAACGACAGTATCGTTTTTTGTATTAGATTTAAGAATACTGGTTGTGTGTAACTTTAATCTAATTAATATGAAAATTGGTAAAATTCATTTTAATTTCAGTGAAGACATTTTTGAAGGAATTTTGTAAAACTATGATGAATAAATGTGAATAAATATTCTAATATTTTTTCTAATTTCCGCATGAATTGTAAATCGAGAACATCAAAATTACAAATTAATTGCCCCTAATTGTGTAAAACGCAACGCAGATCCAAAAATACCATTCAAAGCAAAAACAATGTCAAAAATTTGTCATAATTTTGTTGTTGCTTCCTACAGGAATTCATATTGCGTTTTAAAATTTTCAACGCCAAAAGATATGCAGCGTTTGAAATTTAAAAATTCAATACATATATGTAAATTTCTGTAGAAAACAACAACAAAACTTTGAAATATTTTTGATTTTGTTTTTGCTTTCAATGTAAATTTTGGCGTTGCATTTAGGTTTTACACAATTAGGGCCTTAACTTTTTTTTAATAAAAATCCTCGTATGAGTAATTTTAAAATTAATAATTTTTATATTTATATACATTTTTCGTTAACATTACTGTTATTACTGTTATTTGTTTAAAACACAATTGCATTTTGAAAATTTATAAAACTTAAGATTTAATCAAAAGGAAAACACTTTTTGGTTAATTAAAAAATAAACTGAACAAAAAAGTATAATAAAATTACAAAAAGCTGAGTCATTTAAAATGTTTAAAGAAAAAAAAATCGATAATAAATACATACTTAATAAAAAATGCAATCGAGAAAATAAAGAAAAAAATGGTCATATCATTTGTATGTATATCGATAATAGAACAATAATGCAAAATTATTATTTAAATTGTTGATTAGTTAATTGTATGACATTAGTTGTGTTATTACACAAGTTTACATAGTCTTATCGTAAATACACTTGTAGTTCGTTGGCCGATTGTATGAGCACCTTAAGGCCTGGCATAAAACCAGCACATTGTGAAAAGTCCGAACCAAAAGCAATTTGAGTATGAACCTGTAAGGCATTGCCATAGTCACCAATTTGCAGATATTGTATGATTTGATTTAATGCTTCAATTGTAGCAGGATTAAGCTATAATTTGAGGAAAACGAAATAAATTTACGATTTTATAATAATTTAAAAATTAATTTAAAATAAATATTAGAAAGTAAAGTCGGTCAAACCCGATCATATGATACCCTACACCACCACAGTATTAAGAGACAAATGTTCGAAAGTGTAAGTTGAGAAAACGGGAGTAAGATTCGGTTGTCGTTCAATTACTGTGTCATTTTTTGTAGTAGATTAAAGGCCACAGGTTGCGTGTTATTTTAATCTGTTACAAAAAAAAAAACGACAAACGACAACCGTAATAAGGCTGATTATTTAGATATATTTATCTATAATTAGTATTGTGGTTATTTTGTTGAACTATTTATGGTTTTTAATCCGAATTTTTAATATTTTTAATTAGGCTTAAGTTCATCAAATTAAATTTTCATTAAATTATTTTTATGAAGAAAGGAATTTTACAACATGAAAATTAATTAAAATTGTTATTGATAATCTTTCATTCTTGACCGTAACCGGGGCCGGGGCTCGAACCCTGGCCGGCAGGTTACCATGACATGTTTCGATCGCAACCACTCGATCTCCTCAGATGGATTTGCCGTCTTACACTCGCAGACATCGACGACTGCTGTCGTCAATAGTCAAACATCAATCCTTAAACCAATTTGTATTTTAACCTTTGGTAGATCGAAGTTTGCTTTTTTTGAATGATTATCCATTTTAATTGATTTTACATGTTTTTCCTTACTTCTGTTTTTTCCGTACTTTATATGAAATTATTTTGTCTTTAACGTGATTTTAGGAAGGTGATATATAAAGAACCTTTGTTCAAATCTGAACTTACTTACACAAAAATCACTGTCACCAAATTTTATGTTAATACCACAATTTATGAGGAAGTTGTATGGGAGTGAAGTGAAATATTGAACGATCCCAATAAATTTTGCAAGGTGATTTAGATTGCAATAAAATAAGTTTGGACGAAATTTAATTTTAATACAAACATAATACGATAGTTTATGGGCACAAAGACTCTATTCGGGAAAGAAACTTGTATGGTGGCTATATGAAATTATGGAACAATTCTCAGTATGTATTTTCAATAGGCTTGGTCCTTGTGACAGTTAAAACCTATGTACAAAATTTCAATAAAATTGGTGACCTGTACTTTGCGTTTAAGGTTTACATTGAAAGCCAACTAGCCGGACGGACATCATTTGATCGATTCAAAAAATTATTCTTAAGTCGATCGGTATGGGTCTAGCTAGGCCTTTTCTCTTTTGTTACGTACGTGTGCACACACATTGAAGAGAACTTAAAAACATTAACAACACATATGTAGAATTAATACAACACATGCAAATGCAAAATGTTAAAGTATAGGTTGCCTGTCGCAGGTCTAGGCCCAATTATTTAATGTGTTAAACACATAAGCACAAAGGCATAATACCCTCTCTACTAATGTGGTGTGGGTCTAACAACTTACACGGCCTTCTCTTAAGCAGTCATAGAGATGTTCCAAACGTTTGTTAACATCCACAAATTTACGTTTAGTACGCTAAAAGTAAATAAAAAAAAAAATTATATACATAAATATTAAACAATTTCGTAAATAACTAGAAGCAATAAACATAATTATTTTAACAAAAATAATAAAAGAAAACACTTGGTGGAGAAAGTTAAACCGTACTGCGTAAAGGCCCAACTATAATATGCTTAAGTTGGCTTAAGCAATTGTGCGAATACATGTGATTCATATGTATTGAACCATGTTGAACTTAAGCAAACTTTTTTGTTATTTTTAAGCTTTTGCTGGCATTTGCTTAAGCAAAGTGCGAACATATATTTTTGTCTTTTTTTTTAAATGCTTTTTGTTAATTTTTGACAGTAGCTTAAGCCAGTTTATGCATATTATAGTTGGGCCTTAACTTGTTCGCAATGATGACACGAGTTGTATTTAAAAAAATATGGGAAATTTGTTAAAAAAAATGTTCGTAGCACTGCTATTAAAACACCAAAATGGACGAAAATATCCCAAAACTAAAGAGTTATTAACTGCCTATTCGACAATTTCGAACGTAAACATTCGTAAAAAATTTTATATGAAAAATATTTTTAAGACTGTGGGAACGAACCGAAATTATGTTTTAAGTGTTGAAAAGCATTTTTTTGAGTTTTCACAAAACTAAAAAGATAATTTCGATTATTTCAATACCGACTGAAAGGATTGAAATAAAATTGCTTTATAACCGATAAAGTATTCGAAGAAATTTTCTTTGCGAACGTTACCGTTCGAAATTGTTCAACAGGCAGTAAATTTTATTCAACAAAATTTTGTAATTTTGTATTACTGTTTACAACTTTGTGTTTTTGCGGTTAACAAAAACATCAAACATTGGCAACTCATCACTAGCAGTTGTAAAGTTAAGTTTCAACTCAACTGAGTTGAGTTGTAAATCGTATTAGGGGCAATAGTTAGGTTTAATTTATTTGTTTTACTCTCTTAATTATTTTGAAACACTTAAAATTATTAATTTCAACAATTTCCTAACACTTTTTGCATTACTGACCCTTTTTTGAAATACAGAGTTGCCGTTTTAAAAGGGATTTTTTGTTTTTGAATTGTGAA
This sequence comes from Pollenia griseotomentosa, assembly GCA_963931875.1. Classification (NCBI taxonomy): domain Eukaryota; kingdom Metazoa; phylum Arthropoda; class Insecta; order Diptera; family Polleniidae; genus Pollenia; species Pollenia griseotomentosa. The sequence goes on from OZ007564.1 coordinate 147,497,995, forward strand.
TTTTAAATAAATAAATTTTATCACTAAAGTTGAAATGAATGAATAAATAAATAAAAAATCACAATTAAAAATCAGGGTTTCCCAAAAATGAAAAAAAATCGCAAATTTCACGGAAATCACTTAAGTGGAAAAAGTCTTAGTTTCACAAAACAAGAAAAAAAAATTCACATTAAAAAATATAATCGATACCTTAAACCCAAACAGCCATATCTTGTATTTTGAAAATTTGAAGCAAAATACTATTTAAAATGATAAATTACCTACTGTTTTTAATTTATTTTTCTTCAATAAATAATTTATTTGACAGTAAAAACTACTACATATTTGTTTTGACAATTGACGATGTTGCATATTGTGCAAACGGTTAAGGTCAAACTATAATATGCTGAGCAACTATGCAAAAAAAATATTTTACTTAAGGAAACTTTTTGTAAAGTTTAATAAATTTGTCATTTGCTTAAGCAAAGTGCGAAACTGACCGCACTTACCGTACGGAATCAAATGTTTTTTGATTTTGTGTTTTTGAATGCATTTTTTAATTTTTTGTTAATTTTTGACAGAAGCTTATGCATATATAATTACGCCTTTAGTTGGGCCTTTAACGTTTATCATATAATCGCTTTTATAGATTGAGCCGCTTGTTTTTTGTTAAAAAGGTTCCAACATTTTTTGTGGACATTTGTGTTATTGCAATAGATCAGAACGAATGAAAAAGTCGATTTATTTTGGGTATGTATGTTGTTTAATTATTGTAAAAGATTTTTTAAAATTTTTGAGAGATACGAAGCAAAAATTTGTTCGTTTTAAAGTTTTTAATCCACTTAAAAGTATATTTTTATTAATAGTTGTTTTCATCCTTTGTATTAAGTGTACGACTCTGCTTTACTTAATACGATTTTATACTACAAAGCGTGAGTGTCTTTTTCGTTAGTATTGTAAATTAATAAAGTTGCTGAGTGAGGGAAAGAGACAGATATAGTTACTTCAACTGTTTTAAAACGAGTTATTTAACAAACGTGTTTACTACAGCTTTTTGTTGGATTTTTCAACCACAGCGTAGTAAATTTTAAATTTCAGTTTCAATTTATTGCAGGTTTTTTTAGTCTAATACATTTTGTTGTTGCAGTGTTGTAAATCTTAAGGCCCAACCAGAATGTGAATAACGTGACTTAAGCAACTGAGCAAATACATGTAAATCATATGTGTAAAACCATATTATACTTAAGGAAACTTTATATGAAGTTTTATAAAACTGTAATTTGCTTAAGCAAGGTGGGAAACTAATCGCTCATTTTCATTTTCTTTTTGTTATTTAAAATGCATTTGAGAGGCTTTTTGTTTCTTTTTTGACAGTAACTTAAGTTTGTTTATGCACATTCTGGTTAGGCCTTTAGTACTTTAACTAAATAAATAAGATTCACAAGGTATACAAGGGACTTTACTATCAAAGGTGAAAACCGCTAATATGTATTTTGTTTGTTAAATATGGTAAATCTTTATTTTTTTTACATTTTTTTAATAAATGTGAATCAATATAAAAATTGCAAAGGAAAGTTTTGTTCTCTAATATAAAAGACATTTTAATTAGAGAACAAAACTATTTTTTTTCATTTCGTAAAGTTGAACCTTACAAATATACATATTGATGTCAGCTTCGGTAAATGTTTTATTACATTTATATTATACGACTTGTACTAAAAAATGGAAGCTGTTTTGTTCAAATAATAAAATTTTAAACAAAACTTACCGGATCATTAGCCGCATTCAAACAATTTGTTTTCAATTCTTCCAATACAGTTTGTAAATAAATATATTCCTCTGGTAGTGGTGGTTTTTCCTTAGGAGGTTCTGGTTGCCTGTGACTTAACTGCGTTTGCTGCTGTTGAGCAGTTGGATCGTTGTAATTACCCATCATTCCTTGTTGAGTGGGTTGAGTTTGCCATGATGAAGTTTGTTGCTGTTGCGAGGGAATAGCCGAATTTTGGAAATTCATGGGTTGATTGGTTAAATTATTATTTTGCATTTGGCTAGTTGGATTATAATAAGAGCCTACAATACCTCCACCCATCATAGGTGGTTGCCCAGGGTTTAAGAGATTTGTGGGCTGTGGTCCAGCAGTTTGTGGAGGCACACCCTGCTGAAAATAGTAAAATTTATATTGATTTTCGAATTTTTAACTTTATTACTTTTACTTACTTGTTGATAGTGAGTATTAGGATCCATATAACCATTTTGATTTGGATCGACACCAAACAAAGGATGTGTAATGGGTGCTGAGGCCGTAGTTGTGTCAGCTTTTTTAGTCTAAAATTAAAAATAGTTTAATACATTTTTTTATATTTAATTTTTTTTTTTTTTTTTGTTAAAAATCAAAATTTAAAAATAAAACAAAGAAGACAAATGAACATTGAAACAATTAACAGAAGCAGTAAAGAATTGTTGGTAATATTTATTATTTTGTAACAAATAATATTAGTGTTTTTGGAATTTTCAAGGAATCAACTCGAATAAACCGAATTGTCTATATTTTTCACTAAAATAATTTAATTTTAATTTACTTCAAATAAAAAGAAAATTTAGTTTTTATTATTTTAAGCAAAATTTTACTTAGCTTTTCGTATTTTCTATTGTATTTTTGATAAATTGCCTTTTTATTTATAATTCACGCAAAGTTTTCATTTACTTTTCAGTCCAATTGTTACTAAATGTTTGCTTTCGTTTCTTTAGAAGGAAGATTCATACAAAAATTGTGTTTTCTATTCGAATTTCTTATTGCAAACTTTTTGTAATAGTTTCCCTGTCGCAATCCAATATTTTAAATTATTTTTCTTATTTAGTTTTTACTTTAATTTCTGTACAATTTAAATTTAATTTCAGTGAAAAATATATTATTTTCGTGCATTTTTTTTTTTATAAAAGGCAAAACTTAATATAAGTTAAAAAAAAAGAAAAATAACACAACAAATTACAGGCATTTAGAATACCTGATAGAGTGAAGAGATTTGAAAATTATTAGAAGAAATATTGAAATTATTCCTAAAATTTGTATTAAATGGAGTGAATTCATTATAATTATTATTAGCAAGTGTAGTTGCAGTAGTATCCTTTTCATGATTAATAATTTTTTGCCATTTGCGGGTGCCCGCATGTTGTGCAGACATTTCATTTTTTGTCTGTGAGTAGAAATACATGTTCTGGGCATCAAAAAAGTTGTAAAAAGAAATTAAACGCAGGATTAATGTACAAATAATTAAAACCAAAAGCAAAATTAAAAAATGCAAAAAACTAAGTTATAATTAAAAGATTTTGATATTACTAGTTTTTTTAAAACAAAATTTGGTAATTTGTTATTGGAATTTTTACCAATTAAAATTTACATTAAGCAAGTTTGCTTTGTGTAAAAAAGGAACGTTAAAAATATTATTTGAGGAAAGCTGTTACGCTTTTTCTAGAGTCAGTCGAATGTTTCTCCTTTAAGAAATATTTATATATATATATATTTAGACATACATATGTATGTATATTCAGGTATGTAATGGAAAACGATTTTGAAAACGATAATGTCGTTGTCAGTATCTTTAAAAATTGATTTATAATACATTTTCCTTTTTTTCCAGTCAATATACTTTTGAATTATATCTGTGGCATTTTGACAAAACATCTTAAGTCGAGATAAGATAGCAAAAAAGTTTTTAAAAAAAGCTCGGGAAAGCAATTATTTTTATTAAATAATAAAATAAACCAAAATTAAAGAAAAATTTCGTTTTTAATACAAAATTTTAAAAACGTTAACAAAAATTTATTTTTAATGAAAATTCGTATTATTTGTTTGAACTTTTCAAATTCGACTTAAGATGTTTTGTCAAAATGCCACAGATATATTATATAGGTTTATTGAAAATTTAAGACTTTACTTCGGAAATGGATTTTAAAAACGGCCGAAATTGATCACACCTACTAAGAACGATCGTTTTCACATACCTGACTATGTCCTGTGGTTCCCATTATAAACTTAAAAAACTTGCTTAATATATATAGAGAACAGTTTAAAAATCTTCTTCAATTTTTAAATTCCATTAACAAAATGGTTTGACAAAATTAAAATATACATAAAATATCTCACCTGTCTGCTTGATTTTAAAGCTGGAGGATCATTCCAACCTGGTGGTGGAGTGGGATTACGTTGAATACTTTGCATGGGTGGTGGTGGAACAACAGCTTGAGCTGTTTCAATTGGCGGAATACCTGGCATATAGGAGTTATTACTGAAGGGAGCAGAATTAAAGGTTGGTTGCATAATAGATGATGCAGGGCCTGCTATGGGATTTGCATTGAAGGGCATAGTATTAAAGGTATTTGGAACAGATTGCTGAGGAACGGGTGCTGGATTGTAGGTATTGCCATAACCGCCCATAGGACCAGCCGGTGCTACCGAGGGATCTAAAACATATTTGGATCTTGATGGCAAACCGCCGCCAGATATAGAACCACCTTGAGAGCTGGCCGTACTGAGGGGACGTGGTGGCTGTGTTAAATTCTCATTAACTGGAGGCTTAACGGACGTTGGCATTGCCGAGGCTGGATTAAATAAAGTAGCAGGAACTGTGGGAGGAGCTGTAGCTGCTGGTATGGATTGAGTAGTAAAAGGTGAGGTCATTGGATGTTTCACTGGATTAGAATTCCAAGAATTACCGGCTGGCGGAACATAAGGGTTAGCCATGGATACTGGTGGCTGAATGGAACCTGGTGTTGGTACTCCTGGGTAACTGATATTAGCACCGCCAGGCATCTGAGAAAATGAACCTCTTTGCTGTTGATGGCGTTGATAAATGTTCTGTTGTGGCATATTTTGTTGGTTTGACAATTGAGTTTGCTTCATTTGAGTTGGCTGTACAATATTATAGATTCTTTGTTTCAAATCATCCAAATCAGGATGAGTTGCAGACGCCTTTATTTCGACAATATAAGCAAGAGCAGCTGTAAAAGCACCTTGAGCTACTAATAAACCACCATATTCCTTTATAAAGTCGGCCACTTTAGAATTTAACTCCACCGCTATACCCTGCTCTTCCAAAGATTTATTCATTAGCATTACTATTTCTGCCAACTCTTGTAATTCTTCGGTATTTAATTTATAATTGGGATTTTGGTTTTCCAATTGTTTAAGCTGATACCAAGCTAGGACCAACTTGTCAATATTACCAGCACATATATAACATAACATGGCATTGCGTGTATATTTGATGTTGGATGTAGAAAAAGACTCATTTAATAAACGATCTCCTAATTTTTCACACACATTAACCGCTTTACGTTCACTATGCTTCAGAGTTGCTACTAAAGCTTCTTTCCAGGAATCTATGGTACAGCGAGTAACAAAATCCATCCAATCGCGCGTTATTAGGGCAGAAATAACATTCGATAATTCACTTTGTTGCTCTTGCAGGTAATTATTTTGAATTTTTGTCAAAAATTCAATGCCAGCTGTGGAAGCAATTATAAAAGCTTCAGCGGTACGTTTAGAATTAAGACATAAATGCACGGCAGCCTCCAAATTGCCAGTGAGTATTGCTTCCGTAATGAGACTGTCAACATCTGTAAGAATTTTTTTTTTTTTTAAATAAACAAATTTTTATATTTTATTTAACTGAAATTCAGTCTCTGTACATGAACTATAAGTTTTTCTGAATGTGAGAATTCTTCAGAAGAAGAGTTGGAAAAAAGTTGTAGTTGTAGCTTTAATGTTATTAATTTTTTGTACAGTTTAGTTTTACAAATTAATTAAGTTTTAGTTCGGGTATAGTTCTCTTTTAATCTCAGTTCAGGTCTAGTTTGAGTTCTAGTACATATCTATCGTAGTTATATGAAGTTCATTGCTTTTTCAATTCTATTTGTTTTGCAGTTCCAGTACAGTTCTTGTTTCATTTAATTATTCATGTCGCAATTTTCTTAAGCATTGAGGAATCACGTTCAAAGTTGAAAAAATAATTATAATAATATTAATTCTAAATAACATAATAGTCAGCTATTTTTAGGACTTTTGAAGTCAATTCTGCGTAATTGTATTTTGAAAAAGCAAGAAAACTTTTATAGTGATTCCTCAAATATGGGAAAATTGCACTTACGTCTATATTGCACCGGATATAGTGTTCGATTTTTAAATTTATTCAACCAAAACCCCAAAAACTAGCTTTGAAAAAGAAAAAAAAAAACATCCGTGCTTTAAAACAAACTATCCAATTAAGTTATTTCCTTACTCATTTTTTTTAAGACAGTCAGCTAAATTTGCGAATAAAATAAGCTATAAGTCATGAAAATCGGTAGTCAATCGGAGTTTATTTTCGGTAATGCAGATTCTGCGAGATCTTTCATCTAACAGAATAATTGAATTCGTACTTATTTTAGATCTGTCATGGGGAATGTCGTGGCACAGAAGTTCGCAGAATTTATATTTAATCAAAAATCTACCCACACAGTAATACCTAACACGAATGATGGATGTTTCAGGCGATTTTGCATCGAGGACTACCACAATGGTGCTAGCCCACATGAACCCACATGAAACACCGAAAACGTTTAATTTTCTTCAAGTTATCTTTAAAACCCGCTTTTTTACTACAAATTAATTTTTTCTTTTTTATTTAACGCCAAAATAAATTTTTGCGATATGGAAAAATAGTCATATTTGGAAATCATTATGGACTTTTGAGTATTTTGATAGTGGAAATAAAAGTGATTCGAATACTAATAGTGCGGATTCAAATGATTTTTTTCCTACCTATTTTTTTTTTCTTAAAAAATTAAGTTGAACTGGATATTCTTTATTTCTTTTTAGAATTAAATAAAATTGTAAAACAATTAAAAGATTTTATCAAAATTTGAGTATTTTTCATAATTGGATGATGGAAAATAGGCTTACCTGTGGGCGATTTTGTCTAATTTTAAGCACAACTCTCGTGTAATATGTAAGAAATCAATTTGCTAAAAATCAACTTTACGTTTTTTAGTTTTTAGTAATTAATTTTCAACTAAATTTAAAAATCGAAAACTGCGGGGGTGCGATGTATTGCTTAAATTAACAATCCATGTTTTACAAACACAAAAATGGAACTAAATTAAATGTCTCTATAAAACATCGAAAAGTAGTCAATATTATAAAAATTTTCAAAACGGAAAATTTGCTCCAAAAAATAAGGAAAAAAGTTTCACTTACGTTCTCCACTTGGTATTTTAAATTGTGGTACAGGTTTTTGTACATCATCACTATTATTTAAATCCTTTTGGTTCGCAGCAATACCATCAAATACAGTATTATTGTCAAACTGTTGCTGAAAACATCAACAAATGTATACGTATTAATAATCAAAAGGTGTTGTATTGCGAAATAATATAAATTAATTTTTAAAATAATAAGACTTTTATGTTAATTGCAATAAATATAAATAAAAAAAAAATTGTTAATGAGTTATATATGTACGTTTTAATTATGTTAGCCTTAAGCTTACCGTATAACTATTGGTGCTGCCATCAGTACTTTGATCACATTCAACATCCGTTGAATCGCTCTTTGAATTTTTTTTTTTAATAAGTACATATGAATTGTTTTGTTATTTAATTCAAATAGATGGTATTTATTGATTAAAAAAAAGTGAAAGTGAAATGTAATTTTTTTAAATATTAAAATATGTATACACAAATTAATATGTAGGTTAATATACAAAATTCTTTATCAAGTCTTAAGAGGTAATGATTAGTAAGATGCTGTGTTTTAGTTTTTATTTAAGTAAAGAAAGGGCAAGATGGTTGAGAACGAATAAGTGATAAGAGAATAATGTGTTAAGCGTTATAACTTATAAATGCATAGACTGCAGTAAAGTAAATAAGAAGAAAAACTTAAAATGCTGCAGGAATTTTTTTATCACTTTTCATTTTGTATACTTATTGAAGTTTATTTTTGATTTTTTCAAAATGTTATTATAGGAAATGTTTTATATGAAAAAATATACAATAAGAAAAAACTTACATGTGTTAGCTGGGCCATACGATTGTTCATTTGATCCATATCTTGTTGTTGTTTATTTGTTTCTTCTTCAGGTAAATATTTGGAGAATTTATTATCGATATCTTCTTTATTAAAACCTTTTTAAGAAAAATGTTTTTATGTATTATAAAGGTTTAAGTTTTTTTACATGCTATTACCTAATAAATTAAGTATCTCTTCTTTAGGATTGCGCTCAAAATTTGCTTTGATAAAATACCATAAATAACGTCCATTTTGATCAGTCATTTCATTGGCTTTTTGACGACAATACTCTATGAAATTGGCTTCACTAAGAGATTTTTCCAAAGCTTTAGCTTTTTCCACCAATAACGGCTCAGTTGTAACTTGAGAAATGTTTATTGTTTTGGATTTATTATTAAAGGAAACCAATTTGCCCCCGAACTACAATTAAAAAGTAAGAATAATTATTATTAAATTTTATTAAATGATTTCAAAACTTACGCCAAATGTTACTCCGCAAGGTTTCTTTATCCATTTCGGTGCATATTTCAAATCGTGGTAAACAACAGGAGCTGTTTGCTGTGGCATTGGAGCCTGGGCAAATTGGTCCATGCCCGGAAAAGAGTCAGCTATCTTATTAGCAGTTTGAACTTGTTGCTGAACACCACCGAATAAGGAATAAATGGAAACATTACCATCTAAACTAGAACTGGCAATTAATGCTGGATTTCTGGGACACCATTGTACATCGGAATACCAAGTGGCTGTGGTAGCCACTTCGGATAAAATTTCTCCTTCTGCTGCTTGAGTAGTAGGATTCCAGCAGTAAATGTGATTGTCTTTACCGCATGAAACCATCAAATCTATGTCACGAGGACACCAAGACATGCCCAACATACCTCGTTTATGTATTTGCATAGTTTTTGCGGGGGCAGTTGCATAACGCAAATCCCACAGCTGTACAACAGGTGCTTGATCATCTTCTGAAGCCAACCACACTTGAGTAGCTACCTCGGGATGCCATTGTATAGCATGCCAACGCACCCGCGACTGGGTGTCAGATAATTTTATAATTTGTTCACTTTTGCGCAAATCCCAGATTACACAACGGGAACTAAAAACAGAAGCCAAAATATGTTGTACCTGGCGATTCCAGGCCACATTTTTAACATCTTCAAAAGGTTGAGTCTTAGTTCCCGGATTCATGTGGGTGGAGGTATTGTTTAGATCCCAAATGAAAATCTCCGATTCAGAAGCACAAGAAGCCAAGAGATTTGTTTGGAAGGGATTAAAGTCTAAACCACTTACCGGGCCAGTATGCTTATCTTGTCTAGCTATTAAACTTTCTTCGCTGGCCAACATTTTCGAAGGGGAATAGATCATCACATGGCCACCCTCACAACCACCCACAATTAAACCATTACCATGTGAAGCTCCAAAGCCCGTTGGACTCCAAATTAGTTTTTGAAATCTAAAACAAGCGTTAATTTGAGCACATAATAAAAGCATAAAAAAATTCAAAATATCTGAACTTTAAGAAGGTTATTTTGTAAATCTTTTCACCTTGCGTTGAAAATTTTTTCATATTAAATTTTTTGAATTTTCAAAAATTTGTATGAACATATTTTTTTTAATAAGATAAAGCGTTTTAGAAAATAAAAGCTTAAGACGCCATAGGGATAAGTATTGAGCTAAATTTTTGGAATTGCCCAATGCTTTGGAATTTTCTAATTTTCTGTATTACCAAAAAACTCTTCAACTTACCTATATTGACTAGGCACAGAAGCTTTTAATTCCAAATCATAGCTAGGATCACTGAAATTCGTCGAGTATATTTCCAAGGATGAATTAACATTTGAATCGAATTGCTGGGCTGCAGTACCGGCTGCCAAATAAATAGGATGCTGTGGCAGTGGTGACCAGGCAATATTTACTGTTTTCTGCAACTCCTTGATCTTCATGTTTTAGAATGCAACTATAACAAATTAGAACTAAAGAAATTTCTTAATTTACACTATGTATTTCTTTTAAAAAATTTTAATTTGACAAAAAAAAATCACTAGAAAATCTGTTTATTGCTGACACCAATTAAAAATGTCCCCGTCATCAATTTTAATTTTTTTTCTCTTTCGTCACTGTTTAGTGTTTCTGTTTACATTAATTTTTGTATAGTTTTTGTTTACCAAAACAGTACTTTTTAAAAATCTTTTTAGCTAACATTTAAAGTACCTTTTAAATTATAATAATTAAATGTTTTTCATGCAACTTAATATAAAAACTACTTCAATTTTTGAAATTATTTGCCGACGTATATTCTTCAGTGTCCTCAGCTCAGGGGTAAAATAAAATCTGACAGCAGCAGAGTGGTGAATAACAGTCAGAGACGGAAAGGATGACTGCTTATTAAAAGTAGAATAGCAGGGCTGTCAGATGTGCTTATAAACTTATTTGGTGATGGAACTTTGTGTTTGGCGACATGGCGCTTTTTTCTTATTTTTATCAAGTCGCCAGTTGTTTATTTGGTTTATTCCTTAACGATGTCAAAAGTCAAAGTTATTCTTGGGAACACAAAATTTATTATTAATAAGATTTCTGTATGACGTGCTAAATTCACAATTTTTCATATTTGATAAATACACTGAAAAATTATTGTTAAGGGAAAGCTAGCTTTTATGCACATTTCACTGGTTGCTTAGGCCAGATCATCAGGAAACCTTTTCCAAAGATTTTAGAAAAGCTAAAATTATTATACAAATAAAACATTAAAGCGAATAAGAATTATAAGCAAGTCTTACTTGCAACAATATCAAAGCTTAAACAAAACACCAACAATAAACAGTGAGTTTATCTTTTCTTACATATTGCTTATACATGTATTATTTTTTTAACGTTTTTTGTTTTTTTGCCACAAATGCATGTATTCAAACACTTTTTTCCTTATGTTTTGTTTATGTTGTAATAAGCTTTCGACAACGGCGAGGAATTTTACACAAATAAAATGCTTGTTGTTTTTTGTATTGTTGTAGAGGTAAGCAGACCTGGGGCCTGATTCTGGCAGTCGTGATCGAGTACTTTCTCGATTCGAAAGCAGTTTATTATCCAAATATTTCAGTCAATACTGAACGAATCCGAATTATTTTTTTCAGTGTTGTAGAGTTAATTTTAGTTTCACAATACTGAAAAAATAATTTCGATTCGTTCAGTACCGATTGAAAGAATTAAAAATAAAATTGCTGTCTAATTGAGAAAGTACTCGATCACGACTGCCAGAATTAGGTCTCTGTGTATAGGCCTTGATTTCCGTGTCGGAAAATGAGTTTGCGAGATTACAAAAATTGTACAATAAAACAAACAACAGGGCTTTTAATTGTTGTTATGCGATACGAACTGTCAAACAGTAAATGGGGTTGATAAGAGACAAACAAGGCAAAAGATAAAGACAAAAAACTTGTTTACTTGTTAACTATGCAACATTTGACAGTTTGTATCACAAAACAAGCAAATAAAAAATAACCAGCTGGCTTTCCGAGACTACCTGCTATAAATATACCTTGATTAGAAGCAAGGCGAATTCAACTACAGGTGGTGTCGGAACTGCAACAATCCCAAAACAACAGATACAACATGGGGTTTTTTTCATTGCATACTTGCAAAACACAAAAAGCCCAACCGTAATGTGCTTAAGTTGGCTTGAGCAAATATGCGAGTACATGGTAATGATATGAGGCTAGCCATATTGAACTTAAGGAAACTTTTTGTTAAATTTTTTGAAACTGTCATTTGCTTAAGCAAGGTGCGAAACTGATCGCACATTCCTTACGGAATCAAATGTCTGTTGATTTTTTTTTTAATACATTTGGGAGACTTTTTGTTAATTTTTGACAGTAGGTTAAGCAACGCTATGCATATTTTGGTTGGGCCTTAAGAAATCAAAACAAATAAGCTCGAACTGTCAAAATCAGATGCCGTTTCGACACCACCTGTAGTTAATTTTCCTTGATCAGAAGTTGCTTGAGGGTTACACGATCAAGTTTTGCCTACCAAGTTTTAATACACTCACACTTTTATACCAATACACTCATACTTTTAAAAATTGAAACGAACTTGCCTTTAAAATTCTCTTTTCAGTGAGTGTTTCAATTTACGTTCAAGAAAACAGCTGATTTCGTTTGTCTTTATAAATTGTTTTCTTGATGACGTCTTGAAAGTAAATTGCTTACAAATTAAGTGCAGCCTACGCTTTCAATTAATGTAAATTTTGACAAACAGTATATGGATGCCTTAGTTCCTCAACCTCGTAGCTTAAAAATACGGGTTTGACTTTTTCATATCAAGCGACTGTTATTTTTGTGTTCTTATACTTAGATGTGATCTATTCTTTAATAATTCCATTTTAACTTTAACCCAAACAAAGCTGCCTCTCCCTAATTTGAAAACTTTGAGTCTTGTAGTTTTCTAGATATACATAAATTTATAATGTCTTTGTATGGGAGATGCCACGCCCTTTTTAGAGAGGTTGTGTATTGTTAACCCAGTAATGTGTACAATTTGGACAATTTTTCTCTTACCATTCTTAAAATATAAATGAATCTATTTTGTACTACGCCCAATTTTGTCAGATGTTGTGTATTGATAACCCAGATTTGGAAACTTTAGCTTTTGCCGTTCTCCAGATGTACAGAAATTTATATTGTCTTTGTAGAAGAGATGCCACGCCAACTTAAGACTTCCAATAAATGTATAGCCTATAGGTCCTTCCAGACCATAAGCCATAAGCCAAGGTATATTTATAGCAGGTAGCCGCGAGATTACAACAATTGTACAATAAAACAAACAACAGGGCTTTTTATTGTTGTTATGTGGTACGAACTGTCAAATAGCAAAGGGGTTGATAAGAGACAAAAGATAAACAAAAAACTTGTTTACTTGTTTTCTATACAACAGTTGACAGTTCGTACCACAAAACAAGCAAATAAAAAATAAACAGCTGGCTTTCCGAGACTACCTGCTATAAATATACCTTGCCATAAGCCATATATGTAACTAGATCTCATTAAATAAATTATTTTCAAATCCTTTTTTTTTTTGCCTCATATTTTTGCCTTTTATTTATCAAAAATCGCTAGAAATTGTATGTTATTAACTATCGCCACTTTTATTTTAACGCTTCATTTTAATGGAAAAACGCTTGATACTCATTACTAAACGACGGAGAATTTCGTTCGGCGTTTGTGAAGAAAGATATCAAGATTTTTTGAGGTGTAGAAGAAAAAAGAAAAATTTAGTTCTTTGTAATTGTGCATTAATATTTCTTTTTTAAAAAAAATTCCTACTTTTTATAAAAGAAAAAGGTTGGAATAAATCAATTTAAAAAGAAATTCAAGTAATTAACGCATTAAAATAAACAACAAATTAAAAGAAAAAAATCAATTAACATAAAGAGAATTATACTCCACCAAGATAGAACGTAATTTCAAAAACCATATAAAATTAAAAAAAGTGTGGCAGAAAAAGAGAAAATCAAAATAAAGAAGACCAAGAAAGAAAACAAGGAAAGTAAAACGCACAACTGAATAATTTTTTCAATAAAAAAGTGTTCTCTATTAAAAAAGTGGCCATAATTAATACTCCTAACAAAGAATATATTACATACAAATATAAAAAATAAATTATACAGATAATTCTGCTTGTGTATCTATTTGTGTTTGCTTGCTCCATCTCTATTTTATACTCAAATCATCATGTTGATCTCGTGCAAATGTTTGAATTTTATTGCTACAAGCAATAATCAGCAGCAGCAGCAACTTTCGCAGTCGAGTGTGCCGCAGCGGCAGCAGCAACTACCGGCTGTAACAACAGCAGCTGTTGCAACAGCTGACTTGAAAGAGGAAAATGCAACAGTAGCAGCTGTTGCTATGCAACAATTGGCTAATGATTGCAACAACACATTAGTGGCCACCTCCTTGTCTTTCAATAACAATTCAATTGCGAAAACTGGCAAAGATAATGACTGTAACGAGTCATTTGCTCTAAAGAATGCCTTAAGGCAAATATTTCTACAAAAATATCCCAGAAATTTTATCTTCTATTCGCAATGTGTGGATTTTTTTAAACAGGTAAACATTTATTAGTTTATATATAAAAAATCGATTTAAATTATGATACATATAAGAAAACATTAAATACCAAATTTCGAAAGCCAAATAAAAGATTTGGGTAAGTGTACACTCGAAAAAATTTTTAAAAAAAGCGGTTTAGAAAAAACATCATTTATCAAAGATCTAAAAAAATATTGGCTGCGGGAACCTATAACCCGTAATCCCTTAGAACTTATTATTTTTTAATTTTTTAGTTAAATTTACTTATGTTTTTTTCTGAGTGTATGAAAAACTTTTTTGGTCACTCCCTCTTTCTTAAGTGTTCACTAAAGTCAAATCCAAAAAATCGTTCAATTCGGTCCACCCGTTTGTCTGTAATTAATTTTGGCCAAAAAAAGGGGAAAAATTTCCTATAGTGCCATATAGCAAAATATAATCTATGTAGCATAATTAAATTCGGTTGAAGATTTTTATATGTTAGCTTTGTTGGATATTGAAAATGAGACAAATCTACTAATTTTTTCACATAGACAACATACAAATCTCGTTTCCAAAATAGGGGTATTTGACTAATACCAAGTGAATTTAGTTAAAATTTTTAAAATAGGTAGTTAAAGAAGGTATTTAAATTTTGCTAAGATATTCTCTCTGTACATAAATTATTTTGATGTCATAGGTATATCTCTTATTTTAAATAACCTCCATATAAACGTTCTTTTGAACAACCGTTTTTTTTTTTAAAAACGGAAAAGTTGTTTTCATTATCCAATTTTTTTACTTTAAATATGAATTATTAGTTGTTTTTGTTTAACTGCAGGTCCAAGTAAATAACAAAAATTAAAAACTCGTAATTTCTGTTTTTATATTTTTATTCTTAATATTTCGGTTAGCGCCGCTAACCATCTTCAGGGGTCTGAATATTTGTTAATTATTTGTCTGCACAATTTTCTTTATCTTGTCGGTAATTGAGACGAAGGGTACGTTCGTAAATGCATCGAAACTCTGCATCACTGCTGCAGTGATGCAAAATTTTGTTGCTGATGCGTGATCACCAGTTGCACTTGTGATGCTGATGCATTTATACTGCACAACAGCTGTGCAAAGTTTGAATTTTTGAATACAAGCTAAATTTTAAAAGTTTAATGAGCGAACATAAAATTATAAAAAAAATATGTTATCAACAATCATAAGTAAAGTAATAGTTTTCTTAAAAATTACAAGAAAAAGCATCAAAAAAGAAAAATAAAACGATTTCTTTAATGTTAAAAGTTATTGCATCAGAAAATTAACTGATGCAATAATTGCCAATATTTGCTGCTGAACTGCGGCATCACTGCATAAAAACTTTTGACACATGAAAGTAATGCCAAGTTTCTTACGAGTGATGCATTAATGAACATTCAAGAAGTACTGGGTCAGTATCAATGATATGCAGCATTTCTAGTGTATATCTCCTTGAGTAATTTCTCTCTTCTTGTAATATTTGTACTCCTTCGAAATGTGGTTTATGATTTCGTCAGCTCAGAATTGGTTTGGCGCATATCATGGTTAAATTACCACAACATGCGCCAAACCAATTCTGATTTGTCAGCGTACAGTGGGCTGCTAGCGCAGTTTTTTACTCAATAGGATTATCACTAGCTTTTTGGTCAGATTTATGCGAATATATTCTTGCGTTAAGTTTTGTTTCTATCGTCCCAACGTATACATTACTGCCCAATATATTGCTCGTCACCACTGCACTTTTGACACCCACTTTTGACTTTTCTTCCTTTTTAATTTTCGATTTTGTTTTACTAAACAACTGTTTCACAGTGTTGTCCGCTCTAAATGCTAGTTCAAAATTTTCTTCGTCATAAATATCTGAGTTTTTCCATCTTTCAGAAAGTCCAGAAATATATGATACGCTTATATACCTATGTAATATTTTTTTTGGTTATCTTTCCTCCTGCTGCTTGTACATTTTATCTAGTGATATGTCCTGAAGTTGTTCTATAATAATGTCAGCCATCACGTGTGAGGCTGGAGAGCAAATCGGCATTCCTTTTCTTGATCATAGATTTTGTCCTCATACATAAAATATCTACTTTCCGTAATACAAAACCTCAGAATGTCTATAAAGAAATCCATTGGTATTTGTGTATGTGTCCTTAACGCTAAATTATCGGAATACTTGGAAATAATGAAACCACGTCAAATGAAATAAGTGCTTCGTCATCGGATGTAAGTATGTGTTGTTTGTTTTTAAACTCAATTCTACAGCATCCTAAACATAATGTTTTGAATTTTTTGTCAAGTGTTTTAGTACGTCTATCATATATTTAGAGAGTCCATAGGAGGGTGAATTTATCGACGAGCACTTTGGTCTCAAAGGAGTTCCATCCTTGTGAATCTTGGGAAGTCCATATATCCTAGGAGATATCGCATTTTATATGGTCAATTTGTGCTTTTCACATACATATATCAATTAAATTAAAATTGTATAATTTGTTCACAAATAAGTGGTTTTTACTCTGTAAACTAGATGTAGGATTTCAACAACAATGAACAAGATCCATGAGGAAAGACCAAATATATAGGCCGAAAAGCGGTATATTTTTTTGTTTGCTTTGGATGCTATTCTAATGACAGGTACGTGGTGCAAAAGCATTATTTATATTTGAACAATCGCAACTGTTTCAAAATGCAAAATAATTTTTGGCCTCTTAGGCTTTTTATGTTACTTGGATTGGAATAAATAAACAAACAAAAAATAATTCTAATTTTTTTTAAATAGGTATAATAAAAGTTGTATAAGCTTTTAAAGGTTAAGCTGGTAGGTCGAAAATTTACCATAGGTCCCATATAAATCATATTGCTTAAAAACTTAAAGGCAAACAAATGAGTATTCAACTTGTTAAAAAAACAATATTCTGAGCACTACTCAAAAATATGTTACACATAGCAATAAAGTCTGTTATTCAAAATTTTGATATCTAAATAATATTCGGCACAAAAAACTATTAATTTAATCTTAACCTCATAACGTAAATAATTTTTGGTGGGTCCATGACTGCTCACGGATTCCGCGTAGGGTACACTCTTGATAATTTGTTTTTAAATTCTGTGGTGTGGGATATCATATGGCCAGGCTTGACCGATTATATTTCTTATAAATACAAAAAGAGAATAATCTGTCGCGTACGCTATGTCACGAACGATATTTAATCTTGTTCATTATAAAATCATATAAATCATTTTTCAAATTACGGATTATAAAAAAAAACGCAGCACACAATTCGCAGATTTTCGCATATTTTTACATTCACCTCAAAATCACTTCCGTTTAATGTCACGTACGATATTTTGGACATGGTTCCGAATGTGAAACTTTTTTTTCAAATGTACCCTCTAAATAAAACATTGTGATAAAAGTATTTTCCAGTTACCACTATTTTTGCAAGAAATCTTCCTCTTGTATTTGCTTAAGTGCTAAAGCTCTTATACCACAAAAGCATAATTTTTTGGCTAACCCAAATCTTATATAACCTTCCACATGGTGCAATAATACATATTTTTTTTATCAAAAATCGTGGTTTTATAAAAAAAATAACTACAGTAAAAATGGCTGTTTTAATTGTTAAACCAATCTTTGATCACTTGTGTGTATGTAAAAAAATTAGTAATGTAAATCAAGCTGAACCGCCCAGCAAAAAAAGCGTTGAAAAATATGTTATTAAATCACCACAATTCGCAAACCCGAAGTACTTCAAATTCGGGTGAAGAAGCTATGAATTTAACATAAGCATGTCATTGGAAAAATGTTGTTCATTTTCTACTACTTTTAACTGCATATATTCCACGTTTCTAGTACTTTAACAGTTCCGATATTTGAATGTCATTTATAAGTAGGGGAAAAAATGTATACTTAAATAACTCTTAAGATGCTAATCAAAAGTAGTGCTGCAATGGTAATGAAATTGTCCATTTAAGAAGTGATATTAATGCAGTGATTTTAAAATGCAACTTTATCGCTTTTAAACATTTAAAACCCCTTTAATTAATTAAAAAGCATCACTTTTATAGGAATAAATATAAAAACAAGCTCTAGAAACGCAAATAAAAAATTCAGTTAATTTTCAGAACAAACAAATATTTTTTAGAAATGCAATCCTTTTTAAAAATTTCCGGGCCAACTACATTCTATGCAATTATTTAAGAACAAAGGTGCAATTTAAAATCTTATTTCATATTTGTACTTCAAAACAACTTCTTTAAAGCTGAAAAGTAGCATTAGCTACTTTGGATGTGATTAAGATGCAGTTTTTAAAGTATGACTTCCATTTTTTTTGCTGGGAAGTTAAAAAAAAAGTTAATAATTGGAATAAATATGTACATGTATAAAACTTATAAAATACTCAAAAGAAATAACTTAAAATTATCTTTTGATGTGCAAAATTCAAAATGCGATTTAGAATTTTTTTGAAGGCATATATGGGTGTTTCTCTGGTTATGCACGCGACATTTGTAAGCGTTTTATTGTGTTTGAATATTAAAAAAATAGAAGTGGATTGGAATTTTAGAATGAA
The DNA here is from genome assembly GCA_963931875.1 of Pollenia griseotomentosa. NCBI lineage: Eukaryota > Metazoa > Arthropoda > Insecta > Diptera > Polleniidae > Pollenia > Pollenia griseotomentosa. The sequence goes on from OZ007564.1 coordinate 147,516,663, forward strand.
TTCTAGAATCGTTACATTGTTTGTGATGAGTTCTTTCTAAAAAGTATATATAATGGTAAATTGAGCACTGGGTACCCAAATGCCATGCAATCAAAGTTGACTTACTCACGTGACAAAAATAGAAGTGCCTTTTAGGACCGTAAGAAAAAGTGCGAAAGTAAGTGAATTGTAGGAGGTTTTTATTTCGGAAAAATGTTTTTATAAAGGTTAGTAATGGGCCTTTATAATCATGTTTTGTTCAAAAGCAACTATGCATGGGTTGGCGAAAAATAAATTGTAAATTACGCACGTGCCACTTTTTACATATATGTTTTTTTTATTATTATCACCATGCAGATTCCCATAAATATCTTCAAATTTGCTTAACAAGCAACTTAATACTCAATTTGCAATTGATTGTAATGGAGAGATAATGAAGAAAGAGTGTACACATAACATATTTTTTGCATGTAAAATAAGTACATAAAAATGTCTTTAGAGGTAGAAAATATAAGAAAATATAAAATTTTCCAGTTTCCAGCGCAATTTCCTCAAGTAAAACAGCTGAGATATGCTATGAAACCATTCTTTTATAACAACATAGATTTTTTTATAATAATAAACAATAAAAGACGATGATTATCAACATTTAATTTTTTCATCCTGGTAGACCATTCTGGATAAATGCCCATATTTAATTTATTAATAATATGAAATGCTCTCGTTAAAGTGCCATCAAGAGCATAATTAGTACGATGAACTGGAACTTTGAATGCGTCAATATTCCTCTAGTTTCTAGCTGGTATATTGAATGGTATTAAAGATAACAATTAATCAACCCTTGAATTAATTATATCATAAATGAGTAGGATAGACTGTAATTTTCTACGGTATTCTAACGTTCTCAACCCAATAAGGAGACATTTAGATTCATACGGAGCAAACTGGAATTGGTACTCTCTCAACAGGAGAAATGTGAATGGAAATATATGGACTCCAGATAACTGAAGCATATTCCAACTTTGATCTAACAAAAATATGTTGTATGGGTCATGGAATTCAGAACAATTCCTTTTTAAAAAAGCTAACGTTTTATAAACTTTAGGAATAATATACTCAATATGAGGAACAAAAGACATGGATAAATCAAAGACAACACCCAAATCAAGTTTTGAGTCGACATTTTTTAGATTAACACCATTAAGTTTAAAATCATTCATAATAGAACTAAATTTTGCCAAGTTTAATTTTTTTTGAGATATAAATGAATCGAATTTTCTGAATAAAAGTGTTTGGTAAGGTGGTTCTTTTGCACTTTATATTTTTCTACACTAACAATATTTTTACTTAAAAAAAAATATTACCCCAAGTAAAAAAATGTTCATGTCGAGAGGCTCGAATTAGGATTTTATTTTAGATACATGGTTTCTTCGGAGAATTTTATGTAGATTACGTTTTTGCTATACGATTTTTCCTTTTTTATTTTGTCATACAAATCAACCCGCCCTAATGTACATACATGTGTATTTTACCTACATATTGCCTCTTATTGTAAACAAATTTAAGCAAATAACAAATTCAACGATTAAAAGCAACAAACCTCAAATGAAATCCCAAAATTCAAACACTTTCATACAAGTACCTAAATTAAACAATAATAAAAAAGAAAATGATAACAACAATAGTTAAAAAAAATATTTTTTTTAATAAAAGCGACTCAACAATAAAAATTTTAGATGTGACTTTTTAAGCAAAATCAAATGAAGTAAAAAAATTTGTCTATTTAAAGGTAAACAGAGATACATACATATACATAGATAAATATGCAAACAACTTTATAACAAACATACATACTGACATACATATATGTATACTTGCACTTGTATATACATACATGTACATATGCATATGTATGTACATTAGGGGTGGAATAGTGTTATGTGGAAATCCTTAGCAGCAAGATTTCGATATGCTAGAACCCCCAATTTTGTGAAGTTTGTAAAAAAAGTTGGTCCAATTTTTTTATGAATTTTTAAAAAACAAAAATTTCGAAATTTTAATAAAAAAATAATTTTTTTTTCCAAAAAAAAAAAATTATGTTTCTAAAACGATTTGAAAAAAATTGTACTTTTCTTAAAATCAATCTTTTTAAAAAATTTATTTTTGTTTTTTTTTTTTTAAATTTAAAAATTTTTTTTAATTTTTATAAGCCAAGTTTTAAATTTAAAAAAAAAAATTTTTTTAAAAAAACAAAAAAAATTTTTTTTTAAAGATTGATCAACAAGCTATCTAAGCTACTTGGGAAAAAATTTGCTAACATTAGTAGGTAATAAGCTACATGGATGAGAAAGAACACCTGTATGGCCAAAACTTCAAACTTTGACCGCCTCTAACTCAGAAACTTTTTGACCGATCTTGTTGAAAATTTGTGTCTACACTACTATCCAATGTGTAAATTGGTGTAAATTTCATCCAAATCGAAAGACATCGATTTCAAAATTGGGTAAAAACGTATATAAAATGTTTGGTATTTTGTTGTTATTGTCTTAATTATTTTCTAAAATATTAATTTAGCAAAAAACTTTCTTCGAGACTTATGTTGTTGACTAGAAGAGCTAAAATGCCATATATCATATTCTTGTAAAATATTGTTTTTAAGAGATAGTCATATGTAAACAAATTACATTTGAATAAATGGCTTGATGGCAAACTTTGAGGGGCGTACGCCCCCCCCTAAAACACAACCTATCGCTACGAAATTATTTTGTATTTTTTTTTTTTACATAAAACTGAGCCGATTTTGGGGGGTGGGAGAATATAAGAAATCAAAAAAAAAAACAAAAAAATAGTAGCGACCCTAATGTACATACTATGTATGTGCATGTAGTATATAAATTGATACATGTATGTGTATATAAAGAGCTCGTCAACTCTTTAGTAGGTTAAACAACAAAAACACAATAAATAAAATGTACAATTCATATAAACACGTTTTTTTATTTTAATAATCATTACCCCAGAATGTTTTTAAGGGGGTGGTACGAAAGGGCGGTACTGGGTGATGCCATATTTGTTTGTAGGCTTGTTTGCAAGTCGGTGTGTTCATATGCATGTTTGTTTGTTTATTTCTTTGCAGATCAGTGTGGCTTCCCATCGGGAAAAAGTGCATGCGCTTTCAAGGAAGGTCTTCAAACACATTCTGAATAAACTTTTACTAATTCCACTCCTTCTTTTAGAATGTTTGTTAAAAAATATTTTGCCTATATTGTACCTATAAAGGGTGTTCTTTAAAGAGTGACACAAGTTTTAATAATAATAAAACAAGGAAATATATTTTTAATATCGATGAAATGTTCTATATTCGAAAGAAAATTTTACGAAATTAATGTTTAAATAAGATTTCTGCCATGCGGCCGCAACGTCTGGCGCGTAGAAGTCCAATTTTCAACCACTTTACGCATTCTGGCCATCATCGTTTTTGAAGACATATGGGCCAATGACTCCGTCAGCCCATAAATCGCACCAAACAGTAATGTTCTGTGGATGGAATGTTGTTTCGACAAAAGCTTGTGGCTTCTCCTCACACCAAATGCGACAATTCCGCTTATTTACGTACCCATTTAACCAGAAATGGGCTTCATCGAAAAATAAAATTTTGAATGGAGTGCACGATGAGTTTGACGATTAGAACAGTTTTGATTAAAAATTTCAACAATTTGCCCGCGTTTCGCTGGTGTAAGTCGATTTATAATGAAATTTCCAAGCAAACTAAACAAAAAGCAATTATCAGCTGTTAAATGGGTGCTCAAATAAAGCAGTGATACCAACTCAAAGTTGTGACGCTCTAAAAAAAACACCCTTTATTAAGTTAATATGTAAAACAAATCAGTAGACTATCATTTAATGGGAACGGTAAAAAGTTCTTGATACATAAATTCAATTTATAGGTATAGGTAGAAAAGTAAAATTTTGCATTGCTTTCGAGTATTGGTATTTGTAAAATAAAAACATTGATGGATTTTACAAAAATTCGTATAAAAATATTTTTTTAAGTGAAGTTGGTGAAAGTGTTTCAGAAATGAATCAAAAAAGTGAGTAGTAATTAAATGAAACAAATCTCATTCATTCAGAACCTTACAAGTTTATTTTCATATTTCTGGGTCCAATATAACGGAAATTCAAAAAGTATCAGTTGAAGATCATAAAAGTACCATTATTTTTGATCTAATGGGCTTTCATTCACTTAGGACCCTGCACCTTTAATTTTATGTTTCTAAGTTAAATATGGAAGAACATCCATTGACGTATCAAAAATTTCAGTATTGTAGTGGGAACTCATAATTTAATATGTTCTTATATGTATGTCAATGAATGGGAAAAAATTACCAAAAATATGTACGATTTTTACCCCTTAAACGTTAGAATTTCGTAAAAGTACCAAACTTATATTTACATTTTTTAGATAAGTTAGAAATTTGGTTTAATCTTTATTGGTTTAACAGATAAATAAAAATACAGGTTATTCCCGTTTACTCCCTTAAATGGTCGAATTTCAAAAAGTACGAGACACCTGTCCGCTTATTTTGCTATAAGTATTAAATTTTTTTTGTATCTATTTTAAGATTGGTCATATCAGTTTACCGAATTTACCAGTTTTTACCCACTTAGATTTAATAAAATATATATTGCACTTCTGTAAGTAAATAACTTTAAAATGCTTGGTTTTTTGTTCAAACAGAGCAGGAAAGTGTTCTTAACTGTTTTGTATTTGCCGATTTATAAATAAGATTAAATTTTATTCTTTGTAAAACTCTTAAGCTACGGTCAGACTTATCAAATATTTGACGAAAAAAACGGGACCAACAACCAAACTAAAAAATCATTTCGCTTAATATCAATATTTCTTTTGATTTAAATACCACATCTTACAAAAAACAGTTTTTTGCTATGTTTAGTAGTATAATTAGTTTATTTTGTAATATTAAGACCATTTTAAATCTCACTAACTATTAACAAAAGTAGGGGTTACGCTTATTTGATCAAATATTTAATAAGTGTGACCGTAGCTTTAAACTTATAAACCTTTTTTCAGTATACTTTGACAAATCACCATACAAAGTTTGCCAAACTTATAGAGCACTCCGTCAAGTTTACGGTACGCATAATAGTCAACCTGAGCAGCTAATGCGCAATACTTTGGATCGATTTATGACCACATTTACTTTTTTGGATAATAAGCATCCAAATCAAGCCCGTACCGTGCGTGAGTGTGAAAGAGGTCTCGAATTTATCGATCCGATGTCGTTTTCAGCAACTTGGTTTCTGTCCGTCCATTACTTGGCATATGTAAAGAAAAGATCTTGGCCTTCATCCACATGAGATCCAACTGGTGCAAGAATTACAGCCAGCGGACCACCATTTGTGTAGTGTGCCTGGTAAATGGGCGGAGAATCAACTGGAAGTTGGACCAGATTTTTATCTTCAAATCATTTAGAAACATTTGATCAGTTAGAAGCCAATACTTTACGCACTATTGACGACATAAGACCGAATATGCTCAAAAAAGTGGTGCAAAATTAGACCGTTAGAATTTCTGAAATTTGTTGTGTTTTATTAAAAAAAAAACTGTATGTCCCAAAAAAAAAACAACTTAACATAACCGGAAAAGAATAACAAAATTTTTATAGTTATTGATTAAATATGAGTACTGAAAATTTTTCTGATAAATCTACATTGCCATACTTAGTTTGACAAGCAAGCTAAAGATAAAAAATTTATGTTGCTTAATGGAGGGGATCATATTAATGTCGTAAGTTGTTACAAGAAGGTTAAATTGAACGATAGATATTTAGCGCTTAAAAAAATTTAGACACGTCTTTTTTTGTGGCACTACTCAATAACTACATGGAATCATTTTGTGGGATTATTAGCATTAAATTTCGGTGTCCCTTCGGACACTCATTGTTCCGACAAAATTTCATAACGCAGAGATGTATTGCTTTTATTTTATTTAATTATGTCTTTTTAAAAAGTAATGCACCACAAAACCATAAGTAATTAAACGAAAAACAAGAAATTATTTTTAAAATCTTCAATATATATGTATGTATCTATACAGAAGAGTATTTCTTGTCACAAATGGTTTCTTAATTAAGTGTTTAATGTTTTTGTCATATAATTAAGTGAAAATAAATAGTGGAACACTTAGCGTTTTAAAGATTTTAATAGTACTAAAAACAAAATCCAAGAAAATAAAAAATGTGTTTTTTTCAATTTAACTTTTAGGCCATTGGTCCTGTACCCGATTTAACAATTAATGTGCTTAGTCAGAAGGATCTTATTTATAGCCTTACCTTGGAAATACCGGAAACAGATATTTCTTCAGCTAACAAATCATCATGGCAACTGAGTATTTGTAGCAATTGCAATGTTGCCTTGTGTGCAAAGCGTCTTAATATTAATCCACCACAATTTTTCATTAATTGTGGCCTTCTTACTAACAATGAAGAATTATCCCAAAAACGATCTGATAAATCGTTTTCGGACACTTTTGATTTGCTGATAATGGATCATTCAAAATTGGAAGTTACTACAAATAATCAGAATTCGAGCAATAATTTAACAATTGGTTCGTTGTCTACCTCTTTTGCCATGTCATCGGCTGTAAGCCAACATTTGGATTCAAAACAATTGCGCTTAAGGCAATTGCAGGCCAATTTGCAGCAACGCTTGCAAAGAGAAATCGCTGAAACCGACGAACGCATACAGCGTTATACTTCGCAGCAGTTTGCTTTGTTGAAAAGTTTCCGTGAAAAGTCCGAGCAGGAATACCAAATGTTGGTATCACTAATACATAGTATACCAGAGCAACAGGCCAATGAGTGGCTCGAACGTCAACCTCCAGCCCTAGATGCCAGCAATAATGGTGGTAATTTAGTTTATGGTGGCACACGAAGACGTAATACAATTTCCAGCCGTCGTGAATTGAATAGTACGGCCACAACTCCAACCACACCAACTGCAACACAGCAACCACCGAACAATATATTTAATATGTATAGAGAGAATTATGTTAAGAATTCTATGACTGCCACGCCTACTTCACCCACAAGTGCCATAATGACAGCAGCAACAACAATAGCAGAAGCCTCAACAGCTACAGTAGCTACTTCCACTACACCAACTATAGTTGGTAGTTCAGCTTTAAATCGTAAAATGTCGAATTTCGATACACCACCGGCTACACCTGAAGCTATACCCATGAGTGTGGGCAATAGTCCAACATTCCGTCAGCAACAACAGCAGCAAAACACAACATTTGCTAACCACCAGCAACAGACATTTCAACAACAGTTTCCCACTCCCACTGTTGAAACGGCTGACGATTGTCTTTTTGAATTGGAGGGAGTTGATGGCAATATTGGTGTCACATTATCGCAGCCACAGCACCAAAACCTTACTATGTATTTAGAAAATCCCCCATCACCTTTGCGTATTTTACAGTCGCAACAGCAACAGCTACAGCCACATCAAATAATGCCACCCTACAACAGCTATCAGCGTAGTCTAAGTTATATAAATGCCCAACCCGAAAATCATATGAGCGACTTGGATGAGAGTGATGATGCTGAAGAAGCTGAAGGTATATTAATATATTTAAAATTTTTTTAATTTTAAGTATTTATCTAATTAAGAATTTTAAGGGAATTAAATTTGACAGTAATATTTATTATACATATGCTATGAAGACAATTGGGTCATACGACGTATGACCCCGGCTCATATCGCATTCAGTGTCGTCATCCGAAGATGGTTCAACTTTTAACATGGATAATGTTTGTCTTAATAGTGATGAACTACTTTTATTAGTTGATTCATTAGCATCTTCAATTGGTGAAGATGGGGCTAGATTACTTATGGTGATTTCTTTTCTGAGAAATATGTTGCATTAATGTTACATGTTCTACATTTTTGTGTTGGTTTGTACAAAAAATACAACTGTGGGAAAAATGTTCAAGTTCTTTTGTGAATATGTTGATGAAAAACATGCAAAACATGTTGCATATTTTACCCTTACTTTTACTTAAGGTGTTCATACTACCCGGCTTGACAACTTTGGTACTAACTACTTTGTTTGTACAACCAATGTTTTATTTTGTTTGCCATAATTCATACCGCTCATTATTTTGTAAAAAAAAATGGTTTTTAAACAAAATATAACAATATTTACACATTAAAATCAAAAAAGTCTTTATATTATAATCGTTTTAATTTTTCTAAGCCATTAGTGATGTCAATATTTGCTTCCAACCCGCAATAGCGTGCAGAAACCGCTCAAAAAGCTTTAAAAATCGCTCATGAAGTACATTAATGATGAAAGTGTAATATGTAGTTGTAAAAAAAGCATTTATTGTATTCTATTGAAATTGCACAACATGTAACACTTCGGGTGATTATAGGTAACATTAGAAAATGTTACATGTATATACTGTAACATATTTTTCTCAGAAAAGAAATCGCCATTAATATTAAAAATTTTAATAAACAATTTTTTTTTTTAATTGTTCAATAACGTTTTTAAATAATATAAAAAAATATTTGCTACTACATAATTTTTATTGACAAGAGAAAAAAATATTTCTCATTTTGACAAAACATCTTAAGTCGAGATAAGATAGCAAAAAAAGTTTTTTAAAAAAATTGGTGAAAAAATCATTTTTATAAAAAAATAAAATAAACCATTAAAGAAAAATTTCCTTTATAATGCAAAATTTTAAAAACGCAAATAAACATGTTCTTTGATTGAAAATTCGTATGATTAACAGCATTTTTTTCAACTTTTTAAATTTTACTTAAGATGTTTTGTTAAAATGCCACAAATACATTTAAAAAAATCGAAAGATTGATAAAATTACTATCTAAGCAACTTGAGACAAATTTTGCTAACACCGTAAGTTAAATGGATGAGCAGGACTGCCAGAAAAATTTGTGAAAAAATCGTAAATTTCCTGAGAAAAAATAAAAAAATCGTCTCTCGCGTTTTAAAAAAATCTTCAAAAAAAAACAAAAAAAAAATCGGACAACTTTGAGTTAAGTTTTTTTAACATTTAAGCATCGTTTACAATCAAAAAAACACCTTCACTTGGTGTTCATAATAGAGCAACAATTTCTTTTGCAACCACACACCTTTTGCATCATTGGCAAATTTTAGCCACAACAATATTATGCATTTATTATTATTTTTTACAACATTTTGTTGAAATTTTCATTCAAAACTAAATAAAATTATTTTAAACGTCAGAAACAATTACATACAAATTGTTGCTGAAGTTCTAGTTGACTCAACTTTAGTTACATTTTTAAAAAGATTTTAGTTACATTTTTGTTCTAAAAATTAAATACTTTGGGAAGAAAAAACGAAATTGTTTCTTTGATTGTGAGTGAACAAAGCTTTATTGTTCGATTTTTACTTTGTCGATTTTTATAAAAAAAAATTAATCAAACAAAATCATAATAACTTCACACCTAGATAGAACTTTGTATCGTGTAAGAGCTACTGAAAGTCTCATGAAAAACGGTTTTTATTGTCGACAAGAGCATTTTTGAATCGTAGAAGATGCCTTAGACTAAAGAAACTGTAACAAACTGTAAAGATGCTTACTTTTATCGTTTTGAGAATCGTTTGATTTTTACAGAGAGTCGCAAAAGGTCCATTCGATGATGGTTTGCCGAAAGATAAACAAAGTGTTACATTGTTGTTTTTGTACTCTGGAAATAATAATTTAAAGATTTAAAAAACGAACGTATCAAAAAATGTGTAAAAAAGTAATAATAAAAAAAGGGAAATGTTTTTGTTATTGTTTCTCGTCAGATCATCACCAGAAAATTATTTAAGGAGTTGTATAATCAACCAAACGGAATGACAAACTTATATGCTTATACCCATTAACCTTCGGTGAAAGGTATAAAAATCATGATAAATTTGAGTCTTATACATTGCAAAATACTAGACTAAGATAGGTCTAAATTTTAATTTTAGAAGTCGAATATTTTACGTTTTACCAAAAAAAAATGTTGTTAGTTACAAATCCATTTATATTTTGTGGTTGTGCTGTTGCAATATATAGTTTAAATCAAAGATTATATACATACAAAATCTCTCGCACCTAATCTAGTTAAAAATACTAATTAAATTTTTTCTAAAACCCAATTTTAAGATGCCCTGGATTTAAATACCTCAATGCCAATAGCAATGACTGCAAGCCCTCATAGACGCATAAACTCGAAAAATGCACAACAAGCAGCAAATTTTGCTAAAAGTCTACCCATAGAAATAGCAAACTCTCCCCTAGCTGTTGGACGCAGTTATATGACAACTTTGGAATCAGATGAAGAAGTAAGTGGTTTGGGTTTACAATATTTATTCATTTTTGAAAATTATTTCTTTAGGAACTTGACAATAACGTTGATATAGCGGCCAGCATTAAAGCTTTAGCTAAAAGTGTCCATGGTGAGGCGGTGTTTGGCGATTTACCCCGACCCCGTTTGCGTTCACAAATTTAAGTACATACAGACAAATTTAATGACGTGTGTTTTTTTTTAAATAATTGTCTATTTAAAAATGCCTTCAACATTTATGAAGACTTTTTTTATTTTTTTATTTGATCAACATAGTCGTTTTCTATGACAAAATATTAGTTTTAAGTTTCTTTTTTTTCACAATATGATGTCTTTATGTTTAAGTTTTATTACGTGTAATATTTTTTCTTTTTTTTTACATATAGAAATGAATAATTTTTTTTTAAGATTTTGCAAAATTTTTTATTTAAACAAAAAATCATAATTTTTTTATTAATGCATTAATATTATATAATATGGCGTTTAAACATACATATATAAATTATTACAACCAACAAACTTGACCATGCTCATATTTTTTTAACAGTATGTAATAATGAAACCAACATTATGAAAAAAACATATTTTAAACATCTTTATTATGTTTAAGGTGTTTTGTTAATTAACAATAAAATAATTAATATGTTTAAATAAATGTTTATTTAATATATTTAAATTTTGTTCATTATTTACGTAATAAAAAAAATGTTGGCGACCACGAATAACTATAATTAGCCGAAGACTAAAATTTTATTGGAGCTAAGATTATGACAGAAGTTTTAATAATCATTTGAGACACGCTATTAAACTGAAACAAAAAAATTACGCTTTTATTGACAAAAAACAAAAGGACGTAACTACAAATATGTTTATTTGATAAATGCAAAACGACATAATTACATATCGTCAGCTGAAATCCAAAACCACGGAACTCACATTTTTACTATTTTACAGGAGAAACGAAAAATGATATATATTGAAAAATAAATGCAATTTTGGTAATCGAATATCGCAGATGTGCTCAAAATAGATCGATTTATCCATTTCTGGAATAAAAATAATAATTTATTCATGTTTAAAAGAGTTAGGTAAGTTACGTGCTTTTAAACTCGTTTTTTGTTCAACAAAAGCACGTAACTTATTAATTTTTTTTTTGCAAAATATGAAAGTAAATAATGGTTTGCAAAAACAAAAGATAATTCACAACAATAACTACAATGCAAATAAAAGAAAAAATTGAACTTTAACTACTTCTCAAATGGAATTTCATTGCAATAAGAATGGCAACCGGGTGGAAGAAACGGCTTAAGGTCCTGAAGATGTTGCCATTTCTTGTTTGATATTTTAATTCGTTGTTAATGTAATTTCAAAGGTTCAAACGCTTTTAATTTGTTTCCAATTCTTTGCGGAAGTTCCTTGTACTCATCTGTTGCTTTTACTTCAAAATAAATTACTCCTGACGGATCATAGGCTAATACCCGAATCATATTGACTGAGGGATCTCCAACCTTTTTACCTGTAGAAAAAAAGTTTTAAGGAGTCTGTATAAGGAACATTCAAAATAGTACCTTACCGCATTAATCAATAAAGTTTGGGAACTGATTCGTAATCTAGAAAGTATTCATAAGTCAAATGATGCACTTTGAACGAATGTGTTGAGCAGGGTTGTTAGATGTGACGATTTTTCGTCATTTTGACGATTTTTTTTGAGAAAATACAGTAAAATGACGATTGAAGATATTTTTTTTACTAAAAGTAATAAATAGTATGACAATTTTCTGGCATTAATAAAACACGAGAAATATTTACAACTATATTGTGAACAGTTCAAAACTTGCAAAAATTATTGGAAATTAAACAAAAAAATTCTTCCCCCATCCAAACCAGTTGGCTTTCATTAGAAGCATTTGTAATTCGAATTCTACAATTATATGAATGCCATCGATACTGCAAAAAATATTTACTAGAGCCCCGATTTGCGTCGATCCTATTTGGTTCGCTTTTTAAAAATTGGTTAAATCCGCTTTGCGTTTCTATGATTTCGATTTGCGTCGCTACGTACGATTGCGTTTTTTCGCTGAAGTCATAATAACAAGTGAAGAATTTTTAGAATTTTACCACATATAGACAAATTTTTAATTTGTATCTCCAAGAATGTAAGACAAATCAGGAAAATGGCGTTATTCCAGACGGGCGGGGAGAGGAGAATAGTAGCAATATCCGCTTGTGCAATTTAAAAATTCAAAACCTAGTATGAATTAATAAAATTAAATAGAAATGAATATGTATTTGTAAGTTACTATGTATTTTCAACCAACAAGTATGTAGTTACGTGCTTTTGGTTTATATAGTACTTGCACTTGTAGTTACGTGCTTTCGATTTTCGCTAATAACATGTCTAATTTTTATTACATTACAGTAAAAATTGGATAGGACATGAAGCTCGTTCATATGCATCATAATCAATAAAAAAAACCCGATTTTGCATTTTTTGTTAGTTACGTGGTTTTGTATTTCAGCTAACGATATTTTTTTTCTAACCAAATATGAAGAAATGGTTTAAAGAATTTTATGGAAAAGTTATCAATGCATGTTTTTCGGCCATGTTTATAATTTTCACTTTACAAAGTTTTTTGCTTCTCCTGTAAAATTGTATTTTTGTTAGTTACGCCTTTTTGCATTTTAACTAACGATATATAAAACGTGTGTGCCATGTATGTGGTCCTAAAACTCAAGAACCGCTGGACCGATCGACACCAAACTTAGACAAACTTAGAAATTATTTCAGTCGGGAGCCAGGTTTCTCTTAAGTTTAATTTCGATAAGTGGCGCTGTTGTAATATTTAAATTTGTATTAATTTATGGTAAGATAGCGCCGGGACCAAACAGCTAGTAATAAAATACAAAGAAATATCGACGATACCAATACAAAAAAAATTAACAAAACTCAAGTAGAGTAATTCTTTTATTATACAAAATTACGGTTCAAAAGATTATTAATATTTAAAAATATGTATCAATATTCGTAGGTTAAGAATATTAATATAAATATCATGATAAAGGCATGTATTCCAAACATTTTAAATAGCAGTTGTGTATCGTTACATACATGGTATTGTACGTATTTCAAAAGCACAGTATGACTTAATTTTTTAGAGCGGAACATGGACGTTACAATTCGGCTTACTTAACCGCGAGATTAACTTTTTTGTTGTCATCATCTTTTGATCTTTTGATTCCTATAAGTTTAATAGTTTTTTTTTTTTAATTTAAAAATGTATCTTTACAAAGTCTAAATTTATTAATTCTTATTTCTTTCCAATAATTACAATATGATTTAAATTTATATGCGAAATATAATGTTCGGTTTGGTATTTACACTCAAGGCACTTTAGTGTTGAAAGAATTTTTAATACATTAAAATTTTAATCAACCCAATCCGTATCATTTGAATCATCTTCATCATCCTCCTCAGAGGTAGTGGCAGTGTTGCGAGAAGATTGTTTTTTGACAGACGGCGGTGGTGGTATTAAAGCTGAAAGACGTGATATTACAGGATTGCCGCTAGGTATAATAGCTAGTGATGTGCTATTGTTGCTATTCCTTATATTAGAGATGTCAGTGTTTTCCTTAGAGCCCGAAATACCTTTGCGACGCATTAAAAGTTTATTATGCAAGTCGGCCATTAGATCACCACCACCCTGTGATCTAATGGCTTTGTTGGGAGTGTTTTGAGGGCGTGTTTTATCAATATTATCGTTGTCATTGCTAGCTAATGGTGCCGCGGCTGTTTGACGAAGAGCAGCTTTTCCAATGCCACCAGCATTACGTATAGCAGCCATTAATTCTGAGCGTGAATCTGTGCTAATAGAAGAAATAGTTTTTGGTTTATTTGTTGTGTTAGTTTTCATTTGCGTTGATTGATGTTGTATGACTGGAGGCGGGGGTGGTGGTGGTTGCGGCACCGATGATTGTACCACTGGCAATGGTGGCGGAGGTGGTGGAGGAGGTGTCAAGTTATGACTAACTGTTTCTTTATTTGGAATGCGAGTCTTTTGGTAATTATCTTTCATAAGTTCTGTTAATTCCGGTAGGTTTTCTACTACTAATGCCAGTGACGGAGCAATTTTTTGCTTAGCCTCCTGACTTTCATAACGTAAATCACCTGCTATACCCGGTAAGTCTGGTAGATCTAAGGGCAAGTCCAATTCAGGGGCCTCACTTAATTTGGGTGTATACTTTAATCCACCCGACGGTGTTAATTTCTCATTTCCGCGATAGACCAAAGAATGAGGAGCCGGCTCCAAAATTTGTTTAGTTGAGGACGTCTGATTATTTCCATGAAGTTGGCGTTTGTTTTTAAAAAGTTTGGCACGTTTCCAGGTATCCGAGTGACCCTGCATTTCACTATCACATTCATCCAAATCATAAACACTGTAGTCAGTATTAAATAACAATACTGATGGTATCGATCTCAAGTCAGAAGGCATATTACCCAAATCTTGATTTTGTTTGATTTTACAACGGTCTCTAACCAAACTGCTTTCAGGCGTCAGTTTAACACTATTTTGATCTCTGACATGAAAAAATATTAGTTTTTCATTAAGACTTGGTAAATTCGAGTCCAATTTACTAATTACTTGATATTTCGCCAATGGTTTTAGATTTAATGGGTCCTGTTTATTAAATGTCACAGGCAGATCTTTAAATATATTTGTGGCTGGAAATCTTGCCGGTGCATAAATGTGTATAGCCTTGCGTGTACCTTGCAAACTGTTAATTTTGGTTTGTGAATTGTTTATACGTTCCTGCAGTTCCTTTATTTTAACATTATTTTTTTCTATACGTTTGTCAAGACGTCCAAAAATCGTAAAAATTGTATTTTGAAGGCAATCAAGGGCGTAGGCTGCTTGGGTTATGGTTTCTTCGTGACGTAAATCGGGCGGTATAATGGGCACCTTGAACATTGTCGTAAAAATAACTTGAAAAAATAATTAAATTGTTGTTTTTTAGTTAATTAAAATTTAAGATTCAGACAAGAAAAACTTTAGCAAATCACTTTTTTGTTTGCACTTTTTTATGTTTTGGTTTTGTAGCCAGCTGTTTAAAAAAGTCAGAGCCAATAAAAATTGATGTAGCAGGCGGCTTCAGGGCTGTCAGAAGTGGCAATTCTTTAACCCATTTAGCGATGGAATTTGAAAGTTACTGATTTTTTTGCGATTAGTGAAACGTATTCTTAATACATAGATATTTTTTTAATTAATTTATTTTTTTTTTCAATGCAAAACTGCCTATTTCCGATAAAAAAAAGTACCTAGGCTAATAGAAAATTGAAAAATAAGAAAAAATAAAATAAAAAATTGGCGCCAACGCTTAGTTTTCGAGTAATGGACGTTTTTAGTTTTCATAGAAATATGTGATTTGGCTGAAGTGAAGAAATATGCCACTCGATTCAGAATAAAAAAAGAAAAAAAACCAAAATTCAAAAATAGAACCAAAAAACTGCCCCGCTCACTTAGTGATATGTGTGGGTACGCAAATTAAAGGTAATTTGCCCACGATTGCAAATATGTATTTTGTTTTTGTATTCGCACCTTATTTTCTTCTTTAGGTTAATTTAAGTATCTTTAAGGTGCAGAAAAGCATTAGTTAGCGAAGCCGGTGTTATACTATAGAGGAAAAAATCATTGTGCCCGGCCGAAGGACGGCTATGCAGAGAAGCTTTAGTTAGCGAAGCCGGTATTTGTTATACCATAGAGGAGAAAATCGTTGCGCCCGGTCGAAGGCCGCCTATACAGAGAAGCTTTAGTAAGCGAAGCCGATATTTGTTATACCATATAGGAGAAAATCATTGTGGAAAAATTACATATTTCTATGAAAACTAAGCGTTGGCGCCAATTTTTTATTTTATTTTTTCTTATTATTTTTCATTTTTCTATCACCCTAGGTACTTTTTTTTTATTTGGGTGTGCGTCGCTAAACTAGATTTAAGCCTAACTCCTTCTTTCGTACAACTGCATTTAAAACAAAAACAAAGTTTATAGAATTTTGAAAGAATTCTTTCGCACATCGGAAATAGGCTATTACCCTAAGAGCAAGGCGAATTCAACTACAGGTGGTGTCGGAACTACAACAATCCAAAAACAACAGAATCACCATAGGCCTTTTGCATTGCATTGTTATTGCTTATAGCTCGAAATGTCAACCATTCTTAGCAAAACACTAACAAATCAAAACAAATAAGCTCGAACTGTCAAAATCAGATGCCGTTTCGACACCACCTGTAGTTAATTCGCCTTGACACCATGTTAGAATGGCTGGTGCGAAGTAAACTTCACACCCTCATACGGAGACCAATTGGACAGTGGAACAGAAAGTGCTCAACTGATCCTTACTGCTCTGAGTCCATACACAACCTACATATGTATATGCGACAAGTCGGATCCCAATCTTACCGCCTCCAAAAATAATGTGTTTGTATTTTCCTTAAATGTTCCTTTTATAAAATGTAATAAAGGAACCGAGTTGTCAAAATTGTCTTCATATAAAACAAAAACAATTTAACGCACACATGTACAAATTTTGGCTCATATACACGAAATTTGACGTTTGGGTTCCAACTAGGGGTAAACAGCTGACAAACATATGGGCCAACGAGTTTACGTTGTGTAAATATACCTTGTTTTCAGTTAATTTCCAATTTACACTATTGACATTTCTAGTCAGTTTGTTAATGCCGCCTTGCTCAAGGTATATTTACACAAGGTAGACTCATTTGGGAGTGTATACATGTTGCTCTATAAAAATAACCGAGTTGTCAAAATTGTCTTCATATAAAACAAAAACAATTTAACGCACACATGTATAAATTTTGTCTCATATACACGAAATTTGATGTTTGGGTTCCAACTAGGGGTAAACAGCTGACAAACATATGGGCCAACGAGTTTACCTTGTGTAAATATACCTTGGCCTTACTCATGTACAGTGCTGCCACAACGAATACAATTTTTACAACCAAAATTTTTGAAAAAGTTACTAAATGTAAAAAAATATAACTAAATTTTAAATGGTTTTTATTAATTGAGAAAATTATTAAAATCATTGTAATACATTGTAACACAAAGGTTATTTGCACTTTATAGTAAATCAATAGTTAGAAATCAAAAAAAAAAAACAAGATATGTAATTTTTTTACATATTAACTGCCTGTTTAACGATATCGAACGTTAACGTTCGCATAGAAAATTAAATTTAAAACAAATTTTAGAATTTTGTTTTTGTTTTAAATATAATTTTTTATGCGAACGTTGACGTTCGAAATCGGTGAACGGGCTGTAAAAAAAAAGTGAAACCCAATTAAAAGTTTTATTTATTTGAGACTTTTTTCCTAAAAATTTTTTTTTATTTTTTGGCGCCCTATGCTCCAGTGGGAGTTAGAGAAATATTTATAAAAAAAAAACAAGAATGGATAATATTTTCCGCTTTTTAGCTGTTATTGGCAGGACTGTCAAATGTGGCGATTTCTTAATCCTTTTGTCGAAGGAAATTTACGTTTGGCGATATGGCGATTATTTTGGCGAAATTTAAAACGATTGGCGAGATGCGAAATGCATTTTATGTAAATATTTTCTAATTTACATTTATCTAAAATATTATAAAAGCATAGGAATAGCTTATCCCATCAACAATAAATTTCAAGTGTTTTTATCAATAATAAAAACTGGGAATTAAGCACGAATAACAAAATCTTTTGAATTTAAAAATATTATAAAAACTTTTTTCTGTTTTGTGTAAATTTTATTTCAAATTTATAATTCTTATTATAAAAAAATGTTTCAAAATTGTTCTAATATATCATAACGTGCATTCAATGGGGAAAAAGTATATGAATGACAGTCAAACGTTTTTTTTACCAAATAATTATCTTAAAAAACATTAAATAAATATACATACCGACAAGTTATAAACAGTAAAATTTCAAATTTCTTTAAACTTACAGCGATTTCTTAAAGAAAATTCCATAAATTTTAAAATTATATTGATAAATCAATGTAAATTTTAAAAAATTTTTAAAATTCCTACGTGTATTTTCAAATATGTATATAAATATACTTCTGGAAATAACCTAAATTCAGAACCTTAAACTTATTTTCAAGTTTTTTAAAACACTGAAACGAATTTTGTGTAATTTTTCAGTAATTTTCTAAAATCGATTCCGGATGATTTTATGCACTTTCTACTTTAAGTACTAATTATCTTTACTTCTTGTAAAATCAAAAAAAACTACGCTCATTAAAAAAAATAATAATTGAAAATCTCCATTGATAAAAACTTCATTTGTTTACGATTTCAGATCATGGCGTTTTTAATATAAAAATCACAAATGGCAATATTTTCTTAGCAAAAATATTAAAAAAATTATTTGGTTGCTGTTTTGAAAGGGATTATAAAAAACTTCCGTTAATTGGTAACAAATAATGAAAAAGTCGTAGTACACAGTACAAATTATTCGAGGTCGTAAATAATTGTACCAAGAAAAACATATTCGTTCGTTATTATTATAGTTTTAGAAAAAAGTAACCAAAATGAAAAAAATATTCACATCTCCACATTGAAAAAAATATAACCAAATTTGGTTAGAAATAACCAAAAACGGCAGCTCTGCTCATGTATTATTCATTTACTGCATTTTACTGTAAAAGTACTCGAATGCACCTACTGTTTAATAAAAATACAGTGCAACAAAAAACTGCAAAAGCAGGTGCACTTATGTATATCTTTGTGGGTGGAAGTTGACGTAGGTAGTTATGATTTGCAAGGAGGATTCCGATTGTGAGTTAGAAAATATTAAAAACAATAGATTAAATCAGATTGGAAAAAGGAAAATGCAATTGATAACAGATTATATTGGTGAGATATTCTGTTTTTGTTGTGAGTCTCTCTTCATTACACCAAATCCTTTTTAGACAAATGTTTCCAAATATTGACGGTGGTGGTGGTGGCAGAGATGATTAGACGTATTTATCGCATTATTCATGAATACATGTATTATTTTAAACACTATGAACAGAAGGATAAACTGTGGACTATAACAAAAAGATCATTTGGTATGGATTTGGGAGCATTAATTGCGCTTATAGCATATTTATGTGTGGCTTTTATGTGTGTCGTTAGCCGTGGCAGTCGGCCACAGGCGTATTATTTTACATTTATTCCTTTATATTGGCTATTTATGGCCCTAGATATGGGTAGTTCACATTTAAAATATGCGGATTGGATAAGACAACCTCATGGCTTAGATTATGGTGAGGGTATGGCATCAAATTATTTTCACGGTTATTTAAAACTAATATTGCCAATCCATGATGGCCATACTGGACTCAGAGAACGTATGGAAATGTACGAAAATAAACATAAAGTTAAATTTGCTTCTAAACGTTTATTTATTCTGATACCAAATACTATGTTTATTAATTCGAAAATTGAAAGCAAATTATTGATAAAGGATGGTGTAACGGTAAGTTTATGTAAATTAATTAAATTATTATTACCTATTTTTTTCAATTTAAGTTCTTTATTTAATTTAACTCAATAAAAAAAAATAGAAAATTCATATTAAAGTTTTGAAATATTTTTATTTCGAAAAGAATCGTTTGACTAACTGTACATTAGGGTGATAGATTTTTGCAAATATCAAAAATACCACCGTATAGCCCCACACGAGTAAAAAAATATTAAAAAGTATGGTGTCACTTTTCCTCTATCGTGAAAAAGTTTCCGCACCGAAAGCGTTGAAGTTTGGTTTTTATATTTACATATATTTTTTTATTAAAATGGTTGCTATTGTCTTAAACAAGTTATTTTGCAAAATAGTTATTTTAAATGTTCGGATCAAGTTCAGGGGAAGAATTCTCCCCACCAATGCAACCATTTCCGTTATTAACTTTCCAAAATCGACGGACATCTACAGAGTCAAAAAATTTAAAAAAATATTACTCTCTCCTTACGAATGACACTCTTAGCTTTATTACGAAGACTGAAATGTTTTCCGGTTTAGATTAGAAGGGTTTGCTTTAAAATCTCTTAAAACACTGGTCGGAAAAAAAAAAACAAAAAAGTCGGGAGCAAGAACTCTGTTGTGTGATTTTAATTGAATTTTTTGGGCCGTATCCACATCCGTTTTCCGTTTTTTTTTTCTTCCACGTCTAGTGATAGCGAATTATATTTAAATTCATTTGCTGGTAATTTTATCTAAATCAGATAAATCGTTCTCAAGTATTTTTATTTCAAATTCTTCATTACAAGAAAAGTTATGGTTTTTTGTATTCCAGGAATATTTCCATCTATGTAAAATATATAATTAAAAAAAAAAAACAATGACAATGACAATGCAAAATTCTTCACTTACGATAATTTATATCAGGTGACGTGACGAAGTTTTCAGTACTATAAAAATATAACCGTGTATGATATTGTCCAATTTAATGTTTCAATAAATTAAGATCATTAAACTTTATTAACGTAAAAAGTTTGAAAGACTTGCGACCACCGACTCAGAAGCAATGCAAATTTATGATGTTTTGTGGTCACGAGTGTGACATTAAAATGTTTATGAAAACAAATTAAAAATTTACCGTTAACTGATCTTTATATTCAGATATTTTTATTTTTTGTTAATTTATTATTGTTGTAAGAACTGTTTATCAAAAAGAGTATTCTCCCATCACCACTTTTAAGGAAGTAAATATTATAAAGAAAGTACCAATAAAAACTCAAAAATGGTAACCAAAGCCCTTGCACAACTTTGAAGTCCAATAATTGGCCGCGGAAATAAAAATACATTTCGGACTCCTTAGTTTAATAAGTTTTAGGTGTTTTTCTTTAATAAAACATTTAAAAAGAAACGGGGTTTCAGCTTTTATTTTTTCACACGTGGTTGACATTTCTGTGGAAATAACCATATCCATTTTTTTTTATTCAAAAAAAATTTTTTGCCGACCAGTGATATACTTTTTTATAATAATTTTTTTTTCAAGTACTTTTGAGATATTTGGCCATGCGTACTTATGTATATATATGGTCACGTATGTTGTTTTTTTTTTTTTTTGTATGAATTATTCCAAAATTAAAGAAAATTATAAAAGGTATTGATTTTTTGTTAACTAAATAAATGATTGCACAAATAGTAATAATATTTTGTCGATTTTATATGCAGCCAAATTATGAATAAAAATTCGCCGGGAGTTTTCTCCCTTCTCCCATTTTTCCTATGTAAATTCAATTGTAAAAATGGGAAAAGGGAAATAACTCCCGAGGAATTTGTATTCATAATTGGGCAAATTATTTTTCACAATTATTTTGTCACTACGATTTTTTTCAGCCTTTAGAAACTATGTTAAAACACCGTGCTGGTGTTGAGAGACCCTTTAAAAATGACGTCTATCGTTTTAATATTCCGATTAATGGAACCTACTATTATGTTGCAATGGAAGGTGCCACTCCTATGCTATCCTTTTTTGATGCATTAAGTTTTCAGCCATCCACGACATGGCAAATGAAAGAGATGAGACGGGAAATTTTAATAAAATTCTTTAATCATTTAAAGTATCTATTAAATAAATGGCCTGAAACGCAAGGAAGGGCTGAGCTGGTGCTCTATTCTAGTAAGTTGTTTCAACTGCATTATTATAATGATTATATCTAAAAAAAACCAGGGTCCGCAAATAACGATTATTTTTCAAATTTAAATATCGAACTAAAAGGAAGTGCTACGTGCATAAGAAATATACCAAGATAATCCTTGTTATATGGACTACCTTTAGATGCAATAGTTATTATTTTAGAGTTTTATTTATTCGTTAGAAAATAAAAATGATTTTTGATTTTTATTTTTGCTTAGAAAATAAATATTTTTAAGTTTTATTTATTCCTCTAAAAATAAACGTTATTTCTTGATTTTTATTTATTCCTCAGAAAATAAAAATTATTTTTTGAATATTATTTTTTTTGCTTAGAAAAGTCATTTTTAAATTGAATGAAATACAAAAAGAAATTAATTTAATTTAACAAATTAGAGTTTTTGCACGGAAACTAGGGATAAATTTGCCCATAAATAAATGTAACCTAAAAATAATTTTTATTTTCTTAGGAATAAAAAGAAAACAAGTAACATTTATTTCTGAGGAATCATTAAAACTCAAGAAATAGCTTTTGTTTCTGAGGAACAAAGAAAAATCATAAATTTAATTTTATTTTTTAAGCGAAAAATAAAATTCAAGAAATAATGTTAAAAAGTAATTTTTGAAATAAAACTAATAATAATAAATTTTTATTGAGTCTTTTCTTTTTTCTTTTTGACAATCGAAAGGTTGGAATTAACCATATGATATTTTACAGATGTTTCTTAGAACTATATTCGTCTTGTTCTAATACACGCTAATTGTATACGCTACATGCTAAAATATAAAAATGAGTATCACAAAAAAAAAAAATCGTGTTTATTTGGATGTTAAAACACAGTGCTTGCTCATGGCACTTACTTTAACGAACAGAGCCAAAGTCTGTAAAATTCAAAAACTAAATAACACTTAAAAACAACATAAAAACGATATGTTATGTTAAAAAACAAACATTGAAAACAGTGATTAACAGAGTTGTAGAAACATATGTTATACTAAAAACCGATACGTACATGTGCAAGAGTTTGACAGGTACTGACATTTGAAGTTAATAAACAATAAATTGAATAATTTATATAATTTTTGTTTTTTGTTTTCACTAAAGATAAAATAAACAAGCTATTATTTTTAATATAATAGTCAAATGTAAGGCCATATGAATAAATATGATAGAGGTATTTGAAAAAAAATATTTTAATAGTAGCCTAAATATATACATATTCTATAAATATAATTCTTAATGCTAATATCTCAGAGGATTTTATATTAGCCCCTATTGGAGCCTGGTGCGGATTTGAGGTAGAAGTCCCGTTGGAGGTTGGCGTCAATGCTGACGTTTACGATGCCGATGGGAGACAGGTATGTAGAATTGTTCCAATCAGTATATCTTTCCGCTTCAAAGATTTCGTTCATAAGGTGATTATCGTGTAATTCAAGCTGCTCCATCAAACGCTTTTGTAACGTGAGCGCGTAGTCACAGAGTGGTGTTATATTTGACTTTTCGTAGATATACGTGTTGGAAAAGCGTTTAGTTGGATTTTGAAAGTTCTTTCCCAAACATTTTCTCAGAATGGACCTCTCAAAGATTTCAAGCTCTTTTGCGGCAAGTGGGGAGATGGTAAACCAAATCGGAAAAGCATATATGAGTATTGGCCTAATAGCCACCTTGTACAGGAGTAATTTAGTTTTTTCAGCTAAAAATTTACTATGCATTACTCTGGAGAAGATTCCTGCAATTTTTTTTGCCTTTGATAAGAGGGTTCTGCTGTGAATGTTAAACTTCATTAATTTATTAAACTGCACTCCGAGATATTTTATGGATGATTTAAATGGGATCTCAGATCCTTCAAGGGAGAGTGAAAGAATTTTGCTTTCTGGCACAACGATACGATGACATTTACCAGAGGCGTTCCTGATACAAATCGCTTCGGATTTGGTTGCATTAATTTGGATACCCCATTTTTTGTAGTAATTGTTAATGATGTTAAGATGTGCAGTAGCCTCAGTAAGAGCCCTAAGAGGATATTCGTCATGCGCATAAATCATGCAATCATCGGCATATAATATTGCTTTTGAGCCGGCGATACAATGTGGAAAGTCGTACAGAAATATGTTGAACAATAGAGGTGCCAACACGCTGCCCTGCGGTACACCACTTTTAACACTTCCAAGAGACGAAGGTAAGTTATTAATTTCCACACAAAATTCGCGGTCAGTAAAATAATTGGAAAACATTTTTACCAAGAAGGGGTCAACACCGAGTTCTACGAACTTGTACAAGATCCCATTGTGGCACGCAGAATCAAAGGCTTTTTGTATGTCCAGGGATATAGCTACTGTGCAACGTTTTTCCCTTAGATTGTCTGTGACATCAGTATGGAATTTCAGTAATGCGTGTTGAGTGGAATGATGCCGCCTGAATCCAAATTGGTAAGGTGGAAGGGGACAGAATATAAATTCATTTTCCAATTTTCTTTTTAGGATGTGCTCGAAAATTTTACCAATATTGGATAATAACGAAATGGGCCTGAAATCATCAATCTGAATGCTGTTGTGTTTCTTTTTTATTGGAATGATTTTAGACGACTTCCAAGCCTTAGGGAAGTAGCAATTATTTAGGCAATTGTTGAAAAGGCACTCCAAGAGTTGCAGGGAGCTGTCAGGTAATTTTTTAATTACAAGGTTGGAAATATTATCAACGCCGCTAGATTTTTTGTTGTTGATTGTATTTATGATTTCTTTTATTTCAGCACAGTTTGTGAAATGATAGCTGTCAACGTTTTGCATGGAGTTAAAGGCGTTATCAAATGAATAAATATGACGAGGAACTTCTGAGATGTAAGATGCAGCTCTTTCATTTAGATTTGCCACTGGGCAATCGGGTAGATTTTCACTGTACACAGACGAGTAATATGTACGAAACGCTTCACCTATTTCAGATTCATTTAAAACTGCTATGCCATTCACGTTGATTTGTTGAGGGAAGACAGATTTCTTTTTCCCCGACATGCGATAAATCTCCTTAAAAGCAGACGTGCCGGGCTTTATTTTTTCCAATTTACTGTTGAATTTATAAGCTTGATCGATACTGACCAGATCTTTTAGAATTATTTTTAATAGTCCAATTTGTTTCGAGATAATGTTGTACTCCCTGCTTGACCTATCGCCAGTACGGTGGTATATTTTTTTAAGTTCTTTTTGCCACTGATGCTTTACACGGAACATTTTTCTTATATTTTCAGGTAAGGGTGTTTTGTTATGTTTTAATTCAATTTTAACTGAATGCCTGTTGGAGGTTGAATTAACGATTTCATTGAATTCGTTAATAAGTCCATCAATTTCATTGTTTCTAAGATTTCTATATCCAGGAGGCATAATAGAGTTCACTGCAATATCTATATCTCGTTTGAAGTTGCTCCAGTTCGTGTTTTTATATGATGTATAAAAACTAGGCGATCTTAGGGAAAAGACTGCGTTTTCCAATTTCAGTTCCAATTTTAGAGGAAAATGGTCCGAGAACGTTGCCAGGCTGGTCACTTTAAAATTCGGGGTTTCTCTATTTACTAAGTGGGAACTGAGAAGAAAGTGGTCTAAGAAGGAGTTGCCATTGGGGTAAGTTGGCTTATTGTCACAAATGCGCGTAATATCAAGGGTATGGTCATGAAGCCAGTTAAATAATGATTTTCCATTAATATTTTCAGAATGGTCACCCCAGGATGTATTTTTGGCGTTCAGATCACCACCCAGGATTACGGAGTCATAACTACGTGCAGCGTTTAGGATTGAATTAAGTCCAATACCTAAAGCATCTCGGGGCAGATTCGTAGGAACGTGGATGGATCCAACTAGAATTTTTTTAATACTGCTGTTGAATTTAATTTCAATTTGAAGAAAAGTGGTGTTGAATTGGAAGACGTCAATAAAAACCCTTTTAAAAGAGATTGTTTTTTTCAATAAAATTGCCACACCAAGGGGGGATTTATCATAAAAAAAATTGTAGCCGTCTATAAATATACGCATGTTGCCCCTAAGGTGGCACTCTTGCACAAAGGCAATGTCAATTTTATTATAGTGTAGGGTATTAGAGAGTTCGATTTGCCGGCCTCTGTCAACCAGTGACCGCACATTAAATGTTATGAAGTTCAGATGTTTAGGGAGTTTTACTGACTTTATTGTACAGACGCACAAATTCTGCCTTTGCGTCTGACTTTGACATAAGACGGTATTCTTTAAGAAAATTTTCAATTTCTTGTTCTATAGTAAGTTCCTCGGGCTGCATAAAGTATCTGGTCAGCTTAAGAAACTCATCAACAACTGAATTTTTTCCAGTGTTGGTGTTAGTATTCTGGTTAAATAGGTTAGCAAACGACTTACCCGGAGAAATATATGAGGTTGCTACTCTCCTGACATTGCGACTAGCAATTTCCTTTTCCTCTTGAACTTTTATCATTTTCTGGCGTTTAGTTTGAACGTACTTTTTGTAGGCGCTACAACCCCTCCAGTTTGCTGGATGGCCGACTTCACCGCAGTTCACGCACGTTGGTTGGTTGCCATCTTGATGTTGTAACAGGCATTTGCCAGGTTCATGTTTCTGGTTGCATTTCACACACTTAAATTCTGCGTTACAGTTTTTTGAGATGTGTCCCCAGTGCTGGCAACGACGGCATTGAATTTCCTTTTTCTTGTTATTAGGCTTTTCCCACGATACAACCTGGCTTGCAACAATTTTGATATGTTTAACATCATCTTTGTTCTTCCCAGGATGGAGAGTCACTAAAAAAAGACCAGTCACATAATCATTTTTGTATGAGTGGGCCGTAGAAAAATTTGAGACTTTTGCCACCACTCCTGGAACCTCTTGATCCAGTTTGCCCTTTATTTCTTCGGATAGGGTTCTGTAGTCGAGTCCACGTAGAACCAACGACACTTGTTTTAATTCCTTCGGCGTGAAAGAATAAGAGTTCACACCCTTTTCCCTCAACATTGCCATCATTTCAGAATGTGCAGCAGTGTCTGAAAAATAAATTTTGCTTTTGCGGCGATTCACGTTTTTAATTTTAAATGAAATCTTTGGCGTAATCCCCTCCAGTTGGCAGGTTAAGGCTTTAATGTCTTGATCAAAAATAAAAATCGGCGGACACAGTTTTTTCCTCGGTTCCGTAACATTTGCAGTTATTGTGTTAACAGCGTCCGTGTTGGAGTTGTTGGTATTTCTGCTACTCGCACCGTTTGTATTTTGAAAGTCAAGATCTCCCAGAATTGAAAAGCGGTTTTGGTTGTTAACATCAAATGATGTTACTACGTCAATATCATCCTGGGATTCGTCAAGTCTTTTCTTCCTTTTCAGGCCGCCAATTTTAGCCCCTTTAGTGCCGTCATCCATATGTATGTATATGTATTTAATTAGTTTTGTTTAAAAACGAAAAATTAAAATATTTTTATTGCTTTTGTATTTATTTAATATTCAGTTTTATTTTAAACAAATTTTTTTTTTTTTTTTAATTTTTGTTATTTTTCTCTATTTTATCTTCTGCAATAAGTCATACAATTTATTTTTCTTATTTTATAGATTTAAAATATATACACACGTGTTCAACGTGTTTGTCCCGAAGTTTTTTTTTTTTAAAAATTAATTTTTTTCTAAAAAAGTTCTAATTGTTTTGCGTGCTTATTGTGTTGTTTATCGCAATTTTCCACTGTTTTCATTCATGGATTGTTTTACTTTATGCGAATTCGTTTTGATATTTTAAAAACATTTGGGTAATTTTTATTATATTACAAAAGTTTTAGTTAAATTTATTTGTTCTTCGAAATAAAACTAATAAAAGTTGCGGTCCCTGCTAAAAACAAGTAATGTGCTGTTTTCACAACAAAAGTGAGTGCTTTTTATCAGGGGTGTTATGGAAATCGAAAACGCAAGAATTTTAAACGTCGTTTTTTAATAAGAATTCTGTAATAAAAGAATTTTATGACAAATATTATACAAATATTTCTCTATTAAACAGAATTTTATAACAAAATTTTTAAATATTACGTTAAAAGTTTATTAAAAACAACTTCCAAATTCTTGCGTTTTTGATTTCAGAACACCCCTTTATATAAATTTGACTATACGTCCAATCACTTGCGTTGTAAAAACAGCACATAAGTGTGTTATATTCGGCTATGACGAATTTTGTATAATCTTTACCATGGTACGATAAGAACAGAAGGTAATATAAATACCGTTCTTTAGATAGATACAAATAAATATATTTTGTGCCGCGCCCACTTCTCCAATCCCGCATAAATTGCTGGATGTTGTGTACATATTGATAACCAATATGCTTGTACCTAATTTGAAAATCTTGACTCTTTCCGGTCTTTAGATATATAGAAATTTTTAAGGTCTTTGTATGGGAAGTGCCACGTCTCCTTCTCTAATCTGGCCAACTTATTAGAGAGGTTGTTACTAGATAGCCTTATTTGGAAATTTTGGCTCCTGTCATTCTCCAGATATATAGAATAACTTAAAAGAAAACAAGGGATTTATGTCTTCGATAACCCCATTTCAACATACACACAGACAGACGGACATTGTAAAATCAACTTCGCTAATCATAGGGACACAGAATATACATACTTTATAGGGTCTCAGATCCATATTGTAGAATGACAAACTTATAAATATAAACCCTTGTACCTTGGGTGAAGGTTATAATTAAGCGTTTCCCATAAATAACGCAAGATTAAATTAAATAGAAAATTGTTTTGATAATAAAAAGATAATGTCTCATGCAATATTATTTGATTGTTTCGCGGGCTGTATGGTAATATAATTTCATTTCAGCAGAAAGAAATATGTTTTTATCACGCACGAGTAACAGGCAGCCCCATTTTCAATAAAGTAAGGTGCAGCCCAAATCTTGAGTTTTTATGAGAAGCAAAGAAATGTTTTTTGCCTTTCGTTCTTAAAACTCAAGACGATGGCTAAAACCTGAAGCGTGTGAATTAGCTATAAAGGTTATTTTGCTCTAAAATGCTCATTGATCTCTTAATGTTCAAAAATTCATTCAACAATCTCTTTTCACTTTGCATGGTAATTGGGAATTTACTGCACAAATGGCGACAATTTTGGGAAACCCTAAGCCTATAAGCATATTAAATTCTAGGTGTTTTAAAGCTTTGATTTTTTCTTATATATGTATACATACATTAAGTTTTTCTTATTTTGATGCAGGTTATAAATCTGATGGCCGTCCACAAGATGTGGGTGATGTTCTTCTTAGTCATATTACTAATATGTGGAACGAGGGAGAAATCTGAAATGCCTTGAAACAGTTTTTATTTGCATGCTCTCTAGACAAAGTAAACGTTAAGATCAATAAATATTAAAAAAAAAATAAACGATGAAATATTTATATTTTCGACAAATTGCAATTCCAACGATTTGCGTTTTTTATTTTATTTAATTAATTCGCCAATGAAACTAAAATTTTTTACTGGCTAGTATTCTTAAACTAATTAATTCTCAATCTAAAGTATCTAGTATGTACATATAAAACAAAAAAGGAAAAATTTGGGATTAAAGTTATCTTAAAACATTTAAAAGGTTATTTTTGATGACAATAGGATCACTGAAATCAATGTGTATATGTTAATTGTTAAATTCAGCCCCCTGATTCTGGCAGTCGTGATCGAGTACTTTCTCGATTCGTATTCTCGTTCAGTAGCGACTGAAAGAATAAGAAATAAAATTGCTTTCGAATCGAGAAAGTACTCGATCACGACTTTCAGAAGTAGGCCCTGAGCTCATTGTGCGTAAAGGATCAAAATTTGCAAAATTAGACCGAAAGAATTGAAGTCTAAAGCTTCATACAGACTATGGTCAGATCTGACAATGGTGCCATTGTCAGATGCATTAATTTAACACATCTGCCAAATAAAAATAGCGTACAACGTTCACACAGTTGCAAGACATTTTTAGTCAATTTTAATGACAACATTGTATGATCTGACTACCGTCTGTACGAAGCTTTAGGGGAAGATAATTTCGAAAAGAGCGAAAAGAAACTGAGAACGCAACATTACGAAGTAGTGAGGCAATTTCACCGTTTAACAAATTTAGCATGAAGAAAAAAAATAAAATGCGCATAGGAATAGCTTATCCCTTCAACAATAAATTTCAGTTTATCAATAGTAGTATGAAATGGGAATTTAGCACATTTAAACGAAACCTTGTTAATTAATTTTTTGAATCCCAAGAAAAACTTTCATAACTAATATGCATGTGGCAGTGTAAATAAAACTGAACTGGCAAAATAAAAAAAAGTAATTTGTTTTTATTTTTGTTTTTTCTTTACCCACTTACAACTACATTTAGAGTTGACAAAAAATCAACCAATTGTAGTCGGGACGGTGAGAAAAGATAAACTCCTTTTTATTGTTGTTGTTTTTGTTTAAGCTTTTATATTGTTACAAGTAAAACTGGGGTTTAAAATTCTTATTTGCTTAACAGTTTTATTATAATATATAATAATAATATCTTTAGTTTTTCTAAAATTTTTGGATGAAGTTTCCTGACGATCTGGCCTAAGCACCAGTGAAATGCGCATAGGAATAGCTTATCCCTTCAACAATAAATTTCAGTTTATCAATAGTATGAAATGGGAATTTAGCACATTTAAACGAAACCTTGTTAAATAGAAAGTTTGTTGTATTTATGTCGTTTACGACAACGACACTCATAATAAGGCCGAATATATAGATAAAAACGACCAAGGAAACATTTCTGAGGAGTTATTTTTTAATACATAAAACAGCTATGCCGAGATCCAAGGACGGAAAAAATACTATCATCCCACCCAATACAAAAAGTCTTTAAATCTCTTACATAATTTATTGCGTTGTATGAAAAATGTTTGGTTTCATGAACAAACGGCACCCCAAACTCCCCTCCGCCTAACAACCATAAAGTTCACTCCATATTCTATTCGCTGCCACTATCATGTTTAATTTTACATAAAATGTCATATGGCCAATTTCACCAATTCTATTTAAATATCAATTCATATTTAAATAAAGTTTTTCATATAAATTTACTTTATTGGCATGAACAACGAATTTTAAACATAAATTGATATTTAAATAATGTGCTGTTTGCACAACACAAGTTATTGAACGTATAGTAAAATTTATATGAAATTGGCCATTAACAGAAAAAAAATTAAGATTGGCTGTGTTATATCTGTGTTATATGTTTTGTTATTTTAATTAGATTTAAAAGATAGCTGGTCGTGTTTGTAGCTAACTGTTATCTTTACCTATTTCAACGTTTATTTTGTCTACGTGTTTTTACCTTCAGTTTTACACCATAGGTTTCTATGCACAGCTAGATTTCTTTTTCTAGAAATTACCTGCATAAATAGAAGTTAAAAATAAAAAACTGCCCACTTTTATAGTCATTACATTGAACTGTCACAGGTATCGAATGTTTCTACACATTTTAATAAGAATCGTTTAAAATAGTTTTAGTCCAAGAAAGTTTAAATTGTTCAAAATTTTTCAAAAAAACCAAAAATAATAAAACCATTCAGCGCAATACCCCCTTATAAACCTGTTTACAAGAGGCATGATTTTTATATGGCGAATTCCTACTTGAAAGCAATGCTTTAAAACAATTTGATGACTGATGCATTATAAAAAATGTATTTTCCATGTTCGGTAAATTTCGGGAATGATCGTAAACACATTTTAAAATCATTTTAATACAACCTGCTTCCTTGTAAGGGAAAAACAGAAGCACATAGAACATTGTTCGTGAATTTTTTCTTTAAAATAATAATTTTAATTATTTACTTGCAACCTGCTTACTTATATAAGGATAATGCGAAATTATTCAATAATTTGTATCAACATAAATTAAAAGTTCACTTAAATGGTATTCGCTTTTCTGCTGCTTCTTTGTAGTGTGTAATAGCCAGCGCATATATCAGCGCTCATGTAGTTTTCGGTCTTCGAGAAACCTAAAAATTCTTTACTGGGAATTTACTTATGTAGGTATGTATAAGAAAAACCAACAATTCTTAAAAAAATTATGTATGTATGAAACTTTTGTTTGAGTTAAAGTTAAATAAAATTCAGTTTAAAATGTACTCTTATTGTTTATAAGGTTCAGAAAACCAGCCGTGATTCTAACATCCCAATGCCATTTCGTCGATATCATATTTTTCTACAGATTAGCTAGAATTAGTTTCCTGTTCCTTCAACTTAGCTTGAGCTCTTGCTAAAATGCGTTTTTTCCATTTTTCATAGTCTTCAATTTCCGTGCGTAGTTTTGTGTTATTAATAGTTTTTTTAATACTATCAGAAGTTGCAGCTGTTGCTTGATCTTCAAAATGTTGTTTTTTTAAATTATTATCCATGCCATCGTTATAGTGCTTAGCAATAAACTTTTCCCATCTTTGTTCTAATTGCTGCCACTGCGAAGGTCTTAAATTACTAAAAGGGATTAATTTGGGTTTAGAAACTTTTTGCTTGCACATCTTACAAGCCATGAATACCGCCATGGCGGCATATTGTGGATGGCTTACGTCTACATCTTTTGAATGTTCAGTTGCAATGACTTTGCGATATAGATCTAAAAGTTTTTCAGCTTTATTATTCACTTGGTTAAGGCCCAACTGCACGCAAATGTCATTGACACCTAGAAGTTTGTTGAGGTCTAGAAGTTTTTCAACCATTCTTTTGTTGTTGGCATATTGAGATTTACGTGAAGCAGAAAGTTTTATGGCTTGTTCCTTTTGAATAAAAAACATAGATAGGTATCTCCAACCTAGTCTTTATAGTTAAAAAGCTTATATTTACCTTACTAACTGGTATTCCCAATAAATTGGCTGCTATATCTGCACATAGTACTATTTTACAATATTCATTGAGTTGTAGTGGCACATTAGTGGAACGCAAATCCAATAATCTCACCAATTCCGTGGTTTTTCTTCAATAAAATAAGTTCATATGTATGTTAGTATATTAAATTAGGCTTAAATCTAGTTTAGCAACGCAGCTCAAAACAAAATAAAAATTACATAGAGTGATATAAATTTTAAAAATAAAAAAGAAAATATACCTATGGAAAAAGTCTCGGAAACCCAGTTTTCAAGTAATGGACCTCTGAAGTTTTCATAACTTCTTATATTTCAATTTTCTATCACCCTATGTAAAATATTTGTTTTGGAGCTGCATTGGTTAACTAGATTTGTTACTTAAATTATGCTTTGTATGTACATATTAAATTTAACGTTGGTAAAATTTTATTGCACTTACCCTAGCACATTTGGCTCATCTCTTAAGCCCATTTTAGTTAACAATTGCTCTATTAAAGTGGTCATGACTGCTATTAAAAGTTATTGCCAAGGTTAAATTTTTTCGCTTACTCTACTGTTTTCTTAAAAAAAACCAATTTATTTTTTAAACTGTTTACTTTGCGAAATTGTTTGTTTACAAATAGATCAGCATAAAAAAAGGCGCAAAAAACAACTTTTGGCGACAGCTGTGAAGTAGAGCTGCAAAACTATCGATAGTTGTCCCAATCGGTAGGTTCGATAGTCATGTTAAAAACTATCGATAGTATTGAACATTTTTTGTGTACCACTTCTGTGGATACGGTAGTCAATAAAGGTGGAAGTAAAGGCTAGATAACACTATCTCACAAGTCTTACGTATTCCATAATGCTTTGTGGAATAGAAATCTAATGAGTTTTGTTGCGATTGTCAAAAAATCTAATTTAACATGACAGTTTGTGTTTACACCATCACACAAAGTATAAACACTCACATATGAAATAAAATGCAACCCTGATCCAATGAAAAGTATTATTGTTTAGAAATTTTTCAAAAAACGATGAAGTCGTATGGGATGTCAAACTTTTTTCATAATACTTGTCATTTTCGTGACACATTGCATTCACACTATCACACTTTGTCATATTACTTGAGTTTTTGAAATGTATTAATACAAAGTATAATAGTGTAATCTAGCCTTAATAGGCTTTTTACACTGATCAACATCTACCATCAAAGATGTAGAAAATGTGAAACACTCGTTTACATTGCTCACATCTACCATCAAACAAAAATGTCGCCATTTTTTAAAAAAAAATTTTTAAATAAAAAATGTGTTTTTCTCACAAAAGTGCCAAAATTTTAAAAGAAAACCAAAAAAATGTATTTGAAGTACAATTTGTTTAAAAATATAAAAAATACTTAGCAAAAAAACATTGCCATAAAAGATAAAACAATGAAAAAGTTTTAACAATTCATTAAGTGCCGGCTCACACACGTCAAGTTTGACTCGTCAAGTCTTGAGCTTTTAGGAGGGAAAAGAGAATGCCATTTATTTTCCGCTCTTTCCTAAAAACTCAAGACTTGACGAGTCAAACTTGACGTGTATGAACCGGCACTTACAGAAAACGTTTTTCAGGTATAAAAGACCAGCTTTAAATTTCAGTGTCATCTGTAGTTAATAATATGTAAATACCGAGGTATATTTACACAAGGTAAGCTCGTTGGCCCATATGTTTGTCAGCTGTTTACCCCTAGTTGGAACCCAAACGTCAAATTTCGTGTAAATGAGCCAAAAATTGTACATGTGTGAGTTAAATTGTTTTTGTTTTATATGAAGACAATTTTGACAACTCGGTTCTTTTTATAGAGCAGCATGTCTACACTCCCAAATGAGTCTACCTTGTGTAAATATACCTTGGTAAATACATAAAAGGCAAATTCATAAAGGTGACATTTTCGAGTCATCTGTTTAATGTTTATTTCCTTCTGTGTATACTGAATGTTTACATTTTACGAAAAAATTTGTTAAAATTTAAAATTCAATAAAAATATAAATTCTTGAAAAAAAACTTATATAGTTGTTATAAAACAAAAAATTGAACATAAAATATAAACACAAGGATTTTAAAAGGCGTAAGGAAAAAGTGGAGCCACAATAAATTTGCAATACAGGAAAAAAATTTACCTTCTAAAGCAATTGTGTGTATATTTTATAAACAAATAATTTTGACTTATTCCGATTTCTGTATGATGTGTTAAATTCCCAATTTTTCAGATTTGAAAAATACACTGAAATTTATGGTTGAGGGAAAGCTAGCTTCTATGCGCATTTCACTGGTTGCTTAGGCCAGATCGTCAGGAAACCTTTTCCAAAGATTTTAGAAAAGCTAAAAATATTATACAATAAAACCTAACAGCTTCGTTCACAATCAGAGAAACAATTTCGTTTTTTTTCCATTTTTCTTCTTCCCAAATTATATCATATATTTTCCAAGGTATATTTACACAAGGTAGACTCATTTGGGAGTGTAGACATGCTGCTCTATAAAAGGAACCATTTTGTCAAAATTGTCTTCATATAAAACAAAAACAATTTAACGCACACATGTACAAATTTTGGCTCATATACACGCAATTTGACGTTGTGGTTCCAACTAGGGGTAAACAGCTGACAAACATATGGGCGGAAAAGGTTTCCTTTTTTAATGATTAACAAATCACTTCAATGTATGGGTAATCATCTCGATTTTGAAGTGATTAGAGCTTTATCACGTTCAAACTGATTATGCTATGTTCACATTTGGCTTCTTAAACGCGTTTAAGCAGTTCGAACGTGATTAAGCTCTAATCACTTCAAAATCGAATCACTTCATAAATCACATAGAATCCACTGAACATACCTCAAATGTAGAATCGCTAACATGATCGTGTACAACCGGCCACGATTTCTGCTTAATGTTTTTATTTTTTCCTTAAATAATTCATAAATTTTCACAATTTCACCGTCAAAATGATTAAAATAATCTTCTGATAACTTTATAAGTGTTTTTTCCATTTTTAATACTTTAAAGAAATATAAATTTGTTTGTTGTGTTTTTTTCTTTATCATCTATCATCTTAATCATCTTAACCCCGGGTCTCCACGTAGCAATATTTATTGCGGCAAACGTCAAATTTGATTGCTCCATTAAATTTGCGACGTATAGACCGCATATTGCCATGAGTGGCAATCTATTGCGCAATGATTGCTCTTCTGATTGCTTGAGCAATTATTGCTTATTAATCTGCTG
Source organism: Pollenia griseotomentosa (assembly GCA_963931875.1). NCBI lineage: Eukaryota > Metazoa > Arthropoda > Insecta > Diptera > Polleniidae > Pollenia > Pollenia griseotomentosa. Next base: position 147,552,835 of record OZ007564.1, read on the forward strand.
TCAAATCAGTTGTAATTTATCTGACATTTTATTTCTCTGTACGGTTGTTTATATATTTGTGTGTTTATTTATTAAAATAGCAATTTTTTCAAATGCAAATAAACAAAAAAGTAATACAAAATACAGCTACGACAATTACAATTATTTATTTTATTAAGTTAATTTATTAATTGAAAAAAGAAAATTTAACAACCACTTGAAAACACAACATTAAACATTTGTTATAAATACAGCCACAAAACTTTGGACAACTACTCGCGGTGAAAATGGCAAATTTATAGCAAAACAATTTCAAGTGTTCTCCAGCAATACAATCAGCAATTATTGCTCCATTGTTCTGCCGACGTTTTTGCTTTTGCTTAGCAATAAATATTGCTACGTGGAGTGCCAGCGTAAATGTATTGTGAACGGCTTCGATTAGCTAAATCAACATTTTGCTTAAACGCGTTTAAAAACCTAATAGCCTTTTCACACTTGTCAACATTTAACATCAATTTGCGAAGATTTTGGAATTTTCCCATAAGAAATACATAGGGCTAAAAATCAAAATTTTTCAACATCTTTACCCCGGGTCTCCACGTAGCAATATTTATTGCGGCAAGCGTCAAATTTGATTGCTCCATTAAATTTGCGACGTATAGACCGCATATTGCCATGAGTGGCAATCTATTGCGCAATGATTGCTCTTCTGATTGCTTTAGCAATTATTGCTAAGCAATCTGCTGTCAAATCAGTTGTAATTTATCTGACATTTTATTTCTCTGTACGGTGGTTTATTTATTAAAATAGCATTTTTTTTTTTCAAATGTAAACAAGTAATACAAAACACAAAACGACAATTACAATTAATTATTTTATTAAGTTAACTTATAAATTGAAAAAAGAAAATTTAACAATCAATTGAAAACACAACATTAAACATTTGTTATAAATACAGCCACAAAACTTTGGACAAAAATTGCAAATTTATGGCAAAGCAATTTCAAGTGTTCTCCAGCAATATAATCAGCAATTACTGCTCCATTGTTCTGCCGACGTTTTTGCTTGTACTTAGCAATAAATATTGCTACGTGGAGACCCAGCGTCACAGAATGTTACCATCTCATTTTGCTCCCTTTTATAGCCTTTTCACACTTGTCAACATTTAACATCAATTTGCGAAGATGTTGGAATTTTCCCATAAGAAATACATAGGGCTAAAAATCAAAATATTTCAACATCTTTATAGCCTTTTCACACTTGTCAACATTTAACATCAATTTGCGAAGATGTTGGAATTTTCCCATAAGAAATACATAGGGCTCAAGGCAAATTCATGTAAACGGTGGTGTCGATACTACAACAAGTAACAACACCAAAAACACAACAATGTATTTTTTCGTTGCTTTCGTTGATCCATATGTCAAAATCACAACGAACTTTGACATTTCTCTCTCTAATTAAGAAAAAAAAGTAGCACAGCTGTGTTTTCAACGCCACCTGAAAAATGAATTCGCCTTGATAGGGCTCAAAATTTTTCAACATCTTTACAGAATGTTAATATCTCATTTTGTTCCCTTTTACAATTTTCGATTCTTTTAGTGTCATCACTAGAAAAGTGGCAATAAATTCTATTATAATTGTGGCATCACTGACTAAATGGAAGTTGCTTTGAAAGCAGCGTTACCATTTCTCAAGTTTTTCTTATTTTGCAAGCCTTATTTTGCTTCATATTGCTTAAATTATTAAACAAAATGATTGAGAAATACATTTTGGTGTTATCTTTGTGAATGTAACCTTTTTTGTAGAAAAAAAGTATTTAAAAAAAATAAAAGTTTTTTTTTTAAAAATGGCGTTTCAAGTGTGAACGCGTATTTCACATTTTCAACATCTTCCATGCGTTCCTCCGAAATGTATGCAAGTGTACAAAGGGTATAACCCTGCGGCCACACGATCAAGTTGTTCTTGATAGGCTTTTACATATACTGCTTATCAAAATTTACATAAATTTAAAGCTGTGACGTAGGCTGCACTCAATTTGTAAGCAATTTAATTTCAAGATTTCATCAAAAAAACAATTTATAAAGACAAATATATAATCAGCTGTTAGGTTGAAAGTATAATAATTTTCTTCTTCTTTTCTTAAATTTTTGTTTTTATTTATTAAAAAGCAACAATTAAACACTTTTTCTCTATAATTTAATATATGGTTGCTCCTGCTGTTGTCACTTCAAAATAAAATGCAAAATGAATGCTTGACAGCTGATCCAGCAAATGTATGTTCTAATGTCAAGCACACGTACACGAGCTTGATGTCAAGCCTTTGACCAGTGTATTTGGGCCTTTAGTAAAAAAGTGAGAGTGTATTGAAAATTGAATGGAATTGAAAGGCTCTCTCTTGATCAAAAAGAGGGTATTAACTCAAAATTTAGAAATTATTAGTAGATGCACAACAGTTTTTAATTTACTATTAAGGTATCTGTACACGGTTAAAATACTTGACATCACGGCGAATTCACTCGTGTACGTGTGCTGGACGTAATATTCGCGAACGTTTTGCGACGTGGAAGATAATACCTACATGAGTCTCATACGATTTTTAACATGAACGAGTCTTTCATGTCTTTACCCATGTCTTAAACGATTCCTACAACGATTGAAAAAGCGTCTTTTGGTGTGCTATGGAAGAATCTCACTCGTGTTACAGTTTTTCCCGTATGAGGAATAGTCTACGATTTAAAAATGCGGTAGCTGGGTATGAAGTAATTATGTTGTTGTTTGAAGGTTTTTTTTTTATAAAAATCGAGCAAAAATTCTGAAAAAAAACAAAATTTTAAGTTGTTCGATTTTTTTTGACAATTTTTCGAAACGTGAAAGACGATTTTTTTATTTTTTTTCTCAGGAAATTGACGATTTCCTCACAAATTTATCTGGCAGCCCTGCTGAAGGCGCATTTATGTTAACAGTGGTGGCCAAGGTATATTTACACAAGGTAAACTCGTTGGCCCATATGTTTGTCAGCTGTTTACCCCTAGTTGGAACCCAAACGTCAAATTCCGTGTATATGAGCCAAAATTTGTACATGTGTGCGTTAAATTGTTTTTGTTTTATATGAAGACAATTTTGACAATTCGGTTCTTTTTATAGAGCAGCATGTCTACACTCCCAAATAAGTCTACCTTGTGTAAATATACCTTGGTGGTGGCGATACTGTCAATTTTATGCTACTTCAACAAACACGGAGGTTTGATTTAAAATTGAAAATAATTTCAAATCAAAAGGGGAAATTATTTTCAAATTGAAAAATGCATTTATTTTCAACTTGCTTTTAAACGCAATTCTCAAATGTTTTTCAAATGTGGATTATAATAAAGGGTGGTTAAATTGTAAGGGCCGATGTTGAATGTGAACCACACCTAAACGCCAAGTTTTTTTCCGAATTTTATTTGACATTTCTCTATTTCAGACTTACTCAATTTGAACTATGGAGAGATACACAATCCAACAACGTGTTAAAGTTATCCAGAATTATTATGAAAATGGATGATAAATTTCGAAGAAAATCATCTTCAGTGATGAGGCACATTTTCACCTCAGTGGATTTGTCGATAAGCAGAATTTCCGCATTTGGGCGAATAATAATTCAAGAGTGATTGTCGAAAAATCAATGCACCCACAAAGAGTGACTGTTTGGTGCGGTTTATGGGCTGGCGGCATCATCGGGCCGTATTTTTTCCAAAATGAGGCCGGTCAGGCAGTTACTGTGAATGGTGTTCGCTATCGTGAGATGATAACGAACTTTTTATGGCCCGAATTGGATGATATGGATGTGGACGATATGTGGTTTCAGCAGGACGGTGCCACTTGCCACACAGCTAACGAATCAATGGCTCTTTTGCGCGACAAATTCAATGGCCGTGTTATCTCACGTAATGGCGATGTCAATTGGCCGCCAAGATCATGTGATTTGACACGGTTGGAATTTTTTCTTTGGGGTTATTTGAAAGAAAAGGTGTACGTCGATAAGCAAGCAACAATTCAAGAGCTAAAGGATGAGATAATTCGGCACATTAACGGCATAGAACCTCCATTATGCCTCAGGGTCATCAAAAATTTGGACCATCGGATGGAGGTGTGCCGCCGTGGTCGCGGCGCCTATTTGGCCGATATTTTGTTCCATACATAATTGAGTAATACCAATATATCATAATTAAATAAAATTACAATAATTTCCTAAATAGTTTGTGTTTTATTCAAAATCAACATCGGCCCTTGAAATTTAACCACCCTTTACAATGTGGAACATAAATAAAAATATTTTATTTTTTTAATTTAAATTCACTATTTATTTAAATAAACTTTAAGATAAGCATTCGGCACCATAGCTGAAAGATGAAATAATGTTCTTTTCGTCCTCTAATTCTTGGAAAGACGTAATACTTGGCTCCCTTTTAATTTGAGGATTGTAGCACTGCGATCATACAACAAACTTAAAATTTCTTCACTTTCCCGTTTTATTTTTTTTTAATTCGTATTCTTTATCATTGTAACTACACACAAATAATTTTTGTTTTTCACAAGAAATAAATCGTTCACTTGTTCACATATTTAACCATAAAGTAACAAATGTAACGAATCGTCATTTTTAATGTTTACATTAATTTTTCGCTTTAGTATTGTCAAGTTTAGTTTTGATTTGAATTTAACATTTGATACCAATCTGACATCTAATTGATAAAACATTCAATGTCAAATGTTTATTTTCAAATCATTATCAATTTGAATATAAATAATAAAATCAAACAATTAAAAAACGTTTGAGAATTGTGTTTGATGTCAAATGATAGTCATTTCATATCAAAGGTTTGACTTCGTGTTTGTTGGGACAATATCAATGGTTAAACAATTTTAATGCAAATGTGTGGGTACATTAAGTGCTGGTTCACACTCTTACAGTTTAAGCCGTCAAGTCTCGAGTTTTTAGGAGAAGAAGGAAAAGAAATGGCATTCTCTTTTCCCTTCTCTCCTAAAAATTCAAGACTTGAAGGCTAAAACTTGAAGTGTGTGAACCAGCACTAAGAGTATTTACTTAGGATTTTTGGGGATGTAAAATTTTTTTGGGATTTTTGGGGATACAAATTTATGATTTGGGGATAAAATAAAAAAAAATGACAACTCTGATTGTACTCTGTTTCTTTACTGTGGCCCTAGATAAATACAAAAAGATTAGAATATAATTTTTATAAGATTATTAAAAATCAGTGAAGTATGAAAAAGAGAATTGTGTTAAAAAAGGTAAAAATAAAAAGAATTTAAGTTGTATACACGTTGTGATAAATTTAAAAATGAAAATGTTTCCTTCAAATTTAACAAGGATATTAAACCTCCAGAAAATAATATTTTTAACAAAAGGTTTTTTTCATATTAATTCCATATATTTAACCTCTTTAAATGTTCCGTTTTTCATAGATTACGTATTTAGTGAAAACACCTATTCATTTTTTTGTATTAAACTAATTGTATTTCCTTATAGAGTGTTAATGATTATTGTGTGTAAAAATAATGATGGCAATAGAGGCAATGGTAAGTTGAACTAGAAGAAATTTGACTAATATATTTTTGTTGGTGGAAAATAACTAAATGCACTTACAAAAAAATTGTCAGTTGTTTTTAATATTCATTTTTATTTTTTTAAATTTTGTTTTTAATTTAGAACTAATCTCATATATAATGTACATACTACATTGTTTTTAACATTTACAAAATGACCTTTATCTGCTTACTTTAATTAGAATACTAATAGTGTAAATGATAAGATTTCGTAATACAACATGATATTATTTACACAGAAAAAACATAATTAAATAAATAACAAGAAAAAATTAATTAAGCAAAGAATGAAAATATAGACGATATCGATATTTATTTAATACTAGTTGGACACCCCGGCTTCGCTCGGTAGCTGATTACTAATGATCGATGGAGCCGTTTTCTGATTTTAGGAAAATCGAAAAAAGTAGGCGTAAAAATGGGTGGGGCAAAATTTTCTTTTCGTAAAATCCTAAGTTGGACCAAATCGGTCAAGCTGTTCCCAAGTTATGCGCTTAATAGAAAAAGTGGGCGTAAAAGTAGGCGTGTTAAATTTTTCTTTCGATGAAAACTTGAAATGGATTAATACGAACATTTGGAAGAAAAATTAGTCAAATCGAAGGAGCCGTTTTCTGATTTTGAGTAAATCGAAAAAGTGGGCGTAAAAGTAGGCGGGCAAAATTACAAACCTTAGTTGGACCATGGTGATCATTTTATAGAAAAAATCTTCCAAATGTGTCAAGCCGTTCTCAAGTTATACGACAAGCAACACACAACATTTCATTTGTATTATAATGATGAATATCAAATGGCTTAAATCCAGAATATCAACTCGGCTGAACACCCAATTGATGTTGTGGCACTTTTAGTACCCTTAAATGAAGTTCTATAAAAACATTTAAGAGACATTTTATTATGCGAAGTCGATGTTAGACATATGTAAATATGTACATAAGAGTAAAATGTTACCCATATTGCAACAAATAACAAGTACATACATGGGTATATAAATAATGACTACATACATATGAAGTATATACATGCGTAGTATATATACATATATATATTGTTTACTCACAGCTATACCTATTTAAACTGACTGATTTGTCAAAACATACATAATTGCTTAAACCCTAGTACCGATATTGGTATTTTACGTGCTACAGTTTTAATAGTTATACCTACCTATTACGAGAAAGTTTACTGTGTTCTCTCAAGAAATGGTATTTAATTTTTAAAAATTGCTCTTAATGGGTTAATAAATTAGTAAGTTTTATAAATGATATGGGAGATATTTTGAAGCCTTATAAAATGATACTTGCTGTGTTCATTTACTAAAAATTGTTACAAATTTGTAGCAATTACTACAAGTAAATGTTAAAAGTACATATTAAAAAAATTTTACTAGTAACAATTGTTACAAATTTGTAACTATTTTTAGTAAATGAACACAGCTATTGACATTATTTTCAAAAGGATATTTATTTTATTTTCTTTATTTATTTATTCATTATAAATTCATATTATAACCCTGAAGGAAACCTGGGTGCAAGTGTCTCCAAGTCACCAGTTATGTCGACTATTTTGGCTTTAATACGAAAAAATTTTTATCAATAACAACTGAGAAGAACAATTCCTATAAAAGTTGAAGAAATAATAAAAGAGATTGTTATAATTTCATATTCGTACCAAAAGTGTAGACTACATTACCTAAAATGTACTAGTGATTCTCTGGTTCCAATGTCTAAATATGCTCCCAAAGGAACTACCTAGTCAGTAGCACCAATCTCATTAGTAGATCTCCAATGACACGCACATGTTAAATGTCTATTTTAAATAACATTGTCTGGGGTATAATAAGTCACTGGTACTGGTGACTGTGTCAATAGTGAACCATTACAGATTCACTGGTGACATTTCCTGCAGGGAAGTTTGTAATTTACTATGAATCTAAATATAAATTAAAGTAAGTAATGTAAATACAAAACAATATCTAAAAAAACATCTCTAATATTTCCGACTTCAATACAGAACACAAAAGTTAAAAACATAATAACAGAGATCCAAACACTCAGTAACGGCAACTTTACTAAATTAATATAGAAAATTAAAAAGCATCAGAGATTTTATTTGTTTTATTTGCCGCAGAGTTGATATTTCTGATGAGTTTAATTTATATACATATGTACATATGTAAACATATGCAAACATATATAAAAGATTTTCATTTCTTTGGCAGCCCAAAGTTAAATATTTATTTAAAACTACTTTTTAATAACAAAACACGTATTATAAGTCACTTTGTATGTATAATTAAATTCTTCTTAATATGTTAATGTTAAAACGAATATATGTATGCAATAAATATTATTAATCCTTAATATCGTATGCATATGTATTTATGTTGTATAAAATATAGTCACATAATACAAGTCATTTATAAATACATTGCAATCATTTAAATGTGTGGATTAATGAATATATTTGGGTAAGATTTAGTTAAATTAATTAGATTATTCCTCACTAGAAAAGGGTGTCTGACCATTAAAAATACACACCCCATTTAAACACTCATCCAACATTTATTTAGTTGCTTAAGTTTATTTAAAAATTCTCTATCAAAAAAATTTTTTTATTAAAAAAAAAATATATATATATATATATTAAAAACCCTTCTTCTATAGAAAACATTTCAAAGGTATTTTTTCCATAGAAATTTTTTTTGTATGTGTTAACATCAAATTTCTATTTGAAAGTAAATACATATACATATTTTAACTACAAACTAGAAAAAATCCTCCACAAAGCGATCAATTGACAATGGCTTGCCATCATCAACGATGTACACTTACACGGGTCGTATGCAAGAACTTATTGAAGCCTATAATGCAGCCGTGTCTATCCTATATCCGAAATATGCTTGGTATATCTATCCAGGTTATTTGCAATATGCCATTTATCAACGTTATATGAAATATTTCAAAGATAAATATCGCCTAGTGCCCATACCGAATACTCTTTATGAAAATTTAATTAAAAATAAATTTATTAAATCCGAACATATTATTTTTGCTTCTAAAAATATTTACGAGGAATTTGCTGAATCGGAAGAAGTAAATTTTGTTAATTTAATTGTAAGTTGTGGAAAGCAGTTTGGAGTACAACAGCATATAACAAATGGCGAGACAAAGAAGGAAAGTGAAACGCTGTTAAAACAGATACTTAATGAAGCACCCCATACATTGGTGGCACAAATAACACCGTTAAAAATTTGTCAAACTAATTGTCTTTTTGTACAGGTAATAAGAAAATTTCTTTAAATATTTATGCAAAGTTTTAATTAAATTTTTTTAGGAAAATTTATTTTCAAATTTAATGGATCGCTTTAATGTCACCAATGCCAATGTTAATAAAACAAAACTTTGGGCCAAATTAGATCATTTGAAAGAAGAACAAACCATACCAAATATTGCCATTAAAGCTCATGTTTATATTCTTAATAATCCTTACGAACTGCCTCCTGATGTTTCAGAACTCATATTAGGCAATTATTTTAATACACCACGTATTTTGCATCGAGGTCACACTTATCGCATAGAAATTAATGCCGATCTCATAGGAACAGCTCAATATGCTCATTATTATTTGATATTTGCTTACATGAAATTTGTACACTTTCGTTGCGTTCACCTGGAGGTGAAAGGTAGCGAATTTGAAATGCAAGCTGTTGTCGCCAAGGGCTTTACCAATCTTGTTCAAATTGCTCATACACACCAATTCATACCACGCCAGTTTTTAGATGATATGACCATTGTGGAGGGCTATCCTTTGGGCTTGCGAAACACCTACCAATGTCTGCGGTCATCTATTGATGCCTTTTTGCCTAGGAAAACAACTTGCTTGTCTTCGAAGCATATCTACCCCATGTTTGTTTTACAGGGAGACCGTGGTGCTGGTAAAACGAAATTGATAAATGCAGTGGCACGGGATTTGGGCATGCATTTATTTGGTGTGGATTGTGCAGAAATAGTTTCGCAAATACCGTCACATACGGAAATGAAATTAAAAACAGTTTTTGCCAAAAGCCAAATAAGTGAGCCCTTAATAATATGTTTTCATAATTTTGAGGTAAATATTTGTGAAAGATATAATTTTGTTTTATAAATTTTTTATAAAAAATTATTTTTTCGATTTAGCATTTTTTTTAAAACTTTTAACCATTTAAGTTTTAAATTAAAAATTTAAGAGATTCTAAAGAAATTTTTAACATTTCTTTAAGTAGTGGATTTTTCGATTTATTTTAAACAGTGTTCGAAAAAAAAAACACTAAATATCGCTCCTTAGTGTTCGGTTCGGTAGATTTGTGGAAAACAAACAAACAAACGCTAATAGCGTTTGTGTAGAAAATCATTAAAAAAATCAAACTCAACAAAAGATGAGAACATTTATTTCCGTTTTTTTTTTTAATCCGCAAACTTCATTGTGTGCGGTTCGGCTCCTTAAATTTGTTCCCTTTTGGCCAGCAAAATCCCAGCGGGAAAAAGAAGGAGTAGGAAGGCCTTCTAGAAGGCCTCTGTACCCCTTCTTTTGGATGTCCAAGGCCTTCTTGCTCCATCCCATACTCATATCTTTTTTACACACGTTGTCATTGCGGAGAAGTCCTTCCGCTCTCGCTTCTTCAGCAGGTACATAAGAAGGGTAACGGGACCAAAAAAAATTGATTTTGCTTTTGCTTGTGCAAAAAAAAACAATACAAAAAATGTTACTCCCTTCTTATAGAAGAGAGTGTGGAAGGTGTATCTTATCTTTTATACGAAAGAGCCGAGGCCTTCTATGAGGCCTTCTTTAGCAGTTAGATAAGAATAGTAATTGAATCAAACATCTTTTAAAAAGGCCTGAAGTAAGAAGGTCTTCTGAGTTTTCCCGCTGGGATAATTTTACACAAACAAAACATATACACAATACACACATAAGCTGTTCGTGGTGCAGTCGTTGCTAAAATTTCTTGCTTGTTCTTTTCTTTATCAATATAAAAAAGAAACGTTATAGAACATTAAAATATAATGTTTGTCTACAGTACCACTACAATTGTTCTGTTTTTTTAACGAAGAACAGAACACTATATAATGTACGGCTCTTTTTTGAAAATAGTTACGAACGGTATTAAGAGTTTTGTTCGTCTACACAAACAATCAAAAAATAGATATCGTTCCTGGGTGTGTGAGCCGAACGCTAAATAATGTTCTGTTTATTTTCGAACAATGATTTTAATTAGCAATTTTATAATTATGTGTAGTGATTTTTTACTTTTGCAGATTTTTTATAGCAATTGTTTCTATTATATTTTTTCTGGTTATTATACAATATTTTTCGTTTTAACTGATTTTTTACATTGTACAGTATTGAACTTAGACCCTATACAGCATGTATATATGTACATATATTCTAAATTCATATAAGAAGAGCAGTTGAAATCAAGTTTGCGGAGCCTCTATACAACACCAATATATGTATGTATGTATAATGTACATATGTATCTATCGATCGGTTATACTTTTGAAATGTTGCTATTTAAAATCGAATTATAAATAGCTAAGAAATTAGCTAAAATGTGTTAAAATGAGCTAAAAAAACATCAATATTCTCCTAGAAACTTAATTTTTACGGCCCCAGTATGTATGGCCCATGGATAGGTTTAATATATCAAAAGATTCTTGAAGAAGTCTTAAAACTCGGTCCATAAGCACAAGAGTTTTTTTTGAAAAATATGAATTTTCGAGAAACTTATTTCTTCTCGATTCCAAACTTTATAACACAGAAAAATGGCAAATTTCTTCCAAAACACGTTGATATATAAATCTGACGAGTCGGTTAAAAAATGACCGAGTTATGGCCAAGGTACTCTAAAAATTGCTTACAAACACTAAAATTTTTATAAAATATTAAATTTAATGGCTCTTGTATAACCTTTGATACATTTTACATATCAAAAGATCGGAAATTTTTAATCGAATATTTTTAGTTATGCCCAAAATATATGTGTGACCTTCTCCGAGAAAAGGGACATAGTGTGTCAAAAAACGGGTTTGGACTTAAGAGTGGATTCTGGTACCTAAAAGAGTGTAGAATAAGATGAAATGAGTTAGATTTCTGATAAAAATTTATTTACCCCATAAAAACGTACAAAAAGAACTTGGGAAAATCGATAAAAATGAGAAGAACAGTAAAATTATGAAACTTTAAAGGCGTTTTTCTCAAAACTTCATTTTAACACACTAGGTCCCTTTTCTCGGAGAAGGTCACGTATATATTTTTTTAATAAGTGGGGTATGTAAGAAGAGATAAACTCACTGTTTATTGTTGATGTTTTTGTTTAAACTTTGATATTGTTACAAGTGGAGCTGTTGCTTATGATTCTTATACGCTTAACAGTTTTATTTGGTTTTTATAGACTATTTGTTTTTTTTTTTTTTTTTTTTCAAATATACATATTTTAAACTTTTATTTACGCTTCCTTTTCTTGTTTGATATATAAAATAAAACAATTTGACGTACTACTTCTTATTGGACTACATTTCCATATGATCTTTTTTATAACTTTTTTTTTTTTTGGCTGGGGAGCCATTGAATAGGGTTTTTTTTTATTATTATTAGTTATAAGTAAGAGTTTGTTTAACTATGTATTAAAATTGAATTGTATTTTTATTCAGGAATATATCTTTGTAATATATGTTAATTGGCCTGGGAGGCTTTTATATATTACTGTGAATTAAATAAATAAATAAATAAATAAATAAATAATATCTTTAGTTTTTCCAAAATGTTTATGGATGAAGTTTCCTGATGATCTGGCCTAAGCAACCAGTGAAATGCGCATAGGAATAGCTTATCCCATCAACAATAAATTTCAGTGTTTTTATCAAGAATAAAAACTGGGAATTAAGCACGAATAACAAATTTTTTAAATTTTTTAAATAAGTTTTCTATATATTTTTTCCTAGGTTTTGTATATCGTTACCTAAACCGTAAAAGGCCCTATCTAACATTTTGAAAGTTTTACATTAGAAGCAAAAATCTTTGTTTTTAAAGTGGTTAATTAATTAATTGCCTTAAATTGTTTATAATTATTTTTCTAAAGGTTAGGGCCGTTTGCGTTTTATAAAACGATATGTTTGTATGTATGTTTTTACATATAATTATGGCCGTTTAATTTGGCGACTCTGACAATAAATATTCGATTTACTTCCTATAATGAAAATCAATATTTTTTTTTTTACAGATTTTTGGTATCGATAATGAGGGTAATGAAGATTTAAGATTATTGGCCGCATTTCAAGTGCAAACCCAAGAACTTTTCACGCACAATCGCAAACACCCTGTGGTTGTTGTAGCTTTAACCAGTGACAAACACATTAAACCCATGATTCAACGCATGTTTTTAGAAATTATACGCATCGAAATGCCCTTTAAAGAAGAAAGATATGAAATTTTAAAATGGCTGCACAAAAAGGAATTATTTCAACATCAAATTTTTAATTTAAAAGGCTTGGATGACTTACCTTTGTATGAGCTAGAAATGCAAGAAAGATATCTAAATAAACTACCATGTAATTGGAAAAATACTAAAAAAGTTTTACGAGAAGTGGCCGAAAAGTCACAAGGTTTCCTTTTGGGAGATTTACATCTTTTGCACAATAATGCTATTCTACAGCAAAGAGAAGAGGAGGCTACGAAGCTTAGTTTTGAACATTTTGCTTATTATTTAAATATCATGCAGTCTTCATTTGCCGATAGTTTAGGTGCACCCAAAGTGCCCAAGGTATTGTGGTCAGACATTGGTGGCTTGGCTAAACTGAAAGATGAAATACAATCTAGCATAGGTTTGCCTCTAAAACATGTTCATTTAATGGGTAAAAACTTGAGACGTTCAGGTATACTTTTGTATGGACCGCCAGGTACAGGCAAAACTTTAGTTGCAAAGGCCGTGGCTACGGAATGTAATTTAAGTTTTCTCTCGGTGCAGGGACCAGAATTACTTAACATGTATGTGGGCCAAAGTGAACAAAACGTAAGAGAGGTTTTTGCTCGTGCTCGCTCAGCAGCACCTTGTGTATTATTTTTGGACGAATTAGATTCATTGGCACCTAATCGTGGTGTAGCTGGTGATTCTGGTGGGGTTATGGATCGAGTGGTATCTCAACTTCTAGCCGAAATGGATGGCATGGGTGGTGATGCCAGTAAACCAATATTTATATTGGCTGCCACAAATCGTCCTGATTTAATAGATCCTGCTCTTCTAAGACCAGGTCGGTTCGACAAGCTATTTTATGTGGGTCCTTGTTCTACAGCTGATGAAAAGGCGTCGGTACTGCTAGCCCAAACAAAACGATTTAAATTAGCGAATAACTGTAATATGCAAGAAATAGCAGAAAAACTCAATGGAGAAATGTCAGGTGCGGATTTATATTCAATTTGTTCGAATGCTTGGTTGTCAGCGGTGCGTAGGACTATTGATCGGCATTTGAAAGGTAGATAAGCTGAAGCCTAATGATTTGTTAAATTTGTTAAATTTTTTTCTTTTTTGAAGGCGAATTAAGGGATGAGGATTTACTGGCAGATAATGTTTTTGTAGAAGTTGACGATTTTACCAAATCATTTAGTAAATTTATACCATCTATCAGCAGACAGGATTTGGAATATTTTAATAAATTAAAATCTTCATATAGTGTATAAGAGGAAACAATGTCAAAAACAAATATTGGAAGCTTTAATTGGCTTGAAATTGTTTTTAAGTTGTTTGAATTATTAAACAAATATTTAAACGGTTTATTTTTGATGAGTTCAATTGGGGGTGTTCGATCAACACTGTTGGATTTGTTATTTATTTAAATTATGATTAATAAAAGATTAATTATTTTTATAAATATGTATTTGTTTTATTAAAAGCTCTACTACTTATTTGTTTTATTTAACATTATTACGCATACAATTAGAAATAAAAATTAATTAATATAATTAATTAAAATGAAATAAAATTAAACAAATTTGTGTTATAAAGAACCCAGCATCGGTTTACGACCAGGCCAAGCTTCTTTGGCATATTTTTTCTTCTGTGGACCAGAACTGTTCGAAACATCTGTTGCTAAATGATGATGCTCCTCGTAGCGTGCTATAAATAAAAGAAAACAATAATTTAAATGCAAGATAATAAAAATATTTAATTTTACGTAAAAGTTAAATTTTTTTTGTAAATATAAAAATGTTCTTTAATTTTCAAAAAATAATAGGATGTTAAATAGTAAAATTCTCCGTATCAATAAATTTTCGATTTTGACCTAGAAATTGTTCAGCTTGCACTGGTCTTCAAATCTAGTATATTAAGTGTAGGGCTAGCAGCGCATTTTGAAAAAGTGTTGGTTATTCCGGCCTTTAGCTTTTTCCATCCAGACCCCCAACGTCCTTACTGACATTCGGTGGAGGAGACTTCGATTACCATATATCTATATACAACTCAATTATGAATACAATTTCCCCAGGAGTTTTCTCCCTTCTCCCATTTTTCGTATGCAAATTCAATTGTTATTTTTATTCATAATTGGACTGCTTCTCTTCGGAATAGCTCGAGATTCTTGGCTAAAGACTGTCAACGCCAGCAACAATCGATTCGAAGAATAGAGTTCAACTACCTTAATTTACTTAATTTTAAGTTTCAAATCAAAACATTTGATCGTTTTACTTTTAACATAAAAAACAGATGTCAGCACATTTTAAAAAACAGATTCTTAACAATATTTTCTGTTCCACGACATTTATCTTACCATTTGCATTAGCTAAAGCCAATTTATGGGCAACAACAGAATTTGTAGGTCTGGAACTAACTGCTTCAGCAATTGGTGTTACATCGGGTGCTGGATTTGGCAGTAATAAACCCAATTTTGCTCCAATTGCTAATGGACCTGAAACATCAAATTCTGCTGCAGTTCTTATGGCATGAGTATCATGAACATTTGCTGCCGGTAAACCCTGATATAGTGAGGAAGGCGACGGAGGCGTTGGGTTTGAAGGCGAATTAAGATTATTTCCAAAATGTTTCAAATGTTCTTGATAATTTTGTTGGAATAATTGATGGGAACTTGAGTGAGAAACATTATTATGGCCAGTTGTTGGAGTTGTGTTAGTTGAGATGCCCATATTAGAACCATCGTAGCGTGCTCTTTTAGCAGGCACTACAGTGGTTTGAATCAAATTACGAAAACGTCCAACATTG
This sequence comes from Pollenia griseotomentosa, assembly GCA_963931875.1. NCBI lineage: Eukaryota > Metazoa > Arthropoda > Insecta > Diptera > Polleniidae > Pollenia > Pollenia griseotomentosa. Next base: position 147,568,670 of record OZ007564.1, read on the forward strand.
GGATCAACATCTTCAGGATTGATTATGATTTCTTCATCATTAAATGTAACATTACGGCGCTTGCGAGAGGTTTTCTGAAAAATGGCAGGTGGTAATTAATGGTATGGTAAAATAAAACTTAATTAACTTACTTTTCTTATATCATCAGCTATGCCCAGCATGGAAATTCTTCTATTATGCGCTGTATTATATTCTGTAAGATTCTAAAAAATATTAGTTAATAAATTTATTAATTTTTTAATAAATAAATATAACACCAACATCCAATTCTGTTTGAGTTTCTGGTAGACCTAATAAGGCACCATCGCTACTTTCGTTCATGGGTATATCCTCCATTATGCTATTACGTTGGCCAGCAGAAGGTCTTTCCCGTAAGATATAACGCCTAGTAGAGGCACCAAAATGAAATGTACTATTAACATGCAATTGAGTTGGTTTATGAGCTTCCAATCGCAGAGTACCAATATATGTACCATGGGCTAAAATAATAAAGAAAAAAAAACTTAACTATCAGGTAGGTGATGAAAAACGATCGTTTTTAGCAGGTGTGATGAATTTCGACCGATTTTAAAATTCATTTCTGAAGTAGTCTTTTTAAATTTTAGTTCAAAATACAATTCGATTAACATATCACACTTGTTCAACAATAGTGTATTAAATTAATATTTTTATTTTTTCACTTTCTGGAAAAAATCGACACATAATATTCATATCTAACCGCTGTAAAAATATCGTGCTATTTTGTCTTCTTTTTGTTAATAAAACGGTTGGTTCAAAAATTCTTTTCCATATGACTTAAATGTAAAATTAAGCCTTGTTATGGTTAAACAGAAAATTTTTAAATTTTGAGTTAATACAGTGTTGTTAAACAAGTGCGATATATAATATAAAATTGAAATGAATATAGACAGGAAGAATAATATATTGTTTAAATCAATTATTAAAAATTGTGATTAAAGACGTTATCGATTTCAAATCGTTTGTTTTCAAAATCGTTTTCCATCACATACCTTATTATTTGACTTAAAAATAAGGTAGAGAGCTACAACTAGTTGAGATGGAGTGTATAAAAAAGGAAACAAATCTACTTTACCAACGCAGCTCCAAACCAAAACAAATTTAGATAGGGTGATAGGAATTTGAAAAATAAGAACAAAATATTAATGTATGTGATGAGAATCGATCAATTTCTAAACGATAGTTTTTAGAAGGTTCGATTTTAAAATCTATTTTTGAACTATACAGCCCAATTATGAATAAAATTTAAATAAGGGAGAAGGGAAAAAACCCACGGGAAATTTTTATTTATAATTGGGCTGATAGTCAATATATATATATACAGTAAAAATTCGATAATCCGGATAATTGATTGCAGACCCCAATCCGGAGTAGCGAATTATCCGGATTACCGCATGTATGTATTTATTAAAAATTATAATCACAGACATAATTTGTGATAATAATAATTCATAGCAAAAAAACGCATGTGCAAACATACTCATATCACACTAATCTAACTGCATTTTACAAAGAATGCTGTGGTTTGAATAAAAATATAAATAAAAACGGGTGTTATTCAATCCGGATTATAGAGTTGCAATCAATCCGGATTATAGAATACGCAATGACTGTATTTTTCAAAGCATGCTATGATTTGAATAAAAAAAATAGATTAAAACGGGTGTTATTCAATCCGGACTATATAGTTGCAATCAATCCGGATTATAGAATACGCAATGAGCTGCAAAATTCTGTCCGGATTACCGAATATTCCGGATTAGTGGAGTCCGGATTATCGAATTTACACTGTATATATAATAATTCTAGCATAGAAGGACAGATTATGAGTAATTCAAAATATTTTTGTTGAATTAAAATGTTTAGGCATTTTATTTTAAATCATAAAATTTTTTTATACATAATCAGAAATTATTTTATTCAACAAGTTTTATACAAATGTATATTATTTGTTTCTTTTAACAGCCTGTTCATCAACGTCAACGTTCGAAATCGTTAAACAGGCAATAAATTATATTTTTTTTAAAACAAATTTGTGTGCTTTTCTATTGATTTGAATATATTTTTACAATATTAATTTGAATAAAATAAATTGAAATAATAGTGAACTTCCAAGAGAACAAATGAAATTTTAAAGACATCGTACATTGTTTGAAACTGATTTATATTCAATTAAAAGAAGTATCAAATAAATTTAACATATTTTAATTTTTGAAAAACAATAACAAATTGTAAATAATAATTTTTTGAGCGAATATTTAGAAGAAAATAATTTACAATGAACAGCTATGATATATATATACAAACATATATGTATATTTTATATATTAAAATATATAAAGGAAAACAGAAAAATCGATTAAGGTGCTTTTACACGATCTGTATTTTGCAGTGGGTTTGTCAGATGTAAAATCCATATGTAATTGTACATGTCTGTTAAAATGGACAAATACAGAAGGTTTACAATTTTTGCTTTCACACGTTCGTTTTTGGTTTCATCTGACATAACCTTAAATCGTTCATATCAGCAAATTATTTAAATATTTATCTTTTTATACACTTAATTTTATTTCAGTTAATTAAAAATGTTGTTTTTTTTTAAAGAATGTGTAAATAAATAAATAAAAATGGATTTATGTCGCCACAAACAGATCATTTGCAAAACATCTGGCGGCTACTCTCTATTGCGATGCGAAAGAAGAGATTAGCAAATATAGTGATTGGTACTCTTTAATGCGTTCGCGCATTTGTCTTTCGCATCTTTTTATTTTTTTCTTTTCGAAAATTATCATATTTTATAATAATGAAATTTTTCAATTTAAATTTATTTTACATTTCATGACTGTCAATATGCACAATCTTTAATTTTTATTGCCAGCTTCATTTTCAAAAAAATTTGCGAAAGTGATAGAGAGTACCAAGTTGGAACTTAGCTTTCGCATCGAAATTGTATTCGTATCGCAATAGAAAGTAACCCACTGATGTCAGATGGTGTATCAGATCAAAATAGAACACGCTCTAATTGGAAAATTTTACACTGCTCATTCCATCTGGCATTTACAGAAGAAAATTTTTTTTGTGTTTACAGGACATGTTTGATTTTGCAGTGGGAAATATGATAAATACACTGCTAAATACACATCGTGTAAAAGCACCTTTAGAAACCAATTTTTTAAAATCGTTTTCCATCACATACCTAATATGGAAAAATTCTTGGAAACATAGTTTTCGATATGTGGACCTAATGTATTGATGTATATATATTAGATTTTGCATTACGCTTCTGAACGTATTTGGCCAATATTGGTATCAAAAACTTTTTAATAGACCTTTCTGTATATACAAATTTTTTTAAAAATTGTTAACTTTTTAGTTCCCAATACTGTTTTTACAAAACTTTACATCAAAATGTTACGGATGTACACTAGGTATATATGTATGTAGTTTATTCAAATACAAATGTAAAAAAAAATTACTTGAATTACGGACACCCGCTATGCTAACTTAAGCTTTTCTGGATAACCGCACTCCGGCTTCGTTAACTAAAACTTCCCTGCATAGGCTCCGCTAAATAAATCTTCTCTGCTTAGCAATTAATATCCTTACTAAGAACTATAAAAAACTATAAGACTTTGGCAAACTCATACCCTCTTGTTAAGTTAAGAACTTTTAAATAAACTTTGTATATCCAAAAATATATATTCAAAAGCTTTCAAATGATACCAATATTGGCCATACCTGTTCAGAAATATAGTGGAACATCGGTTATACATATCGCACATTCAACAATACTGTATTACATCAAAATTTGAAAATTTTCAGTAGTAGCAAAACAATTTTTAATTTTAGATTAAAGGCATATGAAAAATAATTCTTAAACCAACCGTTTCATAACCAAGTAGACAAAATAGCATGCAGTTTTTACAGCGGGTAGATATGAATATAACGTGCCGATTTTTTTCCAAAAAGGGAAAAAATAAAAATTTTGAGTTAATACACTATCGTTAAACAAGTCCGATAAGCATATATGAAAAGTTTGGGCTCCGTTACTCGAAAACTATGTGTTTCCGAGACTTTCCATAGTATATTTTTGTTATTATCCATTTTATATCAACCTATGTAATTTTTTTTTATTTGGAGCAGCGTTGGCAAACTTGATTCAAGTCAGAAAAGTTCATATTAACTTACTCGAACCCAAGTCTACCAAATAAGCAATATTTAAATGTTTATGGTATACAAATGCCGCATGTACTCTTGAGCAGGATGCATGATCTATACAAAAATCATTCATTTGTGCATTGCGACCAAATAAATAGCATTTTTTCTCATCCACCATTAACTTTTGCACAAGTTTATCATCCTTCAGAACATCTAAATGCAGACCTGTCGGAGGCTTGCCGGCCCTTTTTAAAGAAAATTTTTATCAATTATGTGTTTGTTCTTTTTTTCTGTGCCATATTTCAATTACCAAGAAGGTATTTCATAGCTATTAGCCATTTTATTTGGAGTCTATTTAATACATAAATACTTTCTAAAATGCTGGATATTCTGGTAAAATTAAAACTTTTAGTAATTTTGCTTCTTTAACTTTTGTGTTGACAGTTCAGTATGCCAGCCCTGTTTCTGTTAAGAGAGATGCCAGATAAATCGATAATCGATGATAATGGGAATTTAAAAAGAGAATTAAAAGATTCTCCTATAACCGTGTTGTTGCAAAATCGGAAGGATTATTTAAGTACCGAAGGTTAAAACTTCTCGTACGATATCAGACAAAAGGCTAATAAATGTTTGTAATACATATTTCCAACTCCTTAGGTATTAAGAAACCATAAAAAACAATAGAGAAAAAAGTTTATATAACTTAACGGATCCCAATTTTGTTTGTAAGAATTACGTATATTTATATAAAATTTTTAAATTAAGAACACCATCTTATCGTCTTGAAAGATTTACTTTTATTCACTTTAACCGAATATACTCCTTAAATTGTTCAAGATTTTCATGCTATGAACAGATCTTTTGTGCAACAAGAATGTAGAATCTCGTTATTCCTTATAACTAACAAAAATTTAATAAATCACTAACCTGCTTTGAAAAAAGTTTTCTTGAAAGATTTACTTTAATTCACTTTTACCGAATAAACTCTTTAAATTGTTCAAGATTTTCTTGCTATGAAAATATGTTTTGTGCAACAAGAGTGTAGGTAGAATCTCGTAATTCCTTATAACGAACAAAAATTTAATAAATCTCCAACCAGCTTTAAAAAAAATGTTTTCTAATTTATTAAAAAGCGTTGTTGCTCTCTAAGTTTTATCTATATGTATTTATAATCACGAGAATAATCTTTATATAAATTAAACCAGTTGTATTTGTAAAATAATTTATTTTATATACATATTTTTTTGTATTGAGAAATTTAAACTTAAATCTTAATCAATCTACATCTTACAACTATGTGGATACCTCGGAAAAGATATAACATCTCTTATATTCTTAACACCAGTCAACAATTGTAAAAAACGTTCGAAACCCATGCCGAAACCACCAGTTGGTAGACCTCCAAATTTTCTTAATTCTAAATACCATTCTAAACCCTGTGGTAGTTGGGTATGACTTCTTAAGATTTTTTCATCACATTCGCGTAAACTACCGCCACATAGTTCACCTACAACAGGCATAAGTAAATCTAAAGCATGTACCAATGAAGGATCTTCACGTGATTGTTTCATATAAAAAGGTTTTTGTTCTGCTGGCCAATCAACTACAAATACAGGACTCTTACAGTGATCTACCAAAAATAATTCTTGTTCCTTAGAGAAACCTTCATTTGGTGTAATGGCAGTTTTAAATTTCTTTTCATTTCTAACAATTATATCAAAAGCATCTTTATAGCTGAGTATAGGCCAGGAATTGTTTAACCAATCGAATGCTATACTTTCACCACAGTTCTTCTTCTGACAAAACTCAAGGTCTACAGCATTATGTTTAAATAACTGTTGTGTTGTTTGCTTAAGCATTTGTTCGATAAATAAACAGAGCTCATGAACTCTGTCCATGTAGGCTAATTCAGCTTCGAACATATAAAATTCGGATAAATGTAAAGGAGATTTACAATTTTCCGCTCTAAATGCCGGCCCAAAACAATATGTATTGCCTAAGCCATAAGACATTGATTCTAAATGCAACTGGCCAGATACAGTTAAATATACTTTGGAATCGAAATAACTATGTTCCACAGAAATGTCAGGTCGAGACATTTGTTTTAAAAGTTCAGTAGAATCGGGACGTACTGTAAAGACCTAAAAATGTAAAAATAAAGAATACTTCATTTATGTTCTATTAACATTTCAGTAAGATGTTTAATTACTTCACCAGCCCCTTCGCAATCATTTGTTGTTAAAACTGGAGTATTTATTTGAACGAATCCTTCACGATCCATAAAATCATGTAATGCTTTTTGAGCTTTGTGCCTTAAACGCATTATGGCAGCTACAGTATCAACGCGTGAACGTAAATGCAAATAATCTCGTACATATTCGGAAGCATGTTCTTGTTTGGGTGAAAATGGAAAACCCTCAGTCAAATGGCCGTCGGCTAAAATTCATAATTTACAAATTAGTTTTTCTATAAATTGAACAAAACAATTATGTAAATCATTTACACCTATCAAATCTACTTCCTCGGCATGTAACTCATAATGGCCATGGGGAGCTAATTGTACTTTCCCGGTTGCTTTTACTAAACTACCGGCCTTTATTGTTTTAGTAGCCTCATTTTTGGGTAAAACTATTTGGAATTTTTGAGTTGATGAGCCGTCCTTAACATCCAAAAATATATTATTTTTCAATTTTCTTATATTTTTTATCCAACCCTTTGAAAGAAAAAAAGTATTACTTTTGTTATAACCTTACATTAAAATTAAGTAATTCTTGAAGCATACCCGTACTCCTAAAGTGTCCCCAGGTTGTCTTGTTTTGGCGATGCTATTAATACATTGGAAATTACTGCAAGTTCTTTTGATAAATAACATTATACAAAATTTTGGATTTATTTTGAAATATGTATTGTTTTTTTTATTGAGCCGGTAGAGAATAATAACCAACAGCTGTGTTGTGACAGTTGTGGCAGAATTTTTTTAATAGTGATGTTAATTTACATTTGCAGTAGCGGGTTACTTATTTACATGCATTATTAGACCGGAAATGACACTGAGCAACAAAATACATTACATGTGAAATTTTTTTATTTATAAATAAATTTGTTTCTTTCAGTAATTCACAACTTTTTTAATTTACATAGGAACTGAAATGGTAATATAAACTGAAACATCTTGCGAAAACGCACAGAATGACACAAAAAAATAACCATCCAAGTAAATAATTTAGGTGGATTTGTAAAACCACTTTGGGTGAAAAAGCAGCCCGTGCGCCGTTGGCATTATTTTTTAAGGCCAATCAGGCCGTCCATGTTTGTATGCTTTAATGCATTAACGTTTCTTACGAATTGGTTAATGGTTTAGCGTCGGTGTTCATCATTAACCTTTCGTGTTATCAGTTAAACCTTGGCAACTTGTGTGTTGTTAATCGCCGCCCTCAATTTAAATACAAATACATAATAATAATAATAATGACGCTCGAAAATTTTATTTAACATAATTTACAATTTAGAATAATAGGATTCATGCACTACCATATTTCTCTTAATATCTTTTAAATTTTGACAACCCGCCAATTTTAAAGTTACAACAAAATCCCTATTAAGGACTTTTAACATTTCCTTGACACCAGTTTCTCCACCACATGCTAGCCCCCAAACAGCAGGACGACCAAGAAAAACCAGTTTCGCGCCCAAAGCTAAAGCTTTAAACACATCATTACCATGTCTAACACCACCATCTAACATCACGAGCATATCTTCCCCGACAGCCTTAACAATTTCTGGTAAAACTTCTATAGATGCTGGTACACCATCCAAATGACGTGCACCATGATTGGAGACTATTACACCAGCACAACCAATTTCTCGTGCCAAAATTGCGCCATTGGGAGTAAGAATTCCTTTAACAATTACTGGGAGATATGTGAGTTTTACCAACCATTCGACATCTTTCCAGGTTAGAGAGGTATCAATATGATTGGCAACATACTCACGGACACCAGAGCTACCGCCTTTACTGTGTGAGGACTGAGCTTCGAAATTGGCTATACGTAAATTTGTTGGTAAACTAAAGTTGTTACGAGCATCAACCCATCTTTGGCCAAAAATGGATGCATCTACTGTAAGTACTAAAGCTTTGTAGTTGCACTTTTCTGCACGACGTACAAGTTGTTCCGTTAGAGAACTGAAAAAAACGTATTGAATTTATATATATGTAAATATACGAAAGAAATGTTCTTGCCGATATTGTGGGCCAGGCCGTAAATATTTTATAAAATTTATTGTACATATGGCACAGTAAATCATAAACAGTCACAAATCAAAATTTATCAAGTTTTTTTTTTTTTTTTAAACCAGTTCACAAATCAAAATTTATCAAAATGGTTTTTTTTTAACTAGTTAAATCAAATCTATAGCGACTACGAAAATTTCGTTTGCGTCACAGTCTACTTTAATTTTTTTTCTTTAACATTTGTGGAACTCAATTTAGTTAAAAAGTTGCAACCATGTTTTTGAAGCCAGTTTCATGCTTCTACTAAAAATTTTTGAATTTTGAGTTGTGGCTGACTATGATTTAGTGTGCGACATGTAGTTTTCAAAACATTCCATTAGTAATTTAAAACTTAATAAAGTTCTAATTACAGTTTAAAATATTCTAACAAAAAGTTTTCAACTTTGAATTACAATTTTCTATTTTTAATCCAGAAAATTAATAAGTTAGAATAAAATTTAGAAATGGATAACATTTGTTCATAAGTTTCTAAAATATTGATATGAAACTCTGAAGCATAATTAGATTTTCTAAAGGGTAATAATTTTTTGTTCTTTAATTATCAAAAGGAAATTTTAAAATACTTTTAGGAAGTCTTATATTTCTATTATTTTTGCAAAAATTAAGGTATTTCCTGATTAAAAATGTAATTACCGATCCTTATAAACGAAAAGTTGAAACCATTTATTAGTAAATGGAGCAGCGCGTGCTACTTCCTCAATAGACATTGTTGCAAAGGTGCTTAATATAAAAATAGAACCCATTTCCCCGGCTGCTTTAGCATTGCCAACTTCACCATCTTGATGAGCCATTTGTTGAAAAGCTGATGGTGCAATGCCGACAGGCCATTTTAAATTACAACCTAATATTTTACATGAAATATCCACTACGGAAACATTTCGTAAACAACGTGGTCGTATTCGTAACCTAAACGATAAAAAAATTTAGAATGATTAAATTAAATATTTTTTTTTTTTACCTTCTAAAAGCTTCTCTATTTAAATTCAAGCTAAATTCTTCACCTGCGCCACTGCGATAATATTCCAAAGTCTTTTTCTCCAATACCTTCTGGGCTCCTTCCTCAAAATCTGTAACACACACATATGGAGGTGCCATATTAAGCTTTAAATTTTATTTTCTAAAGTGTTTGAGCAAAGATCTTAATAAAGTAAGACTAATTATTTTTATTGAAATCATCTTGTATTAAGAGCCAAATAGTTAGAGCAGATGCAAATAAAAAACAATGATAAGTTTTCTTATCAAGCAAAATAATAAATCAAGCAAAAGAATATAAATATTTTAGAATAAGTTTTTGAATTATAGGCTAATCCAAGTTTAAGTAAAGATTCGATCTTTAAATATTGGAGAGAAGTTTACTTCGATTAAATTTTAAAAGACGAATTTAACTAACCTGTAAGATATTTAAATTACCACTTTACTTCAGGGCCGAATTAACTATACAAACGGTTATGAAAAAATACGAAGCATGTCTGTGCAAATAAAATTTATACTCCTAGTGACATATTCTAGTAAAAATTAACAAACTTTTTAATTTTCAAGTCTCTGGATGATTTACTTTACAGAAAACTAAAGTTCCCGCATTTCTACCACTTAAGCTATGTAAACACTATGAAATATTTGACGTCCTACACGTAACCACTAGTTTTATAACAAAATTATTTGCTTTTGAAACACGATTGCTATCCTTATAGGATCGAGGAGAATTATATAAATCGATAGAAATGGTTAAAAATAAAGCTAAAGTTCGATAAATTTTTTGGTCCAGCTTTTTTTGGGGGGTTTTTTTTGTCAAATATGTGTTAGGTCTAAACATAGCTTTATATTCCCTTCTTGTATAATAATCCACGTCTCATACGCCAATGTAATTTAGTCAGTATTGTCTTTAGTTCGGATTAAATGTCAATTGTCCATAAAATTCTTTAAAAACGCATGTTTTGAGAAAATGTACCAATAATAAAAATTTTTTTCGGCTTTTTGTCCCTTAAAATTTGAAAAAAATAAGTTTTAAGTGGTATTTTAAGCTCATAAGCCATTCTAGTTAAGTAATTAGTATGTTTAAATATTACAAAAAAGTAAAATTTGTTTTGAAAAAACACGTGCTTTCAAAAAGTACCAAAAGGACAAATTTTAAATCTGTTCTGTCCCTCAAATGTACTTTATTTTTTTCTGCCTTTACAGTGCAGCCACACGGTCAAGTTGTTCTTGATAGTCTTTTACATATACTGTTTGTCAAAATTTCCAAAAATTGATAGTTGTGACGTAGGCTGCATTCAATTTTTGAGCAATTTACTTTCAAGATGCCATCAAGAAAAAAATTTATAAAGAGAAACGAAAAATTTGCTACGTGAGCCAAGATAGCGTCGACGAAATAGCGTCGATTTTTGGGAATTTAAAAACCGGGAAAACCGAAATACCCAAATAATGGGATTTGCAGAATTAGAGCAAAAAGTTAGCGTCGAATTTAGGAATTTATTAAGGGGAAGTATTAATATTTAATATTTTAACAAAAATACAAGAAATAGTTAACACAAATTAAAAATACACTATTTGGAACAACATGAGCTATGCGTGCAAAAAATCGCCCGTGCTGTTCCCGAGATATCTGGGTTCATCCAAAATGGTCAGTAAAATGCTTTGCTGATTTATTCCATGGAACACAGGCTTTTGCACCGTTTAAGCTGTATATAATCTGATAGATAATAGATTTCCGGACAAAAAGAGCCATGCGTGCAAAAAATTGCCCATGCCGTTCCTGAGAAATCTGGGTTCATCCAAAATGGTCAGTAAAAAGCGTTGCTGATTTATTCCATGGAACACAGGCTTTTGCACGGTATAAACTGTATATAATCTGAAAGTTAATAGTTTTCCGGACAAAAAGAGCCATGCGTGCAAAAAATTGCCCATACCGTTCCTGAGAAATCTGGGTTCATCCAAAATGGTCAGTAAAATGCTTTACTGATTTATTCCATGGAACACAGGCTTTTGCACGGTATAAACTGTATATAATCTGAAAGTTAATAGTTTTCCGGACAAAAAGAGCCATGCGTGCAAAAAATTGCCCATGCCGTTCCTGAGAAATCTGGGTTCATCCAAAATGGTCAGTAAAATGCTTTACTGATTTATTCCATGGAACACAGGCTTTTGCACGGTATAAACTGTATATAATCTGAAAGTTAATAGTTTTCCGGACAAAAAGAGCCATGCGTGCAAAAAATTGCCCATGCCGTTCCTGAGAAATCTGGGTTCATCCAAAATGGTCAGTAAAATGCTTTACTGATTTATTCCATGGAACACAGGCTTTTGCACGGTATAAACTGTATATAATCTGAAAGTTAATAGTTTTCCGGACAAAAAGAGCCATGCGTGCAAAAAATTGCCCATGCCGTTCCTGAGAAATCTGGGTTCATCCAAAATGGTCAGTAAAAAGCGTTGCTGATTTATTCCATGGAACACAGGCTTTTGCACGGTATAAACTGTATATAATCTGAAAGTTAATAGTTTTCCGGACAAAAAGAGCCATGCGTGCAAAAAATTGCCCATGCCGTTCCTGAGAAATCTGGGTTCATCCAAAATGGTCAGTAAAAAGCGTTGCTGATTTATTCCATGGCTCTTTTTGTCCGGAAAACTATTAACTTTCAGATTGTATACAGTTTATACCGTGCAAAAGCCTGTGTTCCATGGAATAAATCAGCAACGCTTTTTACTGACCATTTTGGATGAACCCAGATTTCTCAGGAACGGCATGGGCAATTTTTTGCACGCATGGCTCTTTTTGTCCGGAAAACTATTAACTTTCAGATTGTATACAGTTTATACCGTGCAAAAGCCTGTGTTCCATGGAATAAATCAGCAACGCTTTTTACTGACCATTTTGGATGAACCCAGATTTCTCAGGAACGGCATGGGCAATTTTTTGCACGCATGGCTCTTTTTGTCCGGAAAACTATTAACTTTCAGATTATATACAGTTTATACCGTGCAAAAGCCTGTGTTCCATGGAATAAATCAGCAACGCTTTTTACTGACCATTTTGGATGAACCCAGATTTCTCAGGAACGGCATGGGCAATTTTTTGCACGCATGGCTCTTTTTGTCCGGAAAACTATTAACTTTCAGATTATATACAGTTTATACCGTGCAAAAGCCTGTGTTCCATGGAATAAATCAGTAAATCATTTTACTGACCATTTTGGATGAACCCAGATTTCTCAGGAACGGCATGGGCAATTTTTTGCACGCATGGCTCTTTTTGTCCGGAAAACTATTAACTTTCAGATTGTATACAGTTTATACCGTGCAAAAGCCTGTGTTCCATGGAATAAATCAGCAACGCTTTTTACTGACCATTTTGGATGAACCCAGATTTCTCAGGAACGGCATGGGCAATTTTTTGCACGCATGGGTCTTTTTGTCCGGAAAACTATTAACTTTCAGATTATATACAGTTTATACCGTGCAAAAGCCTGTGTTCCATGGAATAAATCAGCAACGCTTTTTACTGACCATTTTGGATGAACCCAGATTTCTCAGGAACGGTATGGGCAATTTTTTGCACGCATGGCTCTTTTTGTCCGGAAAACTATTAACTTTCAGATTATATACAGTTTATACCGTGCAAAAGCCTGTGTTCCATGGAATAAATCAGTAAATCATTTTACTGACCATTTTGGATGAACCCAGATTTCTCAGGAACGGCATGGGCAATTTTTTGCACGCATGGCTCTTTTTGTCCGGAAAACTATTAACTTTCAGATTATATACAGTTTATACCGTGCAAAAGCCTGTGTTCCATGGGATAAATCAGCAACGCTTTTTACTGACCATTTTGGATAAACCCAGATTTCTCAGGAACGGTACGGGCGATTTTTTGCACGCATGGCTCTTTTTGTCCGGAAAACTATTAACTTTCAGATTATATACAGTTTATACCGTGCAAAAGCCTGTGTTCCATGGAATAAATCAGTAAAGCATTTTACTGACCATTTTGGATGAACCCAGATTTCTCAGGAACAGCACGGGCGATTTTTTGCACGCATAGCTCATGTTGTTCCAAATAGTGTATTTTTAATTTGTGTTAACTATTTCTTGTATTTTTGTTAAAATATTAAATATTTATACTTCCCCTTAATAAATTCCTAAATTCGACGCTAACTTTTTGTTCTTATTCTGCAATTCCCATTATTTGGGTATTTGGGTTTCCCGGTTTTTAAATTCCCAAAAATCGACGCTATTTCGTCGACGCTATCTTGGCTCACGTAAATTTGCTCACTAACCTTCAAATCAGCTGTTTTCTTGAACGTAAATTGAAACACTCACTGGCATGAGAATTTTAAAGGCACCCAACAAACCAAAACAGAGCAAAATTTAAATAAGTTGTAGAATAAGTTTATCATAAGAGATTTCCTACATCGTTACAACCAATATGATTGCAAATGACTTATTCTCGCTATAGTTTTGTAAGTGTTTTTGAGAATGATGTCCCGTTATTTGATGCGTGCATACATTTTGTATAATAAGTTAAGGCCATGTCAGATAAAACTTTTGCTTCGCGTTGCGTCAGAGACTCGCTTTGACATTTAAGATGAAATATACATACTTATACGGAACATGTCACATAAAAAACTTTTAACGCAAAGCGAAGCGAAAAGTTAGGCAACTCTCATCTTTTTGCGCGCTTTGACAATCAGCTGGTATAATTTTATTTTATTTAATTTTTTGCCAAATTCGCATGTAAATATTTAATTTTATTGAAATCTTAATAAATTTACATAAAAAAGAGTGTTAGTGGCATCAGAGTAATCGCATTGTGCTGTGTTTTATGCATACAACATTCATCGTACGTTTGCAACTGGGTAAAATAAAATAAACACAAATAAAAGCATTAAAAAAGAGGTAAATATGTGGGATTTTTGCAATAAATACTTATAAATAAAGTTCTTATATTTTAAGTCATAAAAAAATGGAAGAAAAACTTATCGAGGCAATGAAAACGCACCCATGTCTTTTCGACAAAAGTTCTTTACTATTCCGGAACAAATATTTGAAGGATCGAGCGTGGCAGGCAGTAGCTGCTTCAACAGGAGTGTCAGGTACATATGTATATGGTTTTTCAACCTGAGTCTTGTGTTGTTTGCTATTTTCTCCTTTTAAAGCAGAAGAACACTGTAAAAGTAGATGGAAATCGCTGCGCGACCGATTCGTTCGTGAAATGTCAGCCAGTAAGTTGAAGTCGGGAGCCGCTGCTGAAGAGAAAACGGAATGGTGTTATATGGAGGCAATGCGATTTTTGACAAAACACGTTTCTCCTAGAAAGTAAGCTAAATTTATTAATCTGCTACATTTTTAATCTTTCCATATAAATTTTAGAAGCATTTCGAATTTTCAATGGAATAGTGATGAGCAACAGTCTTGCAGTCAGGCACCACTCGCCTCTCAAAACAAAGATTCAATGGATAATGAATACTTAGAATTGAGCGAATTACACAATAGCCAGTGCAGTGAAGAGACAACCAGTAGCATGAAAAGCACAAAACGTCAGCGATTGGGCAATGAATCGCGCGAGCGATTTGAACGACTTTGTGGAACCATTGAAGCTGTTGTTGCTGCGAAAACAGAAAAAGTTCCTTCTAAAAACAGTGCCTTTTTGCAAATGTTGGACGAATGCCTCCAAAAAAAGTCAGAAGAATTGCAAGATCGACTTAAAATTGAGCTGCTTGCATATGTACATAACGCCGATTAGAAATGTGAGCTTAGTCGCGTTGGTTTTTTTGCTATTTAAAAATGTTTTTCACTATTTTTTTATCTAACCATAACTCATACGAAAACCGAAAACAAAGCTATTTTAAAAATAGTTTCAAGTATCCAGTTTTATAGCTCATAGAATTATGAACATTTTTAAAGATTCCAAAAAATTCGAAATTTTAAAAAAAATGTTATCGTATGTTTTACACTTTTTTACAAGTTTAAAACTTGGATTTATACATCTTTCGTTTCAGTATGATCCATGTTTTAATACAAAACGAAAAAATTAAAAAAATACGTGCATACACAATATGACTAAGTGCATTTTAATAACTATGTATGTAAATATTTAAGCGCGATGTGATACGAAAAAGACTTTTAGTGTTATATTTGTTGTAGGAACTTAGAAACTTTCAACAAAACAGTATTAAAATTAAAAGAAAATATATGAAATGTGAAATTAATTATTTTTATTATTATAAATTAATTGTTTTTGTTATGTGAATTGTTTGTGGAATGTTATGCTTTATTTTACTTTATTTTAAATATTACTAACACCCCAATTTCACCAATTTAGTTATAATTAACTATCAGTTAAGCTGTCAAAACACATTGTTTACTGGAAGTTAAAGTTATGCATAGTTAGTTTTAACTTAACTTGGTAAAATTGGGGGTAATTCTTGAAGAATATAAGCTATTTTTTGAATATTATATCTGTGGCATTTTGACAAAACATCTTAAGTCGAGATAAGATAGCAAAAAAAAAATTTAAAAAAACTCGGTGAAAAAATCTTTTTACAATATAATAATAAAATAAACCGATATTAAAAAATATTTCGTTTATAATACAAAATGTCAAAATCGTAAACAAAAATGTTTTTTGAAAGAAAAATTCGTATAATTAACAGCTTTTTTTCAACTTTTGAAATTTGACTTAAGATGTTTTGTCAAAAGCCACAGATATAAATTCTTGAAGAATATAAGCTGGATTTTTTTTAATTATTTAAACAAAAGAACGTGCATATGTATGTATATATTATAGTGAAAGAGTTTTTTTAGTATTCACAATATTTTTAAAGTTAAACTTATTTAATTTCAAATTACCAAAAAAATATTTCATAATAAAAATTTTATTCAAATTGTGATTAAGTGCAAATGGTTCTGCTATTAAGTAGAATAACACAACCACGCACATAATCAAAAAAATTTTAATTAGCATGAAATTAAATTATTTTAACATGTGCAAAACAAAACTGGTTGCTAGTAATTTTTTAACAATATTCCCAAAGCTCTTTAGTTAAGGAAAAATCGTGTGAAATATTGTTTAGCTTTGTATTTAGAGGAAATTATAAAGATTTTAAGAATTGTGAATATTGTAAAAAATCGTTGGCAGCCTATTATTATTTATAAGATTTTTAATATGTATTTTAAACCCCAACAAAAATGAATTTAATTTATAGAGTTAAAATCAAAAAATTCAAGTTTATTACTAATTCAAATAGTACTTTCCTAACAAACACAAAATAAAAATCATATTTTTGCATAATAAAATAATTTCTAAAAATAATTTAAAGTGGGTGGGATGTAATGTAGTCCTTTAGCTGATCTCTCAATGCGAACGCACTTCTTGTTGCGTTGTTGCATGTCATTCGGCCATGGTTTCGTAACGGTGCTAAAACTTCACTCCGCCACAGACCATTTACAATTTCGTCGCCTTGAAAGCGGTCCACATAATCAGGAGGACAATAACTGCCATCGTGGAATTTAACGAAATTGTGCAGAACTACAGCAGCTTTTACGATTTTTTCTGCATTTTCTGGGTGCATAAACAAAGGGGATAACAACACTCTCCAACGAGCACACAAAATTCCAAAGGCGTTCTCTATCACTCTTCGGGCTCTTGATAACCGCTTATTAAAAATTTCTCGGTCAAGTGATAGGCGCATTCCTGTTTGCAAAAAAAAAAAAATTATTTTACCAACATATGTACATATGTATAAGTATAAAGCTAATAAGTGAAAGGGAATGTACAAACCCGGGTATGGACGCATAATGCAGTTTTTAAGGGGAAATGCAGCGTCTCCAACCATGAAATATGGAAATTTGGTGCAAGTCCCAGGCAGATGAGCATCTTCAGGCAAATCAAGGTTACCACTCAACAATCGTTGTCCAAAGCTAGAGTTCCATAATACTCCACCGTCACTTTGGGAACCATACGCCCCGATATCCACGGTTGTGAAAGTGTAGTTGGCGTCGCAACTTGCTAAGAGTACAATGGAGTAATTTCCCTTATAATTATAATAGAGAGATCCTGAATTGGGTGGACATGATATTGTAATGTGCTTTCCATCCACAGCACCAACACAATTCGGAAAGTTCCACATGGTATTGAAATCTTCAGCAATACGTTTCCATTCATATTTATTTGGGGGCGACAAGTAAATAATCCCCAATTCCTCCCAAATAGCTTCACATACCTCAGTAATAATGGTGGTAACTGTTGAACGTCCCATTTTAAAGGCAGTGGCAAGTGTTTGCTTACTATCTCCGTGCGCAAGATAACTATAAATTTGTACATACACATTTATACGTATGTATATAAATTAAGATTATGTAAATATTTTACTAACTAAATTGTTACTTTCACTCACATAAGTGTTAAAAACAGTCTGCAGGACGCAGATATTGATGGCCTGTTTGATATTTTTGTGAGACGTTCCTTTAAAACTTCAAGTAACATATCAAAAACAGCAGGCGTCATCCGGATACTCTTTTGAAATTGCTCTGGATCTCTTTGGTGCATTTCTTCAAAGCTGGAAGCGAATAGACCTGTGTGGTCGCGATCGAGGTAGAGACTTCGCACCCAGAACTTTCGCGTTAAAGTTTTTTCTAATAGCTCCAATGCTTCATGCATTAGGAGAACAATAAAAACCAATTCTAATAAATCTTCGAAAACCATTTTTAGTTTTATTTTAAAAACAAATTATTAAATGCAAAAAAAAACAACCGCTTTTACAGGTAAACAAACAATGCGTAAGTGTTGTCAAAGTTTTTATTGTGACATACACCTTTTGCTTTACGCTTTTCTGTAAAAGTTAGAAACGTCACGCAAAGCGATAAAGTTTTATCTGACATGGCCTTTAAAGTTTTCAGTCTTTGTGTTTTGCTTAAAGAGTGAAGTGATTTAAAGTGTTTTAAACAGTGCCCAATTTAAAAAAAAGTAATTAAATAATATATAATTAAAAAAACATTTTGTTAATATGCCATATAAATTTAAACAGAGTGTTCGTAAAGAATCGAAAGAAGTTGTTGAATTACTTTTAAATACTAATAAAAGAAAGAGAAGCAATGCAAGTGAATTTGCAGCCAGCTTTATTGAGATTGGTTCTTTAAATGATGAATATTTTGAGCTGCTTACGGTAGCAAAAAACACTAATTATATCAAAAACTGTTGGCGCAAATTATTGACAGCTGAGCTGGCAGAGCATTTATGCTGGAAGGGAACGGCTGAAAACAATAGTGCGCGTAACCTGAGTGTAGCTAGAGCTATAAGAAGTAAAGTATTTCATATATTGTATGCATTAACATATTCATTTACTTTTTAATTTTTACAGATTCTGCAATTTCTATTGGAGTAGGAGAGGACGAATTTGTAAAAAGCACAGAATCTTTCTTTCAGTTTGCCAAAAACAGACAAGAGTCCCGCAAGAAATATGTGGGTAAACAAAACAAAAATAATTACTAAAAATATTACTAAATATATTATGTAAAATAATAGAACAAATAATTCTAATAAATAAAATCACTACTGTAGTTCAGTGTTCATTGTTAATTAACATGATTAGAAAAAGTATTTTTCTCTAAGCTTATTCTATAGTTAGAATTCTTAGCTTACATTATATTATAGACTAGTAACATTATCGCAAGGGTTCAGTTTTCATTATTAAACAATTGTTAATAAGCCTTTTATAATAGTAATCACTACACTTTTCTAAGCTTAAGGCTTTTGTTAGTAAGCTTGCTACAAGTTCTTTCTAAATCGTTTTGGTTTGTTGGGCAAGTTCGCATCAATTTTTAAAAGTATGAGTGTATTGGTAAAAAAGTGTGAGTGTATTAAAACTTGATCGTGTAACCCTCAAGTTAGGTTAAAGAACATGGATTTCAAGTTTCTGCCAAATTCTTTAAAAAAATACTAGTTTACAAAAAGAACCAAAAGTAAGAATTTTTACCCTGTTTTGCCCTTCAAATGCACTTAATTTGTTTGCTGTCGGTATTTGTTCAAGAAAATCGCTTTTTAATTCGTGCAAAATATTTTTGAATAAAAAAAATGTTAGCAAAAAGTACGAATTTCTGAGTTCATTTTGAATAACATAGGTTTAAAGTTTTTGCAAAGTAAGTTTAAAAAAAGTACCAAAAGGACGAATTTTCAACCTGCTCTGCCCATTTAATTTAATATTTTTATACATATCGAGCCACAACCTCAAACAAAGTTTAAGCGACAAAAACAATATTTACAGAAGAAGTTTTTTTTATTTTATTTCATAAAAACTTTGTATGAGGGTTGTCGCTAGAGATAAAATTGTTTTTGCTATAAAATTGTAATTTTTTGAGAGATGCCCACGTCCCAAATTTTTGGATTTAGGATGAAGGGTCACTTAAAAACGCTGTTTTCATTTTTGCCCTATTTTGAACCTATTTTGCCCTATAGATGAACTTTACCCTATTGATAAATTTTGTGCCAAAAAAGCATTTTCCCCGAAATCCGTTAAAATCAAATCGTTGTCCAAGTGTAACGCGTATATTTTTACAATTTGTATCTTCATTCTCCAAGACTTTTTAAATAAGTCCCTGGTATGCAAATCTAAATAATGGGCAATCCTCTTTCGCCTACTATAGCAGATATAGTACTTGATACCTTACTTGACGATGCAATCACGGAACTTAAAAATAAAAATATTCACATTAAATACATAATCAAATATGTAGACGATATATTAGCCATAATTAACATCAAGGACAAGGATATTATTCTGAACACTTTTAATAGTCACCACCCCAAAATTAAATTTACAGTAGAACTTGAGAAAAATGGTGAAATAGCGTACCTTGATACCAGGCTACGTAGAAAACAAGATTTTATTACGTTTGACTGGTACGCCAAGGAAACTTTATCTGGCAGAATTATGAATTACAACGCGACACAACCCAAAAACCAGATAATTAATACAGCAAAGAATTTTATATCAAGACTTTTAAATATAAGTGACCCACAATATCATAGAAAAAAAATAAAGGTCAAGAAAAACTCTGTCAATGACAGATATTCCCATTGTTTCTCTCGCCAAAAGAAAACCTTTTATTACGTCTAGGGCAATTTTTGCCAACGTAGACAATTTCATATCCGCTTGAACTTGTTTATCTGTGCAAATAGCCAGAAAAGATCCTCTGCTTCGGACCAACAAACTTTGTTTTGTTGGTGGTTCACGACATTTTGTGTCCCCAGGTCTACACCAAAGATTAATATCTCATCAATTTGGCAATGACGTCGGCAGAATAACAGAGCTATATTTCTTATTGCTCAGCTTATGTTAAAGGTATGGGAAAACGTATTTATGTTAACTCATAATTTGAAAAAAATCAAGGAAGAAGGTGCGGTGTAACAGTTGACGCTATCTTGCAAAAATTTAGGCTTGTGTCGTTCTTGAATGAATTACTTCAACTGAATGATTCACTTTAGTGAAAGAATGAAATATTTCATTATTTATTTTCCATTTCTTGTATCTTTCGGTTTCATATTTTTTCTTTCATATTTTTATTTGCTTTAATATTCTGGTTATGTCTATCTTGTTTGCTATGCTTTTTCTCTTCTATTTGTCTTTTATTAAAATAAAGTTTTTTTAATTACTTTTTTGATGATTTTAAATGTGCGCCGATATAGCACAATAAAAATCGTCACAGATTGTGCTATTTTAGCCGATAGTAGGATCTTAGCTGTATAAAGTTTCTTTACAATTTACTTCATTGCTAGCCAAAGGATAGCTAAATAACAGAAATATAGAAACGAAAATTCTGATAGTGCATAGAAAATATTGAAGGAATAAGACTATTAAAGTATTAAAGCTTTTAAAATTGTAATTTGACTTAGAATACATATTCGAATTAATATGAAAATTTGTATAATAAATGTTACTCACCATGAGAAATAAATTCCCAGATTATATTAATTTTATATAAAATTAATAATTAATGTGTACTTTAAGATTCCGTAGCGCTGGTAATGTCCATATTAGGGAGTACGTCTTCTAAACTTACTAGCAAATACAAATTATTTTTTAATTAGGTTTTTCCTTTTTTTTTAATAAGACGAAAACAGTTTATGTACATATGTATGTATGAACACACAAATATTTTATTAACAACAAAAACCACTAATATTTTATTTATAATTACGTTTACAATTTAGCATAAAAGGACTCATGAACCACCATATTCGCCTTAATATCACTCAATTTTTGGCAACCGGCCAAAGCCATTGTTATATCAAAATCTTTTTTGAGTACTTTTAACATATCTCTGACCCCAGATTCGCCGCCACAACCTAAACCCCAAATAGCCGGTCGACCAAGAAATACCATTTTAGCTCCTAAAGCTAAGGCCTTAAAGATGTCATTGCCATGTCTTACACCGCCATCTAACATTACAACCATGTCGTCACCAACGGCCTTAACAATTTCCGGTAAAACTTCAATTGCTGCAGGCACACCATCCAATTGGCGAGCACCATGATTGGAAACTATAACACCAGCACAACCAAATTCACGTGCCAAAATTGCATCTTCTGCCGTTAGAATACCTTTAATAATTACAGGCAGAAAAGTGAGTTTGATCAACCATTCGACTTCTTTCCACGTAAGGGTAGAATCAAACTGACTAGATACATATTCATTAATGCCGGAGGTACCTTCTTCACTATGCACACCATCGGATTGTGTGGATTCAGCTTGAAAATTTGCCAAACGTAAGTAAGCTGGTAAGCTAAAATTGTTACGTACATCCGACCATCTTTGGCCAAATATTGGAGCATCCACAGTGAGTACTAAAGCTTTAAAATTACTTTTTTCTGCACGGCGTACAAGACGTTCTGTTAGGGAACTGAAAATTAAAAAAAATATTTAGGCAATTCACTATAATCGCTATAATTCGCTATAATTTTATATATGTGACATTTATTAAAATTAAACAAATACAACAATATGACACAATAGAACACTTTGTGAATTGCCTAATTATACTTTTACATATGTTGTTTGTTCTATTATCATAAAAAAATATTTATTTAAAGTAAGTATTTAATTATAACTGTATTCTTTGGTTATAACGTCGAAAGACTATTTCAAATTTAAAAGTGAGACATTTGAGTTTAATAAATTTTCAATCATAATACATACATACATCATATATATGTACGTAGCATATTCCTTACAGAAAATAAGAACATTTAAAAATTTTTTTTTTAAGAAACGCTTTTCTTAAAAATAACATTTTTAAAAAATTTTGCCCGCCCCCCTAGATTTTATCCTGGCTACGCCCATGTATTCGTGTACTGTCATCGGGAATATGTATGCCTACAAAGTTTCATCCATTTGCATCGAGTAAAAGGCGGTCAAAAAATTGTTGCCTCCTGCCCCCCCCCCTAGATTTTATCCTGGCTACGCCCATGTATTCGTGTATTGTTATCGGGAATATGTATGCCTGCACAGTTTCATCCATTTGCATTGAGTATAAGGCGGTTAAATTAACGTTACAAGATTTGATTTTCCGAAGTGAAGCTAAAGAAAAGGTTTTAAAAATTTTGTCCGCCCCCCCCCCTAGATTTTATCCTGGCTTCGCCCATGTATTCGTGTACTGTCATCGGGAATATGTATGCCTGCAAAGTTTCATCAATTTACAATGAGTAAAAGGCGGTCAAAAAAGCATTTTACCAAAGAAAAAATTTTTTTTGCCTGTCCCCCCCTAGATTTTATCTTGGCTACGCCCATGTATTCGTGTATTGTCATCGGGAATATGTATGCCTGCAAAGTTTCATCCATTTGCAGTGAGAATTAGGCGGTTAAATTAACGTTACAAGATTTGATTTTCCGAAGTGAAGCTAAAGAAAAGGTTTTAAAAAGAAACACTTACCGATCCTTATACACATAAAGTTGAAACCACTTGTTAGTATTTGGTGCAACTTTAGCTACTTCCTCAATAGACATTGTTGCCAAGGTACTTAAAGTGAAAATTGAACCCATTTCACCAGCAGCTTTAGCATTACCTCCTTCACCATCAGAATGTGCCATTTTTTGCATAGCGGTGGGTGCAATTCCTAATGGCCATTTCAGATCACAACCCAAAATATTACAGGAAGTATTTACATTAGAAACATTGCGCAAACAGCGCGGACGTATACGTAATCTAAAAAATTAAAAAAAAAAAATTAGGAGAAATTAAAAATAATAGTTTTGATAAAATAATTAAAGCACTAAAAATTTTAATGAAATGTTTGTTTCACACTTACCTTCTAAAAGCTTCTCTATTTAAATTTAAAGTAAATTCTTCTCCTGCACCACTGCGATAATAATCTAAAGCCTTTTTTTCTATAACTTGATAGGCTCTTTCCTCAAAATCCGTTACACATACGAAAGCAGTAGTCATATTTAAATTTGCGATTAACCTAATGAAATACGTATTAGTTTTTGTTCAAAAGACTGAAGAAAGACTAATTGTTTTAAGTAGTTTTTTACTTAAATCATTTTCATTTTATAAGAGATAGTTAGGAAATATAAAAATAAAAGTGATAACAACTCTTATCAGCTATAACAAAGTGGAAAAAAAACATTTTTTTTTTGTAAATACAGATGTTTTATATAGAAAATGAAATGTTTTTCCAGGCATAAAACTTATTATACTGGATTTTAGAGATCTCAGTTAAACTAGGTTTAGTTAATCTGAAAAAGATTTGAGCCGCCACTTCCAAACTTGTATACAAAACTTTGAGCTTAGTTTTGCTTAAAATGTTGGTCTTTAATGAAATAACAAAAAAAAAATTATATCTCGCCGTTTCAAACTACGTTAAATTAAGTTTAAACTTAATCCACATCTCAAAAACCCGGCCTTCAAGTTTTTTTAATAAAAATATTCAATTTAAGCGTTTTATGGTAATCCCCTATGTTAGGATATATTTATATATATGCCTGTATTCATAAAAATTGTTTAATTTAATTATTTTTTTTAATTATTATTAATTATTATATATTATAACCCCAAATTTGGGCTAATTCTTCATTATGAAAAATCACCACAAAATTTATAATGAAATTTAACCAAAAAAAAAAAACACAAAGAAAGTTATATTAGCTGCGTTCGTTTACCCCAAAATTTGTACTGGATTTTACTGAAATGCGTTAGCGTACACATAAATTTTCATATTACTCAGCTACTGGATTTTACTGGAAAAGTAAACGAACGCACCTATTAAAAATTTTGGGTTGGGTTCATATGCCAGAAACTTAAAATCCCAAATTTAAAATCCCGATTTTAAAATCCGAACAATTTTACAGTTTTGGTATTAAAAATCGTACGATTGATAGCATGGTTGGGCTTCCGGCCATGCGCAAGGACTTTTTCCTATATGGTATAACGAACACTATGTGCGTTCGTTTACTTCGTTTTTTGCGAATACATGTGATTCATTTGTGTTGAACCATATTGAACTTAAGAAAACTTTTTGGTTAATTTTAAGAAACTGGCATTTGCTTAAGCAAGGTGCGAAACAGATCGCACTTCCCCTACGTAATTAAATATTTTTGTTTTTTTAAATACATACTTGTTTTAATTTTTTGTTAATTTTTGACAGTAGCTTAAGCCAGCTTATGCATATTATAGTCGGGTCTTAAGCTTTTATCTTGGCAAGGTTATTTCGGAAATTTTAAACAAGAAAAATAATTTTAATTAGAATTGGATGTATCTGTTAGGTATATACATACATATGTATTTAATTCAATATATGTACATATGTATGTAATTCAATATATGTACATATGTACAAATTTTAAAATTTATGTGGTGTTTCCAGATGACAAACAATTGATTGTGTAGAAAAATGTATATGAAAAAATTTTTTCAATGTCCCTTGAAAAACTTTCACCAAATTCACTTTTTTATTTGAAATTAATTTACTTTTGCAAATACATATACATATATCGTCGTTGCTCTGACAACATCGGTTATGTGCAAAATTTCGAAATTGTTTTTACTACACTTTTTGAAACCTTTGTTAATACATAAGACATCTACTCACCAAACCGTTTAATGATATCTTTACTGGTTCAGAAGTTAAAAAAATAGCTATGTAGATTTCAACAAGTATTTCACTTATTTTATGTCGAAACAGCCTACCGGAGCAAAGCTTGTTGGTATCAAAAATCTATCGATAAACTTGCATGTGGATAAATCCAAAAAATAATAAAAAAAAACTATTTTTCGATCTTTTTTACTTACAACACCACATAACAAACTTCTTTAAGTTTTTATGGTTGTGGTTTCTTGATGGCTAACTACTTAAACCATTATATGGATTACGGTCAGTTTATTATGGTTAAATTTATCCACAATATGTTTAACATTTTTCATTTGTAATAATTTTGTAACACTATGAAACTGTAAATAGAAGGATCAAATTATATATGTCGCAGTACTGGCTGTTTATGTGTTTGTTATAAAACGGCAAGCGTTGACTCTTATGTCAAGCTTGGGTGGAATCAACTGTCACGGCTGAAAAAATGAATTAGAAATAAAAAAGCAAGCGAGAGTGACGAGTTGGGACTGCCTCGTTTAATTTTTAAAAAACAATAAAATAATATACCAAATCAATTTAAATAATTTGAAGTTTGATTTAAAATAATAAAATCAATTAAAATGGATGAAAACCCGACATATACATATGTATGTAAGCCTGCAGTCACGAAAATAATATATGTATGCATAAAGATAACCACGCATTTAATGATAATTTAAATCATTAGCTCCCAAACAATTTTTAAGGTTGTTTTTAAAATACTAAAAACATTCCTTATGGTTCTTTTTCCAAATAAATTAGCTTTAACCCATTAATAGCCAGAACTTTTTTTGGAATTGTGGAATGAAACTTTAAGCACATTGTCCTTTTTGTCTAAGAGACATCATTTGTTCAGCGACTTCGCGGAAACTATTTGTGTTTTTACACAGCAACTTAAGATGCCAGTGGCCATTCAGCTAACAAATTGGCATTACAACTGTGGTTTACTTCTAAACTTTAGTTTCTGCAGTTCTTTTAGTAAGCTTACGCTCGTGAATAAGTTGTCAAAGAATAATTACGTTTAAGCGACTGATCTCGTGATCCAGTAAAAATAAATGATGTCCTTAATTCTACAAAGCCATCTAAAAGATACTAAAGGGGTGTATCAAAAAGGCTGCAAAATTTGGATTGGTAAACATGTTCTTACATGTTCTTGACGGCGTTTTGCATACTTTTCGTTATGATTGGACGAGGCATTCTCCCTTAGTCCCCATTCATTCATCTCTATGTCCGATTTATCGGATTCGACATCTGTATCTAATCTAGGTAGAGGGAGTTATCTGCATGTACTTCATAATTTTTCGAAAGTTCCAATTCCTTAGTCCTTAAACTATTAAATTATTCCTTATTTAACTTTCTAAATAAAAATCTCAACACAGATATTGCTTAAAATCTGCTAAGTTTTAATTAAAATATTCATTCTTTCTTCAACAAAAAAAAAAAAAGCTATGTGTAAAAAAATTAAAAAATAATTATTAGAAATGCTCCAACAAAATGAGTTATGTGTAGTTTTTTGAAAGAGTTTATTATACCTGCCCAATGGCCAATAAGTCGAGTTTTATTTCACAAAATACTTAAAACAATGTTAACATTTATTCAATTAAACGTTTCACTTTAAAAATATATGCCTAGGTAACTACATAAAACGGTTTGTTTGCTCTCCTGAAAACGAAGAAAAAAAACATAGCTGATTTTGTCGGAGCATCGACGATATGTACATTAGATCGTACCTCAAAAAAAAAAAAATCCCCGTACACTTCCCAATATAAAGTATTTTTGCAAGGCGGCTTCGAAAAAAATTCTTTTGCATTTATAGTCGGATCTTAAGGTATGGTATATCAAAGTTTTTGTCTCTAGAAGGCCAATGTAACAGACTTTATTTAAATAGCGTTATTCGTTACGGTTTTAGGCGTACTAGTTTTCTGAGTGAGTTTTTTTTTAATTTAAAAAGGGGTCACCTTTCGTTCGGCCAAAATAATAAATTAAATTTTTTAGAAACCACCTTGCAAAATACTTTATATTTGGAAGTATACGACGCTTGTAAGGTGGTACGTTCTAATGTACTGTGAGCGTCAAAATAAAGTGTACAGCTTGGTTTAGTATTTTAAAACTGTACACTTTTTTTGACGCCTTAAAAACGGAGTAAATTGTTTTTTTTTATTTTACTGGTTTTGTTGTTGTTTCAAATTTTTAATTTTAATTTTTAATAACATTGTCCAAAGTTATGTAAATGATAAAAAAAACTTCTAAAAATTTAAATTTTTTACTAAAATAACACTTTTTATATTGGAAAACCAGTTGTACACTTTTTTTGACGCTGACAGTACATATTTTTAATCTATTCGATTAACTAAAAGTAATATGGGCATATTCTGGAAATAAATTTGAAATCCAGCATATTTTAAAAACGGCCCTGTACAAATATTTTATTTTACCAATTTCATTTTGTAAGTACCAATTAGCTCTACCAGAACAACTCTTAAAACCAGGAAAAACTACTGTCATTTTGTAAATAATTAAATATAATGTTTCTTTAATTTTCCACAAAAATTATAAAAAAATGTTTACACAAAGAATGAGAAATTAAATTTCATTATCACTATCATCTTCATTTTTGAATGCTTCACCAGCTTCAATAGCCATTTTATGCCAGGGAGCAGGATTAATGCGATGCAAACCATTTGTTTCCTTTCCAACAACACTCATTTCATAACGGAAATCTTTGTCTTTTAACTCATCATGAACTTGGTAAATGCTAAAAAAAAAACATTAAAAATAAATTCAAAAGATTTTGTTATTCGTGCTTAATTCCCAGTTTTTATTCTTGATAAAAACACTTGAAATTTAGTGGGGAATGTAAGAAGAGATAAACTCACTGTTTATTTATTGTTGATGTTTTTGTTTAAACTTTGATATTGTTACAAGTAGAGCTGTTGCTTATGATTCTTTTACGCTTAACAGTTTTATTTGGTTTAATATCTTTAGTTTTTCCAAAATCTTTATGGATGAAGTTTCCTGATGATCTGGCCCAAGCAACCAGTGAAATGCGCATAGGAATAGCTTATCCCATCAACAATAAATTTCAAGTGTTTTTATCAAGAATAAAAACTGGGAATTAAGCACGAATAACAAAATCTTTTGAATTAAAATTTTGTATTCCCAAAAATTACTTTTGATAATTAAAAATAAATCAAGAAAAAATTACATTTTAAAAAAACTTACATTTTACCAGCGTTTTGCACTAAGTCTTCTGTGGACATTTCGGTAAAATTGAACTTTTCCATTTCGGTTTTAGACTGTTGTTTAGCTTTTCCACTAGCACAAGCATAATAACCGAATGACGAACCAGATGGTTCAATTTTATACAATTGTGCACCTTGGTCTTCATCCCAGGCGGAGAGTAAAACCGAAACCCCAAATGGTCTTACAGCACTGTACAAAGTATAGGCATGAACATAAGCAGCTATACGTTCTGTCAACTGTTTTAAAGGTATGGTGCGTTCAAACTGTTGGCGATAATTTGCAGCCTCTTGGCGTGCTATATCGACAATATAACGACCATCAGCTAACAGACCTGCGATAGCTAGGCCAATATTTTTATCTACGGTAAAGATACGCGCTCCTGCATCTTCTTCGTACAGTGTACTCGTCACGATTTTTTCTACCGCTAAAACTACACTTTCCTTGCCTCGCAAACCAATGACAGTTCCACTTTTTTCTACAGCTTTACCAGCATAATCGATTTGAAAAACCCGTCCGTCTGGGGAGAATTGTGAAGCTGATAGATCGTACTACAAACACAAAAAATTATTACTTTTCACATTATTAATTTGACTATTTTCTTACTCCTGTGCCAATTGAACTCATTTTTTAACGTAATTTAAAATAAAACGTTTTAAATAATTGGTTTGCTTTTATTTTTTCAAAAAACTTTTTTCATAAAAGTTTTTTATAATTTTTTGCAAGTCGCTTGGGATGATGATTTGACGGATTTTTATTTAGCTTATTTGCAGTGTTGCCACTGAAAATGATTTGGTGGATTTTTGTCTAGATTATTTTGCAGTGCTGCCATGTCAATTTTAAAAGAATAACTCAAGGTATATTTATAACAGGTAGCAAGCCGAATTCATACAAGGTGGTATTGGCTTGTTACGTAACACAGAGTCTTCACCTGAGATAATATCTGATATAATAGCTCTGTTCCACATGCATAACGAAACAGTCCGAACTTGCCCAAAGTTACCCAAAAGCGTTCCACATAACAATTTTTGTTCAATTATGAGAGTAATTGAGAGAGTAATTTTTTTCATTTCCTGTACAAATTTGCACGAACTTTTTCTTTGGGTAAGTTCGGACAAGAATTTAACAATCAGCTGTTTTTTGTTTACATATGAAACTGAAAATTAATCAAAAAATTTGCAAGCAAAAGAAAAAGTTTAGTTTTTGTTAAAAAATATATTAAAAAGCAAAATGGAAGGTTTTAATGAAAAAGTTAAAGTGGTAAATACATTAGTGAATAGATATCTCCCTTGTTCTTTAAAATAAATAAATACTTTTAAAAAATTTACACTGGCTCAGCTTTTCTTTCAGTTATTTTAAATTATTTTTAACATCTGTTGGCAATGATGCAAATGTTTTGTTTTTATAATGTTATTGCTTTTAAGCGTCTAAAATCACTTAAATAGATTTTAATTTAAAAAGTAAGCACCATTAGTATTACAAGAAGTGCAAAAATGGTTTTTTGCGTTCCAGCTATTTTGGGTAGTTTTCGCAAATTTAGAGAGTAATTTTCCTTTTACTCTCATTAGTCCGAACTTGCCCGAGATCTTGTGGAACACACCTAATATGTGAGAGAACGTCGGCAGAATGAGAGAACAAATTTCTTCATATTAATCTTAATCTTAAACAAGGGGAACACGTATCTTATAAGATTTCATAATCGAATGATTCTCGCACAGTAAACTTGTCGTTTTTATTCTTTTTTTTTTAGTTTTTTCTTGTTTTTAGTTAAAAATATTGTTTTTTTAAACACTTATCACAAGATTTTCACTATTTGTACAAAAAATTTAACATTTTAATGAATGCGTCTTATTTTTGTTTTTTATGTATGCATGTATGTGTATTTTTGACAGCTCATCTTATAAGATAGTTGTTATAAGATCTCTCATAACAACTGTCTCATAATATATATTATAATATTAATATTAACACTATTTGAGAGTCCACACGTAAGATAATACTCTCTGCGATTGAATTTGACGTTTGCTGATATAAAAATCTTATATCTTATCTCAGGTGGAGACCCTATGTAAGCAACAGCTGAAAACTAACCTTGTGTCAAGATTATATGCTGTTACTTTTGTTGACATTTATATTTACATGTTTGTATCAAGGTATATTTATAGCAGGTAGCCGCGAGACTATGTACAATAAAACAACAGGGCTTTTTATTGCTGTTATGAGAAACGAGCTGTGAAACAAAGGGGTTGATAAGAGACAAAAAAGACATAAGATAAGGACAAAAAACGTGTTTACTTGTTTACTATACAACATTTGACAGTTTTAATCGCAAAACAAGCAAATAAAAAATAAACAGCTGTCTTTCCGAGACTTCCTGCTATTAATATACCTTGGTTTGTATGTTAGTGCACAGCTAATTTGTTTACTGCAGTGTTGTATTATTTTGACACAACGTCAAAGTAGTTTACAGTGTTGTATTCGTTTTCAAAATAAGACCACCTTGTATGAATTTGGTTTTGGCAGGTAGTATCGGAAAGCCAGCTGTTTATTTTTTATTTGCTTGTTTTATGATACGAACTATCAAATGTTGTATAGTAAACAAGAACACAAGTTTTTGGTCTTTATCTTTTGTCTCTTATCAACCCCTTTGCTGTTTGACAGTTCGTATCACATAACAACAATAAAAAGCCCTGTTGTTTGTTTTATTGTATAATTGTTGTAATCTCGTGGCAACCTGCTATAAATATACCTTGGAATAACTACTTTCTGATTTCCACTCTGCTAATAACTATATTTAGATATAGCCCACATAAGGTTTTTTTCAAGGCGAATTGACTAGAAGGTGAGGTCAACTCTACAAGAACACTGCTTCTGTGGTTGGTTGATTTTTCAGAGCCCGCTTTCAGTGTTTGGTTCGGTACGATACGTTTAGGACTGTTTTGTTCATTGTCAATTGACCCCACGTCTTCATGCGCTTTCGATTTGAACATGGCATGACCATAACGCCGGCAAGGCAACGGTATCAATTTGTTCACATTCTTGTTAGATGTGGCGAATACGTGCTGATGTTCATGTTCTGATTAACCACAATTTTTGTTATTGTGGCGTTTGGTTGTACATATACAGAAAATACATTATTTGGCCAACACCATGGCGCACATGGATGCTAAGACGAATGTTTAGGCAACGATGGCAGCACATGGAAGAAACATGAACAGTCTACACGAGTAGAATTCATGTGCGACATGTTGTTCTTACTAAGTTGTTGGATAGTGAAGACGGGTAGTGAAGACTAATTTCTGAAGACAGGGGAAAAAGGCCCTATTTTGAAGTTAGAAGAATACCAATCGTACTGATAGATAAAGACGTAAAATAAGAACTATTTTTTTTTTACTTCAAACCTGGCAAACTGCATAGACATACCTACACACGTTCACTCAAAAAAATTCAAGTTGTCTTGTGCATGCACATATTTTATGATTTTAATAGAGATTAAAATTAAGAATTGCAAAAATTTTGATACATATAAAAAAAAACGATTTAAAAGCCCGAATAATCGATTTCAGTATAAAATCGCATACGTAAAGTCGGTTGCGAAAATCGATTTTCTTACACAAAATTGATTTACTATTCCCTACTTTCAATATACTAAATTGTGTATGATAATTTGACAGGTTGAACTCTTATAAAATAAAAGTCTTTTATATGATAAAAAAATAAGTTAATTTACGTTTGTCGTTATTATTTTTTAATAGGTAAAAGAATTACATTTCATGTTTTGTATTCTTAATTTGTAATTAATATTTGCCTAAAAAGTTCAAATAACCTATGCATTACAATGCAACTTAAAATTAATTTTAATGTTTTTCACAATTAAGTGACGGTTCACACACTTCAAGTTTGATTCGTCAAGTCTTGAGTTTTTGGAGAGAAGTGAAAAGTAATGGCTTTCTCTTAATGCTTCTCTCCTAAATGCTCAAGACTTGACGAGTCAAATTTGACGTGTGTGAACCGACACTAACAAATGGCATTTCTAATTTGGTTATATTTTTTCACATTTGGTAACTTTTTAAAAAATTTTGGTTGTACAAATTTTATTAGTCGTGGTAGCACTGGTTCCTAGCATAAATCCCACAAATTCTAGTTTAACCACTTAAATATTTTCTTTTAGCAACTCTAGTTTATATTCTCATTTGTAACATGAAAAGATCTGGTAACACTATACCTCGCACATGTTCTACTTTTATTTACACTTTTTTAATGGAACTTAAGTAATATTTTCACACGAGTTAATATATTAAATTTCTTTAACAATTTAAATAAGGTTGATAAAAAATGTCGTTAAATATTAGTGAAAAGAGGTAAGGCCTGTTCTCGAGTTAAGTTTTTATTTTATATATTTTGTTATTTCTTATAGTTATTCGGTCGAAGCTCGTTATGATAACTTTTATGCTGGTGGTGATGTAGCCTGGAGTAAGGATGGAAAATGGATTTATTGCTTAAATGGAAATGAGGTAAAAAAAGTAGAAGTTGAAACTGGTTTAGTAGCACGTTCATATGGTTTAAATTACAATGAAAAAGGAGAAAAAATTTCTAGTGAAGAAGAGGAAGAAACGGATGATCTAATTTATTGCTTTGACTTGTCGCCAACACAAGAATTTTTGGTAACTTTACATCGTAGTAGCTTGGTCAGACTTTGGAATATGCCTTCGGGAAAATTAGAAAAATTATGGAAGAGTCAACATCGTGGTCCAGTTGTTAAAGTTGTATTCAATGCAGATGGACGTTTGGTATGTACTAGTGGATCTGATTCTACCTTGAGAATATGGGATTATAAAAATAGCAGATGCTGGGCAGTTTTAAAAGATTTTACTGGACCGTCTGTTCTTTTGCAATTTCATCCTAATCCTTCAAAATGTGAAATATTCGCTGCGGGTTCTGATAATTGCTTATATAAATGGAATTATGAAACGAAAAGTTTGGAGGCAAAAATGAAGGGCCATTTGTCACAAGTAACAGGTTTAGCTTTTGCTGATAATACCGCAGATTGTGAACTCATGGCCAGTGTAAGTCGTGATAAGGTGTTAATTGTTTGGCGTTTACAGGATGGGAAACAAATGAAAGTGGTACCTATGTATGAAGAACTGGTGGGGGTTATATACAAAGACAAAGATAGTATTATAGTAGCAGGAGCTAAAGGCAATCTAAAACATATTTCTAGCAGAACTAGTAAAATATCCACCCTTTTGGAGTGCCAAGAGGAGGAATATGAAATTACCATGTTAATGATTAACGCCACTAACCAACAATTAGCACTTGTCTCTGCTGACCATAACATCTTGATGTTTGACATAGAGTCCCAAGAAAAAGTGAAATGTTTTAAACAATTAATAGGTTTTAACGATGAAATTCTTGATATATGTTTCCTAGGAGAATCTGAACAGTTTCTGGCCATGGCTACTAACAGCAAACATATTAAATTATATGATATTAACAATAATATGAACTGTAATATTGTAATGGGCCACAAAGATACTGTAATGTCATTGACCACACCTGGATCTAGTGATTTGTTGTTGTCGGCTGGCAAAGATTTTACTATAATTCTCTGGCAATTGGATAAAGAAAATGCCAATTTAAGATGCTTGGCTAAACAAATAAACAGTCACACTGCTACTATAGGTTGTATAAGTTTTGCTTACAATTGCTCCAACTCCTTTGCCTCTGTTTGTCAGAGTGGTAGTTTAAAGGTGTGGTCTTTGAAAGCTAAAACAAAAAAAGAAAATTGTGAATTCAGTGTAAAATACGCTGCTGTGGCTCATGACAAAGAAGTAAATTGTGTTGCTTATTCACCAAATAATAGAATAATAGCTACAGCCTCCCAAGATAAAACAGCAAAATTATGGTCTGCCGATAGTCATAGCATTTTAGGCACTCTGAAAGGTCATTCACGCGGTGTTTGGTGTGTACGTTTCTCACCAACAGATCAAATTATATTGACTAGCTCATCTGATTGCAGTTTACGTTTGTGGTCTTTATCAAGTCTATCTTGTCTTAAGCGTCTGGAACAGTCGGCTACAGTTCTGAAAGCGGAATTCATTGACCATGGCAAATATATTTTATCATCTGGCTCGGATGGTCTTCTCAAACTTTGGAATATAAAAACAAATACCTGTATACAAACCTTAGATGAACACGACGATCGAGTTTGGTCTTTAGCCGTTTCATCGAAAACACAAAAATATTTCTTTAGTGCAGCCGCCGATTCCAAACTCATCAAATGGAAAGATATAACGGACGAGTGTAAAAATATCGAAATAGATAAGCGTCAAGAAATACTACAACAGGAACAATCTTTACAGCTTTTACTCCATCAAAATAAACAATTGAAGAAAGCTTTCATGTTGGCTTTGAAATTGGGCAAACCCAAGGTTTCCTATAATATACTAAATCAATATATCAGACAAAGAGCTTTTGAAACAATAGAAGAAATGATTTCAAATCTAAATAATGATCAAAAATTAACCTTATTAGATCATGTCAAAGTGTGGAGTTGTAATTCCCGACACTCGCAGGTGTCTAGTGTGGTATTACAGCAATTGTTAACGGAAATGATGGTGGATCCAAAAACACAGCGTACTTTAAATTCAAAAAATGTTGTCGAAGTTGTGACCCCTTATGTCCAGCGGCACTTTAAACGTATTACGGAATTAAGTAAAGAATTAAACTTTTTAGATTTTATTGTTGAAAGTATATAATTGGAAATATGTATAGGAACATTTCTTTTAATATATTAAAACCAAATAATTTCTTGAAAACACTTTTTTGTTGTTGTTGTTTTTTTTTTAATGATTCAGAACTTTCTAACTGCATTGCCTTCAGCAATGGGAAAGGGCTATCGCTTCTCAAATGGCTAGGATCTTCAGATCCAGTTTACTGGCGTGTCAAGTGCTGGAGCCATGAAGGGAGGTTAAAGAGGTCTTTATACCTAAATCAGAACAATGGCCCAAGTCTTACATTCCAAAAGCCTAAGCTTGTTTTTTCTGAAGACCATTCAAAAACTCTTAGGTAAATTTATAAGAGATGAATATCTATCGGAAACTTCGATGCATTACTTTTAGTTTGCCTATCAATCGAGCAAGTTTACTGTGATTTGAGAAGGCACTTGACGCAAGCATTATGCGTTCATCGACATTCAGTGAGCTTTGACAACACTTCGGACGATGCAATTAACTTTGCTCTAACAAGGGAAGGTGTCCCAATTTTTTAAGGTACTGGATAAGGGTGATGCTGGTATCCAGGGTGATCAAGTTGGATTTATATGGCTCACCGATGAGCTATTAGAGATCCTTAACGACCTGGGCTTCCGAACTTATGGCTTCGGGATAACATGACCGCTGAAGTCTAGAATGATCTACTGGCCTTTTGTTACGAAAATCAGACCAATTTTGAGCTATGCCGTCCTAGTGTGGTGGACTAAGACTGAACAGGTCAAAGCTAGAGTGATTAACGATCAGGTCTATCGCCCGATCTACGTATCGATCACGGGCGCCATTTACAAAAAATGAGTTAAGTATGGGATATACATACATATATATAGAATCTAGGAATTTATTTCTGATAGTCTGGAAAATATTGATGGAATAAGACTATTAAAGTATGTATAAAAGCTTTTAAAATTGTAATTTGGCTTAGAATACACATTCGAATTAATATAAAAATTTATAATTTATAACCGAGTATGAAAACAAACAAAACATTTCGCAAACGTTTGCAAAATGTACAAATCTATTGAAAATTTTTAAATTGTATTGTACATGAGCAAAACCAAAACAAAAACTTTTCAAGTGTCAAAGAGAGAAAACGAAACAATTGGCTTTCCACTCATCTGCATTATTTAATTTACCGTTACAATCGTACATCTGAGTACAAAACAGATAGAGAAACGTTTTGTTTTGAGTAATTGATTTAGTTCTAGCTTGGTTTTTGTAGTGGCACAATGCCTCGTCTTTTTTTTTTAATATATTTTTTTTTCTTTTTTCTTTGAATTACTTTTTATATAATTTAATTTGTTTTTTTTTTAATTACTATAGTAGTCAAAAAAAGCATTAATAAAAACAAAAAAACCTAAAAACCTCTCTTTTAATTTCACTTAGAAACAATAGTTATAAAGGGTGTTTTTTTAAGCCCGAAAGAACTTGAAATTGTAAAAAATAACACAAAAGATTAAATTGTAATCAAAATTTTTTTTTTATTCGAAAGATCAATACGTGACATTAACATTTGAAAATGATTTCGGGCATATGGGCACCACGGCTGTTCTTGACGAAGCGCATTCTGGACGTCCAATTTTGGGCCACTTTTTCGAGCACTGCTGGCCGTATGTCACGAATAACACGAACAATGCTGGCCTCCAAGGCGTCAATTGTTGCTGGTTTATCAGCATAAACCAGTGACTTCACGTAGCCCCACAGGAAATAATCGAGAGGTGTCAAATCGCACGACCTTGGAGGCCAATTGACAGGTCCATTTCTCGAAATCAACTTATCGCCAAATTTTGATTTCAATAAGTCGATGGTTGCGTTCGCCGTATGGCACGTAGCGCCATCCTGTTGAAACCACATCTCCTCCGGATCAATGTCATCCATATTTTCAAACAAAAAATCATTGATCATGGTGCGGTAAAGATCTCCATTGACCGTAACGCGAGCTCCGGCCTCATTTTTGAAGAAATAAGGTCCGATGATGCCACCAGCGTGAAAACCGCACCAAACGGTGCATTTTTCTGGATGTAATGGAGTCTGTAGGGTCTCTTGTGGATTGGTCTCGCTCCATATGCGGCAATTTTGCTTATTAACAAACCCGTTAAGCCAAAAATGCGCCTCATCGCTGAACACAATTTTGCGATTTAAATTTGGATTAAATTTTTAAATTTTTCAAAGTAAATTTGGATAATTTCGTAGCGTTGTTCAAGCGTG
Source organism: Pollenia griseotomentosa (assembly GCA_963931875.1). Taxonomy (NCBI): domain Eukaryota; kingdom Metazoa; phylum Arthropoda; class Insecta; order Diptera; family Polleniidae; genus Pollenia; species Pollenia griseotomentosa. The sequence continues at coordinate 147,606,471 of OZ007564.1, forward strand.
AGTCTATTCATGATGATTTGTCAGAGTATACTGAAACGATAAAAAAAATATTTCATCAAAATTTAATTTTTTTGTGTTACTTTTTACAATTTAAAGTTATATCTAGCTTAAAAAAACACCCTTTATATATATGACTAATATTCCACTCAGGACATTGCATTTTAATTTTTTTTTTCTATGTCTAATATTAACGAAAATTAATCAAAAATCCAGATGTTGAACGAAAAAGTACCAAAAAGCTCCCCTTATTCATTTTTCATCTTATAGGTGCACCTATAATATTATGTTTATAAGTTAAATAAGTTAAATAAATCACCACCCTATTTTGTTTTTATTTGATAATAAAAAAAAATAATTTTGTATTTTGTTCATATGTGTTAGTAGCCAATTTGAACGCTTATTACTCCGAAAATATTGAACAGATTTTAATAAATATATTGTGCACTTCTGTTAGTAAATATCTTTCAAATGGTGTGTGTTTTTTTCAAATCGGTTGACATACAGAGGAGGAAAGTGTTCTTAACTGTTTTGCCTTAGCCGATTTATATATAGATTTTGAATCAAGAACCTGTTTCACGAAGTTGTATGTATATGGTTTTTGAGATATTAAACAATAATTTTTCTCTATATTAACTATTTTAAACTTTTTAAGTATTGTTTTGCTCTGCAACCAACTGTATGGCGATTGCAATTAATTCGTCATACAAAAACGTACAACATAAATTTCACTTTTGCTTTGCTTCATTGCCGTAAGAAAAAAAGTAGTTAAAGCTTAATAAAATGACAACCCCATACACAGCAGAAAGTATACGTATTCAGCACAAAAAGCTACTTCTGAAAAATAAATTTAGAAAAGTGGCGTATGCTGTACAAAACAATAGTTTTCACACTCTACAAAGTGCGCCAAACCTTTAACGAGCTGACGATATATCAATTTAACTGAAAATATAAATTACAGCCAAACTTGTCTTTAGTTTGTTTCTATCTGTTATTGTGACTTCCTTTTTTATATGGACTTTCAACAATGTCTTTTGTAATCTATTTGTTAAATACCTTTAAATTTTTTATTCATATGTATGTATGTAGTAAATTGAACAAACTTTAGCATTATTTTTAACAATTTCTTTGGATTTACTAAGCTTTTTTGTAAGCAGATAATGAATTTTAGAAACTGTTAAATGATGTTTGATCTAGTTAACGTTTTGCAAAAGCAAATACTTTTTTAATAAAACTAGTGGTTACGTAAAGGACGTCAAATATTTAATAGGTGTGAACATAGCTTGATTCTTTTTTCTTTATTTATTAATACTTTTTTCATTACAATATTTGTATTGCCCCAGCGTCATAAGACGTTCTTAAGTTAAAAACACATTTGTTTAAAGCTCGAAGAAATAGGAATAAAAATAACTCAGCGTGACTAATGACACTGGTCGGCGAGGGTTCTGCTTAACGGGAAAAGTTATATTTATCGGTAAAAAAGTTATACGTGTACCGGCGTTTCGCTGGTTCAGGTCTAGGAATCAAGTTATGTATATTAAATTAAAGTTAGTTCGTATAGGGGAAATTGTCATTTTTTGTGGGTTTGTAATGCATTTTGAGCATTTAAATTAGGGAAGTAACGAATACCGCTACTGATATATCGGCGATACGTTTGATTTTCCGATATATTGGTATCGGCGATACTTTGTCTGTCGATACGACGACACTTTTTATATTCCTTTTTTGAGTATTTTTGAACAAACATTTTAATTTTCTATGCTTATTTTTTTATAGCAACTAAAGCTATGTTCACACCTATGAAATATTTTACGTCCTACACGTAACCACTAGTTAATTAAAAAATTATTTGCTTTAACAAAACGTTTGGCTAGATCAAACATCATTTAACAGTTTCCTATTTACATTAAACAATTATCTTCTTATGAATAAAGTATAGTAAATCAATTGTTAAAAATAAAAATAAATTTTGATCAATTTACTGGTAACGCTTTTTTTGGATTTTTTCGTCAAATATTTGGTTAGGTCTGAACATATCTTAATAAATTAAACATTAAAAAGCAGAGCATAAAATCAAAACAGAATTATGAAATTGTTTTATAGAACATTTGAATCAACGAAGATGGAGAATAGTCCTAGAATTTAGCGGTTGACTTAGCATTAGATATAAATAAAAGCTTTGAGGCTTAAGAAAATTATGAAACTTATTGTTTATCGGCAATTATTGACCCTCTATACAATGCTCGAATATTACAAAGAAAACTGACTTCAATTAAAACGAAAAACGTCTTATTGAGCTACTTAACATGTCTTTGCATTCCGAAAGTGTTGAAAACACGGTCACTACTACAGCTGGTCCAAGTTCTGATAAGTCTAAAAGGACTGGCTTTTGGACCGCTTTCGAAAAAAAGAGATTCCAAGGAGGATGAGCCTCTTTGCATCCTTTGCTGTGATTCTGCTAAAAAGGAAGTCGAAATATACCCTTAGATATTAATATTTCTAGAGACGCAGATCCACTTGTTTACGTCCGCAATGAATGTTATAACTAGAGTTTTTTTCCCGGAGTTTTTCGATTAAAAAAAATTTCCCTCGATCCCGCTCCATACAAATAATACAAAGTAAATTTGTTTTTGATTAATTAAAAAAACTTTTATAAACAAACGTAAGGGAACTAGTTTACAAAGTAGGTAAAATAAATGCTTAAATACTACAAAAATTAATTGAAGATTGAAAGCGGAACTTGAATTATTATTACCTTACGCTTTTATATATAAATTCCTTATTATTAGGCTCTAGATACAAGATAACATAATAATTTAATTCATAAAACAATAATAAAAACAAACAAAAATTGAGGTACTCAAGATATGAGATCAAAAAGTTCGTTCATAAAATATTTTAATAAATATAGGGTGATTTTTTAGCTATTATCTTTTTGGCAACACTGGTTTAAACAGCTGACGCACGTTTCGTGTTTTGTTTCACTGTCAAACATCTTCAGTTTGGTCTATAATTTAACCATGAATCGTCTTACAAACGAACAACGCTTGCAAATTATTGAATTTTATTATCAAAATGCGTGCTCTGTTAAGAAAGTTCAATGCGCGCTTCTTGTGTTCAGCGATGAAGCTCATTTTTGGCTCAATGGGTAGCATTGCAAGAGCTACCAATGCATCCAGAAAAAGTCACAGTTTGGTGCGGTTTATGGGCTGGTGGCATCATTGGACCGTACTTCTTCAAAGATGATGCAAATCGTAACGTAACTGTGAATGGTGAGCGCTTCCGTGAGATGATATCCAACTTTTTTTTGCCCAAAATGCAAGAGCTTGACTTGCATGACATGTGGTTTCAACAAGACGGCGCCACATGCCACACAGCACGCTTAACAATGGACTTATTGCGAGGCGAGTTCGGTGACCATTTTACTTCACGTTAGGGACCGGTCAATTGGCCGCCTAGATCGTGCGGTTTAACGCCTTTAGACTATTTTTTGTGGGGCTATGTTAAAGCTCATGTCTATACACACATGACCGCTTCAATTGACGCATTGGAAGATAACATTGAAGCATTTATTCATGAGATACCGGCCGAAATGTTGGAAAGAGTATGCCAAAATTGGACTAAGCATGAAATAATCTTCAAACATTAAATTATATGGACCGTACTATCGATTCAAATAAAGATTTCATGCATTTTTCTGAATTTTATGTGTTTTTTTTTAAAAAACTTTCCTATAGCTCTTAAAAAATCACCCCTTATATTAACATTTTTTAACGGCTTAGGAAATAACTTTCTGACACACTCAAAGCGTTTAGTGAGTCGTCAAAAAGTATTCATAAACGATTATTAAATTTAACAAACGTTTATTAAGGATAATTTTCATAGTAAATTTGTTCTTTAAACCTTTATTAAATTTAAAATTTTTTTGTGAATACAGGTATATATTTCTGATTTTATTTACTGATTACCATGTTTCCGAAAAATTTCATTCACTTTTTTACCGAGTTTGGACCAATACTTAAAGTGCACCGTTGTTGCATGCTTCTGATGTCAAGGTTAATGCCAAAAATAGCATCATCTGGACTACTTCTTACAAACCTTTGCTTTTCATTAGGCCCATCTGTAATCTTTAGGACAATGTGTTTTTCAAATTGTTTGTTGTAGTATCTTCCACGAGTTTCCTTATTTTTTTATTTCGGTTTCCCCGCACTTCCCGGGTATATTACCAAGCTCGATTTTTTTTGTAGATATGACTATGTTGCAATAAAGGAGCGATATGTTTAGGTACCTCCTATTTTTAAGATTTGTACATGGACAATGAGAGTTTACTGTCTGCATCTTGAATTTATGTTCTTTATCAACTCTTTACTTCACTAAATTTATTAATTATCAACTGTTGCACTGCCCATTCTGATTTTAATAGATTTATTGCAGCAGGAGACATTGATTTGCGTATGTACTCACTTCTTGTAATTGATCTAATCGACAACCCATCCATAATTTCTCTAATTTTTAGAGAAAGGAAAACTAAATTTCAGAGTAAAAATAGCTGTTTTCTGAAACTTTGAGCAATTTTTTATTTCCCGGGATACCATAAAAAATACCGGGAAAACCCTATTATAACCTAACTTTAAATAATAGCGTAGAAGTTCTTAAGTTTTCAAATTATTTTTTTTTTTCTCTGAGAATATTTTCCACTGCAGGTCTAGTTCAAACGGACTGGCGAAATCGTATATTCGCAAAAGTTGGGAATACTTTGTTTTTTAAACAAAAATCTTATTAATGTCAATTTTAAATATTAATAATTAAAATCCTACCCTGTAATGTATTTAAAAAAAACTTTGTCCGTCTTACGTTTGAAATGTGTTTTCCGAAGACTCCAGACATGATAACGGCTAGCCTCTAATTTTTTCCAAAAATCCCTTGTTGTTGTATTTTTATTACTTTTTTTCTGTATATCTGGAGAACGGCAATAGTTAAAGTTTACAAATTAGGTACACAGCATCCCACAAAATGTGGGCGTGATTGGAAAAGTGGACGTGGTACCTCCCGTACAAAAAATATCAAAAATTGTATAAAAACCTGATTTTTTGGACTGTCATATGGCATTATATATCAAAAGATCGGAAATCTTTAGTAGAAAATAATTTCTGAAAAACTCGGAAAAATCGGTTCAGATACGAAAAAGTTATGACCAAAATACATTTTTTTTTAAATACCCACTTTTGGAACCATAGATCTTCCCGAGTCCAAGATTTATTACCCAAAGAACTGGCAAATTTCTTCTTAAACACGTCGGTATATAAATCTGTCAAATCGGTTAACAAACAAACACACATATATGGTAAAAACCATTTTGGTGAATATAGGCCCCTATTACGGTTCACAACTCAAATAAGTTGATTTGTAATTTTTGTATCATGGTTAACAACTTTGCTAAATTGTGGTGAACAAAAACATAGGCCCCTATTACGGTTTACAACTCAACTCAGTTGAGTTGTAATTCTTAATTTTTGTATTATGGTTTACAACTTTGCTATATTTCGGTGAACAAAAATTACAACTGATCACAACCAGTTGTCTTAATTACATCTCAACTGAGTTGAGTTGTAAACCGTAATAGGGGCCATAAAAAATAATTACAACTCAAATGAGTTGAGTTGTGAACAATAAAACGGGCCATATTTCATTTTAATGACATTCAAACAACGTTCCTTCATGGTTCAGTTGTCTTGGAGGTTTGTTAAGACTAGAAACTGTGAGTCCGCTGGGTCGAATTTTGGTTTTTCAAAAACAAAATTTTTTTTTAATTTTTATGTTCAAAAACTATTAAAAAATATATTTACCAGTTTTCGCGGTTTTAATTTTATTTATAATGAAGTTTTTAGTATGGTAAATATGTATGTATATGTAAAAATTATTTTGTTTTTGTCTAGTTGCTCTGTATTCTGGTCGCAAAATGGTGAAGGGTATATAAGATTAGGCACAGCCGAGTATAGCACTCTTACTTGTTTTATCTTTCACCACAGGTGGTGAATAGGGTATATAAAAATTGTCATTCCGTTTGTAATTTCTATAATATTGATGTTTGACCCTATACAGTATATATATTCTAGGTCCTATAAGGAGCGAAGTTGATATAACGATGTCCGTCTGTCCGTTGAAATGGATTTTCCGAAGACCCCATATATGATGGGGGCCAGGTTATTATACATTTATGTCACATATGGTCCGGAATTGTTTGCTATTGAAATTCAGCAAGATCGGTCCACAAATGACTGAGATATGAGTAAAAAAACACGACTGCCTCAAATTTTTTCCTTTAAAGGTCCAATTAGACGTGACATTACCATACCAACACTGTATTACCAAAACGACATAAACATACCATACAAACCAATTCAATTTTGGGTTCTACGGTCATACATTGGCTATGGTAATACAGTGTTGGTAATGTGTTTATTTGTTGTTTTTTTTATGCCCTTCTCTACAAGTGGTGGATTTTATTTGTAATGTGTTTAATTTTACGCATAAACATACACGTTATTGAATGTATGTATATGATATGCCGCTCAAATAAAGAAACAAACTCATAGACTATCAAAGTTTTTCTTGGGATTCAAAAATTTTTTTTTTTTTAATTAACAAGGTTTCATTTAAATGTGCTACATTCCCATTTCATACTATTGATAAACTGAAATTTATTGTTGAAGGGATAAGCTATTCCTATGCGCATTTCACTGGTTGCTTAGGCCAGATCGTCAGGAAACTTCATCCAAAGATTTTAGAAAAACTAAAGATATTACACATATAAAACTGTTAAGCGAATAAGAATTATAAGCCACAGTTTTACTTGTAACAATATCAAAGCTTAAACAAACACAACAACAACAATAAACGGTGAGTTTATCTTTTCTTACAGTCCCGGCTACAATTGGTTGATTTTTTGTCAACTCTAAATGTAGTTGTAAGTGGGAAAAGAAAAAACAAAAATAAAAACAAATTACTTGATTTTATTTTGCCAGTTCAGTTTTATTTACACTGCCACATGCATATTAGTTATCAAAGTTTTTCTTGGGATTCAAAAATTTTTTTTTTAATTAACAAGGTTTCATTTAAATGTGCTACATTCCCATTTCATACTATTGATAAACTGAAATTTATTGTTGAAGGGATAAGCTATTCCTATGCGCATTTCACTGGTTGCTTAGGCCAGATCGTCAGGAAACTTCATCCAAAGATTTTAGAAAAACTAAAGATATTACACATATAAAACTGTTAAGCGAATAAGAATTATAAGCCACAGTTTTACTTGTAACAATATCAAAGCTTAAACAAACACAACAACAACAATAAACGGTGAGTTTATCTTTTCTTACAGTCCCGGCTACAATTGGTTGATTTTTTGTCAACTCTAAATGTAGTTGTAAGTGGGAAAAGAAAAAACAAAAATAAAAACAAATTACTTGATTTTATTTTGCCAGTTCAGTTTTATTTACACTGCCACATGCATATTAGTTATCAAAGTTTTTCTTGGGATTCAAAAATTTTTTTTTTTAATTAACAAGGTTTCATTTAAATGTGCTACATTCCCATTTCATACTATTGATAAACTGAAATTTATTGTTGAAGGGATAAGCTATTCCTATGCGCATTTCACTGGTTGCTTAGGCCAGATCGTCAGGAAACTTCATCCAAAGATTTTAGAAAAACTAAAGATATTACACATATAAAACTGTTAAGCGAATAAGAATTATAAGCCACAGTTTTACTTGTAACAATATCAAAGCTTAAACAAACACAACAACAACAATAAACGGTGAGTTTATCTTTTCTTACAGTCCCGGCTACAATTGGTTGATTTTTTGTCAACTCTAAATGTAGTTGTAAGTGGGAAAAGAAAAAACAAAAATAAAAACAAATTACTTGATTTTATTTTGCCAGTTCAGTTTTATTTACACTGCCACATGCATATTAGTTATCAAAGTTTTTCTTGGGATTCAAAAATTTTTTTTTTAATTAACAAGGTTTCATTTAAATGTGCTACATTCCCATTTCATACTATTGATAAACTGAAATTTATTGTTGAAGGGATAAGCTATTCCTATGCGCATTTCACTGGTTGCTTAGGCCAGATCGTCAGGAAACTTCATCCAAAGATTTTAGAAAAACTAAAGATATTACACATATAAAACTGTTAAGCGAATAAGAATTATAAGCCACAGTTTTACTTGTAACAATATCAAAGCTTAAACAAACACAACAACAACAATAAACGGTGAGTTTATCTTTTCTTACAGTCCCGGCTACAATTGGTTGATTTTTTGTCAACTCTAAATGTAGTTGTAAGTGGGAAAAGAAAAAACAAAAATAAAAACAAATTACTTGATTTTATTTTGCCAGTTCAGTTTTATTTACACTGCCACATGCATATTAGTTATCAAAGTTTTTCTTGGGATTCAAAAATTTTTTTTTAATTAACAAGGTTTCATTTAAATGTGCTACATTCCCATTTCATACTATTGATAAACTGAAATTTATTGTTGAAGGGATAAGCTATTCCTATGCGCATTTCACTGGTTGCTTAGGCCAGATCGTCAGGAAACTTCATCCAAAGATTTTAGAAAAACTAAAGATATTACACATATAAAACTGTTAAGCGAATAAGAATTATAAGCCACAGTTTTACTTGTAACAATATCAAAGCTTAAACAAACACAACAACAACAATAAACGGTGAGTTTATCTTTTCTTACAGTCCCGGCTACAATTGGTTGATTTTTTGTCAACTCTAAATGTAGTTGTAAGTGGGAAAAGAAAAAACAAAAATAAAAACAAATTACTCAATACAAATTAGACTCAATATGTTTTAATTTAACGCTTCTTCAGTAAAATCATTCGTAGCCGAGTTGTTAAGTTCTCTCCTGAGACTGATGATATTGCCAGTTCGAATCCCAAAATAATTTTTTTTTATTTAATTCTTTTATGTTCTAAAAAACCATTTTAAGATTATGAAACGCATTTCAAACATCAACTTTAGCAAAAGAGGTACATATATACATTTTTTGTTTTTTTAAATTCTTCGATATGGCGAAATGAAAAGTTGGCGTGACTCAATTAATATTTATTTATACTTATCTAAAGAACGTTATTTATGTATATAACTTTTTGTTCTTATCTCATCATGGTGAAGGGTATATAAGATTCGGCATAGCCGAATATACCACTCTTACTTGTTTTATTTAGTTTTGAATCAAAATTTTAATAAAATGTTTTGAAAAAAAATAATAAATTATTAATAATATAAATTTATATTGTTTTTTGAACACCAGTGAAACTGTTGCTGCTTATTGCGAACGCAGCTTTATAGTTATGAATGAAAATTTTATTTGTTTTTTATTTTGACTATCGTATCGGAAAAAAATCGTATTGTTTCATCCCTCATCTAAATGTCCGAATATCGCAAAGTGATGTTTAGAAAAGTTGCTGCTAAGTTAAATGCCGCTACAACATAGTCAATAAAGGAAAGCTGTATTTTTGGTTTTTCTTGGGTGGTACCCTGAAAAATAAGTTTCTAATAATTTCTTTTTTATGTGCTGTTTTCACAACACAAGTTATTGAAAATTTATAGGAAAAACAGTAAAAAAACTGAATGTTTTTCATATCAATTTTACTACACGTTTAATCAGCTGTGTTGTGAAAACAGCACATTAGACTACGAAATAAACATTTTAGACTACACAAGAAATAACTTATTATTATAAATCTTAAAAACTTTTCTACAAATCGATAGTGCATAGAAAATATTCCTGGAAAATATTGAAGGAATAAGCCTATTAAAGTATAAAGGCTTTTGAGGATTGTAATTTGACTTAGAATACACATTCGAATAATATGAAAATTTTCTACAAATCCTTAAAATTTTTTCAAAATGCACTTCCAAATTTTGGCAAATTAAAACACACTTTGAAAAATTTTTTTTTTTTAATAAATTTATTTCAAAATATAAACAGATTTAAATTTTAACTTTTCACAAAAAATAAAAAAATTAAACATACATACAAAAAATTAATTAAAAAAAGATAAAGTTATAGTACATACAATCGGCCTTAGTTATAAAAAATAAATTAGAGGGAACATTACGGCATTCGATATCGATCGAAATTACAATACAATTTAAACAGAAATTTCGATTGATATCGAATGTCGTAATTCGCCCCCAGGATTATAAACGGTTAATGAAACCGAGTTTCATTGAATATTTGTTTTATAAACCTGTATTATTTTTTATAACTAAGAGGGAATAACTGTAAGGCTAAAAGAAAGAAACAAATGAAAAATTATATTTATAAGTATCTATTAAATTAAAAGTAATAATAGTTTAACAACACTTAAAGTTACTATAAAAAAGGACTCATTATTATTTAAAACAATAAATGAGAAAAAAAATAACTAGATTTGTAAGAAATTTAATTATAATAAGGAATATAATTTACAAAACTTATCGCTGTATTGTGCGTTATAAACAAGACAAAACAACAACAACAAAAAAAAATTAGAAATCAAAACTAAAAATATAGTTTTTTTTAAAGCTTAAGTATATTACATGATGTCATTTTTTTTTTTGAACTTTTGATTGGCTTTTTCAAACATTATCACTGGTACTAAAGCATTTATTTTAAATATAAATGTAATATTTGTTTTTAATTTTTTTATTTGTAGAAAGTGGTTTGTGTAAAGTTTTCGAAAATCGCGCACAGTTATTTTACTACACCTAAATTTCATAAGGGAGTGAACATTGGGAGTTCGGGTTGTTTGAGGGTATCACATACATTTGTATGTATATGATCGATTGAATCGTTGTTATTTGCTAAATTATTCTACAATCATTAATAAGTCATCGCCTTCTAATTTCATGCCATTAATAATTTCTAATTTTTTAACAATACCAGCTTTTGGAGCTTGAACAACCATTTCCATTTTCATGGCGGATAAGACAACTAAGGGTTGGCCCTTTTCAACTTTGTCACCTTCCTTGACGCGAACATCGATTACAGTACCAGGCATGGGGGCACCAACTTCATTTTTGTTCGTTTTGTTGGCTTTAGGATGAATGTGCATTTCCTAGAGTGTGTTAAAAGAGAAGTTTTTATAATAATATAAATAAGTTTCTATAATAGAACAGATTATCCAATTTTAATCCAGTTTAGTTTTATTTAAGTTTCAGTCCAGTTTTGTTTAGTTCTAGTTGATTTCTAGTTTTAGCATGGTGCAAGTTTAGTTCTATTTCAGTTTAGTTCTGTTCTAGATTAGTTCCAGTTCAATTCTAAGAGGCAACCGCGTATTTTGATTCAAAAAAAAGAATTATTGTGTTCCAACATTTTTTAACAATGTATGACGATTAACGTTCTATTTGTTTTTATACTTTATCGAAAACTCAGGACATTGCATTTTAAATTTTATGTTTCTAGGTCCAATATTAACGGAAATTCAAAAAGTACCAGTTATAGAACAAAAAAGTACCAAAAAGTTCCGCAATAGATTCTTATCCCCTTAGGACATTGAATGTTGAATCTTATGTTTTTGGGTCCAATATTAACGATGATTAAAAAAATACCAGTTGTAGAACCAAAAAGCTAAAGAAAAATATCAAATTTACCGTACTTCCTTTTTTTGGTACTATTTGTTCCCCCCATTAAAGTATCAAAAATTTCAGTATTGTAGTGGGAGCCCATAATTTGGTACGAATATCTCAACGAATGGAGAAAAATGTTTTGTGAAAAAAGTACCAAAAATAGTTACGACTTTCACCCCTTAAATGTTCGAATTTCGAAAAAGTACCAAATTTATATTCGTATTTTTTGATAAGCTTCGAATGTGGTATAAACTTTGTTTCTATGTTTATTGGATTAAAAGATAGATGGGGTGTCAAAAAAGTACTGAAATTTAGGTTTTACCCGTTTACTCCCTAAAAGGGCCGAATTTCAAAAAAGTACCAGATACCTGTCCGCTAATTTTTTTAAAGAACACCCATAAGTATTACATTTTTTTTGTATCTCTTTTAGTTTTGGAGATATAAGATTACCGAATTTCCCCGTTTTTACCCTCTAAACATTCGAATTTCCAAAAATCCCGTCTTAGTGGATCGATTTGGGGTGTGACCAATCTCTGGTCCAAATTTCAAGTGTTTAGCTTAAGGCGTTTAGGCTGTGCGATGATGAATCAGTGAGTGAGTGAGTCAGTCAGTCAGTAACTTTTCAATTTTATATATATAGATAGATATAGATTCAATTAAATATTTATAAATACTTTTATTGTTAACAAAGGTTTTTTTTAATCTTTTATTATTGATGAAAACCCGAATACTTTTTTCCTTTCCTAAATAAAAAATGCAATTTATGGTTTGTTTTTTTTTTAAATAAACAAATATAAATTAATAAAATCACATTATTTTCCAAAGTATTCAAATATTTCTGTATATTCGTCACTACTTTAACTTGCAAATTTTTTCTGGTAAAGTTTTTATTTATTTTTTAGTATTTTTTAGAGCAATTTGTGCAAGTTTCTGCAAGTAAAGCAAATGACACACCTACCGTTTCGAAATCGTACAAAAATCGTTATACACAACACAAATTGTTCGAACTCGTAAATTATATGTTTTGAATCAAATTACGCGGTACCCCCCTCCGTTTATTTCTTAAAATAATTTTTTTTTTTAGTTTCAGTTCACCTTCAGTTCTGTTCTAAGTATTTCCCTAAAATTGTTAATAAAAATCGAAAAAGTCTTACCTTAGAAGCTTCTTTGTCACGAATGAACACAGAACGCAATTGACCGTTCATTTCGAAGAACACTTCGCGTTCACCATTGGGTGTCAAATCTTCGGACATAGCCAAAGTCTTCAAGCTCAAAGTTTTACCCTTTTCTAGATTAACTTCAAATTCTTCACCTACTTTAGGACCAGTCAAGAAGATACGGGTATCTAATTTGTCAACGGGGCCATAGGATTCACGGAAATGCAAATATTCTTCGGTTACAGCTGGATACAAAGCGGCTGACATGACATCACGTTGGGTAATACTAGGGTGAGCTTCCTTAAGGTCCTTCTTCAACTTGTCAAAGTCCAAGGGGGCCAAGTTCTCACCAGGACGGCCCTCAATACGTGGCATATCCTTCAAGACACGAGAGCGTAACGGCTCGGGGAAACCACCGTAAGGTATACCAATAGACCCCTGCAAGAATTCAACAACCGACTTGGGGAATGACAATTCTTCGGCTTTTTCCAAGACTTGATCGGATGTTAGTTTGTTTTGAACCATAAATTGGGCCAAATCACCTACAACCTTTGAGGAGGGAGTAACCTTAATGATGTCACCCAACAACAAGTTGGCTTCTCTGTAGGCCTTCTTGACATCCTCGAAGAAATCACCCAAACCTAAAGAGAAAGCTTGGAACTGCAAGTTAGTGTATTGACCACCAGGTATTTCGTTCATATAGACATCAGCATTGCCAGACTTCATGGTGGTGGTACATTCGAAGGGAGCATATAATGTGCGAGTTTGTTCCCAGTAGGCAGAGTACTCGGATACGTCACTCAAAGCGTATTGAGTGTCCAAGGGAGTGCCTTGCAAAGAGGCTACCACAGCTCCCATACTGGGTTGAGACGTCATGCCAGACATGGAATCGACGGCAACATCAACAACATCAGCACCAGCATTAGCACAGGCCAACATAGACGCAACACCAGCGCCTGAGGTATCGTGAGTGTGAATGTGAATTGGAACACTAGGGTGTTTATCACGAATGGCAGAAATTAGTAAACTGTAATAAAATTAGAAATGATTACATAAAATTTTAGTAACAGTTTCTCGAAGTCTGTTCAAAGAAAACATTTGCAGTGGATTTTAATTTTAACTTACGTGGCAGCTTGAGGTTTCAATAAACCAGCCATATCCTTGATACACAAAACATGTGTGCCAGCTTTAACCAATTCGTCAGCCAAGTTGGTATAGTATTTGAGGTCATATTTTGTGCGTGTAGGATCACTGACATCACCGGTATAGGAAATGGCAGCTTCAACAACACCACCAGCTTTACCGGCGGCTTCCATACCCAAAATCAAATTTGGTAAATAGTTCAAGGAATCAAAGACACGGAAAATATCCATGCCAGTTTGTACCTTAAATATAAAAAGAAGTTTTCGTAAGTAAGTGAACAGTTTTCTTTTAAATACTATTTTGGGAACTTTGTACATATTATTCTTAAAATTACACTGTGCTAGAATTTGACACTTTTTTTGGGACAAGCGGGGCACCTGACTTTTTAACCTAATTCGGGTACGCTGAATCCAGTGGTGCTTTTTAAGGATGTTTAAGGTTAGCTCTTGTTTTCGAAGTATACCGTTACTTCGAAAATGGAGAAGGATGCACAAGATACGAGGAGGTCCATAACAAAATGCAACAGTTCCACTTTTTAAGTTTAATGTTTTTTTACTGAATAATGTTGTACATACTAAAATCCTTATAGTCATTGTTTTAACGAATTTATTTACTTTGAAACGGATCAAAACGCAACTATTTCACATACATCATACTGACTTAAATTCACCTTTTTATTTGTTCATTTATCCAAAAATTGTAAAAGTGGAATTGTTCCTTTTTGTTTTGGAGCTCCTCAAAAACGGTTTAATTTATTGAAAACGCTAAAAAATCGAAATTCGGCAATAAAATTACCTTTTAGTTAAAGTTAAACTTCTTTTAATATCAAAGTCTATTTAGAATCATTTTTTAGCGAAATTTCGAAATTTTTGTTTGTGAAATATTCATAAAAAATTGGAAAAAGCAGCTATGCTTATAACTCTTCTAGACATATTAAAAACGTAGTTGCAAACAAAACAAGATAAATGATTAAAATCTGTTAACAACTTTTGATTTTATTCAAAAAAGACAAATTTTAATTAATTTAAAAATTTCATAAAACCATATTTTTATGGGAGTCCTTTAAGGAATGGTGATAAAGGGCAAGTATGTTTTGAAAAAAATGTTAAGCACGAAAAACTAATGGAGGTCGGTCATATATTTTATACCTTTAGGGGCGACTGGGCAGTTATGGGACTTTTTCTTCAATATATTTCTGGTCTCTGTTGAAAATGTTGTATGGTAGCCTCCTTATGGAATGGAGATAGCGGCTACGTATTTTAAAAACAAATGATGGGGATGAAAAATAAAGCGGGGTTAGTCATACATTTGACACGTCTAGAACATCCTACGCGATGCAGGGGCAAAGTTTAAGAATTTTATTAAACCGCCATATTTATATGGTTACCATTCTTAAAATTGTGCCCTGCAAAGCGTAAAATGTATGACCAACCCTGCTTTATTATTTATTTCTAACATTTATTTATTTCTAACATGCCTAGCCGCTATCTCCATTCTAAAAATTTTCTCAAAACACTTGCCCTTTATTACCACTCCCTAGGGGGGTTCCCATACAAAAATGGCGTTTTATGAACTTTCTAAATTTACAGCCCAATTATGAATAAAAATTACCCGGGAGTTTTCTCCTTTCTTCAATTTTTCCCATGTAAATTCAATTGCAAAATGGGAAAAGGGAAAAAATTCCCGGGGAATTTGTATTCATAATTGGGCTGATTATTAAAATTTTTCTTTTTTTGTGAATAAAATCAAAAGTTTTAAACAGACTTTAAACATTTATGGCTTGTTTGGTTTGCAACTTGTTTGAAAAGTCTAAAAAAAAATTTTGAAGAATAGCTGCATTTTCCTATTTTTTATGATTTTTTAACAAACAAATATTTCGTAATTTTGCTAAATAAATAATATTTTTTGCTAAAAAAAAGTATGTTTCTAAAACCACTGCGCATATTAGAAAAAGACTTAACCTCACTTAAAGGAAATTTGCGGAATTTCGGGTTTTTCAGTTTGTTCGACAAACTAAACCGTTTTTGAGTTACGCAAATATATCATGTGCAACCTCCCCCATTTCCGAAATAACGGTATATCTCGAAACCCAGAGCTAACCTAAAAAACGGTTGGCACCACTGGATTTAGCGTGCCCGAATTAGGTAAAAAGCCAGGTGCCCGGCTTGTCTGTTTTTTCAACTAGCACAGTGTTATTAAAAAACGCGTTTTTGCGCATTAATTATGCAGTAAAAACTTGAAAATATGCCCTGAAAACTGTTAAAAATATGACCCAAAAAATTTAAAATTGCTAATTCAAAAACAAAATATTCAACGAGTTAATAACAGTTACATTTAATAAAAACAATCCAAAAATTATAACTTTCGAGATTTTTGAAGCAAATTCAATCTAAATAACAACATAATAAGATGGTTTACGGACACAAAGAGTGTTATTTGAAAAGAAGCTTTTATGGGGAATATGTGAAATTATAGACCGATTCTCACCTTTAACATAGACTTCGTCCTAAATGCAACTAAAATGTATTGATCAAATTATCTACAAGATTGCAACTTGTACTTTGCGCACAAGATTAACATGGACAGACAACCAACCAGACGGACGGATGGACATCGTTAGATCACTTCAAAAAGTGTTTTTGTGTCGATCGGTTTACTAAAAGATTGGTCCAGATTTCTTTCTATTACACACAACGCCAAAAACGTAATTAACTTTTGCTTATACATAAAATTTTAAACTTTAAAACAACATTTTTCTTTATGACAACCTGCTTTGTCTTACAAATTTAGAGTAAAATAAATGTAGATGCCGAAATTGAAGCAAAACGTTGGGAATATAGATAAATTTTTAAAACAGAATTTCGCAAAAAGCTTGCGAAAGTTGAGAAAGCTCTTGTAGGCCCCAAAAAAATCTAACATTTATCAAAATATGCCTTAAAAAGGCAAAATTTGCGCTATAAATCTAAAAAATGCTGCAAAAAAGCTCTTTTAACTAAATTATGCAAAGAAATGCTGCAAAAGGTAAAATATGCACTAACAAATTGATGCCAAAATTCATAAAAAGCTCTAAAACGGATAAATATATTGTTTCTGCCTTCATTGATCGCACAAGGGAAAACATGCAATTGCATATTTATGGTTTCCCTGGTTATTAATAAAGTATAAAGGAACTCGAAAGTTTAAAAATAGTTGAAAATTCTGTGTGAAATATTGGAATAGATTTATTTAAATACTTTTAAAATATTTTTAAAATCCTAAAATATAGACGCTATTTATGCGATTCGATTATATATCAGTGAATAATTCTACATATTTAATTTGTAATAAAATTTTAATAAATGCCTTAGTTGGAGAGAAAAATGCTTCTTAAGGCCGTTATACACTATCCCACAAAGTCTTTTGTAATTTACGAAAATGTAACCCTGTCATGATAAGTTGTTATTGTTTTTTAAAATTGTTCAAAGAAAAATTAGATCAGGGAAACATTTTTGAAAAATACCTAAGACTGTGGGATAGTGTGTAACGGCCTTTAATAGAGAGAAATATAAAAAGGAGATATTGAAAAAGACGGTAAAACAAAATAATTTATGACCTTAAGAAGAAATTGTGTAAAAAAATAGGTCAGTTTAAATTTTTGGCAAAAGATTTTATTAAATTACATTCATATATACTTACATATGTACAAATGTATGTTTAACAAGTTAGAGTGCTATATTCGGCTGTGCCGAATCTTTGATACCCTCCACCGACAGTTCGAATGTTTAAGGAGTAATATCTGTATGATGTCTTTTTATTATTATTAACTTAAACTGTGACGATTTGTTATTAATTATGGTTTTAGGAGACTAAACTGTTTTCCGGGAGTAGGGCATATATGGGGCCTAGGGTAAATTATGTACCGATCTTCACGAAATTTCACAGTATCATTTATAGTCCTATAAAATTGTGACGAGCCAAAATTTGTTATGATTGCATTATTTTTTACGGTTTTAGGCGTACTAAACTGTTTTCCGGGAGTAGTTTTTATATGGGGCTTAGGGTAAATTATGGACCAACCTTTGCGAAATTTTACAGTGTCATTTCTAGTCGAATAAAACGGACTTGTGCAAAATCTTATGTCATTCCGTGCATTTTTGCATCATTTATGTTAGTTTTTGTAACAAAATTATCAAGTTTTTGAAGGTGGTGGTTCCACATTTTGATTCATAGCTCTGGTCCTACTGAACCGATTTTGCTGAAATTCAATCCCAAACTGCTTAGGATAACTACAAGCAATTTGACACCTAGTTTGTTTATTTCTTTTGAGTTTTTAAAAGTTAGCGTGTTTTCAACAGACGGACAGACAGACGGACATGGCTAAATCGACTTAGAATTACTCAAGCAGCCAGAATATATATACTTTATGGGTCTGAGATGAATAATAAAAAAGTTTCACACGGAATGACAAACTTAGTATACCCTCTTCACAACTACTTGTGGTGGAGGGTATAAAAATTAAATAAAAAAAAATTATAACACAAAAAATAAAGACTAAAAAAATAGTTGGCATTTTTTTACTTACCGCCAATTCACAGAATTTATGAACCACGTTGTCGGGATAGTTGGTATAACCAACAGCATTAGCACCTCTCAATAACATTTGGAATGGAATATTAGGAATCAGTTTACGCATCTCTTCCAAACGTTCCCAGGGACATTCGTGCAAGAAACGTAGAGCCACATCAAAGGTGGCACCACCCCAATTTTCCAAAGAATACAAATTATTGAACTTATTAGCCACATAAGGAGATATCTTCAAAAGGTCATGAGAACGAACACGGGTAGCCAATAACGATTGATGAGCATCTCTGAAGGTGGTATCCATCAACAATAAGTTTTTACGAGAGCGTACCTCTTTGGCAAAAGCTTCAGGACCTTGTGTAGTTAAAATATGGCGCAAGCCCTTTGGAGGTTCGGTAACTAACGGTATTGTTAGAGGTATATTAAAAAAAAGGTTTCAGTTATTAATTGTTTTTGTATTTATATCTCATAAAAAATGGTTATAGATAATATGCATGAAAATAAGCTAAAAAAACCCATGGCCAGAAAATATAAAAAATTGAACATTTAAAATTACAAAACTAAAAGGAAAATTTAAAAATTATTTTGTTGTTTAAAGATGGTGGAATATTGGATGAGTTTAAGACAAGATGGATAAACAATTTTGGAGAGTCTGAGTTAACACTTTGATTTTTTTTTTAGAAAGTCTACTTACTTTTCTCCCCTCATAACAATAAACTCAAACTTTCTGAAAAAAACTTTTATAATGAGAACCCAAAAAAGTTCATATTTTAAAGCCTTATGTTAAGTCCTTCTTACGTAATTGTAACCTAGTCAGTAATATGTTGTTTTTGTTAGGTCAAACAGATAAACTATAACTTTCAGTGATACACACATTCATAGTAAATTTAAAGTACGGGTACGCTTGTCATGCAAGTTCGGATGCCGAAGGTTCCCAAAGTAGAGAAAAGAAACAGAGCTAATATGCGAACTTATATTCTTGACAATGCCTCTAAAAGTGATTTAGATAATAAAATAGATCTTAATATTATTTTAATAAAATATTGCCGAATATTGGCTTAAATATTATTTTTCCTTTTGGCATCTTCGGTAGTCGTATATATACATATTCTTAGTATGTATTTTCATTAGTTCTGGTGCACGGTTTTTATGCGATAAAATCATTATGAAGGTTTTTTTTTAAACAACTAGTTGTATTTTATTTTTAATATCTGGGCCCTGTGTCTCAAAACTACAAGTTACAATTCTACAAGAAAAATTTATTTGAAACAAAAACAAAAATTGTAAAATTGTTGCCTTTTTTAACGAATGTTTTTTACTTGTAGTTTTGAGAAACAGGGCTCAGGAATGTATTAAAAAATATTATTCCAAATGGCCTCCATTTGCTTTCCAGCATGACCGAAATCTAACAGGCGGTAGGCACTACTTGTGTACATAAAGAAATTATCCACTGCTCGGATAAGTGCACGCTTTAAAGATTCCAAATTGGGAGGTTTGAAAATGATACGAGTATGGGCATGTTCGTAAATGCATCACTGCCCTGCAAATAAATATATAAATGTACTTAAATTCTTTGCTAAAGCAAAACACCACAATTTTTGGTTGTATGAAGCACAGCAATAATGCATTTACGAACAGGCACTTTATGCTCAATATTCACGAGTAGCGGAAGATGTTGTTTGTTTAAAATGACCGTGCGCCAGCACATCAGGCAAAAACCATACAATTGTGGTAATAAACTATTTTACATTTTATTTGAACTGACGATTAGTCTGCTGGAAGCCCCGACATAAATTCCTTGGACTAAAAATTGTTATCGGTGTTAGAGAGAATGGTCTTGTTGGAAGCAAATAATGGCCATTTTGAATATTTTTTTAATGCATTGCTAAAAATGTAACAAATAAAATGCATCTAGTTGCTATTAAAAAACTTTTCATAAAGTTTTTATTGCATAAAAGCCACGTACCAGAACTTATGAGAGTACTATGCATGTATATCTAAATCATGCATATTCTACTGCGGCCTTTTCAAAATAATAGAGTTAAGACCCAATCAGAATGTGCATAAACAAACTTAAGCTACTGTCAAAAATAAAAGAAAAGCCTCTCAAATGAATTTAAAAAACAAAAAGATTTGATTCCGTACGAAATGTGCGATCAGTTTTGCACTTTAAGCAAATTACAGTTTCATAAAACACAGAAAAAAATTTTCACCAATTAAAGCATTAATCAAAAATTAAATTAATTTTAATCATAAAATTTAATCAAGCGAATTAAATGCTTAATTGATACAATTAATTTGTACCAGTAAAAAAATTCACTTGATTAAACGTTTAGTTCACTTGATTGAACGTTCAATTCATTTGATTACAGTTTTAAATAAAACTGATTTTTTTTTTTTTTTGATTAATGCTTTAATTGGTGAACAAATTTTTTCTGTGATCTTAACAAAAAGTTTCCTAAGTTTAATTTGGTTTGACCCATATGATTTACATGTTTTCGCTCAGTTGCTTAAGCCACGTTATTCCCATTCTGATTAGGCCTTTAGGTTTTTTATGACAGCTGAGTTAGTTTTTTTTGCTTTCTCTCTTTCTGTGCTTATCGTTTCTATTCTATTTGATATCTTTGGCGTTAATTAAAAGTTTCCTGTCGTTAGGCCCAACCATAATATGCATAAGCTAGCTTAAGCTATATGATTCTGTATAGAATGTGCGATCAGTAACGCACTTCGCTTAAGAAAATGACAGTTTCATAAAACCTAGCGAAAAGTTTTCTTGAGTTCAATATGATTTGACACTTATAGTTATAGTTTTATCTCTCAGAATTGCCTATGGTGTACTAGATGCTTCTTTAACGAGTTAATACTAAATCCGTTTTTGAATCTTTACCTTATTGCCAGTAAAAGTAAAATTAATCACTTAAATATTACGAAGATTTAGTTATGATTGAATTGTTCGAACTTTACGAGCCAGTTTTTTACTTAAATGTTTACCCTGCCTGGTTTAAATTAAGTGCGAAACAAATTTAGATAATGCTAAACTTGGATTTGGTTTTAAGAAATAAAGAATATGCACGTTAAATAGCAAACAATAGTAAAAACGTTCTAAAAAATGCAAGTCCCGAGTATATTTTAACATAAATTTAAATTCTCCTCCACTTGTGTATTGAACCTTGTTTATCTGCATACACAGAAAGAAAAAACACGCACTAAATTAAAGTTTTTTCCACTTACTTTTAGTACGAGTCGTTCTTAAACATTTAAGTAAGAATAACGCTAAAACGTACTTAAAACAATTCAAAATGGGACTATTTTCAAAAATCCATCCCGTATTTTTTTAAAATAAGTACAAAATTCTTGTATCAGGTAGAAAACCCCTTGAACTTTTCGTTGGTCGCGCCACTCTGAGAGTAAAATTACAGAATGAGGGTAATAATTTCAGATAACTTACTATTCTCATCTCTCAGCATTGCATTCTATATGCGTGCATACTTGTGTGTTTGTAAAATTTTGTTATAGTAACCACAACAACACTAAAAAAAATTTTTATGTTTCAACAGTACAATAAGAACCAAAAATTCCCAACTTTCAATTTGCTTAAATTATTTAGTTAAATAAATAAAATTTTCAAAGTAGAATAATCACGAAAACCATATCGGGCGTGTTATAGTTACAAGTAAAACTGTTGTTAATAATTCTTATTCGCTTAAGGGCCATTATTACAACTTACAAATAGTTATTTTTAGGATGCTATCTGACAGATAAATAGTTTTTGGTTATTACAAGATAACATTAACCTAAAAAGTGACTGATAAGCTAACATCAGGTTTGTCCTCATGGTAACTTTACAAGTGAACTTTAAGAACTTGAAGATGCCATATTTTCTGCTGAAGATATGGTAACTTCAATGATAGTCTTAAATTACTCAACTTTTTCAAAAAACACAATTTAACACAAAAAACAAAACAATTTACCATTAAAACCAAAAATAAAGCACAAAAATTGACTTTTGTTTTTAATTAATAAATAAAACAAAACTAAGTCGTTGCCACTACGTATTTTAAACAACCAAAAGTAGTCGGTATATACTGCAATGTTGCCACAGTATATAAATTACATTTTTTATTTTATCGGACAGTTGTAATAATGGAAAAAACTTATTGGTCACTTTATCGTTCAAGATAGCTATTGTTCACGTTAACTATCAGCAACTTTATCATTAGGTTGTAATAATGGCCCTAACAGTTTTTTTTGTATAATATCTTTGGATGAAGTTGCCTGATAACCTGGCCTAAGCAACCAGTGAAACGCGCATAGGAATAGCTTATCCCTTCAAAAATAAATTTCAGTGTTTTTATCAAGAATAAAAATTGGGAATTAAGCACGACAAACAAAATCTTGTTGATAACAAAAAAAAAAAAAAAAAAAAAAATTACTTTGGTGTTCTACAACTGGTATTTTTTAATTATCCTTAATATTAGACCTTAAAACATAAAATTCAACATGCAATGTCCTGAGTGGATACGAATCTATGAGTGAACTTTTTGGTACTTTGTTGTTCTTTAACTGGTACTTTTTGAATTTTCGTAAGTATTGGACCTAGAAACATAAAATTCAAGATGAAATGTCCTGAGAAAGTAAACGAGTACAATTTGTACATATTTTGGAATAATACGGGAAATTTACTTTCTTTTATTTGCTTTTGTGTTTTACGAATGGTACTTTTTTAATTTTCTATACTATTGAACTTAGAAACCCAAATTATAGGTTAAATTTGTTAAAACCTAGGAACATAGACTTTGGCATATAAATATATTTATGAAAGAAAAGGCCCGATAACAAAGTAGCGGGTTTAATGCTAGAATTTAAAGAAGTTAAAACCTGGAAAAATAAACTTTGGCATACAAATATGTCCATGAAGAAAAAGGAGACGCTACCGAAGTAGCGGGTTAAATGCTAGTCTAATATAACAAACTTAAACAAATATGTGTCAAAAGACCTTTGGTAGAACCCCCTAAAGTTTTTAATACCTTTTTGCACAACTTGCATTTTGCGTGCAAAGTTCTACTATCATTCACTTAGAAAAAAGACCACACCGACCTTTATCATCTGATTTTGTTTTCTGTGGTAGAAAATGCATTGCAGTTAAAAATTAAAAATTAGATTCATTGCCAGTATGTAATATAATTGTATTTAAAAAAAAATTAGCGCATTTATTTTTACTAAACCCAAAATCCCGGTATTCGGGAATTAAATTTTTATAATAATCCCGGGATTTCGGCATTCGGGATTAGCATCCTTAGATTAAACCAACTAAGCAATTCTTGAATTAAACACAGTTTGAGTTTACTTTTTATATCACTTTTACTTAAGTCAATCCCGTTTTTGGATTACTTATTTTGAGTACGATGCGCTTGAATAATCTGTACTTAAATCAGGCATTGTGTTTTTGATTTAAGGAAATCCATACTTACCGTTCTCTTAACACGGCTTTTGCTTGAATTAATTACGGATTGTTGTGAAGTAAAAATAAAAATCGTAAAAATATTTACTAATTGCAGCACCCTTCAGCAATCCTAGTATTTTCTAATTCTGAACTAAATTATCAAACACCTACTGTACTAAAAACAGGGTTTAAAAAACTGCAGTCGAAACAGAAAAGCAACACTTTTTTTTGGACAATAAAGAATGAACAAGTGGGAAAAATGTCAGTTTTTCTACTTTGACTGCAATTTTTTAAACGCTGACTAAAAACCGTTGAAAAAACTGTTTTATCCATCTTGTCTAATTTGGTTTATACAAATGTACTTTAATGTTGATTATGATTGTTCGTTAACAGTTTGTTACAACACTAAATGGCTTATAACATACCTTTAGCTTCACCACGTTCTTCACGTTCTATGGCTTCGCGTGATAAATCTTCATGATTTCAATTCAATTAACCGTTGTAAGGAAGAACGTTGGCAAGATTTAATTTTATGAAGTGGCCACATTTATTTATTTTTGTTAATTGACAACAATTGATATGATGTAAAATTTTTTATTTTTTTTATTGTGTTGAGTGATAGATGATGTTTTAGGTTGGATTTGGTGTGTGTTTTTTTTTTTGCAGTGTATTAATAACAAAATGTAACATATAAAAGAAAATAAATTAAAAATTAGGAAAGTAATTAAACAAATAAAGCTCAAATAAAAAACAATAAAGGATTTAGAAACACAAGTTAAGAAAAGAATATCAAGCCAAGTAAAGACGTCCTGTTGTTGGAAAAATACATAAAAAATATAGAATAGCAAGGGGCCAAACAAATATTGATAAGAAGAGTGAACTCTATAGCAAATGTTAAGTTTTTTTTATAGGTTTGTTTATAAATAAAATATTTTTATTTTTTCTACAGTTGTTCTTAATTTCATTATAAAAACAAATATTAAACATTTTAAATAAAACAAACTAAATTTAAATTTTGTAGGTACAGGTATTGAAAAACAGATTATCGAAACAAGTGTAATAAGTAAATTAAAATATTTTATAAACAAATTAGATCTTCTATGTTTTAAAGATTAACAAATAGAAAAGTTTCAAATTAATTTGTGAATCATTCTGGATAAACTCTTACTTAGAACACTCTTTTGTATTATGTTACCAAATGAGCAATTTATCCCTGCCAAAGACTTTGGGAAAACATAGGGGCGGAAATCGCGAATAATCTATTGGTCTTTTATCATGATTATAAAGCCAATAATGGCATATGCTGACTAAGCGTGGTGGACAAAAGTAAAGCAGGTCAAAGCTAAAGTTTTACTCGTAAAGACTTTTTTTCTCATCTGTTTTTCGGTTACAGACGCAATGAAAACCTGCCCCGCTTTAGCTTTAAGAGCTATGCTGCATATTTCTCCTAGATGCCTGCAGAAGTGCAAGCAGAAGATCGCACATTGCTGAGCTTAATGCAGGCGACTTTCTTGATCATTTTGATAACTGTTGAAAATGATTGTTCTATTTTATTTAGTGATCAGATTCCACTAAGTCTGTAACCAATGGGTTTAAATAAATAAAAACTAACCTAAAATATCTTAAACAAGTTGCGAAACCTTGAAATTAAGAAAAAAATTGCAAGCCAAAATGAAAAATTTTAAAAAACATCCATCAGCATAAAATTTTAATCACTAGTGAAAACATTTGTGTTGTGAAGTTAGAAATCAGTACATTAAACTCGGACTTTAAAAGCCGTTTCTTTTTCAAAAAGCAAATAAATTATGATAGGAAGAGCAAGAAAGTAAAACCATATCAAAATAATCTCTTTATTAATTTTAATACTTACCCAAAGGTACAATGGGTACATGAGGCTTAACTTCAGCAGGTTTCAAAGTTGTAGCCAAAGGAGTTTGAGGACCATTAACTAAAACTTCACCCAAATAGTTGAGCAGTTTTTGAGCACGATTCTGAGAGACACGGAATTTGAATAATTGTGGGTGTTCATCAATGAAATAGGTATCGAGCACACCATGAAGGAATTTTTGATTTTCCAAAACGTTCAAAAGGAAGGGAATATTTGTCTTCACACCGCGAATACGGAATTCACGCAGAGCACGGTTCATTTTGGACGCAGAGCCTTGTAGATCGGTGGCATGAGAGATGACTTTGACTAGCAGCGAATCGTAGTAGGGTGAGATAATGGCACCGGCAAAGGCAGAAGCACTGTCCAAACGAATACCCATACCCTCACCGGAACGGAATACTTCGATACGACCAGTGCTGGGTTGGAAATCGTTGGCAGGATCTTCAGTGGTAACACGACATTGGATGGCATAACCACGTGGCTGAATCTTTTCCTGGGTGTAGCCAAGTTCGGGCAAGGTCATGCCTTCAGCTACTCGAATTTGTGACTGTACCAAATCAATACCGGTGATTTCTTCGGTAACAGTGTGCTCTACTTGAAGACGAGCATTGACTTCAATGAAATAGAAGTTGCCCGATTCATCGCATAAGAATTCCACGGTACCTGCATTTTCGTAACCCACATGTCTGGCTAAACGAACGGCAGCTTCAGTCATTTTATTACGCACTTCTTGAGGCAAACGAGGAGCTGGAGCAATTTCTACTACCTTTTGATGACGACGTTGTACAGAACAATCACGTTCGTACAAATGCACTACATTACCGGCCTTATCACCCAATAATTGTACCTCGATGTGGCGAGGACGTTCGATAAACTTCTCAATGAACATGGCACCATTACCGAAAGCTGCCTTAGCTTCTGAACTGGCACGTTCAAACAATTCCTCGACTTCATCCATTTTACGTACCACACGCATGCCACGGCCACCACCACCATAGGCAGCCTTAAAAATAACGGGAAGTCCGTGTGTCTTACAGAATTCCATGGCCTCTTTTTTGGAAGTGACCGGACCATCAGTACCGGGTACAATGGGTACATCAGCTTCTATGGCCGCAACACGGGCAGCAACTTTGTCACCCATCTGTTGCACCACTCTGGGAGAGGGACCAATAAAACGAAGACCAGCATCGATGACTGCCTGAGCAAAATCACTACGTTCTGAGAGGAAACCATAACCGGGATGCACAGCATCCACATCATTTTCCTTACAAACACGTATAATTTCTGGAATGCTTAAATATGCTTCAACGGGTGGCAGACCCTTGCCTACCAAATAGGCCTCATCGGCCTTTTGGCGATGCATGTGCATTTTATCTTGTTCGGAGTAAATGGCTACTGATTTAATGCCCAACTCGGTACAGGCACGGAAAACACGAATGGCTATTTCACCACGATTCGCCACCAAAACGGATCGAATTGGTTTGTATTCAACCTTAACAGGGAGAGAGAAATAATTATAATAACAGAGATCGAATATAAATATCGTCACCTTAAAGACGAAATAACCTATCTGCAGTTTTCAAAAGATTACTGGAGAGGGGAAAAACGCTATAAAATTGGAATTATTTACAATATTGAAATGAAAATAACATATTTTGATTAAAATGAAACCAGAAATATATATCGGTTGAGAAAAGTTTGTTTTTCTAAACACAGCTTATGTTATGCCACTTAGGTTTTTTTGGAATTGTAAAAATCTGAAACCAAATAACCTATCCTCAGTACTAATAAGTTTGAATAAATAACAATTTCTTTATACATATGAATATTATATACATTAAAACATTTATAGTTTCTTTTACTGGTTTAAGCAAAAAAAGTACTTAATGTTTGTTAAAATTACACTATGCAACAGGATTAAACTTTTATCGTGATTTTTGATGATTTATTTTTCTCTTTTTTTTTTAGTACGTAACGATCCTCTAGGTACAAAAAATTTGTCATTTGTAATATTACATGTTCAAAATTTTGCACACATATGCGTTTTGATATAGGGAATAAAAATCCATAAAAAACTAAATTTTGAAATTTTTGCAGATAGGTTATTAGGTCTTTAAGATGACGATATACAATAAAACAAGAAAGAAAGTATAGTCGGTCAAGCCCGACCATATGATACCCTACACCACAGTATTTAAAAAGACATAATGCTTATGTGTCCAATATAAAATATTTGATTTATCTATGGTAATAAGCTTCTTAAAAATCGGTTTGAAAGTTTTTGAGAGGCAGAATTTGCCCTTTACCTCCCCTTGTTCTATTTTTGAAAAAATAGCTTATGTGTCCATATAAATATGTTTCTACTTATGATTTAAATTTCATTAAAATCGGTTTGATAGTTTCTGAGGCAGAAATTTCCCCCTATCTTCCCTCGTGGTCCTACGATTCGGCCCATTTTCAATAGGCTTCCCTACAAGAAGAGAATTAGCGAGTTGTCACTTTTTTCACGTTGGTGTTAAGAAAATGATAGAATGAAATGACCGAAATCAAATTTTCTGTCATTTCATTCTATCATTTTCTTAACACCAACGTGAAAAAAGTGACAACTCGCTCATTCTCTTCTTGTAGGGTTGGTTCTTGTACCAATAAGAACCTATGTCCCCATTTTCCAAAATTGCGACCTGTACTTTGCGCACAAGGTTACATGGACAGCCAGCCAGCCGGACGGACATCGTTAGTTCGACTCAGAAAGTGATTCTTAGTCAATCGGTATACTTTAAGGTGGGTCTAGGACCAATATTTTAAGGTGTTAAATACTTCAGCACAAATGCATAATACCCTCTCCACTATTGTGGTGTGGGTATAAAAACTGTATACATAAATTGCAAATGCGGACAGAATAACAAAAGTTTGGTATGCAGAAAATAATGTGACGAAGTGTTGATATACTTTTACAAGCACTTCTTAAATTTTTAGAGGTAGAATGGTCTGAATTTAAGGCAATTTGAAGAATTTTTCGCCTGCCCTGTGGTGTAAGAGCTGCTCATGTTCTTCCTTTATCATTTTTATTATAGGTTTCGCAATTTTTTATATAATTACGACTTCGTCCGATTTTTCTAGCGGTTTCGCGATACGAATACCTTTCGGAATGGTAAACATGCATTTTCACCATTTTCGACAACTTTAGATAACTTTTTCTTCCCACTTGATTTAGCAAACTGCAGCCACAAACTCAAATTTTAATCATATGTATTTAGTTTTCGTAAAGCTTTATCACAATTTAACACTCAATTCACATAGGGCTTTTACGACGTCTCTTTTGGTTTGTTGGCGAGCGGTGTAGAGAAGAAAAAGGGGTAAACAAAACGACTCGTTTTGTGTTGTTCATGTCGTTTTTTATATTTCTCTTTTAACTTCGATTATCGATAATAGACGAGACCGGTAGCATTCTTGATTATTTTTTTTGGTGTGTTTCTTATTTTATGTAAATATATAATGTATTATTATGTAAACATGAGGAAAAAAGTAATTTTGGCAGAACATGCTTCCAGTACGTTGGGAAATTCTCTTTCTTCGTTTATTTAAATATGTTTTGATTGTTCAAAAGTAAACAAAAAAAGATAATTTGTTTATAATTTCGGATAATAATAATGCCGGATAATAGAGGTAATTTAAATCAATGCAAAAAAATTTTTATTTCTCAGGTAATTGAAGCTGCCGGTTAATCGAATGACGGATAATCAAGGCAATACTGTAAATAAAAAAAAAGACATGCAACCAAAAATCATCGTATGAACGCAAAGAGATTTTGGAAGTTGCTTTAAAAGGGAATCAAGATAAAACGACGTCGTAAAAGCCCTCATGTGAATTGAATGTAAGTTAAAAATGCAAATGGTTCTATTCTGTTGACCCAAAAAATAAATAAAGAGTTTTTTAGAAAAAAAGTTGAAAAAAAGAAATACCGTTGCAATCCATTGTCATATTATTTTTTGTGTTTTAATTGTCATTGGAAGTACCTATGAATTATTTTTCTGCATACCAAACTTTTTTTATTCTGTCCGTATTTCCAATTTATACAGTTTTTTTTTATTTTAAAATGTGTTGGTTCTATTCTGATGAACTGCAGAGTATACCTCATTTGCTGCAACATCGTCATAACTCAAAAATATTAGTTTTACATAAAATTACTTTAAAAAAAGAAAATTTTATTATTCTCTCAAGAGTTGAGTAATCTTCATAAGAAATACAGTCTTGTCTTCAGAAATCAAAGTCATTAATGGACAGTGAGCAAAACAGTGCTTAACTTATCGTACCGAACCAAACACTGAAAGTGAGCTTTATGAAAATCAAAATATTATAGAAACACAGGTGAATTAAACCATGGCATTCCTTTGGAAATACGCTAATATTCAAACAGACCAGTGTGTCAGCGATATTTAAATCTAGTTATTACCAGAGTGAAATAAACAAAAAGTATGTAATTTATCCTAACAAATACGAAATTGCAAGAATACCTCTGCATCTTTCCGACGTCAATGACATGCAAACGTTTGTTTTCTAAAACTAACTTAATAGTAACTTAGCAAAGAAACAGTCGCCACCGAACAAGAACTATTGTCATAATCATTTAAAATACTATCCATACATCGAAAGTAATTTCGTTTTATGTGAAACAAGATACGAAATCACTTCCCTTTCGATCGGAATGGATTTCTGTGACAGGCCTGATTGACTACACAAAAACACAATTTAATATGTGTCTTTTCAAAATGAACACATTTTCACTTTTTGCAGGAAAATTTTAAACAGTAGTCATATCTTCTCACAATTTCTCTAGTATTTTGCCAAAAAATTAAAAATGTTCTTAAACTATTTTGAAAGCGATTTTGAGGTTCGATTAATCGATTTAAAAAACGGAAATAAAAAAAGTCGATCGAAAAATCGAAAATTAATTTTGGAATCCAATTACCATTCCCTACATGGAACATTATTGTCAGAAAAGAAAAAACCATTACGTAAGTGCACATGGTGTATTTACTTGCCAAGGTGGCTTATATTACCATTTTTATATGCAGTAAAATATGCTTTTAGTTCCAATACAGCTTTTTGGACCATTATGCTGGGTCTTCAAAAAATCCCGAGAAACTGCAGATCAAAAAACAATTTTCATGTAAAAACGCGATCGAAAATTACATAATATTTCGTTATAAACATGAAAATTTAACTTGACATAACAAATTTACATACCTCTATTATAATATGTTTTTAATAGTAAACTAGCTGACCGCCCGGCTTCGTTGGGGAGCAATTAACTAATGAGAAGGAGACAGTGCGTTTAATTCTTCGTTTGTCCTAAAATTTTCTCTTATTAAGTTTTTCTGAGTTTTATCAGGAATTTTAAAATTTTTTTCTTTACAAACCATCTCCTCAAAATTTCGAATCGAATAGAACAAAAACCAGCCAATCCGCGTTAACCGAGGTTACACTGTATTTACAATATCCTCAAAAGAATGATTAATTAGGCGTTAGTGATATTAAGGCAGAACTTGCAGTTTTTGACTTATGACGTTGTTGCAGCAAATGAGCGATATATTAATACTTTGTAAGAGGAGTTTCTTTAATAATAGATAAGCACCCCCAAGGTATATTTACACAAGGTAAACTCGTTGGCCCATATGTTTGTCAGCTGTTAACCCCTAGTTGGAGCCAAAACGTCAAATTTCATGTATATGAGCCAAAATTTGTAGATGTGTGCGTTAAATTGTTTTTGTTTTATATGAAGACAATTTTGACAACTTGGCTCCTTTTATAGAGCAGCATGTCTACACTCCCAAATGAGTCTACCTTGTGTAAATATACCTTGAGCACCCCTATCGTGAAAAACATTTTCCCTCGTAATTTGTTCCCTTTTAACATATTTGCGATCAGATATTATTTTGAGGTTATTCAAAGAAGAATAATAACGTGAAAAAATGTTCACGGGAAAAAACTCCCCTTATCGTAAAAAGTTTTTTCCATCGTTATTTGTTCACCTTTGATTTTCTCACTTTATTTTTGTTGGGGAACATAAAATGTAAGTAAGTAGGGGCATGTTCGTAAATGCATCACTGCGCTGCATTAGTGATTTCAAATGTTTATATAAATATCAGTGAAGTAGATGTGGACCAAAAAATTGTCAAATACTACACAAAAATAATACACAATAAAACAGATTATATTAATAATTTTTTTTATCGGCATTAAAAAAAGTTTGCTTTTCTGATGCAGCGCAGTGATGCATTTACGAACATGCCCTAGTTCTTCTTATAATTCAAATACTAAGTGAAAGAACTGTTAATAATTCACAAGTTGATATTTTGCTTAAAAAAAATGCAAAACAACAGGTCGATTGCCTGCGGATTTGTGAAACTTTCGAAAGACTTGGTAGCAGAATTTTGAAAAATATTCTATTTTTGAAACAAAATTTCATTGATTTTTAATTTTTTTAATCTTTCTTCTTTTTTTTTGTATTCACTGGAACAAATAGCGTTGACAATTTTTCATGGGAGATTCACGATTGCTTTTTTCCCTCCGAGGGGAATGCAAATTTCATTAGTACAAAAATTCCCCTTGCGTTTTACGATAGGGATGAATAACTATTGCAAGTTTGGCTAACATAGTTAATCCGGAACCCGATATTTGAGTAAAAATGCGTGGTCCCTAAACTTTGATGTTTGATTTAATGTTTTTTTTTTCGAACTTATTAATATTATTAAAATTTCATGTTTAATTTTTACCTGTGTGGAGTAGGCATTTTTGTTGATTAAATAAACCCGGACTCTGGGTGCAGTCTGCCGTAAAGATTTGAAAGCCGTTTGCGCTGCTCCGAACAACATTTTTATTCCTTGTTAAAATCTTAAAATATAAAAAAATGAAAAGTTAGTAAGTATATTTTGTATTAAAGGGAGTTCATGCAAAAAAAAAAAAAATAGTATGAAAATGTATCTTTTGATTTGAATAAACTCCTGTAAAAGTTAAAGCATAAAGTTTAAAATATTCTAAAAGTGTTGCGAATTTAAAACGTTTAATTTTAAAGTTGTTGAATGCAAATAATTTTTTATACTTTTTCTTAAAAATTTTGAAAAAAGTAAGAGTCACATGATCATTAAATATTAAACGTGTTTGAAATTTGTTTGCATGTTTTAAAAAGATTTTGGCCTTAAATTGTATTTTACTTTACTTGAACTTGAAACATGTTTAGATTTTAAATGATTAAACGAATTTTGTTTTATAAATGGTGTTTTTTAAGCCCGAAAGAACTAATGAAAGGACTGCGCTCACTTTTTGACTTTTTTTTGGCCGGTATACCCTGGCCAATCATCATTAAAAAAATCCCACTTGAAATGAAAAATTATTAAAATTATGGACGACTTTGTGGTTTTAATGACTATCATTTTACATCCATCTAAAGGATTTTTGTAATAAACAAAATTGCCGCCTATGGAGTAAGACCAATCCACATGCTGGTGGCATTATCGACTCTTATGTCTTCAAAAAGAAAGCCGGAGCTAGCGTCATGATAAGTGGAGATTGTTACCGCACTATGATGGATGATGGACCAAAGTTTGGCGATAAGTCGATTTCGAGAAATGGAATGTCAATTGGCCTCCTAGATCGTGCGATTTGACACTTCTCTCATATTTTCTGTGGTCTACGTGAAGTCCCTGTTTAATGCTGATAAACTAGCAACTATTGACGCCTTAGAGACTCATATTGTTCATATTATACATGAAAAAGTGGACCCACATTGTACGTCCTGAATGCGCTTCGTCAAGAAATTTAATTTTTTTGTGTTATTTTCTATAATTTCTAGTTGTATCGGTCTTAAAGAAATACCCTTTATATTTATCATGTTTACGTTTATACGTAGTACGTACAAACATGCTTTTAGATACATTTTATTTTGAACAAATTTTAACCGGTTTGTCTTTAAATTAACATTTTAGAGTATTCGGTGTAATTGCGTTTTTAGAATACAAAATTAAAAAAGAAATGTATTAAAATTTGAATGTGGCAGATTAAATTAATTTGCTTGTTAAAAAATTAACGCTACTGAAAATGTTTTATAAGAATATCTTGATAGCAAACAATTTTAATAGTGTAATTAAATCCAAAGTTAAAATTTTATTGATAGCTAAAATTTTTTTTTAGAAATTTTTGTCAAAATTTTAAATCAAGTTTATTCTACACGGTTTTTCTTGTTAATAAAATCGTTTCTACAAAAGAGGTCTTATGTAAACGTTAATAATGAAGATTTAAATTTTGGGTTTTTTAAATCTGAAGGTCCAATTCCACTTTTGATGACACATAAAAGTTAATGCAGAAAAATCGGTTCATGTAATTTTAACACCTATAAAAAATGATTGCCAAGAACAGCGCTTAAAAAACTGCAGTCAAAATAGAAAAAACTGCCATTTCTTCCACTTCTTCATTTGTCATTGGCAAAAAGAAAAAACTGTTGCTTTTACTTCTGATTCATTTAATGTAAACAGTCGCTGTCAAACCAACTCAAAATGCGAAAAGTTGTACAAAAATTTTCGGTTTTTGTTCAACAGTTTTCGATTTCGACTACAGTTTTTTAAACCTTGGCCAAGAAGTAAAGATAACATTTATAAATAATTGGTATTGTGGTTATTTTGTTGAACTATTTATGGTTTTTAATCCAAATTTTTAATATTTTCAATTAGGCTTAAGTTCATTAAATTTAATTTTCATTAAATTATTTTTATGAAGAAAGGAATTTTCACAACATGAAAATTAATTAAAATTGTTCTTGATAATCTTTCATTCTTGACCGTGGCCGGGGCTCGAACCCAGGCCGGCAGGTTACCATGACATGTTTCGATCGCAACCACTCGATCTCCTCAGATGGATTTGCCGTTTCACACTCGCAGCCATCGACGGCTGCTGACGTCAATAGTCAAACATCAATCCTTAAACCAAATTGTATTTTAACCTTTGGTAGATCGAAGTTTGCTTTTTTGAATGATTATCTATTTTAATTGATTTTACATGTTTTCTCCTTACTTCTGTTTCTTCGTACTTTTGTCAAGAATTCTTCTTGAAATCCAAAGTACATTTTTTGCTTTTTTCCTTTTGTCTTTCTTTTTCCTGTTGACCTTTTTCAGCACAACCTGAAGGACAAATGAACACATATAGCTCGTGCTCTTAGCTTTAACAATAATTAGTATTGTGGTTATTTTGTTGAACTATTTATGGTTTTTAATCCAAATTTTTAATATTTTTAATTAGGCTTAAGTTCATTAAATTTAATTTTCATTAAATTATTTTTATGAAGAAAGGAATTTTACAACATGAAAATCAATTAAAATTGTTCTTGATAATCTTTCATTCTTGACCGTGGCCGGGGCTCGAACCCAGGCCGGCAGGTTACCATGACATGTTTCGATCGCAACCACTCGATCTCCTCAGATGGATTTGCCGTTTCACACTCGCAGCCATCGACGGTCAAGAATGAAAGATTATCAAGAACAATTTTAATTAATTTTCATGTTGTGAAAATTCCTTTCTTCATAAAAATAATTTAATGAAAATTAAATTTAATGAACTTAAGCCTAATTGAAAATATTAGATAACATTTATATATAAAAACAAAAAAAAAAAAAAAAAAAAAAAAAATGGTAGGCTTTTAGTTTCTGAATTAAGCTTAGAGAACGAAGTTATTATTTTGTATGAAACAATTCTAAATCCAGTATGGACTTAAGGTATTCAACTATGGGGAACTATTAAATACATACATAGTAATTCAAACAGTGAAATTTTACAATAATATCAATAAAATACATAGCGATTAATATCAAATGCTAAATGATTTGTAAACAACAACGATCTTGGAAACCCAATAGTAAAAGAAGAAATTAATTGTTTAACTTAGGGGCCACACGATCAAGTTTTGCTTTTAATTCCTTTCGATTTGCAATATACTTAGAGTGGGTTTTTAACATCGAGTTTAATCCTAGCGGCAAACTATAATTACTTAATCTGAGAATTAATTTAATTGAGTACTAATTGTGTTTGCCATACTAACATAACATAAAATAACAACAAATGGCACACAGAAAAAAATAAAAATTGATTTCAATTAAAAAATTTGCGATATTAATTAAAAAATTAATTAAATTTGCACCAGTAAACAAATTAATAGTATCAATTAAACCAGTTAATGGTATTAATTAAACGTTTAATTCACTTGATTAAACGTTTAATTTGCTTGATTACATTTTTAATTAAAACTGATTTTATTTTTGATTAATGCTTTAATTGGTGAAAAATTTTGGAGAATTTTTTCTGTGCAGCAACATATTTAAAAATGGCAACCTTTTATCAATCTACTTAGCATTTTATACAGAAGAAGAAGAATGTTCGCCCTTTTAATTCTTATTAAAATAAAAAATAAAATTAATTCTAATAATTATTTTATTTAGATTTTTGTATGTACCAGAATCTCTAAAGTCTTCATCTTTTCTAGAAAAATCCATTTTTCTGTTTTCTAAAAATTTTTTAACAGCTGCATTTGTTATATGTACATGTGTATGTGTTGACATTTGATGATTAGGTTTAAACCACCAACATTGGCCAATTAAACTGGCAAATAAAAGAAATTAATCCTCATCTTAAAAACTAAAAACACAGATTAAAGATGACTAAATCTCTAAACTCCATGTTAAAAACCCACCCTTAAACTTTCAAATTGACCACTAGATTGCTTTCAAATTGAACTTTCTATTTGTTTGGCAAATTTTCGTTAAATTTTTACAGCTCGTCGTTCGTAAATTATTGTGTTCTATAATATATGTAAAATACAACCATAATTTACGAACGACGAGCTGTCACAAATAAATTGTTGTGCTTATATTCAAATATCTATTTTTGAATAAATTAAAGAGCTTAAATTAAAAAAAGTGTGGTCTTTAAAATTCTTCAGCTTTTCTACAAAATAATCTTTGGCAATAAAAATATGACCAAAACATTTTGAGTTTAAGAAAAAACTTGACTATCAATTTAAGTGCAACCTAGAAATGGGCAAAAAGTATCGATATATCAAAATAACGATATTTAAATAAAAAATAATCGATATATATCGTCGATATTTAAAATACCGATATATCGATATTGAAATACTACTATCGAATTCAATATTTTTTAAAGTCAGTCTTCATTTAAAACTCTTAATTTTAGCCGTTTTTCAAACAATCTGTTTTTGTTTTGCATCATATGTTTTTTTAAACTAATATAAAGATCTAAAATGATTGGCATTTATAAGAAGCAGTGCCGGATACAAGAAGCAGATTGACAGGAGAGCACATAAAACAGAAAGTGCTCCTGATGTCCATATCTGATGATTACTGGTTTAACTAAAACAATCAAAAACATTTCTAGTTAAAGTTGGTACTTTTGAGGTGCAATTCAAATTTTAATGTAAGTTGGTACTAAAGACCTGCACAGATGTATCTGTTTATATCTGTTTCTGTGTTTTTTCTAAAGTTGATGCGTATGGATGAGTGCTCTTGTGTTTCTGATATAAGTTGATGTTGATATGATTTGTAAAAGAGTGGATGTAAGTTGATAAAAAAGCGAAAGAGAGTATCATATCTGCTTATATCTGTTTCGCAAAAGCAGATACTAGTGGATACTGATGGAATACAATAAGTTACTTA
This sequence comes from Pollenia griseotomentosa, assembly GCA_963931875.1. NCBI lineage: Eukaryota > Metazoa > Arthropoda > Insecta > Diptera > Polleniidae > Pollenia > Pollenia griseotomentosa. The sequence goes on from OZ007564.1 coordinate 147,644,011, forward strand.
TTGTACGATACCGTTATTTTCAATTATTTTCCAACGAAAGAGAGCGAAAAAAAGCCAAACAAAAAAATTTACAAAAACAAAACACACAGGCTGCTCGTTTTGTGCACAGACCATGGTCGTACAACTTGCCAAGCAACAACAACAGTACTATTTGCTTATTAGGGTGAAATCCCTAAGTTCGGCATGCATGAATAGTCGGCACTTTTGAATTAAAACTTAAATAAATAAGAATTATGGAAATTTAATATAGGTAGATTTCGAATTCAGCTTTAATTCAAAATACAATCATTTCCTATTATGTAATATTTGCATTTGGATAGAATGAGAACTTAATTCTCTTTCTAGTGCCTATTTTTTAAATAATTTGTTAGTGCCAAGGCAAACTAGAACAAGTGGTAATCGTACTAATATAAATAATATTTTTACCAAAACGCCATTAGGAACGTTTTTTTTTTCGAATTTTAGGAAAACCATTATTTTGTCATATTAAGATGAAATTCTTAAAAATGTTTCTTTACTCACCTCTCTTGACAACAGTACAAAAAGAAATGAATTTGAAATAGGTTTTTATAATAGTCGGCACAGTTTATATTGAGTGCCCAAATATATGCCGGACTTATTAAGAAATGATCCTATAGTCGGCAGCTGCTTTAATTATATAAAAATCGTTTATAAATGGCTAAGAAGTAAGCAAAAGGTACAAAAACATCAAAATTTCAATACAAATATTATGTTTAAGACTTAACTATGTTAACCTATTAGAAAGTTTAATGTACAAAAATTTTGTAAATTTTCAGCAAAAATTTTACTTTAGCGCCTTTGCATTTTCTCTATATAAGAAACCCATAACTCAATGCCATTGCACCAGATTTGTTTTAAGATAGAGTTGTAAAGATGGAGTTTACAATCTAGACTAAGGGAAGAATTCCGCTCAAGGAGCCAAGTTATTTGAATTGATTTTACTTTTTTCTCAGTTATTTTGCATCTATCAGGCCTGCCACACATTCCGATAAAAATTCCGTAGTTGCAATTCCGATCGAATATATTTTAGCTTTAAATTTAATTTTCTTTTTTGGAGAATCAATAGCTACTTCCACTTCCGATCGGAATTTATATATGTGGCACGTCTGTACATAGCATTCCGATGTTAAACAGCGATCAAGATGTAGGTATACCGTGATATTGTACATGCTAATGTTGATTACATGATTACAAAATAATATATAAACTAGCTGTTAAGCCTGTCCCTGCCAAGATGGAACAAAAATTATTTTAAGGTAAGCCCCAACGAAAGTACCAAATACTTGGCAATTCTTAGCTTTATTTAGGGGTCTTCAAAATAAGCTGATATGTTAAAAGCACAATTTTGCACAACAACGTTCACTTGTTAAAAAAAATTACTTGTTTTAATGGTTTTTTGTAAGCAAAATATTTGTAACCAAAAAAATGTTTTGGTTGAAGTAATAGTTATTTATAATCAAAAATATAAATTTTTTACTTTAATTGGTTACGATAACCAATATAAAATATATATAAAGATAATTGTAAAAACTACCAAATGAAAATAAAAAAAAATTTCCCGTAACCTTAAAAAAATATAGCCATTATTTTTGGTCCCGGATTTTATCGTGAGTGACAAATTTAATACAAAACTTATATGAATTAAAATAAAAAAAAACTCTCTCCTGTAAAATTGATTTTGGTTCTTACGTTATTTTAGGGCTCGAATAATACAAAAGTTTCACACGGAATGACAAACTAAGTATACCCAGCTAGTTGTGGCGGAGGGTATAAACAACAAGAAGTAAACAAAACAAGACATGGCACACACACACAGACTGTTCATGCTGTGGCAGTACAAATTGCCGAGCAACAATAACAACACAAGCGAGAATCATTGTGATCAGGCCTGCCATATTTAGCGATTTATCGGCATTTGGACGATTTTTGCCTCTAAATTATCAAAGTGCATATTTTTTGAGAAACACTTGCAATACGGTAATTTTTCGTTTATTTTATATAAATTATTAATTTTGGGTAACTTAGGGAATAAAAATGGTTATACATATATATTCCATATTTGCAGTATTTTAATGGTATGTCTAACACAACAAACACAGTTTGAAAAATATACAACTCCATATAAGGGACTTAAAGCACAAGGGGAATCAATCCAAAGAAATTCAAAAGTCCGGCTGGCTGGCTATGTAAACCAGGGTTTAAAATGCTATCGCCATATTAGCAAAAGCAGCCAAATTTTGCCATTTTCTTAATTAAAAAAAATCAAAATTGAAAAGTTCTACTGCTAAAATAGCCAACACTTTTCAAAAGCAGCTGCAAATTGCTTTTTAACAATGGCAAAAATTTTTTATTTAAAAAAGCTCAAAAAGCAACGGCAATCACTTTTATGTTGTAGGAAAAAGACACACGATTGCTGAGAAATAATTTCCGACGACAAGTGATATTTTTGATGCCAGACAAACACAACAAGATTTTTTTTTGTTTTCTATACAATGAAGGAATCAAATAAACGTCACAATTTGTGTGTTTTACCTTTTCCAAGCGGGAACGGTATTTGTATGGAAAGTAAAACAAATTTTTGTACAAGCTGTCAAGTTGAACACTGATCAGTATTTTATCGTTGTAATCTGTAATCGTCGCCTGCTTTTTTTTATTGAACCGGGTTTTTGTTATTACCAGTCAGAGAAGATTTTTTTTTTCTTTGAGCTTTAAATTTTTTTTGTTTTGTCTTTTTTAACAAGCTCTTCTTTTAGGAAAAAGGAAAAAAGCAAAAGGCGAAATAATCATATTTAACTTTTGCTATAAATAAATATATATAAATAAATAATTTTTTCCAAAAGATATTTGTAACCAAAAAATTACTTAGGTTATCAATAACCAAAAAAATTAATTTTACTTTAATTGATTACCACAACCAAAATAAAATATATATAACGATAATGGTTAAAGATTCGCAATTGAAAATTGAGTTCATCCGAACTTACTACTACTTTTATACTTAATACCTACTTTTATTTTTTCGTTGAAAAATGATTTTTAACTGTGGAGTTAAGATCGTTTATTCTAGATCACCATAGGTTCTTAAAGAGACGAACCTATTGTTATAAGACAGTATACATATGTCACCGCTGTTAACGGTACCTGCCATTTACCCTTAAGTAAAATCTATTCATATAAAGGGTGTCTGGTGGCAAAATTATATTTTTAATATGATTATTTCAAAAAGTAATAAAAGGTGCGGAGGGAGGTTGGCGCCGTTGGAATTATCGATTTGGAGTCACAGTAGTCGAGTGAGCATCGCGCGTTCGCTGAGGAGGCAATGATTCTTACGTAATTGCTCGTCGACAATTTTGTTCAAAGTTCATTTTCACTTAAATAGCCACGTCAACAAACAAATCTACCATTACTGGTCTTCAAGAACCTCCAACCCTCGATTGAAACATCAACTACCTTTACATTTCCCCAGGGTAAATGTTTGGTGTGCCTTATCCACGCATGAGAACATTGGGTAATTTTTTTTTAAATTCTCGAAAAACAAGGCTCCGTTTTGAACAGTGTGTTCAAGTCGACAAATGACATATTCTTTAAAAAATAAAATCCATTTCCAATAAATTTCCATTTTACCGTTCAATGCTTTTAATAAAACTGTGTGTCAATTATTAAATTTTTTATTTAAGTTTGAAATTATAAATCTGCTATCAGATACCCCGTATTTTTTTAATTAAATAAAATTTATTTATAAAACATTTATTTTTATTTATTTATTTTTAAAGCATTTTGTAATGGTTAATTGTTTTGCTTTGTTGTTTTTGTCATTAAAAATATATTTTATTGTGTTTTAAACAGTAATTTTAATTTGCCGTTTTTTTATAATTTGATTTCCGATTTGTTTTTGAAAATATGCCGATTTTTTACTAAAACCATCTGGCACCCCTGGTGGGGTCTTATACAAGTTTTTTATAAACTCTCTTATTTTCATCAACTCGCCAACAATATTTTAGCATACAACAGATAACCACAGATATTGTAGAAATACTTATGGTGACAACAGATATTTGTAAGCAAAAAAAAAATGTTATGACACACTCAATCCAAAACCATAAGCATCTGTTTTTGTTTTTAAGATATGGTGAGTGGGCAAAAGCAAAACCATACAATATCAGTTACACTCATTCTCTCATTTATATCAGTAGTAACAGATAAATATCTGGTGTATCTGTTTTAACAATACTTACTGATACACTCGTGCAGGTCTTTAGTTGGTACTTCCATGACTTATTTACTTCTATTTAAAATACATATTAGTAATATACTTTTTACAAGATTTTATTAGTCGTGCTTAATACCCAATTTTTATTCTTGATAAAAACACTGAAATTTATTGTTGAAGGGGTAAGTTTTTATCAAGAATAAAAATTGGGAATTAAGCACGACTAACAACATCTTGTAAAATTTTGTATTCCCAAAAAATTCTTTGATAATAAACTGGCAAGTGCACGGCTTGAAAAAACTAAACTAAACATGCTTTATTTTTGCGAGAGAAATAAAGCAAGTTGTTTTTGTTTTCATTTTGTTTTTTCTTAACCTACTTACAACTACAATTAATATTGGAAGAATTCCAACCAATTGCAGTGGGGAATGTAATGTATTGTTGTTGTTTTTGTTAAAGCTTTGATTTGGTTACAAGTTTTCATGGTTACAAGTAAGACTTTTGCTTATTAGTAATTCTTATTTGCTTAACAGTTTTTACTTGTTTAATATCTTCAGTTTTTCTAAAATCTTTGGATGAAGTTTCCTGACGATCTGGCCTAAGCAACCAGTGAAATGCGCATAGGAATAGCTCATCCCTTCAACAATAAATTTCAGTGTTTTTATCAAGAATAAAAATTGGGAATTAAGCACGACTAAAAAAATCTTGTAAAATTTTGTATTCCCAAAAATTTCTTTGATAGTAAAGCTATGTTCACACCTATTAAATATTTGACGTCCTACACGTGACCACTAGTTTTTTAAAGAATTGTTTGCTTTGTAAAAAAGATTGCAAATTTTTTCTTTTCATTTTACATTTTTTTTAACAAAGTCCGAGTTTAGACGAGCGAACATTTGGAATGAAAGTATCTGGGGGGCTACTCTCTATTGCGATGCGAAAACAATTTCGATGCGAAAGCTAAATGCCAACTTTGTACTCTCTATCACTTTCGCAAAATGTTATGAAAATGGAGCAATACTGGCAACAAAAAAGAAAGATGGCGCAGATTGACAGTAATGAAATTCTAAAAAATGTAAAAATATTTGAAACTGGAAAATTTAAATAAAATAAATAGTGCTGATTTGCGAAAAGAAAAAAATTAATAGATGCGAAACACAAATGCGCAAACGCATTAAACAGTACCAATCGCTAGATTTGCTACCATCTTCTTTTGCATAGCAACAGGGAGTAGCCCCCCTGGAATTCTCTTTTGTTTTTCCCTTCGCGGTCACACAGACGAACATGTTGCTGGAAACATTCTGTTACTTTTGTTGCTTTTTTTTTTGAAAAAAAGCAAAGTTAATGTTAACAAAGAAAATGCGATCAAAGCGTGTCGCCGAGTACCGAACACAAAAACTATTATCTCTTCCCCACCCGTAATTTGCTTCCAAACAAAATGTTTCCCTTCCAAATGTTGCCCTGTCTAAATGGGCACAAAGAAGACTTAAGTGTAGACTCTACTGTATATCTGAATAACGAATTTTGTGAAATATGTTAGAATTACATCTTTAATTAAAACCATTGAATATTTATGCATTTTTTATGGTTTCATTTTTTTTTAATATTTAAAAAAAAAAAAAAATTCCCGACAAGTATTTATTACAATTTTACCATAAATAACTATTGGCTCGTAACAATATTGCAAAGAATAAAGTTTTCCTATAAATAAAGATATAAGAATTTCTCAACAATAATTACAAACTTTAACATAAATATCAAAATGGACACACCTTGTTTTTGCAATTGGATATAAACAATCACTTCAGTAAATACAATTGATATAAGAAAATAAAAGCAATTTCTTAATAAACGATTATTAAATTAAATTGCTAACTAAAAAAAATTTGTAAATATGCGCTTGGTGACACTATCATAAAAAAATATATTTTTTACTATATAAAGGGTGGTTAAATTGTAAGGGCCGATGTTGAATGTGAACCACACCTAAACGCCAAGTTTTTTTCCGAATTTTATTTGACATTTCTCTATTTCAGACTTACTCAATTTGAACCATGGAGAGATACACAATCCAACAACGTGTTAAAGTTATCCAGACTTATTATGAAAATGGATGATAAATTTCGAAGAAAATCATCTTAAGTGATGAGGCACATTTTCACCTCAGTGGATTTGTCGATAAGCAGAATTTCCGCATTTGGGCGAATAATAATCCAAGAATGATTGTCGAAAAACCAATGCACCCACAAAGACTGACTGTTTGGTGCGGTTTATGGGCTGGCGGCATCATCGGGCCGTATTTTTTCCAAAATGAGGCCGGTCAGGCAGTTACTGTGAATGGTGTTCGCTATCGTGCGATGATAACGAACTTTTTATGGCCCGAATTGGAAGATATGGATGTGGACGATATGTGGTTTCAGCAGGACGGTGCCACTTGCCACACAGCTAACGAAACAATGGCTCTTTTGCGCAACAAATTCAATGGCCGTGTTATCTCACGTAATGGCGATGTCAATTGGCCGCCAAGATCATGTGATTTGACACCGTTGGACTTTTTTCTTTGGGGTTATTTGAAAGAAAAGGTGTACGTCGATAATCCAGCAACAATTCAAGAGCTAAAGGATGAGATAATTTGGCACATTAAGGGCATAGAACCTCCATTATGCCTCAGGGTCATCGAAAATTTGGACCATCGGATGGCGGTGTGCCGCCGTGGTCGCGGCGCCCATTTGGCCGATATTTTGTTCCATACATAATTGAGTAATACCAATATATCATAATAAAATAAAATTACAATAATTTCCTAAATAGTTTGTGTTTTATTCAAAATCAACATCGGCCCTTGAAATTTAACCACCCTTATTTGAAATAGTTTTTACAGAAAACATCAAATTATTTTGTTGTTTAAGAAATTTCAAAATGGTACAATTAAGAAGAATTTTTATTGACAACATATACATTTTGTGATTTTCCACAACTCGAAATTAATTTCGAATGTTTCGAACGTAATAAAAATTGCAATTTGCAAACTTTTTGAAATTGCTGCTTGAGTGGCTTTCAATGACGTTTTTTGAGTTCGACAACAATATCAATGGAATATTGCCTCCAATTTCTCATTCTTAAACTGTTTTGGCTAAATTTAAAATTTATTTAACATTATAATTTTTAAAATAAATAATAAATAAAAAACCTTAAAGAAGATTATTGAACATATTAAGGATAAGCTCTAGCGAGCCATCGAGGTGCTTCAACTGCATTTTTTTTTTAAATTAAAAAGCAAAACTATTCGCAAGTGATATTTTGTTATCAATAAACACATTTTCTTATTTTGCGAAGTTCTAATTGTACATTTTAAGAAGTTAGTGCACATTGCAATAAGACATACAGGGAAGAAGTACGGTAAAGCTACTTTTTCAGATAAAAAGTTTTTTTAATTAAACCAAACAACCGCTTTACAGTTTTATTTGTATAATATTTTTAGCTTTCCTTAAATCTTTGGAAAAAGATTTCCTGATAGAAACTAGCATAGAAATGCGCATAAAAACAATAAATTTCAGAGTATTTATCAAAAATAAAAAATTGGGAATATAGCACGTCATACAGAAATCTTATTAAGAAAAAATTTAAGATTTTAGCCAAAATTTTTTGAATTAAATCAAGTAGTGCTGTTTCAAACAATTTTTTTAGTTGTTCCAATTATTTGGCTTTAATTGAAAATAACAATTATAGTGTTGCTGTGTATAATGGCATATATGAAAACACACACACAAACTTAAAAAATATTTTGTGTTGTTTTAAAGTTTCAAACAATTTTTTAATTGTTTCAATTAACTCATTGAAAAAATATTTGGATTTGTGTTTATGTTTTCGTTTTATACACAGCAAAAACTAAAAGTTGATTATAATGAAAAAATTTGTGTCAAAAAAAATAAATAGTATCAATTAAATATTTTGTGATATTAACAACATTTTCTGCAGAAATATTGATAAGTAAACATTTAGTTACCTTGATTAAATTTCAATTAGAACTGATTTTATTTTTGATTAATGGTTTAATTAAAAAAAAAAAAAAAAATTGGCGAGAATTATGGTGGTATAAACTTTATTCAGTAGTGCATGTGATTGATTTCAATTGATCCTATTAATTGAAACTCAACAGCAAGAAACGTTTAAACATACAAATACGTTAATTGATATGATACATTTTTTAGATGCTGAAATTCAGTACAAAATATAATTAGTATTACAAATTTCTAACTAATATATCAGTTGAAGTATATTTAAATTTTTTTCTGTGCATTAATAAACAATAAAATCGGTTTTTATTAAAGAATTTAATCAAGTGAATTTAACGTTTACTTATGTCAATACCAAAAAAAAAAAAAACGGCAGGTTTTTTAAATAAAACAAGAAATCATTAATATTATCTAATTAAGATTTATATAATAAAAGTATAAATATTTAATTGATTCTATTAATTTGTTTACTGATGCAAATAAAATTATTATACACACACGATAATAGTAGAGAGGGTATTATGCGTTTGTGCTACCTTGAAATATTGGTCCTACACCCACCTAAAAGTATACCGACCGACTCAGAATCACTTCATTATAACGGAGTAACTGGAAACCGATGAACTTCCGCGTTATAAAGAAAATTCGTTATGGAGAAGCTGTCATCCTTAAATATGTACATTGTCAATGTTAATATGTATTTGCTTTTTATTTCAATAACCGGTTGCTAACATCCAAGGCGAATTCATACAAGGTGGTCTTGGCTTGTTACGATAGCTACAGCTGAAAACTAACGTTGTGTCAAAATGGTATGCTGTTACTTTTGTTGACATTTATATTTACATGTTTGTATGTAAGTGCACAGCTAATTTGTTTACTTCAGTGTTGTATTATTTTGACACAACGTTAAAGTAGTTTACAGTGTTGTATCCGTTTTCAAAATAAGACCACCTTGTATGAATTCGCCTTGCTAACATCCAAACAAATTTATATCACACAACACGCTATGTTCATTGTGGCTTTGTAGTGACGTAAATATTACGTCAGAAAAACATGCGCATGTGGCTTTTTACATTCCGTGTGCTATAGGCTTAAAACACTTTTAAAAAAAATTTATTATTTTTGTTTTAAACTTAACTTTATCTGGTTTTTCGTTAGTGTCGGAATCATCATTCTTTAAACGGAGATTATTAAGCATATCAAAAGCAAATTGTGACTCAATAAAACGTTATTTTTAATGAAATTCGGAAATTCGGAATGAAGCAAAATTCGTTATAGGAATGTTCGACTGCATTTCAATTTGTGTCTCTTTTAATTATGATTAAATTATACATTTAAGAATATTGATAGATATTAATAAATTTATGTCATTTCTTTAGTTAATAGATACTGTTTAAATTTAAACGTTAAGAGCGTAATACTATATTATTAATGGCGTTAATTATTTTTTTAGTATGAACGAATTGTTTACGTTAAATATGTGCATGTTTACCCATAATTGTTTTATTTTGGCATGTGTCTATTAAATAAAAAAAATGATTTTTGTATTTATTGTACTCTTTAAGTTGAATAACACTGTGCAACACATAAAATGCAAACTTCTTCTTGTGTCGAATTTGTCAAAGTACTTACCGCGACTAACAAAAATCTATTTGGGTTTGTTTTTTTAGGATTTTATGGGCAAAAAATGGTGAAGATATAAAAAATTTTAATTTTTCAATATTTTAGCAATGTTGAGGCACTAGCTGAGCTTCTTTGGGTTAGTTTGGCACAAACTTTTTTTTTCCAATTATATAGCTGCAATTGTGCCGAAATCAGTAAAACAAAATTTCTATTGGTTTCCGAGACGTTTGAGAAATATTGGATGTTCTTCGAAAAAATTCAGATTAAGCCAAAATATTCAAGAGACAAAAAATCCGAACGACAGCTAAACTAGCGAAACCCAAATAGGGGTTTGTTAGTTTCTACAAGTAATTTAAGAAATTACACACGAAAAAGAGTTTGCATTCGATAACTTCAAAAACGTTGCACAGTGTGATAAATTAATACAAACTTTTCTACACAGTATTAGCGTGCAGAATAAATACAAATATGTCGAGCATGTATTAAGAAACAGTTGTCAAGGTTTTTTTTTTATATAAAAAAGAGTTCATTGAACATGTCTAGTAAACGAATAATGATAAAAATCGATTCATTTTACAAACAGATAAATGTGTGAGCAAATTTTTAATGGAAATTTTATTCACAGCCAGGGTTGCCAGATTTATTTTGAGCTGTTGAGTTCAAACATTGCCCAACCATTTTTTATTAGTTTTTGACACAAAAAAAATACATTTTTTAAAAATTGAAATTTAACTCATAGAAGCATATTCGAAAAAATGGTTAATATAATTAAAATAATTTATAAAAAAGAAATAATTCGGCCAAATTGGGTAAATTCGACCGAACCGAAGCCGCCCTTTACTTATCTAAAGTCACAACTAAAAAAAAATTGTTTTAAAGTTTTTCATTACCAAAAAGTAATCAAAATAGCACTATAATTTTGCAGCGGGTAGATATAAATATTACGTGACGATATTTTTCAAAAAGGGGGGAAAAATTTGTTTTTTTTGTATTGACTTTATCGATTATTAAAACAAATTCATGGCTTATCAAAAATAGTCAACAAAATCGCCAACTATTTTATAAATCGCCAAATATCAATTTAAGACCCCAAACAACTTTTAATATTGCCACATCTGACAACCCTGTTCACAGTGACAATTTTTTCTAGAAATGTTATGTTATGTTATAGCCTTTTCACACTTCAACATTCAACATTCAACATTTAACATCTAACATTAATTTGCGAAGTCGTTGACATTTTCCCATATGAAATAGGTACATAGGGCGAAGAATCAAAATTTTTAAACATCTTTACAAATTACTGCATCTTCCGATTATTTTAGTAGATGTCATATGTTTCAAGTGTGAACGCGTATTTCACATCTTCAACATCTTTCATGTGTTCCTATGAAATGTTTGCAAGTGTACAAAGGGTAGTAGATAAATTTTTATAGAAATTTTCTCGATAGAAATTAATTTTAATGTAAATGATGTACATATTTCGTAAAAGCTCCAAATTGCTTTACAATCTTTTTTCTATGGCGAAACATATTTGTAGAAATATTCTCGAAGATTTTTCCTTTTTATTTCGATAAGCTATTTCTGTTAAAGTGATTGAATAATACATTAGTGGGATTCACACCGAGCTTGTTAGTTTGTTAGTCGTTAATCGTTACTTTTTTACACGCATTTTGTTTTTGTATATTTAACGCGCTACCGGATTAACATTTAACAAATTAACGACACGGCACACAGTGGTATTTTTTTGGCAAAAAGTCTATTTTTTTACAGTTATTTTTTAGAAATCTAATGATGCAATTCTGTAAAGAACTGTTTCATTAGTAGAAAACCATGATAAAATTTTGTATAAAAAAGAGTGTGTTAAAGCTATATAAATATTATGCAACGAAAACTGATGAAAATTTTACTACATTTCAGTTGTTTATACAATAAATATGGTTCAACTACCAATAGTTTTAAAGAATTTGTTTTAAAATATAGTATTTTAAATTAATTAGGAAAGAAAAAATATTTAAATTATATATATAGTTTAAGAGATCTGAGCAAATCAAAATGACTCCAAAAAATGTAGCATTTGCAGTTTTCATTAGAAAAAAAATAAGTTAGCTCGGTCTACCTCCGTGTTGGTAATACTACTAAATGAAAGTTTGGAATGTTTTCTTTCATTTTATGTAAAAAAATTCTGCGACTGTTTGCGATCGCTGAACAAACTTATAAATTTTGTGATAAAACTCACGTATTTTTTGTGAATATTTACAATAAACTGCAATGCATATTTACAAAAAAAGGTTTTGTATACTTTTAGGCGTTTACTTTTACTTTTTAATAACTGATTGACAGCAATATCGAAATAGTGCATAACAAAAAAAGAAAAACAAAACCATATGATTATTTTAAATAAAATAAATAAACTTGCGAGTGAATACTGTACCACAAGGAACTGGGTCGTCGAATGACGGAAATACTTCAAGGCGTTTCTTTTCGAATCCTGCTCTCGTAGCAGATATAACAGGTATTAGTGAAGAACTAATAGATCGCTTCCGAATTATTCTACAAATAATTACATGTGGGCAAAAAATTGATACGGGGAAGTTTAAGAAATTTTCGTGGGATACTGCTGAGCTATTCGTTCGTAAATATAATTGGTACTTCATGCCAGCTACTGTTCATAAAGTATTGATACATGGTAATAAGGATTACAGAAATTATAGATTAATGTTTTCCTGAAAATGTAGTAGAACTGCAACAAATACTGATGTTTTGCATCGTTTGCTTGCATCATCTGATCCCTATATAAGTAGTATAAGACGTCAGCCACGTAAACATATTTTGGAACTAGATGATGTAGTAAAAGAAATGATAATTGATGAATAAAAAGTTTAAAATGAGTTTAAAAGTTTACTCATTTTGTTTATACTCAAATAAAATTATTCTTAAATGTGTAGAGTGGGTGGGTAGAGGGCGTGGCCAATTTCGATGAAACTTTATATTTTTCTTAATTGAGCTAAATAAAGGCTCAGAGAAAAATTTCAAAAACTTTGGGCCAAAAAAAATTTTGGGTTCTATGGGCGGTGGCTGGAGGGCGTGGCCAATTTTGATGAAACTTTCTATTTTCCTTAATTAAGCTAAATAAAGGCTCAGAGCAAAATTTCAAAAACTTTGGGCCAAAAAAAAAATTTTGGATTCTATGGGCGGTGGCTGGAGGGCGTGGCCAATTTTGATGAAACTTTCTATTTTTCTTAATTAAGCTAAATAAAGGCTCAGAGCAAAATTTCAAAAACTTTGGGCCAAAAAAAAATTTTGGGTTCTATGGGCGGTGGGTGGAGGGCGTGGCCAATTTTGATGAAACTTTATATTTTTCTTAATTGAACTAAATAAAGGCTCAGAGAAAAATTTCAAAAACTTTGGGCCAAAAAAAAATTTTGGGTTCTATGGGCGGTGGGTGGAGGGCGTGGCCAATTTCGATGAAACTTTATATTTTTCTTAATTGAGCTAACCAAAGGCTCAGAGCAAAATTTTAACATTCTACGAGCAGTCGTTATATTTTTTGCCAAACATTGTATGGACAAATCCCTCTGTGCGGCACCCCTGATAAAATAGTTGTTAGTTGGTAACTCACAATCAGTTGTTGCAGTTTCTAAATAAATATAATAAAAAAGTAATTTGTGATACATTTCTAAAAAAATATTTATGTTTTGGCAATTTTCGTGTACATTGAGAGTAAGTATGTTAATTAAATGCTGTTTTACTACGAAAGTTATCAGACTAACAAAGTTTTAAAAAGGGGGTCGTTCACAGTTGGTAACTTTAACAAATTAACAATCTACCGAGTAACAAATTAACACGTTCGGTGTGAATACCACTATTATTTTAAAATTTTTCAAGATATTAACTATTTTTAAAACAAATATGTCAACAAGATTAGATTATTTTTAGTAGTATGTAATAATTTAATTATTTTATAATAATAAGGCAGTTCCCAATCATTTTCAACTAATTTTAAAATTTTTGATAACATATCACTGTTAAAATAAATTAACTATAAATTGTTTTTAAAGTTATTTGACGTCTGCACGTTATTTTAATGAAATTAAAAATAATACAAAATTTAACAACGGCATATGAGTCAATGAGAATATTTTCAAATTTGTTATTCTAAACATCTCACAAAATCACGATTATTATTACAAGTTATAAACAAAGCGAAAAGGTCTAACAGATAAACATGAACAATAATGGTCATGATGACACTTAATCAAAGTTGGCAACCGATTTTGTTAATAATACCAATACCGTTTTAAATTCATACCGATACCGAAACAACAAATAGTTTAATACTTGTACTGATACTGAAATTCGTGTCGGTTGCCAGCAAACATATTCTTCACAAGCACAAGTGTTGGTTGACCTGTACCGGCATTAAAGTTTCTGTACCGGTATACCGATATAAATAATATACTAATACCGAAATAACAAGTAGTTTAATACCGACACCGAAATAACAAATATAATACCGATAACGAAATTAATTTCGGTTGCCAACCTTGCACATAATGAATGCCGTACAGTGTTACCACCACTTAACTTAGAAGTTTAGGTTATTTAGACACAAAAAATAACGCTGTTAACTCTAAAGTTGAGCACGAAAGGTTGAAGCGTGTAAACCTTAACTTCTAAAACATTTTATTTTGCTTGAATATGATCTTTGTTTTATTGAAAAACATCCAAAATGCCCCAGAAAAGAATTGGTAGCAGTTAAATCCGGCGAACGGTGCGGTGCGGCCACCGAAAATGTGCACTAACATCTTCACTATTTGCATTAAAATCGGCAACAACATACATATTGTGCATATAAATTTAAACGTAAGGGAGAGAAGCACAATACGCCCTTACAAACCTGCTTACAAGAGGCATGATTTTAAAATAGCGAATTCCCACTTGGAAGCACTACTATTTTCTTCTTTACTAAAAAAAAAAATTGATGCCTGATTTTGTTATAAAAAAAATTGAATTTCTATGTTCGGTAATATTTCGGGATTGATCGTAAACACATTTTTAAATCATTGCAATACAACCTGCTTCCATGTAAGGGAATAACAGAAGCACTTATTACATTGTTCGTGAATCTTTTCTTTAAAATAATGATGCTTCTTAGTAGTATGTAATAGTCAGCGCATATATCAGCGCTCATGTAGCTTTCGTGCTTCCAGAGAGCTAAACATTTTTTACTGGGTTGATTTTCACTTTTTAACAAATAAAGGGTCTGCCAAATAACTTTTTTTTTTTGAAAATGCTATAAAAAAAAACTACTGAATATTTTCTCAAATTTCTTTTTTTATTTGAAAGGACAATCCTTCCGGGTAATAATGAAAAATAATTTCATTCAAATGGCTGCCTCGGCTGGCCAAGCAGTAGCCTACACGATCGGCCCAATTTTTAAGCACATTATCGGTTGTGTGCAGCTGTATTTCACCAATGGCTTCACGAATATTGTCCTTTAAAGCGTCAATTGTCTCTGGCTTGTCGGCGTAACACTTATCTTTGACGGCACCCCACAAATAATAGTCTAACGGTGTCAAATCGCAGCTCCGAGGTGGCCAAACGACATCAGCTCTGCGGCTGATAATGCGATCTTCAAAAACAGGGCGCAAAACATCGAGTGTAGCTTCGGCTGTGTGGCACGTAGCGCCGTCCTGTTGAAACCAAATGTTGCCAATATCCTCCTCATCAATTTTTGTGAACAAAAATTCGTTCAACATGGCCCGATAACGATCGCCATTGACTGTAACGGCCACTCCTTGCTCATTTTCGAAGAAAAATGGCCCAATTATGCCTCTGGACCAAAATCCGTACCAAACAGTGACTCGTTTTGGGTGCATCGGCTTTTCAATGTATGCTTGCGGGTTTTCTGTGCGCCAAATGCGACAATTCTGCTTGTTTACATACCCGCCAAGATCAAAATGAGCTTCATCTGAAAAGATAATTTTTTTGGCAAAATCGGCATCTTCTGTAAGTCGATCACAGGCCCACTTAGCGAAGCGAAAACGCATTGGATGGTCAGTTGGCTTCAACTCCTGAACCTATTGGACTTTGTATGGCGTCATACCAAGGTCTTTATGCAAAATTCGTCTCAATGATGTCTCCAAAATGTTCAATTGTTGAGAACGACTGTGAATTGATGTTGATGGCGCTTCACGCACACATTCTGCCACAGCAGCAATATTCTCGGGTGTACGCACTGTTTTTGGCTTTTCACGCTTTGTTTTATCGATGAGGATGCCAGTTTCTTTCACTTTCTCACAAGATAACGAACATACGGAGCTGACGGTGCTTCTCTTCTTCCAAAATCCGTACGCAATTTTCGCACACATTCTGCAACATTACCATGATTTTCAAAGTAATGTCGCAATATTTCCCAGCGTTGTTCAAGCGTATACACAACCATATTCGTTCAGCGGAAGGATAAAACTAGTTATCTGTCAAATTAGACATAAGCTAAGTGTTACCATTCACGAAATAAGCACTAGTTGAAAAAAACGTTACATGGCGGACCCGTTATGTCAAAATTATAAAATATTATTCAACTTTAACAGCATAGAACAAAAAAGGTAAACAACATAGATCCATAATTTTCGCAGTTATAAGTGTTTTATCTTCTTTTATATGGTACCAAATACCTACTTACACGAAAAAGTAACTTCATTTTTAAATTAATCCTCGTTTTTTGTGCTGTTCACCCCTATTTGCGGCGGCCATATACCAGAAATCATATTTAAAAAATAAATGCCACGAAATAATCAACCAGATTAATTTTTCATTCCAACAATATTTCTATATTGTATTATCATTTTAAGTTCTCATGCAGCTAAAAAACATCCTTCATAAAAAACAGGGACAAACATAGTATCAAAGCGGCTAAAGAAAATGTTCGCCATAATTTTCATAAACAAAACATATAAAATATTGGCAACTCCACTGATAACGAAAAATATATTTATGTATGTACATACATACATACATATATATATATATTTATGTGCAAATTTTTATTTATATAGCTACATAAGTATGAACATACATATGTATGTATTTTATTAGGCAATCCCCCTTGATAAAATTATAGCGGTCAAATATATCTTGAATATTTTATTAAAGGTGACTTTGTTTCTTATTCAAGATTTTTAACTTGAAATATTTAGTAGATCAAGTTTTTTTCCATTGTTCTATGCCTAGACTTTTAAAACTCATAAAAATTTGTAGATAATTTTGTTGTTTATTTTTCTATATTTAAATTTAAAGAAACCGAACTGGTTTTTGCCAGCTTAAAACATATGCTGATTAAAATATTTAAGTACATACTCGTATATAGAGACGAGCCCCTAGTATTTTTTTTTAATTTGTGTAGAAAAAATTGTTGTTTTTTTTAATTTTTGCCATTCTTTTATTTGTATGTTCGCTCTTGTTGACTAAATTATCATTATTTTAAATTTATTGGTGTTATTTGAATTGGGAGAAAATAAAAAAACGCGTGTTGCAAAGGAAACAAACAAAAGAAATGATTCTTTTGTTGTACGTACATATATGTATAAGTGTTTATGTTTGTGTCTACATACTTAAAGCTGAAAATAAAAATAAGAATTGTAAAAAATCTAAAGAAGCTGCAAGCTATCAAGGTAACAACTTTATCCGACAAACTTTAATAGAGATGTATTTGCTACCGTAATGGTGAAACAATTTTGTCGCTATCGTAAAATATTCAAAAAATTTTGTACCTAGCTACACGCAGAAAAAATATGGTTTTAAAAGCAACATAAATGTTAATCTTGGAACACTGATGTATACTCGGGAACTTTGGCCGCTTTAGGTATTCGTTAAAAGTTCGCTGCGTAAAAAGATTTTTTTGACCAAATGTTATCTCGAATGAAGAACTAAAGCAAAGAACTGGTGAAACTCCAATTCGCCTGGAAATTGCTAAACGAAAACGGAAATGGATTGGGCATACATAAACTGAGAAGGCCTAATTTTTATAAAGCTAGATAGAAAAGCAATAGTCTGGAATCCAAGAAAGTAGAAGAATTGGTAGGCCGACTTGGCTGAATTTAAATAGTTAACTTTTCCGGACTATATGCGATATAAAGATATAATAACCTAGTCCACATCATATCTGATGTCTTTTAAAAACCTTTTTCAACCAACACGACAGAGGAACAGACAAAGGATGCAGAATATACATACCCACCAAACAATTTTCGGAGCGCTCCTAAATATGACTCTTAAAAGATACCTTTTCTTGAGGGTTTTATGATTACCCTCCTAATTTATGAGCAATTCTGATTGATTTCGGAGCCTGTAGAATTCAGGACTAGTAAAAGACTCATTTTTATGAGCAATTTAGGAGCACATTCCTAGAAAACTCTTATTTATGAGGGTTTTCTGAGGGGAAACGGTAGTTTGTTTTCTTATTCTTAATAATTTCAATATTTTGCGTTTGTCTGTCATTATTGTGATCATTTTGCGCTGTTCGGTTATGATTTTGATAAGTACCAGTATATGCGCTGAACAAATGCTTATTATTCATTTATTTTATTTATTTTTTAACCTTTTCACTAATGTTTTTTGTGTACTTTATGTGTGAATAGTTGACTAAACATTGTCCTTATAAATCTTTTCATTAGACAAAACTATCCATTTGAAGCCTTTGTTAAAAAAAAAATTAGGTGGTTTTGTTCGTTGAAATTGGTTTAAAATGATTATTATTTCCATGCACAAAACATATATTAATAAAACTTTTCCCTTAAAAGCTAACAAGCATAAATTTACAAATAAAATGAATACCCTAATTTCAAGAAAAATAAACACTCCTATATCACTCTTTTTTGGCTCCGAAATCCCTCTTTTATGACTCTTTTAAGAGGTTTTTATGGTTGATTTGTGAGCAAAAAGGCTCACAATTTTCCATACAAATCGTTAAATTTAGGAGTCCTAAAACGCTCATATTCAGTACAAAATTTTTTGACGGTTTCATAGGAAAACACGCTCATTTCTGAGGGTTTTAGGAGCTTTTTTCTGAGCGTTTTGCTCATAAAAAGGAGTCCTACGCCAATGTGTGTAGTAGTCCGAATTTCTTAAATAAACACAAAATATTTAAATTACCAAATTTTCAAAATAGTTTTCAACAAAATATCCAAATATAAATAAACCCCACGTTTCTAAAAAATAATGTGTGTGAAGCGTTATTTATTGATTTGTTTACATTTAATTACCGCAAATACCAACAGGTGTTATACGTAGTATAAAAATTACTATAAAGGAGATACCTGTTGAATAAAGTAAATATCTTTAAAAAAAAAACTAAATTGTTTTTAAGAATTAATACACTAAAGGTCAAATATATTGTTATACGTCTGTAGCACAAAATAAACTAGGTCTCACAGGGAAAAAAGTTTTATATTATTTTTTATTGAGAACTACATATCGCGGTGGTTCCTCTTAAGGGGAAAATTTATAAATTTTTAGTATATCACAAATTGTATTTTTTTTTTTTGACAAAATACTAGAGAAATTGACGAAAGATTTTTACAATGGGTGAATATGACCAGTTTTTATCGTTTTTTGCAAAAAGTGAAAATTTAATAATTTAAAAAACGGATACAACACTGTAAAATACTTTAACGTTGTGTCAAATAATACAACACTGTTGTAAACAATTCAAACAAATATTTCATATTGTTTTCATTTTATATTGTGTGTTTCAAAATGTAATAATTTAAAAACTTTTTAAATTTCATAATTCTAAGTGAAACTTATAGAATTTATGAAAGATTACCCAGAACCACCAGAACAGTATACCATTTGACACATGGTTAGTTATCAGCTGTTGCTTTCGTAGCAAGCTAAGGCTACCTAGTGTGAATACGCCTTGATAATATCATTTCTTTTTCTAAGAGAACTGTCCTAAAAATAGACTTAGGTGCCTATTATGAACTAAATTCGATTTTCGACAGCAGTCGAATTAGCTGATCGAACGAATTTTCATTAGGTATTATGGCGCGCATTCGATAAAAATTTACTATTGTAATTTTGTTAATTCACAGTAGTACATTTTCGATCAGCTGTCACTTAAAATAAAAAAATTTTTGTTTACAAATTTAAAAAAATAAAATTAAAGTTAAACGAGGCCACGGCGGAATTATGGTTGTTTTCAAATAATTTAGCTTCAGGGGGGTTCCATCCCACTTTTTTAGATGCTGAACTTTGCTGCAAATCATTTAGTCAAAAAAGAATTTTGTTCCATTAGGAATATGAGAGTTTCCAATTGTTGTTTACGACGTTGGACTTGCATAAAATGAACAAAACTGATAAAGAATATGGTATTTGGTATACGAACACAAACAAATTTACAAATAGTTACATTTTCAACAAGTTTTTTACATTTATTTGCACCGTCGAAAGCAAATTTGTTTTCGTTGAAAAATTCGATGCACAACGAAATTTTCGACAGTGCTGCCAACTCATAATACCAAATTAACATTCGACAGTCGATGTTCGATAGCCAGCGAAAATCGTTTATCGAATGTAACTCATAATAGGGGCCTTAGTGCCGGTTCACACACGTCAAGTCCTGAGTTTTTGGGAGAGAGGGGAAAATAAATGGCATTCTCTTTTACAGAATATACAGGGTTGTCATAGAAACCAATATTGGTTTTGCTAATTGTCGGTTTTGAAAACCAATATTGGTTTCATTTGGTGTCACGAAACCAAGTTGGTTTTGTTAATTTCGAATGTATATAAAACCAATATCGAAACAGCTGTTGTTTACATTTTTATTATTTTTTATTTTACTTTTTTGCAGAAAACTTACAAAATATTACATTTTTTTCATTAAAATATCAGTAAAAGTGTTTTTTGTGAAAATAATTGATATCAAATAATTAAAAGGTGATAAGTGCTTATAAAGAAAATAAAATTACATCATCAGTTGTAGCATTTTTGTTATTGGAAGATGATCTTGCATTGCATTTGCTGTTTTAATTTGTGTAATTTTATTGTTTTGTAAAAATATGCAATTATAAAGCGAATTTATTAAAAATATAAACAAATTTGTTGTTTAACGTTATAAATAAGTAAAGTGACCACTCCTGTTGTTGCATATTTGTTGTTAGCAGAAAAAGTGAGAAGAAGACTTTTGCAAATTTGCAGCAGCCCGCTGCCGGAGACTACCGGAAACATGCAAAAAATACTATTTTGCCAATTTATCAATTTTATTTACTTCTATCTGTGGAAAGAATCTTACTGTTAAATAAAAATTAAGTTTTTAGCAGCTATATTTATTTCCAATAAAAAAAACAAGAGCTGTAAGCTGCTTGGTTTATTTCCAATAAAAAACCGATAACATTGGTTTCTGTGACACCTAAAACCGACACTAATTTTAGTTCGAACATAAAACCAATAACATTGGTTTCTATGACACCAACGCATTTTTCTTGTCGGTTTTAAAACCAATTCTGACAATATTGGTTTCTATGACAACCCTGATAGACAGAAAAAATTAAATTTTTTTTTAGTAAAACATTAATTTACATTTTATTTACATCTATCAAAAAATATATAAAAAGGGCGAAATCTCCACGATAAAAAGTATTACAGATATTAGAGAACTAAAGCCTACAGTACACGGAATGTAAAAAGCCACATGCGCATGTGTTTCTGACGTAATTTTGACGTAACTACAAAGCCACAATAGCAAGTTCGTGATGTGTGATGACGACAAAATTACGTCAGAACCACATACGAATGTGGCATTTAACATTCCGTGTATTATAGGCTTAAGAACAAAACGTAACATGCTGCGAAATTTATGGAAAAGTTTTTACGGAAAACGAAGAAAGATTTAACTCAAGCGTCGTACATGGGGTAAATAAAGATGTTCTTTGTTATTTCTCAATTTTTGTTATTAAATTATATTACTTAATTTTCTTTTCAAATTGTATTATTTTTAACTATATATTATATAATAAACAATTCAATTTAAAATAAAAATGTGTGGTTATATGTAAATAAATATTTTTTGAAATGCAAAATCTTTTTTTTATCATACTTATGATATTTTGGCGATATATTCCTATTTTCTTATAAGTGGTTATCTGGAAATATTGCTAGTTCATCATCTAGAAGAATCGCTTTCGTATTACTTAGGAGTATTGCTATCGAGACACGTTTTTTCTCGAAGGAAGTACATATCTTACGCAAAACGAAATCGATTATTGCCGCAATAATATTTTTCATCCAGGCAATACGTTTGGCAATACATATGGAGTATTTCTGTGTTTGCTGGGAAAGTATACATCGCACGCTAAATCTTAAACTGTCACAATTCAAAATTTATCAAAATCGTTTATTTTTTTTATAAACCAGTTTACAAATTAAATCTATAACGACAATGAAAATTTCGTAGGCGTCACTGTGTTCTTTAACTATTCTTCTTATACATTTGTGGAACTTTATTTGATTTAAAAATTGCAACCATGTTTGAAACCTGTTTTTTGCCTCTCCTGAATATTATAAATTTAAAGATGTGACTGTTTATGATTTAATTTTACTGGGTTTACACTATTTATTTTTAAAATAGCATGTTCTCTTCTCCTCTCACCAATAAACTCACCCTTAATGAAAGAAAAATTTCATAGTGTAAACCTAGACTTTGCGATATGTTTTTGCATATTTTCCATTTAACCTTCGCCTTACCAAAGAAATAAAACCGAAATTATCACCCGGGTGGGTATTGGTAAGGCGAAGGTTAAAGTGCATATCAAACCGGTTCCTCTAAAGAAGGTTAACACAAAACTTATAAATATTTAGTAAACGCAATTACAAAGAGGAATACAACTATGTATATATTTTTTTTGATAAAATTTAGAGATAATAAATGGTATAATATTTTTACAGGAAACCATAAAAATTTGTAAATTTTTATTTGACCTTTTGTTTTGTTTTCTTCGAACTATAGAAAAGGATTTAAATTTTAAAGGGTCTTTAATTGGAGATATAAATACAGATTTTACTAATTAACTTTCCAATTTTTATCTGACTGTAAAGGAAAGGTTATGTTTCATGTGTGTTTGTAAATTTCTTAATCAACTTGCATCTCATAAACATCTGAATGGATATCGCAAGTTAAGGTTTCCTTATATTCTGAACTGAAAGCCGAAGTTAAATAGCCGCATTAAGTTTAGTAGCAGACGGAACAATCCATTAATTTAATTATTATTTAAAATTGGACTCCACCTGTTACTTAGCCTAATGCGGGTATTTATCTTTGGCTTTCAGCTCATAATAAAGTCTTTTAAACCGAAGTGGAGTTAACGAGGGGGTGCTTGAATACCATGGGAGATAAGGCCATGATGGCTTTATCTCTCATTCAAAAGGGAGATAAAGTCTTTTATTTTTTTTTGTTCATTTGAATGGGAGATAAAGCCGTCATGGCCTTAGCTCACATTAGCGACACAAAAGTTAAGTATTGAAATCTTGCTTCGCATACTAAAGTTTTTCTGCGTGGCGGCCTGCGGCCGCGCTTACGGGTTTTCTCCTCCAGTAGGACACGGCAGGTGGCTTCGCTGAATAAAGTTTTCCTGCGTGCGACACAAGAATAAAAAAAATGACTTTTCCCGGAAACACTAAAGTAAAGTATTGGAATCTGGCTTCGCATACTAAAGTTTTTCTGCGTGGCGGCCTGCGGCCGCGCTTAAGGGTTTTCTCCACCAGTAGGACACGGCAGGTGGCTTCGCTGAATAAAGTTTTCCTGCGTGCGTCACAAGAATAAAAAAATTACTTTTCCCGGAAACACTAAAGTAAAGTAACAATATTCTGGAAAAATATGACTTTATCTCACATTTGTGAAAAAAAAAATATGGCTATATCTCTCCTTACGTAAAATTTTAAATATGACCTTACCTCTCAATGATTGGGCAATAAGGCCATTATGGCTTTATCTCCCATTCAATTGAGCAATAAAGCCATCATGGCCTTATCTCCCATGGTTTTAAAGCACCCCCCCGAGTTAACTTTGTTAAAAGTTTATTCTAATTTTGTTTTCCGTTCTCAATCTTCTTTCAGTCTTTTTAGAGCATTATAAATAGTCTTTTTTCAGTCTGGTATTAAATTTTTTTTTTTAATTATTTATTTTATGTTAAAAACTTTCTTCACATTTCTATATTTTTAAGTGAGTCGCATTTAGACTTACTTTAAAATGTTGGGGATTTATAAATATCAAAAATTAAACAATATAACGTGTAGACACCCACTTGCCATCAGTTTTTTTCAAATGTTTATATTTACTTTGTTGAAAATAAAAAGTATAATTTATATGCCATTAAATGATAAAAACTGTGGCAAGATGATGAATAAAAAAAACACAAATAATTTGTGAGTATTTAAATGTTTATTTGTAGTTTATTTTAGGGAACTTATAAAAGAATTAATAAAAATTCATTCTCTTTATTAACATTATAAAAGGGTTAATTTTTAATTATATTTTCGATGCTTATTAAATTTTGTTTTGTTCATTGAACTTTTTATTACTCATTTATATTTGATTTTGTTATTGTTATTATTATGGCAATTACAAAATAAAAGTGAATGGAAAACACGTTAATTAACCACACTTATTTAAGCAACAATATAGTATTTCACAATAAGTATTTAACAAAATGTTATTTTTTTAGAATATTAAAAAGTGTACTCAATTAAACTTGCGAAAGCAGAATAAATAAACAAATATTAAAAAAAATATTTTTAGGCGTTAGCAAATACAAGGACGGGATTGCCTAAAGTTTAGATTAGACAAAAAAAGTAAGAAAGAAAGTATATTTTTGGGACCAATGGGACCAGAACTTATTAATGTTATCATAAAAATAATTTAATGAAAATTAAATTTAATGAACTTAAGCCTAATTAAAAATATGAAAAATTTGGATTAAAAACCATAAATAGTTCAACAAAATAACCACAATACTAATTATTGTTAAAGCTAAGGCACGAGCTCTATGTGTGCATTTGTCCTTTAAGTTGTGCTGAAAAAGGTCAACAAGAAAAAAAAAAGAAGGACAAAAAATGAAAGAAAAAACAAAAAATGTACTTTGGACTACAAGAAAAATTCTTGACAAAAGTACGAAAAAACAGAGGTAAGGAAGAACATGTAAAATCAATTAAAATGGATAATCATTCAAAAAAGCAAACTTCGATCTACCAAAGGTTAAAATACAATTTGGTTTAAGGATTGATGTTTGACTATTGACGTCAGCAGTCGTCGATGGCTGCGAGTGTAAAACGGCAAATCCATCTGAGGAGATCGAGTGGTTGCGATCGAAACAAGTCATGGTAACCTGCCGGCCCGGGTTCGAGCCCCGGCCACGGTCAAGAATGAAAGATTATCAATAACAATTTTAATTGATTTTCATGTTGTAAAATTCCTTTCTTCATAAAAATTATTTAATGAAAATTAAATTTAATGAACTTAAGCCTAATTAAAAATAAAAAAAATTTGGGTTATTAAGATTCATTTACAAACTTACATCCCAGTAAAAAAATCTGGGGTTTTTGAAGCACTTACGATAAAAAGCGCATAATCGAGCGCTTCAATAAGAGAGCTCTTATACAGCAGTACATGATAAAGAACAACATATACAAAAAAGCTGCTATTCTATTAAGTTCTGTACTATATTAAGTACTGACAACGAAGAAGGTTAAAGCGAAAATATAAAAATATATTATGGTTTACGAAAATTATTAAAAAAAGGCATTTAAAGAAGTAAAGGTAAAACATTAATAAATAAGGTAATATAGTTAGCTTTTAAAAAAGCACTTTAGTAGTGCTTTGTTTACATGTTAAAAGAATCCCTTATTGTCAGCAGAAAATAGTCCTTTAAATCGGGAACACCCCATACAAAAATCAGGCATCCCATCAGCAGGTTTGAAGCGATTTAAGGTATGAATTCATACATAAAATCTGCTACTTTTGGAGCAGATTTTTTACTGGGATATGTATGTATATACAAATACCCTTTCCACCTGTAGTAAAGGTTATAAAAGCATATATTTTTAGGGGTTAGCAAATTCAAGGATGGGACTTTCTTCAAGTTAAGATAACAAAAAAAAAAAAAAAAAAAAAAAATTCATTTTATATATGTATGTTTCATTTAAAAGTTACTGCTGGGTTCGTTCCAAAATGATAAGTAAAATATTTGTAATATAAAAAAAATACTTGTCATGATCATGATTGATATTAAAAATATTTGTATGCCCTTCACCAACGGTGGAAGGGGTATACATGGGTTTTTCAGTCCGTTTGTAATATCTCTTTCTAATTTAATGATGTTGCTATTGAAATTCAGCCAGATCAGTCTACAAGTGACTGAACAAGAATCCATGACTGCCTCTAATTCAAGCCACAAATACAGTTATTTCCGCTTAATTGAGTTTCTAAAAATGCACGACTTTTGACGCAATTAAACGGGAACTCAATTAAGCAGTACTCGGTTAATTGAGTCGCCGACGCAATTAAAACGAAAATCGCTTAATTGAGCAAGATGTGCAATAAAGCGAAACGCCCATGTGTAGATAGAAAATGTAACTCATTTCTTTATTTATTTTATATAACATTTATTTATAAAACTGAAACATGAAACATGACTTTCTTGATTTTTGTGAAGCAAAAACACATTAAGTAGAGGGAAACAATTAACCGAAACATTTGCTTTTGTTTTTCGCAATGTGGTCTTATTTTGCGAAATAATTAAGCGGGTGACGCAATTAAACGGAACTCAACTAAACGGGTATTTTTACATAGACTGTTATACTGAATGATTTCGTTCCATGGTTTTTAGTGCAATAAAACGGGAAACTCAATTAACCGGGGCTCAATTAACCGAAAACAACTGTACCTTGTTGTTGTTTTTTCTGTATATCTGGAGAACGGGAAGTGCCAAAGTTTTAAAATTAGGTACAGGCATCTTGGTTATTAATATATTCCGAAAAATGTACGAGATTGGAGGAGGCACTTGTGGCACTTCCCATACAAAGGCATTATAGATTTATGTATATCTGGAGAACGGGCAGATCCAAAGTTACCTAATAAGATACACGCATTTATTTCATGCGAGCAAAAAGGACAAAGAAAGTAATTTGGGGATTGAGGATTTAAAAAAAAAAAATCGGGGATTTTTTTTAAGGATTTTACACATTTTTAATATTTTTCCCTTTTTTATTATTTACGTTTATTTTTCTTGTTTTGTATATATTTTTCTTGAGTGAGTGTTTTAAAAAGAAAAATCTAAAACCGTTGACAACACATACAATTTTTGATTTTTTAAAGACAATTTTCTAGGAAATTTGTCTTCCCCAAAAATAAGTAAATATGAAAGACAATATAATTAAGTTTGGAAAAAGAGTGCTGGGCTATTGGTAAGTACTTATGATGCATCGAAATATTAATAAAATATATGTATTTTTATTGTTGATTTTAAGGATAGCTTAATCCGATTGAACAAGCTCCAAATTCTTATAAATTAGCTTATTCGGCTTCAAAAACAGCATATTGTTCTGCTTAAAATTCCTCACCCGAATTGCATAAAAGGATTTAAAAAACATGTCGAAACCAGTCCCTACAAACAAAATAAAATCATTTTTTACTAAAAAATTTCTAATTAAAATATTTCTTACTACCTATTTAAAAAAAAAAATTTAAATTTGGTCAGAAAAAAAAAACAAAATTTGGGAATTCCTGCGATTTTTTTTTTTTGATTTATTGGGGACAAGGAAAAAAATACCTGTGCCCATGTTCTGTAACTCTCTCGTCGAAAAACATTTCGATTGAAATGTGTGAAATGAAACAAAAATGCCACACATTGAAACAAACAGCTGTTTTTCTTACTTAACTGTGTCTGTAACTTTTTTGGCGAGTACTAGCTGTCACGTAAGGAAATAACTCACCAATTTACAGAAAAAGTGTGTCCGTAACATTTGTGTGAATACGATTAAAAAAGGGACGAGAAAAAATTTCAACATTAAAAAATAATTAAAAATGCAAAATACAATGAATAATAATGATAACATTTTATTCTTGGCACATTTTTTCATTGTTTAATTGTTTTGCTTTTAACCAGCGTTTAAAAAACTGCAGTCAAAGTAGAAAAACTGCTATTTCTTCCACTTCTTCATTTGTCAATCGCAAAAAAAAACTGTTGCTTTTACTTCTGAATTATAAAATGTAAACAGTCGCTGTCAAACCAACTCAAAAAGTGAAAAGTTGTGCACAAATTTTCGATTTTTATTCGACAGTTTTTGATTTAGACTGCAGTTTTTTAAACCCTGCTTTTAACATTTTGATAAAATATAAAAATTTTTTCAAAGCTCGTTAGCAAACAACAAATATTAAAGTCGCACTTTACATTATTTGGTATAGCCGACGGTTGTATTTTTGCCGCCGTCGTTGACAAATTTACTGACGTTCTCAACGTCTGCAATGTGACATCGGCTTCGGGTACAATGTTATTATATTTATAACGTAACAACGTAATCTCTTTTGATAGTTTTCGAAATGAGTTACAGACATAGTTTTTTTCTCCCTATTCGAGAAGTGATGGAAAATTTTGTTTCACATCTTCTTGATTCGAGAAGTTCTCACTTAAGTTACAGAACATGGGTACTGGCAGCCAGAAGAGGTAGGCGTGCCACAAAATAGATTTATTTATATCTCGAACGGTAAAAGAAAAATTGTCCAAATTTGGTACACATAACCGGGTTTTCAATACACGGCGTGACACAAAATAGATTTACTTTCTGTTTTTATCGCACCATGGTGAAGGGTATATAAGATTCGGCATATCCGAATAAAGCATGTTTACTTGCTTTAAAATATTTTTTATACAAAATTTATCAATTTAATTCTATTAATTTGCCGCATAATCGATTTAATTCTTTTAAAGTTTTAACAAACATAGTCGTAAGTATATATTTACTTATATGCATGTAAATACAGGCATTTAATTTACATACGTTTAAATAAAATTAATAGAAAATAAATAAATTTCAGTAGCAACTGAAAAGGTTATCAAAAAATAAATGAAAGCAATTGTTAGTTTACAATTTAATTGAAATTGTGGTAGTAAATAAATTTGCAAAATAATTTTTACTTAAAATAAATTATACTAAAATATGAAAAAGAATATTAAAAAAATCAACAGGGGTGTTCTGGAAATCGAAAACGCAAGATTTTTTAATACACTTAATTACACTATTTTCTTCGACCTTTTAATTTTATTTCTTTTTATTTTTGAATCAAGCTCAAGGTCAGGTTATGCCAAATACATTTATTTATAGATTATCCAATATTTCGCTGGCACAATGGACAGCTTTTTGTACCTTTTTTCCCCTGAAGTTTACTGAGATCTTAGGTACATTTTTGTAGTTGATTGTATCCTTGAATTTTTAACGGTTTGCTACCTATGGACCTGAACAGGGGGAAAAAGGTAAAAAAATCGAATTTTTTAAAGTTTGTGCGATTTTGATCTTGAAGATGAAGTTTTTTTGATTTTATATTTTCACAATTTTTGTTCTTTATGGCAAGAGCTACAACTTTGAGGGTAAATCAAAATTCCGAACGGTTTGCATGATATGAGCCTGAGAAAATGACCAATTTTTTGCAAAATCAAGGCCCAAAATCTTTGGGGGCCCATAAAAAAGTAGTGCATGACTTTGGGCAAAACTGGGAGACACGGGTCTTTTTTTTGCTCTTTTATATATGGTTATTTTTCCATGACTTAAAAAATTACACACAGTGTATTTCATTAATAGCTCATTTGACGCAGCCCACTTATAAATTTAACCCTTTCGGTACGGGAGACGATTAGATAGTTATAAGCTTTTATAATGGGATATTTTTACAAAGATATGCATATTAAACCAATATTTATCTTATTTTTTGTGTGCCCCTACCAGGGAAGGGACTTGGGGTGGGACATATATGTCCCATCAGGAGTTTGGCATGGGACATATGAGTCTTATTAGTCGTAAACATATAAAAAGATGGTACAGTTATTTCCGCTTAATTGAGTTTTTAAAAATGCACGACTTTTGACGCAATAAAACGGGAACTCAATTAAGCAGTACTCGGTTAATTGAATCGCCGACGCAATTAAAAAGAAAATCGCTTAATTGAGCAAGATGTGCAATAAAGCGAAACACCCATGTGCAGATAGAAAATATAACTCATTTCTTTATTTATTTTATATTACATTTATTTATAAAACAGAAACATGAAACATGACTTTCTTGCCGCAAAATAATTTTTGTAGAGCAAAAACACATTAAGTAGAGGGAAACAATTAACCGAAACATTTGTTCTTGTTTTTCGCAATGCGGTCTTATTTTGCGAAATAATTAAGCGGGTGACGCAATTAAACGGAACTTAAATAAGCGGGTATTTTTACATAGACAGTAATACTGAATGATTTCGTTCCATGATTTTTAGTGGAATAAAATGGGAAACTCAATTAAGCGGGGCTCAATTAACCGAAAATAACTGTATACAAAATCAAGAAATTGGTTTCTTTTAACGATGTTAATTCCCATATATGATCCACAAATTTACAGCTGACATCACCAATCTATAAAAACTTTATTCCACCGTTTCTTTGATTTACGGTCTAGTTCATACATTTTGAATAACTTATCGAAAAACTCCTCCAAACAACACGTGTTATGATAATAAGCAAGACTTGTTTTAATATATGTACTCAAACGTCTAAATAACGAAATGGGACAGTTTTGAATCATTTAAAGTGAAAAACTTTAATACTAGGACTCTGGGAACATTCAGTGGGATACATATGTCCCAATAGGTGTGAAAGGGTTAAATTCCCCGGGATTTTTCCCTGGTTCCCTTCTTCCATTTTTTTTCTTTTTTTAATTTAATGGTAAAATTGGGAAAAGGGGGAAAAACTGGCGGTGAATTTATATTTATAATTGTGTTGTATAGCTAGGTCATTTGTGAACAGATTTTGTTAATTTTCAATTACCCGTATTCTAGTTTATTTCAGGTGAAAATGACGAAAAAATAAAGTAAAGGACTAAGACTTAAATTTAAAGATTTATGGGTCAAAATTAGAGGCATTCCTGGGTTTTTTGATTATCGGCCATGTTCAGTGTTGCCCAAACTTAGTAACTAAAAATGGCTAAACTTACGGAAAAATGGCTAAGAATTGTCTTAAAAATGGCTTAAAACTTTTTTGAATAAAAACAAACTAAAATTCAATAACAAAAAAATAATAATTCATTAAAATTTTTTTACAGTGAAGTTGTACATTGAGATCAATTTGTTACATAAGAATAAACGAAAATTAAATATTTTTGCATTTAAAAAATTAAATCGTCGATAAATTCGACGTCGTTATTGTACATCTTATAGGAATCTTATATTATGCCTATTAGTTTAAAATATTTTGAACGTAAATAATAATCATGACAATATTTACCCAACCTTTTGAGCCATAAAAAAGATAAAAAATATTTTATTGTTATGGTTAAAATATTTACCTAATTGATTAAGTATAATTAACGGTTGCTAAATGTAACCTATTTCTCAAATTACTTTTAACGATGTTTACTTGGCTGAATACCCTCTCTACTTCAGCATTAGACAATGGAAGTGAGAGCAACTTTATAGTAAATTCTAAAATTTCTAGACCAGAAAGAAACAATGTTGTTTGTTCCATTTTATGAATTGAGTATTATAATACTGTTCCTTTATTTTGAAAGATGTTTCATCATCATCGTTTATAGCGATTTTCAACATTTGTAAAAGTTGTGATTAAAATAAAATGCGTTTTAATTGTTAAAAATTTTATTTTTTTCTTTATTTTTAGCAATTTTAAAAATTGAAGTTTTTGATATTTTAATTAGGCTGAAGTTCATTACATTTAATTTTTACTTAATTATTTTTAGTGAAGGAAGAAATTTACAACATGAAATGAATTAAAAATGTTTTGTTCTTGACTAAACACGGGATTGAACTCGGTTTGAATTTACTAGTTTCGAGGAAAACTACATTTTTATCATCAGCATTCTTTGCCGTTCTGCCGTTCTAATTTTATAAATTTTTAAAAGAAAATAAAAATTATAAATTTGCATATTTATTCGAATGTGTATTCTAAGTCAAATAACAATTTTAAAAGAAAAACGGCAAGAAAAATTTTATGGCTTAACAAGTTCAAAAATTGCTAAAAAAATGGCTAATGGCTAAACTCATTTTTTAATGGTTAAATAAGGTGAAAATGGCTAAATCTAGCCACTAAATGGCTAAATTGGCAACACTGGCCATGCACTGGCACGATTTGAAATTGCAAAACGCCAGATTTATTTTGTGGTGTTCGAAAACTCGAGCATTTTGATTGCGATCTGGCATAGTTTCTTAAAAATATTATAGCTCCATTGAGCATACTTCTGCAATTTGAAGTCTCCGAACCAGTGTTGCCAAAACTTGATGACCAAAAATGGCTAAATTTACGGAAAAAATGGCTAAAAATGGCTAAAAATGAGCTAAAAAATGGCTAAAAATGGGCTAAAAAATGGCTAAAAGCTTTTTTAAATAAAAACACATTAAAATTCAATAACAAAACAGAACTAATTCATTTAAATTTGTTTACGATGAAATTGTAAGTCAAGATCAATTTCTTAAATAAGAATAAACGTAAATTAATATTTTGATATATATTTTAAAAATTAAATCATCGATAAATTCGATGTCGTTTTTGTTCATCTCATAGGAATCACTCGTGCCTATTAGTTTTAAATAATTTGAGGGAAAATCATAATCACGACAACAGTTACCCAACCTTTTGAGTGCAGATCTACAATAAAAAACAATTAAATAAGCATAGTCGGTCAACCCCGACTAGATGATACCCTACACCACATTATAACCTATCTACCAAATTTTATTAAATTATCTGCAAATTTCCGACCGTTACTTTGCGCACAAGGTGTACATGAACAGCCAGCCAGCCGGACAATCATCGTTAATTCGACTCAGAAAGTGATAAGGTGTTACAAACATCAGCACAAACGCATAGTACCCTCTCCACTATTGTGGTGTTGGTAAAATAGTTTATTGTTACGGTAAAAATATGTACCTAATTAAAAAAATCGAATTAACGGTTGCTAAATGTAACCTATTTCCAAAATTACTTTTAAGATGTTTACTTGGCTAAATACCCTCTCTACCTCAGCATTAGACCATGGAAGTGAGAGCAACTTAATAGTCAATTCTGAAATTTCGTAAAAAAAATTTTGTTGCCGACTGTATCTCTTTATTGAAATACTTGCAACCACCCTGCAGTTTCACAAGTAGTGGCTGGCAACATTTCCCCGACTACATCGCCATTGATTTTTCATTGACTACATCGCCGATTACATTGGTACTCAGTGGTAATCTGTAAGGTAGTGTCTCCAGAGATTTTCTATTGTTTTTCTTAACTTTAAGAATTTAATATTGTTAGTTTCATCTAATGCCTTAAGTTGTTAACCTTATAGTTGAATTCAAAGAAAAAATTTGAGTTCAAAATAAAGCGAATAATTTGTTGTAATCGACGAAGTAATCGACGAAGTAATCGACGAACAGTAAGGCATTACCAATGCGGACATCGCCTTGTTAAATTCGCCGCTCAAAAGCATTTCTGGTAGTTTAGCGAGTCGTCGACGAAAGGTTTGTGGTAGTCGTTGAACTCATCGGCGTAGAGTCGATTACCAATACTGCAGGGCAGAAAAAAACACCGATGTTTGTGTTGATCCATTTTATAAATTTAATATTGGAATGCTGTTACTTTACTTTGAAAGATGTTTCATCCTCGTTTATAGCGGTTTTCAGCATTTGTAAAAGTTGTGATTTAAATTAAAGGCGTTTTAACTGTTTAAAATGTTTATTTTACTTTTATAAATTTTTAAAATAAATTAAAAATTTTTCTTTTAAAAGTAAAACGGCAAATAAAATTTTATGGCTTAACAATTTGAAAAATGGCTAAAAAAATGGCTAATGGCTAAAGTAATTTTTTAATGGCTAAACAGGGTGAAAAATGGCTAAATCTAGCCACTAAATGGCTAAATTGGCAACACTGTTCCGAACTTTTTGCGAATGAGATTTAAAGACCACCTATTATGCACTCTTAAGTAAGAATCGTAAATGTAAAGCGTTTTGCAATTGTCAGAACATGCACTTATATCTCAGACACTTGTAGCAATATATTCCGAACTATACGAGATGTAAGTCACCAACCTAAATGGGGTCGTTTGAAACCCCATTTCAATATACATACACAAGGACAGACGGATATAGTTTTATCAACGCCGCTAGACATTCCTGGTTTTTTGCTCATATCTCAGATATTTGTGAACTGATCTGACACTTTTCATGAAGATCAATAATGACAAACTTATATAAAAACGAACTGTTATACACCCTTTCCTGTAGTGAAAGGTGTAAAAACAAAGTAAAGTTGACCAATAATGATTTATAACAAAATATGAAATTAAAAATGACAAAAACGATTCTTTAAGACTTCCAATAATGGATTTACGTGAGAGCTCTTAAAATGTTATCATTGAATACTTTCAAATGTTTGTGCTGAATAAATTGTATTATTAATTAAAAACAAGTAAGAGTGATATATTCGTTTGTGCTGAATCTTTGATACCCTTTACCGACAGTTAGAATATAAAAGTTATAAAAGAAATAAAATTGGTTGCGGTTAAGACCTACGTCACACAATTGACCGACAATCAGAAAGTTTTCTGCTTTTAATTCTAGTTATATCCTAATAAAACTTTTTTCTTGTTCTTCGAAGCACTAAAAGTAAATTTAAAGAGTAAGGGCACATTTATCCGCCACGCAATGAGACATACAGAGATTACCTTACTGCATCAGTGTGAACGATTTCTTAAAAAATTAAAAAAAAAAAATATAACATTTGAAGAACCACGACATTTCCTTACTACGAAGCAGGTTTGTAAGGGAGCATATTAAAGTACAACGGTAACAACAAAATATTCAGTATGTAAAGCTGATCGTTACATACACCAATTTTTATATGCGCTGAATGGCACTTTCTGTGTCAAAAATGTATTGCTTCAAAGTGGAAACTCACTATTTAAAATTCATGTTTTCCGTAAGCGATATGGTAAGCGAAACCTTTACGTTTCTTTTTTATGACCCTGCTTCGTTTAAAGCTCCATTTTTATTGGGATAAAACTAATTTGGAACAAATTTGAGTAAAATTTCATGATTCGTAACAGTTTAAGACGAACTAAAACTATTTTTGAGTAGGGCATTTATATGGAACAATCGTCACAAAACTGTGTAGAGTGATTTCTGTTATTCTGTTTTTATATTTAAAGTGATTTTCAGAAGGCTGTTAGATATAGGACCTAAGGTAACCGTTCTTTACGAAATTTGATAGTGTGACTTGTAGCACTTGACTGTGACGTACCAAAATTTATTAGAGTAGCATTATTGTATATTGTCTTAGGCCTAACTGTTTTCAGAGAGTAGGCTTTATTGGGGCTTATAGTAAATTATAAACCCATCTTCACGAAATTTAACAGTGTGATTTCCAGTCCTATAAAACTGTTGCGTTCCAAATTGTATTACAGTTACATTATTTGTTACGTTTTAAGGCGTACTAAGCTGTTATCCGAGAATAAGCTTCAGATAGGGCATATGTTAAATTTTGGACTGCTCTTCCTGAGATTTAACAGTATAATTTCTGGTCATATAGAACGAATTTGTGCAAAATCTTATATAAATCCGTGCATTACACCACCATTTACGTTATTTTTTGTAACAAAATTATCAATTTTTCAGGATGTTGTTTTCACATTTCGATTAATAGCTCGTATCCTTCTCAACCGATTTTGATGGATTTTAATCCCAAACTACTCAGGATAACTAAAATCAATTTGACACCAACATTGTTCTTTTCTTTCATGGCTAAATCGACTTAGAATTATAAAAAGTTTCACACGGAATGACAAACTAAGTATAACTTTATTCACCACTAGTAGTGGTGAAGGGTATAAAAAAATGTTTGCAAAAAGAAGTCTGAATCGTATTTTTATTCTCAACAATAAATATTTAGTTTGGAATCTGGACTTTGGACAATTGAATATGGCAATATAGTATGTATATTTTGTTTTGAATATAAATAAATATAAAAATTAAACCGTCTAGTGCTATTGAAATATATTTAGTAAAAGTGTAAATTTGGTTTTATTAATGAAAAAAAAAACATGATAACATGTGTTTTTAAAACGGTTTGAAAAATGTATGGCAAAATTTATGTATTTCAGAGATAAGATTATTATTATTTTTTTAAATAAAGAAAACAAAATACATATAAAAAAACAGGAAAGCAAATTTAGATAACTTCAAGGCGAAACAATAAGAATTTTGTATTTTTATGTAATTTGGAAGATAAAAAAATTTTAATTATTGTTACGAAAATGTAAAAATTATTTTGGCATTACATAATTTGATTTGGTTTTTCTTTTTTCTTGGCACACAATTTTTTGTCAATATTCATACGACATTTTACTATCGATGTTTGTTATTGCGATTTGAACAAACATGTTATATATAATATGCTATACCGTAAATTTAAACATATGGCAATATAAATTCTAAAAATTTTATTATTTAATTAAATAACTTTTTAAAATACAGCGGTTTTCTTCAAAGCCAGCTCTGCATTATAATTTTGAAAAAAATCATCAAAAATGTCAACACTATTTATTTCTAACGTGAGTCGGTTTTTCGTACACAAAATTTTTATTTCTGTCGCCAAATAAAAGTACCCAGCGAACACGAATTCAAACCTTTGATATGAAATGACTTTATCATTTGGTATCAAGCACAATTCTCAAACTTTTTGCAATGGTTAGGCTTTACCATTTGAATTTAAATTGATAATAATTTGAATAAAAACATTTGATAAACAATGTTTTATCAGTTTGTTATCAAATGTAATTCTTAAATCAGAAATAAACTTGCCAACACTAAAGCGAACAAAATGTAAGAATCATTATTCGTGAAGCGGGCAACCCAACAAATAATTTACTGAAATTCATTTAAATTTAGCATAATTCGATATTAATGTGTGTTCCAAATAACTTTTTTCTATGGTGTTTATTTGGGGTACTAAAGCGTTGCCGTGTTTGAAAAATTTTTTTTTTTTAAATTATTGTTTTGAATTAGAAACAATTTAATTAAAAAAAAAATCAAGTAACGTGATTCTTTTAGGAAATCGTTTGATATTTACAAAAAAAAAAAAAAAAAAATTTTATCTTAAAAATCGGACCGACCAATTTAAATTAAAATTTTTATAACTTCGACCCATTTTTTTTTATCAAAATTAGCCTAGCGTGTCCTCATCATACTGTACAAATTTGAAAATGGGATCCCATAAGTTTAAAAGTAATGCAATTTTTTTTACACAATTTCTTTTTACAAAACCTAAAGTGATAATTTTGAATTCCAACTTTTCAAACTAAGCCCAAATTTGTTCTATTTTTTTTAATCCGAAATTACCCTAGAGTATACTCATGATATTGTTAATGCTTTGAAGAGTGATATAAACTAGTTAAAAAGATACGTTAATAACTTTCCATTGTCGCACTGTGAAACCGGAAGTGACAATTTCAACAAAATTTTTTCTATCTTAGTTTACATATTTTTTTAACTGAAATTCTTATATTGTAAAAGTTTTGAAATGGGATATCTATAAGTTTTAAAGTTTAGCAAATTTATCTATGTGCATATCGCACTTAGTATTATTTTAGGAGCTTGTTTATGTAGACTGGTTTTTTAAATTATTCGTCTCTCATAGATTAAAAATAAATATGCACGTGTATTGAATGAATTAGGGTACTCACAAGGTGTGCTATCATGTCATAATGTTCTAACATTTTACAATGGCTTAAAAATATTATTTGATGATTTAGTTTTATCCGGCTAATATCCGAATTTTACCTGCAGCTAGCAATTTTTGCAACAAAACACTATCGGCGTCATATTATATCGACTTAGGACTCTGATGTTTGGTAAACAAACAAAATACAATTAGTTTGTGATTTGCGTCTAAAAAATGGAAAATAGTCAGGTTAGATCTAATTTATTTTATTAATTCATGGATTAAAATTAAAAAAATATTTTGATGTTAGGTAACTATTTATTTTTTTATATTTGTTTTAAATCAGCTGATTTAAAATCAAAATATTACACTTAATTATGAGCGGTTGTTCACAACAGTCGTATTTTTCCATGTTATTATTTTAAGAGTTATGACTTTATAACACCTTGTGAATCCCCCAAATGTTAAAATTATACCAAATATAAAAGTATTTACTGCATTGCATGTTTCACGAATAATGTCGAAACAAAATACATGCAAATGGTTTGCTTGTGAGAAGAATACACATTATTTGTCGGCAAAAAATTAATGATCTTCAATAAGAATTCTAGTTTGTATTCATGATAGAAAAAACCAAAAAAATTCTCCAAAATGTTTCACCAAAATGTTTCAAAAAGCATTAATCAAAAATAAAATCAGTTTTAATTAAAAATTTAATCAAGTGAGTTAAACGTTTAATCAAGTGAATAAAATCAATCAATTCTTATTTTTTTCTGTGTATGTAGAGCCAAAACAATCCTTTAAATAAAGAGACGGTTTTTTTCTTTTCAAGAATTTAAGGACGAAGAGAACGCTTTTACAACTTACAGGAGCAGCGCTTGTGACGAATATTTAGCTGACAGTTTATTTTATTAAATAATGAATTTAAGTTAAAAAAAATTTATAAGAAATATGAATTAACAAAACAAAAATTATTTTTTATTTATGTTCCCCATTTGAAAAATATTTGAAATTAACGTTTTAAAGTATGTTAAAAAAAATTCCTCGATTTAAAAATAATTCCCCCTTTTTGTTGAGAGTCCCTTGTTTTTCAAATTACATATTTTCAAATCATTTTCCCACATTGTCGTTTAAGGTTCGATTTTAATAGTTTTAAATTTGAAAATTGAAAATGTTTTGTTGGGTAGTGTCATTTGCTAAAGGTCAAAAAACATAAGTGCAAGTGTATGACTGTGTGTATGTGAATGAATATGTATCACATGTTGTTTTTTTTTATATTTATTTATATTAATTTTGTATACACGAGTTGATTAAATGAAATAAGAAAATTGATTTTTCTTTTATAACAAAACAAAAAGCCGTACAAAAATAGACAACAACGCCAACAAAATTGTTATGTGCAAAGAAAAACATAAATATTAATAAAAAAAAAAAAAGTGAAAAACATCAAAATGTTCTTATGTCAGTATAAAATATTAAGAAATGTTGGAAAAAACCAAAAAAAATTTATAGATGCTCGTGATTTTATTGTGTTGTTATTTAAATGACATAAATTAAGCGTGTTCACACCAACAAGCGTCTATTATTAAAAACAAATACCTAAATGAAAAATAATATTGCATACTAAATCATAAACAGGCGTAACTCAAACTATATCAAAATAATTTTTGTTGTTGTTATAAACCAGTTCACAAATCAAATCTCTAGCGACCACGAATATTTCGTTTCATTGTCTCCTTTAACTTTTCGTCTTTCACACCATTTGATAAAAAAAAAATTACAACCATGTTTTTGAAGCCTTAACATTTTTAAATATTGAGTTGTGCCTGTTTATGATTTAGTCTGCGATATGTATATTTTTATCACTTGGAACTATGTATGTATTTATCACAGAAATGGAAAAAAATTCAAAAGCACATGTTTTATTCTCTGCATTTTACAATAGATAATTTAATAAAAGTGATAAAAAGATAAACTTAAAAATTCTTGAGAAATATTAAGACAACATTAAGATTCCACTTAAAAAATTCTAAAAACCAAGTATAGAAACGAAAAAGTTATCATACATGTTACCTGCCTGTGTATTAATGGAGATGATAATTATTGTATATTCCGAATCGTAAGCGACCGATTAATTGTTGCCCAGCTACATAATTGCTAATTATTTCTCTTAAAAAATGCAAAATAAATCACACAAATTGCCTTTCAAAATTTTACGTTTGTACAATTGTTTTATGTCGTTTATTGGGGTGTTTGCTGTTTGGACAAATATTTGAAGAATATTTTTAGAAATAATTAAAATTTTTAATATTTGGCAGACAGCGCTAAATGTAATAAATTCGGTGAAAACTTTGCAGAGCGATGAAGAAAAAGAGTTAAAGTCATTTTCATCCCTAAATTCGAATTTTTTTTAAGCAGCATTGTTAGCCTCAAAAACAGCTCGTTGTTTATTTTTTTTTTTATTTATTTATTTATTTTTTTCAGTCTGGAAACAAAATTCCTTACAGACTATGCAATATATACATATATAAAATTTATAAAATACTCAAAAGAAATAACTTAAAATTATCTTTTGATGTGCAAAATTCAATATACGATTTAGAATTTTTAATTTATTAATAATATGAACTGCTCTCGTTAAAGTGCCATTAAGAGCATAATTAGTACGATGAACTGGAACTTTAAATGTGTCAACTTTCCTCAAGTTTCTAGCTGGTATATTGAATGGCATTAAAGATAACAATTCAGGACAATAAACCCTTAAATTTATTATATCATAAATGAGTAGGATAGACTGTAATTTTCTACGGTATTCCAAAGTTCTCAACCCAATAAGGAGACATTTAGACTCATACCACCACTCTTTACTCCAAATTCTTTTCCTTTTTTATATTTCTACTCCTCCTGCCGCAGCATAAAGCCCCAGTTAGCTGACAGTAGCAGTAACGTCGTAAATCAGCTTCATTTTACTGTATTTACTGTTTTACGATTATATTTAGCAGTAAGATGTTAATTAACCGTAAGGTCCAAATCGATACAAAATTGATTGTTCTTACTTTTTCAATGTACGATTACATTAATGTTACTGTCAGCTAACTAAGGCTTAAAAAAAGATTTACTATAAATATGTATTTGCGAACGAAGACTTCGGTCTTTTAACAAACATTTAAAACACAAACAAATAAAAAAATATGGTTTTT
This sequence comes from Pollenia griseotomentosa, assembly GCA_963931875.1. Taxonomy (NCBI): domain Eukaryota; kingdom Metazoa; phylum Arthropoda; class Insecta; order Diptera; family Polleniidae; genus Pollenia; species Pollenia griseotomentosa. The sequence goes on from OZ007564.1 coordinate 147,685,031, forward strand.
GTTTTACATAAGTTAAGCAAACGAAGTCTCCGATCGAAATCGATGAACAGCCCATAAGATCAATATTGTAGAAATTACAAACGAGATGACAAACTAATATTTACTTTTTCCAACTGTGAAGGTGAAGGCTATTCAAATATTACAAATTATACGATTCAGTAGTTTAATTATTAAAATTTAAAGCTTTGGCGTATTAAACTAAAAAAAAAAACAAACTTCTAACGTATTCAATTGCTTAAAAATTAATACATATTTAATACTTTTTGAAATACAATTAACTAGCCACAAAACAAATTTGTTATTTAAATTCAATAATATCATTTTACAAACTTAATAACTTTATTAAACAAATATATCGATCGCACTTGATCGTAAAGAAAAAACATTTCCGTAGAAGCAAAACAATTTTTAATTTAATATTAAAGACATATGAATAAGAAAACCAACCGTTTACAGCGGGTAGATATTAATATTAAGTTTCGATTTTTTATTAAAAGTGCAAAATAATAACTTTGAGTCAATACCCCCTTTATGATAAAGTGATTTGTTTATGTATAGTTAAAATTTTTTAAATTTACAATTTTGCTACCCTTAGCTGTCATCACAAACTTTTATAGCCAGTTTTCGACTACATATTTAGATAATTTTTTTTTAAATTCAAGTTTTATATGAATACAGTTTCAGTTTTAAGAGTTACTCGATTATTCTTCTTTGATTATGATAAAAATATGGTAGCACTACTTACGGCCAATTTTTAGGTTTGATATTAGTCTGGGTTCACACTATAAAAGTTTTCTTTCAGAAAGTCTGTGTTAATTGATGAGAGGAGAGAGCATAATAGCATGTTCTCTTCCCCTCTTACAAATAAACTCAGACTTTCTGAAAGACAACGTTCATAGCGTCAACCCAGACTTGTATCACATTTATATTTAAAATCGTTTTAAATACAAAATTGTCTTCTACACGATCACTTAAATGTAACTTAATTCACCAAGCTGGAGCATTTAAATTCAACTAAGTTTCTATTGCAAGGTGGCCTCAATTTCACAACAATACAACTTCCACAGGCAAAGCAATAACAGAAAGCTACCAACCATACTTTTATCCTTATTAAATAAGACTTTTTAAATAAAATTAAAAAAATCAATCTGTATTTAAATTAATTTCATAAAACCAATTTAACCAGCGTCAAGGCGAAATCAACTACAGTTGGTGTCGGAACTACAACAATCCAAAAACAACAGATACAACATAGGATTTTTTGCATTGCATTGTTAGTGTTTACGGCTCGAAATGCTTAGCAAACCACTAACAAATCAAAACAAATAGGTACGAACTGTCAAAATCAGATGGCGTTTCGACTCCACCTGTAGTTAATTCCCCTTGAACCAACGCAAAGAAACTTTTAAAGTGTATTTATTTCAAAGGTGGTCTCATAGAAACTGTTGATATATAACCAAGCTTTGCATTACAAAGGAGTAGTCTTAAAACTACTTATTTCATAGTATACTCCAGAGCAGGGTTCCCAGTTTTATTTTATACCTTATCCCCAATTTACGATTTTTCATCCCCAAAAAAGCTGTTTTCTTGCCGCCAAAAATCCCCACAGATTCTAAAAAATAAAATAATATTATGCCAAAGGTAATAAATGCATACATTTATTTCTTTAATAAAATTCGTATGTGTAATATTATTAAAACTAATCTTAAAAATAATACTTAAAAAGACGCACAAGAAAAATACATATGTTTATCACTTCAAAAACTTAAGCTTCGTACAGACGGTGGTCAGATCTAACAATGTTGTCATTTTTTCGACAATGGTGCCATTATCAGATGCATTAATTTAACACATCTGCCAAATGAAAATAGCGTACAATGATTACACAGTTGCAAGACATTTTTAGTAAATTTTAATGACAACATTGTAAGGTCTGACCACTGTCTGTACGAAGCTTTAGAATCAAACACTTCTGGTTTATCAGCCAATTTTGTTTCACATGTTGTTTGTATTAACATGTGTTAGCATTTGAGAAAATAGAATAAATTTGTAACAGCAAACTGATTTATTTTTAAAGTGTGTTTGTATTCTAAGAATAGCTTCTAATAACTCATTCTGCATTATGTTGCATATTTTGCATTTGATCTAATTTATTATAGAAACAAGCGTTACATGTTGGTTCAGAAAGTACATTTAAAACTATTTCAGCAAGCTCTTGAAAAGGTTTATAGCCACCAGCGTTTTGGTATTAAAAAAAAAAAAAAATTGTGTATATAATAATTTATTATCCCTAAAAATCCCCAGCGAAAAAAGTGTTTTTCTCAAAAAAATTCACTAGGGATTTTCACGAATATCTTATCCCCGCTTGCAAAATAAAATCCCCTGGGGATAAATCCCCAAAACTGAGAACGCTGATGCGGAGGACTTGTTTTGAAATCTTTTAAAAACGAAAACATGTCGTAAAAAACGAAGACATGTCGTTTCACTACAAACTCTTTTTTAACAATGACATGGTGCATGCTTGTCCAGAAAGTAGTCCATTTGATCAAAATGGATCAAGTAGTCCAAGGGATTGCTACTGTATTGTCGTGATTTTAAAACCACCTTGTCAAGTAAATAAACAATGAAAAATTAAAAAGACTACATAAGCAACATGGTCTTTTTAAGTATCATTTAAAAAAGTACTGGAAAACTCAATTTCATATTAAAATAGAACTTAAAGATAACTAATATATACAAAGCAAACAACAAACTGGCCCTTAGACTTCTTATTAATGTACAACTGTTTTTTTTTTCATATTATTCTTTGATAGTTTTCTGTTGTAAATATCAATTTATTTAATAAAATTTACATTACACTTGCAGACAAATAGCAGAAAGTATACAAAAACGTACAATTACTTAAGTAATTAGAAAAAAAAGAAAAAACAAACTGCAAATACAGCTTTTTAGTCTCACATTATGTAGTTATTTGAGCTTTAATGTTGTAAAATAACGTCATATGAACGTACACCATACAAAAAAGATGTTGTAAGTGTTTATTTATTACACCATGATATTTTACTATTGAATAAAAATCATGGTTATGGAATTGAGAGTTATAAATTCGGCTGTTCCGAATCTTTGATACCCTCCACCGACAGTTAGAATATTTTAGGAGAGGGCTCTATATGGGATACGTAAAAAAATAACAAATTTTGTTTTTTTTTTTTAAATCATGATACATCCAAACCGGGCAAAGGATAAAGTCTTATTACCAGGGAAACCAGAAATATGCTCTAAAAACGCGTTTTATGCGCATTAAATATTACTGAATACAGCAAAAGTGAAAATATGCCCTAAAAATTGTCAAAAATATGACCCAAAAACTTAAAAAAATTGCTAATTTGAAAACAAAATATTCAACAATAACAGTTCCATTTAATAAAAACATTCATAAAATTATAACGGTAAAGCCCAAACAATATAATATTTCCAGACGAGTTTTCGAGATATTCCCTCTTTGGATAATGTTAATACGTATATACCATGGGGCGCGGACGATTTGCCGTAATATCCTATACTGTCTTCTTTGTAGTTTTTGGATGTTTGATGCGTATGCAGAACCTCATAATTGGATGCCATATGACCATATTGGTTTTATGATAGACTTTTATAAGAGAACTTTGCTGTCTAAGGACAAATTTGAGTTTAAGCCGAGGAGCCAAAAACCGAGGAGCCAATGTAGTTGAGCTGCTTTAAGTTTCATAGTCGTTATTTTCGCTTTAATATGACGAGACCAAGCGTCTTTCTATTTGAATTCTCAAGTACTTTACATGATTTTTTACCGGAACAGTGATGTTATTTATTTTTACAGCTGAGCACGTTTGTCTTCTGAGCGTTAAAGTTAAGTGAGCACATTAAGCCGGATTAACCTTAATTTTCCATTTTTCAAGTCAGGCATCTAGTTCATTGACGTGGGACTATAGATGCTGCGATGCAACTTTTGGGTCCTGATTAACACTAATAAATGTTGTGTCGTCTGCAAAAGTAGAAGTTTGTATGCTCGGGCTTGTTGGCATATCAGCTGTGTATATTATATAAAGTAGCGGCCCTAATATGCTGCCTTAAGGGACACCAGCAGATATTTTCTTGGCGGGGGCGAGTATTTTTTTTTTGATCTTGGTTATGTTTTTAGCATTATACTTTCAATGTTATTTCTGGATATATAAATATCTACGATGTATGAATATCGTTAAGTGGCAGATGATTTTCTTCAAATCTTATCTTTGCAACGAAATATCATTTGACGAAACAAACATTTTAATCGTTCTAGCAATATGTGCATACGAGCATCTTGGGATGGCATTGTCAAATTTATTATGTTTACAATTTGTAATATGTACTGCAGAAAGAGGAAAGACTTTTTATAAGCTGGAGTAGAAAGTCCGGATACAATAAAACTTAATAATAATTAGTATTGTGGTTATTTTGTTGAACTATTTATGGTTTTTAATCCAAATTTTTAATATTTTTAATTAGGCTTAAGTTCATTAAATTTAATTTTCATTAAATTATTTTTATGAAGAAAGGAATTTTACAACATGAAAATTAATTAAAATTGTTATTGATAATCTTTCATTCTTGACCGTGGCGGGGGCTCGAACCCGGGCCGGCAGGTTACCATGACATGTTTCGATCGCAACCACTCGATCTTCTCAAATGGATTTGCCGTTTTACACTCACAGCCATCGAAGGCTGCTGACGTCAATAGTCAAACATCAATCCTTAAACCAAATTGTATTTTAACCTTTGGTAGATCGAAGTTTGCTTTTTTGAATGATTATCTATTTTTAATTGATTTTACATGTTCTTCCTTACTTCTGTTTCTTCGTACTTTTTGTCAAGAATTTTTCTTGAAGTCCAAAGTACATTTTTTGTTTTTTCATTTTTGTCTTTCTTTTTCTTGTTGACCTTTTTCAGCACAACTTGAAGGACAAATGAACACATAGAGCTGGTGCCTTAGCTTTTAACAATAATTAGTATTGTGGTTATTTTGTTGAACTATTTATGGTTTTTAATCCAAATTTTTAATATTTTTAATTAGGCTTAAGTTCATTAAATTTAATTTTCATTAAATTATTTTTATGAAGAAAGGAATTTTACAACATGAAAATTAATTAAAATTGTTATTGATAATCTTTCATTCTTGACCGTGGCGGGGGCTCGAACCCGGGCCGGCAGGTTACCATGACATGTTTCGATCGCAACCACTCGATCTTCTCAAATGGATTTGCCGTTTTACACTCACAGCCATCGAAGGCTGCTGACGTCAATAGTCAAACATCAATCCTTAAACCAAATTGTATTTTAACCTTTGGTAGATCGAAGTTTGCTTTTTTGAATGATTATCTATTTTTAATTGATTTTACATGTTCTTCCTTACTTCTGTTTCTTCGTACTTTTTGTCAAGAATTTTTCTTGAAGTCCAAAGTACATTTTTTGTTTTTTCATTTTTGTCTTTCTTTTTCTTGTTGACCTTTTTCAGCACAACTTGAAGGACAAATGAACACATAGAGCTGGTGCCTTAGCTTTTAACAATAATTAGTATTGTGGTTATTTTGTTGAACTATTTATGGTTTTTAATCCAAATTTTTAATATTTTTAATTAGGCTTAAGTTCATTAAATTTAATTTTCATTAAATTATTTTTATGAAGAAAGGAATTTTACAACATGAAAATTAATTAAAATTGTTATTGATAATCTTTCATTCTTGACCGTGGCGGGGGCTCGAACCCGGGCCGGCAGGTTACCATGACATGTTTCGATCGCAACCACTCGATCTTCTCAAATGGATTTGCCGTTTTACACTCACAGCCATCGAAGGCTGCTGACGTCAATAGTCAAACATCAATCCTTAAACCAAATTGTATTTTAACCTTTGGTAGATCGAAGTTTGCTTTTTTGAATGATTATCTATTTTTAATTGATTTTACATGTTCTTCCTTACTTCTGTTTCTTCGTACTTTTTGTCAAGAATTTTTCTTGAAGTCCAAAGTACATTTTTTGTTTTTTCATTTTTGTCTTTCTTTTTCTTGTTGACCTTTTTCAGCACAACTTGAAGGACAAATGAACACATAGAGCTGGTGCCTTAGCTTTTAACAATAATTAGTATTGTGGTTATTTTGTTGAACTATTTATGGTTTTTAATCCAAATTTTTAATATTTTTAATTAGGCTTAAGTTCATTAAATTTAATTTTCATTAAATTATTTTTATGAAGAAAGGAATTTTACAACATGAAAATTAATTAAAATTGTTATTGATAATCTTTCATTCTTGACCGTGGCGGGGGCTCGAACCCGGGCCGGCAGGTTACCATGACATGTTTCGATCGCAACCACTCGATCTTCTCAAATGGATTTGCCGTTTTACACTCACAGCCATCGAAGGCTGCTGACGTCAATAGTCAAACATCAATCCTTAAACCAAATTGTATTTTAACCTTTGGTAGATCGAAGTTTGCTTTTTTGAATGATTATCTATTTTTAATTGATTTTACATGTTCTTCCTTACTTCTGTTTCTTCGTACTTTTTGTCAAGAATTTTTCTTGAAGTCCAAAGTACATTTTTTGTTTTTTCATTTTTGTCTTTCTTTTTCTTGTTGACCTTTTTCAGCACAACTTGAAGGACAAATGAACACATAGAGCTGGTGCCTTAGCTTTTAACAATAATTAGTATTGTGGTTATTTTGTTGAACTATTTATGGTTTTTAATCCAAATTTTTAATATTTTTAATTAGGCTTAAGTTCATTAAATTTAATTTTCATTAAATTATTTTTATGAAGAAAGGAATTTTACAACATGAAAATTAATTAAAATTGTTATTGATAATCTTTCATTCTTGACCGTGGCGGGGGCTCGAACCCGGGCCGGCAGGTTACCATGACATGTTTCGATCGCAACCACTCGATCTTCTCAAATGGATTTGCCGTTTTACACTCACAGCCATCGAAGGCTGCTGACGTCAATAGTCAAACATCAATCCTTAAACCAAATTGTATTTTAACCTTTGGTAGATCGAAGTTTGCTTTTTTGAATGATTATCTATTTTTAATTGATTTTACATGTTCTTCCTTACTTCTGTTTCTTCGTACTTTTTGTCAAGAATTTTTCTTGAAGTCCAAAGTACATTTTTTGTTTTTTCATTTTTGTCTTTCTTTTTCTTGTTGACCTTTTTCAGCACAACTTGAAGGACAAATGAACACATAGAGCTGGTGCCTTAGCTTTTAACAATAATTAGTATTGTGGTTATTTTGTTGAACTATTTATGGTTTTTAATCCAAATTTTTAATATTTTTAATTAGGCTTAAGTTCATTAAATTTAATTTTCATTAAATTATTTTTATGAAGAAAGGAATTTTACAACATGAAAATTAATTAAAATTGTTATTGATAATCTTTCATTCTTGACCGTGGCGGGGGCTCGAACCCGGGCCGGCAGGTTACCATGACATGTTTCGATCGCAACCACTCGATCTTCTCAAATGGATTTGCCGTTTTACACTCACAGCCATCGAAGGCTGCTGACGTCAATAGTCAAACATCAATCCTTAAACCAAATTGTATTTTAACCTTTGGTAGATCGAAGTTTGCTTTTTTGAATGATTATCTATTTTTAATTGATTTTACATGTTCTTCCTTACTTCTGTTTCTTCGTACTTTTTGTCAAGAATTTTTCTTGAAGTCCAAAGTACATTTTTTGTTTTTTCATTTTTGTCTTTCTTTTTCTTGTTGACCTTTTTCAGCACAACTTGAAGGACAAATGAACACATAGAGCTGGTGCCTTAGCTTTTAACAATAATTAGTATTGTGGTTATTTTGTTGAACTATTTATGGTTTTTAATCCAAATTTTTAATATTTTTAATTAGGCTTAAGTTCATTAAATTTAATTTTCATTAAATTATTTTTATGAAGAAAGGAATTTTACAACATGAAAATTAATTAAAATTGTTATTGATAATCTTTCATTCTTGACCGTGGCGGGGGCTCGAACCCGGGCCGGCAGGTTACCATGACATGTTTCGATCGCAACCACTCGATCTTCTCAAATGGATTTGCCGTTTTACACTCACAGCCATCGAAGGCTGCTGACGTCAATAGTCAAACATCAATCCTTAAACCAAATTGTATTTTAACCTTTGGTAGATCGAAGTTTGCTTTTTTGAATGATTATCTATTTTTAATTGATTTTACATGTTCTTCCTTACTTCTGTTTCTTCGTACTTTTTGTCAAGAATTTTTCTTGAAGTCCAAAGTACATTTTTTGTTTTTTCATTTTTGTCTTTCTTTTTCTTGTTGACCTTTTTCAGCACAACTTGAAGGACAAATGAACACATAGAGCTGGTGCCTTAGCTTTTAACAATAATTAGTATTGTGGTTATTTTGTTGAACTATTTATGGTTTTTAATCCAAATTTTTAATATTTTTAATTAGGCTTAAGTTCATTAAATTTAATTTTCATTAAATTATTTTTATGAAGAAAGGAATTTTACAACATGAAAATTAATTAAAATTGTTATTGATAATCTTTCATTCTTGACCGTGGCGGGGGCTCGAACCCGGGCCGGCAGGTTACCATGACATGTTTCGATCGCAACCACTCGATCTTCTCAAATGGATTTGCCGTTTTACACTCACAGCCATCGAAGGCTGCTGACGTCAATAGTCAAACATCAATCCTTAAACCAAATTGTATTTTAACCTTTGGTAGATCGAAGTTTGCTTTTTTGAATGATTATCTATTTTTAATTGATTTTACATGTTCTTCCTTACTTCTGTTTCTTCGTACTTAAAACTTAATATTTTCTTTTACTTTTTTTAATATAAAATTTGTTGGAAAATGTTACGGAATTTTATAACTTTTTTATTTACATTTTTTTTTTATTAGCGTTACATTATGTCGATATTTTATATTTTGAAGTTCTTCCAGGTGGACCAATTTGACTGTCATTCACTGTACATAGACAGAAGAAGCTTATCTGTCTATGTTGGCATTTGTAATCAGTAGACACTGCCGTATTTTAATGAAGGGCATACAAAAACAGCTGATACCGTTATTCAAAGTTTTGTTTCGAATAAAAAAATCTGCTTACAGACTTTTTCAAATCTATGAAATAAATCAAAAACGACCTTATCAATAATTTTTTCCGTGCGTATAAAATCTACAACAAACTACACAAAAACAAAATATTTACTACGTTGCCAACAAATGTCAAACACACGCATTAATTCTACGTTTTAAAAATTTATTTGAGCAACTGAGTTTGTGTCTCAATGTGGGTGTATCATAAGTCAAGAATTTATCACAATTTCGCGTATGTTTCCGAAAAGAAGCCGGTAAAAAATTCTCTACACTTAACTTATTTTTTTAATATCATTAGAAAATGCTTCAAGTTTATTGCAAAGGTCAATATAAATATTTTTAATTTTCACATATGTACATGTCTTACACATTCTTTTATAAAAAAGTTTAAAATTTTGAAAATTGACAGACCATGTGTTTTTTCTTTTGCAATTTCTTTACTTACCTTTTATTTAAATAAATCCAAAAGAAAATGTTTGACGTAACTTTTATTCTGTATGTGTGTTTGTGTATTTTGTGTTTGTGTGTTTTGCGGTTTTTCTTTTGTTTTATGTATGTAAATTTTCTTGAATAAGAAATTGTCTTATTGTTGCACGGCAATGAAAATTGCTAATTGTTTTATCGTTTAGTAAAAAAGATAAATGAAAAAAAAACGATTAAATAAACAAGAAAAATTAAATAATAATTTCAATATACAATTGAGGATTGCATAAATATTACAAAATTAACAAAATGTTATTTAAATTTTTTTTAACAAACAATATTAGTATTAACTTTTTTAAGACTTTTTATGCATTAACAAAGCACATTTATAACAGATATATTATCAAAAAAAAAAAAAACACACTAACCAAATATAAGAAAATTCTTTTTTTATACTTGAAACCACTCCGTTAAAATTATCAAAAACGACCCACTCGCACCAAAGTCTCACGACCAACTAACTGAATCACAAAATGCAAACAGAAATCTATATATTTCACTTATAAAAAAAGTTTAAAAAACGAACAAGCAAATTATCACAAACAACAAAACACAAACAAAAAAGCAAAAGAAAATATTTTTACAACCATACAGAACATATGTTCTAAAATTCTCTAAAAATCACTAGAGGCTCCATAACGAGAGAGCCCCATAAAGAGCAAATAAGAGGGACAGAATGAGAGATGAAAAAGCCCCCTAAAAAGCCATAACGGTTATTGTTACTGTTGTCAATGTTTTTTGGGCAATATGAACAGCGTCGTAACTCAATGCGTTTCGCACCGTTTTTGTGCTTTTACAATTTTCAAAGCAAACAATTTTTAGTCGGTGCGCGGTGAGGTTTTTTTTTTAATTTTTGTCTTTTTTATTTTTGGTGCCACTTATCTCATTTTATCACAAAATTTCTTAAAGTGTAACAAACAGTTTTTGTACATAAAAATACAACCGTTTTAATACCAGTAGTTTCGACTCTGCAAAATTTTAGCGCTTTATTGACAACCAAGGCGAATTAACTACAGGTGGTGTCGAAACGGCATCTGATTTTGACAGTTCGGGCTTACTTGTTTTGATTTGTTAGTGTTTTGCTAATAATGGTTGACATTTCGAGCTAATGGCACTAACAATGCAATGCAAAAAACCCTATGTTGTTTCTGTTGTTTTTGGATTGTTGTAGTTCCGACACCACCTGTAGTTGAATTCGCCTTGTTGACAACATGGTTAAGGTTGAAGTACCATAACACGCGTTAGTGCGCGAGCGCCTTGTAGATTTCTGTCAAAAAAAGTTAAACTACGGGTTTTTAATGCAACATGACATTTAAGACAGTCAAAGTTTACTTCGACAAAGTTTGTTGAATTTTTTTTTAAACTTTCTTTCGTGTTTAGAGACACAAAGTTTAGTTTGACAAATTTTTGTTTTCTTTTGTTTGAGGCATCTTCATATTTTGACATTTTATATTATATAAAGTTGCAGCCAACTTCAGGTATAATCTACGAACGAAAAAAACGAATTTGCGAGTACAGGAAAGTATGTACTCCCCTGCTTTTATCTTTTCCCCACCATCTATAAACTAAAGACTGCAAAGTACACTTTGACTGTCTAAAAGGGATTTTACACAATAAATATTTTGACACGTTTGCGGCAGAATGTTGGTTACATTTGAACCTTTTTTACGCGTTGTGTATTTTTGACAAGTAATCAGCTTTTTTTTTACTTAATAAATTTTTTTATCTCTAATACCGTAAAATAAATATAAATGTAAAAAATATTTTATACCATTTGAAAACTTTAGATTGCATAACTAACCTCCACAATTTGAGTGCAATAAGGAAATTTTATCTTGTATTGAAAATGGATGGCGAATGATTAATCCTACGCAATGGGATAATATTGATTCTACATTAGATTTATAAACGGAAGTTTAATGTTACATATAAAGATGCTGTTAATATAAATTCTTTTAAGGCATTATAAATTATTGCTTTTAAAATTTAGTCAAATGCAAAAGATGAACGCGTTTTTAGTGCAATGCATTTGTTAAAGAGCAACATTTTTAAAATGGGATGGAACGTTTAAATTCTTGTTGTAAGACTTACAAACTACCTAAAAGAGTAAATATTAATACTGCAGTCAAATTCGGTTAAGCAATAAAAAAAATTCAGGAATTTTGTTACGTTTAAACGTTATTTTCAATTAAACGAAATTCGGATAAGAAAAGCGCGTTTCGGTTAAACGAACTCAATACTTTCAAGATTGCTTTGTAAAGCTTATCTAACAGACCAAAACAGAGCAAAATGTAAATGAGTTGAGGAATAAGCTTATCATAAAAGATTTCCTACGAAATGACAACACATATGATTGCAAATGACTTATTCTTGTTATAGTTTTGTAAGTGTTTTTGAGACTGATGTCCCGTTATTGATTAGTTAAAGTTTTCAGCCTTTGTGTTTTTTTCGAAGAGTGAAGTGTTTTAAAGGGTTTTAAACAGTGCACAATTTAAAAAAGTAAAACTATATTACATAAATAAGTAAAAAACTTTTTGTAAATATGCAATATAAATTTTAACAGAGTATTCGTAAATTATCGATAGATGAGCTGGTAGAGCATTTGTGCTGGAAGGAACGGCTGAGAAGAAGAGTGCGCGGAACCTGACTGTAGCTAGAGCTGTAATAAGTAAAGTATTTCATATATTGTATTCACATTCCTAAACGCAACCATTTAAACATCGACAATTTCATTCATTCTTAAATGTATAATAACAGTTATCGATGCGCAAACAAAAGGCAAACTGTGCATAAATAATTTTGTTGGTGCTTTGTTGACGTTTTTTTTACAAACTAAAGCTTCGTACAGACGATGGTCAGATCTTACAATATTGGTAAGCAGCGTTGCTTAAATTGCATTAAAATTGGCTAAAATGTCTTACAACTGTGTTAACATTGTAAGCTCATTTGTATTTGCAGAAGTGCAAAATTAATGCATCTGACAATCGCACCATTGTCAGAAAAATATTGCTGTTGGCAACGCCTGCATAAAATATTGTAAGATCTGACCATCGTCTGTACGAAGCTTTATATAGAAAAATATTTCATTGCAATTAAGCGATTTTTTTCAATTAAACAGCGTGCGCTTTCTCTAACTCGACTGTATCAATAGCCATAATGTTTATAAAACATCAGAATGTGAAATAAAAACTCTGTTATGGCCAGATAATGATTATAATTCTTAATAATACTGAAGAAAATATCGCACACCTAGTTCAAAAGAGACTCAACTCAAAATTTAAATTTTTCGGGCTTATATGCTTAAGCTATGTACAATTCACTTGTTCTATATATAAAAAAAATATCAGTGTATTTTGTCGTTGTTAACTGTTATTCAAAAACGGTTATGTCTTTCTTAATGTTTCAATTAGTATAAAGTTACAACTCATAAAAGTGTCTAAATAGTCTAAATTTGAGTTGTGACACTTTTGATAAAATAAATCACTGTGTGAGTTTATATTAATTAAACTTGTGACAGTTTAGAGTTTGGCAAAAGTGTCAAAACTGGAAAAGAATTCAGCTAAAGTGAAATAACTCAAAATAATTCGGTAATTTGTGCAAATAATACACCATCAAAAATGACACAACTAAAAATTGTTCATTATCTAGTGTATAAATATCTAAAAAAAAACTTTTTAGATCATAATCTGTATGAACTTTCTAATAAATGGTCCAAAGATTTGTTTTTAACTATTTTTTTTTAGGTCAAAAGCAGTTTTTTTCGATTTTTGAAAAAATTAGTTTTTCGAATTGAGTCACTTTTAAACTTGGTGTGCGATATGTATTTTATGAATTTTGATATGTGTTTGTTTATGATCTCCTATTAATTTGTTTTTTTTTTATAGATATAAATATGTGCGTACATAATACATAAATTTTAAGTTAATTGTTTATGATAAATTTTTCATATTATTCGAATGTGTATTCTATGTCAAATACATTCCTCAAAAGCTTTTTTTTTTTATACTTTAATAGTCTCATTCCTTCATTATTTCACAGGAATATTTTCTATGCACTATCAGAATTTTTGTTTGTATATTTCTGTTACGAAGCTTACCTTAGCTATCCTTTGGTTAGCAATGAAGTAAATTGTAAAGAAAATTTATACAACTATTAGATACCCGCAGAATGTAATGCATTTTCTGGCCCGCTACGGCCTTCGTCAGCATTCTTTGTATCTTATAACTGGATAGTGCCTATTGTAAATTTTATGTATTTAACTTAATTATTTTATCAAATAGAATCTAAAATTTACAATAGGCACTATCCAGTTATAAGATACAAAGAATGCTGACGAAGGCCGTAGCGGGCCAGAAAATGCATTACATTCTGCTGGTATCTAATAGTTGTATAAATTTTCTTTACAATTTACTTCATTGCTAACCAAAGGATAGCTAAGGTAAGCTTCGTAACAGAAATATACAAACAAAAATTCTGATAGTGCATAGAAAATATTCCTGTGAAATAATGAAGGAATGAGACTATTAAAGTTTAAAAAAAAAAAAAAAAAAAAAAAAAAAAAAAAGCTTTTGAGGAATGTATTTGACATAGAATACACATTCGAATAATATGAAAAATTTATAATAAATGTAACTCACCATGAGAAATAAATTCCCAGATTCTATTTAATTGTTTATGTTTGAAATATTTCTTTTTTGCCTTTATTTTTTTGTTGATTTTTATTTGTTTTGAAACTTCGACTGGAAATGACTTAATTCTGCTATGTTTTATTAAATGAAATAATTTTTTCCCCAAAATACGCGTTTTTCTCGATTTTGATGGATTTTAAAATTTTAAAGTTGACAACGCTAAATATGAAAGCTTTAACTTAACATTGCTCTTGAAAAATTAATGAAGAACAAAATAAAGCAGAGATGTGTGCGTGAGTGATTTTTCACTCACTATCACTCACGCTCACTAGGGAAGAAAATGCAATCAATCATGTACGGGAAATTTTTAATTTCCTCCGATCATGTACGCTGACTAACAAAATATTTGTTTTACAAATAATTTCCAAGGTCTTCAAATAAATAAGTACATATTTATTATTTTTAAGCTTAACAAATCTTTTTAATTTTTTGAAATTAAATAAAACTGTAAATAACATCATCGCTTTCATATATATACAATGAACACAACGTCCCATCTTCGTTAACTTCGGGATTTATTAAAAGTTTCAATCTGTCAAACCAAACACTTTCTAACATGACGACTGCCAATGTTCTCTGTTGTGTACAACATTTCGTTTTTTGCTCTTGCCTTCACTGCGACTGTTTTCATTTAATGAATCAGAAGTAAAAGCAACGGTTTATTTTTGTTCAATGAAAAATCAAAAAGTGGAAGAAAAAGCAATTTTTTAATTTTGACTGTAGTTTTTTAAACCCTGCTTAAAATCACGCACACTTTCGAAAAATTTTGTTAAGCAACAAGTGAGAGTACTTTATTCGGCTGTGCCCAATCTTTGATACCCTCCACCGAGAGCAGTGTTGCCAATTTAGCCATTTAGTGGCTAGATTTAGCCATTTTTCATCTTGTTTAGCCATTAAAAAATGAATTTAGCCATTAGCCATTTTTTTAGCCATTTTTCAAATTGTTTAGCCATAAAATTTTTTTGCCGTTTTTGTAGTAAAATAATAGAAACAATATTAAAATATTCGATTTATAAAATAGACCAACAAAAGCAACAGTTTTAGAAATTTTAGTATTTCTGTAAAGTTGCTCAAGTGAATTGCTCAAGTAAATTGAGTATATAGCTAAGTTAACATTTTTAAAAGTAACTTGAGAAATAGGCAACCGTAAATTCTATTTTATGAATTAGGTAAAAAATTTGGCTCTACCAATAAAATATTTTTTATCTTTTTTTATTTTCTGATGTAGATTTGGACTCAAAAGGTTGGGTAAAGGATGTCATGATAATGGTTTACCTTTTTATTTATGAACGATAACGACATCGAATTTACCGATGATTTAATTTTTTAAATGTCAGAATATTTAATTTACTTTTTTTTTTTCTTATGTAGAAAATTAATCTTAGGCTAAAATTTTATTCTAAAACATTTTTTATGGTTTATATTTGTTCTGTTATTGAATTTCAATGTGTTTTTATTTAAAAAAGTTTTTAGCCATTTTTTAGCCGATTTTTAGCCATTTTTTAGCCATTTTCTTCTGTAAATTTGGCCATTTTTGGTCAGCAAGTTTTGGCAACACTGACCGAGAGTTAGGATCAGGCCTGTCAGATATGGCGATTTTTCGCCAAACGTGGCGGATTTGAAACGAGTTTGGCGGTGGGATTTTCCATTTGGCGACAGGCGACTTTTTTGTGGCGATTTTTGATATAACTGGCTGAAACTAAATAAAATTTACTTTCGGCGACTTTTTTGTATTTTTTTCTCAGTTTTTTGGTGATTTTTGACTGTTATAATATATTAGCTTTTTTTCTATGTAAGACCCCTTTTAGACTCGGCAAGTTAGTTGCGCAAGTTACTTGCCGAGTACAGCAAAGCCTGTACTAAATTTTTTTCCTTACCCCGAGCTTACCGCTGATATCTACAAATCAAGAGTTGCGCAAGAAACTTGAAGAATGTGAAAGGGGTCTAAAATTTAGGCCCAGGCCCACGATGTCGACAAGAAAGTTTCTTTCGCATATTTGCATTGAAAACAAAAACAAATTTTAGTTCTTTATTATTGTTTTCAATATAAATATGCGAAAGAAATGTTCGTGTCGACATTGTGGGCCTAACAGTTTATTAAAAAAAAAAAAGAAAAAAGTTACGAAAACAAAACAAAAAATTTCTGACATACGGTTTGGCGATGGAGCTCAAAAAAGTCTGACAACCCTGGTTAGGGTATTTAATGAGTGGGCTTTTTACAGGGTCTATGGTAAATTATTGACCGATCTTCACAAAATTTAATTGTGTGATTTCTCCTATAAAACAATGACACCAAATTTAACTACATAAGCATTAGTTTTAGGCAGGGACCGTAACTGTTATGACTTTTTTTTAAAAGTTAAAAAAAAAATATTATTTTTGGTCAAAAAATAACTGTTATTTTTTGATTGATATTTTTTCAGTCGAAAAAAGTTAAAGTTTGACTGATATTTTTTCGGTCAAAAATAAATGTTAAAATTTTACTTTTATTTTTGTAATCAAGAAGACAAACTTGATAATTATTCTTTTTATTAAATAATACATTTTTCGTAACCTTTAAAAATTAATGCAGCACATATTAAAATGAAAAAAAAAAAATATGAATTAATAAATTGTCTTTATCTTACAGATAAGCTTTTTACTTCCTTCTATTATCGCATTTGACTGAAAAATATCGGTCAAATTTTAATTTTTTTACTTAAATCCGTCAAACTTTAACTTTTATTTTTGACTCAAAAATATCAGTTAAAAAATAACAGTTATTTTTTGACTTTTTTGAAAAAAAGTAAAAAAAAAAATAAAACTATTTTAAGTATTTTATTCCTTTGCTAATATAACCATCACAATACTATACTCAAACAAATTCTTTCTGTTTGGCTTTTCGAGCTGAAATTTTACGTTACTGCCTTTCAATAACGTTTTGGTTTATTTCCTTTATAATAAACCGGTTCGAGTTCTTTATTGCACTTTAAATAAAACTGAATAATCACAACACCTTAAACACTGTGATAATAACTGTTATTTTCTATCCCTGGTTTTAGGTGTTCTAAAGTGTTTTCTAAAAGCGGGCTTTATATGGAGCCTATGGTAAACTAAGCCCCAATCTTGACGAAATTTGGCAGTGTGATTTCTTATCTCATGAAAATATGACAGTCCAAATGTTACTACACTGAAAGAAATTTCTTCGCAATACCAATGAATTTTGACATTAATCCCATGAAAAATTGCATTAAAAAGGAACCTATGCAGCGCTTCGTTGGATCAATGAAACCTGTTTCATTAAAATTTATTTAATGAAACATTACATTAGATCTATGAATATTATTAATTTGATGAATACTTTCAATAAAGTAAAAAATTTTTCTTCTTATTTTATTTTTTCTGTCTCTGGCGGGAATCGATGCTGATAGACTAGCTCACTACCAGAAACTTGGAATGCATCTTTTGTTTATTTTAGAAAGTGTATGTACCAGGTAAGATGATTTTTGCTTGGAAAGGAAAAATTTTATGCGAAAAAATTGAATTGAATCATATGGGCGGTGGGCGTGTTTGATTGTGATGCAACTTGGAGTGCATCTTTTTTTTTCAAAAAAGTGTATGCAGCAAATTTAAAGACTTTTGGCAAATGGCAAAAATACCGGGGCAGTGTAAAAACAACGTTTTTTACTCAATTAAAAGCATAAATATGAGATTAAGGCCCCTATTACGGTTCACAATCAACTTTGATTTCTTAATTTTTGTATTATGGTTTACAACTTTGCTATATTGCGGTGAACAAAAACATAACAAAAATTACAACTGATTACAACCAGTTGTCTTAATTACAACTCAACTGAGTTGAGTTGTGAACCGTAATGGGGACCTTAATTGTCCATAACAACAATAACAAAGTTGATTGAAAGTGGATTGAAAGTTTTTGTTTCATTACTATAATTACATTTTTAATGTCATAATGAAAATTTAAATTTATGAAGGCAATTATTGAAATATGTTGCTTTTATAAAAAAATTTTTGATTTCATAAATTTAATGGCATATTACATTAGATGTATGAAATAATTAAATCTTACATTTTTTAATTAACAATTAAACATTTTTTTAAGGAAACTATAATTTTGTATTAATTTATGAATATAGTTATGTTTGTATATTGTTTTTTTATGTTCCCAATTAAAATGTTTTGTTTAACTTGGTCAAACTTAAGTTTTCATATACCCAATGAAAATTTTTAACGTAATTACGAAATGCAATGAAGCGATTTTAACGAAAAGACTTCATTATAACTATGAAATTCCATTTAGACAATGAAAATTTTCATTTAACCAATGAAAATTTTTTTATGAAAATTATTAATTAAATATATGAAACATTTTTCTTTCAGTGTATAGTTATGTTTGTATATTATTTTTTTATGTTCCCAATTAAATTTTTTTGTATAACTTGGACAAACTTAAGTTTTCATATATGCAATGAACATTTTTAACGTAATTACGAAATCCAATGAAGCGATTTTAACGAAAAGACTTCATTATAACTATGAAATTCCATTTAGACAGTAAAAATTTTAATTTAACCAATACAAATTTTTTTTATGAATATGATTCATTAAATATATGAAGCATTTTTCTTTCAGTGTACAAAAGCATTATTGGTTACAGTTTTAGGCATACTAAAGTGTTTTCCGAGAGTGGGCTTGGCATATGGTAAATCGCAGACGGATATATACAAAATTTAAAAAGCAAATAAGTACCAAAGGTAAAAGAGAACCAGCTTTTGCTTATTTTAGGCACCTACAAAATACTTATTGTTAACGTCATGTTTCTATACAATTTAAAAATCCATTACTATAACTATAAGATTTTAAATCTTGTTGTATTGGAAATCAAATAAATAAATAAATAAAGTACAATGTATGTTAATGTAGGCTTTAATCTGTATGTATACCAAATTCATCGAAAAAAAAAGAACAAATTTTATTCCATAAAAATTACCCTATATTTTGATCTGGGCCATGTGCAATCTTTTTTTTTTTTTTTTTTTTTTTTCTCATTATTTTTTTATTGAATCTTCATATTTTAAATATGAACTAACAATAATTAATCAAATCTTAACCTAATACGTTATTTTATGTCCTGCCAGTGCCAGACAAAAATTTTCTTCATCACGGGTTCTGTTCACTTATATAGGTGTTTATCGCTCATCTAATTGGGTAAGTGCTGCAGTGTCTCTTCTTCTTAAGCGAGTGTGGCCGCCATGGTTTAACATATTTCGAGCTAGTGGATTTGGGTGTTGTTCAAGCCTTTTTAAATATTTTACTGCATATTTTTTAATCATAGTTTTTACTAAAGGAACATTGAGATCCTTGTGAATATTTGAGTTTTTAACATACCAAGGGGCAGCTGTGATTATTCGAAGAAGTTTATTTTGGCGCCTTTGAATTTTTTCGATATTAGAGGCCGAGGCAGTGCCCCATAATTGAATACCGTAGCACCAGATTGGCTTTAAGATGGAGTTGTAAAGTAAAAGTTTGCAGTCGAGACTTAGGACAGAGTTTCTTCCAATAAGCCAATGAATTTGGATGGCTTTTAGTTTCATTTGAGATAATTTTGCCTCTATATGGCTTTTCCACGTTAAACGGCGATCTAGATGAATACCGAGGTATTTTACATGCGAATTTTGAGGCACTAAATGATTATTGATTTTAATAGGGGGCATGTTTCCCGACGCAAGGTAAATGTTACATGTACGCATTTTTGCTCATTGACCTTTATCCTCCATTGCTTCAGCCACAGTTCGAGTTGAAATATATGATCCTGTAGGTATCGAGATGCTTCTTGACTGTTTTCGTGCACGCTTAGAAAAGCTGTGTCATCAGCAAATGTTGAAGTTTGGGTGTAGTTGTTTATTGGCATATCCGAAGTATATATTAAGTATAAAAGTGGGCCTAGGATGCTTCCCTGAGGGACTCCAGCTTCAATTGGTTGAGGAGAGCTTAAATAATCACCTTCTTTAATAATAAACTTTCGACCGACTAAGTAGCTTTCTAACAGCTTGTGTGTGTTTACTGGTAAGTTTAGCTTCAATTTATGTAATAAGCCTTCATGCCAGACTTTGTCAAAAGCTTGAGAAACATCGATGAAGATAGCGGAACAATATTTTCTTTCTTCAAAGGCTTTTCTTATTGCGTTTACTATACGATGGGTTTGCTCAATTGTGCTGTGATCTCTTCTAAAGCCGAATTGGTGATTAGGAATACATCTGTTTTCATTTAGAATTGGGGTTAATTTTGACGCTAACAGCTTCTCAAACAGCTTTGATATATTTGAAAGTAAACTTATAGGCCTATATGACTCAACTTTTGTGTGATCCTTTCCTGGTTTAGGTATCATGATGACTAAGGAAACCTTCCACTTTTGAGGATAGTATTCCAGGCGTAAACTAGCATTAAAAATTAAAAGAATAATTCTCCTTGCAATGCTGGGTAGCTCCAAAAGCATTTTGTTGCTGATCTTATCAAAACCAGGAGCCTTCTTGGGGTTTAAATCACAAATGGCTTTTTCGATTTCTCTTATCTCAAATCTTAGGGGAACAGCTGCCCTAGCAACAACAGGTGGTAACTCGGCCGCAATATCGTGAGATATGTTAGGGGTAAATACGTGTTTTAAATGATTAACAAACAGATTTCCTTTTTCAACATCATTTCTTGCCCAACTTCCATTCAAGTTTCTTAATGGCGGATTAGCGGCAACTGGCCTTTTGAGATTTCTAGCTGCACGCCATAATGAGTAGTCTGATTGTGGAGTTGCATCAAGTTCCTTAAGATATTTTTCCAGAGAAGCCGTTTTCTGAGTCTGCAGTAACTTTCTCAGCCTTTTTGTACAGTCTTTTAGTAAGTTCTTAAGTTGAGGGGATCTGTGCAATTGCCACTCTCTACGAGCTCTCCTTTTTTCAGACAAGAGACGCTCGACATCTGAGGAATATATTTTATTATTTTTGGTTTTTTTGGGGGCAATGCTGGAATGTTGAACAGCTAGTTTTAGAAAACTGTCAAAATTGACAATAGAGCGATCTATATACTCCGGTGTGCTAAGCGGAATATTTTCTGTGCAATGGGTACTGAGATATTTTTTATATTTTATCCAATTTATATGTGTAGCTGACGTCGCTATGTGACCAGAGGGAGATTCAATTCTATTGGTGTTTTTTATAGTAACAATTGTAGGTGTGTGATCAGAGGATAATTCTATGGAAGCTTCAACGTAAATCGTTTCTGTGGGGATGTTTTTAACCACGCCAAAATCGATGACATCTGGAATTTTTTGCGGATCAGCAGGCCAATATGTTGGTTGGCCGCTCGCGACAACATTTAAATTCATTTTAGAGATTGTATTAAACAAAACACGACCCTTTGGTGTTATAAGTCGTGACCCCCAGAAGGTATGTTTTGCGTTGTAATCGCCAGCAGCCAGAAAACAGGGCCCCAGTGACTTATAATATTTGTAATATTGGCTTTCTGATATTGCAAATCTAGGTGGTGAATAAAGAGATGAAATAACTATGCTTCGATTTAGCTCTTCGACACAAATGTTCGTAGCTTGGAGATAATCTTCACGATGATCACACATTGGGTAGTGTTTAATTCGGTTTTTTATTAATATCGCAGAACCTCCACAAGCTCTATCTCGAGGGTCCTTGGTATCATATAGAGTATAACCATTAATTTTAAACGTATTTCTTGAGGTCAAATGAGTTTCAGAAACCATCATGACATCAATTTGTTTATTTTTAAGAAAGTATTCTAATTCGTTTTTATGTTGGCGGATGCCGTTTGCGTTCCAAAAACAAATTTTTAAACAGTTCATGGCTTGTTAAGAATAGCTTGCAATAACATCGATTGCATTCTAAGAATTTCCTGCATCATATTACCCATTGTGTTTGTAAAATTATTTACTGTTTGCACTAATGTTTCCATGGTTTTTTCTAGACGACTTAGATTAGAAACTAAAGTTTCGTCATTACTTGACGAAGCGCCTTGCATTGGTACATTGTTTGATTTTAAAACGTTAGCATAAGAGGTTCTGTTACTACTAGGCTGCGGAGCCTGAAGATCATTACTGTTTACTTGATTAGTTACCTGCATTTGAGGGGGATTAGTTTTCGGTCCAGCCGACTGCTTGACGATAGTATATACAGGGCATCCTCTATAATTGGCAGTGTGATTACCACCACAGTTGCTGCATTTTTTTACGTTGGGGTCGGTTTTAGACTTATCGCAAAGAACTGTACCGTGTAGCTCACCACATACTACGCAAACAGGGGGTAAATAGCAGTATGCCTTAGTATGGCCAAATTCTTGGCAGTTCAAACATTGAACGGGACCACCTCTTTTGTGCGGCTCCTCTATAGTTACCTTTCTGTACAGAATGTATTTTAAATCATAGATGGGATGCGTTTCATTTTTTTTAAGCTTAACGTCGCCGGGTTCAAACTCTACTCGAAAAAGTGGTTGGGGAATTTTTTCTCTATTTTTAATGTTTACTACATGTTTTACCTTGAAGCCTTTTTCTTCTAGGAATGTTTTGACCTCTTCTGGGTCCACACATGAGTCAATACCCTTAATCACTACCTGAAGACCTTTACTGCTTTTCAGTTGGTATGTATAAAAGTTTTTTTTCAGTGCTTCAAAGTTGTTTATTACTTTGCGAAAATCATTCTCATTATTGACTTGTATTTTAGTCTCGTTTATACTACCACGCTTGATAGCCGCTACGTAAAACGAATTTTCACCTATCACTGATATCAAACTCTTTATGAGCTCATTTGAATTTTGTTCCCTAAGATATATCGGGGGAGGCTTTGACGATTTTATGACGTTTGGAGCTTCAGAGGATTCATCCTCCAGAATTGCAAAACGATTTTGAGTATTTATTTTATCAAAAGTTGGTACTTTTGAGGCCGAAGCAACTGCTGCAGAGGTAGGGCTGCGTCCCCGTTTGAGCACTGTTATGTACCTGTCCATACCAACTTGTACTGTAGGTTTTTGAGACATTTTTCCTTGAGTTACTGAGTTGTCCATAGCGGCTGTTTTGGGGTTAACCGTATCATCACTTATTAAAGTTTTTTTTGGCTCTGCGGCAGCGCCTGCAGTTAACAAACTTGTTATTGTAATACGATCGACCGTATTTGTAAACAAAGAAGGTGAGAGGGAACGCGTTCGAGTAATAGGTTTAGCCGTTAGGTAATTGCTATCATCGATTCTTTTTTTTGTTTCTACTTTTGTTTCGTCGACACTCACTGTAACATAAGCATTACGTTCATTATGTTTAATTGTTTTTGCATTGTACGCATTCATAAGAGTTTTTTTTATTTATTTTACAGTTTGTTTAATTGTGCTCTTCTTGTTATTTGTTGTTAAAAACCCCGATAATAAAAAAGAAGAATAAACAAAAACAAGAAATGTTTTTGCTTAAAATGTATGTTTGTATGTTTATGTATGTATGTTCATACATACATTTTTTTATTAAATTATAACTTTTATTATTTTAATTATTGACGTTTATGTTCACAAATTAAAAATTATTTTTAAGCGTCCAATTCGCTGATATTATATTATTTATTTAATAAATAATATTATGATTTTATAACAACTTATTTAAGTATGTTAAAAGAAAACAAAAACCGTATGCCGAGTTAAAAATAAACACGTCTGCATTCAACGAGCACTGTGATGATTTTGTGCAATCTGAATAATAAATTATTCAAAAAGACAAGAAGTATAAAAGCAAAAATTTTCCCCCCTTTTTACCTTTAAAAATATACCCTATATTGGAATTTGATCCATATGTTATCCGTCTACCCAAATCAATTCAGCGGTTTAAACACGATTGAGCCACATATAAACAAACATTTAAACTTTCACATTTATAATATTAAGAGGATAGTAGGAATAGGATTTTTTAGTGGTTCGAAAATTCCAAATTAAAATATTTTTAAGGTGACATGAAAGTCTTTTACAAAATTAGAAAAAAAAGTCCTTATTAAAAGGTACTGACCATTTGAATTAAGTTTTTGATTGATTTTTATTCGTACATGTGCACGCAAATTTTAAGATCCTTGCGATCAAAAATGGCGACTTTATTAAAGAAATTAAGCGCTAAGAATTACTGATTTTGTAAAGTTTTTTGCGTCTCCTTTAAAAAAAAATATATCGCACACATAGTTCAAAAGTGATTTAACTCAAAAAAACTTCATTTTTCAGAAATCGAAAAAAAACTGTTTTTGACCTAAAAAAAATAGTTAAACACAAAACTTTTGACCATTTAGTAGAAAATCCATACAGGTGATGATCTAAAAAGATCTTTATACACTAGATCATGAACAATTTTTAGTTGTGTAATTTTTGATAATGTTTTATTTGCACAAGTTACCGAATTATTTTGAGTTATGTCACTATAGCTAAATTCTTTTCTAGTTTTGACACTTTTGCCAAATTCTAAACGGATGCAAATCGAATTAATATAAACACCAACAAAGATTTGTTTTATCAAAAGTTTCACAATTCGAATTAAGACTATTTAGCACTTAGCAGTAGAGATCTAATACCATCATATTTTCTGACACAACTAAAAATAAGTCACTTTTATGAATTGCAACTTTGTAGCAATTGAAACATAAAGAAAGACATAACAGTTTTTTCATAAAAGTTAACAACAAAAAAATACACTGATATTTTTTTTTTTTTTTTTTTGGGATAAACAAGTGTTTTGTGCATAGTTTAAGCATATAAACCCGAAAAATTTAAATTTTGAGTTGAGTCACTTTTGAACTACATAGGTGTGCGATATGTCCGGTTGCATTTAAGGTGACTATATAAAATATTATTTTTTATATTATTCTCTTTCGATAAAGAACTTAATGTTTGTAAAAGAAAGCAATAGGAAAGTTATATTTTTGATTCATATAGAAACAAAATAATTTTCTACTGCGCATGACGTCGCAAAAGACTGTTTTGCTTTCAAAACAAAGCACACGTTACACAAACCATCAACAACATAACGGACTCGTAATCTTGTTTATTTAATGTTTTTTTTATTAAGAATTTTGTTTTCACTGGCATGCCTAGGGGGCCTACCTCAGAAAGGGAATCCGCTCGTGTTCATATACGTTTTTCGGCTTTGTGGCGTTCAAGACATAAATTCCGGCATTTCTATAAAAACTTAAGAACAAATTAAATTACCTAACTTTTTGCAGAGCCTTAAAGCGACTTCGTATTCTTCTCGTAAGTCGACTACGCTATCGGGAAAATCTAAAAAACTAAAAAAAATCTTGCTGTACGTTTTGATTAAAATTGACGTATATAAAAAATATTTTTTCTCACCCGTGACCCGTCAAACTCACGTCACGTTCTCAGCTCTAAAATAAAGCTTTTTTTCGTGTTACCTGCGTGTTATCTTTTAAATACAACAACAATGTGGAATGTCTGGCACTTTATAGAAGCTGTTGTTTATATTTACAAACTAATAAACCGGTTTTATTTTTAAATTGTGTAGTCGAAAATCAAAAAAGTGCTTATAAATTAGTATTTGCGTTCGTCAAAAGTACGTGGCTAGTATTTTAAGTAAACAAATAAATTTTAGAAGGAAAATAGGTTTTAAATACATATACATATATTTTTTTAAGGATTATTGTTGAGAAAACTCTTCTAATGCGCCAAATAAGTTAAACGAGCAGTTTAAGAATAACAACAAGTTGTTTTTGTTTTTATTTATTTATTTTTGACATAAACATTAAAATAAAAATCATTCCAGACCAATATGAAATTCAATAATTTACCGTATTTAAAGCCGTTTTACGGTTTCACTCAAGTCTTACGTATTTTGACATTAATACATCTCTGATCTTATTATTGTTAGAAAATGCTAACACAGCGTTTACATTTGTCAGTACTCGCAAGACAGGAAGCATATACATATTAGTTGGCAAAACAATGTAAAAACAAAATAGCTGTAAAAGTGTTTATGTATTAGTGAAAAAGTTTGAATGAATTGCTACTGTCTTGCCAGTACTGGCAAATGTAAACGCCATGTAAAAAAAACAATTACAACTTACCATGACAGGGTTGTATTTTTTTTTTAAACACGTAAGAGTTGTGTGATAGTGTAAAGTAGCTATTAGTAACATATTTATTTACAGTTTAATTGCCCATATCAGGAGTGGTGAATAAAGGTATTCTAAGTTGGGTTCTCCATGTGAACCTTTTTAAAAATTTATCTAAGAACCCAAAACAATTTTTAACAATTTTTTAAAATATCAAAATTGGCATAGCATAGTCCGATAGAGAATAAAAAACTATAAGGGAACGTATATTTATTTTTTCGCTAAGGCCAAAAGAGTTCACCTACCGCGATGAAGTTTCGAAAATTTTTAGTTTTATTTTTGGTTAAGAAAAATTAATAATATGTTTATTTAAAACAAAAAATAGCTCAAGTATGAAATTTCATTAATATTTAGAGATGGTAAGAGATTTTTCCGCAAACCAAAACGTATTTTTAACCTTTTTTAACGAAAAAATATTAAAAATTTATAAAAAACACCGGATAAAATTATGAATATTCAATATTGCATTTTTTTTAGATAAACCAATTGGTGCGTGAACTTTTTTGAGAAAAATTACAAAAGATTATAATTTTCGTGGTTACTAGAACAGGGTTGACCTCATGGTACTATGCCAAAAAATTGGCTATACCCTAATGTACATACATACATAAGCTTGAATACTCTGAGTCCTTCAGTTATTCTAAATTGATTTAGCTATGTTAAAATTGAGCTAACTTCCGAAAAACTCAGCAGAAAAGAACAATTTGGGTGTCGTTCTCCTAAGCAGTTTTAAATTGAAATCCAGCAGAATCGGGTAAGTAGGAAAAGCATTATACATCCAAATGTGGACAAAAACTAAAAAAAATTGGTGGCGGAATGCAGCGATTGTCATTAAATTTCAACAAATTCATCAAAGTTATTTTTGGGAATACAAAATTTATTATTAATAAGATTTCTGTATGACGTGCTAAGTTCCCAATCTTTCATATTTGATAAATACACTGAGATTTATTGTTGAGGGAAAATTCGTTTTATATATCACCAAATCTCGTGAATATCGGTCCATGATATACCTAAGGCCCCATATAAAGACCACACTCGGAAATTAGCTACATATGCCTTTAACCGCAACAAGTATTGATATTGTGTTGAAATTTTGTTCGATAAAACAATTAAAATCACGCGCCTAACATAGATTTACTCGAAATCACAACACAAAATTTCGTGAAGATCGGGTCATGATTTATCATACGCCCCATATAAAATCCACTCTCGGAAAACACTTTACTATGATTTTAGCCGTCAAACTTAATAATATTGTTGTAAAATTTAGCCCATAAAAAGATAGTTCTATAATTTACTATAGGCTTATATAAAACACTTTTTAGAATCATCTAAATAAGTCTTAATTAAACCACAACAAATATAGGTATTGTGGTGAAATTTTGTTAAATAAAATAACTAGACCCAAGTCTCACATTTCACAAAATTTCCCTTAATTAATTCAAGCAAACATGAACTTATTCCGCTTTTTTTTATACAGAGAATAACAACAACGACTTTTAGGAAGTTTGTTAATAATTTTTTATGAAATAATTTTTCTTTTTATGATAGGGGATTGTTTCATAATAAAATAAGTCCCAAAATTTTGTAAATGAAATGCCGGGCGCAAGACTTTTCTACTCTGTGGCATAACAAACTCAGGCTTCGCTAACTTAAGCTTCTAAATTCGGGATTCTATATCGGGATTTGATAGCGCAAATTTCAGATTTCCAACTAATTTGTTAAAATAGTTTTGCTTCAACGCTTAAACTCAATTTTTTTTAAATTTGGCTACGCGATTTTATAAAAAAGAAATATTAATTAATATAATTCAATACTTAACCGGACGAGAATTTAATATATTTATTTGAAATTTGTAAATACTTCGTCAAGAACTGTCACTTTGCGCTCTTAATTTGTGTTCTCATTTTCTGTGCTTTGTGTACGCGAACGCAATTTAGTAAAATGCAGTAAAAAACTTTTGAGTTCTCGAACGCACCTAATAATGTACGAACCGTCAAGTTTGCTACTGTTCTGTTAGAAAAAGTTATCGCTATTGATTCCAAAGCCAAGCCATCGTGATGAGTATTATCAGCAAAATGTACAAGGGTCAATTTTCCACATAAAAAAATATATATTAGCGAGTATAACACCATAATTTTTAAAGATAACAAAAATGTATTGATAGTCTTAAATGATGGTACACAGGTAATCATAATTTAGAAAATATATTTATGTTAGCAAGTATCAGGGCTGTGAACTCGTTAAAAAAAATTCCAACTCGGTCTCCAACAGCTGAAATTTTTAATGTCCGACTTCTTTTCTAAATGTACAGTATACAGCAAAACTAAGGATACAGCAGAACTTTTTTTAAATTTTGTTAAGTATTTTTTTTAATTAAAAACAAATGCCAAAAAACTTATGTATAACGAAAAGAAGAATATTTTAGTTTTTTCTTATAAAGAAAAAAGAAACATTAAGGTCCTTAAGGCTCAGTTAGGCGAACGTTGCTGTACCGTATCTGCTAACAGCTGATTGATACAGTCAGCTGTTAGCTTTTTGTTATATGCAATCCAATACAAAACTTACCGAAATGTAATGTACCGTGGTTGCAACGTACCATTCTGTATAAAATAGAATTTCATACCGTTGTTACGTGACATTTGTAAAACAGTGATGGGCGGCTTGTATGTTATATTGAATGCTACGACTTAAATTTTTTTTTAATTTGCAAAAAAAATATGCCGCCAAAAAGTCGTGGATCATTCCTTTTTTTCTTTCTTTAGTTCTATTTTTATCCATACATGATCTAGAAACTAAATCCGCTAACATATTACAGTTACTACAAAATTGCATTTATATATATTCCAGAGCACCGTGTAAAATGCATCTAATTTGCAAAAAATAATATTATTTACATACAAAGATGATGTACTTGGTAAAAGAAGAAATTTGATGCCCATATTGCTATATTTAAATGAAGGGTTGCCACCCCATTGCATTTTTGTCAAAACGCGAACTAGCGCGAATTTCCAAATAAGCTGAAACACGTATTTAATTAAATCGACTAAAGATTAAAATATGTTAATTTGGCATTTTTATTACAAGCAACGCCGAACAAAAAATTCAAAAACCGTTTTTTTTACAGAAAAACCTTAAAAAAAAGGATATGGATGATCGTCCTTGGACAAATTGTATATACAGTTGGACGCGCCTTAAAAAAACCTTTCTTATGATACCCAATTTGTATATGTTGGTAAGAAAAACGATTCTCAAATTAACAAAACTTGCAAAAATAGACTCTTTTTAAAAATGGTCCAGCTCACGAGAGGTCAAAGCTGGAGCCGAAATATTTAAAATGGTATCTTAAAAAAGTCCAAGGTTAATTTTTAGGAGGGTACATTGAGCACGAATTTTGCTTCCATACATTTTGAGTCGCTCTAATATACATATATTTAGATGTATAAAATAATCAAATGCATATGCACATACAATGGAAATGTGAAATATATAAAAGGCTTTAAATGGTATCAAAACCTTGTTTGGTATATGCACATTTATAATATATGTTTGCTAAAAATATATATGCTGAAATACAAATTTTTTCATTGTAAACCTTTATTATAAATATTAAGTTATTAACATACACAAAATACTGTTTTAATATCATTTAAATCATTTGGTACTTTTTCTGCACAGCGGTCACCATTTAAACATTTTTGATTCCCATTACTTTGTGTATTGTTTTATGTATACTATTGCTTTTTGTTTATGTATGGGAAAACATATGACACGTTTTTAAACGTTCTATAAGTACACTAACGTGCTTACAGTACGGTGCGGAACATTACGGGTACAGCAACGTTTGCCTAACTGAGCCTTTATTATGTAAAACGCAACGCCAAAGAATTACATTGAAAGAAAAAAAAAAAGTCATGCGCATTTTCTAATTTTGTTGTTGCTTTCTACAGAAATTCACATTGCCTTTAAAATTTCAAACGCCACAAGTTATGAGGCAATGTAATTCTTTGGCGTTGCGTTTTATATAATCAGGGCCTTAATACATAAAAATAGAAAGAAACCTTTTTAATATTTTGAAGAGTAAGCAACCTTTGTTTTTTATTACAGTTTTTAAACGTTTTTTTTTTTATTAAATTTACCATAATTTTTTTGTTTCGGCATTAAGCTTATTCCATTTTTCTAAAAGAACTTCTTACAGTTGGAGTTTACCTCTGGTTCGTGTTTTTGCTCTTTTCTTTCTTAAATTTTACACATGAGGTCAATAGGATTATAATCTGGACTTTGGTGAGGGGTTACAAGCATATGTAAAGTGTTTTACTGAAGCCACATTTTTACATTGTGGTCTGTATTCTTTAGTTCGTTATCTTTTTGGAAATAGTGACGACCAGTTACACAGAAAAACAATTTTTTTCCATTAAAAGACTTGTTATAATAATTAATAAATTTACCGTTGTTGATATAAGTAAACGTTTAATTGACTAGATTAAATTTTTAATTAAAAGTGATTTTTTTTTTTATTAATGGCTTAATTAAAAAAAAAAATTGGCGAAATTTTTTTTTGTTTTGTAACAAAGTTTTGTTCCACTCTTGGAGATACTTTTTTTTAAAACACCTAGCTTTAAGCTATGTTCACATTATGTGTATTTGTCATGTGGAATGTCACTTTTCTACCCACATGTGATTTCATGTGTATGTCAAAATATAAGTTTTACATAAGGTTTATAATTTACATGTTCACATGTTGGTATGTAACGTACATTTGACATAACCTATCAAAAATAAAAAAAATAAAAACATTTTTAATAATTAATTTGTGTATTTTTATCTGTTTTATTATTAATTTACTATTATAATATATATGTATTGCAATTTCAAATTAATTTTTGCCGCCGCAAACAATTTTGTTAATAAAAAACAGCTGATGTCAGATGTTTTGCCACTTGAAAATAGAACTCGTTCTAAATCAAAAATGTCAAGTGTACTGTACACAGAGAAATAACACATGATATTGTTGAAGGGGTTCAGACGATATGTACAAATTTAACATGTGAAAAAGTGACAATCCACATGACAAATACACATAATGTGCACATAGCTTAAGTTAACATATGTTTATAGTACTTTTAATAAATATGTACAAGTTTTCTAAAGGTGCTTTAACACAGTGTACTTGTAGTGTAAAATTTTTCAATTAGAAAAATAACAACAGCTATGTAGAAAACAATTTCGCACTAACTCTTGCACTTCGCACTACTCATTAGCAAGTGCACAAAAAATCTCATAAAATAAAGCGGTTTTATCTAAAAAAAATACCAAAAAGACCAACTATTAATGCAATCATCAACCGTGAATTTTTTTTGTGCAGCAAGCAAAAACTAGACAGACATTTTTTTAATTTTGAATCGAGAAAGTACTCGATTACGACTGCCAGAATCTGGCCCCTGGTCACCGAACATAAGTATTTGTGGTCATATGAAAGAGCAGCTTAAGTCGGTATGACACAAAATTGAGGTATCACAATGTACTAGCTAAGGCTTGGTTATGTAAAATAAAACAAGTTTTTATAACGGATTTTCTATAAAAAAATTATTTGTATTTGTGGTCATATGAAAGAGCAGCTTAAGTCGGTATGACACAAAATTGAGGTATCACAATGTACTAGCTAAGGCTTGGTTATGTAAAATAAAACAAGTTTTTATAACGGATTTTCTATAAAAAAATTACTCGAATAAAATTTCAATCTGCATATCTGCAAACTACAATATTCGACATAAGCTACTGTTCCATATTTGCACTGATATAATCTAATATTTTACAACTACATAGAAGAAAATTCAAGTTTGAAAAACAAAATATTATGAATCGTTTAAAATAAATTAAAATAAAAATAAATGGAATAAACAAAATCATACGATTTGACATTTATAATGTTTTTGATTGTGTGTTGTTATCAGTTAATATTTATAGTCTTTTTTTACCGTTATGCTTAAATATATACATATGTACTTGCTCTTACATCAAAAGCACGGACGGTTCTAGTAATTTTTTTTTTTTGCATCTTTTATATATTTTATATTAACAGTTAGCGTTTTTAACTTTTTAACTACTTAGATCACCAAAATCAATAAATAAAAGGCTCGAACGGCGAGTTTAAGTATGTATATACAAATGTACATCTTGGAAATAATCAGGGACCGTTACAGTTTTTAATTTTTCCGAGCAAAAATAAAAGTTATTCTCTAAAGAAATGTAGGTACATATGTGTTACAATAATTTAGTTCATTTTGAATATTTATTTAAATGTGCATAAGAAATCCCAATGACGATCACACGTTTAAATAAATATTTCAAGTCAACTAAATTATTATAACACATACCTACATTTCAGTATATAGTAACTTTTATTTTTGCTCGAAAAAATAAAAATCAAAAAACAACTGTTATTTTTGTTCAAACAAATAAAAATCGAAAAATAACTGTTATTTTGTTCAAAAAATAAAAATCGAAAAATAACTATTATTTTTGATCAAAAAAATAAAAAATAACTGTTATTTTTGTTCAAAAAATAAAAATCTAAAAAATAATCGTTATTTTCGGTCCCTGGAAATAATACTTTAACATTACAAAAATATTGGTCTTTTTCATCGAAGATCAAAGATAAATAAAAGATCTATTTATGTTAATGCTCCGAAACCCAAATCGGAATATTAAAAGCCAAGCAATCCAACGTACAAAATCAACATCGAAGAAAGAATCCATTACCCTCTAACAAGGAAAATGATTGACTGAAATGGGCAACGTTATTATGACAAAAACTAATATTTCACGTTAATAACAGGTTAATTAAACGAATTTCCTATGGAAATCTGATTAATAAACCTCTTATAAATCAGTAATATTTTTTATGAATATGGGGGTAAGTATATAGTAAATTTAAAAGTATATTTTTTTTTAGTAAAAATTCGCTGAGTAAATTATACGACGAAGCACAAAAACGTCGAATCAAAAGGCAACAAACACAGATGGCGCATTCCGCTTTTTATCAAATTCTACTGCACATGATTTCAAAATGACAAGAGCAAGAACAACCGGCATTCAATTTTTTTTTTTTTTTAACAAAGCACAATCAAGGCGAATAGACGAGAAGGTGAGGTCAACTCTACAACAACACTACTTCTGTGGTCTGATTGTCAAAAATATAGCTATTAAAAAAGGTTTGTTTCCATAAAAAACTAGTTTGTATACAAACTTTGACAAGTCGATCACCGAAAAAAATATCATATGTTGACCTTCTAGTGAATTCGCCTTGAGCACAATTGTCTTTGTCTACGTCACATAAAAGACAGTATAACCCGGTAAATTACCCCACGGTTAAATGCCTTTCACGGTTATTTACTTTGAGTTTTAAATCCCCGTACGCTTAATTACCCAATTCGGGTAATTGCCTTAAAAATTAAACTCCCAAAACAAAATTACACCTAAATTTCATTCGTTTTATTGCCTCAGTACTATTTGACAAAAACATAGCAACAGCTTTACATGTTAATAAAAAATAAAATATGCACAATTCCACAATTTAATATTTACACTAAAATAAACTTTATTCTGGACTCACGAAATAAAGAAATGTTATGAGGCTAAGATTCATAAAACAGTTATTTGTGCTGAATATTATCTAGAATGCAAGAAAATGTAGCTAAATTTTAAATTATATTAACATTTAAAAGGATAACATAGCTTGAATATTTTAGGGATTGATATTTAAATAGAAGCTGTATGTTTAAATGTGAGCCTATTTAAACGGATAAATATATTGCTTCTGCCTTCGTTGGTCGCACAAGAAAAACCATGCAATTGCATATTTACGGTTTCCCTGATCATAAGTTTGTATCCCATTGTTTTTTATTGTCTCTTTAGATTTACCTGACACATGTAAAAATTCCTGTCTTAATTTTTTTTCATAAATCAAAGTTAAGGTATCTTGTAAATAAATACGTTTAATTACCTCACTGAGGTAGTTAAGCGTATTCGTTTAAATGCTTACCCCGTATAATTACCCAAAAATATTGGCATTTTTCGCGAGGTAATTATCCGTGGAGTTGTAACAAGCCTGTGCAATGCGTAATCTTGTTTATTTGATTTACGATGACGAATAGTGTTGACATAACTGTTTGGTAAGAATATTCCAAAACTTCGAAAAAATCTGTTAAAAGAAGAACATATGCTAAAAAAAAACTGCTAAAATAACACCTAAAATTTTTAATACCTATTTTATCAATAGCAAAATCACAACTAAAACCTATTTTTATAGCTATTTTGTATATTTATTTTAAATGCTTTAAAATTAAAATAAAAAATAATTAATTAAATGGTTAGCTGGTACTGATTTGTTAGTCGTTCGCGGCCGTATGAAATAAAAATTAATCTATTATTCAGTGGTATCCCGGTTTAACGTATACTCAGTTTAACGAATTCGCGACTTAACGTACGGCCATATTTTTTCCATTGAGTACCTTATATTACGAACAAACAGCAAATTTTTGTACTCTATAAAACGAATTTTTAAAAAAAATTTTTAAAACAAAATAGAATGAATGCAAACATATTTTCATCCATTCTCTTTTCTTTTTGTACATATGTTTACCATATTTTAAGAGCGATTTTACTGAAAACAACGAGTTAAAGAAGTATTTTTTTTTCTTACAAAGAAAGCAAAGAAAATACCTGCTCTCCAAAATAAAAATTTGTACGTTACAAATTCATTTTTACTTTTGTTTACAAAACAAATGTTTGTTTTCTGTTTCAAATTTTACGTCATTTTTGTGAAGTTTTTGTAAAATTCAATGCTCGATTAAAGCAATTCGAAAACAGACAAATATAAAGTATTATTTTAAATAACTTAAATATGTTTTACATTTTTTAAGTTCATTATTATTAGTTTTGTTTTCCACTATCTCTTTTGTTTGTGTTATGAATAGAAATAAACGAATTTTCTTTGTTTTATTAAAATATTATTGTTTTATTAATAAAAATGTATTACAAAAAACTTCGGGATTTAACGAATTTTTCGATATAACGAAAGGGCCTGACAATATATAATTCGTTAAGCCGGGATACCACTGTATTTTCATGTATATTCGCGGCTAAAAATTCGTCGTTCGTCTTAGTTGTGTTCCTAGCTTATTATGTATATAAAAGTCGCTTGGCAACTTTGCTTTCAAAAATGTTTAGCATCTCTTTCAATTAAATAAGCTTTTCTTTTCTATGCAAATGTTAATAAAAGTTTAATAGGAAAAAGCTTTTTTTATAATTTATAGTATTTATAAAATGTATGTATACAAACTTAACATGGTCCTGTGGCGCAATGGATAACGCGTCTGACTACGGATCAGAAGATTCCAGGTTCGACTCCTGGCAGGATCGAAGTTTTTTTTTTTCTACTAATTATTTATAAAAAATAAAATTTTTTTTTAATTTCAAATCTTTAATGATCAAGTTCATCTTAGTTGAACCATACCAAAATAGTAAAAGTTAAAAAGTAAGTTCAATGAATTTAATAAACAAAATTGATTTATTGCAGACATTGATCATAAATTTTTAAAATTGTGTGTCAATTTATATTTTCCAGCAAGTAATTAACAAACCTATTTTATTAGGTTAGCTCAAGAAAAATGTATGAAAATTGGTTATAAGTATACTAACATATACTTATGTATGTAGGTGGTATATTATCTATATGAAATTTTAAAGAATTGAAAATTAAGAAAACAAAATTTTAGTAAAATTATAGGACTTTCTTGAAATTTAATTGACTGGTTTGACAACTAAAGACTTGCCTATTATGTACACATAAGTATGTATCTTTATATTTTTTAATGTACCTATGAAGTATGTTTTTTTGTGTTGTATGGCCTTTTGCATTTTCTACGACTTGTAAATTGGAAATATTTTTTTTTGCTAAATTATGCATAATAGAGAGTTTATAAATAAAAAAATATTTTTATTCGATTACATATTTGTGTGGCCAATCTGCGTATTTAAGCTTATGAAATGTGTGTTTATTTTAATAAAAACGTGATCGAATTTGCATTTAATATTAATGGATCTGATAACGTATTTTTGTAAAAACAATTAAGATTTCTTGAGTTTATGTGTTTAGTAAGTACATATTTTATTTTGATTAAAAGTGTAAACATTACAGTGGGGTAGGATAAATCTACTTACTAAAATTTGTATTATAAAAAACGTAATTTTAGTAACAATTTTTCGGCCATGTTCTGAAAGTCGAAATCACTTGAAATTGAAATGGTTGAAGATTTTAAATTGAATTTTTGTAAAAATGAAAGCAGCTTTATCTGATTTCAAAAGTAGCTAAGGTCTTCAAAGTGGTCCTCAAAG
Organism: Pollenia griseotomentosa; assembly: GCA_963931875.1. Lineage (NCBI taxonomy): Eukaryota > Metazoa > Arthropoda > Insecta > Diptera > Polleniidae > Pollenia > Pollenia griseotomentosa. The sequence goes on from OZ007564.1 coordinate 147,721,883, forward strand.
GAAATATTTTAATGAACTTTGAACACGGGAGAGTTTTCAAAATTTGTTCGATTTCAATTTCACGTGATTTCGGATTCTAGAACATGGCCGTAAGTATTTATGTACAGTTAAACCGAAAATATGCAAAAAATAAAAAAAAATTATATGCATTAAATATGCAGTAAAAACTTAAAAATATGTCCTAAAAATTGTTCGAAATATGCCTTTAATTTTTTTATAACATTTGCCTATTAAAAATCTGTCAACAATTTTAGTCGGTAAAGGCGCCACACACCATGCACCACAGAATGCTTACAAAAGTAGAAAGTAAACCTACTTTTCGCATTCAACGCCTTAATGCATCATACGCATTTGTGCATGTTACTTGTTACCAGAGCTGCCGGTTTTGGTTATTTCTAACCAAAATTGGTTATATTTTTTTTCAATGTGGAGATGTGAATATTTTTTTTCATTTTGGTTACTTTTTCTAAAACCATAATAATTACGAACAATTATTTACGAGCTCGAATAATTTGTACGGTGTACTACGATTTTTTCATTATTTGTTACCAATTAACGGAAGTTTTTTATAATCCCTTTTAAAACAGCAACCAAATAATTTTTTTAAGATTTTTGCTAAGAATATATTGCCATTTGTGATTTTTATATTTAAAACGCCATAATCTGAAATCGTAAACAAATGAAGTTTTAATCAATGGAGATTTTCAATTATTTTTTTTTTAAATCAGCGTAGTTTTTCTTGATTTTAAGAAAATAACTGAAAAATTACACAAAAGTCTTTTTAGTGTTTTTAAAAACTTGAAAATAAGTTTAAGGTTCTGAATTTAGGTTATTTCCAGAAGTATATTTACATATATACATATTTGAAAATACATGTAGGAATTTGTAAGATTTTTTAAAATTACATTGATTTGTCGGTATGGATATTTATTTAATGTTTTTTTAGATAATTATTTGGTAAAAAAAAACTTTTGACTGTCAGTCATATACTTTTTCCCCAATGAATGTATGTTATGATATATTAAACATTTTTTTATAATAAGAATTATAAATTTGAAATAAAATTTACACAAAAGAGAAAAAAGTTTTTATAATATTTTAGATATATGTAAATTAGAAAATATTTACATAAAATGCATTTCGCATATCGCCAATCGTTTTAAAATTCGCCAAAATAATCGCCAAACGTAAATTTCCATCGACAAAAGGATTAAGAAATCGCCACATTTGACAGTCCTGCCAATAACAGCTAAAAAGCGGAAAACTATTATCCATTTTTGTTATTTATAACTGGCATATTAAAAAATATTAAATATATATTTTTTTATATATATTCCCCTAATACTACATTTACACCTACGCAAAATCTAGTACTTACGAGATTTCGAGCCAAATCTAGTTGTTTTTGACTAGATTTCACATACAAAACAAAATCTACTTCGTGACAAGATTTCGACGAAATCTACTCAAAATCTAGTAGTACTTAATGATGCAACTATGGTTTTTACAATATAGCACTAAAAAATATTTCCCTGCACAAGAAAAAATGACATTTAAAAAAAAAAACAAAACAAAAATTGTTAAAAAAAATATTAAAAATTTTTATAAAAATTGTAAAAAAATTAAAAACACGAATAATATTGATAAAATAAATATCGTTGATTATTAAAAAAAGGTAATGCAAATTTTTTTATGTATATTTCTTTTTGTGTTTGTGTGTGTAACGAAAAAACTTTAAGTCAGCTGTTGTGTTATAAAAACAAAATCTCGCTAATGTCAAAAAAGTACAATGTAAACGCACTAGATTTCGAAGAAGATTTTAAATCAAATCTACAAGATTTCGGCCTAATGTAAATGTAGTATAACACCCACTGGAGCATAGGGCGCCAAAAAATAAAAAAAAAATTTTTACAAAAAAAGTCTCAAATAAATAAAAACTTTTAACTAAGTTTTACGTTATTTTTTTAATATGAAAAAGAATTACATTTCTTGTTTTGTTTTTTTTGATTTATAATTATTGTTTTACTTTAAAGTGCAAATAACCTTTGTGTTACAATGTATTACAATGATTTTAATGATTTTCTCAATTAATAAAAAGCATTTTAAATTTGGTTATATTTTTTTACATTTAGTAACTTTTTCAAAAATTTTGATTGTAAAAATGGTATTAGTTGTGGCAGCACTGCTTGTTACATACAGAGATTCTACTTTTTTGACAACTACGTATGCTTAAGTTGGCTGAAGCAGCTTTGAGAATACATGTAAATCAAACCATATTATACTTAAGGCAACTTTTTGTTAAGTTTTATGAATTTGTCATTTGCTTAAGCAAAGTCCGAAACCGATCGCACTTTCCGTAAGGAATCAAATGTATTTTTTATTTGTTTTTGTGTTTTTAAATGCATTTGAAAGGCTTTTTGTTAATTTTTGACAGAAGCTAATGTTTATGATAGTTGGGCCTTAAGACAAATCGTTTCTTCTAAAATAGATAATCCTTCATAACAAATTTCGATCTACCAAGTAAAATTACGATTTGGTTTAAAGATTGATATATGACTATTGACTTCCAGCTGTCGTCAATGGCGGCGAGTGTTAAACGGCAAAGATCTCTGAGGAATTAGTTTGGTTACTGTCCTTGAACGTGAGATCAATACCAGCGTCAGTCAAGAATGAAAAATGATCAATAAATTTTAATTAATTTTATGTTAAATTATTAAAAATTTTGATTAAAAACCATAAATAAACAGTTCAATAAAAAAACAACAATATTAATTATTGTTAAATCACACAAATAGAAATAAACGACAAAAGCAGTTTGACAATTTTTAATATTCCCACAAACTTTTCATTCTTTTTTTTATATGTTTGTGTGGTTTATTTTGCTCTTAAGTCTTTGCAACAATTCATTTTTTCTTCTTCTTTGATTACTAAGATAATTTTAGGGAAACCCCAATTTTTAAGAACTAAACATTTTCAAAATATTTTTCAATAAATTAAACTTAAATTTTTAAAACGAATAGCCTACAAGTCTTAGTAAATTTTACGTGTATAGAGATCAGGGTGCTTGTTCTGGCTGTCGTGATCGAATACTTTTTCGATTCGAAAAAAAATTTTATTTCAGTCGATAATGAACGAATTGAAAATATTTTTTTAAGTGTTGTGAAAACTTTAATAAATGCTTTACCACACTGAAAAAATAATTTCGATTCGTTCAGTATCGACAGAAAAAATTAAAAAAAATAAATTGTTTTCGAATCGAAAAAGTATTAGCCCCAGATATAAGAACATTTGTTATTTCCGAAGAAAATTCCTTACTTTCTGCAATAATTTTCTAGGCATTTGGAGCATATTCTGGCAGTTTTGGTTTTCAATACGAGTTTCTTTTCTTTTGTGATGCCTTCAAATTTATCAACCTGCCTATGAAAGTTTTAAAATCCAGAAAAGTGCCACTATTTTAAATATCTATTTGATTAATCAGTCCCACTGCAATTTTAATTATTTTAAGTAAAAGCATGTCTTTAATACATACTATATAAATAAAATCGATTTTCAATTAAAATCTCCATTTTAATACATAAAACAATCAAAAACACACAAAATCAATTTAACACGATCACAATTTTTCAACAAACTATTAAATTAACAGAAATGCTAAAAGTTAACATAATGCTGTAAACTTAAACATGATAGATGTTATCAGTTTCCCAGCGGGAAAACTCAGAATACCTTCTTACTTCAGGCCTTTTTAAAGGCCTGCTTAAAAGATTTTTTGATTCAATTACTATTCTTATCTTACTGCTAAAGAAGGCCTCATAGAAGGCCTCGGCTCTTTCGTATAAAAGATAAGATACACCTTCCACACTCGCTTCTATGAGAAGGGAGTAGAGAAGGAGTAACATTTTTTGTATTGTTCTTTTTTTTTGCACAAGCACAAGCAAAAGCAAAATCAATTTTTTTTTGGTCCCGTTACCCCTCTTATGTACCTGCTGAAGAAGGGAGAGCGGAAGGCCTTCTCCGCAATGACAACGTGTGTAAAAAAGATATGAGTATGGAATGGAACAAGAAGGCCTTGTACATCCAAAAGATGGGGTACAGAGGCCTTCTAGAAGGCCTCCATACTCCTTCTTTTTCCCGCTGGGTTGTTTTTAATTTAACATAAAACCCGTTACACTTGGCAATCACTACAATAACTAAAATCAGGGATGGAAATTGAATTTTCTAATTGTGAACCAACTTTTAAAACAAAATGTTCCACTTGGACAATGACGGTACCTTTTTTTATTTTTTTGAAGTTGCGTGAATTATTTGGTACTTAGTAAATACATATATTGCGGTATCTAGAAAGCCCACTTTCTAGATGTAAAATAGATAGATTTTTTTCCATATATTTTAAAATATTTAGAAACAAACCGCATTATTTTAAGGAAAACTGACAAATACGATGTTATTAGTTATATTATATCGGCTAGAGCTCGATAAACGCCTTTTATATTTTCATATAAATTTCATGTTATTTATATACATACTTACTTTAATTGTCTAGCATATTATTTAGTATGTACAATAACAATAACTATATACAATTCATCTTAAAACACAAACAGTTTTAAGAAACATATTAGGTTAACATTAATATTTACAAATAGAAACTGGGAATTATCTCCTTTCGTAGGTTACTTTATATTATATTCAACATTTTTTATTTTTCGAATTTATTCTATGAGTTACATTTCAGTTATGTATTTTATAAAGCTTTTTTGTAATAGTTCTATTCCTTAAATTTTTAGGAATGACTTTTTATACACTACTAGACTATTATATTGTATTTTCTTGTTACATTTTACCTTAGCTATCCATTGGATAGCAATGAAGTATATTGTATGTACAGAAAAATTTACAAATATTAGACACCAGCATAAAAAGTCATTCCTAAAAATTTAAGGAATAGAACTATTACAAAAAAGCTTTATAAAATACATAACTGAAATGTAACTCATAGAATAAATTCGAAAAATAAAAAATGTTGAACATTAATATTTACATTCAAAATTTTTAAACTAGGTTATAACAATAAACTAGTTTCAAAATTATACCGTTTACATTTCTAATTTTAATATTTTACAAGATTATTCTTGACCATTGATAAAACAAAAGTTTCCGCTTTTAATGTATTCTTGCCCTTAGATTTTGTTTTCATTAAATTTTCATACTTCATAGATTATATTAAACAGCAAATAATTTATATTTTTGTAGTTCTATTTATATATTTCTATATTTTATAGTTCTAGTATTTTTAAAACAATTTTAAATTTAAAGCTAAGTTAAACTAGAAATGTTATGCTAAGTTCACACTTAGGTTTTTAAACGCGTTTAAGCAAAATGTTGATTTAGCTAATCAAAGCCGTTCACATTACATTTGAGATGATTAAGATGACAGATGCTTAAGAAAAAAACACACAACAAACACACAAAAAAACAACAAACAAATTTATATTTCTTTAAAGTATTAAAAATGGATAAAAATACTTTTATAAAGTTATTAGAAGATTATTTTAATCATTTTAATGATGAAATTGTGAAAATTTATGAATTATTTAAAAAAAAAAATAAAAACATGAAGCAGAAATCCTGGCCGGTTGTACACGATCATGTTGGCGAATCTACATTTGAGGTATGTTCAGTGGATTCTATGTGATTTATGAAGTGATTTAGTTGTAATCATGTCAGTTTGAAGTGATTAACAAATCACTTCAATGTATGGGTAATCATCTCGATTTTGAAGTGATTAGAGCTTAATCACGTTCGAACTGCTTAAACGCGTTTAAGAAGCCAAATGTGAACATACTATTAGACAAGTGTAGAAAACTCAGAGCTGGATAAAGCAATAAGCTTATGATTTGTATAGAAAACCTGACTGCTTTCCTTAACGCATATTGCTTTGCAGTGCAACAACGTCACGTGTGTATTCCCAAACGCAACCGTACTAACTTTGAGAAAGTAAGCCATTTTTAACGTAATTTTTTTCGCAGTTGATATTCAAATAAACGCAACTAGCTTATAATGCCTTTGCAAAATTTTAAATGACATACGACGACAAGATTTACATGAGCACCTGCCATATGGCCTTATCTCATAGTGGATCTTAACTGGGTAATAAATAATGCGTTTACCATCCGCCCCCAGAGTGTGAGGGAGCACATCCAGCTAGCAATTATAATGCATAGTCTGGCCAGATTATACACTCGCTCCTTGTTTATTAACTGGAGCTATTTAACCTCCACTGCTTTTGGAAATATGCTAGTAGAATATGTTGAGCAGCAACAGCATCTACTGATGATACTTTCTCAGAAGCAAATCTCCCAGAAATGGTGAAAAATCAGCTCTTAAGTGGAATTATTGGTATCTCCCTTCCTACGTGATCCCGGGAAAAATATATTTTCCACAATCTTCCCGAAGAAAAGATAGCGTTTCCCGCAAGAGGCATGCTTATTGAGGCCTTAAGCAATTGTCAGTCCGCTGTCAACTCAAAAAGGGTTTCTAACTCCTGTGGTACTAAATCGGACATGTGTTCAGCTGCGATCTGAACAGATCGTACAACTCCATTGAAACCGGTAAATTTTTAATTTTTGCCGAATCCCAGGTATTGGGTGCAATGACGCATGACAATGCATTTGGTCTGCAGTATTGTAAAGTGATTAAAATACTGCTTTAACGTTGTATACACACGTTTAGGAGGGCAGCTCATGTTATAAGCGAGAGAATGAACTTGTAAACCACATATAACCTGTAAATGGCTCAGGTGTTAATGGGATAATAATTCCGTAATTAATAATTTTGCTCATTTTTTTAATTGGTTTACTTTGTTTTAAATTTTTGTTGATTGAAATATTTTCAAAAAATAAATTCTTAAATATGTACATCATATTGAAATACATAAAACATTAGGTAGTGCCAAGCCATGAAGGATACTACTAACGGATTTAAAAACGCAAAAAATGGCCGGGGCCGCTCCTGAGAAATCTGGGACCAACCATAGGAACTAGCCAGTGCAAAATAATTTACTGTACGACGCACAGTAGGAAATTTTACGAGAAGGCGGTCAAAATTCCATAACTTTTGACTGGATCGGTATTTTTTTATTTTTTGTTCGATAGGTGCGATGTTAGGCTTTCATTTGCGCTATAAAACGTAAAATTCGACTGATAGGAGCAAAAGTTATGTGGAGTTCAAAATGCATTTTCATTTTTTTTTTCAGTTTCGGTGTAAAAGTTGAATATTTCAAATATGATTTTTTTATAATTTATCATTATTTCTCTTGAATTTTACAACTGATACTTATTTTTTATTGTCGAACTTAGATCCTGTCAGAAAATGCCAATATTTGGCCCCTGCAAATTTTTTGGTCCCAATATTCATAGGTGCCAAAGGTTGGCTTTTTTCGGACAAGACGAGTTGTTATAAGGATAAAACTGAAAAGGAATATTTTGAAAAATGCCCAAATAGCATTCTTGGCTATCGATAACATTTTAGGTAATTCAACTTTTATTTTTGGTTTGAGATGTATGTGTATTTTATTTTTATAAAGGGTGTTTTTTTAAGCTAGATAGAACTTTAAATTGTAAAAAGTAACACAAAAAATTAAATTTTGATGAAATATTTTTTTTTATCATTTCAGTATACTCTGACAAATCATCATTGAACAACGCTACGAAATTATCCAAATTAACTTTGAAAATCAGTCGTCGATTCGCGCAACTTATAGACGACGAATTGTGTTCAGCGATGAGGCGCATTTTTGGCTTAACGGGTTTGTTAATAAGCAAAATTGCCGCATATGGAGCGAGACCAATCCACAAGAGACCCTACAGACTCCATTACATCCAGAAAAATGCACCGTTTGGTGCGGTTTTCACGCTGGTGGCATCATCGGACCTTATTTCTTTAAAAATGAGGCCGGAGCTCGCGTTACGGTCAATGTAGATCGTTACCGCACCATGATCAATGATTTTTTGTTTGAAAATATGGATGACATTGATCCGGAGGAGATGTGGTTTCAACAGGATGGCGCTACGTGCCATACGGCGAACGCAACCATCGACTTATTGAAATCAAAATTTGGCGATAAGTTGATTTCGAGAAATGGACCTGTCAATTGGCCTCCAAGGTCGTGCGATTTGACACCTCTCGATTATTTCCTGTGGGGCTACGTGAAGTCACTGGTTTATGCTGATAAACCAGCAACAATTGACGCCTTGGAGCAGTGCTCGAAAAAGTGGCCCAAAATTGGACGTCCAGAATGCGCTTCGTCAAGAACAGCCGCGGTGCCCATATGCCCGAAATCATTTTCAAATGTTAATGTCACGTATTGATCTTTCGAATAAAAAAAAAATTTTGATTACAATTTAATTTTTTGTGTTATTTTTCACAATTTCAAGTTCTATCGGGCTTATAAAAACACCCTGTATATTAATACAAATGTATAATTAAATCAAAAACAAATTATAATCTATAAACAATTTTAAATTAAACAATATTAGTAAAAATTTCTTCTAAATAGCTTTGGGTTTCATTTTCCAGAAGTTGTTTAGCTTCTTCGATTGAGGTTGATTTCCATTTTTGTCGAATATGGATATATGGATCTGATGTGCACAACAAAATAGTAATAAGATCTTCATTAGTACAACATCTGGACATTTATCTTGTGTTATGCTCGCTGAAGAATCTGTAGTCTTTGTTCCTTTTTTCTTGCGCTTCTTCAGATAGATCTCCAATTGGTAGCATATTGTGTTGAACTATTTTTTCCTCATGGTATAAAATTTTATGAACTGTGGTTGGCATATGTCTCCAAGAGTATTTTTTGTTATAAAGAAATGCTGTTTCATTTGCATACTGGCCAAATTTTTTTGCATTTATCTTTCTGCTACATGATATAACTTGAAAAATGATCTGGAATCGTCTTATTAATTCAAAATGTACTCCTGTGATAGATGCTGCAGTTTCTAGATCGGAAAACAATCTCCTTGTTTTGGCTGATCGATTATAAGGCCTAGGTGAAGGCATTTTTTGAATTTGTTTTTTTGTTTGCTTCCTTTTTTCCACATTTTCTTTGTTTTTTCTCACTGTTTCGCCTAACGGGCCTAATTCCAAATCATAACCCAATTTAAGAATATGCTCCATAAAACGAATTCTGGTATGAAGAGGGGACATTCCAAATTCGTATGCTTCATTGAAACTATTGTCTTGTGATGGGGGTTGGTTTAATTGACTTGATGTCTTTTGGCATATGGTACAGCTTGACTAAGACTTTGTTTCGGTTAATGGTTGTGCAACTTTTCCATCGATCATTGTAAAACTAATTTCAATGCATTGGTCATCAGATTTAAATATTGCCGGTTGAAGTTCTTTAATTTGATCTTTTATTTTTCGAACTTCTTCAGTTATGACATCTTTAGTTTCCTTTTTGTAAACAAACTTTATTGGTCTGCAATACTTTGTTGAAGAGGGAATTTCATTTTTCCATACATCCATTTCTGTAACTCTACTGGTTGACGGCTCTAAGCCAATATAAGTTTTTCTTAAACGTCATGGAACTAAAGATACCATGAATAAGTTAGCATCAGATGAATTTTCTGAATTACATTGCTTGTATTGTTTCTGACCAGAGCTTCCATCACATCCCCATTTAGAAAATAAAGTGATGCTGCAATTTTTAAGTTTTTTTAAACAGTCAGCATCAAGTGTATTTAATAATCGTTCTGCAGTGTGTTCGAGAAGAGCCTGCAATTTTACTTCTGCTGAACTTGAAGTTACACTAATAGCCGTTTGTGAAAGTAAGCACTCTTTGACAGAAACTAAATCTCGATATGCTGGAAAGATTCCACAATTTTTTTCATTGGTTCGCTTTCGCAGTTCTGTATACTGATTTTTTGTCAGTTTTAAATCCAAAAATAGTGCAAATGCTTCTTCTGGAGTAAATTTCATTTCTTCAGTTGGTGTAGGCATACTTTTTAAAATCCTCTTTGTGCGTTTAGGGCTCGCTTCCACTATTTTTTCAATTATTGCAATTTTTGTTTTCTTATTTTGCGTTGGTTGAATTTGATGCAGAAATGAATCCTTTGTCATAATTTTCACGTAAAATATAACTGCGTGCTAGTTTTTTTTACCATTTACCTGCTCTTCCATTTTTATACCCTTCACCGAAGGTAAGAGGGTATATATAACTTTGTCATTCCGTTTGTATGTTCCAAAATATTGATCCTACACCCTATAAAGTATATATATTCTGGGTCCTTATGGAAAGCGAAGTATGACCTATGGTTACGCCTTATATATCAAAAGATCGGAAATTTTTAATAAAAAATATTTTCTGAAAAACTCGGGAAAATCGGTTCAGATTCGAAAAAGTTATGACCAAAATTAAATTTTTTTTTTTTAAATACACATTTTCGGAACCCATAGGTCTTTCTGAGTCCAAGTTTTATCACCAAAGTAAATGGAAAATTTATTCCTTAAAACATCGGTATATAAATCTGTCAAATCGGTTAATAAATGGCTGAGTTATGTCCAAAGTACTGAAATCCAAAAAAAAGTCTTTTTATACCCTTCACCGAAGGTAAGAGGGTATATATAACTTTGTCATTCCGTTTGTATGTTCCAAAATATTGATCCTACACCCTATAAAGTATATATATTCTGGGTCCTTATGGAAAGCGAAGTTGATTTAACGATGTCCGTTTGCTCCCCCCCCCTCACACATTTGTTTATATATACTAGCATAATGCTCAATATGATTTTCGTTATCAGCCTTCTTTATTATTTCATCTATTTAACGAAATAATTTTAACAAATAGAAACTAGGAATTTTTGTTTCGTTTTGCTTCTTAAAAACTCTCCAACAAAGATAAATCTACGCTATGACAACAGTGCCTATACAAAAGGAAACCAAACAAACACACATACATGGTACAAACTATTTTGGTGAATATAGGCCAGCTATTATGGTTCACAACTCAAATATGTGGTTGATTTATAATTTTGGTATTATGGTTTACAACTTTGCTTATTGTGATGAACTAAAACATCAAAAATAATTATAACTCAACTGTGTTGAGTTGTGAACTGTAAACTGATCATATTTTTTTAATTTTTTTGTGTTCTGAAACGATTTAAAAAAATATTTACCAGTTTTAACTTTTTAAATTTAATTTATAATGAAGTTTTATGTATTGTATATATGTACGTTTATGTCGAAATTATTTAGGTTTTGTCTAGTTGCTCTGTATTCTGCTCGCACAATGGTGAAGGGTATATAAGATTCGGCACAGCCGAATATAGCACTCTTACTTGTTTTAAATTAAGTTGCAATTTTCAGGTAATTAAACTATGTAGTTTATGTTGCGGCTATTTACTAATGTTTAACCTTTTAACTTACTCAGAAATCTAACGTGTTAGTCTATTTATGTCGCCTATTCGTTTTGCAGCATCCGTTCACCCACAATAAGTTCATAACAATGGCAACACCTTTACCTTCTCCAAATTAATTGATAACCTGACGTGCTAGATAATTTATGTGGCCTGAACATTTATTTGTCGAAAATTCTTTAAGATTCACCTTCTTTAATTTCAGTAATGTTTCCTTGCAGGACTTGTTTTTTGAACCGAATATCTTACCTTGGGTTACAGAAATTGCTGTAGTTCGCAAGGCCGTATCCAGATGTGTGTACAATGGGGTATAGAAATGTAGGTTAGATTCTGGACTACAAGAGATTATAGATTTTTTTTTGACGCGTTTTGACGCTCAGGACTTATGATCTATAAAGAAGGAAAATTCCGGGAAATTTTGACATTAAAAAAAAAAAAAAAAAATTAAATAGTTCTAGAGGTCGCAGAGTTTAATGCTTTAAACCACGTATAGCTAATAAAATAAACTAATACACAAAACTTATTCTGTCAAAAAATCTTAAAAAACAAAAAAGTTATGAGCATTTCAACTTCAAAAATTGACTCAGAAATTCAAAACTATAACCAAATATTGAGAAAGTCCATTTCGGACCACCCTGTTCTCAATGAAATAGTTGAAATAGGGTTGAAATTTTTTGGCTCCCGAGGTTCACTAGTATTTACTTTCACATAAATAAAAAAATTTTAAAATCGGAGAACATAAAAAAAAATAATTTTGGCCGCCTTCTCAAAATATGAACCAGTGTGCGACGGATAGAAGAAGACAGTATATGGATTAAAAAGCATTTGTTGATGAAAAATCGGCTGCGGAATTTCTAAGAAATCCTCAGACAAAAAGAATTGGAAATTTAAGATTCCATAGGTCCACCTGGTCAGCGCTAAGCGATACAATATATGGGTGATATAAGAATTGCAACTTCGAAGTAAATATATTTTTCCGCTTCTAATACCCCTGACAGACATATAGTTTCAATACTATGGTATGCATACTACAGTAGTATACCTGACAGACATATAGTTTCAATACCATGGTATGCTTACCACTTTGTTTCATGATTTAATTGTAGTTTAGGTTGACACACATGTAGTATACCATGATAGTATAGTATACAAATCCTATGGCTGTCAGGGGTATAAATTGTACTAAATAAGTCGCAGTAGGCACCACTTAGGCCCAGAACAGACGGTGAAACGCAACTGCAACAAAACTGCAACTTCTAGTTATTTTCGAGTTTCATTTGAGTTTATGCCATAGACTCCTCTGAGGGACCACACATGACGCGACCATTTTGAGACCGGTTTGAAATGCATTGGAAATCAGTTGCATAGAAACCGGCGTGTAGGAAACTCGTGTTTGCGTTTCATCTGTTCTCACAGAAATTCGAAATGATTGTAATAATTTCTTTACATTTTGGTACAATTTGATTGAAACTAGTTTCAGAACAATGATTTCTAAAGGGTTTCGTTGCAGTTGCGTTTTACCGTCTGTTCTGGGCCTTATATGATTTCCATCCCTGACTGACACACACAAATCTTCAAACACACTTACACGTTCATATGTACATACTTTTAACAGAAGAGGCGCATTGTTTTTTTTTGTGTTTCTGCTGTTGTTGTTGGTTGTTTATGTAGTGTTGCTGACTTGACCAATAAACATCATTAATTCGCGTATCGAACGTTTATCCATAATTCAGTTGCACAGTAGATGTTATTGTAAATGGTGGCAAAAAAAAAATTACAAAAAAGAAAAAATACCAATTTGTATTAGGAAATCAACAAATAAAATTACAAAAATAAAGTTAAGAATTAACACAATAAATAATAAAAAAAAGTTCGTCAAATTGCTTAACGAGCAAATAAACTTTGAAATAGCATAACATTTAAAATAAATTTCTACAGAAGGAAAGAACAAAATTTTTTAATTAAATATTGATAGGTACCTATATGCAACAATAAATACACAAATACAATAATGTATATGTAATTATGTGGATATTGCAAAAAAAAATTTCTGAACAAAAAATTTTTAAATTAAAATTTTAATTTGGTTGTAAAACCTCAACAAATAAATGTTAAAAAAAAAACTGTAAATACCTACTTGACTATTATAAAACAAATTTGAATAAAAAAGAAATTATAGAATTGAATTAAATAAAATGAATTCAAAAAAGGAATAAATTAAACCGCCTACAATTACTTACTTACATATTTAAAACAAAAAATCATTTTTCTTTAAACATTTTCGAAATAATTTAAAAAATATGTTTTTTAAAATCCCCGCCATATTGTTCGCTATAGTTTTATGTTTTTCCGTGTTTTATGTGAATTCTGATATAAGTTTAGCTCAAAATAAAACAAAAAGTTTAAATAGTCATCATAAACTTACTGATAATTCCTACAATGCCAAGGACAACAACAGCAATAAAGAAAGCAATGATAATAATAGCAGCAGCACCGCCACCAGTAGCAATAATTATAATAATAAAAATTATAGCTACGAAGGCGATAATAGCAAAAGTTCAACTACACTACCAGAACCTAAAGAGCAATCTCAAACTCCTCCGCATATTATTTTTATTTTAGCTGACGATTTGGTAAGATTTTTCTTTATATACAGTGAAGCTTCGATATAACAAATCTAAAGTGGATGAAAAAATACCTCGTTAACTATTGATTCCTTATATGTATCAGTAAACCTTGGTATAACAAAGTTTAAAGAAATACGAAATAAATTTGATATAACCAGGGAAACCGGAAATATGCTTTTAAAAAAAGTGTTTTATGCGCATTTAATATTAAGTAAAAACTTGAAAATATGATCTAAACCTTTTTAAAATATGCCCTAATACGCCTTTTAGAAAAATTGTTTTATACGCATTTCAGATTGAATAAAACTTGAAAATATGCTCTAAAAATTGTAAAAATATGCCCTTAAAAATGGCTTTATTTAAAACAAAGTATTTAACAATTTTATAATATTTGCATGCTTTAAGCAAATAAAAAAGTAAAGTCGGCCAAGCCCGACCATATGATACCCTACCTAACAATATTTACAGACAAATTGTCGTGAGTGTTCAATATTTGAGACCCGTGTAAAGGCAGGGATCCACCAGAATAAAATTATGTTATGAGTTTAGGATTCACATACAAGTTATTTGGATATCAACATCTTAATGAGATTTTTTAAAAATGATTTAAGGGAGAGGCTAATTATGGATCACAATAAAGTAAAAACTTTGTCATAACTATTATAAAAGTTATTATAGCACAATTTTATATCAATATTTATAAAGAAGTTCTGGCATTAAAAGCTATTTTCGGGAGTGTTATTGTTCCAAGATAGTTTGATACGGTTGTAATAAAATATCTTTAGGCCGAATTTAATCAAAATACAAACTTAATATCCAAAACAAGTTTAAATATGCACAAAAATGTTTAAAATATGAATGCACATATTCCCAAAAAAGCAAAAAAAAAAAAATAAGCGCCCACTAACTATTGACTTATCGGTCGACAGGTTTTAATTTTTTAACGTAATCCATATGTGGCCTTCTCCGAGAAAAGGGACCTAGTGTGTCAAAAAACGGGTTTGGACTAAAGAGTGGATTCTGGTACCTAAAAGGGTGTAGAACAAGATGAAATGAGTGAGATTTCTGATAAAAATGTATCTACCCCATAAAAACGTACAAAACGAACTTGGGAAAATCGATTAAAATGAGAAAAACAATTAAATTATGAAACTTTAAATGCGTTTTTCTCAAAACTTCATTTTCACACACTAGGTCCCTTTTCTCGGAGAAGGTCACATATCGTCAGCTCAGAATTGGTTTGGCGCATATTATGGTAATTTAACGATAAAGTATAGAGGCTATGATACATACAGTTTTCAGGTCCACATAATGCGTTATGTTATAAATAGCAAGATACATGCACGTAAACGTAGGATGCCTTGACGCGCAGATATTTTGTTAGCGTAGCATGCGGCGTTGGAACAACTTAGCTGATTTTGATTAATTAAAGTTTATTTTAAATTGTGGTGATGGCGCTTAAAAAGCGTTGTATGTATAAAATCAAATCAATCCGTAGCGATATCAATAGTACGGCGAGTATGAATTTTCTTGAATCAAGTACAGAAAGATTGATTCAAGTATAGATTTATCATTTGCGAAAAACTTACCTTATCCATATTTGATCCCAAATTCGTACTTGAAATAATCCGAAAATGAGATTGATTTAAGTAAAACTAAGATTAAATCAATCTAAAAATGCTCTTGATTCGATCTCGAATTCGTTATCCGAAAGTGAAATTAGATCGATTCTTACCTAAAACCTTTACCCCAGAGACAGAAGGAGAATATTATTATGAATGATTTATTTACTCGCTTTACACCTTACAGAATTGCAATTATAAAGCACCAGCATTATACCCGATATGGTTTCCACTTTAAAAACTTGAGGAATTTTGCTATCATTTAATTTAAACTAAATAAGAACTGTTGCTGAAATACTGAAATGAAAAAAATAACCAATAATCTTATTTTCGGATCATTTGAAGTACGAATGCGGGATAAAAATCTTCTTATTGTTTATACACAAAAAAAATTAATCGTCTTTTACCTACTTGTGTGATGTTTTTGTATTTTCTACAACAAACTTTGACAAACACAAGCGTATGCACGCATATAGAATCCAATGCTGAGAGATGAGAGTAATAAGTTATATGACGCTCACTTTGTAATTTACTTTCAGAGTATCACTACCAACGAAACGTTCAATCTTTTTTGTACTTGGTTTAAGAATTTTGTACTTATTTTAAGAAATTCCGGGATTGATTTTCGAAAGTAATCCCACTTAGGATTGTTTTAAGTACGTTTAAGTGGTATTCGTTCTTGAATTTTTGAGTACGACTCGTACTTAAAGTAAGTTAAAAAACTTAATCCAAGTGCTTTTCTTTCTGTGTATTAAATTTTAGTGTGTGATTTTAATTTTGCAATTTAAGTAATTTTTAGTGAACGACCCATTTTTTGCTTAGCCAAATTGGCGATTTTTTTAAGTGGAATCCGCATTTTTTTTAAGAAATTTTCTTAATATTTTTTTTTTTTTTAATTTCAGTGTTTGTTTCTTTTTGTTTGATTTTTTTTTTTTTTTGGAAAAAATATGTTAAACACAAAGTTCAAAATTGATAAAATTTTTTTTTTTTAAACGATTTAAGGCCCCTATTACTCAACTCAGTTGAATTGTAATTAAGACAACTGGTTGTGATCAGTTGTAATTTTTGTTATGTTTCTGTTCACCGCAATATAGCAAAGTTAAGATATTACAACTCAACTGAGTTGAGTTGTGAACCGTAATAGGGGCCTAAGATTTATGGTTAATTTCAAAAACTGGATAATTTCCCTAAACACTATAAAAAAACGGTTTCCTAATAAGTATCCGCGGACACCTAAATTTCCGTAATATTTTTTCAAACAATGCTTGGGGTTGCGCCAAAAATATTGATTATAGAAAGAAGCAAAAAAAAAAAAAAAACGTTGAGAACCCCTGTTTCTAAACACAAAACTTTCAATTGAACGGAAGTATTTGCTTATGCTAATTAGTCATTTAACATTGCACTTAAATCGTTTAAAAAATTTTAAATATTTTACAATCAATTTTGAAATGGCAAATTATAAATTTTTTCAGGGCTTTAACGATGTTGGCTTTCGCGGTTCATCACAAATACCAACACCAAATATTGATGCTTTAGCTTTTTCGGGAATTATACTAAATCGTTATTATGTAAATCCAATATGTACGCCGTCAAGATCGGCTCTTATGACCGGAAAATATCCCATACATACGGGTAAGTTAAATGTTTCAGTACACAATATATATAAAAAACGATATTTTCAAATTAGAAAAAAAAAAGTTCTCGATTTTTTAAAATCAAATAATAACGAGTCATTAACGTAAAAAAGCTTAAGCGAAAAAAACAAAATATTACAGGAGAAGGTTTTTTTTATTTCATAAAAATTGGATATCTAGGCTGTCGCTCCAGATAAAATAGTTTTTGCTATAAAATCGTAACGGTACCTTATGTGACTATGACATTTTAGGAGATGATGCAAGTGTTGCCAATAAAGTCATTTGTTAAAAAAAACGAAAAAAAAAAAATATGTCGCTTAAGCTTTTTTTGCGGTAGATAATGATTCGATAACATCCGACACTTGGCCCTTTACCACAAATTTGGTCTTAAAAGGATGAAAAGGAACAATTTTTAAATTTAAAAAAATGCAGTGTAATAGCCCTTAATGGACACCTTCCTTAAACGGACAGCCCCTTTCGAAGAACAGTGTTGCCTGTTCCCGTCAGCTTTATCTTTAGAAACATTTTTTTTAGAAACATTCTTTTAAGAAGACTTCCCCCTTCTACGGACACATTTTAATGGTTTCTTCCATGTCCGGTCATGAAAGATTACACTGAATTGAAGATCTATTAAGTGTTAACAAATGTTTAAAAGTATGTTTAATACTTCTTTGCCCTTCTCTCTTATTAGACAATTTATTGTTTCTATAAAATGTTGCTAATAATTGTTATAACTTTATTTTTCATTTCTTCAGGCATGCAGCACACTGTACTTTATGGAGCTGAGCCCAGAGGACTGCCTCTTAATGAAAAATTAATGCCTCAATATTTTAATGAACTTGGGTAAATTTAAAAAATTTATTTTACATTAAAAATATGTGTATATGTAAGTGTTTTTCTTTACTTTTATAGTTACACCTCCCATATAGCAGGAAAATGGCATTTAGGTCATTATAAACGTGTTTACACTCCACTATTTCGTGGTTTTAGCACCCATGTCGGCTACTGGACGGGTCATCATGATTATTTTGATCATACTGCAGTCGAATCGCAACAATGGGGCCTTGATGTTAGAGATGGTAGGCCTTTGAATGAAGTGAATAAAGTCTAAATATTTCAACTGTAAATTGTTTACAATTTTTCTTCCTTAAGGTTTGGATATTGGCTATAATTTTCATGGTAAATATACTACCGATTTGGTTACCGATGAATCTGTGCGTATAATTGCGAACCACAATGCTTCGAAACCTTTATTTTTATATGCCGCACATGCTGCTGTACATTCGGGCAATCCGTATAATCCACTGCCAGCTCCAGATGATGCGGTTGCTAAAATGCAGCACATAACGAATTATAATAGAAGAAAATATGCGGGTAGGTTAATCATGACATCAGACTATCGATTTTCAAATGCTTGATTTCGGACGGACAAACAGACAAAATTTTACTTAAAATCAGTAGGTAATAAGTTAAGGGATAGTTAAAGGTCCAATTAGACGTGACATCACCATAGCAAAACTGTATTACCATTACCACTCTATTACCAAAACGACATCAACATACCATACAAACAAATTCAATTTTGGTTTCTAAATTCGCCGTTACGGCTGTGGCATTATGGGTATGTCACGTCTAATTTGAGTTTAATAGTAACTTACCTTTACCGTAAAAAAGTAAGACCAATATATTTCTTACAGACTGAGACGCAACATCTTAAGGCTAGTTTACACTATTATACTTTGTATTAATACATGTCAAAAATGTGAATGCATGTGTGATGTAAATAACAAGTATTATGGAAAAAAGTTTGACATCCAGTACGACTTCATTGTTTTTTTTTAAATTTCGTTATTCGTGCTTAATTCCCAGTTTTTATTCTTGATAAAAACACTTGAAATTTATTGTTGATGGGATAAGCTATTCCTATGCGCATTTTACTGGTTGCTTAGGCCAGATCATCAGGAAACTTCATCCATAAAGATTTTAGAAAAAATAAAGATATTAAACCATATAAAACTGTTAAGCGTATAAGAATCATAAGCAACAGCTCTACTTGTAACAATATCAAAGTTTAAACAAAAACATCAACAATAAACAGTGAGTTTATCTCTTCTTACATTCCCCATAACAATTGATTGGAATTCTTCCAACATTAATTGTAGTTGTAAGTAAGTTAAAAAAAAAACAAAATGCAAAAAACAACTTGCAAAAGCATGTTGCCAGGTAGTTTTTTTAGGCCGTGCACTTGCCAGTTTATTATCAAAAGTAATTTTTGGGAATACAAAATTTTAATTTAAAAGATTTCGTTATTCGTGCTTAATTCCCAGTTTTTATTCTTGATAAAAACACTTGAAATTTATTGTTGATGGGATAAGCTATTTCTATGCGCATTTCACTGGTTGCACGAATAACGAAGTCTTTTATATTAAAATTTTGTATTCCCAAAAATTAGTTGAAAGCACGCTCACTTTCGAAAAACTCAAAAGAAAAGAACAATATTAGTGTTAAATTGTTTCTAGTAATCCTAAGCAGCTTGGGACTGAAATCCAGCAAAATCGGTTCAGTAGTATAACAGTGATAAATTAAAATGTGGAACAACCACAGAGCATACAGAGATGAAAAAGTGACGTAAGAAAAATGCCCAATTCATTTGCGAGGGAAGCTTTTACAGAAAGAGAAAGAAAGCGTTTTTTGGTAGTGAAGCAGGGTTGTTAGGCTTTTTTCTTCAAAAATCGTCAAAAGTTCTAACAAAATTCGTCAAAATCGTCACGAACCTTTAACAAAATCGTCAACAAATCGTCAAATATTTAAATTTACAAATTAGAGACAATTTATTACATTGATTGGTTCAAAAATATAAATGTTTAGTAGAATTTTTTTTTTTGGTAAAGAAAGTGATATGGGTTAGTTTTATACTATTTATTTCAGCAAGTGGGCTGAAATATACATATTTATCATTTGAAAAGAAATACATAAGAAAAAATATATTTTCATAAAAAAATAACAAATTATTTATTTATTTAATTTATCCATATTCACAAAAACATTTAATAAAAAATAAAATCTCATTTGCTATTAACTAGAGCTAGCTTTAAATGATTAATTTTTAGCGCTATCACTTTTGAAAATTGTTTTTACTGTTAAAGGTGCTAAACCAAGGATTCTGTCTATATCAACAGTCTTCACAAATGCATTTTCTTCTCTTGGCACTCATTTTTCTTCACAACTTTTTATTGAGAACCAATTTCTTACTTCTTAACACGCAACTATACTCAGAATAACTTACCTAACAGAATTAAATGGGAATTCGCCTTTTTACAAGTAAATAGAACTGCAGAATGACTTCAGCGAAAAAATGCAATCGTGCAGCGAAGCAAATCGAAATCATAAAAACGCAAAGCGGATTTAACAAATTTTTAAAAAGCGGACCAAATAGGACCGACGCAAATCGGGGCCCTAGTGTATATTTTTGGCAGTATCGATGGCATTCATATAATTGTAGAATTCCAATTACTTACGCTTCTAATGAAAGCCACCTGGTTTGTGATGGGGGAAGAATTTTTTTTGTTTAATTTCCAATAATTTTTGTATTTCGAAAAATTGATTTTTACGTTTTGGGCTGTTCCCAATATAATTGTAAATATTCCTTGTAAGTGTTTTATTGATGCCAGAAAATCGTCATAACACTATTACTTTTAGTAAAAAAATCGTCAATCGTCATTTTATTGTATTTTTTAAAAAAATCGTCAAAATGACGAAAAATCGTCACATCTAACAACCCTGTAGTGAAGTGGCAATATGTAATAACAGGCCGCTACAATCAACACAAATTGCGTGATCAAAACAAAAATGCAAAAAGGGCAGCTTTCGTAGAAAAAGTCAGAAAAAACATAATATTTTCTGTCTCGTGATGCCTCTGTGTGCTCTGTGGGAACAGCCGCCAACAGCCGATTGGTTTATAATTTACCATCGGCCCCCCTTTTTGGTCTGTTATAGTTTCATATGACAAGAAATTACACTATCAAATTTCGTGAAAATCGATCCACAATTTACCATAGGCTTTATATAAACCGAACTATCGGAAAAACGTTTAGTACGCGTAATCCGTAATTAATAATAAAATTTAATACGTCACAGTTTTAAAAAACTAGAAATTAAATTGTCAAATTTCATGAAGATCGATCGGTCCATAATTTACCATAGTTCCCATATAGAGTCCTCCTGAAGTATTCTAACTATCGAAAGAGGGTATTAAAGATTCGGCACAGCCGAATATAGCACTCTAACTGTTTTTTTTTTTTTTTGATAAAGTTTTTATTCTTTTGAAAAATCTCTCTAATTGATTCTTTTTTAACTCTGCTATTTAACTTTTCACTATGACCAATTAAATTTACCCTTTATTAAAAATTTATGAATTTTTAGGTTGAGGGTATAAATTCGAGCAAAAAAATCTAAAGACAATAAAAACTTAACAATAAATAAAAAAAAAAAAAAATACTAGACGTCAGTCTGCAGCATGCAATTGCAACAAATTCACTGTTACTACATTTGTTATAAGCAATTAAATCATATTTCTGCAACATCCATACATTTTTATTTGCTGTTCCCACAACACTACACAATCCAATCATCCATCCATGGCACACACAGAAGAGAAGAGCCAACAAAAAAAAAAAAAAAAAAAACAAAAATAGTTTTAATTACTCAATTCACATTGACATCACTGGAAAACTTGCTGTATTTTTTTGTGTTTATGAATGAAATAATTAAACTTATCAAAACTAAATGTTAACTGTATCATTAATTTAATTTTGAATCTTGCATCTCTTACAGCGATGGTTACAAAACTAGACGAATCTGTGGGCCGCATCGTGCAAATCTTGCAACAGCAACAAATGCTTAATGATTCGATAATTATATTTAGTACGGACAATGGGGGACCAGCGGAGGGTTTTAATTTAAATCATGCTTCTAATTGGCCTTTGAGAGGTGTAAAGAATACTTTATGGGAAGGAGGCATAAGAGGTGCCGGTTTAATATGGTCTCCACGTATGACTAAAACCCGACGAGTTGCTGATCAAACTATGCATATAGCCGATTGGATACCCACTCTCTTGACGGCCATTAAAGGGCAGGAAGCAGAGAAGTAGGTTTTGGGATATAGTTAAACCAAAAGTTGTATAAGCTGTTTCTTTTATTTTAGAAATATCACTGCCCATTTGGACGGCCTGAGTATTTGGCAGGCTTTATCTAACGATGAAATATCTCCACGCAGATCCACATTACATAATATAGATGATATTTGGGGTAGTGCCGCTTTGACAAGAGGCGATTGGAAATTGATAAAGGGTACTAATTATAATGGTGCCTGGGATGGCTGGTATGGACCTGCCGGAGATCGTGATGCTCGTTCTTATGACTATAAGGCCATACGTTTCTGCAATGCTGGTCGTGCTTTGGCTTCCATTAATATGTTACCTACTACTGCTGATATTACCCGTATGCGTGTCGAATCAAATATTGATTGTTCTGTGCGTATGGCCTATTTGAAACAGGGTACTGTATGTAAACCCTTGGTGGAACCGTGTTTGTTTAATGTAAAAGATGATCCCTGTGAGCAACACAATTTGGCGCGAATGTAAGTTTAAGATTTTTACACCGATTTCAATTTTGAATAATATGAATTTACGAAACTTCGGAGTAGCAAAATGAAAAATGTTGTGGTTGGTTGGTTGTACTCATAGTTGGGGGTAGTGCACTAAATATTGATTTAAATCAGCAGTGCACTTTCACTAAACTAAATAAAAAAAATTAGTTTGCACTCTTTTTTACCAGCTTTAGTGATGATTCTTATATTTTTAACTACCACTAAAAAAATTTAGTGATAGTGCAAATTTGTTCACTATCACTAAACGCAGATTGAATGCACTCGATTCAAATAGTGCAAAATTTGGACATGCAATCAAAAAAGCTGCATACTAATATTGTCACACTATAATTTAAAAAATTAAACTTTGTTGTGCATGGTTTTTGATTGCTTTTGAGGATATGCATAAGTAAAGAACATTAAACCAAATGAAATTTTGTCAATAACGGTATAATTATTGGCTTTTATCATGAAAAAAACTGTTTTTAATTTTAAAATTAGTGCAACAATTTAAGGTGCACTCAAATGAGTAAAGAAAATAAAAGTTGCAATAAGCTGATGATTGCTTTTTTAAATTAAACTTTTTTTTTGAATACAAAATTTTGTAACATGACTATCACTCATGTTTAGTGAGGCTGCAAATTTTCAATTCATCAGTCAACATCAACCAAATGATTGCAATATTTTTGGACTATCACTAAGTGCGAGTTGAAACTGCAAAATGAGTTCACTACCCCCATCTATGATTGTACTAGGCAGCCTGTACAAACAGTTTAAATCAAAAGGCTTTCATAGCAGTTATAATGGGACATAAAAAAATTTCGGAGTTTTGCAATGAAAAATTTTGGTGTTGTTTTATTTTTGGAATTAATCAAATGCTGCTCAGTACAAGGCAGGTTATACAAATAGGCGTTCATAGCAGGCGTAGTAAGGCAAAGCAATGAGTAGACTTTCCCTTTTGATTATGACAACTTCTTTACTTTTCGAAATAAGGTCCCAGTCTAATTGTTCCAATATTACGGAATGTAGCTACCAAAGAAACCATTATTCACTTATTTGAGTGTAAACTAAACCGATTTTATTACTATAACTAACAACTGCTGGTTCTAAGCATGATATTTCTCAGATAAAGTAATCGGGTAACGGCACAACATTAAATAGGTCATACAGAAAACTGCTTTTTTACATTGTGAAAACTTCTGCAATGAAGTCTCATTCTAATAGAACCTATAATACAGTGTCCACCCATAACAATTTACGACAATGAAACCATTAATCAAAAATAAAGTCAGTTTTAATTAAAAATTTAATCAAGTGAATTAATCGTTTACTTATGTCAGCAACTTTACTGCAGAAGATGTTGTTAATATCAAAAAATATTTAATTGGTATTATTCATTTGTTTGCTGCTGCAAATTTAATTAATATTACAAATTTTTATTTATTGAAATCAACTTTTATTTTTTTTCTCTGTGCAGTTTCTAGATACCTGGATCAAGAAACTCTTATTTTTATTATTTAGAAAATTCTACCTGCGGGAAATTTGTGTCAACTGGTCTTATCCATAGAAAGTGTTAAAACTAGAACAGGTCTCTACCACCAAAGACCTATCACGGGACTACTTTGGTGTCAGTTCGCTACCCTCTAGGGCAGTCCCAAGTTTAGTTATAATTAACTATCAGTTATAACTGTCAAAAACATATTGTTAACTTTAAGTTAAATTCATAGTTATTTAACTGAATTTAGTGAAATTGGCCGTAAGTTTAAAAAAATGTTTTGCAAAAATCATTATTCCGAAAGCGAACTATCGAACTTAAGTGATATTCAAAAATTTCGTCAGTCAATCACAAAAAAAAAAAAAACATTGAACAAAACTGTCAATCATGATCGATAGTGTGTACCCCGCTTAAGTTACAAAGTTTTGTAAAGGGCCCTCATATTTCTCCAAGTAATAAATTGTGTGATACAGTTTCTTAAATTCGAGTTAACACTTTAATTTAAGAAATTAAAACAAAAAATTGAAATTACCTTTCTTTAAACCAATGTTAAAAATGCTGCAATAGCTACCAACTTGATTGCTATACCTAATAACTACTGCTTCCAATAAATATTCTGTAACAGTAGCAAAAGCAGTTAAAAGTTTTGTGGTTATCTTAATATTATTGCTACTGCTAAATTTTGGAAAATTTAATTCTTATGGAGCAATTACAATAAAGCTTAAAATGCCAATTGAGAAGTAGTTTAAAACAGCATTTTATAAACTGCAGTCAAAGAAAAAAACTGCCATTTCTTCCACTTCTTAAATTGTCATTGGCAAAAAAAAAAAAAAATTGTTGCTATTACTTCTGATTCATTAAATGTAAACAGTCGCTGTCAAACCAACTCAAAAAGCTAAAAGCTGCACACAAATTTTCGGTTTTTCGACAGTTTTTTGTTCCATCTGCAGTTTTTTAAACCCTGGTTTAAAACTCAATTCATTTGCTACCTTTTCACTTGTAGTTAATTTTTCATTTAAAACTTCTGTAATTTTACTTTTAAGTAATATAGGTTGTTGTTTAGGTAGCAATTTAAGTAATTTTATATGTAGCAATAAAATATTCAAAAACTAAAATCGTCATCAGTGCTAAAAAAGTATATCTGTTGTTGAAATCGGCGTTTAAATGTAAAGTATTGTTGTCCGTATTAGACGTTCGTCAAATAACTGCGTTTCCTAATGTGTATGATTGCGTAAAAATAACTTTTGAGTTTTTTTTGTTCGTATGCTACTAAATTGCTAGATCATGTGCTGCTTTATTGCTACTTCTAATGCTAACTCACATTTTACTTTATTGTTGTCTTTACTGCTGTTTCTGTTAGCTATTTAAATTTTAGACAATTAACTGCATATTTAGCAGTAGAAAGCTAAACTTTAAAACTCTGCTACACTAAAAATTTATTTTTCTTCTACTCTTACAACTATTGCTTAGAAAATGTTAAGGTAGATGTAGTAAAAATATAGATCCTAGTTCTTCACATTTCTTTCTTTATTTTTTTTATTATTTATTTTGAGTATATTTTCATTGCTTGTGCTACTTGTAGTCTTGTTTTTTTTTAACACAGCTTTAAGCTTTATTTTATTTTGCTTCTATTTTGCAGATATCCAAACATTTTAAACTCCTTATTAGAAGAATTAGCTTACTATAACTCCACAGTAGTTCCTCCCTCAAATCAACCCCTAGATCCTCGTGCCAATCCTAGTAGATGGAACTACACTTGGACAAATTTTGGAGATTATGAAGAATATCAAAAATCTTATATGGTTATAGGAGATTTCTAAACACATTTATTCAGCTTAAACATATTTCTACTTTTAAGAAAAATCAATTAAAATAAACATGTATTTTATATAATTAGTATTTATCATTTCATTTCCATTTCACAGTTTTTGATTGAATTTCACAAGTCATGTTTGTAAACTAAATAGTCTTGCTAAGTACTTAGACTTAAAATTATTTTATGTAAAGGGTGGTTTTTAAGGTCCGATGTTGAATGTGAACCACACCTAAACGTCAAGTTTTTTTCTGCATTTTATTTGAAATTTCTCAATTTCAGACTTACTCAATTTGAACCATGGAAAGATACACAATCGAGCAACGCGTTAAAATTATTCAGGCTTTTTATGAACATGGGCGTTCAAATCAAAATGCATATGATGCACTTCGTGATTTTTTCGGTCAATTTAATCGTCTAAATGTGCGTACAATCGGAAAAATCGTGCAAAATTTGAGCAAACCGCGTCTGTAGATGTGAAAACACCAGTGCATGCTCGTACAGCTCGTACTGCAGAAAATATTGCTCTTGTTCGCGATAGTGTGGCTGAAGAGCCGTCCATCTCAACTCGTCGTCGTGCCCAACAATTGCATCTCTCACGCTCGTCGTTGATGAATATAATGCATAAAGACTTGCATTTACACGCTTACAAGGTGCAATTGACACAAGAACTAAAGCCTCTTGACCATTCCAAACGTCGTCAATGGTCAGAATGGTGGCAACAGTGGATGATAAATTTTCGCAGAAAATCATCTTCAGTGATGAGGCACATTTTCACCTCAGTGGATTCGTCAATAAGCAAAATTGCCGCATTTGGGCGAATGATAATCCAAGAGTGATTGTCGAAAAACCAATGCACCCACAGAGAGTGGCTGTTTGGTGCGGTTTATGGGCTGGCGGCATCATCGGGCCGTACTTTTTCCAAAATGAGGCCGGTCAGGCAGTTACTGTGAATGGTGTTCGCTATCGTGAGATGATAACGAACTTTTTATGGCCCGAATTGGAAGATATGGATGTGAACGATATATGATTTCAACAGGACGGTGCCACTTGCCACACAGCTAACGAAACAACGGCTCTTTTGCGCGACAAATTCAATGGCCGTGTTATCTTACATAGTGGCGATGCCAATTGGCCTCCAATATTATGTGATTTGACACCGTTGGACTTCTTCCTTTAGGGTTATTTTAAAGAAAAGGTGTACGTCGATAAACCAGCAACAAGAGCTTAAGATAATTCGGCACATTAACAGCACATAACCTAAAAAAAAGAGGGGTAAACAAAACGACTTGGTTTGTGTTTTTTATATTTCTCTTTTAACTTTTTCTTTTTACGTTTTATTCTTTTTCTTACTTGTGAGACCCTGACAGACGGGACCGGTAGCATTCTTGATTATTATTTTTTTTTGTTGTGTGTTTCTTATTTTATGTAAATATATAATGTATTATTATGTAAACGTGAGGAAAAAAGTAATTTGGGCAGAAGGTAAAAACGATTAAAAATGCAAAATGCAAAGAACAATAATTATAATATTTTGTTCTTGGCACATTTCTTCATTGTTGAATTATTTTGCTTTTAACATTTTTATAAAGTATACGAATTTTTTCAAAGCTTGGTTGTATTTTCGCCGTCGTCTTTAAAAATGTTTAAATTTTAGTAAATATTGATCGCCGTCAACGATATGTGAGACTGGCGCTCTTATCGTCTGCAATGTCACATCGGCTTCGAGTGTAATATTATGACATTTATAACGTAATGATGTAATCTCTTTTGATAGTTTTCGACATGAGTTACAGATACACTTTTTTCTTACTTTTCGAGAAACGATGGAATATTTTGTTTCACATCCTTTCGATGCAAGAAGTTCTTACTAAAGTTACAGAACATGAATACTGGTGTGTATCACCACAAAATTAAACATAGCTCATCTCATTAATTACTTTATATTTTTAAGTGTTTTGGAAGGCTTCTATATGTATGTAACTGTTTAACCATTCATAATAATAATTGCAGAGCAAGTTAAAATGTGTTTAAACCAACAAATCTATAAATCACCAAACATATAAACCATTTTTAAACGCATAAAACTGGGCGCTTAAACTACCAATACAAACCATATGAAATTGATAAGATTTATTGTAGTGCTGCTACATGTTTTAAATAACATATAACACAGTACAACACATGATTTCGGGACTCAATTCTGATAATTGTTTATGAAAGTAGACCCAAAAAGAAGAACTTCTGCATCATTAGTTTGGTCAAGGTAGCTCAAATAATAATTTAAAAATTAATTTGAAGTTAGTAACTATCGTACACAGGAAAAATTTTTGCGCCAGTAAAAGAATTAATCAAAAATAAAATCAGTTTTAATTAAATATTTAATCAGGTGAATTAAACTTTTAATCGAGTTTATTAAACGTTTAACTGAAATATTGTCAATTAAACATTTAATACACTTGATTAAAAGTGTAATTCACCTGATTAAATATTTAATTAAAGCTGATTTTATTTTTGAATAATTCTTTTACTGGCGCAAAAATTTTTTCTGTGTATAGGGGAATTTGTCACGTTTTAGGCTCTTTTATTTGTCATAACTCGAGAACCACTAGTCCGAATAAGCTGAAACAAATTTAAAAAAATTAAGAATTACAATTCCTTTAATCTGTTCATACAACGTTTTGCTACATAAGCAACAGTTATAAATTAATGTATGTTATAAATAAATGTATGAAGAAAAAAAATATTTTTTGCCCAAAAAATTAAAAATTTTTTATTTTTAATACATTAAAAATCCAAAACGGTAAAAAAAAGTGTCAAGTCCCATTACTTTCACGTAAAGTCGCATAACCTATGAACAAAATGACACATAAATCCTAAAAATCGATGAACGCGTTTCGCTTTTATTCACAATTAAGTAAAGGTATGAATTTCAAAAATTTGCTCGAGATATCCACAAAATTCTTTGGAAAAAACATTGATGACTTTTTTATTGATTCTTTATTTTGCATGAAAATAAACATTCCGATTCATATTACAGCTATTCTTACACAAAAAATATGCAATTTTTATATGTTATCTATGCATGGAAACATTTTCAATTATTGTCACTATCCATCCTCGTTGAAGTTGACGCTTGTGGTTCTGATGACCTTATTTTCTTCGTAGGTTGTTCATATTCATGTTCTGAGTCTGCATCATCATCCGAGATAGACGTAATATTCAAGGGCATGTTTTGTTCAGTGTGTCCACAAATTTCAAACTGCATAATTTTAGAACTCCACCAACAAACCTCCGCAAGCAATGCATTAAATTTTTTGCCTTTGAATCGCTTTTCTATTGGCATGGTCACCTGGTGGAACCTCTCTCCTTGTTCGTCCGATTCCTGAGGTAATTGTGCCAAAAAGGTTTCACAGTGGAAATGCAAGAAATGAAATTTTAACGTCATGGATGCATTGATTTTTTCAAAATAATGCAGCAAGTTGTCCACTCGTTTCTGTATGTCATCTCGCTGTACACGGTTCTTTCCTAAAACGCCTTCGATGACTTGTTTCAATGCGTCCCATGCACATAGGTGGTTATAATGGTTCGAAAGCATATTTTTGAAAGATTCGCTTTTTATTAATTTTCGTATATCCGGTCCATTGAGAATACCTGTTTGAAATATAAAAAAAAAAAACATTTACAAAAAAATTATTGGTAATGCGAATATATCGAAGTGAACAAATTTAGATGTGACAATATTAAAATACTGACAACGATACGTACCTTTTCTAATTTTAGCTTCACTGAGTTTTGGAAAGATGGATTTCAAACAGTCATAGGCGTCATCAATATTGTTTCACGTGGAGCGATGGCAACAAAATATCATCTAGATCCTTTATCAAAGGTTTATTCCGTAATTTTAATTGTTTCTGGAGCTCGGGAGTTCTTGCTTTCCAATCTTTACATTGATATTGATTTCCTGTGTATCGTGAATCCCAATTACAAAGAAAGCAGAAGTATTTTGCAAAACCGTCCTTTAATACAATGCCTTGTATTGTGTTGGCAACCTTTTGATCGCAACAAATCTTCCATTGTAGTTGATTTTCTCCAAAATGTCGCCCAATGTTTCATACGTTTCCTTCATAGTTGTGCTGAATCCCAATGGAATGGACGGTTTTTTGTTCGTTTTGTGCAATAGCACAGCCTTCAAACTTGAAACTGAACCATCGATTAATAAACGCCAGTCGCCAGCGATATAATCCATTCCCAATTTTTTCACTAAACCTGGGATATCATGGGAGTAGGTGAACGTATTTGCTTCGTCAACGGAATAAAATTTCTGAAAATCAGCTTGGCGTTGTCGGTATGATGTTGCGCTGACATTTTGCCGTGTCAGTTTTCTGCTTTTCAAAAATGATGTCAACATTTCGGAGTTTTGTTGTGATAGTCCCATCTTAGCCACAATGTAATCCATTTCGATTTGTGGTCCATTATTGTCAATATCATTCAAATTGGTCGGATTGGTGAAAACGGTTTCGGCTTGCAGGGACACAGTATCCATACTCGGAGGTTTAGGTGTATCGGTACCAGCAGCGCGTTCAACTGGAAGAGTGGCAGTAAAAGCAGCAATGTATACTTTTGTTTTCAATTTTTTTCTGTTTAATTCAGCACGAAAATTTATGCATGCGTAGCACTTGGATTCATCATGTCAAGTTACATCTTCCACCCAAATTACTGGCTTCATAAAAGAAAACTGTACGCCTTTTCCATGTATCCACATTAAAAGGGTATTACAACAATTTTTGCACACTGTGTTCGGCGTAAAATTTGCACCACTTTAATCTGCTTCATCAAAATAGTGACAATACGCTGTTTTGAATTCCTCAGTAATCAATTTTTTTCGATCCAGTTGGCCTCTTTTTGGGACGATATGACCACAAACGTAACAAAAATTATCCAATTGTGGGCACTTGTTATTTTCCATATTTGGAAAATATATTATATGTTTTGTTATTATTCACTTTTAAAAACCGAGGAAAAGTTCACTTGTACTTCTCGCGTTTGTCGACTCTTGTTAAATGACAAAAATCGATCAAAGAGCACCTATAAATACTACACATATTTCAATATTTTACTGACAGGTACTTATGAAATATGTTCCCGAAACGTTCCAAAACATGAGCACTCAAATGTGGGTGCAATTTCTGTAAAAAAATCATGCAGGTAACTATAGAGCTGGCAAACAATCGATAGTACTATCGATAGTATCGATAGTTGTCTTTCCATTGGACTATTGATAGTTTATTTTCGATAGCGATACTATCGTAGAAATCTTTTTTAAGAAAATTATCAATAATTTTTTGTTTCGATTTGGCAATAACAAGTCAGACGTCGTTGCCGCACAGCTTAGCTAGTTGCGGCAGATATCTAATCGGCTTAAGGATCAACCATTTTGAATAGCCTTGCTTGTCCTCATGCCAAAGAAAAAATTTTTATAAATGTATGTACCATGGTTTCTCAAATTATTTTCCACCTGAATCGCCAAATAGTGTATCGAAAATCGCCAACATTAAATATTTTTAGATTTTAAAATCGCCAAATACGAGTTTAAGTAAAAAGAGTATACTAAAGTAATTTTACCTTTATTAAAGTTTTCTATATTAAATAAAATAAAAATTTTCGTTTAGAAATTTATATTGAGAGCAAAAACAAAGTTGAGTTGTCTTATTGTTGTTTCAGTATATTTTCCCAAACGAAAATTTTTAACAAGGTTTCCTTTAAATGTGCTAAATTCCCATTTCATTCTATTGATAAACTGAAATTTATTGTTGAAGGGATAAGCTATTCCTATGCGCATTTCACTGGTTGCTTAGGCCAGATCGTCAGGAAACTTCATCTAAAAAAATTTAGAAAAACTAAAGATATTATACAATAAAACTGTTAAGCGAATAAGAATTATAAACCCCAGTTTTACTTGTAGCAATATCAAAGCTTAAACAAAAACAACAACAATAAAAAGCGAGTTTATCTTTTCTTACAGTCCCGACTACAATTGGTTGATTTTTTGTCAACTCTAAATGTAGTTGTAAGTGGGTAAAGAAAAAAGCGGCCCTTTGTTCCTACTAGGAACCACAGGACATAATATATATATATATATAAAGAAAAAACAAAAATAAAAACAAATTACTTTATTTTATTTTGCCAGTTCAGTTTTATTTACATTTTTATTTTATTTTGAAAAATTTTGAATACATATTGATTTTTTTGTGCACATTATTATTCTTGAAGTTTTGAAAATTCAACATCACATGCAATCATAAATAAATTGAAATATGACAACTTTTTTAGTGGAACCCGAATTATTGCAAACTGTATGTATGTATGACTGAAAATCTAAGAAAGATTAAACTTTATTCCAAATTTGGAAAATTGTATTTCTTTATATTTCTACATGGACAAGTACGTGATTACTTACAAATTAAATTAAGGAATTCTAAAAAAAATTCGATACTATCGATAGTATCGATAGTTTGTCAACAAACTATCGAAAATATCGAATGTTGCGACTATCGATAGTTTGCCAGCTCTAGGTAACTAACGGAAAAACCCAAATAATCAAAAAAGTGCACTTTCCTTTTAATTGTCCACCCACATTTATTAACGCTTATTACTTTGCTACCGCAATCATAAAAATCAAATAACCTTTTGTTTATTACTTTTTTTTTTAATTCCGAGAATCATAAAAAAAGTCATCAATGTTTTTTCCAAAGAATTTTGTGGATATCTCGAGCAAATTTTTGAAATTCATACCTTTACTTAATTGTGAATAAAAGCGAAACGCGTTCATCGATTTTTATGATTTATGTGTCTTTTGTTCATAGGTTATGCGACTTTACGTGAAAGTAATGACACTTGACACTTTTTTTTACCGATTTGGATTTTTTATGAATTAAAAATAAAAAATTTAAATTTTTTGGGCAAAAAATATTTTTTTTCTTCATACATTTATTAATAACTGCGTAACTGTTGCTTATGTAGCAAACCGTTGTATGAGCAGATTAAAGGAATTGTAATTCTTAAATTTGTTTCAGCTTATTCGGACTAGTGGTTTTCGAGTTATGACAAATAAAAGAGCCTAAAACGTGACAAATTCCCCTATACACAGAAAAAATTTTTGCGCCAGTAAAAGAATTATTCAAAAATAAAATCAGTTTTAATTAAATATTTAATCAGGTGAATTACACTTTTAATCAAGTGTATTAAATGTTTAATTGACAATATTTCAGTTAAACGTTTAATAAACTAGATTAAAAGTTTAATTCACCTGATTAAATATTTAATTAAAACTGATTTTATTTTTGATTAATTCTTTTACTGGCGCAAAAATTTTTCCTGTGTACGATACTTACTAACTTCAAATTAATTTTTAAATTATTATTTGAGCTACCTTGACCAAACTAATGATGCAGAAGTTTTTCTTTTTGGGTCTACTTTCATAAACAATTATCAGAATTGAGTCTCGAATCAATCACCTGAAAAATGTTGTACTGTGTAATACATGGGACACTGATTTACAGTTGTTGGGTTTAAACTACATATAAATTCAAGTTTAGTTTAACTAATCCAGCGTTTAAGCCTTCAGTGATTTATTAGCCATAAGTAACATTATTTTCCATAGTGTAAAAAAGGGGGATGTAAGAAAAGATAAACTTAAGGCTCAGTTAGCCGGGAGTAACAGTAACGTTGCAAATCAGCTGATTCATTTTGTTGTATGTAAAGCAATTAGAACGATTATAGTTAGTAGTAAGATGTTGCGTCTCAATCTGTAAGAAATAGATTGGCCTTACTTTTTTACGGTAAGGTTACTGTTACTGTTACTCCCGGCTAACTGAGCCTTTACTGTTTATTGTTGGTGTTTTGTTTAAGCTTTGATATTGTTACTTACAAGTATGACTTTGAGTGTTTAAAATTCTTATTCGCTTTAGGGTTTTATTCGTATAATATTTTTAGCTTTTCTAAAATCTTAGGAAAAGGTTTCCTGATGAGCTGGCCTAAGCAACCAGTGAAATGCGCATAGAAGCTAGCTTGCCCTCAACAATAAATTTCAGTGTATTTATCAAATACACTAGAGCCCCGACTTGCGTCGTTAATGGGGACCGGAGAAACGCGACGCAAATCGAAACGACGCAAATCGAATTACCTTTTTCTATATAAATGCACTGAAATTTAATTTATTGGGGAACATATTCAAAACAAAGCAAAAAATTTTGTATTTTTTATAAAAAACTGGTATGAATACATTTTTTTTTATTTCATTTTCTTCAACAAATGTTTATAATTTTTATAAAGAAACAACAAAACAATAAATTAAGAAAAAAAAATAACAAAAAACATTAAAAAATTTTAATTTATTTAGTTTGCATTGCGCTCTCTTCAGATGATAAATCTAAATCATCAACACTTATAAAAGACTAAAACGATTTTAATCTTTTCAAGTTTTAAAAATATAGTAATTTATTGTGCAAGGTTTTTATAAGACTAATCATTAAAACGAAAAATTGTAGTTAAAAGAAAAAAATTAAAATCAGAGTATGACAGAGAATTCACAGTAAAAAACTATACATTCCAAAGGTAACTAGATTTATAAATAATATTAATATGAAACAAATAAATAAAGTAAAATAGGGTTTCCAACAGTCGGCTATCCTGCGTTTAAAGCGTCCTCGCTGCCTTCAGCAACAGTATCATAATCAAGTTCACTGTCGAACATAGGCGGCAGTTTCCAACAAGGTTTTAATTTATCTGAGGCATAGACTGATGAATAATGACGCGATGTTCTTTTGGTATTTGGAAGATCCTCGATAATATATCTATCATTATCAAGAACTTTTGCGATTATAAAAGGACCCTTATATCGAGGTTCCAATTTGCGAGAACTACCACTACTCGGAGGTTCATTTTCAGCAAGCACAATTTCACCAATTTCATATTTTTTAGGCTTCGAATGCTCTTTATCAAATTGTTCTTTTGCTTGACTTCGTTTTGTGTTAATTTGTTCGGAAGCCGCTTGTCTTAATTTGTTAACTTCATCGTCCGTTAAAATAAAATTATGGTGTACAGCTAATAGTATTTTATTTTGCAGAATGTCTCGTGGAGAATAACAGAATAATAATTCATGGGGACTTTTACCAGATGTCTTATTCTTCATCGTATTTAAAGTCCATTGGATATTTCTTAAATGATCATCCCAGCGTTTATCATTTTGCGTAGTAGGCAAAAGCATTGAAAGTAATGTTCGATTTGTCCTTTCGGCATGGCCATTAGCTCTCGGCGTTCTTACTGCATTAAGCACATGTTTAATATCGTTCTCAGAACAATATTTCTTGAATTCATTTGATGTGAATGACGTTCCTCTATCTGAAACTATGCGCGTTGGAACTCCAAAGTAACTTGAAAATTCATTTAGAATGTTTATAACATATCTGGTCGCTGTACTTTTTACAGCTTTAATTATTGTAAATTTTGTAAAGGAATCCACTAGAACTAAAATATGTTCATTACGTTTACTACTTTTTGGAAAAGGTCCCAAATGATCCAAATGAATTGTATTAAATGGTATTGGATCTATATCATTAAAATGGTATTCACCCTCTTTTCGCCCACCTTTATTTTTGTTAAAGGCACACTCGACACAGGCTTTAATGTAAGACTTAACAAAATTCCTCATTCTGGCAAACCATACATAACTTAAAAGTTTTTCCATCGTCTTTTCAACACCAAGATGTCCATTTTTGTCGTGGCAATCTTCAACTACTCTCCAACGTAATGATTTTGGAACAACCCACAAGTTTTTATTATTATACTTTCGGAACAATCTTCCATTTTGCAAGCGATACTCTTCTAACAACGTCTTATCTTTATTTTGAATTTTTGAAATAATTTCCTTAATTGAATCATCTTGAATTTGCATAACAGATAGCCAGTCCTCTTCATGAAGATTCATTTTATAAATTTTTAGAGTAGCAACATCTATATCACTAGGCGACTCATTCGGCGTTCGACTTAACGCATCAACGTGTTCCATACATGGACCCTTTCGGTGTTCTAAAACTACATCAAAATCTTGGATTCTCAACCACCAACGGGCTATACGAGGAATTAATTCACGTTTTGTCATAGCAGACTTTACAGCACTACAATCTGTTACTATTTTAACTTGTTTACCATAGATATAATATCGAAATCTTTCCAAAGTTTCCACAACTGCAAGAGTTTCCAATTCATAACTATGAAAATTTCTCTCAATTGGACTAGTTGAACGACTGTAATACGCTACAGGTTTTAACATTCCATTTTCATTTTGTAGTAATACACCTGCTAATCCTATGGAACTTGCATCTGTATGGATTTGGTGTTCCGCATCAAGACGGAAGGCTGTCATAACGGGTTGAGACGATAATTTTAATTTTAATTCATTAAACGCTATTTCTTGTTGATCTGTCCATTCGAATTGTTGATCTTTACATAAAAGCTTCCTCAATGGTTCCGATATTATTGAATATTTTGGAATAAATTTACGAAAATATCCGCTTAAACCAAGAAATTTTCGAATTTCATGAATATTTTCTGGACGTTTAAAATTCTCTATTGCCGCAGACTTTACTTTCCCAGGGCAAATTCCTTCTGGCGTTAATTGATGTCCTAAGAATTCAATTGTAGTCTTAAAAAATTCACATTTTTCTATATTTAGTGTTAAATTTGCATCTTGTAAAACGTTTAAAACTGTGGTTATTTTATCCAACATTTCTTCTTTTGTATTACTGCCAATAAGTATATCATCCATGTAATGCATCATGTTTTCCTTGCCAACCATATTTTGTATTTTCGCCATTAATCGTTGGAAAACCATGGGTGCATTTTTCAACCCAAAAGGCATACGTTTGAATTCAAATAATCCCTCTGTAGTTATAAAGGCTGTGTATTTGCGACTTTCAGGTTCAATTTCAATTTGATAATAACCACTGTTAAGATCTAAAGTTGTAAAATATTTATATTTTTTTGCATCCTGTAGACACTCTTCAATATTTGGTGATGGGAAGTTTTCTTTAGTTATAAGTTGATTTAACCGCCTGTAATCTATACAAAGTCGTTCATTGCCGTTTTTCTTTTTCTGAAGTACAACTGGACTTGCAAATTCCGAATTTGAAACTGTGATTATATCGTTGTCCAAAAGTTCTTGAACCATTTTTGCAACTAGTGTCTTCTTCGGTTCGGATACACGATATGGAGACTGTGACACAATGTTTGAATTAATTAAACTAATTTTCATCTGAACTAGATCTGTTTTGCCAAGATTTCGTAAATTACTCGAGAATACACTTTTATTTTGCTTAATTAATTCATTTAACCTTTTTTTTGTGTTTTCATCTTTTAAATCACACTTTAAAAGTTTATCATCGATTTCGATATGATCATCATTTTCATTATAAATATTTCTTTTTGAACTTGTACTGGCATCTTGCACATCCGTACTATTTTTTTTACTAATCTTTATTTCATCACCTTGAATCGTAAAAATTATATTGCCGTTAATAAATGTGTCTTGACCAAGTAAAATATCCGTCAATAAGAGTTCATCATCAATCACGTATAACGTAATAAATACATCAGATTTATTAATAACCAGATTTTCTTCGATTTTATGATTTGCAACACGTATACCGCCACAAATTCCGGAAATTCTCATACTACATTTTAGTAGTTTCAAATTTAACCGTTCACAAACCGATTTTTTTATCAAACTGCATTGACTTCCCGTGTCTACAAAGGCACTTAACGATTTATTGTTTAAGCTTACAGTTACTTTAAACATATCATCTTTATTACAGAACATATTCCGCGAAGTAGCACTTTGTTTACATTCAGCTTCATTTTTTGAATGAACTTTATTACATTTTTCACAACGAGGACGTTTCTGTGGTTTTGAACAGTTAGTAGATATATGACCTAATTCATTACAGTTAAAGCATTTTATATTTTTGGCTGATTTTGATAAATTCTCTTCTTTAAATTATTATAAGTCATTTTAGCCATAGAATCATCGAATTTATTTTTGGTATCGACATTTCTTACAACACGCTTTTCGGGCACATTCCGTTCATACTCATTTAAGATTTCACGTAATTCTTTAACCGAATCAATTTTCTGAGCCGCTATAGCGAATTGAATTTCACGATTTTGAAGTCCTTCTCTAGCATATTTAACAATAGCCTTTTCACTCAATTTATGCCGTTTGCCTAACGCACGAATTCGAAAGCAATAATCCGTTAGTTTTTCATCGCTTTTGCGTACCGCACTAATCATTTTAAAATGTATTTCTGCTTCATCTTGTGACGAAGCGAATTTTTTTTTTTAATTCTATAGAAAAATCTTTCCAATTTGAGTGCAAATTTTGTAGAGAGTCTAACCATAATCGAGCTGCACCTTTTATTCTGCTGTATACTGCGAGAAGCAAACATTTTTCTTCCCATTGATATGCTTGAATTGCGCTTTCTACACGTTCTACAAATTGTTCCACAGATAACGATGATTCATTCGTTGGATCAAATTCTGGAATAGTTTCTGCAATTTCTCGGACAGAACAATTACTATTCGGGCGTGAACTTGAGCTTACGTTGGACGTTGTAGCATTATTTAAACTTTGTTCTACGTTCGTTGCTGGTTGGACGTTTCGAGGTACGTTGTGCTGGAAACTAGGCACTTGAGAAAATGTCTGCATAACATTTAATGCACTTTCCAACATATTTCTTAACTCATCAACTTGCCGTTGCAAGTTTATGACGTTATCGTTGTTTTGTTGCATTAGGGATGAGTTGGGATGATTACCAGTTGAAGGAGTTATTGTTGAGGACATTTCCTCAAAAACATCGTTGTCATCATCACTAATTTCATCTGTGCCAAGTAAACTTGAGAGACGTTGAATGAGCTCCGCTTTTGTACCTGAGGTTGGCATTTCCCTTTCCCGTAATAGCTGCTTAAGTTCATCCACTTTCAGCGTTAACAGCTTTTTCATCTTTATACGTATTTTGCACAAAATCTTAAAACAATTTGATTCCGATCCCACTTCTGATCTAAAAGACTAAAACGATTTTAATCTTTTCAAGTTTTAAAAATATAGTAATTTATTGTGCAAGGTTTTTATAAGACTAATCATTAAAACGAAAAATTGTAGTTAAAAGAAAAAAATTAAAATCAGAGTATGACAGAGAATTCACAGTAAAAAACTATACATTCCAAAGGTAACTAGATTTATAAATAATATTAATATGAAACAAATAAATAAAGTAAAATAGGGTTTCCAACACTTATATCCATTTGATTGGATGTTCTTACTGTTTTTTTTACAAAAATGTCTAAAGTTTGTTGAATTTTTAAAGATTTTTTTTGTTGGTATATTTTTTTGTAACAACTAATTGCTTGATCAACAGATGCTGCAACGCCCGTGCTACGGTTTTCGTCTGGATCGTTTTCAGAAAATATATCCATTGCATGGGAAATTAATTGCATAGCTTTGGAAATATTGGCGATTGTTAGTTTTTTTTCTTCTAATGTATCATCATTTATTATGACATCATCTTCTAAAACATGCTGAATATCAATGGCTAATAAATTCTCATTATCAAGCTCCTCATCGTGAGACAGCAAAAATTCATTAATATCACCTTCCTCCATTCCGTCAAATTCTGCTTCTCTAGCTAAATTAGTCAACTCATTACTAACGTTTGGAACATCATCAACACCATCTTCGTCTCCGTTAATAAGTTCTGGCCATAATTGCCGCCAACTTCCTTTCATGGAGGATACCTTAACTTCTTCCCAAGATAAATGTATATTTTCAATAGCTTTCACTATGTTGTAGTTTTTCCAGAAGTCTTTCATAGAGAGTTTTTCATTTTTGTCTGTTGAATCAAGAAGTTGCCGGAAAGTTCGGCGTAAGTAGTACATTTTAAAGTTTGAAATTACGCCCTGGTCCATAGGTTGAATAAGTGATGTTGTGTTAGGTGGCATAAAAACAACTTTAACATGCTCCGATAAGTCATCTGAAAAAATTGGATGTCCTGGTGCGTTATCGACTTACAAAAGCATTTTGAACTCAATTTGTTGAGAGGAACAATAGCGTTTAAACTCAGGAACGGCACAATTTTCTAACCAATCTTTAAACAGGGTTGCGGTCATCCAGGCCTTTTTATTAGAGCGCCAGTGTATCGGGAGGTCTCTTTTGTTTATATTTTTCATTGCCCTTGGATTTTCTGCTTGGTATATCAAAAAAGGTTTAAATTTAAAATCTCCTGCTGCGTTTCCTCCCAAAAGAAGTGTTAGCCGATCCTTCGCGGCTTTATATCCAGGGCATGCTTTCTCATTTTTTGACAAGTAAGTTCTTGATGGTAACCGTTTCCAAAAAAGACCTGTTTCGTCGGCATTCAAAATCTGCTTAGGAGAATACCCTCCGTTTTCAATTATGGCTTTCAGCTCAAGCTTAAACTTTTCTGAAGCTACTGAATCTGCACTGGCTGACTCTCCTTTTAATGCCACATTATGTAAATTTGCCCGAGTTTTAAAGCGGTTAAACCAACCGTTGCTGGCTTCGAAATCATCATAATTTGCGTTACTACTAGATGCAGTATTTTTCTTAAGGTCGGAGTAAATAGAAAGAGCTTTATTTTTTATTACGTCCTTGCTCAGTGGCATTCTTCGCTTATTTTGATCATGTATCCAAATTGAAAGAAGGGACTCCATCTTAATCAATAAGGGATTTCTTGCTATAGTATCTTGTTTAGATTGGAGTGGTGTGGCAATATCAGCTAATTGATTTATTTTATCACTGTCTCTGTTGCAAATTGTTCTTACTGTTGTGGGTGCTAGTCCAAGAGCTCTTCCTATATTTACAGCCTTTTCTCCCGATTTAAAACGTTTAATTACTTCCAATTTTAATTCCAAACTTATTACTTTTCTTTTACTTTGACTCATTGTTTACGTCCCTAAGGTATTTTGACGAATCACAGACTAAAATCTTACTATAACCAGACAGTTGTTCTTAGCACCACTTATGCATACAACAAAGAAAAGGGAATTCCCCTTGTTTCACGCATTTTGATAACTTCTTAACAACCTGGTGACGATGAGTGTTGCCAGAAGTTGTAAAAATGCTAAAAGACAGAAAAGATGCTAAATCAGACACTACAAATGCTAAAAATGGTAATCCACAATGCTGCAGTAAAAAATTTAGCCGTTTTTAGCGACGCAAATCGAAATCAAAACGACGCAAATCGGAAATAAACCGACGCAAATCGAAATCAAAACGACGCAACTCGAAATCAAAACGACGCAAATCGGAAACAAACCGACGCAAATCGAAATCAAAACGATGCAAATCGAACCGACGCAAATCGGGGTCAAAACGACGCAACTCGGACCGACGCAACTTGAAATTGCAACGACGCAAATCGAATTTCTCTAGTTTTTAAAAGGCGACGCAAATCGAAACGACGCAAATCGGGACGACGCAAGTCGGGGCTCTAGTGTATGAAAAATTGGGAATTTAGCACGTCATACAGAAATCGTATTAATGATAAATTTTGTATTCCCGTAAATAACTTTGATAGTAAAAAATTTCCATTTTGTTTATTTTATAGTCTGAAAGAAAAAAAAGTATTTAAACGAAAAAGTTATTTAATTTTTAACCCCATGGTGACTTTTAGCCCATACAAAGTTTAAAATATTGAAAATGAGCCAAATTTCACCTGGCCCCTATATAAGTGTTCTCCCAAACTCTATTTTTTAGGGTATTGGTGATTAATATTGAATGACAAACTAAGTTTAGTAACTCTCATTGACTAGTCGTGTAAGAGGGCCTACGAACGTTAAGCATGTTATCACAAAACTCTTAATAACCTACTTAATTTATAAAAAAATTTTATTTGCTTAGGTGTTTTGAAAAAAATAGATTTTTATTAGATATGGGCATTTCCGTCAATAGGTCCACCGTGACCGAAAACTTAAAAGTTATTAAAAGCTGATTATTTTACGGTATTGTTATAGAGAAATATTTAGATCTTACAAATTTTATAAATTTACCCGTAAATTTGTTCACTTAGATGAACAGTCAGACTGCAAAGTTGTGCAAACGTAATTTCTTATTTGTGAGAATGTTTTATTGCATGTTTTCTTTAATATTATCTTCCTTAAAAGAGATGATATTTGATGAAAATTATTCCAAAAAATTTTTCTTACATGGTCCGTAATCTGAGGAATAGTTCGAAGAGAAATATGTAATTCGGATTAACGGTAAATTTTTATTTTTTTTAAGTCATTATTCAGTTAAATTATTATGGAAAAAATGTCACGTTCGAAATGTCACGTATCGAACCAGATTTTGGCTTAAACAAAAAAAAATATAGAAGATTTTGGAATCAAACCAAAGACATTTAAATGTTACATTGCTACGTAAAATTCTGAAAGTGGTTTGACTAAAAAATTGTGCCAGGTTTCGCTGAATCACCCCTTTTTATACATGGCCACAAAAACTACTTCTATTTTTTTCACGTTCGAACCGCTACTTCTTATGCCATTATCTTTGACCTAGAACCGCGCTCCCCATAAACTTAAGCATATATAATAGTGCTTTCTTAGTGCTATAATTTAAGGGTTAAAAGAACGTAAAAGTATTTGTTGTTTAAAATGTTATTGCATTTTTGATGCGTACGACTGTCACGTTCAACACTTTGGAATTACCCATATGAAAAGTTTAAAAACTGGAAAGAAATGTATAAGACTAATAAATAGAAAAAACAAAAATTACTAAATAAATATTTAACTCATTAAATAAAAAACTAAATTTTGAAAGCAGAATTTGCACCGATACACATACAAAAGTTTTATTGTTCTTTTTTAAATACACTCACTCTTTAACCGATTCTTATGTACATAAATTATCAAATTCTCGTTGCTGAATAATATACTTAACCTT
Source organism: Pollenia griseotomentosa (assembly GCA_963931875.1). Classification (NCBI taxonomy): domain Eukaryota; kingdom Metazoa; phylum Arthropoda; class Insecta; order Diptera; family Polleniidae; genus Pollenia; species Pollenia griseotomentosa. The sequence goes on from OZ007564.1 coordinate 147,765,153, forward strand.
CAAAACAGGTTTAGAATTTTAAAATTATTGTGTATAAGATATTAAAAACTATATAACATCAGTTATTCTTAATACAATGATACATACCCCTCTCTGATTATTAATGTCACTTGCATCAGGCTGATATATAAAAATTTCTTTTAAAACTTTTTTTTGTCACTAAAAACTAATAATTCTTGGGTCCTTATCACAAGGTACACCAGAGGTAAAAAAGTGACTGGTGAAAAATTCCTCAATCCGTTGCGATGGCAGCTTTCGATAAAAGTGATGTGTAAACACAGGCCGGAACATTCAACAAAAATTTCTTGAGTAAAATAAAAATAGCACAACACAAACCACGTTTAATAAAAGCATTAGTGCAACATATATTTTGTTTTGTGAAAAAAAAAAAAATTATTAGTAATATTGTTTTGTTTTGTAGTGTAATTTACATACTTAACCCTTATGTGTGTGGCGCAATAAGAATACACAGAAAAAAGCATTAATCAAAAATAAAACAGTTTTAATTACAAATTAAATCAAGTGAATTATACGTTTAATCAAGTGAATTAAACGTTTAATCAAGTGAATTAAACGTTTAATTGATATTATTAATTTGTTTACTGGTGCAAATTAATATTGTCAATTAAACGTTTAATTCACTTGATAAAATTTTTAATTAAAACTGATTTTATTTCTGATTAATGCATTTACTGGTGCAAAATTTTTTCTGTGTATATTGCTAGGCAAGGTACCCGGGTACCTTTATGAACTTTACGTAGAATAAAAGCATTTTCACACTTAATATATGTTTAGTTAAAACGCTGTCAGATATTGATGGGCTTGACAATAGGAACTTAGTCTGGGTTCACACTATGAAAGATTTCTTTCAGAAAGTCTGAGTTTGTTGGTGAGAGGGGAGAAAAGAAAAGCCTGTTCTCTTTCTCTCTTACCTATAAAGTCAGACTTTCTAAAAGAAAACTTTCATTTTGTAATACTTAATACCTTACTGAGATGGGATTTAAAGCTGTAGTCGGTCTCTGCCTGCTAAAAAAAATTCTCTAAGCGCCTCGATTTTTTGTACGTTGTCTCCAGTTTTGTACAACAGGGGTTTTTTTGGGCTTCCAAGTTTACGCTTTCCTTCATATATATTCTCGAATGTCTTTCGTTCTGGAGTATCCCAGTACCCCAGCTAGCGCAATCTTTGTATCTTTTTGCGTCTTACTTAGTTCACAATAGTGTAAATCTAATAAGGCTAATTATTCATTCGTAAACTCTTCGTAAACGCATAGGGGCCCATACATTTAAAGAATTATTGTTCTCTCATAAACACATTTTTATCGATTTTTGCAAGTACTCATTTTTCGGCACGGGTATCGCAAGTGGTTTTCGTTTTCCTTGAGATGGCTTTAATCTATAATAACACCTGTTTGCAAGCACTATCCTTCGTTTTATTTCAAGACTGATGTTGTTTTGTTTATTTAATACATCGAAATTGTAATTGCTTGCTTGCATTTCGTCGGCAAAATTTGTTTGCTTTGATTTTTCTGCAGTTGCAATAAATATCTTGTTTTTTGTCTTGTTTATACCCAGAACACTTTTAGCTGAATCCTTCTCAATCTTCTAATAGACAGCAGTTACATTTAGCATGTTTCTTTCAATAATGTCTATATCCCAATTCATTCGATGCAATTCTTATCGATTAACTTATCACATTTTCTTCTTTGAACTGTCTTCGGCGTTCACACAATGCGAGGCTTATTACGGAAATATTACTTTTTATGTATGAAGTGCACACACATAGGTGCGTTTTTTACAATACGAATGAGAAAACAAAACGTATATGCAGAGTACATTAAGCTGAGTACTCGTTTCTTTTCCCCTCGTCTCTCTCGCCTATAAAGTAGCAACCTGATCAATAAGACTTGCATCGTATGAATTGGGACTAAGCGAGGTGCATATTACTTTTGTTTTTAGCGTTGTCCTTTTACTCCAAAATTGTATTCATTAAAAGGTTGAAAAATTGCACTATAAGTTGTGCTGTTTTCTGAAACCTTTTGAGGTAGTAAATGGTTCGAAGATGACAGTTCCAACTCTAATTTTAGAATTTTTGTTTTCTTTGTTTCTGTTTCTCTAATTAATGGAATGAATTGTTAACGTTAATATTTTGTACATGTAGACCATCATTAGCTTATGCAAAACAACTAACCACTTCAAAATATATAATTAGAATGGCCACATTTCTATATAAAACACGTACAGGTACCCGGGCGCCTTGGTGTGCATTAAGAGTGTTAAGAATTAACGGGTCTCTCACGCAAATTACAAAAATAAAATACTAAGTTCTTTAAAAGTTTTTAGTTTTCAAGAAGTTTCAGACATAAGTATTATCGATTTTAATGAAAAATTTTTGGGTGAAAACGGCAAAAGTACCCAGGTACCTAGGTGCGCACATAAGGGTTAAATATTATTTACTTGTCTATGGTAAACTTAAAAGTTAATTTAAACAACAGTTTTCAAAATAAATTTCCATTAAAAAATTTGTGTTTATTTTAATACGGCATAAAAAGCACAGAATACTACACAACTGTCACGAGACGGAAGATTTTGCGTTTTTTTTGTCTCTTTTTAAGAAAGCTGCCCTTTTTGCATTTCTCTTTGCATCATCTTTGATGCCGCAATACAATGAACACAAATTTATTTAGTTGAGATTTATTTTCAAAGCTTTTGTAAAAATTAACTTTTAAGTTTACCACAACACAAGAAAATAATATTTAAGTAAATAAATAACATTATAAAACAAAAAATATTAATAAATACATTTTTTTTGCACAAAACGCAACGTTTGTTGAACTAATGCATTTTTTTAACGTGGTCTGTGTTTTGCTATTTTTGTTTTTATCATGCCATTTGTGTTGATTGTTGCTGCCTGTTTTTACACATTGCCACTTCACTACCAAAAAAAGCTTTCTGTCTTTTTCTTCGAAAGCTGCCCTCGCAACTGATTTGGGCCTTTTTCACACGCCATTTTTTACAGTTCTGTGGTATTCTGTGATAAAAAGTGTCGCAAAGAGAAATGCAAAAAGGGTAGCTTTCAAAGAAAGAGAAAAAAACACGATATATATTTCGTATCGTGTCGTCACTGTGTGACTCTGTGGTCCTTATGAAATTCTGCACGGAAAGAAGTTTATTTTCTAAAGTAATCAATTTCGTTTCTTAAAACAAGAAAATCCAAAATAATTCCTTGATTTTAACTTATTTTGTTGGTATATAGCAAAGTTTTCTGAAATAAAGAAACATTTTGCTTAAACCAAGCCACTCAAACATATATTTAGAATAAGTAATTTTTGGCTTGGTCGAGAATCATGCAAAATTTTCTTGGTTCAAGCCGTTATTTGAGAATAATTCCACGAAAGAAGTTTATTTTGTTTTTGATAAAAATTATATTGAAATTTCTAAAAATTTTAATAGTTTGTTTTAAACACAAGAAAATATTTATATTAAATTATATTTTTATTATATTTTTTTCTAATAAACTTGGAAAAAAAATTAAACACATTTTAAAAAGATACAAACAACAACATTCATAAAATCTTGATTCGATTCAATCCCAGACATCATTGCTCGGCTTGCTTCCTGAGCTCTGATAAATCCGTCCCGTTTGTCATGAGTGTACATTTAGCTAGAAGTCTCTCTTTCTTGTTTTACACATCTCTCTATGCACTGTCCATGAACTTGTATTGGCTCTTCAACAAATCTTCTTATTTCTGATATTTTGAATTTACACTTAATTTACTTTTGCTTCATAAGTTTATTCAATTATCTTCTCGACCCCTGCAATCCTTTCTTCTTGGTCCTCCAAGCATAAAAGTGACTGAATCTAATGCACAATTTCAATAAATGTGAACCACGATGAAGGCTAGATAGTTGGATTAACTATATCTGCTACTGTCTTCTTCTAAAAGAATTTTTTTAAGAGAATTTTGATTTTATTGTTAACCAGCAAAGCTAGTAAACGCCGACAATACGATAGTTTGGGTTTTTCGTTATTCAAAGATTTTTCTTAAGTTTACTAAAAATGTATTATGTAATACAATAAAATAAGTAATAGTAATAAGTAGGGATGAGATTTTTATGCACTAAAAAATCAAAAATATGCGCATTAAAAACTACAAAATATGCATTAAAAAAATTAAAAATATGCTCTAAAAACTTGAACATTTTCAAAAAAAAAAAAGGATTTGTGTAAAACAAGAAAGAGAGACTTCTAGCAAAATGTACACTCATGACAAACGGGACGGATTTATCAGAGCTCAGGAAGCAAGGATGCCAATTCATTTGGAGAATATTAATTTTAATTGAAATTTTAGTTGAAATTTGTTTTATTGTTTGAAATCCCATATTTTTTTGCAAAACGTTTTGAATTTGTTTTTAATTTGTCGGGCTATTCTTCCTGTCACATTTTTTCCCATATGAAATATAAATCATTGGCTTCTAATTTCCTCAGCAACTCGATGTAACCCATGTGCCAAGCAAGTAACATGTAACAGTTTTGAATAAATTATGTTAGGCCAATTGGCAGCCTAAACCATGTAAGGTGCTGCATCGATTAAAAGTTTAAGAATCTTTTGTGAAAATCTTGTATTTTAAGCCGAGCTCCAAAAAAATTCATTTATTGATCTAAAAATTTTTATTTTGGAACGTTTTTTTTATACCATTTTGAAATTTTTTCAAGAACTTTTTTTATAATATGGAAATTTAAAAAATATGTCACTCAAAAATGTTAAAATATCCAAAAATATGCATTTAAAACCAAAATAAGCAACAATATGCATTTTCACCAAAATATGCAAAAACAAATCGATGCCATTTTTAAACCAAAATTTAATGATTCGGAAAGATAATTGGTCGACATCGATCTTAGACCATCGACAAAAATCATGCATTTGCATGGAAATCGCATTCATAGTAATAAGTAAAATAAGTTTTTTTTTATTAATTCGCATGCATTTTTTTTAACAAAAATTTTGATTTTTTGATTTCTCACTCAAATCTTAGCCATATTTAGTTGTGAAGAGTTGGCAACACTGCTGACAAAATATAACCTATATGCTTTGTTACTTCGCATATCGAAGGTTTATCTAGAATTCAGTCGCACAGTAGATGTTACTATAAATGGTGGGGACAAAATATTAAAGCAAAAAAAATTAATAAATTTGGAAATGAAATAAAATAAAAATCAACAAAATAGAAACATTTCTATTAAAAAAAAAATTCTCCTTAAATAATATTAAAATTTTTTGTTAAACACACTTAAGAAATATATAGAAAAATAACGGTTAATAATTCGCCGTTTTAATAAAAGTTTAAATAAAAAGGAATGAAAATTGAATTAGATACATTCATTTGAAAAGTGCTTTAAATAAATTAAAGTTTTAAAGAATGATATATATTTTAAAAACAACTTATACAGTTATCAAGTAGTTTTTTTAAAAAATTTGCATTTCCAAACATTTTAAAATTAAAGAAAAATTATGTTTCCGAAAATCTCCGCCATATTGTGTGTTTTCAATTTATGTAATTGGGGTTTCCAAAGTACCAGTCTCAATAATATTCCACCTTCTCCGCATATCATTTTTATTTTAGCAGACGATTTGGTAAGTTTTTTTTATATACATATATATATACAATGTATATGTATATTATACATATTCGGCTATGCCGAATCTTATACACCTTTCACCATGATGTGATAAGAACAAAAATATTCTAAATTCTCTAAAGCAACGGTTTACACCGGCCCCGCGAACAATATTAATTTCGTCAGCAATAAAATCGGTGCAGACCCCTTCTTAAGAACACAAAGTTTTCCACTAAGCGCAAGTACAGGGTTATCTATAGGGCAACCAAGAAAAAAGCACTAAAAAACAGTTTTAAGCTCTTGAAAAAAGCGTTTAAAAACATGAAAATAAGCTGTTAAAATTTAAAAAAAAGCAATTTAAAATTGTTTATTTTCCACTTAATTCGTTTAATATGTTGTTAAAGTAAATTATAAGTTGATGCAATAAATTTTCGAAAAGCAAACGGAGTCAGCAAGTTCTTGTACATAGAAAAAGTTCTTCCCACGTCTACAGATGTTAAGGGAGTATATTTAAAATTGTGTATTTGCTCTGAAGTATATTTTATACGATTTGACTCATAATTCCGCTTGCCTCCCAAAATATCCCCAATATCTTTTAATACCGAAAATCCTTAATTTTTTAATGAAACTGATTAAAATTTTGTATTAAATTTTTCTCCTATATCCCCTGGAACACTGGATATTTTTCTTACGGTCCATAATAATGTTCCCTTAGAAAACCAATGAAAGTCTGTGTTCATACGGCTCTTTTCTTATTGAAAAGATTGCTACTTTATAGGCGAGAGGGGCGAGGGGAAAAGAAACGAGTACACAAATGCCTGTACTGTCTTTACGTTTTGCTTTTTCATTCGTTGTTTAATTTGGTTATTGTTTTCAATATCAAAAAAGCACACATGCAAACGCACGACTATACAAAATAAAAAACATGGCGTAAACATGACATGAATAATTTGAACGCCAATTCATGTTCAAAGAAAAAAAGGAAGTATCTTTTCTATAAGAAAAGAGCCGTATGAACTCAGACAATTTTTTTTGTTTCCAATTTTGTTACAACTTCGTGTAAAACCCCAAAATTTGCAGAAATTAACAATATTTGATATACAGAGAAATTCTTAATAGCTAAAAAAACTATATTAAAAAAGCAAAAAATAAGACGTTACTATACCAAAAAGAAAGAGAAGGGGAGCTAACAGACGTTACTTTATACAAAAACTATATTTAAAAGGAAATAAGACTTTACAAAGTATGATGGTAAAAGACTTTACAGACTGTGGAATTTGATCGTAAGAATACAGCTGTGGAATTTTCGAGAGAAAAGAATTTAAACAAGCAAATAATAAAATAAGTTGATAAAAAGGCTTAATACTAAAAACAAAAACACATCAAAATTATAAACAACACTATAAAAAGTACGTTACAGTACCGCTAAGACAGAGTTGCATAAAAATCAAGTAAGAAAGTATAGTCGGTCAAGCCCGACCGTATGATACCCAACACAACAGTATTTAAAAACAAGTTTCGAGAGTGTTTGGCTTTATGAATAGGGATCTATCTATGTTTTAAATTTCATTAAAATCGGTTAAATATTTACTGATGGGCAGAAATTTACCCTATCTGCCCTCGTGGTCCTTTTTTGTTTAAAATGCATACCTAACGTGTCCATATAAATATGGATATATCTACATATGTCTTAAATTGCATTAAAATTGGTTTGATAGTGGCCACAAAGACCCTCTTCCGGATAGCAGCTTGTATGGGGGCTATATTAAATTATGGACCGATTCGCCCTTGTGCCAATTAGAACCCACGTACCAAATTTCATTAAATTATCTTTAAAATAGCGACCTGTACTTTGCACACGAGGTTAAATGGACAGCCAGCCAGCCGGAAAGTGATTCTGAGTCGATCGGTATACTTTAAGGTGGGTCTAGGACCAATATTTTAAGGCGTTACACACATCAGCACAAATGCATAATACCCTCTCCACTATTGTGGTGTGGGTATAAAAATAAGCATTTGCTTTTATTTGGTTGCCCTAGTTATCTATTTAGTGGTTTTAAACTGTAAAATATCTGTCATCTGAAGTGTTATTTATTTAGTGAAAGGTTTTTCATTTACGAATATACATAGATCGTTTAAGAACCGAAGAGCGCTTAAAAATAGTTAGAACTATCGACAAAAGTGGTGGTTCAAACATTGCCACCCCTTTTTAAGCTTTACGGGGTGATTAAAGTCGTCATAATCGACCGACCTACTGTGCAAGGAATTTGGAAGATTATAAAGAAATTTAAGGAGACTGGAAGCGTTACAGATGTGGTCGCTTCTGTTAGTGTAAGTGGGGCCGAAAGTCCTTATTTTTCGATTTGCCGTTCTCAGCAAATTGGGCCTATCTTACGGCTTTTTTTGCCTGCTATTGAAGATTATGAGCTAGACGATATGTGGTTTTAACAAGACGGTGCCATGAGCCACACAAGACGACCGATTTTGGCTCTCCAGAACGCATCATTTTCACCAAGATCATGCAATTTACGTTGGAGCAATTAAAAAAAAAAACGCTGAGATACCGCACACAATGTGCGAAAAAGTGGTCAACTATTATTTCAAAAAGATCGTCTGATGCGGCGCTACCAACTAAGTCCCCAATGAACTAGGCCCTAAAAGCAAAAATAAACTAATTCTCCAATTTTTTATACAGAAATTAACAACAACGACTTTTAAGGATTTTGTTAATTTTTTTAAATAATTTTAAATTTTGTGATGACGGATTGTTTCATATGAAATAAGTCCCCAAATTTTGCAAGTGAAATAAAGTCTAATTAATATTTTAAGAAATTTATTTTATATCTCATTTAAATTGCAGTTAACATTTTAAATTAAGATATACATATTAGACATTTTAAATATTGGGGTGAAATGCCCGAAACTTATAATGCCGAAATTTAATATACCGACTAGGTAACTAAAGCGTTTCTTTGCATTGTGAAATAAGTTTCCATTTGTGGGGATTTAGTTCATTTTTTTTAAGGGGTTATTTCATTTTTTTTGATAGAACATTGTGTCTGCATTTTTGAACAATATTTCAAAAATAATAAAAGCTTAGCGGCTTCATTTCGAAAATTTTAAAATATGGTCGGAATAGTGTTAACTTCGTCAACTGTGAAGAGATTAATTGAAAATTCAGGGAGACTGGATCTGCTTTGTAATAACAGCTTGTTTTTAGACGACCAGAGTGTTTGGCGTCTCCAACGGAACCAATATCCCTGAATTTTTCAGTAAATCTCTTCAGTTGACAAAGTTTGTGTTAATGTGTGTTTTATTTAACTTTATTTTTAAACTGATAAATGGATAACCTGTTATTTACATACACCAATTAATCTTTTAGCAATGAACTTGAATCGTTTAAAAAGTTTTTATAATAATGAAGGAAAAATTTTAAAATTACAAATTAAATATTTTGCAGGGCTTTAACGATGTCAGCTTTCGTGGCTCATCAGAAATACCAACACCAAATATCGATGCTTTGGCTTTTTCAGGCATCATATTAAATCGGTATTATGTAAATCCCATTGGTACTCCATCTAGATCTGCTCTTATGACCGGAAAATACCCTATACACACGGGTAAGTACAAAATAACAATACACAATATTTTAAGAGTGATATTATCATCGGATTAATAAAATATTTAGTGGTAAATCTCTTAAGTTCTCAATTCTTTAAACATCTATAATTGGCCCACTGAATATTTCTCTAATCTTCTCTAAGACCAAGTCTCCGATTAGAAATATCAAATATTTATCTAGATTATCTATACATATATAATTTGTATGACAGTTAATAGTTATCTGTTTTATTTCCTTTAAATAAGGCATGCAGCACGATGTTCTTTATGGAACTGAGCCCAGAGGACTACCTCTTAATGAAAAAATAATGCCTCATTACTTCAATGACCTCGAGTGAGTTTTAAATATTTCAAACTAAAAAATATACAATTTTGTATTCTTCTATAGCTACCGTTCCCATATGGCGGGCAAGTGGCATTTAGGTCATTATAAACGTGTTTACACTCCACTATTTCGTGGTTTTTGCTCCCATTTTGGCTTTTGGACGGGCCATCACGATTATTTTGATCATACTGCAGTTGAATTTAATGAACGGGGTCTGGATTTAAGAATTGGTATTCAAAAGAATTTAATCCTAATCACCCCAAGTTTTGACTTCTCAATTTCTCTTTCTTAAGGTTTGGATATTGGATATAATTTTGACAAAAAATATATTACCGATTTGATTACCGAGGAATCAGTGCGTGTGATTGCCAACCACAATGCCTCGACACCTTTATTTTTATTTGTATCACATGCAGCTGTACATTCGGGTAATCCGTATAATCCGCTGCCAGCTCCAGATGATGCGGTTGATAAAATGCGAAATATTACAAATTTAAATAGAAGAAAATATGCAGGTGAGTTACTTATGAGAACAAAAATCGAATTTCGAATGCTAACCAGCTAGCATGTTAACATTGAAATGTGGGGCAAAATCTACTTTGTCCAAGTGACAAAATTCACGGAGATATAAATATTAAATTATTTATAAGTGGAAGTTTTCGTGAAAATTTGAAATTTTTCTTTATCTTTTGAAAAATTTTTTAATATAAGAAATTTTTCAAGTAGTTTTCAGTTTAAAGCAACCTGGAAAACTTCCTATATTTTCGCCCATGGCCCAATTAGTAGGTCTGCGTGCAATTACAACAATCCATCAATAGAAAAAACAACGTGCATTTTTTTTGTGTAAAAAATGATAAAGATGTCAAGAACAAAGGCAATTGTTTGTGTAAAAAATGATAGAAATTTCAAAAACAATTGCACCTGAAAAAAAACACAACTCTGCATAAAATCAGCAAGCGTTTCGAGCAGACCTACTAATTGGTCCATGTTTTCGCCTTTCAAAATGAAATTATTATAAATTTCAAAATTTCTAACAGCGATGGTTACAAAACTAGACGAATCAGTGGGACGCATCGTGCTAGAACTGCAACGGAAGCAAATGCTTAACGATTCAATTATTATATTTAGTACGGATAATGGAGGACCATCAAATGGGTTTGATTCGAATTACGCCTCCAATTGGCCTTTGAGGGGCGTTAAGAATACTTTATGGGAAGGAGGCATAAGAGGTGCCGGCTTAATATGGTCTCCACGTTTAAATAAAACCCGACGAGTGGCGGATCAAACTATGCATATAGCCGATTGGATACCCACTCTTTTGACGGCCATTAAAGGGGAGAAAGAGGGGAAGTAGGTTTTAGATTTTAGTAACTCTAGAAATTTTATAACATTTTCTTTCGTTTAGAAATATATCTTCTCATTTGGATGGCCTAAGTATGTGGCAGGCTTTATCTAATGATGAAATATCACCACGCAATTCTACATTACATAATATTGATGATATTTGGGGTAGTTCCGCTTTGACAAAAGGCGATTGGAAGTTAATAAAGGGTACTAATCATAATGGAACCTGGGATGGCTGGTATGGTCCTTCCGGACGCCGCAATGCTCGTTTTTATGACTATAAGGCCTTAAGTTCCTGCAATGCTGGTCGTGCTTTGGCATTCATAGATATGTTGCCCACAATGTCTGATATTAACCGTATGCGTATCGGATCAGATATTGATTGTTCTGTACCGAAGCCCTATTTGAAGGAATATGGTACTGTATGTAAACCCTTGGAGTCACCGTGCTTATTTAATGTTAAAGATGATCCGTGTGAGAAATATAATTTGGCAGAAAAGTAAGTTAAACATTTTACACTTAATTAAAAAAAAAATTAAATGGAACAGGTATTTAGTTTTTAGTTAGGGTGCTTTAAAAGTTTTACATTTTTTTTAAACTCTATGATTGCTTATAACCCGAGAATTACCACTTTGCAACAAATTATCCTTAAGAATATTTCAAGACGTGTTTTTTGTCCATTGTGTACTGAATGAAAACAATTTTACCATCTCCATACGCCGCCCTAACAATCACAACTCCACTGCCTTTCTTAACAGTTGGCTTAAGGTGTATATTCTAAAGCTTTGTATTGGCTTAACGCCGCACTTAATTTATGTCTTCCGAGTCTAAAATATTACATTTATTTCAGCGTTTGTAATATTTTTATTTGACGCCTTAATACCCTTGTCATCCATTCATTTGTCGCGTTCTTATCCACTGTATGCTTTATTGTACTGTAAGCGAAACTATACCCCAGGGAGATACGCTACGCCTCTTAGGGGCGTAGTTAAGCATCTTGAGAAAATTTTTTTAGGTCTGTGTGTATGTAGACCTTTTCACTTGGTAAATGTGTTAAGTTTATATTTTTCGGCTTGAGGTCTGTTTCATAAAATAGAATAAAAATAAAAACTCTTGTTTTGTTTTAATTTTTATTATTTATTAATTCCAATATTATTTATTAATTCCAATATTTCGACTAACTTTGTTGGTCATCCTCAGGGAAATAGTTGTGATCTAAAAAATAATTATAATTTTTAACATGTTTCTTAATTTTAATAACAAACAGTTTACTAATATTTAATGCAGTCTTGAGAAACTTCGAGCTCTTGTTGTTACATCCACTGGGGAAAATAACAAGTGAATGCAACCAGGGATGCGACAAACATACAAATGGCAGAGCTCTTGAAGTCCTGTAATTTCTCGAGAGCGAAGTAACACCGCAGTACTTTCTTCTTTTGGTGCCACGGCAGTCAGTAGCCCCCGGTGAGCAGGCACTGGTCTGACTCTTAGTTGAGGCCCCCGTTAGTATGCTTCTTGCGAGAAATGCTTCCTGTCTTTAAGGATGATTGTCTTTGCGGAAGCCTTGCTTTTCTGATAGAAGATTGTTTTCAAGTAAGCTGTTCGCCGTCCGATGAGGAGGTGCCTCTTTAACGGCGTAAACTTACAAAAGGGTTCAACGAGGAGGAGCTTTTTTTGATGAGATATACTTTCGAGGATCACGTGGGGGCTGTGGTTTATACCCGAAAGCGTGGGAAGGAACCCATCCACATAGATTTTTCAACCTTGTAGGAAAGTTAGGTGCTGTTCCCTAGGTGCAATTGCTATTCAACAGAAGCTGCTGGATTTAATATAGCAGTGGAGATTAGATAGCTCCGACTATAATAAAATTATATGCAAAAAAACTAGCAGATAATAGTACAAGCTAAAATAAAAAGTAACACTAATCTATGACATAGGAATTTTATTTTTGAACAAAAAACCTTTTTCCTTTACCAGTCTATGCGATACAACTCTGCGACACTACTATGCAACAATATTCGTTTGTTCTTGTAGTCTCCGTTCGAAAACTTTTAAACGTTAAGAGATACTTTTTTTGTTGCAAGCCACAATTTAACGTTTAACTATATAATTAAAATTTAAATTTAATAAAGTTTTACAAAAAATTTAAAGGAACATCAAACTGTTGCTTGATTTTACATTTCGTGCTTCATTCTTTACCCCACAAGCATCTCTGTACACCATTCGTCACAAATCGTCTGTTTCATGATATATTTCTATGCAAAAAAGTGTAAAAGGCCAATTACACTTGTCAAATGCTCGTCCACTAGGCGAATTCACTCGTGTATGTGTGTTGGACGTAATATTTGCCGTCATATTAAAATACTTTGATTTTTTGAATATTACGTCCAGCACACGTACACGAGTGAACTCGACTCGACAAGCATTTGACAAGTGTATTTGGTTCTTAAGTTAAAAAAGTTTTGATATGCGACTGCATGAAATAAAATGTGAGCCACTGTTTCTCTAATTGTGACAAGAGTTATAAAATTTGTGTTAAAATTATCCAATAAATTTTTGGGATATATAAATTTCAGTGTATTTATCAAGAATGAAAATTGGGAATTAAGCACAAAAACAAAATCTTATTAATTTGTGTTAGAATCAGTGTTGCCAGAAGTAGGGGAAATCCCTACATGTAGGTATTTTTGATACTTAAATAGAAGCGTAGGGAAAATCGGCAAGATTTTCCACAATCTTCAAAATGTAGGTATTTTTCGTCATATCGTATTATTTATAAAATAAATGCTAAAAATTATATTTTATTGTCCAAAACGTTTGAAAAAAATTTTTCCCCTAAAATAGCTTTAAAATATATTTCCAGAGTTGCTTGTAGTTTAAAAAGTTGGCGACACTGATATGTATGTATATGTTTTTTCTAAATTATCATTCAATAGGTGTGATCCCGTACTTTTTGGATAAAGTTCGGTAAAATGAGAGTAAAAAAAATTATCTCAAATAGACAAAAATGTACTAAAGTACGGGAACAATAAAAATGCAAAAGAAAACGTTAATATGAAATATGTTTAAATAAAAACATAAATGATTTACTTACATATTTCAACATTTTCTGTTGTTTATTTTATAAATATTTCTTATACATACTAATTATTTTGGTTAACTTGATTCCAGTTTTTTATTTATTTTTGAAACAGCTGATTGTTTAATAATTTTATAAGTTTGCCCAAAAAAAGTACGGGCTACTTTATGCAAGAAATATATTTTTCTCTTAAAAGCTCCACCTTAGCAAACTTTGAGTACGGGAACAGTTTTCGGTAAGATTGGTATCCCGCGTGCTCTCAACGTTGAGTACGGGATCACACCTAATGTTAAAAGACTTAATTGAATTTAATTGAAAGTACATACACATTTATTACTTTTTAGCTTTTATTTATTTTATGTCAGAGCTTTAATATACATACATATTCGAATAAAATTTATTTTTTATAACTTATGCTTTTTCTTCTATTTTAATGATAATAATGCGTAGGGAAATTATTTCAACGTGTAGGGAAAAATCGGATTTTTATTAGCATGTGTAGGTATTTTTTCGAAAAATCCACTGGCAGCACTGGTTAGAATTTAGTTTGTTCGTATGTATATACACTTTAATTTATTTTTCTTTTCTATTACAGATTTCCAAGTATTTTAAACGCCTTATTAAACGAATTAGCGAATTATAACTCTACAGCAGTACCTCCCACAAATCAACCGCTAGATCCTCGTGGCAATCCAAGTAGATGGAATTTCACATGGAAAAATTTTGGAGATCATCGTTATGACAAAAATCGTACACAATTATTTAAATTTAAATAGTTTTAATCAAGGCGAATCCCCAGAGGTGAACGCATAAGATAGAGAGAGATATGCTAGCTCACATTTTTTGTATGTAGGTATATGTATTCTAAATGTCAAACTCCATACAATAAAAAAAATTTACAGCCAGCATAGCTCTCTACACAGAAAAAAATATCTCAAAAAAATTTTTTACAACACAGTTTGTTAAAAATAAAATTTTAGGTCAACAATCTTTTTATTTGATTTAATGAAAAAATTTATCAAAATTACACTTTGCAAATATTTAATAATGAAATAATTAAATATTTCTTTATTTTCAATATTTTGACAACTATTGTCCATTTTTTAGTGGCTCATACTTCTCATTTGCTTTACAGTTTTATTTGTATAATATCTTTAGTTTTTCCAACGTCATTGGAAAAGGTTTCCTGAATTCTGGCCTAAGTAACCAGCGAAATGCGCATAGGAACTAGCTTATCCCCCCATACAATAAACTTAAGTGTATTTATCAAAGATTAAAAATTATGAATTTAGCACATCGTACTTAATAAATAAATAAATAAAGATTCGATAAACATTTTGTTTGATTTATTCAGGGCTGCCAGGTACTTTTTTTCTTGTCCCCAAAAATTTTAAAAAATCCCCAAAAATCCCCAAATTAAAAAACAAAACCTTAAAAAGTTAATATATATTTTTTTTTTATTTTTTTCTGACCAAATTAAAAATTGTTTTTAAAAATAGTAAGACTAATTTTAATAAAAAATCCCCAAAAATCCATACACAAAAATTTTTTAGTAAAAAAATTATTTTATTTTGTTTGTAACGACTGGCTTCAGCTTGTTTTTTTAAATCCTTTTTAAGCGTTTCCTAAATGCCAAAAATGGCTTAATATTACGCCATGTGCTGTTTTTTAAGACGAATAAGCCAATTTATAAGAATTTGGAGCTTGTTCAATCGGTTTTAGCCATCCTTTAAATCATCAATAAAAATACATATATCCGTCATTTATTTAGTACTTCGATGCATCAGAACTACTTGCCAATAGCCCAGCATTCTTTTTCGCAAAATTTATTATATTGTCTTTCATATTTACTTATTTTTGGGGAAGACAAATTTGCTAGAAAATTGTCTGTAGAAAATAAAAAATTTTAAGTGTTGTCAACGGTTTTAGATTCTTGTTTTAAATTCTTCCTTTTTAAAACACTTACTCAAGTTCCTTCTACACAATCAACAAAAATGGTAATCTTAATTACAGCCTTACACAGTCTTCGTTGTTGATAAGAGTAAGATAAAAGTTTTGGTCTTTTTTTTTTTTGATATTTTATATACGAAACAAAGAAAAATAAGCATAAATAATAAATAAGGGAAAAAATATTCAAAATGTGTACAATTACCAAAAAATTCCAGATTTTTTGTTTAAGTCCCCCAAAAAAATCCCTATTCCCCAAATGACTTTCTTTGTCCTTTTTGAAATCCCCAACTTTGGGAATAAATCCCCAAGTCTGGCAGCCCTGTTAAGAATCAAGGAAAACTATAATTTCATAAGCATTTCTAAAAAGAGTTAAGGAATTTATTTTTTCGAACCTCTTTCTACTAATTTCCAAAGTCAATAAAAATAAAATCTCTTTAGTATAAAAAATATTTTTTATTTCGATATCGTTTCATTTCCATTTCACAGTTTTTTTTTATTCATTTCACAAATCATAGTTTGTAAACTTAAAACACATGCTAAGAAGACTTATAATTATTTTTTGTCGTATAACTAAATACTTTTATATGATTTTTTTTTGGAGTCCTTTAAAAAAGGACCGGATTTTTCTTTTAAACTATGATAATAATAATAAAAAAAAATAATGATGAAAGAATGTGAAGTGCTTTAGGGAGAGATAAATAATGTGGAGAAAGTTAAAGGTCAATAAAATAAGGAAATAATGATCAAGTGCGCATAATGATATTCAATGAAATCTTTAAAACTAAAAAAAATAAATTAAAATTTTTTTTATAGTTTAAATATGCCACTTAGTACTTTTGATGATTTATCGGTAAATTAAACTTAATATTATATAGTTGTAAAAAGGTAAACTAGATTTTTGAAAATATTTAGTCTAAATAAAAATAGCCTTATTTTAAGAAAAAAAAAGTGTGTAGAAAAAACTAAAACAATTCCTAGTATGATCCTTTAAGTAGTTATCCCTAATCTTTATAGTTTATAGCCTGAAAAGTCGTCATCTTTAAGTTGAATTATATGGTTCGAATGAATATAGTTTAATAACGATAGCCACTGCCATCATTATCACCATTTTGTCCTCCAGCTCCAAAACCATTAGAGCCTTGTTGTTGGTCATAGTTATAGCCACTGGTGCCACCACTGCTACCGCCGCTACCGCCATTGCGTCCACCACCATTACCATTACGATAACCACCACTTCCGCCGCCACCACGTCCACCATTACTGCCGCCATCGGGACGACCACTAGAATAACCCTGACCGTCATTATATTGACCACCGCCGCCGCCGCCACCGTTACGTCCACCACCCTGGCCATTGCTATAACCACCATTTCCGCCGCCACTAGGAGAACCACTCGAATAACCATTAGCACCTAAATCCTGACCACCGGGTCTGCCATTGCTATAGCCGTTTGAGCCTAAGCTTTGGCCTCCAGGTCTGCCACCTCTATTACCACTTTGTCCACCACCATTGCGGCCTCCACTAGAATAACCATTACCACCTCCATTGCCTCCTCCATTTGGACGACCACTTGAGTAGCCATTAGCACCCAAATCTTGTCCTGAGCTATAACCACCTCCACCAGCACCACCACTACCACTGCCGCCTCCGAAACCACCGCCATTTTGTTGATAATCATAACCATTTCCACCAGCACCGCCGCCGCCAGATCCTCCGGCACCACCTCCCTGGCCTCCTTCATTGGCATCTCCTTCGTAGCGTACTTGAGGACGATAGCCTTCTTGATCAGCTTCATATTCGACAATCTAAGTAATAAAAATATATACTTTTCAAATTTCAACTTTTTTTAATTGTAATTTTTTTGTTGCTTGAATTCGAAGATTTATTCTTTATAATTACTACCAACAAGTTGGCGACTTTAGTATCTACTTTAAATAGGATTGTCTTTTAAGAGACAAGACATTGTTATTCCCTTTAAGTTCCTTAAACTGTTGAATTTTATATTAAATCAATAAAAAATCTTGGGAGGAGCTAGTTTCTTCAAACACATTACACTTTCTGTTTTTGTTTTGCATATTTTTATTCTCTTGGGGACTCCAATCATACAACTATTGGCGGAGCCTTCGGACTTGGCCAATAATTTAAAAAAATCTATCTTTAATCAAAAAAGATTTTGTTTCAATATCTTTAATTTTAAATGGCTCTTATACTATAAGGAACTTTAACGCTCTAATTAAAGGTATTCAAATTCCGGGAATATTTTTCTTTAAACGGAGTTTATTTCTTTCATGGATATTGTTTTACCCTGGAGAACTTTAGCAATATATTCTTTCGGAGGAACCCTTGACCTTCTGACATACGATTTGAACTGCACTTGAACTGGAATTGAAAATGTGACAAACCGGTCCAAGCCAATTTCTAAAAAGCAGGTATTGATGCTACAGGACGTTTTTTATTGAATAGTTTCTAATAAAAAACTTCTGGAGGACTCGACTCATTTAATTATTTGGGATATTAATTGGCCAGATAAAAATTGGACTTTTAAAGACATAAGGTCCTTTCTGGTAGGGGCAATTACAAATTCGTTTCTATTCGACCATCAACAAAATTTCGTTTTACTTATAGTTAAAACTTTGTTTCCAGCGAATTTGCTATTTAGAAGTTTTTCAAAATCTATTGTCATCAAGCGGTTACGATCACTAAAATTTTAATCGATTCAAGTTTAGTTTTAAGAAATATGCCTTAAAGATTAAACGATGTTTTTCTAGTATGCTTACTTGCTTTCTGCCATCGGGTAATAAAACATTATATTGACCAGTGGTAAAATCACCATCACGCATTTCAGAATGGCCAAAGGATAAACCACTTGGAGCATCTTCCACTTGATAGCTAAATTCATATTTAGCTGGTTCCTATTAAGAAAAATTTTTGAAAAACCCAAGTAAAGTAGAGATATATAAGAGAATTAAAGACTACAGCAATGAAGCAATTACAAGATTTAAATTATTTTAGAAAGCAATTATTTTTTCTTGTGGTTTTGCAAAAAGCTTTTGTTTTGTTTAAGAGCCCAAGTGGTGAATGTGGTAAATTATGGTGAATATTAAATTTAGGTTATAATTTGTGTGTAAAAAGTAAACAAATTTCTTAAGAAAACTCAGTTAAAGTGCTGCGTGTGGTGTTGAAACTGAAGTTTTGTTTTTGTTGTAAGGCAAGTAAGTTTTGTATTCTTAAATTCCTATTCTAAATTTAAAGGAGGGTTAATTTGGTTTTTAATTGTCTTTGGTAAAAGCTTAAATTGGAAATGTTAGAAGTTTTTTTTAGATTAATATTTAGTTTAAAAATTTTAATTTTGAAAATTCCAATTTCCAAATCATTAAGTAAAAGTGTTTCGATTTCCTTTATCACTTATTTTAACTTACATTGCTACCATCATCGCCATTGTAACCGCCTCCGCTGCCACCTCCACGACCACCACCGCCATTGCCATTCTGACTGTAGTCATAACCATCAGCACCACCATTACCGCCGCTGCGAGCACCACCATTTCCTTGATTGGGAGGTAAATAGTCCTGATTGGGTTGGCCACCACGTCCACCACCATTACGACCGGCTGAACCTGAAGCAGGAGGACCATAACTATCAGAAGGACGACTACTAGAACCGGAACCCGAACCTGAACCAGGAGCACCATAGGAAGACGAAGGCTTACCAGCACCACCATTTCCATTTCCATTAGGAGCACCATAAGTTGAAGAAGGTCTGCCGCCACTGCCATTAGAACCACCAGATCCAGGAGCACCATAAGCTGAAGAAGGTCTGCCTGAGCCTCCACCATTGCCATTAGAACCACCAGAACCAGGAGCACCATAAGTAGATGAAGGTCTGCCACCATTGCCATTCCCATTAGAAGGAGCGCCATAAGAGGAGGAAGGTCTGCCACCATTACCACCACTGCCATTGGAACCAGGAGCGCCATATGTAGAAGAAGGTCTGCTTCCTGAGCCTCCACCACCGCCACCATTTCCAAAACCAGGAGCTCCATATGACGAAGAAGGTCTGCCACCAGCACCACCACCGCCACCACCATTTGCACCAGGAGCCCCATAAGTGGAAGAAGGTCTGCCTCCAGCACCCCCTCCACCACTACCACCACCTAAACCTGGTGCTCCGTATGTAGAGGAGGGCGAACCACCACCCAAACCAGGCGCTCCATAAGAGTCAGAGGGTGCCAAAGGTGAACCCCCGCTACTAGAACCACCTCCACCACTGCCCGGTGCTCCATAAGTATCTGAGGGAGGTAAATATGAGCTAACGGGAGGTTCAGGTCTGGCTATTACCGTTGTTAGCACTAAACACAAACACACTAATTTAAACATTTTTTTTAATTTCAATTTTATTTAGTTTTTTTTTTAGATTATTTATTCACTAAATTAAACTTCGAAAAGATAGGTTTCTTAAAAAAACAGGATTTTTATAACGATCCTGTCCTTAAGTTCGTTAACGTTCGTAAAATTTAAATAAAAAAAGTATATTTTTTTAAATAATTTTTAAAAACTTTTATTCTTATTATTCCATAAACCGTTGTAATGAAAATCTAAACTGAAACTGATGTTTTAAACAAAAATTTTCAAATATTTATATGAATCGCTTTTGTTAGCGAAAAATACAAAATACTTTGAATTACATCCATCTATCCATCCAAAAACAATCTATCCATTCATACAACATTAAATGTAACACATACAATATAAAAAAAAATCTAACTAGCAGATAGTTAAACTGACTGCCAGCCAGCCTGCCTGCCTACCTTGGCAGCCACACTCGCTGCAAGTCTTAACGTTTGTTCATCTGTCCGTCCTATCCCTATAACTGTTTAATAAGTACAATAGCGAGAGGATCTTAGAAGCAAAAATTATAAATTTTTCAATTGCTCACTCTTCAGACTTAGAAGAAAATCAAAGATGCCACGGCATGGAGTTAGAAGTATGGAGAAGAAAAAAATGCATGTCTTTGACAACTACGTCACCTTAGATTAGTTAGAGGCAAACAATATACTACAATCACTCGTGCCACATGTTAAACTCTATATCTTAAGAAACCGCCAACTATCTCTACAAGGCAGCTAGCTGAAGCAGAGCTTTTAAGATATGAAATCGTTTGTTGTCTCAGATTGGATTTGCGAATCTGTTTGTTCTCTGATAATATAGCCGAATAATTTATTTTTATAATAAATCACGGAAGAACAAGAGTTATTACTACAAAAGGGACAAAAAAAGAAAGGGTACTAGCACCACAATTTATTTTGCCACAAGGAGCACCATAAGTGATTGAACGCACATTAAAATTTATATGAAAAGCACTCAGTTTTGACCAAAAGTGCTAGGACGATTCTTTACCTTCGTATCGGAAGGCGAAGAGCACCCAGAATCCACTTCACCAGTAAAACGACTTGAGTTTTTTTATGGTACTCCACCAGTTACTCTTGAGTTTTTTCCTTGGTTCTCCACCAGATAAACGCGTTAAGATTTCTTATTTATAAACAATTGAATATGGCTAATGCTGAGACCGCAAGAACTGTAATTCGGACTAGCAAATAAAAGAACACGGCGTGTTCGTCTTTAAAAGATAACGACAAAGACGAGTGAGCTGCTTTTCCGCGCAGAGCAGTTTTACTAATGGAGTTTCTTAAAAAACAGGGGGTGACCTTCTACTGCGATGCAAAAGCTAAATGCAAACTTAAAACTTAATACTTTTTGAAAATGAAGAAATACTGGCAATAAAAATGGTGCAGATTAACAGTAATGAAATGTCAAAATATGCAAAAAAAAAATTAAATTGGAAAATGTACATAAAATAAATAGAGGCCACCATTTAATTTAACAATATAATGGATGTCGGTGACATTAATATGGTTAAATGAAACATATGTTTAAAATTTTCTTTAAAATTAGTTTTGTTGGAGGTGACGATATTAAAACATGTTTTTTCTCTTAGTGTATCACAAATAAAATCCTGGAGTGATAGAACGGATTGCAGGGTGTTTAGGGCACTATGACCAAGTTTGGACGCAGGGGCAACCAGGGTTCTACTGGGATTGGATAGGGGTGGTCTTAGGACACTTATAGAGTTCTTGACGGGTCATTGAACTGTTAGGGCTTTTACGGGCAAATGGGACAATACCATACTGGACTTCTGCAGTTTGTGCGATGATTCTGAGGAGCTAGAGACTTTCGAGCATGTACTGTGCCACTGTCCTAGGATGCAGGCTCTCAGACAGAAATGGCTAGGAGATAGCTTTCACGACAAAGTGAAGTGCATCGCTGAATGTAATCCAGCTGATCTACTGGGGTTTGTCAGGGAAATAGTGCGGTTGTTTCTGTTGAGGGGACTGTAGAGAGGGTAATAGTTCTACGTCGTACCTACTAACTTTCTTAATTCTATCCACCTCTTATTTCTTTTCTTCGCTTTTCTCTTTTTCTACCTTTTTCATTGAAGGGATCCACAATGGACCGCATTGGTCTCCGAGTGGAAGTGTGCCCTTGGGCACATAACCCTTCTTAACCTAACCTAACCATCATAAATAAAAGGTGAACAATTTTTCCCTTGAAATTTTCCTTTTGCCCATAAAGAAAAATTTCAAGGGAAAAGAAATTTCGAGGACAGTTTTATTCACGATAGGGTTAAATATTAAAATATTGGCTGTCTCGTTTACAAAATGTCCTGTTTTCTGTGATGTTTAATATACAAACATATGAATAAAAAATCGTCACTTAGAAAGCAATCAGTAAATCGGCACTTTGCTAATTTTAAAACAAAAAATCGTCAAATCTGACAGCCATGCGTATATGTTACAAAAAAAATTTGATAGGTAATTAAAGTCTCTGGGGCTCATAATCAGCCTTATTACGGTTGTCGTTGTCATAAACCACTGCGTGGGTTTTTATAATTCAAGTTACACACAACTTAATCATTTACAACAACGACAACCGTAAAAAGACTGACTGTGAAGTCAAAATACATTCTATTACAATTCGCTTTCTAGAAAATGTCGGGTCTGTCTAATTGTTTCAGAACACAAATACATTTTTTTCTTATGCTAATTCCGTAAAACTCTACGCTTGTCTGCAGGAGACCACAGTCTCTGGCGGGAATCGGACCCGCCGACCAATGGTTCGGCCATTCACGTTTGCGACTTCTTAAATATCTGGACTTTTTTTAGATCTCTATGATTTTAGTTAGAAACAAAGCTACCCAATGCGACCGATAAAATTTCTAGGATCATAGATATAGGTATACAAAGTATTTAAGATATAAAGTCAGTCAGATAATCAAGCTATATAAATATTTGCGACTCAAAGAAAATAAGCAAATCATACTTTTAAACGCCTGCCCATTCGAGTTAAAGTAATTTCATTCATTTAGTCAGATAAACATGATCTACGAAATGAACTGAAAATCATCCAAAAGGTACATTAAACTAATGCATGCATGTTCACTGCTTGTCGCATGCATTCTGCTGAAAATATTCACTCTTGTTGTTGTTCTGATACTCGCGTAACTCTAGTACAACAAAGCATCTTCATAGTGGTTGTCTTCGTCATACGTATCGTGTTGTTGTTGTTGTTGTTCATTCATACATTTAAGCAAAATTGTTATTGTTGTCGTTGTTGTAGATGCAGCTTGCAGTTGTAGTTAAGGTTCTTTTTGCTCTTGTTCACAACTTCACGTGTTGTAAGTTGAAGCTCATATAGAGTCATACTCGTAAATACGAGTACATACTATCAAAAATTGATCATCTTCATAATAATGTTGACGATGATTATCATTTTTATAACCCTTCGTGTAAGAACTTATAAGATGAGTACAGTACGTGACAAAAGTTGAAGTTCATGTTGGCTTAAGTTTTGAAATAAAATCGTTGAAAGATTGAGAAATCTGTTTTTGAATAAGGTATTGAACACGTGCGTTCTAAAATGGTTTGAGTATGTAAAGTTCTTACTAAACGTGAAAAATTATCACTTTTGTATTTAAAGCCTGGTACTCTGTTCAACATTTCACGTGAAATGCTGTCAAAACGCATATGAAAAAAGCTTGTGCGGAATATCTATGAAATTATGTTGAAAGAGTTGTACTCTGTTAATTTTGTGAAAAAGTTTCAAAATGTTTCTGGCAATATTTTTTTACAACTGCGAAATAATGTAAGCTGCACTTATTTCACGTGGAATTTTAAGCAAAAGCAAAAAAGTATGAACTTAATATTAAATAAAAAATAAAAAAATTAAAATAACACAACCGGAAACGGGTTTTTATCCATATTTACATACTTTCTTTTTTTATTAAATTTTTTATTAAAAAAATAATTTTTAGTAAAATACATGGTGGGATTTGTTTACATACGCAAAACCATGTCGCATACTTTAAAGGAATAAAAACATTGAAAGTTGAACAGAGTACCAGTCTTAAGGTTTAATTTGTTAATGTTTTTTCAATTTTTATCAAGAAGATTTCAATGAGAAAACACGTTTCCTTTTCTTAGCACTTCTTTTTCTTAGCAAAACTTGTAATTCTTTTTTTAAAATAAATTGTTTTCTTCGATTCGAATAAGCGTTTTCTTTATTAATAACTTTTGCATTATTTCTTACAGAATCTAATACGAAAAATCTTTTATGCAGATGCAAGTGGGTACAATATTTTTTCGTTTTTGTAAAATAAATCTGGGTCTTTGAATAGATTAAAAATCTGTACATTTTTCAAAAGTTGCCATAATTATATTATAAAATATCCCGGGAATTCCCGCACAAATTTCGGGATTTATTTCCCGAAAAATATGCTGGATCCCGGGAATTCCCGTATGAGAAACACTAATAAGAACTAATTGCTGTTGGTAATAACTTTTCCCAATATAAAATAAGCTTTCGCAGGATTTCCACTTAATGTTTACTTGGGTTTTCCTTTAATCGGTTAATCGCTCGATTAACTAACCGAGGTTTGGGTTTAACCGGTTAATAATCGGTTAATTTTGTTATTGATCGGTTAACCGATTAATAAAGTTTTTTTACAAATTAAGTAATTTTAATAAATGTAAATGCATAGATTATTTATTATTTGGAGTTTATTAGTAAAAAAAACAATAACAAAACAAACAAAACAATTCTTGAACTAAAACAAGCAAATAAAAAAATAATTCATAAATATGTAATACATATTTTTTAACTAATAGATAATTAGGGTATTCACAATGTGTGCTACTAAATCATATTTTCATAATATCCTTATATTTTACAATAGTTTAAAAACATATAGCGTATTCACAAAACCCCTTGTATCGTTGTATCAATTGTATACTGTATTGCAATACATAGTTCACTATTGGTTTTTTATACAACATACAATATATACAACGATACAAGGGGTTTTGTGAATACGGCAATTATTGTTTGTTGTCTTTAATAAAAAAATCCTAAAATAATAAGACTTCTTATGCTTTGTTTATTGTTTTGTCATAACTACACAGTAGAGACCTAAATTATGAGGGTTACTGACAGCACTTATATTTAAGACTACCTTGTGAATCCCCAATTATGTTTTAATTTAGCCAAAAGTGTGTGTAATCAAGTTGAGTCACACCACTCTTTTCCCCCGTTTGACCTACACAGCTGTTGGCTTCATAATGCTTTTATGCAAAATAGTTCACATAAATAAAAATCTGTTTGCTTGGGTTACAAAAAAATCAGTTTAAGGTGATCTTATAAAATAATAATGGTTTAAATGTTTACGATATAAGCGATACTTTTCTCTAGTTTTGATAAAACTTGAGTTCGAAAAAATTCTTTTACCTATCGTAGATGTTGTAGAAATCGAAAACAACCCATAATAAAGAATATCTAATTTCTCAGTCCTTTTAGTGGATTTCTCTAAACATAAATTCTTCCATTAAACAATTAGATTTCTGTTTTAATTTTTTAAAATTTTTAGCACTTCTAGTTGTTTCGGGTTATTCTGTTAAAATGTTGTTGTCGAGAGTTTCTTCTGTTGTCAGGTCATCATCTGACTCATCCTGACAAAGCTCAGCACCGAACATTCTGCAAAAAAGTTTATTTCCGAACTCCTTAGTTTCTGTTTTGAATTCTATTTAAAAAATGTATTACTAGAAGGAAATATATTTTATGGAAAAATATTTTCTAAACACATAGGTATCTTTTGTATATGAGACGAAATAGATAATTAAAAACACAAAGAAATATGTTAAAACACCACAAAAAATTAAAAATTTTGTTACATCGGTTAATCGGTTAGTCGTCTGAGATTAACCGGTTTAATCGTTTATCGAAAATATCCAATTTTAAAGTAACCGATCAGTTAATCGGGTGGTAATTAATCGGTTAACCGATTAACGGTTAACCGAATGAATACCCTAGTAAAAACTGACTGACAACAAGAACCAAAAACCCCAGGATCCTATAGTTCTTGATTCGTTAGTGGTCAGATTTGTTTAAGTAGTTGTGGTTTAAACCTTAATGGCTACCTAGTCTTGAAAATATTTTTGCCATGGTATGGTATGGTATGAATTAAGACTTGCCAATTTTCGTTGTGAAATGAGGCTCCCGGAAATATGCCACCAAAAATCCAATGAGAGTAGATCCCAAATTTAGGGCTATTGTTCATTATGTAATGTAACCCAATATTATTTTTTTTTGGAATGTCACCCAAAAATAATGAAAAATAGCCCTTAAAATAAAACGAAATATGCCCCTTTATTAAGGGTTTTTTTCTTAATCAAAAGTAACCTTAAATTTTTTTATTTGAACATTTACCCCAGAATATTTAAATTTTAAACCAAACATGTTTAATTTAATTTTTTTTTTATAAATTAGAGATCAATCGGAAAGTAGAGCTTCCAAAAACACATGAAGCATCAAATTAAATTCTTTAAAGTTAAGCAAAAAGGTCTTAAGTCAGAACTTAAATTTTTCGTAAATTTAAATTGAAAATTACTTAGTTGGCTTCAAATAATTACGATGGGAAGTAGTTGTGCTAGACTAAAGTTATTGATACCAAAAGAAATTCAGTTGAACCCAATGAAAACGTCAAAACTCATTTTTGCAGCTCCAAAGCAATAATATCCTAAAAGTTCTCACCCCCCAGCCCAAATTAAGCTTTATCCTGGCTGGCAGAGATCTCTATTATTTGCGGAAAGACCAATATGGGTCGCAACAAGCCATACAGTGTACACCATATCGCACATTCTTAACGGACAATTTAAGATCCTGGTAAACTCTTCTTATGTAGTGACATTCTTTATAAGGGTCTCTAAAGTACCGGGTCTACAAAATTGATCACTTTAAGCTAAGTTTATATAACTAGAAGCACTTTCAGCTGAATCTTGGCTGTTAGTGTTTGAAAATTGATACTATTAAATTCATACAATTTTCCGAAGCGCAATTCAAAACTTTTTTAAGACCTTAAGAATTAAAGCCTTACCCTACCTACCAGTCTTAGGCCGAGGCCACGCAATGAGCGGCTAAGCGTCAAGCGTCTGAGCGATGAGCGTCAAAGCGTCAAGTTTGAGCGGCAAGTGGCTTATTACTGAGCGTCATTTCTGAGCGGTTAGTTGTTAAAATGCTATTGTAAAGAGTGGATTGTTTAATGTTATTACGCGAAAATCGTATTCATATGAATTTAATGTGTTTATTAAGAAAAAAAAAAAACAAAAAAGACTTCGTTCGCTTAACTTACATTTAAATCAAAAACAAATTATATATATATTAATCGAAATCAACGAACAGGCCTTGGTGTTCATCATTAACCATATATATACAAATCTACCCAAATGTGAAATCCATTGATTTGCTGTTGCAAGCAGTTAACACTAGATTGACAAAACAAAAAAATAAATTTCCGGTTATATTTTTATTTTTAAAATTTGGTAATCTGTCTTGCCATAATAGCGGTCGGATTTGTACAGATGAAATTGTAAGATCCACATTCACTTTTGCCATGTTTATTCTTTGACGCTCAGAAAACAACTAAAAATTAGAACAAGTTTTATTCCTGAACGACGCCGCTTAGCCGCTCAAAAATTTCGCTCGCATGCCGCTCATTTCGTGGCCACTTCAATGGTATTTCATATGTTTTAATTTTTTGACGCTCATCGCTCAGCCGCTTGACGCTTAGCCGCTCATTGCGTGGCCTCGGCCTTACAGTGAATTCCATAGTGGAAATTCTTCATGAAGAGTTTGGGAATCGGTTATCGCTTATAGAGGTATCGTAAGGTTTAAACCACACATACGCCATTTTGCCGATACGATACCGATTAACAAAAAAAATATCGACGATACTGACACGCAAATAAAATTTGATTTCAAGTTAAAATTAACAAATCCAAGTAAGTAATTCATTTTATTATGCAAAATTACAGTGTAAGAGATTATAAATATTTAAAATGTATGTACAGGAGGAGAATGAGCTATATGGTTTGAGTTCTTAATAACTTTTTTATTTTTTATTCTTTCTTGGTTTTTTTTCAGCATTTTGTGAAGGAGACTTTGGGAATTAAATATAAATAACTATAGAATCGAACAAAAATAAATATACCCGAAATTTTGCGAAAAGTTATGGAAAATATGCTAAAAAGAGCACGTATGTGCGAAGCAGAAAATGGACATCACTTACAGGATATCATTTTTCAAAGCTAATTGCAAAAAAAATCCCCAATAATCTACTGTATTAAAGAAAAAAAAAATAATCGCATAAATAAAAAAGTTATAACCCATTTAAACCATATGGCTCATTCTGCGCCACCCTGTATATTTTTAAGATTTCTGTTTAAAAACTAATTAATAAAGAGACAAAAAACTGTACTAGAGAAAATGATCTAAGATTTTTACAGTGCGTAGATATGACCGCTGCACATCAATTTCTTGCAAAAAGTGAATATTGAAAAATTTTGAGTTGACTCTCTTTAGAGAAACAAGTGCGATATGCAGTGGAAAATAGTTTATTGGATACGTCAGAACTCATTTAAAAACTTAAGGTAGAACTTAAGAAGAAGGTATCGTGCGTTTAAAAACTTAAGCGCGTGAAAAATGGCAAGTTTCACAACGCGCGTCTTAAAAGCCTTTTCAGTCAGCTGTTTTTTATTTGTGCTTATAAAGCTCCAAGATTCGAATCTTTTTTTTTGTTTTGTAGTCCTGGGGGCTAATTCTGGCAGTCGTGATCGAATACTTTTTCGATTCCAAAGCAATTTTATTTCAGTCGATACTGAACGAATCGAAATTATTTTTTTCAGTGTTGTGAAAACTCAAATAAATGATTGACAACACTGAAAAAGAATTTCGATTCGTTTAGTATCGACAGAAAGAATTAGAAATAAAATTGCTTTCGAAGCGAAAGATTGTTCGATCACGACTGCCAGAATGTTTTTAACCTCTTCAATAAGTTTATCATCTATGATTCAAAATGTTGTTAAAATAATTCTATTTTATAGTTTATGATTACTTAACAGAATTACACAAAGCCGTTAAAAGTTCAAAGTAAACTAAATTTCTTCCGCAAACGCGTCAAAATGTCTTTTATGTATTTAATTCTATGAAAGAATTCTAGTTCGCACTCGCACACGAACGCGTATTATGTACTTTTAACTTTAAGTATTTCTGCATAATTTTCTTCAAGTTTGGGTTTGGCGTCTCTCAAAATATTATGAGGTCTAAGGTATGTATCTCTGAATTTATTCTTTAGCAGAACCACAGAGACTTATCCTCCTAGGATTCTTTTATAATCTTTTTACAAAAGCTTTTAAGGCCAATTCTCGTAGACTTATCAGAACTCTTACTAGTTGTAGGTACCTTGTGACAGTATCTTCAACACTGTCATGTTCAGACGGTTGAAGATAAACCTTCCGAATTCGTAGCTCTTAATAATGTTGTGCAATTATAAAACCAGTCTGAGGAGTATGAAAATTCATTTCTACAAGTTTCATTTGAAAGTTACTTTTTCTTTTCTTCTTTATGTACATAACAGTGTTTGCCTACTTTTTTATTTTACTGTAATTTAGTTATAGTGCTGATCTTAAGTGATTGTATGTTTTAGCTTTACTTTTATAACAATCTTTAGTTTTAGCAAAAATTACATACTTGTATACAAATATACATTTTTTCATTGTGATTTCTTAGTTTCCTTGAAAATTAAATTAAAAAAAAAAAAATATTAGAAACTTTAAAAGTTTGTTGTTGTTTTACCTCATCGTCTTCTTAATTTTAATGTCTTTTGCAGCAGTAACAATTTTTATTATTATTTCCACTGTAGATGTGTAATAAGTCGTATGTACTTGTAGCTTTTTATATATTTTTGTTAATATTTTGTTTTTGTTTATTTCTTTTTTTTTTTGTTTTCAGGGGGCTTCTAAGTCTCTGTAGGAGCTAAAAGATGTGGTTTATTCTGTTTAATTTAATTTTCATTTCATTTCGTTTTTTTTCTTAAGTTCATAAATATAAAAATTTTACTTTGCTATTTTAGTTATTGTTAAATCTGGGAGATTGTTTTGCAAATGCATAACTTAAAAGTCGTGAAATCTTCAAAAAAAAAAAAAAAAAAAAAAAAAACAATATCAACCAAAAACTTAAATAAATGAAATATTAAAAGTTTTATATTCGTACTCATTCATATTTGAGATTATTCTGCTAAAGTCTTACACACAATTTTACGTAGGTTTTGGTTTAGTTTTGGTGGGGATTTTGTCACACTGTTACCGTTTTTTATTTAGTTATTTTTTCATTTTAATTGCCTTCACACTGCGAATGGCAATGTAAATTTTGTTTTTTTTTCACGAGTCAAGTAATTAAATTTTTAAACAACAAATTTTAAAACAGACAGATTTGACAAAAACAAAAAGTGAGAGTGTCTAGTGTTTATTCAATAAGGCGTTGTTTCCGTTTCCTTTTAAGTTTAAAAACCTTTCCACATGACTGGGTATTATGCGATTACCATAAATCGTTTGTTCGGAGAAAGTGTTTTCAAAGGATTTTTACTGTTGCCGCTGAACTTATCAGCTGTCAAAATAAATTAGAATATATACGCGTAAATAAATAACCACATTTTATTATGTCGTAAATAAACAGGCGGTTATTCTAAATACAGTGTGACTACAAAGTAAATTGACAAATGAAAAAAATAAGCGATAAATAGTCGGCTGGCAGTACCTAACTTAGGGCCTCGTTACTCACACGTAATGTTGCGGATACGTAAACATTGCGGTCAACTTCAATGGTTGTTAATTACTATGAATACGTAAACGTATTGAAATGTTTTAAAAAGTAAACAGAAAATTTGTCAAATTTTTTTTTAAAATTTGAAATTTCGTTTTTAATGTGTTTTACCTACCAACATAAAATTCTCTTAAAACTAATACGTAAAAGCGGAGACAAATTTTAATTAAAACAAGTTCATCTGAAACGTCACGTTAACGTAAAAGTACCTATTTTCACATAAGCATGGTAAAACGTAACAGCGGAACCGAAACGTATACGTACGGGTAACGAAGCCTTAACAGACTACATTTAGGGTGCTATCAACATTGAGTGAAAATGTCTACTGACTCTCTTCTACTGAAAAACAGCTTTTTTTAAATAGCAACATTCGCTGTCAGGCCGAATTTTGTCCCTGGATACAAGTAAAAATAAGCCGTCCGTCAAAGGGATGAGGTTTTTAAGCCACAAAAAACACTTCACCCCAGATGGGGCCTCAACAACAACCTACTGGTTCTTATGGTTTCAGACACGTCTACGGTTAGTTGCGATCTTTAGGAGACCTGCCAATTTTTAACCCCAAAAAAGCTTAAGATGTTGCCTAAAACAATATCCCCAAAAAACGCAACGCCAAAAAGTGGTTGCTCCTGAAGATGCATACGCCGAACTCCTTTGGGGTGGCATCATAGTTTAGAAATCTTTTTGAATTCAAAAAATGTATTATAGAGTCCGCGTTCTTTTATAAATAAAGTGTTAGTTAAGCAAAACTTTCTTGTTAATTTAGATAGTTTAGGAAAAAGTGGCAGAGAACATTTTGTCAGAGGTAAATTTGATAGATTTGCACGGATCTTAATACAAAGTCCCCAATGTAGAACCATCAACAAAAAATATTTAAATACTCACCAAATCATTTATCTCTACAATGAATATTTTAATTAATTAAAAAAACAATTTAAAAAGAGTGTCCGACATCAGGAACCTTTACTTAAGATTGTATCAGTTGCTGTCAGAACAGTTCCAATATGAACATAAAAAAGTACTTGCCATAAAGTTTCTTTCGGCAAACTAAATCAGTTCTAATAAAAATTATACAAATAGATCCCTTGAGGTTGTCAAACAATTAACACAAACGCATTCTACTTCCTTTATTACCAAAATTTCTAATAACGTCTGACGGATTTTTTTGTAGCTTTTGTAAAACTTAAAGACCCTTTTTGCAATAAATACGAATCCCAAAATGTTATCGATAAATATTATAAATTCTTTCTGCATAACAAAAAGAAAAGTGTTATCCAGTTTTCGAAGAAGTTCATGAGCGGTGCTGACAGTGAAGGCAAGGCCTTTATCATGTGATTCCAGTTTTTAGACCATTTCTTATGTGGGTCTACGCGATTGAAAAAGAGGGCTTGAAAGTCTAAAAGTAAAATGGACCACTTCAGCTGCAGCTACGGATAATATTTGCATAGATTATTATAGAAATTTTTAAAACTACCGGAGATAAAATATTCTGATTTAAGTGTTATTGTTTTTTCTAGTGGGTCCAGATTAAATTAGTTTTATCTCTTGATAGTATATTTTCGCAATATTTTACTAATTTTCAATCCTTTATACATATGTATATTAATTGTTTCTTTACTTTGAAGACACACTGTTCAGCTCTGGTATACATTTCAATACGCATGTCTTTAAGAGTTGCCAAATTAAAACATATCGTATCTATTATAATTTACTATGTATAAGTAAGGAAACTATTAAAACGATGGAAACTCTGTTAATGCCACCACTGCCATTGCGAAAAGGTTCTTCAACTCTTATGAGAAAATGGTTGCTTTAATAACAATAGTATCTTGTAGAAAAAGGTCGCGTAAAGTCCTTTTCTTTATTTATATTCTGATTAAAAAAATTAGTTTTTACAAAAGTATTTTACAAAAATCTTTGAAAATGTTAATTATTAATAATAACTTGCGTATTTGGTGCCTTTTGGGTTTAATATTATCCCTTTATGCTACATACGTTGAAATCAAACTAATTGGCGATAAGGACTATAAGGCCTTGTGTGATTTGGCACCAAAATTAAGTTGCACAGCTGTTTTCAGTTCGCCGTAAGTTTAAATAAGAAGTATTTTTTTTAAGATTTTATCTGTAGTACAATCTATTTAATTCGATTTCTAGATATGGCAAAAGTTTTGGCTTTCTAAATATATTTTTCAATGAAAGAACTTCCAAATGGAATCCCCCAAATGGATTATTTGGCATTATATACTATTTGCTGTTGCTAATGACAAGTAAGAATATTTTGTGTTCGCCAAGTGGTTGTAAACAAATTGTCTCAAAACCATGCTAATCAATTAAGTACGGTCACACTTTACAAACCAGTTGACGCTTAACACGTAACCACTATTTTTATTTAACATTTGTTTGATATTGCACAACGCTGGCTAGATTTGAAAGCATTAAACAGTTTTCCGCAATTTAATTTCAAAATACAGTTTAGTAAATCAACAAAACTTGTTAAAATTAAGATTGAAAGTAAATTAACTTAATGGACACGCTATTTTTGCATAGTTCGTTGTTAAGTGTGAACACACTTTTAAATGTTTGGCAAAAAAAAAAAAAAAAAAAAAAATTCTAAAATCGGAAAAAATATAAAAAAAATTCGAAACAACCATGGTGAAATGAGCAGGTGGCATCGTTACGGCAACAAATACAACATTACAACAAAAATGGAAATTACATAACCGTTTACGTCAAAAAATACATTAAGCAAAAATCAAAGCGTGCCGCTGAACGTGATGAAATAAATAAATTTTTAGCCAATTTTTATTTAATTATGGTCAATATCTTATTTATTTTAATTTAAAATTATCAAAAACTTTAATAAAAAACAAAAATCACAGCTCAAAACGTGGACTTTTTGTAAACATAAACAAAACTTTGACATAAACCTAGACAAACAATGCAAGAGCAAAAAATCGTCATCTGGCGTAGTGCTGCCACCTGTTTATTTCACCATGGAAACAACCATTTTTTAAATTATAAAAATAAACGAAAACTTATAAACAAGTTTTTTAAGTGTTGAAAATTTGTGATTTAAATTAAAAAAAAAAATTAAAATAAAAAAAAAAAATTTAAATACAAAATTCTTAAGCAAAAAAAAAAAAAAAAAAAAGTCTAAAAAAGTCGTTAAAACAATTGTAATTTACTTAAAGAAGTTCTAGAAAAAAAAACGCCAGTTTCTCAAAAAAAAAAAAAATTAATTATTAATAATATTTCTTTATGACAATTTGTATCTTTGATAAATACGCTGAAATTTATTGTTGATGGAAAGCTAGTTTCTATGCGCATTTCACTGGTTACTTAGGGCAGATCATCAGGAAACCTTTTTCCAAAAATTTTAGAAATGCTAAAAATATTATACAAATAAAACTGTAAAGCGAATAAGAATTATAAACACTAAAAAATAAGACTTCTCTACGACGTGATAAATACACTGAAATTTATTGTGGAGGGAAAGCTAGCTAGTTTCTATCCTCGATAAATAATGAAGTTTAAGTTTTGAAACATGGGGAAAAATTGTTTTCAATCCCTAAAATTCCCAAACTATAAAAGCAAAATTTTAATTTTTTAAAATCTTTAAGAATTATAAGATGTAGTAAAAGCGTCAAAGCTAAGTGCTAGTTCACACTTTTCAAGTCTCTCCCGTCAAGTCTTCAGTTTTTAGGAGAGAAAGGAAAACAAATTCCATTATCTTTTCCCTTACTTAACTGCAAGAGTCTGAACCAGAATTAATAATTTTTTTTTGTGGTTCAGCTGGCTTGAGTTTTATTTAACAGTGGGTCACAGTTTTCATTTTATGGTTGAAGGGAGCATTATACTAAGAGAATAACATGTTGTAAATTAATTTCTAAGAGAATTGCTATTGTCAGAGCAATATTGTAAAATTTTATGAGGATAATTTTTGTCGAACATCTAGCTGCTCATAAAGAGCCATCAAGAGCCAATTTGTTTCTTTAATTTCAAGAATACAAAATAAAAGTCCTTTTAAAAAGGACATTCAACGATTAAAATGTTTTTCGAAAATTTCCGACGGAAAATTTCAAAGGGGGTCACCCATTGTCAATGCTGTTGGCTTTGTTTATACATACGTTTAATTCATTGATAAAATTATTTGATTGATCAATAAATTGCTATTGATTAATGAATGTTATTTATTAAATTAAATTAAATTTTGCACAGTTTTATTTTAAGCGAAAATTTCTGGAAAATTAAAAAAGGCCATGAAAAAAATTATAAGTATAACGCTCCCTTCGAGCAAAAAATAAAAATTTTAACCCACTGTAAAATAAAACTCAGACCAGCTGGACTATAAGTGTTATTAAAATAAAAAAAAAAAAAAAATCTGAAAAAAACTCCAATTTCTTAGAAATAAGAAATCGCAAAAATACTTAGACTTGAGAAAAAAGCTTGTTAAAAATCACTAAACTTCATTAGTGTTCATAGCATGAAAAATTTGTTTTGCAGCACTTAAGTATTTTGAATGCCTTCTCTCTTTCTTCTACTTCCATTCAATAGCAAACTCACAAAAGCTGCTTGTACACGAAACAAAGTACACTTTTCCATTCTTATTTCCCCTTTCATCTTCAAACTCAAATGTTTAGCAGCAAATGTTTCATAATATGGACGAGGACTAATAGTAAAAAATTATTGTAAGGAATAAAAGAAAATCGCTAATTTCTCTTAA
The DNA here is from genome assembly GCA_963931875.1 of Pollenia griseotomentosa. Taxonomy (NCBI): domain Eukaryota; kingdom Metazoa; phylum Arthropoda; class Insecta; order Diptera; family Polleniidae; genus Pollenia; species Pollenia griseotomentosa. Next base: position 147,801,075 of record OZ007564.1, read on the forward strand.
AAAGAGCTGAACTTAATAAACAAAACTTTGCCAAATCCTAAAACCAGAATAGAAATTTATGAATGCTTTAACAATATAAAATTAAATAAAATCAAAATGCAATAAAAATCACAACAAAATCGTTAACTTTGAAAAAATATAAATATAGACATTTTTCTAAAAAATATTTTTTAATATCAAAAAGTAATTTCAATTTTTGGGAATACAAAATTTTAATTTCAAAAGATTTTGTTATTCGTGCTTAATTCCCAGTTTTTATTATTGATAAAAACACTTGAAATTTATTGTTGATGGGATAAGCTATTCCTATGCGCATTTCACTGATTGCTTAGGCCAGATCATCAGGAAACTTCATCCATAACGTTTTAGAAAAACTAAAGATATTAAACCAAATAAAACTGTTAAGCGTATAAGACTTATAGCAACAGTTCTACTTGTAATAATATCAAAGCTTAAACTAAACACATCAACAATAAACAGTGGGTTTATATTAAGCGCGAATAACAAAATCTTTTGAAATTAATATTTTTTAAATTAAAATGTTTAATATCGCCTTTATTAAAAATCCCAAAACTGTAAGAAATAACTAAAAAGCTAAACTTACAACTATTAAAAACGGACAAAATTTGTTCTTAGATCATAATATATTTTTTTATAAATTCCTTTGATAAGTCGCTATTTAAAACAAGTAAGAAAGCAAAGTTAGGCCCGACAATTTGATACTCTACACCACATTATATAAAGAAAAAAATTTCGAGAGTGTACCCTATTCGCGACCTATGGGATATCATGGAACCGCCAGAACAAAATAAGGTTATGAGGTTTTTGTAAAAGTTCTTTGTGCTAATAATTATTTAGATATCTTAATCTATATAAGATTTTTTTTCCTTTAAGAAGGGGGTTCACTATATATATCATAATTTTTAATTTTCGTTTTTTTAAATGACTTTGTTAACAACACTTGCATCATCTCCTAAAATGTCATGGTCACATAAGGTACCGTTACGATTTTGTAGCAAAAACAATTTTACCTTAAGCCTGGTACTCTGTTCAACATTTCACGTGAAATGCTGTCAAAATGCATATGAAAAAAACTTGTGCGGAATATCTACGAAATAATGTTGATGGAGTTGTACTCTGTTTATTTTGTGAAAAAGTTCCGAAATGTTTCTGGCAACATTTTTTTTACAACTGCGAAATAATGTAAGCTGCCTTTATTTCACGTGGAATTTTAAGCAAAAGCAAAAAATAGGAACTTAATATTAAAAAAGAAATAAAAAAATTAAAATAACACAATCGGTAACAGTTTTTTATCCATATTTACTTTTTTTTATTAAATTTTTTATTAAAAAAAAAATAATTTTAGTAAAATACATGTCGCGTTTGTTTACATACACGAAACAATGTAGCATACTTTGAAGGAATAAAAACGTCAAATTGTACAAACTCGCAAGATTGGTAACATTGATAAATGCCAAAATTTTCGTGTGGAATAATCAATGTTGCTCAACATTTTTCACAAATTTGAACAGAGTACTAGGCTTTAAGCGACAACCTTCATACAAAATTTTATGAAAAAAAAAATAAAAAAAACCTTGTCCTGTAAAATTTTGTTTTTGTCGCTTAAGCTTTTTTTGCGGGAATGACTTGATATGACTTATGGGTAATTTTTACCAGCACAACATCTTGTCATGACATTGTCGCCAATTTTTGTTGCAGTACCAGCATTTATAAGGAGGTTATGGCATTAAAAGCTATTTTCGGGAGTAGTATTTGTATCGGAGCTATAGTCAAATATGGACCGATTCTAATAAAGCTTGGTGAGATGATTGAGATTGAAAAAAATTGTTTTGGCCAAATTTAATTTAATACCAACATAGTGAGCTGGTTTATGGGCACAAAGACTCTATGCCAGAAATAAGTTTGTATGGGGGCCATGTGAAATTACGGACCGATCGATAATCACCATTTTCAATAGGTTTCGTCCTCATGACAGTTTAAACGTATTTACCATTATCATTAAATTAGTTTTAAAATTGCGAGCTGTAATTTTCGCACAGAGTTACATGGACTGACAACCAACCGGACGGACATCCTTAGATCGCCTCCGAAAGTGATTCTAAGTCGATCGGTATACTTAAAGGTTACACCAATATTTGTTAGTGTTACACAAATCAAAACAAACATATAGTACCATCTCCTCTACTATGGTGTGGGTATAAAAAGTACCTCATAATGTATCATAGAATATTTTTTAGACTGGATTTTCATTTTTACTTTTTTTTCTTGAGGGTACAGGCATGACTTTGCACTTTTACAAGGATTATAGTTCAGAAGTTCTTTAATATCCCAACACAATTCTATACCTTTCAGCTACAGAAAAGTCAAGTTATGCCTGTTTCCTTAAAAATCGTATTAAAACTTTTTCCTTATAACACTTTTTTAACAATTATTTTTTTTCCTACTTTTTCTTTTCAGCCTTCCTTAAACGCCCTGACCTTGTTAAATATCAAATACTCTTTTGTATTTTAGCGAATCTTATGTCTATATATCTGGCATATTTACTATATGTATTGAAAAATATTTGTGTCATTTGTGTTACGATTTATGTGGTGAATTTTTTGTGTCTTTGGGAGATGTTAAAAGATTTCAATAAATTATGGTTACAAAATCGTTCAACTGCAAAAATTGAAAGTAACAAAAAGGAATAAAATTCCCTATTAAATAAACAATTGTATACTTATTTCTTTGTTTGTTTTTCTGTTTTTTCTAATAAAATAAAAAATGTTACAGCAAATTGTACTCTTTTATTGTTTGTTAATTGATTTTCAAATTATTTTGGTTTTTAATTTATTTTGAAAATTAAAATTAGTCTAAATCCCATGTCATGATTTTGTTATTAATGGATAAAATCAATTTGTTAAATCTTAAATGTAATTTTATAATATTGTGTGATAATTATCATATAATTTGTTAACAATAAACATTTTCAATAAGTAACGCTATAAAACTTGGCAAAAAAGAAAAAAAAAAAACATAATTTTTCTTACCCACTAATGATGGGCAAAAAAAAATTTTAAAACAATGAACGATCATCATCCACATCCACATCAATTTCAATTCATTTCGGTACATTGAACAACAACAAAAAAGTAAAACATTCATCCAACACTTTTAAATTCAAATAATGTCAAAACTGTGACAAACAACGTTTTTTGAAGACGACTTACTAAACAGACACAGTTTTCGTATATTAAAAATACACTCGAAGAATTTTGTTTATTAAAATAAACTTACATTTATTAAAAATATTCACTTTTATCGTGGTTGGCGAATTTAAAATAAGCGCTCGACTGTTTGGTAATAGATTAAACGAAAATAATTTCAGATCTCTTTAATCTATTACCAAACAGTCGCAGGCGTACTTTAAATTCGTCAACCACGATAAGGGTGATTGTTTTTTCTTTCGTCGGCCGAGTTAAGTTTAGTGACCTAATTGGGGACGACCTGTACTCCAAAAGTGGTGCTAAAGAATTTGACAGGCTACTGTTAATAATATGGCCAAATATTTTGTTGACCATAAAGAGCAGAGTTATTCTACTCCAGTTCTTGGCCCTTTTGGGGAGGAGAGATTCATATTTAAATATATTTTTTTTATATAACTTTATTTTTATTTGATATTAACATTGTGCTTCCTTGATTTTGAAAGTCCTTCTATAAATTAATCTATGAAGCCATCTGGGGTGTACTAGAATGTAAAGGAGTGCCAACAAAATAGATCAATCTTGTCAAAGAACTGTACGATAACCAAATAAGTGGCACGATAACCAATTAGGTGGCAATATAAATAACTAGACTGGTATCCGTGAGGGCTGTGTCCTCTTGCCCCTACTGTTCAACCTAACGCTTGACACAATAATGACCAAAAACTCTCCCATATCGCGACAATTTCAGCACCTGAGCGAGTGTGCAGCTAAATTTTGCCTTAGGATAAATATTGCAAAAGCCAGGGTTATGAGTATTAATACCGATATTAGTTTTTTTTTTAAACGGCAAACCGATCAAAGTTGTCGACTCTTTCTTCTACCTGTGAAATATCATTTACAGTAAAAATGGAGCAAGTGAAAATATAAGATCCCGCATTACTAAGGGTAAAACATCGTTTGGCAACCAGCATTCATCTCTAAGCGCGCCAAACTCAAAATCTTTAACGTTAGTATAAAATTCGCTGTACGATTACGAAACGTGGCACGCTGCTACTAATGAAATACATAAATACATTCCCAGTATTTAAAAGCCGGTGTCTGTGGCACATCTTACGCGTATTTTGGCTTAACTCTATATCAAACGCAACATTGTGGGCTATAACTGCCAATAAAAATTCGAGAGCGTAGATGGAATTGAATGGGGCATACGTTGAGGAAGCCTTCAGACAACATCGTTCAAACGCCGCTTCCCTGGAATCATACAGGATAACCGAAGAAAAGGAAGAACTGTTAATACATGGAGAAGACCGTTTGAATCGGAGGGACTAGTAGCAGGACACACATAAAATAAAAGCTTCGGCATTGGAGAAACCAAATTTTAACTTTTTTGCTAGGAACTACGGGAATTAAATAATCATAATAATAAGTTCGGGACGACCCGTAAACCTAAATAAGATCAGTCACAAATAAATTTGCCTGTCGGTAAAAGTAAGTGCTGGTTCGCACTCTTCAAGTTTTAGTCGTAAAGTCTTGAGTTTTTAGGAGAGAGAGGAAAATAATTAAAATCTGTATCAGTAGCCCTTTAGACGGGTGTTAATCTGTTCCAATACACCAATTCGAGTCTAAAGTTATAAATTGTAAATCAAATTCTGCATAAAATTCGAAAGGAAATGTACTGGAACTTAATTCTACACATGAAGGGAAATTCTCAATCCTCAAAAGGAGCTAATAGTAATGTTGATGATGTTTGGTACTAACGCCTAAATTCAACTTAGTTATAGTTGTCCTAATTTATTTTTTCGAGTGTTTTCTAAAACATCTCATATAATTATGTATGCCAACAAAACAGTATATCCTCATGTGTCTAGTCGAAAATGCATTAGAAATACCCCTCATTGACTTAAGAAAACCAAAAACAATAAGACCAGCAACCCAAAAACAAAATCATAAGAAGATGTTACCTTTTTATTCACTAATAACATGTGGCAATATTGTTTTTTTTTTTTTTTTGTTTAAGAGGTGGTTTCTCGAATAAACGAATGGATACACAGACGGATGGATAGATGAATAGCTGTTATTTAGCTGTACGGTTGATGGTTCTTTTATTTCTTTGGCTGTCTTTCTAACCGAAGTTTTTTTTTTGTTATTAGTTCGATTTTTGCCTTGATGTTGTTTATTTTTCTGACTGTTAAGATTTACGGCCTGTTTTTAGAAAACGTAAACAAGTGAGTGAGTGAGAAATTATATTGAAAACAAAAACAAATTTTCGTTTTGTATTGTTGTTTTCAATATAATTTCTCACTCACTCACTTGCTTACGTTTTCTAAAAACAGGCAGTTAATTTATGAGATCACGAACAACAGTGACAATTTACATAAAAATAAATTTAGCAAATTTCCTAAGCTTCACTATTTAGACAAAGAGAATGCGGTTTGAAATAATTTTTGTTGGCAGACTATTTTTAGCACAAACTCCAGACATATTTTGATATTTACATTGAAAAAAAGGATTAAAAAAAAAAATCATACTGCAACACGTTCGAAGGGTGAAAAAATCTAAGTTCGAATGTAAATTTACGTTAATTTGCTTATGAAAAAATAAATCTTTATGATTTACAATTGTTACCTACTTCTGAGACAAGTTTGTTTAACACACTTACGAATGTGGAGAAGACTTTGGGGTTTTAAGAGGGGTACGTCTAAAAAGTTATTAAGGAAACTATTATGTGGATCTAAACTATAAACTGCCGAGAAGTTGATCATGGAGTTCCAGTCTTCAGACTACACTTTATCTTAATTTACAGATGTGCTCAAAATTATCGTGGGTAGCTGTCCCGTGGTGCTCCTAACGTCGAGTTAAAGTAATGCGTCTACCATTGCCTAACCACAGGTGAAAATTTTAGTACAGGATTGACTTTAACATGCACATTTTGTTGATGTTGAGTGATGAATTGAAAATTTCCAGTCTAACTAAACACGAGTGATAGTGATGTTAAAAAATGTTGCACTCAAAAAAAAAAAAAAATAGTTTGATTAAAAAAAAAGTAATCATCAGCTTATTGCAACTTTTGCAACTAAATTTAAAATTAAAATTAAAAACTTCTTTTTTCGTGATTAAAGCCAATAATTATACCGTTATTGACAAAATTTCATTTTGTTTAATGTTCTTTGCTTATGAATGTCCTCAAAAGAAATCAAAAACCATGCACATTTTGCACTATTTGATTTGAGTGCAGATTTTTGCATTCAATTTGCAGTTTCACAAAATTTATTTAGTGGTAGATAAAAAAATAACAATGTAAAAAGCCACATGCGCATGTGATTCTGACGCAATTTTGTCGTCATCACACAACACGAACTTCCTATTTTGGCTTTGTAGTGACGACAAAATTACGTTAGAACCACATCCGCATGTGTCTTTTTACATTCCGTGTACAATAGGCCCTAGAAATAGAAGAACTTGCAAAATCATTGGGAACTTCTCAATCTGCAATTTCAAAACGTTTAAAAGCAGCAGGATTCAGCAAAAAGCAAGGCAGTTGGGTACCAAACGAGTTAAAGCCAAGACACGTTTAGAAGACGACTTGCTTCGAAATGTTACTTGAACGCCATAAAAAGAGGTAATTTTTGCCTCAATCACTTTTAATATGAACATTTATCATGGATTTGGTGAAAGTAAAGTTTAATAAAACACACGTAAAGGTAAGATTTCCATGAAACTATTATTTCATTATATAATAAACACCGCCTCTAGATTGGTAGCAGCATTCGATCCCCTTTTGAGGTAGTTTTTGACCACTTTTGCGCAGTATCTTGGCGATAACTTGACGAATGTTGGTTTTTAAATGTTCGAATGTAAGCGAATTGTCCGCGTAGACACGGTCTTAGACGTAGCCCCACAAAATAGTCTAACGTTGTCAAATAGCATGATGGAATAGTATGATGGAATAGCATGAGATGTCGCCGAAACGTGAAATTACGCCTTCTGAAAACGTCCCATGCAATAAAGCCAAAATTGGTCGTGTTGCGTGGCTCGAGGCACTGTCTTGTAGAAATCACATATTGTCCCGTTCATAATCTTCAATTGCAGGCAAAAAAAAAAAAAAAAAAAAATCATAGCACATAGCTATATAGTCTCTTTGATTAGGTCGATTTTGGGTGCAAAACACCGACATCACATGTCGAACCGCTAAGATTCGAGGTGTTTCCTGCATACAGTTTTCAAGTATGCTCCTGTGTCCAGGGACCTAATTTGGTGTAACCACTAAATTTCTCGCTATTTCCTCCAGGCACATCCGGCATTTAACCGTGTATTACTAGCAAGTTAAAAAACATCCATGTGAAATTACTAAAACTGAAAGCAAACGATGCATTTTAACCTTACCCTTAATATTTCGACAAAATAACTTCAATATTCACTTATTAGTTAATTTTTAGTATTCAATGTTTTTAAATATCCTTTCACTTTCCTGTTTTCAAAAAATGGTTATTCAATTGAATTAAAAACAAATATATTTATAAAAAATCTTTAAAAAAAGACTTTTCAGTTCGCCCTCTTATAATTATTGTCATATGTATTAATATTTAAAATGTTTAAATGATAATGGTTCCAATTTAAACAATGTCTTATTATAATACTTTGTTGTAAATTTTGAAAGTCTTTAAACTGATTCTTTTTATTTTGCGGTTTCAGAGTAAATCATAATTAACAATTATGAAATTATAACCTTGAGTTTAAAAAAAATCATAATAAATTATTAAATAAACAAGTAAAAGTTGCCCGGCCGATTTTTACAATGTAAGCGTTAGGCGACAAAGTGCTAAGAATAAGAAAATTGGGTCATTGGGTGTATTGTGTCACTTTAAAAAGGATTTATGGAAAATCAAATTTAATAGTTTGAAGTTATATGGACGAGTAAAATTTTTAAACAAAGCAGAAAATCAAAGATTTCTTTGAAAGTTAGAGTGATTGTATAGTTTAACTCTTTAAAATCGTCTTAAACATTAATTTAAGGGCGTACTAGATTATTTCGAAGTCTAGTATATTTTGCAAGAATAGTCAAATTGCAATTGAATTGATATCAAACCAATTAATTAAAATCTTTTTTTTGTGGAGTTTATTTTTTAAAGAAGATACATTTTGCATTGCAAAAACTATGTATGTATATTCAGAAAGCTGGCTTAAGTCTACAGTTATTGCAATGCCGAAGAAGAACGACGCACAGTGGGTTAAAACATATGTAGGTAAACTAAGGATTAATTCAGGGAAGCTCAATATTATCGATATTTATATTTTTTTGGAACAACTATATATTATTTTTCTTCAATTTCACCAAGTTCAGTTAAAACTCCCAGTTAACAATATGTTTTGACAGCTATAACTGATAGTTAAGTATAACTGAACTTGGTGAAATTGGGGTTTAGTAAAATAAAAGGGTTTCTGAAAAAAAAATTTATAGAAAATATTTATTTATTTAAAAAAAGAAGAGAAAATTATTTGTACATACATACATTTACATACATATGTATAAGAGTTAGGGTTATTCTAAAATTTAAGTTGAACCAGTCACCCCCTAGGATTAAAAATTGGTCAAAAACAATCCAAAAAAAATGTTTACCACACCTCTGGATACCGCCCTTTTTTTAGCAGCTGGAGTTCTTTCACATTAATTGAAATTAGAAAAAAGCGAAGTAAATCTGCATGACTTTTTTTTGTTATATAAGTTGAAATCATATATTATAAGAGCAATCAATAAAATTTGCCCGGTTTCGCCCTGAAATTTGTGAAACTAAATTTATAAATCGAAAATACCCCATTTGTGGAGCCTTAAAAAAAAATATTAAAAATATTTCCAAGATATTTATCAAAGCAAAAATTATTTAATTAGGTACTCAAATAACTGAATTTGATGGTTCCATTATAATATTTTTACTTTTACTAAAAGTTTTAGTAGACCTAATAGAAAAACTAACACTAACGCAAAACGCCCTGGTAGCAATTTAAATACAATTAATACGTCAATATTATACACTCGCCCCTTATTTAGGATCTGGAGCTATTTAGCCTCCGCAGCTTTTGGAAAAATGCTAGCAGCATCTGTTGAGTAGCAACAGTACCTAGAAATAATCCTCCTTCAGGCCTCCTCTCCCAAAAGTGGTGAAAATCCGCTCTTTAGTGGGATTTACAGGAACTCCCTTCCCGCGACTTTGGGTAGTGAATAACAACAACTACGTGATACCAAAAATATATTTACGAAAAAGCGAAGCTTCGGCCGTGTCACCAGGAGCTACTGTCTCCCGTGGTACCAGCTAGGATCTCTGCCCAGCCGCGATCTCAAGAGATCGAATTTTAAACCATCGTTTCATTAACAAAAAGTAGACAGAATAGCTCCGTATTTTTACAGCGGTTAGAGTTAAATAAATTTGGTCGATTTTTTCCAAAAAGTGAAAAATAAACATTTTAGAGTTAATACACTATTGTTAAACAAGTGCAAATAAAAAATTAAATTTCAAAAATAACACTGTGTGATAAATTTTAATTTTTTGCTTTGTCTTTTTAAAGGACTTTTCAAGAATACTTATTTTAAATAACTTTTATTATTATACATATAAGTATCTTGTATTCTGTACCAAATAAAAGGGAAGGCTTTATACAATTTAAAAAAGATATTTACTTCAGTTCCCCCAAAAAAATATAAAAAAAATTCCTTTCAAGTATAGTATTTTTTAAAAATTCGAAATTTTATGATTTTATTTCTCTAAAGCTTTGTTCATATCTATTAAATAAAAGGTGGTTATCATTCGGATTTGGGCGAATGATAGTCCAAGAGTGATCGCGAAAAACCAATGCACCCACAAAGTGAATGTTTAATGCGGTTTATGGGCTGGCGGCATAGTCGGGCCGTATTTATTCCACAATAAGGCCGGTCAGGCAGTTACTGTGAATGGTGGTCGCTATCGTGAGATGTTAACGAACTTTTTATGGTGGCTGTGTTATCTCATGTAGTGGCGATTTCAATTGGCCGCCAAGATCATGTGATTTGACACCATTGAACTTCTTTCTTTAGGGTTATTTAAAGAACACATTAACGGCATAGAACCTCAATTATGCCTCAGCGTCATCGAAAATTTAGACCATCGGATGGAGGTGTACCGCCGAGGTCGCGGCGGCCATTTGGCCGATATTTTGTTCCATACATAATTGAACCATACCGATATTATCATAATAAAAATAAATGACTATAATTTCCTAAATAATTTGTGTTTTATTCAAAATCAACATCGGCCCTTAAAATGTTACCACCCTTTATTTGATATCCTACACGTAACCACTAGTTTTATTTAAAAATAATTTGCTTATGCAAAACCTTTGGCTCATTGAACAGATACTAAATTACATTTCACAAATTCTTACAAAACAAGTTTAGTAAATCAATAGATATTGTTAAAAATAAGGCTAAAGTTTTACTGGTCTCGCTTATTGTTTGATTTTTTCGTTAAATATTTATTAGGCCTTAACATACCTTAAGTTTTAAGGGTGTGATAGTTTTTTGTTCGGTGCAAAATTAATTTCTATGTAGAAATTTCATTCATTATGAATGTTAATGTGAATGCAACAAATAGAAAAAATAAGCGAATAGTTCGCGAATGCCAACCCGAATATACACGTACATGGGTTTGGCACTTGTTGAAGATTGTCAGGCTGTTGGGCAGTGTTGCCACCAACGAAATGATAAATTACACATGGATCATGCCAAAATTACACATGAAAATACGAATTACACATGCTTTCTTTTTACGCATGTCATTAAAACAATATTTGGCTTCTTCAGAAAACGTAAACCAAATTCAATTTCTGTTAGCAAGCAAATAATAAAATATCGTCACCTAAAATGCAAAAGGGCTTAACAACTCTTTTTATTTTTTTACAGCAGAAGCAAAAAACTTTACAAAATCAATAACAACAAGGTGTAATTGGCGTTTGAATTTCTTTAAAAAAGTCGCAATTTTTGATCTAAAATTGTTTGTGATCATAAAGTTAATTAAAACGAACAAAACTCAATCAAAACCATTATTTCGAATTTTGTTTTGTTGTTAAGCCCTTTTGCATTTTAGGTAACGATATGTTACTTGCATTTCATTTGGGTATGATAAAGGATCTAATGCATCCCTTAAATAGCGTCGGCGCAATTTTTCAACGGAATGTTACTTTAGTTCCTCTATCGCTGCAGCATTGGATATGCCGGACATTTTTTACTTATCCAACACAAAAATATTTTTCAAATGTGTCTTTATTAGCTTTTTTTTAACAACAATCGTATCGTTGATATATTTAATACAAAAAAATAATATATAAAATAATAAAACAAAAATAAATATTTGCAAAGTAGGAAATAATTTGTCTCCAAATTTGTCTAATAATATTCTGCCTTCAAATTACTATGAAGCTAAAATTTTTCAAAATGTAAGAGTGCATGTTGTCGCGAAAATATTCTTGAAACTCCTTAAGTTTTATCTTCCGAGCATTACTTTTAATAAAACAAGATCTAATATTACAAAGTAAATCTTCCAAATATGTTAAAAGGTTCAGACAGGCCTTCAACGTTACCAAATGTATTTAATGGCACGAGCATTTTATCAAAATAATAACTTGCTTTTCGCCTTTTAGGAACTTAACTTCTGAATTATACTGTCCAAACACAACATTAGTTGTATCTGATGCAAATCCAACTAGATTTTCCAAAAGGAATTCCTTTTTCTATAATTGTGCTTTTGGGAAGCTCAAACATTTCTTTTGCAGTCGATGATCCACTCTCTTTGAAATAAAAAAAAAGAATAATGTACCCAGGATGTTTCGTCGTTATAATAAATTGTGGCAAAAGCTATCTAAATGCCAAATGGTTAATAGTTAATGATGCAAACATTTTTAGTTCAGCTCTTTTAACGCTTCCATTCTTTCAATTAAATTTTTAAGTTTTGCCAAGAATAAAAAAACTTTTTACTTCTTGTGAAAAAATAATAACAAAAATCAGTGCAACACAACGTTAAAATATTAAATTACACATGAATTACACATGCAGTCAATTACACATGGGCTACACATGAAAAAATATATTACACATGATATGTGTAATTACACGTGAGGTGGCAACACTGCTGTTGGGACTCATAGTATAGGGGGTTTTTTAAAAATTACTACATTTGTACTTAAATGCTATTGTAAATGAACAATTTTAATTTTAAAATAAAAATACATATACTAACGTATTTTTATGCAATATATTTAAAATAAAATAATACTTTGAAAACTCCCTAAATTTGCCTTAAAATAAAAAATCTGTCCTTTTCCCTACGCTTGAAATTTTCCGAAAAAATCCCTACAAAAAGGGAAAATTCCCTACTATCGGTCATCACTGGTAACGGGTAAGTAAAAAATAATATTCTCTCTATCTCTGGGTTTCTGAGGTAAGTGTTTAGGTTATTATTAATATCTCACTTTCGAATACTTTTAAGTACTTAGTAATTAATTCCACAGTGCAACAAAATTCGGGTCATCGCCGCCAGCCTCAATACTTGCAACGCGAAATTAAACTAAACTATTGGTTGAGCAAATCTGATAAAGGGATTTAAAAAGTTAGTTTGGGTTCCCGAAATATCGGCCACTTAAGTTTTTGAATTTTTTTAAAAGGCATTTGGTATAAGCCAAAAAAAAATATACTAAATGTACTTCTGAACCAAAATACTATTTTAGATGTCATTGTATGGCGATTCTTTTCTTAGAATATATTAACACTTAAACACTAATTTAAAGAAGTAATTTTTGTCCTTTTCTTTAACTTTTACACAAAAGTATACTAAGGATTAAAATGTTCGACGAATATTTTTTGCATTAAATTTCACCAGAGATCTTCTAAGACCAAAAAATCGTGCAATGTATGTAAAACGGATTTTCGAAATTCCGGGCCTTGAAATTTTTATACTTTTGTGTGGAAGTTAAAGAAAATGACAAAAATTACCCCTTAAAATGAGTGTTGGAGGGTTAATATTAGTGTTGTCAATTATTCGCATTTCAACTTTGTTCGAATAATTCAAATAATTGTTTTTGTTCGTTCGATCAAACGATTAATTCTATAAAATTATTCGATTAATCGATGAGAATATATGATGAAACAGAACTGGGACTGAACGATGTTTTTCATACAGTTTGACATAAAATTATGCCCGAGAATGCGGTCGAGAAATAAAATCAATTCTATTTTGAGGACGTTTTATCTAATGCTCTACATAAAGACGCTTATTCTCTTAACAATGCTACCATACTTTCATTCAATTTCATACAATTTGTAAACAAAACAAAATAAGAACAAAAGAAAAAGCAAGAAATGAGAGAGAATTTGAAGTTGCTGCCGACGTTTCAATTATGGGCTTTAGAATTTTTGCTTGAAGTTGAAGACTCAATTCTGTTTCATCATTAACGAATAAAAAAATAAATATAAAATAACGTATTTTTAATAAGTTACATTCGCCCATTCATCTACAACTATAGAAAATCTTCTATTTTCTTCTTTATTTTTACTTAAGTCTGCTATGAATTTTATAATAATCCGATATTGCTTTGGCGTTGGCAGACCTGCCATCTTCAGCTTAACTTTTGCATACAATTTCTTCTATAGAGCAACCCCGCTGTCTGTATGTATTTTTCCATTGGACCAAGTTCGACATTTTTTGATGTCGTCGGATTACCTTCACTATGTACATCGTTTTCAATGGTAATATTGTGTCACCTACGCAAATGGTAAAAATATAAATATAATATATAATATAATATAAATAACTATAATATAAAAAGGATAATACAACAACAACATTTTCTACTTTCATGATATGATTATATATGTAAATCAATTATTTATTTTTTTAGCTTTTTGTTTATTTCTTAAAATTTTTTTTAACGATTGATTTAAAAAGAAAATAGTTGATACAACTTTTTGTCAAAGATTTGTTCAATAAGAACATAAAATATATTTTTGAAATACTATGAGTACTCAACAGGATTTTTGCTTAATAAAAATTGAGATTAATTACAGTCAGGGTTATGGCTACAATATTTTTTAACTTTCCTACATTTTGTATAAAATCACTAAAAACGTATGAGAATAAATCAAATTCTAAGCTTTTAATAAATTTATTTAAAAAAAAAAAATTTTTCGATTAATCGACATTAATTAATCGATTTATTCGTTATTCGAAAATTGCAATTTTAAAATTATTCGAACAAGAGTTTGGTTTTGTTTGATCGATTAATCGAATTATTCTTAATCGGTTGACAACTCTAGTTAATATATTCTAAGAAAAGAATCGCCATACAATTCTACTGAAGACATCTGAAATAGTATTTTAGCTCAGAAGTACATTAAGTATATATTTTTTTTTTACTTATACCAAACGCCTTTTTAACAAATTCAAAACCTTTAGGGGCCGATAGTTCCGGAACCCGAGCCAACTTTTCAAAACCCTTTGGCAGATTTGCTCTACCAATAGTCTAGTTTCAACTCGCGTTGCAAAAACATAGAAAAAAATTTTGCGCCAGTAAAAGCATTAATCAAAAATAAAATCAGTTTTAATTAAAAATTTAATCAAGTGAATTAAACGTTTAATCAAGTGAATTAAACTTTTAATCGAGTTTATTAGCCGTTTAATTGACAATATTAATTTGCACCAGTAAACAAATTAAAATCAAAATTGAATATTTCCTAAATACTCCGTTATTTTTCACTGATTTTAATTGATCACTAAGAACACTGCGGCACTTTACAAACGTATTCCATTTAAAGACTTGTATGTTTGCTTTTAAGCTTCAATGTTCATAAATATTTAATTCTAATTAAAGTTTTCGTTTTTCTTGAAAAAAAAAAAAAAATAAATAAAATCACAAATTTATACGAGGTATTTTTAAACAGTTTAAAAGTGCCATCTTCATCTTATTGTTCAGTTCAAATGTTTATAATGTTTTAAATACACGTTCTCTCGCACATTTTCGTCTTAAATGTGTGTCAAGTGTCAAGTAAACATTTGAAATAAAGCAAGAAAAAAAATTTATAAAAATCCCTTCTAAAAAGAGTCATCATTTTAAAGTCAAAACATTAATAATTGTTGTGAACCGTATTTGGAATTTTTTTGTAAATTTTTTGATGCTGCGTTTTGAAATTTTGCAAAAAAAATTCTTCTAAATTCTTGTAATATTAGTACAGTGGGCTGAAAAAGTCATGCTATAGGTGAAATAAAAATAAGCTGAAGCCGAGAAACATTGCAGCTGAGGCAGCAAAAGCTGCTCTAAAAATAAACATAGTAAAGTGTTGCCATAGACACTATAGATTTTTGCATTGAAAACACCGAACTAGAAGAAGTGTGGCTCCAAAAAGGATGCAGCGCACCGAAATTCAAAGACCAGCCAAGTATTCGCTGCCAATCTGTCAGTATGAAAATCTTCAGCCATATCTAGAAGCGCCAGGATCAGCACTATTAATGCGTGTGTCAAATCTGTGCTTCTTTATGCATGTAAGACGTAAAATACAACAAACAGAGCATGAAGTAAACTCCCTGCAAGTATTTTCAACCGATTTCCTCGAAGAATATTAAAAGTTTTCTCGCCAAACATAATGACCCTTTTCGTGTTTGGCGTATTTAAAATACGCCTACGACTGTTTGGTAATAGATTAAAGAAAATGTGAACTTATTTCCATTAATCAATTACCAAACAGTCGTAGTTTTTCAAAAGTTTTTGTGACTTAAGCTGGCCACACACTAGTGATTTGTGCGAGCTCGACGTTTTGTTACTTATTACTGGGTCTGTGTGCGCACAAATCACAAGTAATTGTAAATTTTCAATTTCTTGTGATTTGTCCGATGTGTTTGTTAGTGGGCTTGTGCGTGCACATTTTAAAAATTTTTCATTTTAGTATACAACAAAACGTCTAATTGTTTCTATTGCGGAGTTGGTTAGGAAACCAAATTTTTTTCGATTTTCTTCAGACTTTTTTAATTCTTTTTTGTTGTGTAAAAAAATAAATAATCAAAAATGCAATTGCATTGTACGCTTCACAATTCATGTTGTCTGTTTGAAGTTTAAGGTAATTGTGATTTGTTCGTCGTGTGTAGAGAAATGGTACGCTAACAAATCAAACGCATAAATCACAGGTGTGTGGCCAGCTTTAGCATCTTTTCTGTTCTGAATTTTATATCTGTGGCATTTTAACAACGTTTCCACATGCAAGTAGTGTATACGTATTATCAACGAAAAATCCAGGAAACAGCCGATTGAAAGTACAAAAATTGTGTGAATATTAGTGAAAAAGTGTGAGTGTATTGAGTTTTTCGAACTTGCATGCACTTGCATGTGAAAAGTGGAAGGGAAAACTGAAAAAAATGTTGTTAATCATACGAACTTTCATTCAAAAAACATTTTTGCTTACGTTCTTAAAATTTTTTATTATAAACGAATTTTTTCATTAATTATGGTTTATTTTATTATTTAATAAAAATAATTTTTTTTGCAATCTTATCTCGACTTAAAATGTTTTGTCAAAATGCCACAGATATGTATGTATTATTAATTATAACTTTTGTGTGTTTAACGAATAATAAAGTATCGAAATTAAATTCTTTTGTTTTAAATACAGTTCTGTACAAAAGTATTTGCACTTTATAAATCGTTAATTTGTTAAGCTTAATTTGCAAATTTTGGTAATTTATTTGAAAGAATATTACCAAAAAAAAAAAAATTCAATTTTTCTTGTGATTGCATAAATTTAAAGATTTTACAAAACCATTATGGCACGTGAACTCCGGTAGCAGATTCTTAAACTTGATTACATGCAACTTCAAATGTTAACTACATGCCACGATTTTTAATGTAAAGTACTTACAAAAATATAATTTTTTTTTTTTCTTTTTTTTGTGAAAAATACAGAAAACAATTAAAAAATGTTGTAATTTTCATTTGTTCTGTTCGTTTATTAAATCCATATGACTTCCATATACAATAAATATGGATGAGCTACAAATTATTTGCAACATTTATACTTCATCCGTCGAACCACATGCCATTACGCAATATGGCAATACGACAACAAATTAATGTTGCGATCGTTACATTTATGTACATTGAATTCAACAAAATGTGCTCAAATTTACTGAATGTCAAATTAAACAAAGTGAACAAAAAATGAAAAAACTGAATTTAAAAATTAATTTATTTTAGCAGAAACAAAACAGAAATCTTAATAAAGTAATTTTGGTATTCATAATTAAGAATTTTTAAGTGCACGTGATAAACCAAGTTAGTTTGACAAATGGATAGACTGGTAGACAGAATTGTAAGAAATCATGTCATTGTTATTCCAAATTCAATTTGATGCAGTCATATGTCAATATAAAAATGATGAGTGTAAGAGTGTGTCTTTTATAAGATTATAGAGAGATGTATTTTGAAAACAATTTCAAATCTAATCCATTATCAGGGTTTTAAAAACTGCAGTCGACACCAAAAACTGTCGAACCAAAAACGAAAATGTTTGTACAACTTTTCACTTTTTGAGTTGGTTTAACAGCGCCTGCTTACATTTAATGAATCAGAAGTGAAAGCAATAGGCTTTTTTTACCAATGACAAATGAAGAAGTAGAAGAAATGGCAGTTTTTCTACTTTGACTGCAGTTTTTTAAACGCTGTCCATTATTATTAAAAGTATTCACATCAATTTTTTTACCCTTGCAACTGTGCAAAATAGCATTTTTGCACTTATTTAACGTGATTAATTTAGATTTTTAGTTTGCACCAGCGTTTAAAAAACTGCAGTCAAAGTAGAAAAACTGCCATTTCTTTCACTTCTTCATTTGTCAATCGCCAAAAAAAATAAATTATTAAATGTAAACAGTCAAACCAACTCAAAAAGTGAAAAGTTGTGCACAAATTTTCGATTTTTGTTCGACAGTTTTTGGTTTCGACTGCAGTTTTTTAAACCTTGGTTTGCACCTTCGACTCTCAGCTTTTTCGAATCAATTTTTTAAGCAACGCACTTTCCATTTGGCAATATTCCAAGACGCATGCACTTACGATTATTTGTTTGATAAGCAGAACAAAAAGATCTTACCGAGTCTCTTTAAATATCTTATGCATTTCAGTTATATTTTCCAATTTATTGCCTACAGATGATATACTTTGTTCAATCCACTGCAGCGAACGCATTACCAAATTGTGAAATGGGATATCAATTGGTATTTCATTAACCCAATCCAGTTATCGATAATTTTCTTACGATTATTAGGCAATTGCCTTAAATGATAGTATATCTAGGAATGCTTAAAGCAGCCCATACACGATTCAATTCAATTGTCAACTGAGTCGGTTGTTGTCCAAATCAAAGCGTGTATGGCTTTGTCAATTGGTTAGTTGACGGTTGTCGAGTTGGTTGAAGAAAAATCAAAAGGTTTTGATTTATTCAAGTTGACTACTAAGTTTTTCAATTCGATTGTACTGTGTGTGCTCGAGTCTCTTGATCAGCTGTCAAAATTAATGTTTGTAGTTTTCTTTTGCAAAAAAAAAGTGAAGTATTTTAAAAATTGTCTTTTATTTCATTAAATTTTAAAATTAATTTAAAATCTTTTAATTCAGCTGATGAAGTGTGTGGCCAAGCATCAATTCAGTTGAAAGACTCAGTTGACAATTGAATTGAACTGTGTATGGGGCGCATAACATTAACTTGAGTTATGTTCATACATTTTCTTTGTTCGTTAGTTTTTAATGTTACTAAAAGAAGATTTAATTTTGCGTTAAAGACAAAGTTTTTTTTAATAGAAATTATTTAAAACAATTATATTTTTTATTTATGTATTTCTTTGCATTTTTGTACTTATTTCGCGAAATTTTCGCTTGAAATTGGCAAATGCGAACACATATATGAATGTCGTAAGAAAGGCGAATATTCGGCGATACGAATGTTCAAAACATAACTAATACAAAAAGTGCTACAATTTTGAAATTAAAATCTGTATATTCTTATAAAACAAGTGATTGTTATTACAAGTATTTTCAATAAATGAGTAAAACTTTCAAGCAATTTATAAAAATCCATCAATATATTTTTTCACATCTATAATTGCGCGTGCGTGCATTTTGTCATTGACATTAAGTGTTTTGTAGCTCGTGTTTATTATTGACCATTCACATTAACAACATATTCCTTCATTGCTCATTAACGATCAATGGCAAAATGTTTTTCGTATTATTTTTCTTTTGTTTTTCCAATTCTTATAGTTCATTTGATCAATGTCAGTGATTTACGAGTACGATGTGTGTTGCAGGTCAAAACATTGTTGCTTTAATGCAATTTGAAATTTGATCGTTTTTTTCCGTTAGAGAACTCACAAAAGTGTTTATGTACAACGGTAAATAGTCGCATGTACTTTTAAAGCAATTTATTTTATTATGCATTTAAAATTAGGATTTTTATTTGAAAGCAAAACGAGTTTTCAATTAAAAGTAAATAAATTTTTAAATATTGTGATTTTAATTGGTTGAAATTGGTGTTTAAAGATGAAATGAGAAAACATGATGGTCAAGTGAACATAAGTTAAAACAGACTTTAGTTCAGTCTAAAAACAAAAACCAAAGTTTTAAAAAATACAAAAATCCTACTAATATTAACATGTGAAAGTTTGTGGCTGAATCACGCGTAATCCACTTAACCTTGGCCTTACCAATACGAAGGTTATAGCATATTGCTATAGAATCAAATATAGGACACTTTTTAAGAAGTAAATCAGGGGGAAAATTGTTGGCATGGTACTTTTTCTCTTTTTGATTAATTTGGTGTGCAGATTACTTATATTCTAGATTTAAACATAGGGTACTTTTTAAACGATAAAATTAAAGGGGTATAAACGTGATAAAATTGGTACTTTTTCTTTTTTTTTTGATCAATTTGGTTTACATACATTTTACAGCTAACATTAACATACAGTGGACTCGGGGCCTAAAATGAAGTAAAGCTGGTACTTTTGGTACTCTTTAACTTCTGGTACTTTTCGCTTTTCGAAAAATTTGGTATAGAGATAACATATGGCTACGGTGACCATATTTTTCAAACGAAAAAAGGACATTTCGAAATGTAGTAAAAATGATGAATAGTATCAAGGTTATTTATTGGATAGGTAATAAGATAATTCAAAGAATATGATATTAGCAAGTATAACTTCTACTAATACATATAGTTATTTTATTGTCTAAGAAAAAATCAATAAAATATACCTAGAAATTCATATAAAAAAAAATTATGTAAAAGTCTTTAAAACAAAAAATTTTATAATTAAAAATAATTGATATATTTCCGTAGAAGTAATTTTTTTAATATGAATAAAAATATAAGTCTAGATAAGGTGGAGAAAAGATCTTAAATCGGAAAATGTCACGAAAAATCTGTAAATTTTAAAAAGGCTACAACATGAGAAATGCATACTTGTCAACTTTAAAAACAGGCAATAAAAACGTTTGAAATATTTTAACAACTGATTTAAAAAGAAAAAAGAGAATATCTTGGACATCGAAATCAAATAAAACATTTTAATCAGTAAAATTAGTCGTTAAACGCCAAAGTTCAACAAAATTTAGATTAATTAAACGAAAAACTAAAAAAAAAAATGATATAAAACTGGTTAAAAAACAATCAGAAGAAAAAAATTTAATTCGACGTAAACGACTTCTCTTTAATACGTAACAAAAATTGTCTTTACGAATAGCTAGATAAAAAAACGCTTATTTAAAAATTCACATAAATAAGATAAAAAGATAAAATTGAAAAAAAATCTGAAGTTAGGGGAGTTTTTCTAAAAAAAAAAAAAAAACAAAAATTAATTTCAGTGTATTTATCAAGAACAAAAATTTGGAATTAAGCACGACAAAGAAAATGTTATTAACAGGCCTGTTCTGAAAATCACGTGATTTCAAATCACATGTGCTTTTAAAATCACACGTGTGATTTTGTGGTGTTCTGTAAATCACATCGTTTTTGTGTTTTTCGGTGTGATATTCAATAGTCGAAAGCACAAGCAAACACAATAAGTTTGTTGTTTGAATTATAACTAATTTTTTAACATTTATGTTATATTTTGACAATTTGTTTTTTTTTTACCAATTTAGCGAACTCAAATTAGTTGAAGGGTTTGTTTAAAGTTTTGCAAATTTTAGCCATGTTCGCGATAGAAGCGATTTGTTCCTGTAAGTTTTATGATTCTTTACAGATTTAACGATTTATAATAAATAGTAGACTTTGCTATCATGCCGCTGTTGACAAAATTTTGCGAATTTCCGCTAATTAAGCAATTTTTACCGAATTTTTGCCATTCCTTATAGTTTTAGAGTCTTGTAATCAATTTTATGGCTTGTTTGAAATATTAAAATTTTTTGCAAATTTTCGCTATTTTGCCAATTTTTTTTATTGTTTTTATCCGACATTTTGTTTTTTTAACCCATTTAGCGATTTCAAATAAATTTGAGGGTGTGTTTACAAGTTCGGAATTTTTCGCGAGTTTTAGCGATGTTCGCGATAGAAGCGATTTTTTCCTGTAATTCTTTCCAGCTTTTACGAATTTTAATAAATATTGACTTTGCTTTCATGTTAGAAAATTAGCGATCTTTGACTCAACTAAAAAAACAAACCTGAAATCACAACAGAAGTCACAAAAGCAAATATCATTTTTGTTGTTTCGTCGAATTTTCTTAATTTTAAATGATTTTTTGTACATAAAATAGCTTATTGCATAAAAAATTAATAACCAACATATTGAAAATTTTATTTAAGTAATTTATAATGACAGTCATCTTACAATAGTCGCAAAAATAACAAAGTGATTTCAAAAAGTTGTTTACGTAGCTAAACGTTTTGAAATCACAAAATAATATGCCCAGAACACCTTTCTTGTGATTTCAAATCACTTTCATAAATGTGATTTCAAGAACAGGCCTGTAATTAACAAAAACAAATCATAAAATATTTTTTCAAAATGTGTTTAGAGACTAATTAAACACTTTTATTAAATATAAAAACGCCACACTTAACTCTTAAATAGATCGGCCAAGATTTTATGGAAATGTGGAAGCTCAATACAATTGAAAATAATAAAAACCAATGAAAAACTCGCTAAAATATGAAAATGAAATTAAAAAAGGAAAAGCTATTTTAAATCTAGAAAATTTACGTATAAAAAACGCTAAAAAAAACATCGCCAGAATTGAAAAAATATATCTATCCTAAAATCGGAATAAGCAAAAAAAAAAAAAAAAAAAAAAAAAAAAATTAAAAAATTAAAAATTTATAAGCAAGTTTACAAACAAAAGATCATTGAGGCCCAGAACAGACAGTGAAACGCAACTGCAACTTCTAGTTATTTTTCAGTTTAATTTCAGTTTATGCCATAGACTCCTTTGAGGGACCACACATGACGCGACCATTTCGAAACTGGTTTGAAGCGGCGTCGTTGGAAATCAGTTGCGTTGAAACCAGCGTGCAGGAATTTTGTGTTTGCGTTTCATCTGTTGGTACATTTTAGGCCCAGAACAGACGGTGAAACGCAACTGCAACGAAACTGCAACTTCTAGTTATTTTCGAGTTTCATTTAAGTTTATGCCATAGACTCCTTTGAGGGACCACACATGACGCGACCATTTTGACACCGGTTTGAAATGCATTGGAAATCAGTTGCATTGAAACCGGCGTGCAGGAAACTCGTGTTTGCATTTCATCTGTTCTCAAAGAAAATTGAAATGATTGTGATAATTGCATTACATTTTGGTACAATTTAGGTTGCAGGGTGTGTGGAAAACGATTGAAACTAGTTTCAAAACAATGATTTTTAAAGGGTTTCGTTGCAGTTGCGTTTTACCGTCTGTTCTGGGCCTTAGACTGCAGAGTGTGTAAAATACGATTGAAACTGGTTGTTATTTCTAAAGGGTTTAGTTGCAGTTGCGTTTCACCGTCAGTTCTAGGCCTAACACACACACACACACACTTCCAGTCAATCGGATATTTGTTCGAATTTTGCATAATCGATAACACTGTGCTAGTTAAAAAACAGACAAGCTGGTCACCTGGCGTTTTTTTACTTCGGGTACGCTGAATCCAGTGGAGCTAATCGTTTTTTGTTTAGGTTAGCTCTTGTTTTCGAGATATACAGTTATTTCGAAAATGGAGGAGGTTGCACAACATATATTCGCTTAACTCAAATGAAATTACTTATAAAAACTGAAATTCCGCTATAAAATATTAAAATAAATGATTAAAATCTGTTAACAACTTTTAATTTTGTTCACAAAAGACGAAACATTTTAATTAATTTAAGAATTTCATAAAACGCAATATTTATACAGGAGCTCCCTTAAGAAGTGGAGATATGAAGAAGGCCAAATATGTCTCGAGAAAATGTAAAGGGCAAAAAACAAATTGGGGTTGGTCATACATTATATCCCCCTAGAGACGACTCCTTGGCAGTTATGATACTTTTTCTTCAATATATTTCTAGTCTGTATTGAACGTTTTGTATGAAACCCCCATTAGCAATGGAGATAGCGGATAGATATGTTAGAAATAAATGATTGAGATGAAAAATACGGTGGGGTTGGTCATACATTTGACCCATCTAGGGGCATCCCGGACGCTGCAGAGGCCAAATTTAAGAATTTCATTATACCACCATATTTTTATGGTTAAAATTCTTACATTTGGCCATTGCGGATCAAATGTATTGCGGAATCTCGGGTTTTTTTAGTTATTTCAATAAACTAACCCGTTTTTGAGTTATGCGAATATATATTGTTTTTGGAAAACAAAAGCTAACCTACAAAACGGTTAGCACAATGGTATTCAGCGTACTCGAATTAGGTTAAAACGCCAGGTACCCGGCTTGTTTAAAAAAACTGCAAATTCTAGCACAGAGTAATTAAGTAGCTGAATTCACGTCGACTATCGCTGTTAGCGGCACTTGTAGCCATATACAGTAATTTTGACTTAGCTGCACAATCTCCTTGCACGATTTTTTGTGCAGATAAATCCAAAGTGCAGCTATCTTAAATGTAGTATTTAGCTTCCTTAATGTGCAGGTACGCAATTGTGGTTAACTGTATAAAGGAGTAACAACGTTTTTATAAATAAATAGATAATGCTAATGTAGTCATTGTAATGCATATTTATAATGAACGAGGTAGCCAAATTGGTAACAATAAAGTGGGGAACAGAATAGTCGCTGTAGTACAGCAGCGCTATTCCTGCAAGCTGTCAAAATAAAATACAGCAGTTTCAAAGTAGTGTTAAACTAATCGTAATTGTAGTAGTCGTTGCAGTTGAAGCGCAAAATTCAAAATATTGAACTCTGTTGCGCAACAGAGCATTCGTCAGCTTTAGAAACTAATACAACTACTTTATTCATATTTATTTCACACAATCGTGGTAAAGTTGCTGTAACCACAAGCCATATGCATAAATGTAGGTGTGTGCAAACAAAATAAATGAATTATAATGATGCCAACTTGACTTGTTTTCGATTTTTGTTTTTATAAACAGCTTAAATTTAATATTTATGAGAAAAAGTGGACACCATATTTTTTATGTGTGCAGCTAACTTTGATGTTTAATATGAAAATATTTTAAAGCTGCCAAAAATATGATAAATATGCAGGTACACAAAATGTACGTAAGCGAAGATTTTGAAGAATAATTATAGAAAATAAGTATTTTGGGCAGTTTTGGGCAATCAAAGTGCAGCAAACTTGAAGTTTTTGTATGAAAATAATTTTAAAATGCCAAAAATTGTTTGCATTTATCTTAAATGTGCAGGTATAGAAAGTGCACTTAAAAAAGGAGTTTGTATGGTATTTTAAACAATAATGACAAAAAATATTAATTTTGCGCAGTTAAGTCAAAAGTGCACTTAAATAAAAGGCAGTTAAGTCAAGACTATTGTATCATTAGCTAAAACGCAGACGAACGGCCCTAACTAACCAATGATTAGAAATCGACTTCATTAGGTGCGTTTGAGTACTTTTACAGTAAAATGCAGTAAATGAGAAAATTGTAAAATTTGCTCTTAAAAAAGCTGTTGTCCAAAAAAGTACGCGAACGCAAATTTTGTAAAAATTCGTAAAATAAAGGCAACAGCTGATGACAAATAATTAAAGTGTTGAAAAATGTTTACACTTTTGACTACTTAACTCGTTTTCTTATCGGTACTCGATTAAATACTTTTTATAACAAAAAATTTTTTGGAAAATTTAAACAAATTATTTTACGTGATCTTTCATATTTGTTTGTGTTTTATTTTATTTGATGTTACTAATTTGTGGCGGGTTAATTTATTCAAAAGAACATGAATAATTTTTTGCTATTGATTACTTAAGTACCCAAGTACTTAACACTTTTATTACTCTAAAAAATTAACATATCAAAAAAAGTTTCATATGTTGGTATTTACCCCACGTTTCCACATGCAAGTAATTACTTGCAAGTAGTGTATACGTATTAATATCGAAAATCAGAAGAAATGTCAAAAAAACACAACAATTTTTTGAGTGGCTACACAGCACAGTGCAAGTTCATTTTTAAAATGTCGTCAACAAGTAAACTTCTAGCAAAAATTGCCGTATTAAACGAATTAAAAAAATTAAAAAGCGAATGTGAAAAAAATGTGGAAAAAGAAGGTTTTGGGTTTCTGTTTTCTGTCCATCTTGATGAAAAAATTATGTTTATTTTATAAAATATGTGACTACAGTATTGCCGTAGTGGCGATATCATAATGTTACAGAGAAAATATTTTGATTAACAATTTTTTTTTCAAAATGCTTAAAATTCATGATTAAAATTACCATTTAGATGCGTTGTTGTATAGTTGTGCTTTTTTTATTAGTTATTTTTTATAAATACACAGAAAATCCGCTATAAACATAACTTTTATTTTACTAAGTACTAGAAGATTGATACAAAAGTCATCCACGGCAACACTGTTTCTTCATTTGTCATTTTACCTAGCATTTACACATGCCACTGCCAGTTCGAAAAACTCAATACACTCACGTTTTTTTACTAATACACTCAAATTTTTCGCAATGGCAGCTCCAGTGGCAGCAAAAATTGCATGCGAGTGGAAATTTGGCACTTGCTTGCCACTAAATGACAAAACGATGAACAATGTTACCCTGTTCAAAATTTAATGCAAATTAACTGGATTATTGTCAAATTGTTATTAAAGTTTTAACATGATACGTTTAATATTATGATTAATTTTTTGAAAAGCGCATTAATAAAAGCAAGTTTGTTAATTATAGAGCATTAATAATGTTAAAATAATGCTTATATAAATAAATGTAAAACATTTCCCGAAAAATGTGCCTATATGATTAACTCGGTAACTCTATTTGGTTTTTTGGTACTTTTTTTTTTAATTTGAGAAGTCAACAAATTATCTTAAGTTGACGCTTCAACGACATTTTGAAAATGAACTCGCAGTGGCATGTGTAAACACAAAAGCCAATGGCATGAGATTCGACTCTTTCGAACAATTTTTCTTTGATAATATGTATACAACAGTGGCATGCCACTACTTGCATGTGTAAAGGCAGGGTTACTTGCGACAAGTGTCAAAAATTTACTTGCAAGCAAATTCTGTTGCAAGTTGAGCTGCAAGTGCGAAAAATGTGATGGTGTTAGTAAAAAAGTGTGAGTGTATTGAATTTTTCGAACTTGTACTTGCATGTGGAAACGCTAGGTTAGCCAAATAAATGCTTCACAACAAGTTTAATTAATTAATATTTATTCACATTTTGTTTATGTTTAATTTTTATTTCAACTTTTCTTTTATTTAACAATTTTTTCACAATTTGTAAGCATTTTGTTTGTTACTTTTGTTTGTTTACCTTTTGAAACATGTTTTTTTGTTTTACTAAATTTTACTGCAAAAATTTCTGCACTAAAAATTTGTAAATACTCAGACAAGAACTGTCACTTATCGCTCTCAATTTGTTTTCTCATTTACTGCATTTTGTGTACTCGAACGCAATTTCGTAAAATTCAGTAAAGTTCAGTAAAAAATAGTAAAAACTTTTGGGTTCTCGAACGCAGCTATTGATTCTGATGAATTGCATCAACACAAATATCCACAAACAAATTCAGAATCTTTCGACCAAAATTAGAGATTTTATTAGCAAAAAACAACGGCCCTAACCCTAACGGTTATATGATAAACGCTAAAATTCCTATTTGACCATTTGCATTAATGCAATATAGTCAATTGTCTGGTAGGTTTTACTATCAAACAATTTATTTATTTATTAAAAAAAAAATTAATTATGATTATTTTAAGTCAATTTATTATTTTAAATAGTTTTCAAAATATTAGATAGTGCCTTTGTGATTTGATTTAAAAACTTCCTCCAAATCTATTGCGTTTACACTGTACTTTTTTGACATTAGCGAGATTTTGTATTCACAGTAAAAACCGCGGTCTAAAAGGTTTTTTTTTTACTTCATTTATTTGATTTATATTATTTATCTGTTCCTTTTTTTATACCTACTATTTTAATGATTTTTTTAACAGTTTTTATAAGCAGCCAATATTGTATTTGTTATTTTATTTAAATGAAATTTTTCCTTGTACAGGATAGTATTTTTCAGTAATTTATGGAAAACCCAATACTATGTATTACAAGGTTTTAAAAAAAATTTCGTCAAAATTTAGTCACGACGTAGGTTTTGTGTTGTATGGGAAATCTACTAGTCAAAAACAACTAGATTTTTCTCGTAATATCGTATATACTTGATTTCGCTGCAGTGTAAATGGGCTATAAATGTTAAAATAACATTTAGCACATCAAAATCTTTTTATTTGTTTTTTTTTTCTTTTTACTAAAGTTTCACTATAAATAATAATTTCCTTTTTTAATTAAGTTTCGCAAACGTCAAATAAAAGTACTTTTTATGTTTTTATTCAAAACTTTAACAATTTTCCTTTTAAACCTTTATGTGCTCGGTAGTCTACATTTTAAGCATTCTTGCAGAAAAAGTTGAATAAAAAAAAATTTCCACAACATCAGGGTCCGAAATTTTATGTAGCTTCCTAAAAATCAATTCTAAGCAGATTTGGCCACTAGCACGTTAACAAAATTATTAACAACACCCCCAAGACTCTACTTTTCGAAATGACCAGCTCCTGGTCGGTAGTCTACAAATGTAGACACCATATAAAACGTATGGAAATTTACATCATTCTTTTGCGGCATGTCGAACAAGTCATTTAGTATTTTTTATACACTACCAAATCAAACAAGAACTAAATCAATTACTCAAAAAAATAGGTTTCTCTATCTGTTTTGTACTTAAATGTACGATTGTAACGGTAAATTATATAATGCAGATAAGTGAAAAGCTAAATTTTTCTTGTTCTCTCTTTGTCAATTAAAAAGTTTTTGTTTTGCTCATGTACAATACAATTTAAAAATTTTGATTTGTTTTGTACATTTTGCAAACGATTGCTAAATGTTTTGTTTGTTTTCATACTCTGGTTTGCATGCATGTGCTTGCAAATTTGACCTTATTATATTTTATAAAAATGCTTTAAAGTATAAAACTCTGCGAACTAGTATTTTTTTTGATATGTGGACATAGTTCTCCATACATATACCTATTTGCTAGAATTATAGTCTTCCGACCGCCAAATTTAATTTACAATCCCGAGCATATAACGGTTAAATTATTCAAAAGACAACCCCCAACTCTGTGTTTTTTCGTTACTTTTAAAAAGTTACATAATACCAGCTGGCAACCTTGTCATTTATCATGTAAAAACGCCCTCTTCCAACAAGTTTTGACATTTTAATTGTCAGCGCCGGCAAATAAAATCTGCAGTGGGAATTTTCCATCAAAGAAAGAAGTGCGGGTAGAAGAGCAGAAATTTTCTGCAATACATTGAAATTACATTTTAATCATTATAGATTTTTGCAAGAAATTGCTGATTAGCGGTCCAAAAGTTTAAAAAAAATTAGCATCAAAATGTTTGCTCTCAGCCGTAATATCAGCAATGCAGCCAAGTGAGTTCAGATTAAAATTTGAAAACACAATGATTACATAAAATTAATAAAGCGTTGTCTGACAAAAAAATCTATATTAAAAACGCACACCTTCACATAGAATGAACCATCCCGTATGCAATAACAAATTATGATTTTTCTAGAACTGCCGTGCGCGGTAAACACACTTTGCCCAAATTACCCTACGAATATGCTGCCTTGGAACCCATTATCTCTCGTGAGATTATGGAATTGCATCACACTAAACATCACCAGACCTATGTCAACAATTTAAATGCTGCCGAAGACCAATTGGCTGAGGCTAAAAGCAAAAGTGACGTCACTAAGATTATTAGCTTGGCACCCGCTTTGCGTTTCAATGGTGGTGGTCACATTAACCACTCGATTTTCTGGCAAAATCTTAGCCCTGGAAAGACCCAACCCTCGGCTGAATTAAAGAAAGCCATTGAAGAACAATTTAAGGGCTTCGATCAATTCAAAAAGGAAATGACTGCCTTGACTGTAGCCGTACAGGGTTCCGGTTGGGGCTGGTTGGGTCTCAACAAAAAGACCCAAAAATTGCAAATTGTCGCTATGCCCAATCAAGATCCTTTGGAAGCAAGCACAGGTAATTTATTAAATAACGAAAAACAAACTTACCTGATATTTAAATCTGTTTTTTTTTTTTGTTTGTTGTTTGCAGGCTTGATTCCTCTCTTTGGTATTGATGTTTGGGAACATGCTTACTATTTGCAATACAAAAATTTGCGCCCGTCTTACGTTGAGGCGATCTGGGATATTGCCAATTGGGATGATATATCTAAACGCTTCGCTGCTGCTCGTAATTAAATTTTAGCAGCGCAAACGTTGTTTTAGACATTTAAAACAAAGAAAACCAAATTCATTTCAACACTGTGTAACTTTATTTTTAAAATAAGTAGTTTTCTTTGTAAAAGATAACTTAATAAACACTAAACTCAAAAGGAATTTTAATTACACTAGCAAATTTCGCGCCCGTTATTTGCAGATATTTTTGTATAACTGCATTATTCAAGTTTGTGTTATCATCTCAAGGTAAGTGTTCATACCAGTGTGACCAGATCTGAAAAATTTTACACCCAAATCGGGCACTAGACATGGCCAAAAATGATTTTAAAAAATGCTGGAAATAATACTAAAATGTTTGCAAGACTTGTAAAAAATGTATTAGAATTTCTAATATTCCCTGAATATTATATTTTTCTTTATTAGACAGGTGTGATGTTTCTTAAGTAAGAATTATCCATTTTGATACGAAATTTTAGTTTGAGTGCATATAAGTATTATTAGTCATAATTTATTAAAATTTATATAAAAAAAATTTAAGTAAAATCAATATAACTATGCGTCCAAATTATTATAATAATGCTAAAAAGCCTTAAAAAAGTTTATAATACAGCAAAATAAATTTTATTTTGCTGCATTTTTATTTAATAAAATGACAAATACATAAATAAAAATTTTGCAGCTAAATAAAATATTTTAATACTAAAATTAGCTGCAAAATGACAAATTGGTTACACTGGTGTGTTTGGGTTTTTAATTTGAACAAAATAAAACAAAATAGGCACCTAAATGTATACCGTGGCGATAATATTATTTGATTAGTCTATTTTAAAAACTCATTTTCTTACGTACTTCTCTGTGTACCGCTTGCTTGTCTGAGAGCGAACTTGTTATTAGAAACATGCTATAAGATCAGTTGTTATTTGAAATTCTTTCGTTTTAAACCAATACATTTCCACTTAAAATTTTTTTTATATAATTTCTGGATATGTGAAACAATTTTTAAGTTTTTTTAACTTAAAAAATAATATTTGTACTCCTATGTACATTTCTGGATATGTGAAACAGTTTTTTAATTATCCTTTAGAAACTTTATTATATACATATCTTAATTTGTTGTTTTAAAGGTTATCACCTTTACTTCGATCGGAGTTTTTTCTTATTGCAGTAGAAATTCACAAATAAAAATACGAGCAATATGAAATTAAGTGTTTGGACGGTCTTTTGTTGCAGAGCAGCTTGTTGCTGGAACAGGTTACATTTTGAACTTTGACTGATTCTTCATTCCAACAATTTTTTTTCGCATTAAACCGTTGAGTTATTTATATAATTTAGGACCTTGAATGAATATACAAGTTGCTATTTCTTAAATAATTATATCTATCACAATATTGCTTGCTTTTTTATTTCTTTAAATTTGGATCTTTATTTAAATATTGCTAAGTAATCGGGCATGTTCTAGAAATCGAAATGAAGTGGAATTGAATTCAAACGAGATTTCGAACTCAATTATTTACAAAATTACTGTAGTTTTTCCTAATTTTAACAATGGCTCTTGTAAAGATAACTGGTACTCAAAGTATGAAGTACATAAAAGGGAATATTTTTATAAACTTTCTTTATAGGCTCGATTTCAACATTTGTGCGATTTTAAATCCAATTCATTTCGATTTTTAGAACATGCCCGAATTTCTTTTTAATTGCAACTAAGTCTACTTTCACACGTTTCATCTTTTGATGCTCAACTCTTATGTTTTTAGGTGTGGGAAGAAAAAGAAAGGGGGTTAGTACGGAGATGCCTGTACTCGGTCAGTACGCTTTGTGTTTTTATTCGTTGGTATATGCACAACGATGGCTGCATGTTATTATTTATTTTATTTTTCTCTTTGATTCGCTGTTGTTAAAATTATTGTTGTTTTGAACCGAAAAAAGTTGAAACCGGTTGCTGCGTGTGATTATATTGGCATCTTTAAAAGGGAATTGAAAAGAAGTTGAGCATCAAAAGATGAAACGTGTAAATTCAGACATATTAATTGTTTGGTTTTTCTTATTTGTTTCTTATCGATTTTCAAACTTGTTCTCCTTGTTTTTTTTAATCTCATATTTTGTCTGGGGAGCCAACTATTTAGAGTATTAGTTAAGCCCATATGACACTACATTTTTAATGCATTGTTCGAGTTTTGGTGAACAGTACAAATATAATGTAATAGAAAAATTTACCAAGTGCAAAGAGTTCAGCTGTATTAAGATAAATGGCAAACTGTCAACAATTTTTAAAAAGTTATCGATAAAAAATGAAGTTATGTCAAAAAAAATGTAAAATTGTTTAACTTAAATTTGACATTTCAAGCTTGATATATTAAAAGTGTTGCTGAATCAGCGGTTTATGGGCAAATTCAGCGATTTACCGCTTTTTGTTTTTAGGTTTCTCATAAACAAAAAGTTGGCAGCATTTAATAAAATAAACAAAACAGGGATGGCTAAGTTGTTTCAATTGTTCTTTTTTGTTGATACTTTTTTAACTAAGATTTATAATACCTTTTGTGGTGTTTTTTATGAACATAATTAAAATTAATTTCAACTAAAAAAAATCTTTTAGTACAATTAGGGTAAAAAACTATAATTTTTAAAGGTTGTTGGTACAATATTAAAAATTCTCAACGCCATCCCTGAAACAAAAACATAACATACATATAGTTTGCTCTTTCTTACATTTACTGTTTCTTTCTATCAATTCTATATCAATTAATGAATAAAAAATGTAGTGTCATAAGGGCTTTAACATAATTTATTTAATTTCTTGTTTTTTTTTTATTTTATTTTTAAAAAACATTCATATGGATGGAGGCTTTTATATATGAATTATTACAATGAATTTTTTAAATAAAATAAGTGTTGGCACATAATACTTTGTGGCTCTGTTTCGGTATCGAAAGGTCACTGTTTATTAAAAAAAAAATTTACATAGTTTAAAACAGATTAGGAAAAGCTTGAACTGCGCCAGCATGTACCCTTAGATTTTAATTTATATAAGCCTCGGTTATAGTAATTTTCAATCCGAAGTTTATTAGAAAATTGTATTCCAACTAAATAATCTGGGAAAAGGTATGTTTTCAGGCTGATTCAACCTGAATCAGGGTTTCGTTGGCGTAAACGCCTGTGTAGTTGTTTGTAATAGATTAAAGAACACAATTTTTGTTACTTCAATCTATCACAAAAAAACAACAGGCGTGCGTTACTTTAATCTACAACAAAAAATGACACAGGTGCTTACGCCAATGCCAACCGTTATCTTGATGAATATTGCAAAGAGTAAAAATGTTTGGTTTGCAATAATATGATAAATTTTCTATTTATATAAATATGTTTTAAAATTTGATAAATTTGAGTTAGTTTTTTATCCCTGCTTACACATTTTTAAGAAAATTAATTTTTTTTCTACCTTTTTTAATTGTAATAGAATTAAAAATATGTATCTCCAATGTGTAATCTTTTAAACCGCCATATTTACTCTATTGGCAGCCTTAAATGTTGTAAGACTTAAATCTGGCAGCTTTGTTTTTGCCCCAAACAATAAAAAAATAACAAAAACAAAATAAAAACAAAACAAAGATAACAATAATCAGCTGCTTAGCCCCAAACACTGGTTGGTTCGTTTAGTATTTTATTTCTACAAACGGGGTAGAGCTTCCAAAAAAGGACTAACAAATAAGTTTTCTAATTCCAATTGAAAAAAGGATCATGCGCGTGTCGAAACAACAACAGCAAAATATGTGGATTATAGTGGAAGTTTAACAAAAAATCCTCTTGGATTAAACAAATGTCATGGAAGTCATAGTTACAAAGAAACAAAATGCGCAAAATGTAGGTATTTTCTTAAATTCCACACGAAATCTCAAAACTGAACTTTAAGCGAAAGGATATGAATTCCAAAATACCCAATGCGTTGGCAGAACTACGTTGCTCGTCTGTGAAAACGGTACACGGTCACTAACGGTTCTAAACGAATTAAATAATTTTTTATTCACTCATTAAACGAATTGAAGGTAAAAATTAATTAAATTTTAAAGGAAATTTAAAAGCTATTAACAGAAATTGCTTAAAACCAAAAGCGAAAGAAAAAGAAAGTGTTTTTTTTTTTAAAAGTGCAGTGAACCTTGAAAGATATTTGGCAAAAAACCCATTAAAATTTTAAAGAAAAACATACATACATACATACGTTGTAATTTTCCCTATTTGAAAAAAAGAATAGTTTTTTGGAAGCTTATTTGCTGGTTTGGTTTTAATTAGCGTTTGATAAAACGCTAATTTATTAAAACAAAAAAGATTTCCCATATCTAAAGGTAAGTTAATTTTGTAAATTAAATAATAAAGATCATGAAAATTTTTCAAGTGAAAAATTTTTCATACGCATTGTTGAAAAATCAATTTTCCTTTAGCTTTACAGATAACGTCCACATTCCACTGCAAGTGGTTTGTGCTTGTTCTTTAATTTGATTGTATTAAACTTCCCATTGCTGGATTTAAGGTTGTTTTCAAAGGACTCAACTTGCAGACTCCTTTTAACATATTATGTATATTTATGATATTCTAAACAAATTTCAAATGATTTATGGACATAAATATATTTTTATTCATTGTTTTTTGCCTAGAATTCATTATAATAAACAACAAACGCCATCAGTGAACATCATAATGAAATATTCTTCATTATGAACTTCGATACTATTAGGTAGACTGTTTTTAATTTTTTACTGTCGTTATTGCAGTCGCCATCGTCGTCATTATTATCAACGCTTTTAAAAGATGACTAATAAAACACAAAACGAACTTAACTCTTGATTTGTATTGTTTGTAGTTCCATTTATTGCGTTTTGTACCATTGAACTTGAAATTAAATTATTATTACACAAACATATTAATAAATTTTGTAGAATAATAAGATGAAGCGATACTTTTCATTAAACTTCTTTACATAATTTTTTGGCTAAATAATATTGAAAATTTTGGAGTTTATAATACCTATAAAAGATTCAAACTTTTTATAAGTTTTATTTAGTATTTATTTTTATAAATGCAGCCCATAAGGCCATTTATGATTAATAACAAAAGTAGTTTTAAAACACATACCCCCGTATTCATAAACGAATATTAAATTTAACAAACGTTTATTAAGGATAATTTTCATGGTAAATTTGTTCTTTCAACCTTTATTAAATTTAAACATTATTTATGAATACAGGCAATAGCCTGCAAGCAGTGCTATGTGTTTCTTAACAGGTTTTCAATAGGGTAATTCTGTAATTTTTTAACGACAAAAAATTTGTCGTTAAGTAGAAAATTTCAAGTTAAAATTTTAAAAATTTACTACTTAACGAAAAATTTTTGTCGTTAAAAAGGATAGCGAAATAAAAGATTTATATTATCTTCATACGATATTTTATGGATATCATATGCTTCAACGATTCACAGGTTCATTTTCTAAAATACAGCGTTGTTTTGCGTGGTTTTCAGAAAAAACTACACAAGACCTTTTGAAGGAGCCTTTTTTCAAAATTTGTTCATACCAGTTTAGAAAAGCTTACTTTTAAGTTTTTTATGGAAAAAGCTGAAAGCAAGCTATATTTATGGTACGATATGTAAACTAATTAACATTTCAATTCAAATATAACAACAATATAAAAAACTGAACAAAGAACTGTACAATTTACATTGTACACATATACATTTTTTAGTTTCTTATTTTGTTTTTTTATTAAACCTTTGTATTTTCCCTGAATTATATATTTTTTGGAATTGTTAATATTATTATATTGAATTATTTACTTTATAAAGCCTTTAAATTTTATAATTATGTTAAGTATTTCGTTTATGAATTTGAATTTTAAATTGTTAACTTGATTGGATAAAAGTGGTGAGTTCAACCTACTTGAAGTTGACTATAGTCAAGTGAATTTCTTTAAGTGTACAATTTAGTACACGTCAAAAAGTAAACGAAAGAGAAAAAAACTTATCCAACCTTCGGTGTGGATAAAAGGCCGAGGTTGAACAAGTTTAGAATATAGCTTTAGTGTTTACTTCATTCTTAACACTTCAATTGGGCAGATGAACCGCTCATAGTGTAATATTATAAATAATAAATTTAATTAAAAAAAAAAAGGAAGTCAAACCCTAATATCTTCTCATTTAATTTGAGAACCACCATAACTAAAAGGTAAGCACCCACCTTTGAAATCCCCTACACAAAGAAAAGAAAACTAATCTCTTGTTTTCTTTCTTCTTTTTTACCCCTAATAATTATAATTTCTCTGACGAGCGATTATAATTATCATTGGCTAAAGACTTCTCGATTTCTGTTCCCCAAGGAAAAGAGAATCTTTGGCCAATTTATAATAATTTAGGCCACCCAAAGGTCAATTTTATT
Organism: Pollenia griseotomentosa; assembly: GCA_963931875.1. Lineage (NCBI taxonomy): Eukaryota > Metazoa > Arthropoda > Insecta > Diptera > Polleniidae > Pollenia > Pollenia griseotomentosa. The sequence goes on from OZ007564.1 coordinate 147,837,630, forward strand.
CATGGTCCTATCGAGCTTGGAAAATAACCAAGAAGAAAAGTAATCCTGGTCACCTCAATCAAAAAGCTCAATATCAAGTAAGAAAACTCTCAACTCTCAACTAAACGAAGAAGAAAGAGATGAGGTAAACCAACGGCAAGCAGTAAAAATAGAACAACAGATTAGTAAGTACCCCAAAAAGAAAAATTAAAATTTAATGACAAAAATTACAAAAAAAATAATACCTATAAAACAAAAAAGAAAGTGTAGTGTGTGTGTCAAAAAAAAAAGCGCCATTAAAATAAAATTATACCAAAAGCAAAAAAAAAAAAAAAATTTTTTAAATTGGGAAAAAAGAGTGAGTTAGAAGTGTGTACGAAAAAATTCATAAAAATAATAAAAGTGGCCATTAAAATATGTACATATGTACATACATACATAAGAGAGGAAAAAGTGAATATTAAAAGTTAAAAAAGAAGAAAAACATACGGTAATAGTCGCCATATTACCTACATACATATATACAAAATATAAAACATATGTAAATGGTTTTTACAAATTGCGGCAAAAATCAGCATAAGTATGTACATAGACAAGTAAAAGTGCAACAATGGCTTACAAAGAATGACGTCAATCAAGGAATGGATTAAAGAGAAGGAAGACGAAAAACGATCATCCCCCGTAAGCTTCCAAAAACTTCATCCTTAAAAATCTAAAGCAACACAAGGTATTATAAAATTTCAATTAGTATCACACTTTGCTTTGTTCTCTTTTTCCCAATCATACACCATCACCCTACATGTAAAAACAAACATTCATACAAACACATAAAAAACTTAATAAGTTTCTCTTAATTTGGTGACTATTTAAAAATTTTACACACACACACACACACACACATATATATAATAATAAAATAGAAAGCAAAAACCTTTGCGTTCTCTAGAACTTACAAATTAGAGTAATAAACAGCTCTTAATTTGTTTGTTTACCTATTCATTTAAAACAAAAACACTCTTAAAACTCAATTTAAATTATTGCGCTCATTAAAACAACAAATTAATGAAACTTTTAATTTGTTGGCAAAAATTAAAGGTAGTCGTAACACTGTGATCAAAGTAAACATAAAAATACAGTCCACTAAAAATATTTACGTACACTTGATGATATTTAAAAGTGAAAAAGAAAATTTCATAAGTATTATCACTTTTTATTATATTGAATTGAATTATTATATTATATTAAATATTTATCTATTTAACAATTATTAGAGTTGATTAGAGGCAATTATAACCCTTAAAAATTGGAAAATATTTTGGGAAAATTTGTATTATTAAATTAGAACAAATTTTCCCAAAGCCAAGATATTAAAAAAAAAACCCCATTTATGAGTGCGCTAAAAAATAATCGTGTTTATTAAAAAATTGAATAAATTTACTTATGCAACTTCCCCAATTGCAAATTAAGTAAATTGACAAGTGCGTTACCGGAGTTATTGGAGTCTGGATAAGTTTAGTAAATTGCAGTTTCCCTAATTGCGAGAGTTAGTAAAATTTAAGTGCGGAAAATATCAAAATTACTTAAATGTAAACTTGGAATTAATGAATAAGGCTAAATAAAAATTCACGAAAAATAAATTCTCCATAAATTAAAAATTTAATTTCACCTAAATTAATTGAAATTTCAATTAGTTCAAAAAAAATTCGATTATTTTCAAAGTAAGCAAATAAAAATAAAATTTAAAATTTAAAATTTTTTTAACAATTTACCTATTTCAATATTTCCAAGTAAATAAAATTTAAATTGTTTCTAAATTAAATTAAATAAAATTTAAGAATTTCATTTTTCCCAATTATATCTTATGCCCATTTAAATAAAAATTTATTATTCTTAAGTAAATGAAAATTTATAAATTTCACCACATGAATTTAATAACTTTTAATTTTCCCCAGATTACATGAAATTTTTAAAATTTCTTAACTTAAATAAAAGTAAATTGTGCCAAACAAATTTAAATTTATTTTTTTTCTAAATAAATTAAAGTTTTAATTTTTCCAGAATAACAGAAAAGAAGTATAATTTCCCCAAATTAAAGTAAAACATTTTTAACTGTCCCCGAATAAAATTTCAAGTTAATAATAAACCAGTTTAACCCAGACTAAATGAAAGGTTAAATTGCTTAAATTGGGTAATATTTTAAATTTTCCCAAACTAAATAAATTAAAAAAAAAAAAAATTTGTTTTTCTAAATAAATTAATAATTTAAATTTTCCTAAATTAAAAACTACATATTTGTTATTTTCCGAAATTAAATAAAAATTTAATTCTTTCAAATTAAAGAAATTTTTTTATTAATTCCCTATACAACACATAAAATTTATTTTCCCAAGTTAAATTTAAAATGTAACGGTTAAATACATTTGAAATTAGTTTTCAATTGCGCTTGAGTCGGGATTATATTTGTTCAGTCCATACGTTACGGAAATGAGAATTTGGTAAAGATTTATAACATTGAAAGAATAAATGCAAATATATACTTTTATATCCACTTTTCTGTTTTTATTGCTTGTTTTAACTAATCTATAGTTACCCTACCCCCTAAATTATACAGAAAAGTGGTTTTTGTTTGTTTTCTTGTCAATTACCCCACTGAGATTATTATGACAAGACCCTTTACCTAAAAATTGCCATATATACTAATATTTGCATTTATTAGAGCACATATTACCCCCTAATTACCATTCATTCTCATTTTTAAGCGTCTGAAATTCAAAAATAACTCGTAACTTAGGATCTTACTTATAAATGAAAATAGCCCCAGAAGCTAGTAATCAATCCGTTAGAAAACTTGTAAACAAATAAATTAAACTAGATACCATATCTAGTGCTATTACCCCATATAGCCCCTTAACTCCTATAGTGACAGTAAATTGCGTGGAATAAACGCAAGTTAAACTAGATGCCCATATCTAGTGCTATTACCCCATATAGCCCCTAACTCACTATAGTAGCAGTAAAGTGCGTGGAATAAACGCAAGTTAAACTAGATGCCCATATCTAGTGCTATACCCCATATAGCCCCTAACTCACTATAGTAGCAGTAAAGTGCGTGGAATAAGCACAAATTTATAAACTAGAACTATAACCCATATAGCCCCAAGATGAGTTTACCATGTACTCAGGAAGTACTTTTTTCTTTTGATTGTGATCGTTTAATTCAGTTATGTGACTGGGTTGATGGAACCCCACCGGAAAAGTACACGGAGTCGCTCCTAAGACTCTGGTTCAAGGAATTAGATAATAGATGGAGCGATTTGAAAACGTCATATAGGGACGTTATGCTGGCCCCAGATAGGGAGAAATATCCCTACCTTAGAGAAGCTGCTATGGTGAACTTTAAGGCACATAGGGAGATATTTATTCAATATAGTGCACATCTCCTTGATTTAATTAAATCATATGCATGTATGCCCGTTCAAACTTTGCCTTTCAAGAAAATTGTACGCTATCCCCTAGCCGCACAACCCGTTGCTCAAAAAGATGCTTTGTGTTTATCAAAGAGTGATATTGCAACCCATTCGGGAACCACAGCACTAATCGTTAAAGAGGAAATCTCGTTAACTCAGGATGAGCCCCCTATCAGGAATAAATCACAAACAATAGCAGAGGAATCAAGTAGCATTCTCAAAAATACAGACCTAATAGCTCAAGAACAGCAGGGGTCGGAAAGTTTAACGCATTTATGCAAACTAGAGGATGAAGTTAACAACTTAAGTATTGGCTACATATCTCATCTAGATAAGAACCAAAGCTATGTTATAAATGGCCGAGATACTCAAGAGCGAAACTCATCAATTAATGGTGAAGCCGCTTTAGAACAAACCTCAACCTCAAATATTGAGGAATCTATTAATTATCACGAGATAAGCTGTGCGGAAATACAAGGAAATAACGCAAATGGAAAATTAATATCATTAGCACAAAAAGCAGTTCGGTATAAAACTTTTACCTTAAAATTGTGTTTTATTAAAACTTTCCAGAAATCTAATGCCGTTAATAAAATGTTAAACTTAAACTTACTCCCAATGCCACATTACTTTGGCGGGGGAGAACTACCCCCATGGGTAGTAATTGACAGAGGAAAGGGTTCCTTTAAAAAAAAGGATCGACTGCGAATGATTCTCGACTACTCGATACTACCATCTAACAATTTTTTTTTTATACTCATAACATTTTTTTTTTTTACTTATACATTTGTTCATACTCATAGCAATTTTTTTTTATCATGCTATTTGTACTCATAAACACTAACTTCCAGCCCCTTTAATCAACCTTTAAATTCTCAGCTGTAATTCAAAATTCACACGTTTTCATTTCCTATAATAGCTTATACCGTTACTAATCTCAGTTTATATTTTCATTTCTGTAGTCCAACAGAATCGCAGCCACCACAACAACCAACCGCATCAACACCCACATCACCAAACACCAAGGTCATCATAGAGGCGATCTGTTTTTCAACTCGAGGCCGGAGCATGTACAATTTACATTGTACACTTATACATTTTTTAGTTTCTTATTTTGTTTTTTTATTAAACCTTTGTATTTTCCCTGAATTATATATTTTTTGGAATTGTTAATATTATTATATTGAATTATTTACTTTATAAAGCCTTTAAATTTTATAATTATGTTAAGTATTTCGTTTATGAATTTGAATTTTAAATTGTTAACTTGATTGGATAAAAGTGGTGAGTTCAACCTACTTGAAGTTGACTATAGTCAAGTGAATTTCTTTAAGTGTACAATTTAGTACACGTCAAAAAGTAAACGAAAGAGAAAAAAACTTATCCAACCTTCGGTGTGGATAAAAGGCCGAGGTTGAACAAGTTTAGAATATAGCTTTAGTGTTTACTTCATTCTTAACACTTCAATTGGGCAGATGAACCGCTCATAGTGTAATATTATAAATAATAAATTTAATTAAAAAAAAAAAGGAAGTCAAACCCCAATATCTTCTCATTTAATTTGAGAACCACCATAACTAAAAGGTAAGCACCCACCTTTGAAATCCCCTACACAAAGAAAAGAAAACTAATCTCTTGTTTTCTTTCTTCTTTTTTACCCCTAATAATTATAATTTCTCTGACGAGCGATTATAATTATCATTGGCTAAAGACTTCTCGATTTCTGTTCCCCAAGGAAAAGAGAATCTTTGGCCAATTTATAATAATTTAGGCCACCCAAAGGTCAATTTTATTCAGAACAATAAAATACGTAAATTAATTTTTAGTGGCAAAGATTGTCATAAAAGAAGTGGTAATCTTTGTGCATATTTATGTATGTATATATTGCTTCAATGTTTTGAGACTTTTGATATATCGATTTTTAATCGATATAGATTTAAGTTTCATGGCTCAATTATTTTTAGAGCCTTAGTCCTCTTTTTTGAATTTATCAATTCCCAACTATCGCTGTGGCTAAATTGGAATAAACCTCGTTTCGATTAAAAAGCAGTCCGCGGATGTCATTGAACATTTCGAGGAACGTGATCGTAATCTTTAAAGAAAATATTGTCCCAACAAGCTGTTAAGCTTGTCCCTGTCAGGCGGGAAGATAAACTTCTTTAATACAAGCCCCAACCCCAGTACCACATGCTTGGCAATGCTTAGCTTCATTGGGCTTTAGTGAGCTTAAAAATTCGCTGAAATGTCAAATAACACAATTTTGCCAGACCCCTTTCCTTCTCAATTCTACGCCCGTAGTCTAAAAATTTTATATCCGACTTCTTTAGGCTATGCTCCATTGTAAGGACTTTATGCTAGTCATATGCGTTTCATATGCTTTTATATAAGCTAAAATGTAAAAAATAAAATTTTGGCGCGCCCCTTTTTCCTCTTAATTCTCCGCCCACAAATCCAGCTACGTTAGAATTTGGCCTAGGTGTTTTACTATATGCATGCAAATTTTCAGTTTTCTAGCCCATCAATTGGCTACAAAAAGCTCTGGATAGACCAAAAACAAGAGGATGCACAAATAAGTAATGTAATAGTTTCCTATCGATAGCTTACTATCTATGAATGTGTTGGTCTGGCCTGCTTCATGAGACTAACATAATCAAGTGGAGAATACATTGGAGCTGTTAACAATTTTTCTAGGGTTGAGTGAACGCTATCGGCTTCCATCATTGTATGACCTTTTTTAATATAATCTGCTCCAACTCTTGACCAGTAGCCAAAGCGTTACATGGTACCTTATTTTTATTTTAGTCTAATATTAGGATGAACTTTTTATACGAATCGCAGTAAGTTAAAAAAAAAACATAGTGAAAATTAATAGAAAATAATATAACAAGCTGTTATCTAACTTTCCCTTACACTCATGCCAAACGTACAAACAAACATCTTTGGTTTTTATACATAAAATATTATGAAGGGGCAGTTTCATTTTATAGTATTGTGCAGATACTAATAACTTGGAAGAGATCAAAACTCTGTGCATATCCATCGAAATTTCTTTGCATTTATTGCTTCTTTTTTTACCATATATATATAGTTATTTCCAGTTAAATTACCTTTCTTGTATCCTACGCATAGATCGGCATGTTTTCTTTGATTTAGTAAAATTAATTAGTATTGTGGTTATTTTGTTGAACTATTTATGGCTTTTAATCCAAATTTTTAATATTTTAATTAGGCTTAAGTTCATCAAATTTAATTTTCATTAAATTATATTTATGAAGAAAGGAATTTTACAACAAGAAAATTAATTAAAATTGTTTTTGATAATTTTTCATTCTTGACCGTCGCCGGGGCTCGAACCCGGGCCGGCAGGTTACCATGACATGTTTCGATTGCAACCACTCGATCTCCTCGCAGCCATCGACGACTGCTGACGTCAATAGTCAAACATCAATCCTTAAACCAAATTGTATTTTAACCCTTTGGTAGATCGAAATTTGCTTTTTTGAATGATTATCTATTTTAATTGATTTTACATGTTTGTTCGTACTTTTTTCAAGAATTCTTCTTGAAGTCCAAAGTACATTTTTTGTTTTTTCATTTTTGTCTTTCTTTTCTTGTTGACCTAGTGAAACATAAGTATATCTCAACCCTTGAAACTTGAAATTCGAACTTGCACTTACTTAATTTCCAGCAAAATTGCTTATTGGGTTAAGTTTAAAATTTTTTTAAGTTAATATAAAAATTTGATTTTTGAAAACTTTCCAAACACCCTCGTATATGTAAAATTTTATCAACATAACACTATTTACAACATAAAGCTTTCAGTTAGCCTGGTAATATTGTAAGACTTAAGTGCTTTCAAATTAGTTTAACACAATATTTTAACACAAAAGAAAAAAAAAACTTTTTTGCAACGCTAAAAAAATTTCGGAAAATATTAAAATGCAAACAACTCGAACTAGTCCTTAAAGAAAAAGTTTTTAAACAAAATGTTACTGTATGAATTGCAACTGCATCCTGCAACCTCCTTTTAGAAGAACTGTAATAAGTTTAATTATAATATTTATTTTTGTTGTTGTTCCTTTTCCCCAATATGTGCTAATAACTAAAATTAAATTAATTCTTGAGAATGTTTGTAAGATTTGTAATGAAACCATGTAAACTAAGCAATAAATTTAAAACAAATAATGAAAAATAAAATCCTAAAACATCCTTTTGTGTTTGCTTAAATGCAAGTTCATACAGCCAGTGTTACCGTTGAAAATTTGCGAAAAGGGCCACAAAAAGGGGATTTTTTTAAAAAGGGTAAAAAGGGGTTTTAAATAAAAAAGGGCAAAGTTTTTTTATAAGCAATATTACCCAAAATAAAAAAAAAATGTTTCAGGTAGGAAGTGCTCAAAATACTTAACTTTTTTATGGAATGCCGTTTCCTGTTTTTAACACCTGACAAAAAGTTTGTTCTTCATAATTGTAGCTCATTTTTAATGGTTCTTATGTTATTTTCCGACTTATTTTACCGATTTCGCCAATTTTAGCCATGTTCGCGATAAAAGGGTTTTTCTGTCAGTTTTCTGATTCTTTAAAGATTTTTAATAAATTTTAGACTTTGCTATAGGACCACTGTTACCAAAGTTTTGGGATTCCGCCAATTTAGCAATTTTAACCGAATTTTTGTCTTTCCTTTTAGTTTTAGGGACTTTTAATCAATTTATTTCTTGTTTGAAATATAAAAAATTTTCACTAATTTTTGCAAACTTTTGAATTTTTGCGTAACTTTGTTATCGTTATCCAATAAGTTATTCAATAAAAAAATAAATATATAAAAACCCTATAGGAAATATCACTAATGAATCTGTACTGATCACTACAAAAATAAAAAACAAATTCACAACAATTTTTTTTTTTTCATATTAAATGCAAATATAAAAGCGTAGACTCTTCGTTGACAATGTCGCCAAAAAGTCACCAAAATTGTCGACAAAACTGATGACTTGGAGACACTTGCACACTGGTTTCCACCTGGCAAATAAAAAATATGTTTGTATGTTTATGAGTTATGTTTGCTATTAGGGAAATTGTGCTTTACTAACGAAAACCTAATTTAAAAGTCTTAAAAAATGTTTTAACACAAATTTTTTACGAAAACTAACTACTTTTTAGGAATGTGTGTTCTATATTTTGTTATTAAATCTTCACTTGAAGTCCATTCCTCCGTCTCCGCTTCGAACAAATACAGAGAAAAGTTCCAAAGTTTATTTTTAATGCTAATTTTTAAAACACTTGCTTAGCTGTTCAGCAGTGTTGACGAAACAAAAAAATCTGAGTGCTATTTCCAAAAAGGGTCAAAAAGTGGCACAAAATAGTTAAAAATGATACAGAAGTGTAATTTGAAAAAAAGGTTCTTAAATAATATCAGGCCTGTCGAAAAAGAGTCAAATTGATACTTTAGTATCGCAGCGGTAACCCTGCATACAGCATACAGGCTGAACTGAAATCAAATACTTTTATTAGGCTTGCGTTTACAGTGTAAACACAAACTTTACACACAAATACGTGTTTGTATGTATGCACTCACTCTTTCGAATCCATGCACACACTCTCACTTGCATAAAAACACTTGAGAAAAATAATGTATGTATGTATGTATGTATGTATTAGGGTATTCATTTATTAATCGGGCTTTTGCTTTAATCGGTTAATCGCTCGATTAATTAACCGAGGTTTTGGTTTAATCGGTTAATAATCGGTTAATTTGGTTATTGATCGGTTAACCGATTAATAAAGTTTTGTTATAAATTAAGTAATTTCAATAAATAAAAATGCAAAAATTATTTATTATTGGAGTCTTTTAGTAAAAAAAATAACGAACAAAACAATTCTTGAACTAAAACGAGCAAACAAAAAAGTAATTCATAAATATGAAAAACACATTTTATAATTTATACATAATATTTGTATGTATTTATTAAAAAAAAAACTGTGAGATTTTTTTATTAATTATTTCAATAGTTTAAGATTTTATAAAAGTTTAGAATTTAAGCGATTCTTTTCTTTAGTTTTGATAAAACTTGATTTGAAAACAATTCTTTCACTTATCGAAGATGTTTGGGAAATCGGAAGCAACCTATATTACAGATTCAAGAATGATAAAAACAAGATTACGCATTGCACATGTTTACAAAATTCAACTGTTTAATATGACGTCACTTAAGCATTTAATACACATGTTTGTTTGCTTGTGTTTCTATATTTTAGCTGTACTTATACGCTGATGTGACGTAGATGCGCAGAAACATTTCATTTTTAAAAGCTGAATGCGATATCTTGGATTCTTTGTCCTTTTCCAGGATTTCTCTCAACATATAAAATCTTCTATTATGCCATTATTTCGGCTAACTTTGTTAAAGATTGTTTGTGTAAAATCGAGAGCTTCTTCTATTGTCAGGTCATCATCTGACTCATCCTGGCAAAGCTCAGCACCGAAAAAAATGAAATACGAACCCCTAGTTTCTGTTTTTGTACTGCATTTTAAGAATGTATTTCTCGAAGGAAATATGTATATTGTAGGAACAAATATTTTCTAAACATATACCTTTTTTATATGAGACGAAACAAATAGTTAAAAACGCAAAAAAATCTGTTATAATACCACAAAAAAACTAAAATTATTTGTTACATCGGTTAATCGACTGAAATTAACCGGTTTAATCGTTAATCGAAAATTTGCCAATTTTAAATTAACCGATTAGTTAATCGGGTAGTAATTAATCGGTTAACCGATTAACGGTTAACCGAATGAATACCCTAGTATGTATGTATGTATATATTTAAAGCTCTTTTATTCTTTAATCAGAAAACAAAAACAAATTTATCGTTCCATAATAAACTACTGCCTTAAAGAAATATTTGGTAAAGGGGGATTTAGAGTTTAGGAAAATAATGGGGGCACGATCTAAAGTTTGGCGACTTAAAATTGCAAAACTATGCTCAAGAGAACTTCAATATTATTAAGAAACTATGACAGATCGCAAGCAAAACGCGCGAGTTTCAGAACACCATAACACCATCGTTTTGAGATTGTCTGAACATGGCCGAGAGACAAAGTTTAATTTCGTTTTTCTTTTCAGTTTTCGTTCTGTTCTATTTTAGGTTCTAGTTTAGGTCTTAGTTAAGCATTCTAGGTCAAGTTTTAATTTAAGGTTCTAGTATATGGGGGATTTCACGTCAAGTGACCCAATATTTATATCGATGTCTTCCGAATGATTTTGAATTTGCACCAAGGTTAGTCCTATTGGGTAGTAGTGTAGACACAAATTTTCAACAAGATCGGTCGAAAAGTTTCTGAGTTAGAGGGGGTCAAAGTTTGACATTTTGGACATACAGGTGTTCCTTCTCATCCATGTAACTTATTACCTTTTGGCAAAATTTGTCCCGAGTAGCTTCGATAGCTATTTGATAAATTTTTTTAAATTTTTTTTTTGTTTTTTTTTTTTTAATTTTAAAACTTTATTTTATTTTTTTTTATATCCGTAATGCTCTTTTTTTTACTCAAAAGATATAAATATAAAAAAAAAAATAAAAAAAAAGTTTTATATATAAAAATAAAAAATTTTAAAAAAACAAACAATTTTTTTTAAAAGATTGATCGAATAGCTATCAAAGCTTTTAAAAATTTTTTTTATATCCGGAATGCTTTTTTTTTTGTTGCTCAAAAGATATAAATTTAAAAAAAAATAAAAAAAAGTTTTAAATTTAAAAAAAAAAAATTTTAATTAAAATGGTCCAGGAAAATTTTGAAACAAAGATTTCAACGCGAAGAGAATACCAAAATCAAAGTTCTTTCGAATGCTGGGCCCAGATCGCCGCAGTCGGGATCGAGTGACTTTGATCGAAAATTTTACTTTTAGCGATAGAAGTTTTTTGATAACGAATGATCAAAAAACTTCTATCGCAATTTGAGATTATGTCATTCGATAACGAGTAGTCGATCGAATGCATTCATTCGAAATGTCATTTGATAGGTTAAGAACTTTCGTAAAAACATTTAATTGTTTTTTTACAAACAATTTACACACTTTTTGGGAATAATTATTAGATTTCTTTAACAAATAGCTAAAAAAGTAACTATTAAACTTTTTTCAGCAATAAGAAAAAAAAAAAATATAATAACATTCAATTTTGCAATTTTTAGTCATGTTTGCGATAGAAGCGATTTTTAATAAATAGTAGACTTTGCTAAGGCGAAAAGTGCAATGCCTTATGCCATTAGTATACAAGCATAAAAATCTATTACATTTTTCAAACAGATTTCGAATCGAAAGCTTTCGAATGCCGCAATCCCGTTTTTGATACGTCACAAAGTTTTATTCGATACGAAAGTTCATTCGAACACGAGTGCGACGATTTGGGCCCTGATTTTGTCTTAGTGGATCATCTTCTTTCACATTCCAAAAAGGCAGGGAGTGGGCGATGGATGTTTTTATGGTCAGTTCATAGTTACCTTTCCTTTCCTTTCCTTTCCTTTCTACCTTTGCAAATCTTAAGGTTTCCTGTTTGAATTAAACTTTAGTTAATTTCTCCTTTTAGTTCAAAAAAACTGACCCTTGAAAGCTGTGAAATTTTATTGTTAGACTTAAATCTTCTAGCATATTTAATACGCAATAACCTACCAAATTAAAAATCCCCTATAACCTCCATCCCTCTTTTAGGAAACACCCACTGCAAGTGTGCAAAATATTTTTTTCTGTCTGTCTGTCTGCCTGTTTTTGTGCCTCCGTTGTTTAGTGTCGACATGAGAAAATATTCCTTTTTATTTGTGTTTGCTCATGCCACATTAAAAAGTGCGTGTTGTAAACGAATGAGTCATCGTGCAATTTAAAGCAGCAGTAACAACAAAACACTACAATTGTAGTAAGTTTAATACTATATTGTAACTGAAACTGGCAAAAATATATTCGATTAAGAAGAAGAAAACTGATTCGGTATCCGAAAATGGCAAACAACCATTCAGGCACAGTTAAATGCACAGAAAAAGGAATCAACAACAAAATGAAAGGAATATACATACAACCGAATGACTGCTTGCTCCATGGCAAATAAATAACCAGCAAGAGAACCGCTCCAAAAGACGAGAGACCCCAGCGTTATTTTATTGTATTACGAGCACAACTACAAAATAAATAACGAGTAATTCGGTTATTGTTCGATTGGGTAAAAAAAATATGTATTTACACATTTATATGGAATATTTTTTTACGAGTAATCGTCAAGGAAACTTTTTAAGGATTTGTTTTAAAATATTTTCCTTAGGGGAATATACAGTATAAGAGTTACATTAAGGTTGAATTAGAGAAACTACATAAAGGCTTTTTTAAAATTAATAGAAGCACATTCCAAAAAATGTTTAAGATAATAAAATCATTTATATAAAACGCACTAATTCCCACATTCTATTTCTTAAAAAAAACTTTATTTTATAATAATTTTAACAAGTTTTTTTCTAATTAGCTCCACAAAATTTATTTTGGAGGTCTATTTGGCTTTTCTTCACAATAACATTATAATAATTGAATAGTTTGTTACAGAAAAGCTAAGGTTTAAAAAAGTACCTAGATGTAAGTTCTTGAGAGCTTTATGAGTTTCCTGAATATTTTGATTTTTTAGGGCTTCTTAAAATTCAAGTACACTCTTAAGATTTTAGTTCTAACAAACCGGTTTTTTTAAAAAGTTTATAATGACAAAAGATTTTTTATCCTTTGTCGTTGCTCGACTTTAGTTTATTCTTTTCAAAATTTGAATTTCTTTAAAACATAAGATATAATTAAAAACTGTTTAAAGTGAGAAATGCTAGAGTTTTTCTACCGAACTTCTCTTTTTTTAAATCTGGTAATTTATCTATACTTAAGTAGAGCGTTCGGCTTTGTTTCGCTTGTAATTAGCTAAAAAATTTTAAGTCCAATTTTTTATAACTTTTAGTTAGGAGCACTGCTTGTCGTATGTCACGAATAATATGAACAATGTTGACCTCCAAGACGTCAATTATTGCTGGTATAAACCAATTACTTCACGCAGTCCCACAGGAAATAATCGGGAGGTATCCAATCTCACAAGATTGGAGGACAGTTGACAGGTTCATTTATTGAAATCAACTTATTACCAAATTTAAATTTGTATGAGTCGGTATTTGTAGTCGCCGCATGGCAAGTAGCCCAAATCCATGTCGTTCATATTTTCAAACAAGAAATAACACTGTGCTCGATTTTTACACGTTTTTCGGTTATGCGGGGCACCCGGCGGGTAAACCTAACTTTAAGGTTAGCTCTTGCTTTCGAGATATGCCGTTATTTCGAAAATGGAGGAACTTAAACTACATATAAATATTTGCGTAACTCAAAAACGGTTTAGTTTACTGAATAAACTAAAAAAACCGAAACTCCGCATAAAGAAATACCTTTAAGCTAAGTTAAACATTTTTTTAATCTGCGCTGTCGTTTTAGAGATACATACATACATACATATACATTTTTTAATCCAAATTTTCATATTTTAATTAGACTAAAGATCATTAACAAGAATAATTAGTATTTGGATTAAAAATCATAAATAGTTCAACAAAATAACCACAATACTAATTATTGTTAAAGCTAAGGCACGAGCTCTATGTATTCATTTGTCCTTCAAGTTGTGCTGAAAAAGGTCAACAAGAAAAAGAAAGACAAAAAAATGAAAAAAAAAAACAAAAAATGTACTTTGGACTTCAAGAAAAATTCTTGACAAAAGTACGAAAAAACAGAAGTAAGGAAGAACATGTAAAATCATTCAAAAAAGCAAAACTTCGATCTACCAAAGGTTAAAATACAATTTGGTTTAAGGATTGATGTTTGACTATTGACGTCAGCAGTCGTCGATGGCTGCGAGTGTAAAACGGCAAATCCATCTGAGGAGATCGAGTGGTTGCGATCGAAACATGTCATGGTAACCTGCCGGCCCGGGTTCGAGCCCCGGCCACGGTCAAGAATGAAAGATTATCAATAACAATTTTAATTAATTTTCATGTTGTAAAATTCCTTTCTTCATAAAAATAATTTAATGAAAATTAAATTTAATGAACTTAAGCCTAATTAAAATTATTAAAAATTTGGATTAAAGATCATTAACAAGGTTTCGTTTAAATGTGCTACATTCCCATTTCATACTATTTATAAACTGAAATTTATTGTTGAAGGGATAAGCTTTTCCTATGCGCATTTTACTGGTTGCTTAGACCAGATCGTAAGTAAACTTCATCTAAAGATTTTAGAAAAACTAAAGATATTACACACATAAAACTGTTTAGCGAATAAGAATTATAAGCCACAGTTTTACTTGTAATATAATCAAAGCTTAAATAAAAACAACAACAATAAACAGTGAGTTTATCTTTTCTTACAGTCCCGACTACAATTTGTTGATTTTTTGGCAACTCTAAATGTAGTTGTAAGTGGGAAAAGAAAATACAAAAATAAAAACAAATTACTTTATTTTATTTTGCCAGTTCAGTTTTATTTACACTGCCACATGCGTATAAGTTATTACAGTTTTTCTTGGGGTTCAAAAATTTAATTAACAAGGTTTCGTTTAAATGTGCTACATTTCCATTTCATACTATTGATAAACTGAAATTTATTTTTGAAGGGATAAGGGACAAGGAATCATTAAATTTAATTTTCATTTAATTATTTTGATGAAGAAAGGAATTTTATAAAATGAAATTAACTAAAATTTATTGATAATTTTTCATTCTTGACTGACCTGGGAATCGAAGCCTCGTTTACGGACACTTTGGTTTGATATGTTTCGATAGTAACGACACTATCTATTCAGAAATCCTTGTCGCTTAACAACCCCCACCATTGACGACGGTCAAACATCAATCTTTAAACCAAATGGTGGTATTCTTACTTTGGTTGATCTAAATTTGCTTTGAATGATTATCTACATATGTATATATAAATCGGCAAAGGCAAAACAGTTAAGAACACTTTCCTCCTCTGTATGTCAACCGATTTAAACAAAATATACACCATTTGAAAGGTATTTGCTCACACAATATATATTTTATTAAAATCTGTTCAATAATTTCAGAGTTATAAGCGTTCAAATTTGCTACTAACACAAATGCAAAATACATAAATAAAAAATTTGTTTTTTTTCAATTACCAAATAATAAAAAAATAGGGTGGTCGATTATTCGACATTTTTCAGAAACCGCTATTCGAATATTTCGACTCTATAAATCTTATGTATAAATCGGCACAGGCAAAACAGCTAAGAACGCTTTCTTCCTTTGTTTGTCAACCGAACCTCTATGGGGAGAAAAAAGTATCATAGAGGGGGAATACGGGAAACAAAATTTCTTTCTTTTACTTTTCTGTGCTTCATGTAATAATTTTAAATTTTTTTTTTAATTTCATTTTTTAATAATTTTCTGTAATATTGAACTTAGAAACATAATATTATAGGTGCAGGTAACTGAGTAAATGAGAACCTATAAGTTTAAAAATGTTGGTACTTCTTGTTTTTTATTTGGTACTTTTTGTATTTATGTTAATTTTCGACCTACAAAGATAAAAACATGCATGGTCCTGAGTGAATAAGAATGTTTAAGAGGGAGCTTTTTGGTACTTTTTCGTTCTACATCTGGCATTTTAATTAAATAATGCCGTTGAAGCTTTAAATAAAACATGCAATGTCCTGAGTGGATGACAATCCATATAGACGACTTTCTGATACATTTTTGTTTTTCAATTGCTATTTTCTGATATTTTATATATTGAACTTACAAAATTAAACTGTTTCACGTAGAAAATAAAATATGAACCGGAGGTTGGTCTCTCGCCAAATCAATTTACTAAGACGGAAAAAATAAACTTGGATGAACTCTGTTTTCTTCATATTTACATAAAAATTTATGGTCGAATTTTTACCATAAGGCGAACACTAGTATATTTTAATTGATTTAAATGTTCTTCCTTACTTCTGTTCTTCATACTTTTTGTCAAGAATTCTTCTTGAAGTCCAAAAAAGTACATTTTTTTTACCAAAATTTCGAAATTAAAACGTCATAAAAAATTGGAAAATGCAGCTTTGCTGTTAATTTTTTCCACGCGCATAGAACAGTTCCAAAGAAAACAAGTCGTAAATGATTTAAATCTATCTACAACTTTTTATTTTTTTCACAAAAGATGAAACTTTTAATTATGTATATTTAAGAATTTCATTAAACGCCATATTTTTAGGTAAAACCAAGTATGTTTGAGAAAATGTTAAGGACGAAAAACTAATGGAGGCCAGTCATACATTTTATACCCCTAGGGGCAACTCCAAGGCAGGTTTTGGGCTTCTTCTTTAATATATAACTAGACTGTGTTGAAAATGTTGTATGGAAGCCCCCTAAAGGAATGGAGATAGCGGGTAGGTCCCATTATGAAACAAATAATGGGAATAAAAACCAAAGTGGGGTTGGTCATATATTTGGCCAGTCTAGGGATATCCTAGGCGCTGCATTGACAAAATTTAAGAATTTCATTAAACCGCCATATTTGTATCGAGTTTTTCAACAAGAACTTTGTTTTTTTCATTGTGGCAACACCAACAACATGATAGCTTTGACATTTACAGCCCAATTATGAATAAAAATTCTTCGGGAGTTTCCTCTCTTCTCCCATTTTTCCCATGTTAACCCTCTAATGCCTAAGAGTGCCTCAAGGCAGGCTTTACAAAATTTCTACTGACGTCCAATATATATCTAATTTTTATTAATTTCCATTTTTTTACAGTTGCTTAAAGATCTAGAAAAATATTTATAGAAGCTTCGAAAGCTTTTAAAAGCTCTTAAAGCATTGTAAACAATCTCGAACACAATGCTTTTGTTCAAAGTGCAAACTTCATTTATGATGGTCAAATAATAATATGTTTTTTTTTGATTATCATAAACAAAACCAAATATTTTTAATTTGTTTCATTACTTTTTATTTTCAATACAAACTTACAAACAGAATTCTCAAAAATGAAGTGTGTTTTTATTACTAGATACCCAAGGGTGCCTCTTTGTACTCCTAGATGTTTGCTCACCTGGAACGTTAACGACTCATCGTACGGGCTTGAAAATATTTTTTTTGAATTCAGTGGCCCAAAAATACCCTAAAAAAATTATTTTTATAATATATTCCCATTTATTATAAAAGTTGGCATTAGAGGGTTAATTATAAAAATGGGGAAAAAAGGAAACAACTCCCGGGGAATTTTTATTCATAATTGGACTGTTAGTTTTTTGACTTATTCGTCGTAGATGCATTGGCAATTGTTACAATGAATTTAATTTCGCTCGAAAATCGCATTAAAATAATTAGAATCCACCATGAAAATGGTGGTTCTGTTAAAGTTACATTTCGTAAAATTCGTGATATTTTCAGACAACATAATCGTCCTTCTCAGACCGCTATTAAGAATTTGGTCCTTAAGTTTCAGTCGACAGGCTCGATACAAAATGTGCCAACGCCAGTAGGACGGCGCCACATGTCATACAGCCAATGAAACGATCAATTTATTGCAAACCAAATTTTCCGATCTCATAATTTTACGAACATCAGCTGTTAAGTGGCCAGCCAGGTCGTGTGATTTAATACAACTGGATTATTTTTTGTGGGGCTTCTGTTAAGGACAGCGTGTATACGGAGCCAATCGAATCGATTGCAGCCTTAAAACTCAAAATCCGTTATGTGATTAAGGAAATAGACCCGCTTTTTTGCCAAAAAGTGATTAAAAACTTGGATGAAAGAATCGACATTTGTCAGCGTGCTCGTAGTGGGCATTTGTAATATATATTTTTTCATTCATAATTGCTGAACTTTTCTCTTCGTAATACAATAAAAATTTGAATCAAGAGATCAGTGTATTACAGTTCGTTTGGCAGCTAACCCTTTAGTAAGTTCCTCTGGGCTATAAACATATCAATTGATTTCAAATTACCAAACTTGTAGGAAATTTCTTTATTTACTTTAACCTCCATTTTAATAAATGTCTATTTAAAGTTTTTCAAATGATTTAATATGTCTATGACTTAAGTCCAATGAAAAAATTTAATCAATCTGTCCCTCTTTTTTTCCTTTCAAGTAAAATAACCTGAAACTTACAATAAAATATTTCCAGAATGTGGCAACAAAGTAGAAAAACTAAACCATATGACATTCGTATGTTCCAAAGTTGACTCCTATTTAAAACACATGAATAAAAACAACGATAACAATAACAATAATAAGAAATAAAACGGATGACTGGCGCTTGGCCTACACGGCATCCACTAAAAATTTAACAGTGTCGCCACTTGTCTTCGTCATATCCTACAATATTTGAAGCAAGACCATAAAAAAACCTACGCTCCCTCCTGGTAGTCGTAGAACTTAAGTAGTAACCCTCTTGCAAAAGCTTATTTAAGCTTTTTGTTGTTGTTGGTGTTGCCTACATTTGCTTGTTTGTTTGTAGTTTTTTTTTCAACCCCTGCTTGAGTACTGTAGTTATTATTTGATTTTTATGCCGTCAAGTGAGAAAGAGACACAGAGAATGGTTGTAAGGCACAAAGAGCAAATGAGCTATAAAAAGGTAAGAGGGATACATTTGTAGACTTGAATGAAATGCCATATTTATACAGAAGCTAAAAGGGAAGGGCAAGTAGGAAATAGTTTTAGTAGGAACCACGGGAAAATATAAACATGGGGAATGGGGGAAACACTATTTTGATGATTCATACTTTTCCTACATTTGTGTTTAAGTGTATGTGACAGTTTTTCTGATTTGTTTTTCTTATGCCAAAATGGAACTTTGTGCCTGATTTGAGCCAAGAAAGAAAAATTATAATATAAATACATAAAATAAATTTTAATAAGTATGGGGGTCTAGTTAAAAAAAAAAAAAAAAAAAAAAAAAAAAAAACCCCCGAGTATGTAAATATGTATGTAGTATAATATTAAAGTAAATTGAAATAAAAATATTTTGCAAGAAGAGCAGAGATGTCAATCTCGTATTAGGAGTTTTCCGCAGGATTTTATTAAAAACAAGTAAAAGTAGAATATTCGGGTATGCCAAATCTTATATACCCTTTACCATAGTTTGATAAGAACAGAAAGTTGTTAAAGTTCTGTATTTATTTAATCCAAATTTAAACGACCCAGTTCTTCTCTTCTGATCGCTGCCGTACCAAAATCCTAATTCCCGGAGCTCATTTGGTTGGGCGCTAGGTGGAAATTGATCATTTATGGACCGTTTTTTTAATATTACTACCTGTATTCTATAAAGTTTTTTTTTAGGTGAAATAAAAAAATTAAGTTCAGAAATTATAAGATGATTTCGGCAAGTTTAGGTTTATGGCTGAATTACAATAGCATACTTTAACAGAGAATATGTGATATAAACATAAAATAATCTGCTCTTCATCAAATCTGGAGTCTGGGAAAAACCCATTTCAACATAGACACATCTTTAAATCAACATATAAATTTATAGGGTCTATAATCAATATTGTAGAAATTACAAACGGAATAACAAACTTATGTATACACTTTCCACCTGCGGTGAAGGGTATCAACATTTTAGTAAGAGTTTTTATACAAAACACAGTTCCTTTAAAAGCAAACAAAAACAATATATTGTCTCGTTTTGCATACTAACAGTTTGTATCACAACAATAAGTACATATAACTATTATTTAAACAACTAGTAAAACAAATTTTTTTTTTTTAATTTTTTACTAGTATTTTTGTTCAGTTATAAAATAACTCTTACAAAATTTATCTATAAATACTAAACCCAATAACAAAGAATTATAGTTTCACTCAAGAACGTATCCAGTAACATAGCAAGAAATTTACAAGAAGAAAATGAAAAATTTAGCATTTTTGTGCTTATCCTTGTTTTGGCTTTGTGCAAATCTCGTTGCACCTCTCCTTGCCGGCATATGCCCAAGAGTCTAGGATAACTAGAGTGCGCAAGAATAAGCTATCCTTCAGGATGCATGTGAAAAACACGACTTAGTAAATTCATTTTAAAAAAAATATCGCATACAACAAAAAATATTATAAAAAAAAGCAAATTTAATTTTTATTTTTTTTTTTTTTTTTAAATTATAATATCTGATTAACATAAGTATTCATATCAACTCAGTCAATTGAATTAACAATTTGTGGGGAATGGTATAAAAATAAAACTTGGCTTAGAAGATCTGCTAAGATTTCTCTTGTACTTCAAATTATCATGTCAGTTATTTTATCTCAGCTCAATTAATCTCTGCCTTGTTGTTGATGATTCTTCTTTTTGGGCGTGCTTAAAATATTCTAGTTTGCTCTTTTAATTTTGGGGCGATAATTTTTCGCGATAGGGGTGAATATCTCCGAAATACCACAATAGTGGAGAGGGTATTATGCGATTGTGCTGATGTTTTTAACACCTTAAAATCTAGACCCATTTTTAAGTATACCGACCGAATCACTTTCTGAGTAGATCTTACCATATCCGTCCGTTCATCCGGCTGGCTAGCTGACTGTCCATGTGAAACTTGTGCAAAAAGTACAGGCCTCAATTTGGAGGTAATTTGATGAAATTTGGTACACAGGTTCATATTGGCTCAAGTACCAAGCCTATTTAAAATGGGGGAAATCGGTATATAATTTAACAGAGCCCCAAACAAGCTTCTTCCCAGAATGGAGTCTTTGTGAACTGATCCCTTGCGATAATATTTCTTGTCTATAATATATAGAAAGCCAATTAGTCTAATCTATAATAATATTACATTCTTTACGAATGCTCTGTTAAAGTTTATGTGGCATATTTACCAATAAAATATTTATCTACTATTTTTAAATTGTGCACTGTTTAAAACACGCCATTCTTCGAACAAAATACAAAGACTGCAAACTTTAACTAATAATACAACTTGAAGGCACGCCTTAAATAACGGGACATCATTCTTAAAAACACTTTTAAAACTATAGCAAGAATAAGTCATTTATAGTCATATTTGTTGTCATGTCGTAGGAAATCTCTTATGATAAGCTCATTCTACAACTCATTTACATTTTGCTTGGGAATGGACTGTTGGGTTGTTTTTGTTTTAAGTGTAGTTGTACGAATGAAAGAGTTCTTTCGCCTTCAGTGAAATAGGCAGAGTCAGTGCAATCTAATTTTCACCAGGGTCCCTTGTGTTTACAACTGGGGCCATGTGTTGTCAGACCGCGGTAACTATAAATTAATCTAGACGCGATATTCTTAAAGCCCCTTTCACACTATTCTACAAGCCTTAAGATTTCTGCTCTCACAAAATCCAATTATTTTTTATTATGATTTTTATGAAATCAAATAGAAAACTTATTTCATTACATTTTGCGTTTTCACTATCACACTTCAAATAAAAAGAAATAACTTTGTATAATATAAAGAGTTGTTCAGAATAACAAATATTTGTTTAACTTTAAGTGCGTTTTAAGTTTTAGTGATTATAACAAATGTTATATTAAATTAAAGTGAGAAGCTAGCTAACACCATAAAATGAAATATTTCTTTAAGATGTGTATACCCAGCAAAATAAATTCGTGTTTTTTGAAGGGCTTAAGAGAAAAAGCTTCAGTTAAATATCAACTATGGCACAATGAATGCTTATTAAGGCTGGTTTTTTGAGAACTCAGTTAAACTAGGTTTAGTTAATCTAAAAACAGATTTGCGCCGCCATTAGCAAGTTTGTATATCACATTTTGATGGAACAGCTTAGTTTTGCTTAAAAAGTTGGGGTTTAATGCAATAATCGAAAAAATCACATTCGCCGAAAAAGCTGCTTTTTAGTGGTGCTTACAAAGAAAGTTTAAAATAGGTAAAAACTGGCAAACGTATGACATCAAAAGTCAGTTAGGTTAAAAAAAGCGATTATTGCCAGTAGTCCTCTAAGCCAGGAACTTCCCATACAAAAATCATGGATCCCATTAGCAGCGATCTAATCACCGCATTCGATATCTAGTAAACTATCTTATTTTTCTGCATACGATAAGCACTGAGGTATCGAATAAAAACTCGAGAGATGTTATGTCTTTGGTTACTCGATATTGAATGCTATCATCTCAAATTACGATACATTTCATTCGATTAATTTTGATCGAAACCGTATGGGGTGATTAGACCCCAGGTTTGTAAGCACATATTTTGCCTTTTCATCATAAAACCTGCTCTTCTTGGAGCAAATTGTTTGCTGTAATAATTTATATTCTGATGCTTTCTTCTTAAATTAATCCAAACCCGGAACTGCCCATACAAAAATCGTGGATCCCATCAGAAGGTTTGTAAGCATTTATTTTGCATTATAATAGTAAAAACCTGCTCTTTTGTGAGCACATTTTTTGCTGGGTAACAATTTTTTTTTTATTTTGATGCTGAGAGCAAATTTTTCATTTCAAATTAATTTTCGTCAAAACTTAAAAAGCTGATACGGATGTACCTTTTTCGTCTGTTTGCCGTATTTATTTACTTTTAACAACAACTATGTGTGTTTTTTTTAATTTAAAAGAAAGCACTTGAAATTTTATATTTATTTTTGTTATCTTTATAAGAAAAAAATAAAAGTTAAAATTTGTGAACAAAATATAAATTTTCCATCCCAGATTTTGCTTGTGTTTTTGCAAATATACAACTCTGATAAAATGAAAAATTTTATTGTTAAGAAAAATTTCAAAAAATGGTCAGAGCCGTGCATCTTTCAAAATTTTTACAATTCGTAATACTCAGTTTGAGAGTGTAAAAGGGCTTTAAGCCATAGTATACTAATTTCCCTTGCATTATAAATATGTGGGACAATAAATATTTTAACACACTAAATATTAGTCATGCCCATAAAAAAATCTGACCCCGTTGGAAAAAAACTGAAAACGGATTTAAATTTTGCGCGTTAAAATCTCCGTTGTCCCACATATTTTTGTTTTGTTTTGTTTATTTTTTTGTTTTCTGCTGACCAGTGTAAATTTTCACACACACATATTTTTTTGTTTCTGTTCCACCTTAACATAAAACTTACACAGAAAAAATGAAAAACCAACTTCAATTAACGTATTTGTTAGAAATTTGTAATATTAATTAAATTGTTTACTGATTTTCCGCCTGCAAACAAACTGATCATATCAATTAACGCATTTGTAAGTTTGAGCTTTTCTTGCTGTTCAGTTTCAATCAATAGGCTTAATTGAAATTTGACCGCCAGTAAAAGAGGCTATATAAAACATAAACACTAATCAAAATATTTTTTTCAATCAACACAGTTAATTGAAACAATTAAAAAATTGTTTGAGAATTTAAAATATTTTGAAGTTTGTGTGTATGTTTTCATATTTGCAAAAAAACACACAAACATTATAATTTTTGTTTTCAATTAAGGCAAATTAATTGGAACAATTAAAAAAATTGTTTAAAACAGCATTATTGAATTAATTGAAAAAATTTTGGTGAAAATTTTTTCTGTGTATTAAATGTTTTCATTATTATAACAAAAATATATATTAAAATTAACAAACCTATAATTTATTTTAACATTCTATTTAGAAAGAAAAAAACTGGACTAAAAACACAAAGAAGAAATTCTCTAGAACTTACGAATAAAGTATTTCCCCAAAAGCATTAAAACCTTTTTAAGCAAATTTTTTACAAAGTAGTACTACAGCAAATGAAAATAAAAATTGTAATATCATTGAAAACAAATAGAAAAAATACAATAAAATGTACAGGGTGGCGCATTTGTAACGTTTTGATTTCTTAAATGAATGGTTTTTTTCTTTCTCTGATTTAATTTAACCTTAGCATTTCGCGACCTTAGGAAAACAAGGTTCTATCTTATCTTATATGTAGTTTAGGTGCAAATAGAACCTTGTTATCCTAAGGTCGCGATTTATTGAAAATTTAGATTATAGTTCGGAAATATGTTCACATTTTGTTTTGTAGATAATATCTTTCAAATTGTGCCTGTTGGTAGCTTGCTTCTGGGGTGCTCCTTACAGAGCATTTCCCACAACTTTTCTTAGAATTTCAGTTCCCGGGGCCCTCAAATCTTCTATGATATGCGGCTTAAGGTATGCTAATAAGCCAAGAACCATTCAACAGTTAAGGGGTACTTAACACTATCACACAAGTCTTACGTATTTTAAGGAAAATACATCCCTGTTATGATAAGTTTTTATTGTTTTTGGAAAAAACTCGAACAATAATTAGATCAAAGATGCATTTTCCTCAAATACGTAAGACTTGTGTGATAGTGTTAAGTACCCTTAAGCTGTTGGGCGGTTCTTGGCTTATTGGCATACAGCTTACCCTTAAGGTAATCCCAAAGCAAAAAAATCGGGAGTCGTTAAATCGGGCAAAAGCGGTGGCCAGTTAAAGTCAGAAATACGCCTTATTGTTCGATTGCCAAAAACTGAGAGCAAGAAAGCAATAGTAGTTAAGATGAGCTCTGGCTTCACCTTGTTGGAATCCAAAATCAATATTGTTTTCTACCTCCGGCCTTAAACCATTTCCAATCATTGCCCGGTATTAAATGCCATTCACACTAACCGAAACTTGTTCGTCGTTTTCGAAAAATATGGCTAAAAAAAGTATGTGCTTTTTAGTGGGTGCAATTTTGCTTATTCACGTAAACGTTGAGGTGGAAAAGGGCCTCATCATTCATTAAGAGCCAAATACACTAGTCAAATGCTTGTCCAGCCGGCGAATTCAACGTGTACGTGTGCTGGACGTAATATTCGCCGTCATATCTAAATTTTTTGATTTTTCCTCCAGCGTTGTCGGTGTCACACATACAAACACTTTTTCACTAATCCTACCACAATGCTTGATGAGTATTTAGATCAATGTATTTGGGCCTTTATACGATATGATCTGTTTGTCTGAATGATCGAATGCTGACTTTCAAAATAAAATTGAACAACTTTGAAGGGGAATGTAAGAAAAGATAAACTCACTTTTTATTGTTGGTGTTTTGTCTTAGCCTTGATATCGTTAGCAAGTAAGACTTCAACGTTTGTAATTCTCATTCGTTTTGCAGTTTTGTGTATAAAATATCTTAAGCGTTTTCAAATTCTTTTAAAAAAGGTTTCCTGATGATCTGTACTAAACAACCAGCAAAAAGCGCATAGAAACTAGCTTTTCCTAAAAAATAATTTTCTGTGTATTTATCAAATATAAAAATTAGGAATTTAGCACGTTATAGAATCATAACATATTAAATCATAACGTTCATTATGCGCCGCCCTGTATAACAAATATGGGTTGCCGTATTATAGAGAAAAACAAAAGCTTTAATGCAAATACTCATGGATTTCTCTGAGGCATAACTTTTTCATTATTATACTTTACACCAACAAACAAACAAATAGTTTTGCAGACACATAAACAAATACACGTATCTAGATACTCATACCCAAATGAATATGAATACAAAATTTGTGTTAAATAAAAAAGCAACAGCAACAAATAAAGTTTCTCATAATTATAAGGAATTCGAATGGCAAAAAGAAAAATTATGCTCGTATGGTTTTTTTTTTCTTTCGTTAAAATGAACGAATGAGTGCAAGTATGCACATTGAGGCTCATAGCGTAATATTCTATAGATACAAACATCGATTTAGTATCTAGATACATTTTAAGAGTCTTACTCATTGTTGCCGGCTAACAATAAAGCAGAAACAGCAAAACAAATTTGCTGCAACTTTATGACAACCCATATTTCTATACACGTATTGTGGTCTTGGTCAAAGGATGACAGGATGGTGGTTAAGTAGAATGTTTGAAAACAAATACTTATGGTGGAAAAAATTTAAAGAAAAAGAAGGAAAATAAAACGACTTCTTGGCACCAAATGAACGAAATAAATGTATATATTCTAAAAAAAATAATATTAACCTCTAGTAATAATGAACTTTTATATCAAAAAAAATAAGGTTTGCGATTAAAAACATGAAGACAATAAAATATAAAAATCATAAAAGTGCCCGGAATTAATAAGTCAGGTAGTCAGTTAATAAAAAAAGATGTAGCTTACGTATTGCTTACTTTAGGCCCGTAATTTTGTGAAGCTTGGGAAAAGAAAAAATTTTAAAAATACTGCTAGAGTCACTACTACAAGGGAAAAAATAAAGGACCGAAACCCTTAATTTTTCCCTAACGACATTTTTTTCGGACATACGTAACCTCTATCTACCATACAAACTCTAAAATTTTATGAAATTGGCTTATACATATATTACTAGCATATACCCGATACTTCGTTATCGTCTCCTTTTTCTTCGTGGACATAATTTTATGCCAAAGTTTATTTTTCTAGCATTTAACAAGCTACTTTAGTAGAACCAAAAAGCTAAAGAAAAATATAAAATTTCCAGTATTTCCTTTTTTGGGTACTTTATTTTTTTAGTACGAATATGTCAATGAATGAAGGAAAATGTTTTGTAAAAAAAGTACCAAAAATAGTTACGATTTTCACCCC
The DNA here is from genome assembly GCA_963931875.1 of Pollenia griseotomentosa. Classification (NCBI taxonomy): domain Eukaryota; kingdom Metazoa; phylum Arthropoda; class Insecta; order Diptera; family Polleniidae; genus Pollenia; species Pollenia griseotomentosa. Next base: position 147,864,612 of record OZ007564.1, read on the forward strand.
TTAAATGTTTGAATTTCGAAAAAGTACCAAATTCGTATACGTATTTTTTTGATAAGTTTCGAATGTGGTATTTACTTTGTTTCTGTGTTTATTGGTTCAAAAGATAGATGGGGTGGCAAAAAAGTACTAAAATTCAGATTTTACCTTTTTACTCCCTAATAGGGCCGAATTTCAAAAAAAGTACCAGACACCTGTCCGCTTATTTGTCTAAAGAACAACGATAAGTATTACATTTTTTTTGCATCTTAGTGGATCGATTTGGGGAGTGACCAATTGCTAGTCCAAATTTCAGTTTCTAGGGTCAGCGGTTTGGGCTGGGCTATGATAAATGAGTCAGTCAGTCAGTCACTCACGCAACTCTTTTATATATATACAGAAGATATATTTACTTATATTATTTAATTCGTGAAGTTCAAACAAAACATGGGGCACGAACAAATTCTCTCCGGTTAATAGGATCAGCTGCAAGTACTTCGATTAATGGTGTTTTCTTTTCAAAAAAATAATAATGCATTAAGAACCTCACCTTTCTTGGTTTGAAGGTAGTGGTTGTGATATAATGTGCCCAGTGGGCCACTTTTGGTAAGCAGAACTGGCGCTGTGGGATAAACCAAACGTTATGTTACGGTGCCCAATAAAAAATGGAGCTTCCAACAAAGCAGGCTTGTAAGGAAGAATCATAAATGTTTCGATTACCATTGCGAGTTCCCACTTTGAAGCAATACATTTTTGACACATAAAGCGCATTATTCAGCACATAAAAAAAATTGTTGGATGTAATGATCAGCTTTACACACTGAATGTTTTGATACAGTTATTTTTTAGTATTCTGCCTTGCAAACCTTCTTCGTAGTAAGGGAATGCCGTGGCACTTGAAATACTATTTTTTTGATAAAAGTTGTTGAAAGTTCTTTCACTTACTTTACTGCATTTCTGTATGTCTTATTGCTTGGCGCATAATTGTGCGCTTATTTTTTTAAATGTACCATTAGTGCTTTGCGTTTCCTAAAGTTAATTTTCAAAGCTTCTGCTGTTGTGTTTGTAACGAGTTTTTGGAGTTTATTCTCAATATCGAAGAAACAATGGGGCATTAAGCACAAATCTTCCACATAATCAATATCAATTAGATATTGATTTTAATTCCAGCGAATACCACGAGTTACAGAACACAGCCTTTTTTTACACTACAGGTAGTTAGGAAAGGTTGACTCTCACGACCATTAACATGGACGACAGACTCTGCATGATATGGTGTAGACTGTTAATAATAAAGGGTGGTTAAACGTCAAATTTTTTTCTGTATATCATTTGACATTTCAAATGAGGCCGGTCATGCTGTTACTGTGAATGGTATTCGCTATCGTGAAATTTTTAATTGATAACAGTTGTTAGATGTTTCAAGTGTGAACGCATGTATAACATTTTCAACATCTTCCATGAGTTCCTCCGAAATGTATGTACATAAGTATACAAACGGTATATTATTGTGGCATTCCTGACAAAATTACATTGGTTTTGAAAGCAGCGTTTCCATTCCAAATACATTTTAGTGTTTTCTTTTTAAATTTTGGCACTTTTGTAGAAAAAAGGTTTAAAAAAAATTTTTTTTTCCAGAAATAGTGACATTTTTGATTGATAGCAGATGTTAGATGTTTCAAGTATGAATGCATGTTTCACTTTTACAACATCTTACATGCCTTCCTCAGAAATGTATGCAAGTGTACAAAGGATATGAGGGAACTTCTCACTCTTAAACAAATTGATTAAAAGTATTCCTTTTAAAACTTTCACAACCTATTCTTAAGTTTCCAACCACAAAAATAATCCTTTTTTTTAGCTTAAAACTCAAACTCTATACAATATTCAATACTTACATATGCCAAATCACTAGTTTCCTATTTTGGGGATAATTTAAAAAAAAAAAAATAAAAACTAATAAAAAAAAAAAAATTTCAAGCCAGGAACCACAAAGGAACACTTAAAAGTGTTTTATACTTGTATTATTGATTTTGCTGAGGGGGTTTATTTTGTATGCAATAAATAAATAATTTACAATAATGGCCACAGAACATGTGTGTGCAATATTGGAGTTGCCAATAATCCTAGACAGACTCATTAACTTGGCAAATTAAATGCACTTGTTACACATGTTTTCATTTGCAGTTTAAATATTTAATGATCTACAACAATTTGTGGGATTTTTTTTTTCAACACAATTAAATTGTTAGATTGAAATCATAGTCAAATAATATCTATCCGTTGCAATGCAATTTAAAATAATAAAATAATTATAAATAGTAAACTATTTTAATTCAACTAAAAGTTTCTATATGACAAACTTAATTGAAAAATTAAAAATACTTAATTTCGAAAACATTTTAAAATAATTTTGGTGGCTGATTTTCAAAATAAAATGCAAATTTTCGGTTGGGAATTTATATTGAAACAACAATAAAAAAAACTGAAATTTGTTTTTGTTTTCAATATAAATTTTTAAACGAAAATTTTTATTTTAGTTTGAAAAACAGGCACTAAAATTTATTTATAAGGAACTTTCGTTAACGTTTGATATTTCGAAGTATTTCGCTTGTAAATCTAAATTAAATTTTCTATATAAACCAAATTAGACATGTCATAATAAAAAGTATCCAATGAAATTTTTTTACAAATGACTTGTTAAATATTTAGAAACAATTTCATTTAAATTTTAAGTGAATTTATTCAAATCCATTTATCTAACTTCACAGCGACATAAAATTGAAATTAAATGAACCTTAAATAGATTTTTTTGAACATCAACGTCACCAACATCGGCCTCGTTCTCGTCATAGTCAACGTCAATTGTAGCAGTAGAGAAATTTTATGAGTCCTTACAGTATTTATGAAACAATAGAGGGTGTTTTTCAGGATGTATTTTTTAAAACAAACATTTTTACAATTATCCTGGATAACACCTGCACAAGATTCGTTTAATATTTATTGGTTTCTATGGTTCCAAGTTGGAACAGAGGGCTGTAAAGAAATCATTCAATTCTGATCTGTTCTGTTTTCATCAGATTCGCTAAATGATTCACAATAATGTTTTTCAAAGCTTTGGATGAGATCTCACAGATATTGGGGGTAAGTGAATTATCTGAAATATTTATTTAAGCTAGTTATTATTGAATTTCTCGAAAGTGGTAGGCTTTTCTTTACTTGGTACTGGTATGGTTCCTGTATTGTTAGCTCGTCGTTATTTCGGAATGGCGGGATTATACATGAAATGGAGCTCTACACTAAGACAATGGTTTATTCTTAATGTGAAGATCTTATTTTATAAACAATTTTAAGCAAACAATTCTTTATTTTAAAAAGGAGGTAGATAAATAAATAAGAGTTGAAAAATTTAACAAAAATTTGCAAATCTTTGAAATTTGCAAACGAATTGAAATTTTGGATTGGCTTAAAAAAAATTACAATAATTCACAATAGTGATTTGTGAGAAGATATTTTGTTTAGTTGAAGGGTTTGTCCAATACACATTTAATAGGTGTTCTCGTCGCTCTCTTGACTTTTTGTGTTTACAAAGAAATTCGAATTGTAAAATTACCTCCAGCTGAAATAAGCCAAGCGGGGAAACAAAGGAGGAAAAAGGCCTTCAAAAACGCTTTTTTAAAAGGTATAAGGCCTATCAGCCACATTCAAACTTCATTTCTAATTTACACGGCGTGTCATTGGAGACCAAGGCCTTATCTTGACGCATCTATCTTAAAAGCTTCTTGAACCCTTTCAGAAAACAAGTAAGAATTAAACTTTAGCTTAATTGTTGTTGGTAATAATGGAAATGAGCAAATTAATAACTCTTGGTGTTGAGTATTTTTAAAAAATTTCAGAAATTTTTCCTAAACATTCCCATATAATAATTAGGATTGTGGTTATTTTGTTGAATTTTTTATGGGTTTTAATCCAAATTTTGATATTTTACTTAGGCTAAAGTTTATCAAATTAAATTTTTGTTAAATTATGTATTTTTATGATGAAAGAAATTTTACAACATGAAATTTATGGATAATTTTTTATTGCCGACTGAGCCTATATAATAATATAGAAGAACGATTTTGAGAGGCCTTAGAAGATATTCTAAACGGCCTTTTCCAAGAAGGCAGAGTGGAAAGAGAAAAAGATAATTAAGAATTCGTTTGTTGACCATGTTAAAGGCCTAACAAGTGGAAGTGGTTGCAATTTTTCCCGCTGGAAAGAAAATTGAACGGACACATGCCCAGTGTGCATTGCACACTTTTTGGCTCATGCATTAGAAATAAAAATAACTACTAACAATTTGGAATTTTAAATTCGCTTTAGCTTTGCTATCTCTCTAATGAATTATGAATGTGCCTTGGGCTTATCGCGGCTTTGGATTAATGTTATGGAGATTTTATCTCGGAACTTAAAGCAAAAATAACATTATTTACAAAAAGGTCAGATATTTGTTTGCAGAGTTAGAAGGCTTGCTTGTCTCGGTTTATTTCCCTTAGAAGATCAATTTGTTAAGAAAATTAAAGGAAAACAAAGTCTAATTCACAATTAAATAGGAACTTTTTGATAATATCACATATTTTTTGACACATTTCTAAAGATCTTGGTAAACTTAAAATATTTTTGATCCGTGAGATATTTGCCTGTTTAGTTCGATTATTTGAATAAAAATTTTACATAAAGATATTGAATTATTCTTTGGCAATATCAAATTGCATAGAGAATGTGTTGTAAATTAAATTGAGCCCTTAACGTAAAAATAATAATTTTTAAATAAATAAATCTATTGGTAACACTTGCATCATCTCCCAAAATGTCATGGTAACATAAGCTACCATTACGATATTATAGAAACAACTATTTTAGCTTAAGCGACAACTTTTATAGAAAATTTTTATGAAATAAAATAGACCTTCTTTTGTAAAATTGTGTTTTTATCGCTTAAGCTTTTTTTGCGGTAAGGGCTCGATATTAACCTGTAAGGCCCATAGGAGGTACGGTACATTAACAACAACGAAAAAATATGTAAACTCAAAGATGCGAAAAAATGGAAGCAAATCAAGCGATTGATACTCTTAAATGACTGCGTATTTGTCTTTTCCATCTTTTTTTCTATTTTCACAAATCCTCACTATTTCTTCTATGAAAATATTTAAACAAAAAAAGTTAAGCGGCTATACTTTCCTTTTTTATTTTTCTGCGCCATCTTAAATTTTTATTCCTAGTGTTGCTTCGTTTTCACACAATTTTATAAATGGGTTTGCGAAAGCGATAGCGAGTACTAAATAAGTTGGTCTCTTATCGCATTTAGCTTTCGTAGCTAAATTGCATTCGGATCGCAATAGCGAGTAGCCCCCAAGATTCCTGATATTTAATTGTTACATAATGATGAATGGAAAAGAAGACATATACAAGACATTCTAAATTATAAAAATTTATAAAGTTGATTTAGCGATTTTTCGCTGCAATTTTAGCTTTTAGTGTCATCGCTATAATGTTTAAATTTTGTATTCTCTAAGGCTTGTTTTGCTTGCAGCTTCGTTTTTTATATGTCTGCAAAAAGTGAGAAGCCTAGCTTAATTTTTTATAAATTTTTAAAAAACAAAAATTTCGAAATTTTGATAAAAAAAATAAATTTAAAAAAAAATTATGTTTCAAAAAAGACTGCTCATATTAGAAAAAGTTTTACTTTTCCTAAAAGAAATTTTATTGCGGATTTTTTTTAGTAATTTCAATAAACTAAACCGTTTTTGAGTTACGCGAATATATGTTGTGCAACCTCCTCCATTTTTGAAATAACGGTATATCTCGAAAACCAGAGCCAATCTAAAAAAAACGGCGAGCACCACTGGATTCAGCGTACCCGAATTAGGTTAAAACGCCAGGTGCCCAGCTTGTCTCAAAAAAAGTGTCAATTTCTTGCACAGTGTTATCGATTAATGTTAGTAATTAAATATTAACCAACTTCGTGTTTTCAAAATTTTTAATATTCGACCAAAGTTTAGAAAAATACAAATACATATTTTTGTTTTCATAAATTTGTTAACACCACTTTTTGAATTCCTCTATATTCCCGTTTAAAAATTTGTGTAGACATAAAATTGTAACTTGAGGCTGAATAAAAATTTAAAAATTTTTATTTTTTTTTAATTTACATATCAATAGACACACACCTATTACAATATTCAAAACTGAATACACTTTCCTTCGAATGGAACAGGTATGAATGAATGTAAATACATTAAAAACAAATTGTCTAAGTGCATGAAACACTTAAAAAAAGAACAACAAGAAATTAAAAAAAGGGAACATTAACACTTTTTAAAGTAGAATCCATAACAGAAGTGCCTGCAGCAGTAGCAGAACTAGAAAAAAACATTAAGGACTACAGAAAAAAGCAAGAGTGAGAGAGAGAGAGAGAGAGTTGGCTTACAACTTTTCATGCAAAGGCATTTTACACACATTGCTACCATATACAAATATCAAAAGTCCTTCTACTAAACTTCCCCCTTCATGACCTCCTCCCCTTAAGAAAATATGTATTAAACTATAAATGAGTCATAGATTTCAATAGCAAAAATCAACAAGGAACGATGACAAAACAAAATTGTTCGAGTAAAACAAAAAAAAAAAAAATATTTCATTGATGGCAAATAGAGGTTTAGTTTTATTTTTCCATCACTTCATAAAAAGAAGGTTGGTTGGTTGGTTGACTGTTTGACTGACATGTTAGTGGATTGAACGTTTAGTTTGATGTTTGTCTACTTTATTGGTGTATAGTGGTTTTGTTATTGTTATTTTCTCCTTGTGTTTTTTTCTCTCGTTTACTGTGTAGATGGAGGGAGTAATGTTTTATTTTTTTATAGTTGCTGTCCTGTGGTGTTCATAAAATTCAAATTTTAAATGTTCATTTCACTTAGAATTTTATGACAGAAACACTTTAATGTAACTCTTAACAATGAAGAAATAGCTGGGAAATAGCGTATTATTAGAACTGATGCTTCTGGAATGGAGGTGTTGGAAAAATTAGAGAGGTTATAAGAGGTTATAAGAATGTATTTGATAAAAATACGTCAATATAGTCAGCAGTGGGTAGAAGTGAACATTTATATTTAAATGCAATTTTGTAACGAGAATATATTAAACATTTTTTTGCGGGTAATAAAGCTTTAAATTTAGCCAAAGAGTTTTAAAATAACATTTTTAAGAAAAAAAGGGAATAGTATTTTAAGTGGAAACCCATAATGAAACAATCAAACTTTGGAAATTAATGCAGTACAATCTCCCAAAAGTGCTACCTTTCTAAAGTGGACACCTACTTTTGACGGACAATGTTCCCTGATGCAGGATGCCTTTCAAAGGAAAGCATTGAGTTCTTTTAAACAGACCTTCTTCTTGTACGGACTTAAGTAGTAATATAACTTAAACGAATTTAGACCTTGAAAAGCCAAAGCTTTATACATACAGCTACTCCCACTTTATACGGGACACTTAAAAAAAACTTCAATCACATCTTTATGTTAATTTACATTTGCAAAATAATTTTTTTGTGTAGATGTGAATAAATTGAGATAATTTTATTCATATAAAATAAAATATATTAAATGGAAATTCTTAGACTCTTATCCTGAGTTCCAAACATTTCAACATAAGACATTTTCTATGTGTCCCACTTGAAATGTGAGTAACCGTACATATATGAAAATAATTTCTATAGGGACCGAAATCTCTATAAAGTTAAAAAGCCTACTTTGAACGGTTTTGAAAAGGGGGATGTAACTTAAAAATGCTGATTTTAAAAACTTTTATGGCATCTTCATGGTCAAAAATATGTATTTTTGCTGTATCTTAAAAAATAGTAGTCTTCAGTTTATGTATCAAGTGGCCGCTTATTAAAAATGTCAAAATTCCTAATAGCCTTTTCACACTTGCATTCATGAAAATGTAAAACATAATTCACACTTGCAACATCTAACATCTACTATCAATCAAAAATATCACCATTTACGAAAAAAACTTCTTAAAAGAAAAAAAACCTTTTTCTACAAAAGTCCCAAAATATAAAAAAAACACTAAAATGTAATTCTAATTATTTTTGTTTAAAAATATGAAAAAAATAAACAAAAAAAACTTGATAAAAAGGAAAACTTTCAAAATGGTAACGCTGCTTTTAAAGCAAATGTTTGATTGTGAGTGATGCCACAATAATAACAGCATTAATTGCAACTTTTCTAGTGATGGCACTAAAATAATCGAAATAGAATTAAACGAGATAGGACATCTTGTAAACAATATTAACTAAAAACACAATATATAATTTTGACATTTACAGTCGAATCTTAATGCATAAGGTGTATATCAAAGTTTTTGCCTTGAGATGATTGGTTTGCCACAGTTTTATAAGACTTTAAATGAGACTATTGAATTTCGTGAATATCGGTCCAATAATAAAATTTGGCCTCTAAAATTTGCCTTGAGACAAAAACTTTAAAATAGCATACTTTAAGATGCGACTTAAAATGCCAAAGATATAAAAAAAAAATTTAAAGGGCGACCTTCTACGTTCGGCAAAAAACAAATTTTTTTTGGGGACTGTCTACTGATACATAAATTCGCCTTGGCTTGTACGGTCCAAAAGTGGTGAATTTGATATGAAAGATAGAGATTTCCCAGTTAAGCCAAGAATGATTTGACAAACGAATCTTATAAAAATAGTCTGTTTATTGAATTCTATCAAGTCCGAGTTATGCGTGGGCGTGTGACGTTAATTTATCGTGTTACGCGTGAATACGTCGTGGTTTTGATTACCTTTAATATTAAGAGTGAGTGTGATTTTAGTTTCAAGTTTGCGTGCGTTATTGTGCGTAAATTTAAAAATCACTCACGAAACTATTGAATGCATCAAAATTAAAAAAAATATTTTTATACAATTGTCTAAGTTTTAACACCTTTATTCATAAAAAAATCACACAGGTTTATAAAAGCTTTATTAATTTTTTGACTAATATTTATTCAAATTTTATTGACTTTAAGCTTTGCGTATAAAAAAGTATTAACTTTTTATACCCACACCACAATAGTGGAGAGGGTATTATGCATTTGTGCTGATGTGTGTAATGCCTTAAAATATTGGTCCAATACCTTAAAGTATACCGATCGACTCAGAATCTATTTCTGAGTATCATGTGGTCGGGCTTCACATACTTTCTTATTTGTTTTTTTATAAAATATTGTTTGGGTGTGCGTAAAGCCAGCCTAGTACTCTGTTCAAATTTATGAACCATACTGAGCAACATTGATTATTTCACACGACGTTTTTATTACTTCAAAGTATGCGACATTCTTTTGCGTATGTTAACAAGCCCCAAATGTATTTTACTAAAAATGATTTTTTTACTAGAAAAATTACATAAAAAAGAAAGTAAATATGGTTGAAAAACTGTTGCCGGTTGTGTTATTTAAATTTTAAATTTCTTATTTAATATTAAGTTCAGTCCGCACAAGTTTTTTTCGTATGAGTTTTGACAGCTCCTCCTTTTTTTATTCATTAAATTTTATTTAACAAAATGGCCATTATAATTAATAACATAAATGTTGGACTGTGTACATACATATGTATAAAAAAAAAAATTAATTCGAGTTTTTTCACTCTATTCCAAGCTTTTGTAGTTCATTTTGACAAACAATAAAAGTAAATTATATCTACGTAGGTAATATCAAAGTCTGTATGATCATTTGAGAAAACAAACATTGTTCTATTTTCTTTCTTTAGAGCTCCTTTTAAAATATCCTTTGATGAAAATAAAATTATAATAAATTTTAACACTTGGCAAATATTTGTTTAACAAAATGGGGGAAAAAAGTAAAAAATATTGGCAATAAGATATAAGAACATTTATTTAAACATCGCTTATTTCATTGTAAAACATTGTCTGATGAACATTTGGGGGGAAAAAACAAATTATGTTTAAACTTAAACACACGAGTGAAAAATAAAGGGTGGTTAAATTTTAAGCCGATGTTGATTTTGAATAAAACAGCAATTATTTAGGAAATTATTGTTATTTCTTTTTATTACGATAATATTGGTATGGTTCAATTATGTATGAAATGGCCGCCGCGACCTCGGCGGCACACCTCCATCCGATGGTAAAATTTTCGATGATGCTGAGGCATAACTCAGGTTCTATGCCGTTAATGCGCCGAATTATCTCATCCTTTAGCTCTGGAATTGTTGCTGGCTTATCGACGTACACCTTTTCTTTCAATAAGAAGTCCAACGGTGTCAAATCACATGATCTTATTGGCCAATTGACATCGCCACCACGTGAGATAACACGGCCATTGAATATGTCGCGCAAAAGAGCCATTGTTTCGTTAGCTGTGTGGCAAGTGGCACCTGTGGAAACCACATACCGACCACATCTATATCTTCCATTTCGGGCCATAAAAAGTTCGTAACTGCCTGATCGGCCTCATTTTGGAAAAAAATACGGCCCAATGATGCCGCCAGCCCATAAACCGCACCAAACAGTCACTCTTTGTAGGTGCATTGGTTTTTCGACAATCACTCTTGGATTATCATTCGCCCAAATGCAGCAATTCTGCACTGAAAGAAAAATGCTTCATATATTTAATGAATCATTTTCATAAAAAAAATTTCATTGGTTCAATAAAATTTCATAGTCTAAATGGAATTTCATAGTTATAATGAAGTCTTTTCGTTAAAATCGCTTCATTGGATTTCGTAATTACGTTAAAAATTTTCATTGGATATATGAAAACTTAAGTTTGACCAAGTTAAACAAAACATTTTAATTGGGAACATAAAAAAACAATATACAAACATAACTATATTCATAAATTAATACAAAATTATAGTTTCCTTAAAAAAATGTTTAATTGTTAATTAAAAAATGTAAGATTTAATTATTTCATACATCTTATGTTATATGCCATTAAATTTATGAAATCAAAATTTTTTTTAAAAAAGCAACATATTTCAATAATTGCCTTCATAAATTTAAATTTTCATTATGACAATAAAAATGTCATTATAGTAATGAAACAAAAACTTCCAATCCACTTTCAATAAACGTTGTTATTGTTGTTTTGGACAATTTGATCTCATATTTACGCTCTTAAACGAGTAAAAAACATAGTTTTTTTATCCAAAAACTACACTGCCCCGGTAGGCTAGCTGGTAGTGAGCTAGTCTATCGGCACCGAGGTTGCGCGATCGATTCCCGCCAGAGACAGAAAAAAATAAAATAAAAAAAAATAAAATAAAAAAACAAAAAAAAAAAAATAAAAAAAAAATAAAATAAGAAAAAAAATTTTTTACTATTATATTGTCTGGTAGTGTATAAAAGTCATTCCTAAAAATTTAAGGAATAGAACTATTACAAAAAAGCTTTATAAAATACATAACTGAAATGTAACTCATAGAATAAATTCGAAAAATAAAAAAAATGTTGAATATAATATAAAGTGACCTACGAAAGGAGATAATTCCCAGTTTCTATTTAAAAAAAATGTATGTGATTTAAATGAATATGTTCAGGGACAAATGCAGATATTCTCTTTAATTATTTTTTAAATTATTGCAACTAGTTGTTTTTTTTTTTTTGTTTTAAACAGCAAATTATTGTTCAAAAATATAAAAAAAATAAAATAAACAAATCATAATAATAGTGATGTAAATAAAAAGTAAACAAACTTTATATTCGATTACTTTCTTATCGTAACTTTAAAAAAGGTTCAAACGAAAATTTTTATGATACCTTTCGGAAACATTTTGTTTAGAAACTAAAAAAATATGTAGTTTTATTTGATAAGAATAAATTTGAAGGTATACAATAAAAAAAAATTATAAAAAAAATTTAAATATAAAATATCATGTAAACGGAATAGAAGTTTCGTGCATCACTAACAAGAAAATAACAGCTAAATATAAAGAAAGTTGCCATACTTAAACAGAAAATCGCTGCAAACAGTTAATTGTAAAATAGCTGTTATTGTACGTTTATGAATACAAATTTTTATAAGAGGTTTATAATACAAAAAGCGTTTAATAGTTATTACATACTTTAAGCTTAAAATAAGAACTTTTTATGAATATGGCTGTTATAATATATTTTCCCTCTTTTAATTATTTAAGCTTATTTTTCTTTGTTTCGTGTATAAAATATCATAAAAAAGTAGCGAAACTTTTTTCTTACTCCTATCAACAACGAATACGGTGTAAATGGTCCTAATTAAGATTACCATTTTTGTTGAGTGTATAGTTGAAGGTACTTAATAACCCTTTGTTATTATACTTGAGGGAGTGTTTTAAAAAAGAAGAATCTAAAATCCTTGACAACACATAACATTTTTGATTTTTTAAAGACAATTTTTGCCCAAAAATAAATAAATATGAAAGACAATTTAATAAAGTTTAAGAAAAAGAATGCATCGAAGTATTAAATAAATGATGAATATATGTATTTTTATAGTTGATTTTAAGGGAAGCTAAAACCGATTGATCAAGCTCCAGATTCTTATAAATTGGCTCATTCGTCTTTAAAAACAGCATATTTTTCTTCTTGTAATTCCCAACTGAAATCGCATAAAAAAAATTTAAAATAACATGCCGATACCAGTCGCTACAAACAAAATAAAATAATTTTTATTATTAAACATTTTATTTGGGTATTTTTTATTATAATTTTTCTTATTATTTAAAAAAAATTTAAATTTGTTCAGAAAAAAACACAAGAAAAAATATTAACTTTTTAAGGGTTTGTTCTTTAATTTGGGAATTTTTTTTTATTTTTTGGGGACAAGGAAAAAAGTACCTGGCAGCTTTGCATTTAAAAGTCTACCAATACCAATAGTACGTGGCGAATTTAATACTAGGTCGCTAAAGCAATTCAACAACAACAAAAAACATAACGTAATCGCCTGGTACAACTTCACCAATCTGTCGAAAATTTCAAAAACTTTTTCAAAATGTAGACTGAAATTTATTAAAGCCAACATGAAAACAAAAATAATTTTTGACATTTCGAGCTTGAATAACCAATTTGCATTTGCACAGCTGATGATGACGTAGGCTAATAAAGCCATCTAATATGTATTCAACTCTCTGTGACGCTTATGATGTTTTTCGTATTCAACTCGCTGCGAAGTTTATGATGTTTTTCGACGTCGTGAGTCGAAATATTGAAAAAGTACCCACTACTGCTTCACATTTCTATTAACATTCTGATAAATACATACAGGGTTATCTATTTAGTTGTTCCAAAACCGCCTGACTGGCAAGGCTCTCGGCAAGTAAATATCTGTCTTCTGAAGTGTCACTTATTTCGTGAAATGTTTGACATTAAGGAATATAGATCGTTTAACAACCGAAGAACGCGTAAAAATGGTGGAAAAATGCGTCGTAATGTCCACGGACGCTATAACACTTTTAAAAGCGTCACAATGTCCATGAACGGCGTGTCATTAGGTCCATGGGTATTGTGACACTTTTTAGTGAGTTATAACAAATTAGTAGTTGGATCCATTATTATCAAGCCCTGGGACGAAAGATTTAAAAAAAACCCCAAGTTTTCTTAATCTCGAATTTCAAAATTCTAAATCTCGAAATCCCGAACTTTCTAATCCCAAATTTTAAAATCCTAAATTTAGAAATCCCGAATCCCCGAACAATGCAGGGAAGCTTAAGTTAGCGAAGTCGGTGTTTGTATACCCTAGAGTAGAAATTCTTTGTATAACAAACACCGGCCCACTAACTAAAGCTTTCTACTCTATGGTAGATATAACAAACACCGGCTTCGCTAACTGAAGTGGACATTGCGACACATTTGAAAGCAAAGTTACACCATAAAGAGCTAGAATGTAGGCGGACTTTATGACACTTTTATGATGTTATGACATTCCACCAAAAAAAATGTTAAAACTTACTACAAAAGTGGTATTTCAAACGTGGTCACTTTTCGAGCATTACGGGGTGGTTATGGTCTTCATAATCGTGCAGGGAATTAGCAAGATTATAAAGGAAGTTTAAGAGACTGGAAGCGTTACAGATATGGTCCGGCCTGTGCATCATCGCAATCTAAAAGTGTGGCGGATAATCCGAATTTGTCGTTTTTCGTTATGGCCATATGATAACCGACTTTTTTTCGGCCTGCAATTGAAGATTATGCAGAAGACGATATAAGGTTTCAACAAGAAGGTGCCACGAGTCACATGACATGATAGATTTTGACTTTATTGAATGGGAAGTTTCCAGAACGCGTAATATATCGTTTTGGGGACGTCAATTGGCCACCAAGATCATACGATTTCACGCCGTTAGACCTTTTTTTGGGGTTTACGTCAAAAACCGTGTCTACGCGGATAATCTTTTAATGTTGGTTCATTTGAAAACCAACATTCGTCTAGTTATGTATGTAGGTGTAAAAAAGTCGTCGTAATTATATTTCGTACGTAATAACAAGGACCAAACCGTATAATAAAACTAAAATTTTCACCTAAATCATAGCATTATTTGTGCTTTATATAACTTTACTTTTAAAACCGAAAAATGGAAACCTGCTCTGCTCTGCTCTTTTAATAATTACCCTTGACCTTTTTGGTTTAGGAAGACATCTTCTATTCTAGTTCAATGTAAAACGCATTAACAAATGAGCAAAAAATTATTTATACAATATACATATACAAAAAGTTTTCTTTTTTTACTTGTTGCCATTTTTTTTTATCTTACCTGTGGTAGTTGATGACGATACAAATGATTTTTATACTAAATGGAACAAAATGGACGTAAAAGAGCGAAACATTGTAAAACGGATGAATCTTGATATTTTAAATTTTTTATATTTTTGTTTTCCTAAAATTTTATTCGTTTCAACATCTATATAGTTGCTTTTGCAGGTATTCATAGAATTTATATAAGACATATTGTTAGAATTAACAATGACAAAGTATTTTATGACGAGTTTTTATTTTAACAAGAACTTTCTATTTCCATAGGGGCGTATTGCAAAAACAAAACTATTTGAATTTTTTTCTTTCTTAACTTTATGGTGTTTTCTTTTCTACAAAAAAAAAAAAAAAAAAATGCGAAAAGGGTGACTTGTTCTATTCTAAAAAACTCATTCTTTTCTTGAGCAAAATTTTTAAGAAACAGACACCAAATTGCATTTTTTTTAAATAAAATGTCACATTTTTTGTAGAAAAGAAAACACCATTAAAGAACTAAAGAACTCAGTAGTAATAGTATTTCGTAAATATTTTTTACTGGTTTTTAACATCGAAGATCTTACAGAGTCTAGTTTGTAGAAGGTGCGCTTATGGCAAGCCCAAATTGAAGAACAATGGGAATGATTGAGTAAGTTGCTGTCGTAAATGTCAAGTCGTTTTTTTGTAGGAGATTAAAAAATTCAGGTTGTGTGCACACAGAAAAAAGTATCCAAAATTTTTCACCAATTTAAGCATTAATCAAAAATAAAATCAATTTAAATTAAAAATTTAATGAATTTTAATTAAAAATTTAATCAAGTGAATTAAACGTTTCATCAAGTGAATTAAACGTCTAATTAAGTGAATTAAATGTTTAATTGTAACTATTAATTGGTTTACTGGTGCAAATGTCATTATTTTTAAATTAATTTCACAAATTTTCTAATTAAAATCAATTTCTGCTTTAACCCTTACACATACAGGCCCTATTTCTTTCGAATCAAATCTCTAAGGAAAATATTTAATAAATGGTGGTAAGAGTACATTTTCTCTTTACATCTAACAGTGTCATTATATTTTAGGGAAATATTTTGAATATCCTTAATTCTTCTTTATAAAAATAATATGTATTAATCGAAAATTAATAATCAAGTGTTCTGTCCTTGATAAATAATGGAGTTATATATACAAGTTTTAATTGTGTAAAGTAATAACATGATACGTGTTTCATTAAAAAATAAAATGCACATTAGGGTGGGTACTATTTTAAAGTTAGTAGCTCACACACTGCATTGTAAACTTTCCAGTGTTTGCTACTCAAAACTGGGACGACCACTTAAAGTAAAATCCGGCCAAAACCCGTACTTCACAATATAAAAACCGTCAAATTGATAGGCAACCTCGAGATAATGTTCACAAAACTCAAAGAGATGTTGGGACGAAATCAAAGAAATACAGGTTATTTTATATCAAGTTTTAACGATAAGGCCGTTGACGTGAAAGCAAAAGTAAACTAATTGTCATCTCGCAAAAAAAAACCTTAAAACAATCTCTCCCTGTGTTAGCGTAAATCAAGACCATTTTCACTAGTATTAAGATCTATAAAATCATTCACTATAATATCGCACACCTAGTTTAAAAGTGACTCAACTCAAAAAACCTAATTTTTCAGAAATCGGAAAAACTGTTGTTTAAAGCAATAGTTTAAAGCAAATCCTTGGACCATTTAGAAGAAAATCCAAGCAGATTATAATTTAAAAAGTTTTTTTAAAAACGAAAAAATTTTAGTTGCGTCATTTTGGATGAAGTATTATTCGCACAAGTTACCGAATTATTTTAAGTTATGTCACTCCAGCTGAATTGTTTTCAAGTTTTGACACTTGCCAAATTCTAAACTGTCACAAGTCCAATTAATATAAACTCCAACAAAGATTTATTTTATCAAAAGCGTCACAATTCGAATTAAGACTATTTCGCACTAAGCAGTAGGGTCTACTAACAATATATTTTCTGACACAACGAAAAATAAGTCAAAGCAACTTATTACCAATAGAAACATAAATTAAGACATACCTGTTTTTAGCAACAGTTAACAAGAACAAAATACACTGATATTTTTTTTTATAGATAAACAGGTGTATTGTGCAAATTTTAAGCATACAAACCCGGAAAATTAAAATTTTGAGTTAAGCCACTTTCGATTCGATTAAAAAAACATTTGGTTAATGATACCAGTTTTCGCTCTTTAAAGGGAAAGTTTCCCCTTACTTTCAATAAATTGTTTTCTGAATCGCAAAATCCCGAACTTTATAATCCCTAATTTTGAAATCCAAAATTTAAAAATTCCGAAGCTTTGGTTAGCGAAACCGGGGCTTGTTATACTATAAAGTAGAAAACCGTTGTGACCGGCCAAAGGATGGCTATGCGGAGAAGCTTTGGTTAGCGAAGCCGGTATGTGTTACACATTTGAGTATAAAATCTTCTTAAAGTGGCATAACGTCCATAGACATTTCGACACTTTTTGGTGTGTTTAGATGCATTTGGTCATTATGCCACGCCACCAAAAAGATACTTAATCATATGACTCTGCTACTGTACAAGATATTGTCACTCTGATCGCATAAAATCTACCATTTTTTGAAAGTTTTCATAACCATTTGAAATTCGCACTTTAGAGCATACACTATTTTCTGCCAAATCGTACGCCTGAATAGGATAGTAAATCACCGGCTTTAAGCATTAATGTCATATCATATTTTTGTCCAACACCTAAAGCACAAAGTTATTTATTTTCACAATAAATAAACAATTCCTCAAAGGCAAAAACTTCAATAAGCTTTAGAGCGAGAATTGTAACCAGAAGCATGCAGGTTTTTATAAAAAAAATTTAAATTTGTTTTATTATATTAAAAGTAGTATGAACTACAAATTCCCCAACAAAAAGAAAACCTCCTTAAATGTATACACCCCTAATACCTTTCTTACATATGTTTTTAGCTACGTCATAAAAATCATCATAATCAGTATTAATTACACTCTTCAAGTAATTGACAACATTTAATTGCTGTTAGAATGCATTAAAAAGCTTTTGTGTTTTAGAAGAGAAATTAACTGGCATGAGAGAAAAAAAAAACGAGAAACTTATTACAAACAAAGATTAATCAAAATTAAGTAGATGTAATTATAATGTAGAGGTTTTTAGAAAAGCACATCTTCGAATTAAAGACTTTATTAAACATAATTTATGTATTTAAAAAGGATTTAAAGAATTTTTTTGAATTTGATAGGATTTTTTAACGAATCGATAGAAATGCTTGCGATTTATGGCATTGTCTATTATGTGTGTGTGGTTTTTTTAATGTTTGAAATTCCAGTCGTTCTAACGTACTTGCCTTAGTTTCTTTATACAACCCACTCAACCTCTGGTTAAATTAAAAATGTTTTCTATTTTTATTCTTGTCATTTCTTTTGTTGTTTTTTTTTTATTTCTCAGGTTCGTAGTTTTAAAATATTTTAATGTTGCTAAATCAAATAAAATAGGTTTATTTCGTAAAAAATAAGGAAATTGTTGAAAAAAATTTATATTAAATTAGGGAAATTTAAGGAAAATTTCTAAATTTTTCATTAAATCATGGATTTAGGCTAAAATTTCGTGTAAATAAATAAAAAAAAAAAAAAAAAAAAAAAAATTATCAAGCACTTTTTTTAACGAGGTGGACTTTTTGATATTAATGTTTGGTCAAACGCAATTTTTCAACAAATTCTTTGTCATTAAATATTTTGAAAAGACTTGAAACTGTTCTTCTTATTGCTCTTGGTTTACTAATAATTGTGGTAGGTATTTAAATGTTGAAAAATTTATTATAAAATAAGTAAATTTTACTAAATTTCTACAAAAGTTTTTACTTTTGAACTGTGATTAGTAATATTTCCTTTTATTAGCTGTTCGCACTTTGAAAATTTCTGTCGCAGGCTTAAACCATCAACTTTGGCCGTTTAAACTGGCAAACAAAACGAAATACTCAAAAACGAATTTTAAAGAATAATTTTAATTTAGCCGCTGATCTTTAGTCAAAAACATACTTTAAGAAATGTGAAACTTTGCAAAATTTGCTTTAAAATTAATCAAAATGTTTAACATTCTTAAATATTAAAAATAAATTCTTTAAAAAATTATATTAAATATTTTTTTTTAATGTAAGCATTAGTAAATATTGCTTTGAGAACAGTTATTATTAGTTAATTTAGTTAACTTGAGAAAAAGCGTTTCCCGTTTTCAATTAAATTCCCAATGAGTTAAATATTTTTTAAAAACTCCCCCCTTTAATCAACGCCCCAATTTATTGTTGCCTTTTGCAATTTGTTATGTGCCATTTGAAAGTTTTCCTACTTAACAGACACATGGCAGATACTACTGCTTTTGATGTTCCTATTGTTGGCTGGTTGGTTCGTTGGTCGTTTTTTTTTTTATTGTCCTTATGTAGGCGTCTTTATTTCTATATCTCTCTACTCTTTTTCATACAATTTATAAGTAATACTAAATGAATGATACGTTTATTTAATTTGCCTGTGTGTCATACAACATTTTACAAAATAGGGAAAAAAGAAAATAACTTAAACACTCAAGGTTTGAGTGTTTTCACAACTAAACAAGGTTAAATCAACCTGTTTGAAATAATTTAAGTTAATTTTTAAATTCTTAAATTAATTTGCAAATCTTTTTTTTAATAATCTGTCTTTTTTTGTTAAATTTTCTTAAAACACTAATCAATCAATTTAATAAATGAATAAATAACAAAACAGAACAGTGTATGTATGGTACACATCGCAGCATTTGTTAAAAGAAAAGTGCGAATTTAAAAAAAAAATTTCGTTATATTTTTACAATTCACATTTTAAAACTTTTTCTTATTAAACCTTAAAGTAAAATTTCGCAATATTTCCTATAAAATATGGAACTTTGCAAAATTGTACTAAAAATTTTGCAAAATCTTCATATAAAATAGAAAAATTTCACAAAATTTTTAATAAAATAACAACATTTTGAAATATGTATATAAAATAATAAAACTAAAGTAAATTTTCGCAATAGTTTTTGTTAAAAACAAATGTAACCAAATTTCCTATAAAATAGTTTATTTAACAAAATTTTCTACAAAATAGTACAATTTTTACAGAATTCTCTAAGAAATCGTGGTCTTAAAAAATAGCAAAATTCGTAAAAGTTCAAAATATATGCTATAAAAAAGTAAAAATTTCCTATAAAATAGTCAAATATCCTAAAAGGTAGTAACATTTTTTATAAAATGTGTAATTTTCCTAAATTTTTTATTAAATGTAAATTTTCTTATAAAATATAAAATTTTGCAAAATTTCCCATAAAATAGTAAAATTTTTATAGAATTTTTCGAAAAAATCGAGAAATCTGAATTGGGTTTCCTTTAAAATAGTTTCATTTTGTACAAAGTATTTTATAAATTAACATTTTTTTACAATTTTGCTATAAAATAGTCAAACTTGTATAGCATTTCTTATAACATGGTAAATATTTTCTATAAAACAGTGCAATTTTTACGAATTTCCTCTAAAATAGTGGAATTTTTACAGAATTTCCTACGAAATTGTTAAGTTCGTACAGAGTTTTCTAATAATATAGTGAACTTTGAACAAGTTGGAAATTTGCAAAGTTTCCCTTAAAATAGTTGAATTTCCTATAAAATATGAACAATTTCTATAAAATGTCTAATTTTCCTAAATTTTATATTAAACGTAAAATTTCCTATAAAATAAAAAATTTTGCAAAATTTTCTAAGAATATGAAAATTTTTACAGAATTTTTTAAAAAATCATAAAATCTTAATTGGTTTTTCTTTAAAATAGTCAAAAATTTGTACAATGTATTTTATAAAACCACAAAAACATTTTTTTTTTTCAATTTTTCTATAAAATTGTAAAACTTGTATAGAATTTTTTAAATATGGTAAACATTTTCTATAAAACAGTGCAATTTTTACAGAATTTCCTAAAAAACCGTTAAGTTTGTACAGGGTTTCCTAAAAATAGTGAAAATCGTAAAAATTCGAAAAATATATAATATAGTAGAATTTCCTATAAAAAAGTAAGATTTTCTATAAAATGTATTAATTTGTTTAATTTTTTATTAAATGTAAAATATCCTATAAAATATAAAATTTTGCAAAATTTCCTATCAAATATAAAAGTTTGCATAATTTCCTATAAAATATATAAGTTTGTAAAATTTTCTATAAAATAAAAAATTTTCCAAAACTTCCTATAAAATAAAAAATTTTCCAAAATTTCCTATCAAATATAAAATTTTGCAAAATTGCCTATCAAATATAAAAGTTTGCATAATATCCTATAAAATATATAAGTTTGCAAAATTTCCTATAAAATAAAAATTTTTCCAAAATTTCCTATAAAATATAAAATTTTGCAAAATTTCCTATCAAATAAAAAATTTTGTAAAATTGCCTATCAAATATAAAATTTTTCAAAATTGCCTATCAAATATAAAAGTTTGCATAATTTCCTATAAAATATATAAGTTTGCAAAATTTCCTATAAAATAAAAATTTTTCAAAATTCCTATAAAATAAAAAATTTTTCAAAATTTCCTATAAAAAAAAATTTTTGCAAAATTTCGTATAAAATATAAAATTTTGCAAAATTTGCTATAAAATATAAAAGTTTGCAAAATTTCCTATCAAATACAAAATTTTGCAAAATTTCCTATCAAATATAAAAGTTTGCAAAAATTCCTATAAAATAGTAAGATTTTTAATGAATTTTCCAAAAAAATCATGAAATCCTTTGATTTTCTTTTAAAATCAGTGTTTGGAAATAAACAGTAAATTACTTAGCGTTCCGCTCACACACCAAGGAACGATACCTATTTTTTTTAGTTATTGTGTAGATACAACCCTTAATACCGTTTGTAACTATTTTCAAGAAAGAGCCGAACATTATATAGTGTTCTGTTCTTCGTTAAAAAACAGAACAATTGTAGTGATACTGTAGACAAACATTATATTTTAATGTTCTATAATCTTTCTTTTTTACATTGTTAAAGAAATGAACAAACCAACAATTTTAGCATCGACCGCACCACGAACAGCTTGTGTGTGTATTGTGCATATGCCCAGCGGGAAAACTCAGAAGACCTTCTTACTTCAGGCCTTTTTAAAGGCCTGCTTAAAAGATTTTTTGATTCAATTACTATTCTTATCTAACTGCTAACGAAGGCCTCATAGAAGGCCTCGGCTCTTTCGTATAAATGATAAGATACACCTTCCACACTCGCTTCTATGAGAACGGAGTATAGAAGGAGTAAAATTTTTTTTTTGTTTTTTTGCACAAGCAAAAGCAAAATCAATTTTTTTGGTCCCGTTACCCTTCTTATGTACCTGCTGAAGAAGCGAGAGTGGAAGGCCTTCTTCGCAATGACAACGTGTGTAAAAAAGATATGAGTATGGAATGGAGCAAGAAGGCCTTGTACATCCAAAAGAAGGGGTACAGAGGCCTTCTAGAAGGCCTTCCTTCTCCTTGTATTTTGTATTTGTAAAAAATGTTTGGTATTTCTTTTTGGTAATTCTTTTTGTAAATTTGGAAATTTTTTTTTGTTAAATTGGTGACTCTTTTACAAAATTACTAACAATAAATAACACTACCTTTACAAAATTTCCTATAAAAAAAAAATTGAATATAAAATTTAAAAAAAAAACATTAATAAATCATCTAAAATAGTAAAATTTAAAAAAATAGTAAATTCTTTTATTTCTTAAAATTAGTATTTTAGAAACAAGATAAAACCGATTAAAGCGCCTACGCCGATATGTCTAAAGAAAATCAACACCTACTTTGCTCTAGTTTGTCTGGTGAACACTGGTGCCTTTGGTAAAAAATAACTAAACGCATGTATGTAGTATGTTCATTCATTGACTACTATTCTTAATTTAACTATTTATCTTTGTATTATATGACGTAAATATATTTATGTTGATTTTATTCCCTTCAGGCTATTGATTTTTATATGCCGTGTACAGATAAAATTAACCCTTAAAGAGGCATCGGTATATTAATTACATTTAAAGAATTTTGATTCGATATTGATAAAACTAATAAGCCTTATCGATTATTGGAAACTATGTATTACACTGGATCGCGGCTTAAATGCCCCAGGGCCTGCCTGATTCTGAAAATTTACTAAATCTGGCATCCTCGGCTACAATTTCTTACAAAATTGTTTTATCCGACTGAATATTCATTATGACGTTTTTGCTTGGAGAAGCAGGCATGACTATGAATTTTCATTGGCAAGGGGCTGAGAAAGGCATGAGGGTCAAATAAGGGCTAGCCTACAAAAATTCAAAGTCACGCCGGTGCTCCCCTGGCAAAAAGTCATAATAAAAATCTTGCTTTACTGACCTGTTATCTTTAACTTTTGCTTTCATATCTTGAAGGACTTTCTTTGAGACCTAATTCTAACGTTAAAGGGTTAAATGGTTTTTCTCCACCATTAACCAATATGAGATGTTGACGCACGTTATTGAATGAACTTGCACTTTTTAACATTAATTGTATAAAATTGTGTTTCTTACTGTTGATATTTTTGTTTTCTCTAACGACATTTTAGAAGAATTTGACATTTAATAAATGTTTTTATGATAAATATATTTATTTAGAAGAACAAAATATCTTGTATTCTTAGATAAAATTGCATTTTGTTTGAAAATCATCATTCAATCTATTAAAAAAAATATTTGTTAATTAAAGTTGTTAAATGAAGTTGAAACTGTTTACTGTGCCAATAATTTTGTCCGTTACTGTGCATTCAAAACATTTTTTATTATTTTTTTTTAATGTAGTTGCAGTTTAAGATTAAAGCCAAATTAGTATAAAGGCTTTACTATAATATGCATGAGCTAGCTTAAGCTAATTTCAAAAATTAAAGATATGCCTCTCATACAGATAATACATACAGTAGGTGAAAGTTATATTGGGACACATAAAGAAATATTAGCAAACAAAAAACTTAAATAAAACAAAAGTTTCACGTCAAAATAATAATGGTACGATATAAGATCAAGTTAAAAGTAAAGTTTTATATGTATATTTAAGTCAAAATTTGGTTGGGAGACCCTTTTGTTGTACCACCGTCTTCAGTCCATTTTGCATTGATCCAACCAGTTTTGGCAATATTCAGGAGATATTTTTGTTAATTTCTTATTTGTCGATTTATACGTCTCATCTTGATTTTTTTTTAATTTCCCTGAAGTTATATTTAAAAGAATTTTACACAGAAAAAATTATTAGTAGGTTTTTATCAATCAAAAAAAATTATTTCAAAAGTATTTAAATTTAATTAATGTGATAATTGAATCAATTATTATTTTTTTTTTTGTTGAAAGAAATTTAAGAATATAATTTTGATTTAATTAACATTTTAGTTGTTTTAAAATAGATTTTGAATTAAAAAAACATTGTTTAAAACGGCAAAGTTTTTTGATAATTTTTTTAATTAAAATTAAAAATATCATGTATTGAAAAAAGAAAAAAATATTTAAAACATTAACCGCTGTTTTCATAAAAAATTAAAATAGGTTTGAAATGTATTTTAAGAAAAATTTGTATGAAAATTTTGCCTTAAAACACATTTCAAACTTGTTTTATTTTTTATGAATACGGCAGTTAATTTTTACAATTTTTAGTAATCAATTTAATCATTTTGGTAATAGGTGCAAAATCAAAAAATGGGTTGCTTGATTCTATGAATTTGGTGATTAGAGACAATTTTTAATTTTTTCTGTGTACAGTAAATTCCATCAATAAAAGTTTAATGCGAATTTTTCTACAATATGTTATTAGTAAAGAAGATATCGCCCCTAATTTTTTTTCCAACACTGTAAAATTATGCGTTGCGGGTTTAGACTGTTAAAGTGTTTGTGGATTTGTTTAACCAAGGAATGATAATCCTGATTTATCCTTTATTTACCACTGGAAGTTGTGGATAGTATTAAAATAAGACTCTCAAATGACAATTGTTGGTATTTTAATTTTTGGCGATGTTTTCTTATTTAGGCGAATTGTTTTTTTTTTTAATATTTATTTATAGAATCCCTTGTCTGTTTTTTGCAGTTATGTACAAAATTTTTTGCTGAGTGTATTTTTATTTGGGGTCAGAATTTCTTTTTGACAGGAGTTGCCATACGTTAGTAATTTCTTACGAATTTTTATTTAGATTTAAAACTTGTTTGCCAAAAACCCTCATGAGTAAAAACGTTTTATACTCGTATTAGTTGCAAATAGGGTTTTTTTCCCGGGATTTCCCGTCCCGGGAATTCCCGGGAATTTCAATTATTTTATTTCCCGTTTTCCCGGGATTTTTCTTGCGGGATCCCGGGAAATAAAAAATTCCTCATAATTTCAGAAAATAGCTATTTATACTTTAAAATTAAGTTTTCTATTCTCTAAAAATTAGCATCTGCGGATGGGTTGTGGATTAGATCAATTACAAGAAGTGAGTACATGAATTTAAATCAATGTCTCCTGATGCAATAAATCTACTAAAAGCTGATAATTATTACATTTAGTGAAGTGAGGAGTTAATAAAGTACATTAATTCAAAATAATATGCAGGCAGTAAAGTTTCATTGTCCATGAACAAGTCTTAAAAATAGGAGATACCTAAACATATCGCTCCTTTATTGCAACATAGTCATATCTACAAAAACAAACGATCTTGGCAAAATGCGATTAAAATTTTAAAAATGTACCGATTTAAAGATATATTTTGCTATAACTTCGGTTCAGTTTGAGATATTATACGAGAAGGTATGAAGGAAAACTTTGCTTAAGTTACTTAACATTTTGAGATATGACTATGATGCAATGAAGGAGCGATATGTTTATTAGGTGATAAACAGAAATTTTCAATTTCAATTTGTGTTGGCTTATATACCCGTGAAGTGCGGGGAAACAGAAATAAAATAACATTTTGGAAACTCGTGTAAGATACTACAACATACAACTTGAAAAACGCATTGTCCTAAAGATTACAAATAGACCTATTGAAATGAAAAGGTTTGTAAGAAGCAGTCCGGTTGATGCTATTTTTGCATCAACCTTGACATACATTTGACTGATAAAGACGTTGTTTCTAAAAAAGAAAAAATTGCTTCTGATTGTGAATTCGAAGCATGCTATAACGGTGCACTTTTAACTATTTGTCCAACCTCGGTAAAAAATGAACGAAATTTTTCGGAAACATGATACTTAGAAAATAGAATCAGGAATATACTTTCTGACGACTTCCTAAGCGCTTTGAGTGTGTCAGAAAGTTATTTCCTAAGCCGTTAAAAATTTTTATATATTTCTTTAAAATATTTTATCTATTTTATTAATTAACTTTTTGATCCCATATCTTGAGTACCTTAATTTTATTTTCTTTTTGTTTTTGTTTTATGAATTAAATTGTTGTTTATGTTATCTTTTTATCTTGTATCCAGAGCATAATAATACTGAATAAAAGCATAATAATAGGGAATAAAGGCGTGAGGTGATAATAATTCAAGTTCCTATTTCAATCTTCAATTAATTTTTTAGTATTGAACCATTTCTTTTACTTTCTTTGTAAACAAGTTCCCTTACGTTACTTTATAAAAGTTTTTTTTCATTAATTAAAAATAAAATTTACTTTGTATTATTTATATGGAGCGGGATCCCGGGATCCCGGGAAATTTAAAAAAATTTCCCGCTTTCCCGGGAATCGAAAAAGTCCGGGAAAAAAAAACTCTAGTTGCAATACGTTTTTGTTTTCAAATTATTGTGTTTGTTGTTGGTAATTTGAACTCTCCAATAAATTTAATATTGCGTTTAACGCCTGCGCTTTAAAAGGGTGTTTATTTTACACACTTTCCTTTTAAAGTGACAATTTCTAGTGTTCTCAATGGTAGCAAAAGTTACTGGCGTATTTCGGATACTCAAAACGAAATCTACCCTTATTGGGTACACAACGGTCGTGGGGTCTTAAAATAAAATTAAAATAGTGAATCATTGAAAGAAAACGGCTCTTAATCGATTTTAAACAAAAAATCAAGAAAATCAAATTTATAAAAAAAGGAAATTTATTTTCATGAAAATCATTTTCCAAAATTTAAATAAAGTTAAATAAAAATAAAGAATGTTGAAAAAAAATATTTTTAAAAGAAAGATTCAGAAAGTTTTAAAAATTTAATACTTTTTTCTTTGTGAGAAGAAGAAAAAAAATTTTTTTTCTGTATAATAAAAAAAAGAAAAAGTTAAAGTGACTGTGTGTGTGTGTTTGACTTTCTATGACAAATAGTTTTAGAAAAATAAATTCGAGAAAAAAATCAAGAAAATTTTAACAAAAAATAAAAAAAAGTAAAAAAAAAACTAATCTTAAATATTGTTTTTAAAATAAAAAATTTATATATTTGTAATGTGCTTCTTTGGATATTTTTTAATATTTTCCTTAATTTTAACAATAATTATAATTTTATTACTTATTTGTGCAACAACACAAAAAACTTTAATACAACTATTGGATGATATTCAATTAACTAAAAATTTTGTAAATTTAACAAATATTTTTATTGAACAAGAACATCTTAAGCAACAGCAACAACAACAGCAACAAAATACTATAATCCTTAAAAAACAACCAATATTTTTGCAAACTTATTAATTAAATTTATTTAAAAATTTACAAAAAAAAAAGAAACAATTGGTAAAAACTTTTCAAAAAAAAAAAAACTCATTACAAAATTCATTTCAAAATTTTATATTTTTCATACTTTCTTTTTTTCAAAATTTTTGTTTTAAACACAAACAAAATATTTGTAAAATTTTTTTTAAATTTTCTTTTCTTACATATTCATACATAGAATATTTAGAGATTTTAGGTTTCGATTTTTATATCTGCATGTTCGTTTTCGAAGGAATTTAATTAAAGTTTTTTTACTTAATTAGTTTCTATTAAATTCTTAATTAATTGTTATTTCTTAAAAAAATGTAGTCTTTGGTAAACAAAATATATCTATATTTATTCAAAAAGGTACATTCTTCAAAAGTGGTGAATTGTATTTCATTCCGTGTGATATATTCGTAATAGGACTCCATAAATTGTATACACATATTCTGGGCCCTAGTCAGTTTAGCCAACTCGGTTACTAAAATTCAAACTTAAACAATTAAGAAAGTATAGTCGTTCAAGCCCAACCAAATGATTACCTACACTATTGTATTTAAAAACAAATTTCCGAGTGTGTACCCTATTTTGGGACCCATGGGCAATTATGGACTTGTCAGATCGAAATTATGATATGAGGTTAAGATTCATGTAAAAGTTCTTTGTGCAGAATGTTATTTAGATATCTTAATCAATATAAATTTATATTGTATATACATCAGATTTGTTTGCCTTTACGTGATTTTAGGAACAGGGTTCATATGGGACATATGAATAATTTTGGATCTACCAGCACAACATTTTGTCATGACAAATAAGCTATCTTCTTGTAGTCAAATTTGTTATCAATACCAACATTTAAAAGGAAGTTATGGCATTAAAAGCTTATTTCAGAAGTGGTGTTAGTATGGGAGCTATGGCAAAATAGGAACCGATTTAAAAAAAAAATTGTTATTTGGTGTTAAACACATCAGCACAAACGCATAATACTCTCTCTACTATTGTGGTGTATAAATATGATTGAAGCAGAGTTTTTACTACGAAAGTTCTTGATAACTTGATTTACGTGAGTGTAAGACGGGTCCATGATGGAAATAACTTCTGTTCTCCAACTTAATCTCTCAATTAAGTCATGGTTTTAGGGTCTTTTATCAATATTTGTTTGAACCAAATAAACTCATGAAATGCGATTAAAGCTGAGTTTAAACCCCACCAAGAAGTTCTGATGCAAGGGTGGATCTAAGTCTTTAGTTCATGGTAAGGTAAAATAGTGGAAATTCAGTTGGGACAGCCTCCAACCTTGGTCGATTAGCCTAGGGGGTTATGCCCTCATAGTCCCATTAACACCGCACTTGGGTCCATGTCATATTTCCTACTTGACAATGATATCGGTCTTTTATATATAGAAACACTTTTCTTCAAATTAATCTTTTAATAAAATCATGTTTTCATAAGCTTTAAAGCATTTATCTTGTTGAAATCAAATGTCGAATGGATAAATTTTATGTAATCGACTTACCGATTGGTCATAAAATTGAATTGAAAAAAAAACCTTAAAGTTCAAGACTATTCAAAGATCTGGATTGTATCGATCTATTACAACGATTATCATTTTTTTTAAGACAGATAGTTCCAGTATCTTATTCTTTGATAATTTTGTATTTTGATAAACAAGTTTCGATCTTATTCGATAGTGAATAGTTTGAGATTTTTCTTAACAAATGTTAAACCAATTAAATTTTAAAATGAGAATTGGAATTGCAATTTGGGTAACGCAAATTGAATACATTAAGGTTAAGATTTGTAAAAAACTTTAAGTGAAGAGTTTTTAAAATTTTTAAAATGTGGTTTGATTTTAATATTTATACAAGTTACATTTGCTTTTAATAAACAAAGTTTTTTTGAAAGCCTAAAAATATGCAGCTTTTTTATTTATACAAAGCGCCTAAATTCATTAAACGCGTATTTTCAAAAATTTTTTTTTTTAATTTTTCTATAATTTCGAGTTATTTCCATAAAAATTCTCTGGATAATTTTTTTGTTCGTTTTCTGGAAAAAACTTTAAATTATTTTTTTTAGTGTTGTCAAGTTCGATATATATTTTATTTCAAGTAATATTTTTTCTTTGTAGACTTTCGGTTTTTTAAATTTGCATACATATAGGTATGTATGTAAATACAATTACGATAAGAGAAGGAGAGAGAAAGTAGTGTAGAATTTTTCGCAGAAATATATACCAAAGAGAAAGAGATTTGAAAAAAGTTACAAATATTATAAGAGCTTATCTATTGTTTTTGTTGTTGTTACCACTTTTTAGTGTTTTTAGTATAGATAACATGGAAATTTATTAATAAAGGTCAAGATAAAAGAAACGAAGGATGTGTGGTGTTTGTGGAAAAAGAAATAGAAGAAGAAACAAACAATATGGCATCCATGCAGAAATGTCACAATAATAATACGTCAACTACAAAACATAATAATAACAAAAACAATTAAGGATAATCTAATATTATTATTTTTTTTCTCTGTTTCTCTTGCACTCCTCTCTTTTTCTACTTTCATTTTGTTTGTGCTTTTTTGGAATCTATGACTAACGCAAATCAAATCATATGTTAGAAAAAATAATTCCCATCTTAGTCTTGTTCTTCTTTTTTTTTAACATCGGTTAAGAATATAATCAAGGGTCTATAATTCTAAAAATTAACGGGGATTTTGAAATTTGAAAACCAATTATAATAATTTTTTTCGAGAGAGTTTCCTTCAACAACGTTAATAAATTCCTAATAAATAACGTTATTATAAACTCGTTATATGGATGTACGTACAATGTATGGATGTATGTACAATATATGGATGTATGTACATTGTGTGACAAATTTTAGAATCGTATCGATTAAGATAACTTCCTTAAAAATACTTACGAATAACGAAGCGAAAAATTTAAAAGTGGTTTTTTTATAGAGAAATAAGGTTTGAAAGTTCCCATTCCTCTGCCGTATGATTGAAGTGTCTTGCAGGCTAAAATCTCTGCTGTAAAGCGGGCAGTTAACTGTCTTAGGTAATATCATGTATAGAGGAACATTTGCTTATTTGCTAATATCAAAGCTGCCTTTTCAGCCTTAGCGGATACTTCAACGACATCAATGTTAACTGCAGAATGTCTGATATCTTTGAATGAGATTGCGAACTATTTTCCGAGGTAATAAAATAGCAGAAGAGCTTGCTAAACAAGGTGTTCTTTTGAAGAAGCCTATTTACATTGCGGCCCTATGCTCCTTGCAGGAGTAAAAGGAACAAATATATATATATATATATTTACATTCCAATAACTTATTGCATTTGCCCAGATGGGGCGCTACTTAACAAGAACTTTACTTACTCACTTAAGTTGACTCTACAACCTTTTGCTGATCTTGGCGTGCTTAAATTATGATTTTCAAGTGCTTCGGTCTTGTGAGTGCTTTCTTCAGTTCGTTCGCTTAACTAGATTCATGTCGGGCTCACTGTTCGATCGACGCTTACCCTCCTCGTTAACACAGATCAGTTTTTCTTCAAAAAACACCAAGCACGGGTGAAATAAGCCTGTTGTATAAAGTTTTTTTAGTTCGTCGAGTGAGGACTGTGCAATAAAACTGTTTGCTTAGGCTAAAGTAGCATCTATTTGCCAGCATAAATTTTCTACATCTCTCTTGGTCAGGGTTTGAAAAACTGCAGTCGAAATTAAAAACTGACGAACAAAAAACGAAAATTTGTGTACAACTTTTAGCTTTTTGAGTTGGTTTGACAACGACTGTTTACATTTAATAAATCAGAAGTAAAATCAACAGTTTTTTTTTGCCAATGGCAAATGGAGAAGTTTTATAAATGGCAGTTTTTCTACTTTGACTGCAGTTTTTTAAACGTTGCTCTTGGTAGTTATTGTTATCACTCTGTTTTGATTTAAAATTTTTCAAAATTCAGCAATATGATAAATACAAAGCATTTAAATGCTATTGTTACTGAATATTAGTTATAGCAATAATATTGGCAATAATTGTAGACATTAAATACTGTTTTCAATATTCAACAATTAATGTATAAAAGTGAAAAACTAAATTTTTTAAAAATATTTAAAAGTATGATTTTGTTTTAAATTTAACTAAAAAAATTTTAGTTAATCGCATAATTTTTTTACTCATTACTAATTCTGCATGCTTAGAAAACATATTTTAATCATTTTTCATTACTTTAAAAAAATAAGTGTTTAATTTTCTAAAATGTTGGAACATTAAAGCCAAATTTTCTTAAAAAACCACAAACATTTTAAATAAAAATTAATTAAGAAAACTATAAAAAAACACGTAAATTTAAAGAAAACCCCAGAGGCAAACAACGAAAGTGAAACCAAATGATTCGAACGTAAAAGGCGCAGTTAGTTCTTGGATAACAATAAAAATTGTAAAAAGGGATTAAAGGTAAATTTAAATTTTTATTAAAAACTCGTGCTTAAGAATTTTAATTAAGGAGTCCCTTCTTAACCGTAGGACCATAATTTCACCATATGAACGTAGTAGCGTACGGTGTGGATGCGTTGTTAAATTATACCTCTAATATTTTATATAAAGGCACGCCATAGCTGGCGCAAGTGTAAAAGCGTACGTCGCATTCAATAATTTTTCATTTTAAAATTGGATATTTTTAAACAAAAAACATTAACAGCCTGTTCATCGATTTCGAACGTTAACGTTCGCATAGAAAATAACATTTAAAACAAAAACAAATTTTAGAATTTTGTTTTTGTTTTAAATGTAATTTTATATGCGTACGTTAACGTTCGAAATCATTGAACAGGCTGTAAGAAAAAATAAAAAATAAAAATATTTATACATTTGAAATTTTCTAATAAAACATCTGAATGTGTCAAAGAAACCAAATTAGTACGAAAGCAAGCCGCATTCATTACAGGTTATCTCGGCACTGCAACAAGTACAACTCGTACAAAAACAATGTCAAAAACAGGAACAAACAAAACGGAAACAAATATAATAAACACAATTTTGACATCTAACAATAATAAAGCTAAAAAAAAAGTTATCAACAGAGCTTTTAAGATCACCTGTAATAAATTCGCCTTGTGCGAAAGTTAAAATAATAATTTTTTTTTTAAGCCAAAACAATAACGGTAAATATTGAAAAATTTTTAAATTTTTACTTTCGTACAAATTCTACCTGAATATAATAAAAAGAAAACAAAAAACGTTTGCGCGGAATTGCGGATTCCTATCATAAATTAGATATAATAATATTAAAAAAAATAATTATTGTAAAAACTTCTTTCTGTAGGTGTTAAAGAATTGTCTAGTTGCAGTAAATTTTACATAAATTATTTTTAAAAATAAACTCTTACATCTTAATCGTTTTCAATAATCGAAATGAAATCGGGATCATTGTTAAACCAGTAAAAATTCATTAAAAACTGTCCGGTCCTTATGCTACAAAATTTTAAACTTTTAACTCCTGCCATTTAGTTATTGTTTTCTTTAAATATTTTGATGGTAATTTGGCCTTATATGGTCCATTATGAAGTTTAAATTTGCCCTGAAAATGTGCATTTTAAGTAGTGTTACAACTACAATTCGATTCGGAAAAAAGCTAACCAATTGTAGGGGACTGCAAGAAAAAATAAAAAATAAATTATTGTTAATGTTTTTGTTTAAGCTTTGATATTGTTACAAGTAGGACTTTAACAGCCGTATTCATAAACATTTTAAACATCATTTCAAACCTGTTTTAAGCAAAAATGGTTAAAATTGTATTTATAAGCGAATATTACCTTAAAAATCCTATTTTAAACCTTGTGTAAATAAACGAATTTTAAAATTGGTTCGACCCTTGTTTAAGCCTATTTTAAAGTGACATTTTTGCTTTTTTCTGTGTGTTTATGGTCATTTTGAACATTTTTGCGAGAAATTTTTATTCAATATTTATATATACATTAATAATAAAATGAAATTCAAAAATATGTAAGTTTGTATGTAGTATATTATTAATATATTTTTCAATTTCACAAATTAAAGCTCAAAAAATTATTAATTGTACAGAATGAACTAGTGATGTGTAAATGATCAAAACAAATAAAATAAAACTCGTTATTTAAATACTTTTCTTGTCAACAATTAAATCATCATCTAAATTGCACTTTTACTAAAAACTTTTTGAACTCTTTTTATTTTGTTTAATAAAAGAGAAACTATCGTACTATTTACTTCGTGCTTTTGTGTTGCCTCTCCTTAATCGTACTATTATTCATTTATAAAAAGCAATTTTTTTTCTCACACACGACAAAAAAAATTGTAGATACGAGTACGAGTATGAATTAATAACCACTGTTTTGCATCATTATGATTCAAGTGACCAATAAAAGAGATAGTGTTGCCACCTTGCAATCAATTATGAATATAAATTTTTAAAAAAGCTTTTTTAGGCTTAAAATGTTTTTTAACTAAAATGTATCAAAAACCTGACTTAAAATTTTTTTTTCTGAATACGGCTGTAAGTGTTTATAATTCTAATTCCCTTTAAAGTATTATTTGTATAATATTTTTAGCTTTTCTAAAATCTTTCGTTTAAACTTTGGACTTTACTTTGAACTAAAATAGTGATCTCGGCGTAAATAGTTTGAGTACATTTCGTAAAATTCACCTTCAACTAAATTGTTCAATTTTTATTTGATGATAAGCTTTAGCATTAAAGTCCTTTTATGCGGTTTCAAGTCAGAATCGCAAATGTTAGGCGAATAAATTAAAAATAAACTAATGTTCGCCTAATGGTCAAAATTCGACCATAAATTTTTATGTACATACATATGAAGGAAACATAGCACATCTAAGTATATATTAATTTAAATATTTTGAGCATTTATTTTTTCCGTCTTAGTGGATCGATTTGGCGAGGGACCAACCTTCGATTCATATTTTATCTTCTACGTGAGTTAATTTAATTTTGTAAAAATTTATTATTAATAAGATTTATGCATTCAGTGTATTTGTCACGTGTGAGGGATTGGGAATTTAGCACGTCATACATAAATCTTATTAAAAATATCAATTGAAAAACAAAAAAGTATTAAAAAGTCTCCTTTATGGATTGTCATCCACTCAGGACATTGCATCTTTAATTTTATGTTTCTATGTCTAATATTAACGAAAATTAATCAAAGTACCAGATGTTGAACGAAAAAGTACCAACCAAAAACCTCCCCTTACATGTTCTTATTCACTCCGTTTAATGTAAATTTTATCTTTATGGGCCGAATATTAACGAAAATTCAAAAAGTTCCAGATTAAAAACAAAAAGTACCAAAATTTTTTATCTTACATTATGTTTCTTATTTCAACATTATAGAAAATTTAAAAATTATTACATGCAGCCCGGAAAAGTAAAAAAAAAAGAAATTTTTTCCCCGTATTTCCCCTTTTTGATACTTTTTTCTCCCCATATAGGTTCGGTTGACAAACAAAGAAAGAAAGCGTTCTTAATTGTTTTGCCTGTGCCGATTTATACATAAGATTTATATAGTCGAAATATTCGAAAACACGTTTCTGAAAAATGTCGACTAATCGACCACCCCATTTTTTTTTTATTTGATAATTGAAAAAAACAAATTTTTTATTTATGTGTTCTGCATATGTGTTAGTAGCAAATTTAAACACTTATAACTCTGAAATTATTAAACAGCTTTGAATAAAATATATATTGCGCACTTCGGTGAGTAAATACCTTTAAAATGGTGTATATTTTGTTTAAATCGGTTGACATACAGAGGAGAAAAGTGTTCTTAACTGTTTTGCCTTAGCCGATTTATATATAGATAAAACAAGTAACCCCCAATTTCACCAAGTTAGTTAAAACTAACTATTACTTTAACTTTCAGTAAACAATATGTTTCGACAGCTTTAACTGATAGTTAGTTATAACTGAACTTGGTGAAATTGGGGGTAACTTAATCAACCGAGCAATAGTAATGTAGACCTTCAGCCCGTTATAGTGAAACAGACCAGAGTCTCTGGCAGGAATCAAATCCGCAACCCTTGCATTGATAGACTAGCTCACTACCAACTAGCCTACCGGGGCACCACAACTCCACTTCTCATAAGGTCCAAGGGTCTATCAACGATATTGTAGAAATAATAATAATAAGAAACTATCCATCTGTGATGACGGGTATAAGGGTATATATGACTACCCATTCGCGAGGGGGTATAATCAAAACCTTAAATTTAACAATAAAAATAAAATAAACCAAAAAGTTTAAATAATATTGATTAAGGTGGGGTCTCTCCTATAATAATTTTTAACATGGTTGCCAGAAATTTAAGCTTTCTTTCCATATTATTAATGAAATATTTAATAAAACAATCTTTTATATTGAAAATCCAATTTGAAAAAAGAAAAGAAAGAAAATTTTGTTATTTATCTAACATTTTGCTGTAACTAAAGAAAAATTTTAATTCGTTCTTTTTACCTAAAAAAAGGGTTTGGGAATGGGTTTGGTGGCTGGCTCCTTTTGTTACTATGAGTCATGCAACAAATTTAAGAATAACATACTGTTGTTATTGTTTTTAAGAGCTTCTTCTTCTCTTTTTTTTTTGAAGAAGGAAATTTGTATTGGATTTTATTTGGATTTTAGATGCGCAATGGAAATAAAATTGTTTTTTTGTTGTTGTTGTTGTTATTGTTTTGTTTGCATGAAATATTTGAAAGTATGTTTTTGTGCTACTGTCTACTAATAAATTTGTTGTGATTTATATTTTTTTATGTACACATAAAAAAATTCGTGTAAAATAAATTTTATTATTAGTATGACTACTTACGTTCTTTTAATGACAAGTGGAAAAGGGAGTTGTTTTTTTTTATTTTGATGGGTGGAAGAATTTAAATTAATAACAAGAAATAAAACCAAATCGGAATTTATGTATTTATAGACTAGTAAATAACATTTTGTATAAAAAAATTTTCTTTTATAAATTTTGAAATATTTGAATAATTAAAGGAATGAAATTAGAATTAAATGATTAAAAAATGTTAAAAAAAAAATACAAATCAGCATCAAAAAGCCCGTTGAAAAATTACATATCGATCAAATTCACATTGATTTGTAAATTGGGTCGATATCGAATGCCGTTATTTGGCCCCTGGATTCAGCAATATTGCAACGCAATATTTTATACCCAATAACAATTTGAGCTTCAAACGTAGCAGGTTTATAAGGGAGAAATGTTAAAGTTTCGCTTATTATTATAATTTTATATGGCGAGTTCCCACTTTGAAGCAATACATTTGCGACACAAAAAGCGCTTTACTCAACGCATGTTTTAAGTTGTGAGTGTAACCTCAATAACGACGAAAATATATGGCATTCAATACCGGGCAATCAGTCAAAATTTGTTAAGGCCTGAGGTAGAAAACAATCCAGAATTGTGGTTTGCTCTCCTGCGCGAAATTTTTCTAATTTGAACTCGCCACCGCGTTCGCCTGATTATACGGTTCCTGATTATGAGATTACAAACCGGAAAATCGGTCGAGTAAAAATTTAATTATGAAGCCTAAAGTGGAACCGCCCAGAAAATGTATGCTTCCCGCATATTTTTTATTCTTTTTATGTACTATTCACTATAAAGAGCAGGGGCCTAATTCTGGCATTCGTGATCGAGTGATCGAGAAAAATATAATTTTTCTATGCGAACGTTAACGTTCGAAATCGATGAACAGGCTGTAAATAAATGCCAACGTCAAATAGAATTAGAAAGCAAAAAGTTTTTAATTTAATAAATCATAACGTTACTAATGCGCCACCCTGTCTGTATGTTACGTGCGTAAGTAATTCTAAATCGATTTTGCCCATTTTTTGAAAACACGATGACTTTTGAAAAACTGAACAGTAAAAGGACCATTTAAGTATTTTATAAGTTCTAGTTCTTACAAGCAGTTTGAGATTACAAACCGAAAAATCGGTCGAGTAAAAATTTAATTATGAAGCCTAAAGTGGAACCGCCCAGAAAATATATGCTTCCCGCATATTTTTTATTCTTTTTATGTACTATTCACTATAAAGAGCAGGGGCCTTATTCTGGCATTTGTGATCGAGTACTTTCTCAATTCGAAAGCAATTTTATTTCAGTCGATACTGAACGAATCAAAATTATTTTTTCAGTATTGTAAAATTCAAATAAATGCTTTACAATAACGAAAAATAATTCCGATTCGTTCAGTATTGACTGATATAATAAGATATTAAATTGCTTTCGAATCGAGAAAGTACTCGATCACGACTGCCAGAATCTGGCCCAAGATATACATTTTTTGTATGTATATCCAATATATTTTTATAATGATAAAAAAATGGACCCGCCTACTATTTCAGGGTATAAATCAGTGTTTGAAAAAAAAACTGAATATTACTCCTTAGTGTTCGGTTCGGTAGATTTGTGGAAAACACAAACGCTAATTGTGTTTGTGTAGAAAATCATTAAAAAATAACGTTTCCCTGCTTGTCATCTTTCGAACACAAAAATAATACTGTTCTTATCCAACTCAATAAAAAGATGAGAACATTTAAATCCGTTCGGTTTGTTTTAAACCACAAACTTCATTGTGTTCGGTTCAGCTCATTAATGTTCGTTCGTTTTACTTGTGCTTAGCGCCCTTTTAGCTGGCAAAAAAACCAAACATTTTTTACAAAAACAAAATATGCATACGAAAAAAAAACAATAAGCCAGCAAAATAGTTTTTACACAAACAAAACATATACACAATACACACACAAGCTGTTCGTGCTGCGGTCGTTGCTAAAATTTTTTGTTTGTTCAGTTCTTTATCAATGTAAAAAAAGAAACATTATAGAACATTAACAGCCTGTTCGTCGATATCGAACGTTGACGTTCGCATAGAAAATTATATTTAAAACAAAAACAAAACTCGAAAATTTGTTTTTGTTTTAAATGTTATTTTCTTTGCGAACGTTAACGTTCGAAATCGACAAACAGGCTGTAAAATATAGAGTTTGTCTACAGTACTACTACAATTGTTCTGTTTATTAACAAAGAGCAGAACACTATTAAGAGTTGTGTTCGTCTACAAAAACACTTAAAAAAATAGATATCGTTCCTGGGTGTGCAAATAATGTTCTGTTTATTTTCGAACACTGGTATAAATGACAAAAAAGTATGATTTGTGAGCACAAAATCGATAGCGGAATATCGGTATTGTCACAAAATTTGGACCAGATATTATCGCTAGGCAAGATTTTTTGATAAACTCCACTTCCCAAAAACTTAAAAAAAAAGTATACATTAGTTTTATATTTACAAATAAACATTATAATAGCGGTTTTTATCCTTTGTTTTAAGTCTACAACTCTGTTTTATTTGTATGCGAGTGTATTTTTCGTATGTACTGTAAATAAATTAATCTGCTGAATGGGAAATAGAGATGCATATAGAGTTTTGTCAACCGTTTTCATTCTGGTAAATTTAACACACAGTTTTTTGTGGGATTGTTCAATTACAGCGTAGTAAATTTTAGGTCCTAATTGTGTAAAACGCAACGCAGCGCCAAAAATAACATTGAAAGCACAAACAGAGTCAAAAATATTTCATAATTTCGGTGTTGCTTTCTACAGAAATTTATATTGCGTTTTAAAATTTTTAACGCACCAAGATAAGCAGCGTCTAAAATTTTAAAATTAAATACAAATTTATGTAGAAAGCAACAACAAAATTACCAAATATTTTTGACTTTGTGTTTGCTTTCAATATGATAAGATTAACAAGGTCTACAAGGGCACTTCAATACCAAGGGTGAAAACTGCTAATATTAAATTTTATGAAAACCGGTCCATATCATTCAAAAGGTCCCCTAAAAATATCACTTCCGTAAACAATTTAATGCACCACAAGCCGTTTGGAATGATGCTGTGGCGAAATTTGTATTAGTTTAGTTTAAAACTTGTTTCTCAAGACCCCGATATTTACCTAACTGAAATTTTAATTTTCCAAAAGGATTAAAAATAGTTTTAAAAACCTACCTGGAATTCTTTTTATTAATACAAAATTTTTTTTTTTTATTTTATTTTAGGTCCATATTTTTTGTGCTGAACGTTATTTAGGCCAAATTTGTTTGGCCCACTCACCGCCAACATGTCGTCCGTTAAAGTGGCGGTTCGAGTGCGTCCCTTTAACTCAAGGGAAATCAGTCGAGAATCAAAATGTATCATAGAAATGTTCGATGGCACTACCACTGGTAAATTAAAAAAAAAATTTAATAAATTAAAAACAATTTTGATATTCATTTAATTTTTACAGCCATAACAAATCCAAAAGTACCACCCAATTCCAGTGAAGCTATAAAACGTTTCAATTTCGATTATTCCTATTGGTCACATAATGTAAGTTTGTTTGGATTGGTTTTTTAAGGAACAATAAATAAAGTAAATTAATTTCAAACTTCAGCCCAAAGATGCCGATTTTTCTACACAAACCATGGTCTACAAAGATATAGGCGAGGAAATGTTGCAACATTCGTTTGATGGCTATAATGTTTGTATATTTGCTTATGGCCAAACTGGTGCGGGAAAGTCCTACACCATGATGGGTAAACAAGAGGAACATCAGGAGGGTATTATACCCATGATTTGTAAAGACCTTTTCAGTCGTATAAGTTCCACAGAAACTCAAGAATTGAAATATTCGGTAAGTTAACAAGAATTTAAATCTTTCGAAAATATTTTATTAAACCAAATTCTTCTTTTACTTTATGCACGATGTAGGTTGAGGTCTCTTATATGGAAATCTATTGCGAGCGTGTTCGGGATTTATTAAATCCTAAAAACAAGGGCAATTTACGTGTTCGTGAACATCCTTTGTTGGGTCCATATGTTGAAGACCTTTCCAAACTGGCTGTAACCAGCTATGAAGATATACACGATCTTATAGATGAGGGTAATAAGGCCCGTACTGTGGCTGCTACTAATATGAACGAGACCAGTTCTCGTTCTCATGCTGTCTTCACTATATTCTTTACTCAACGTCGCCATGATACTATGACAGATTTGATAACCGAAAAGGTTTCAAAAATTAGTTTGGTGGATTTGGCCGGTTCGGAAAGAGCCGATTCGACTGGTGCCAAGGGAACACGTCTTAAGGAGGGTGCTAATATCAACAAATCTCTGACAACATTGGGCAAAGTTATTTCTGCTCTAGCTGAAATTGTAGGTTTAAAAAAAGTTACACATTTTATATTTTAAAAGGAAGAGGATAAAAGTTGTTCTAAAAAAAATTGAAGACTAATAATTTTTAAAAGTTCTTGCAAGAGTAAAACAAATTTTTCTTTTGTTTTAGAACTTTTGTTAGTCTACCCTACAACTTTTAACCTTTTCAAATTAATGTCGAAATTTTTAGTTATCATTTTAAAATAGTTATCACTTAACATTACTATTTTATTGTTTCCTAATTTTTGTAAAATGTTATTGTGTTTTCAAAATTGTTAAATAATTTTTGTTTTGAAAAAAAAAAACTTTTACAAAAAATATCAAATTTTTTAACACAATTTTTTCTAAAACAAATCCAAAATTTTCACTTTATTTTCTTTCACCAATAATTTGTGCTCTTATTTTCGAAAATCGTAACTGTGTATAAATTAACAGTCTGTAAGTATGAATGAAAGTAAAACGACTTTAAAAGTAAAAAATTTTATAAAAAAAAGAATTTTTTTAAAAAAGTTTTTTTTGTTAATTTTTTTGTTCAATCATAATTCATAAAATATCATTTGAATGCATGTTGACTTCAAACAAATAACTGACTAAAACGTAACAGACAATCGTAGTTATAATAATTGTATTGTCGTAACGACATAAATACGATAAACCCTCTTTGTGTTTAACATAGTCGTATTCGTGAAATTCGTGACTACGACTGCGTAATTGGGCTAAATATTTAAATTGGAACACGAGTATGTGAATATGGTTCGAAGAACCATGATAGTAATCAAAGTATTTCTTGACTCTTTAGACTGTCCATAATATTTTTAGTTGTAGCGAGCATGTTTTAGTTTCGTCAAATAAAACGTTACGTTAAATGAAAAAGAATATTTCTTTTACAACATTTTTTTTTTAAATTTTTCTAAATTCTTTACTGCTTTAGGCTTCCAAAAATAAAAAATCGAAAAAAGCCGATTTCATT
This sequence comes from Pollenia griseotomentosa, assembly GCA_963931875.1. Taxonomy (NCBI): domain Eukaryota; kingdom Metazoa; phylum Arthropoda; class Insecta; order Diptera; family Polleniidae; genus Pollenia; species Pollenia griseotomentosa. Next base: position 147,906,300 of record OZ007564.1, read on the forward strand.
CCCTATCGTGATTCGGTTTTAACCTGGTTGCTACGTGAAAATTTGGGTGGTAATTCGAAAACTGCTATGATCGCTGCCATTTCTCCAGCCGATATTAATTATGATGAGACTTTAAGTACTTTGAGGTAATTTTAAATTATTTAAAAATATTTTCATTAATATTCTTAACTTCTCTAATTTTTAATTGCTGTTGAAATTTTATAGATATGCCGATCGTGCTAAACAAATTGTTTGCAAGGCCGTGGTCAATGAGGATGCAAATGCTAAACTTATACGTGAACTGAAGGAGGAAATTCAAAAATTACGGGATCTTTTAAAGGCCGAAGGCATTGAAGTGCAAGAAGGTAATTTGTTTATATGTAATTTTTATAAAAATTGTGATTTAAATTAAAAAAAATTATCAAAACTTTAGATTCAATTTGTTATTTTTTTTTTTTTTAAATTAGTAAAGCACTTTATTGGAATTGATTTAAAATTTAATTTTATGTACATTTCATGTACTATGCAGTTTGAGACAATATAAAAACAGAACGCATTTATTTGTTAAATTTCATGAAATAAACGTTGTTTTTTTGAATAATATTTATTAAATTTAAATAAACTTTGTGGTTTAAAATAATGTGTTGATTATGCAAGGCAACCGAACTTCAAAATTTATATTATTTCTTTTTCCAATTGCCATTTTGACAGATAAGCAACCGAAAAACATGTAAACAATTAATGAAAAGAAAATAAATGGATTTAATAAAAAGAAGAAAAGTGAACGTGCCATCTGTTGAGCGATACATGAGATGCAATTCTAATCCGCTAGAATCACGGTCCGTCCGTCTGCATTTATAAACAACTTTTCCTGCTTTAGGTCATTTATTCGTCTTCTCAAAAATGCTGTGACTTGTTTAATTGAGACTAAAAAGACTTTTCACAAATTCACAGTTAAAAGTTTTAGTTCGTGGATTCAATGCCATTTGTTACCCCAAATAAGAAATATGTATTAAAATATCAAAAAAAAAAAAAATAAATAAAAAGATACTTATTTTTAGCTTTGGACGAGTTTTTGCTTATTAACTCTACACAGCAACAAATATTTTACGGTTGCTTAGATATTTATTTGTTGGCAACTGAAATTGACATCAGTTGCCATTTGTTGTACATCATCGGCAACTAAAATAAAGTTTAAATACCATACATTGGTTAGATTGGTAGAAAGGCTGGCGCGAAATCAGCGTCCCACCCTCACCCAGAGACCAATATGGTCCATTGTGATGCCTTAGTTAGTGATATAGTATACTATTCACAAAAGACTGAAGAAAAAAAAGAGTGAAGACACAAGAACGGAAGAAGTAGTGGAAGACAATAGCCCTACAAATACCCAGTCCCTAGTCGCCTGTTATATATCCAGTTTTCGAATCCCATTACGAATTCCGACACATTCTTGAGCCCACAGCCCGAGACATTTCACAATTTCCCTAAGAAGCTACTGTTTAGCTATCTCAACCTGCAAATCTGCAGTGCCCTTGTGCCGATGTAATTCGTGGAGCCGGGCGAGCCCTGGCAATAACCACCAATGCCAATCGCACTCCAGATCCACGTGTGACCCTGCGTGAAATTTCCTAACAGTCCGAACTCCCTCAGTCTAAGCATATTTCTACCTACCATTCCCATCACATATTGCTCAGTAGGTAGAAAATAAAGAATAACATCCAAAAGTACTTCTCATGGTCCCTGTCATGCCGATCAAATTACACCTCTGAGCCTTTTACATAAGGTTTCTCCGACTTGTCAGCCTCAGTGCCTCCCACTGACCACCCGAGTCTCCAGTAACTACCTTTCGATGATTTGCAATCATAGTAAGCATACATAATCGACCTAAAGTTATGTCGATTAAAATAGAGGAACACTTTTTAAACTTGTTAAGATATTTTTTCTGTTTTTTCCACTTTTTTCAAATATGTATTGTATTATACAAATATTAAAATTTCTAAATAAAATATGTCCATTTTTTATTATTATTCAGAATCTTAAGTTTTTTTTTTAAAAATTAAATTTTTTGATTTATTTATCTTCCGAAACCTTAAAAAAAATCAAAAAATAAACTTTTGATTTTAAAGTTTCAAACAAAATAATCGGCCATGTTCTGGAAACCAAAATCACCTGGAATTAAATCAATGAAGATTTTCAACTTCGTTTTTGTAAAAATGAACGTAGATTTTCTTGATTTCAAAAGTAGTTTAGGTAGATGGAAGTGGTCCTCAAAATTTGAGGTGTATAAAAGGAAATATCTTTATGAACTTTAAGCACGGGAGAGTTTTCAAAATTTGTCCGATTTCAATTTCACGAGGTTTCGATTTTAAGAACATACTCGAATGTTTGTGATTGAACTAACTGCCTGTTATTAAAATACAAATTTTTGTTTGGGAAATTAAATTGGAACAACAATAAAAAAAAAATAAAATTTGTTTTTGTTTTTAATAAAAATTCCCAAACGAAAATTTTATTTTTTTTAAAATTGAAAATCACTTTTGTTGCTTTAAACGGAATTTATTAAAAAAAATTGTTAGAGCTTTCATAAAACTCAAATTTATTTTAAATTTTGTAAAAATTATATTTTACAATTTTTTTTACGAAACTAAGAAATTTTGCTTTAAAAGTGTGCAACGTTTCTAATAAAAACTTTTGATGTTAAACAAAATATGACAAATGTGTTTAAATTGTATGAAAATTTGCAGGCCAGATTCACAATGACAGTATCATTTTTTCTTGGTATTTACAATAAAACAACAATATTTTTCACAGACACACACATTTTCAATCCAGATTTGCAAATTTTGCCTAGAAAAATATTATGTATTTATTATTTTTTTTTTTTAAACATATTGCTAAAATTTTCATTCAAATTTTTTATTAATTTCATTTACAATTTTATATAAATTGTAGCTGAAGTAGACTCAATTTAGAAAAAAAACTAGTTATTATTATAGTATAAAGAAAAACGAAATTGTTGCTGTCATTGTGAACGAAGCTTAATAGCAAGGCGAATTCATATTACAGGTAACATTGAAAGCGCAGCTGATCTACTTTTGATCTACATGTTGTGTTTTTGGCGTTGTACTTTTTGTAGCATCGCCACCACCGTTCATAACATTAGTTAGTTTTATAACATTTAACAAGATATATATTTTCATTTGTCTTCAAAAAGTACTAGAACATGAATTGAAGCTAACTTCACCTCGTCATCAAAATAATTTAAATTAGATGTTTTTGTCAATATGGCAAAAAACTATTTCTTTCCCTTTATATAAAAAATTAATGTTTATCCTTGAAAATTTATTTCTAATATAATGCGTTCTAATCTATTGTCTAATTTTGAAATCAAAATTTTTATAAATACGCAATAAATAAATTAATATATGTACATAGCTATGTATATAGTATATACTTATATACATACAGACATAAAAAGCTAGATAACAAAAATAAAAATATCATAGTATGGTAATTATTTCATCATTGTTATTTATAATATATATATATAGGGCCTGATGGCAAAGTGGTTTGTGAGAAACGCGATACAAATAGTAAGTAGTTCTATATACTCACAATACTATAACAAAGTATATAATAAAGTTAAGGCACTTTTAAGCGATATGTATTTAGCAGTGTAGTTGTCAAATTTCCCACTGCAAATTTCCAAAGCAAAAAAAAAAAAAATTGATTCTGTAAATGTCAGCTTGATTAAGCAGTGAAAAATTTTCCAATTAGAGCGTGTTCCATATTGAATTGACAAACCATCTGACATCAGCTGTTTTGCAAGTCATTGGTTTGTGTCGGCATATATGCATTTTTTAGTAACACATATTCTTTGAAAAATACAACTTTTTAATTAACTGAAATACAATTTAAAGTGAATAGAAATATACATAAATCAGTATATAATTTGCTGTTATAAACGGTTTTAGGTTATTTCAAATTAAACTAAAAACGAAAGTGTGCAAGCATAAATTATAAACCTTCTGTATTTGTTAATTTTGACAGGCATGTGCAATTACATATGGATTATTTTATCTGACAAAGCTACTGAAAAATACATATCGTGTAAAAGTGCCTTTACAAATACAGTCTAGTTTGGTTACGCTTTGCTATTAAATATATAAAAATACATTACTTGTATATTAATTTTATATAATCGTTTTACATTTATATTACTACTGCTTACTTACTCTCTTCATTTGATTTTTGCATTTGGTATAGTATATTAATTTTTATAAGTATGTATGTGTCTGTGTATATGTATGTGTAAAAATGTATTATACCTACTACTTTAAATTTACAAATATGTATACGCATATGTACCTACATGGGACAATGAATAGGGTTAATTAGAAAGAAATTTAGTTTGAAACCTAGAGTTTATACTTTTGACATTCAACTCTACTATGACAGTCGACGTCGACACAAGACAACGGAAAAGGAACAGTATTTGTATTTTGACAGCCACTTGATATGTTCTAAGTCGCTTTTAAGTAGTCGAATTGCTTCTGTTGAAGTCGACTCAAATGAAAGTAAGGAAATTATAAATTGAATGTTAAGATATTTATTAAAAACTTTTAATATAAAAAAATTTTCATTAGTCATAGTCCAGACTTGCAATTTTTGTTGATGCAATTTTTAAAAATTCTGCTTTGAAATTGCATGAGTGTCCAGATTATGAAATTATAGTTCTGCAATTTTCGTATTCTTATCTTGTCTTTCCTCTTCTCCTTTTTATATTTTGTATATAAATACAAATACACCTACATCCAACTTCAAGTTAAAAAGTGTGAGAATAATAAAGCAAAACAGAATTGTAGAGTACATGAAACTGAGAACCCCTCCCCAATCTCCTCACCCTTCTCACCAATAAACTCCAGAATTGCTGCTAAAAAAAAAAAAAAAAAAAATTGCACGTCTGGAAGATAACTTAGCAAATTAAACGCGAAAATTGCAAAAATTCGAAGAAGTTTGCTAAAATAGCGAACATTTTTAATTTGCTACGTTTACATCGCACACTGAATAATTACAGGGTGTTTACAATAACGGGGTTTTTATTGGTTATTCTTTTTCAAAGTTTTGGTACTTATCCTTAACTTAGTTTAGATTCAATATAATTTTTTTTTAAAACGTGGTGATTTTGAAATTTTGTTAAACTTAGAGGGATATTAGAAAGTCTGTTGTACATTTCTACATCCAAATTCAAATTTATTATTAGCTATTTATGTTGCTTTAGGTATTAAATATAAAATTTATTTTTACTTATTATTGCTTATAATGAAACTCGCAAATTTATTTCGATCCTTTTTAAAATTCGCTTTGAAAATTCACTAAAAATTAAGCACAGCTACAGTGAAGCGCAATAAATCACAGCCGTATTTATAATAAAAAGTTGGCCACAAGTTGTACATTACGTACATCGATCAGCTAACTAGAATGCCGACTAAGCTTAGCAGCTTGTAAGTAGTACTAACTTAGTACAGTGTTAATTCCTAATAAAATTTTATTCGTTTGCTAACTTTTAATAAAGTAACTCTGAATTTTAATGATGCCACCTTTTGTTAAGCGTTTTATGAATAAACTTTGTGCTAAATTAATGCCATTTTTTCATTATGAATACTGCTGTTAGTTTGTAAGTAAATTTAAAACAAAAAAAAAAAACAACATTTTAAGATTAAAAAAAAAAAACAGCTGCAATTGCAATCGAAAAACAATATTACCCCTTCACACTCGTCAAGTTTCTTGCGCAACACTTGGTTTGTAGACGTTAGCGGTAAGGTCGGGGTAAAGAAAAAAAAATTTTGTACAGACTTTGTTGTTGTCGGCAAGTAACTTGCCGAGTCTGAAAGGGGTCTAAGCAGCCAACATCAATTTGTAGTTAAAGAAATCAGATGTAACACTTCTTCTAAAAAATTCTAGAATATTTCATTTTGTTGTAATGTTTTATTTGTTGTCGTAGCGATTCCACCTGCTTATTTCACCATGGACAGTACATTAACTTTATACTCGTTTCTTTTCTCTCGTCTCGCTCGCCTATAAAGTTGCAATCATGTCAATAAGACGTGAGCCGTCTGAACACAGACTAAAGGCTAAAGTTACAGTGACTTTACCTTACCGTAAAAAAATAAGACCAATCTATTTCTTACACATTTTACTGCTAATTGTAATCGTTATTATTGCTTTACATACAACAAAAAGAAGCAGCTGATTTGCAACGTTACTGTTACTCCCGGCTAACTGAGCCTTAACAAAGTTTTAGTGAGTTTATTCTTTAAGGTCACCCAGCCGATCCTTCCTTAATATTTCTGAAATTTATCCATTTTAAACAAGTGTTCTAATATTGTTTCATCTCTCAAATATTCCAAAACAATTATTGCAAAAGTAATTTTTCTAATTAAATGCTAATATGTACAACTCTTTTATGCATTCGTTAAAAAATTACAGATTTTTTCCCTTTATGACTTGTAACGTCAATGTATTTACAATTTAACGTTATGTCTCTATTAAAGAACCCATTATATTAATAAAATTAAGAAAAAGCACAGATAAACTCACAGTTGTAAAAAATAAAACCCTAATAACAATTAAATTAATATAACATTGATATAAAATTACTATTTCATTAATGAAATTACAACTATATAATTGTAATTTTAAAATTTTACAATATTTGTATTTAAAAAGTTTTAATTTCAAAAAACTTTTTTGTATAACGAATCTTTACTGAAAATTTTTATTTTTTTTATTAAAAAGTTTCAATTACAAATTTTTGGTAATTTTAATATAAAACTTTTTAAATTTAATCATTTGTCATTGAAAAATTAACGTAATTATATAAAGTTACTTTTAATTGTAATTGAAAAGTTTCTATGAGATAAAAATTACAGGTCATTTCATTTAAAAAATCTTAATTAGATATTCTCTTTAAAGTAATTAAAAACTTACAACTACAAATTACTTGAAATAGTAATTAAAACAATTTTGAATGCTAGGAAAATTGTAATAAATAATTGTTTTTATTTCAAATCGTACTGGTTTAAACATTTTCTGGGGCTGTTTAAGTCGACTGTACTTTGGTAGGTACAGATTAAATTATTTGAAAAGTCAGTATATTTCAGTGTGAGGTACATAGCGAAATACCGTCTACCACATTAAATCCTACTTTATCCGAATTGTAATCTTTTGTAAAACCCTACCAAACAAAAACTAAATGTTTTGAAAAAAAGTTCCTGAATCTCGTTTTAATTCATTTTTATAACAATTTCCGATCTAAATGTTGTGATTTGTTTTAAGACCAATTTACTTAAAGTTCTTTGTCCTGAACAAAAAAAAACACAAATTCCTATTTATAAATAATTGGTAACGCTTAAATCACTGTGTGTAAATAAGTAAAAGCCTTCTATTTAAAAATCAATAACGCAATAAAACAGCATAAATATTAAAAAAAAACTTTTATTTTGATTGTTATATAAATTTTGTAAACTTATTGCAGAAGATGAAATGAAATCTGGCGGAGGTGTTAATGGTGGAGTTGGAGGAGGTGGTAATATAAAATCACCCACCAGTAATCGTGCTCGTAATGGTTCTACAACAGAAATGGCGGTGGATCAATTGCAAGCCAGTGAGAAATTGATAGCGGGTAGGTTTTCTATTTTAACTTTAAACTTAAATTTTTTAGCTAAAATTGAAAATAAAAATTTTAGAACTAAACGAAACCTGGGAGGAGAAACTTAAACGTACCGAAGAAATTCGTTTACAACGTGAAGCTGTTTTTGCCGAAATGGGCGTGGCCGTTAAAGAGGATGGCATAACTGTCGGTGTTTTCTCACCCAAGAAAACTCCTCACTTAGTTAATCTAAATGAGGATCCCAATTTATCTGAATGTCTTCTCTACTACATTAAGGATGGCATAACCCGCTTGGGTACTCATGAGGCAAATGTACCCCAAGACATACAACTCTCCGGTTCTCATATACTTAAAGAGCATTGCACTTTTGAGAATCGAAATAATTCTGTTACCCTAATACCGCATAAAGATGCTCTGGTTTATTTGAATGGCCGTAAATTGGTAGAACCGGAAATTTTACGTACCGGCTCACGTGTTATTTTAGGTAAAAATCATGTATTCCGTTTTACCAATCCCGAGCAGGCTCGTGAGATACGCGAGAAGTTGGCCGAGAATGCCGAGAATGAAAATGAGAAATGTGATGCTCAAGAAGTTGATTGGAATTTCGCTCAATGTGAGTTATTGGAAAAACAGGGCATAGATTTGAAGGCAGAAATGAAAAAACGTTTAGACGTTTTGGAAGAGCAATACAAAAGGGAAAAGCTACAGGCAGATCAAGAATTTGAAGAGCAGCGTAAGGTGGGTTATATATAGTATATTGAGTAACTACCGCAAAAAAGCTTAAGCGACATCATTTTCAATTTTCGTTTTTTTAATAAATGATTTTATTGGCAACACTTGCATCATCTCAAAAAATGTCATGGTCACATAAGTTACCGTTACGATTTTATATCAAAAAACAATTTTATCTTAAGCGCCAACCTTCATACAAAATTTTTATGAAATAAAATAAAAAAAAAACCTTCTCCTGTAAAATTTTGTTTTTGTCGCTTAAGCTTTTTTTTAGCGGTAATGACTCGATGTATATACATACATAAATAAACAAATAAATTTTTAAATATGTATCTCTAATTTACTTTGTTATATATTTTAGTCCTATGAGGCCCGCATAGATGCTTTACAAAAACAGGTAGAGGAACAGTCCATGACCATGTCTATGTATAGTAGCTACACTCCTGAAGATTTGCAAGATGAGGAAGTTTATTGTAAGCTTTAACTTTTTTTTTTTTTCATTTAAAAAATACAATTTTATTTTGCTTCTTTTTCAAATTAGCTAATCCTCCTTATGAATCTTGCTGGACTGCTCGTGAAGCTGGTTTGGCTGCTTGGGCCTTTCGTAAGTGGCGTTATCATCAATTCACTTCTTTGCGTGATGACTTATGGGGCAATGCTATATTCCTTAAAGAAGCTAATGCCATTTCGGTTGAATTGAAAAAGAAAGTTCAGTTTCAATTTACTCTACTAACCGATACTTTATACTCCCCTTTGCCACCAGAATTGGCTTCTTCAGCTTCACCTATGCAAACTGAAGATGAATTTGGTTCACCTCCAGTATCCAAGACTTTGGTAGCTGTTGAAGTAACTGATACCAAAAATGGGGCTACTCACTATTGGTCTTTAGAGAAATTGCGGTATGTTTTAAGTTATATTAAGTTTATATTTAAAATAACATTTTTATTTATTAAATCTTTCCAAAAGTTTTGATTTTAAGTTTTTTTCGCACACTCATTGTTTTTTTGCGTTTAGAGAGCAACACTTTTGTTAAACTTTTAAGTTAATTTTTCAAATTTTAAATATTTTTTACCTTTTTTTCAACCTCAAAGGCTTTTTAAGTTTTATTATATAAAAAAAAAAAAATTGTTATGCTTTGGTTTTAAATAGCCATTGAAACTTACCCTGAACGTGCATGGTGGTTATTTTTAGTTATTGTTCTATATCGAATTTGTTCTTTTTTAGCGTTTGAGTAATATTTAGGTGTCTAGAGTTTATGTTTTGAATTGAATTTTCCTCCAATTTGATGTTTCAACCCTTCCCGAAAATTAAACTTGAGTTTTTTTTGAGTTTGTTAATGTATTTTGTTTCAGAATTTACAAATGCATTCTTTTTATAACGAATTGTTGACAAGGTGTATAAAAATAATTGAAGTCGATAATGTTTTTTTTTTTTATTTATTAGTTGTTTTTTTTTTTACTTTGAAATATTGAAGATAATCAATCCTTTGAATCTGTTTTAAATTAAATGCGATTAAGAATATTTCAAGATACTTTTAGGTTCTTTATCATGATTAAGGTTAGATGCTTTTAAGATAAGAACTCAATTAAACAGAGATTATGTACCAAACAAATTGTCTTTAATATCCATCTTGTTATTCTTAAAATAATTTAGGTTAGGTAAGGTTAGGTTAGGTTAAGAAGGGTTATGTGCCCAAGGGCACACCTGCACTCGGAGACCAATGCGGTCCATTGTGAATCCCTTCAATGAAAAGGTAGAGAAAGAAAAAAGTGAAGAAAAGAAATAAGAGACAGATATACCACGTAAAACTATTACCCCTTCTACAGTCCCCTCAACAGAAACAACCGCACTATTTTCCTGACAGACCCCAGTAGATCGACTGGATTACATCCAGCGATACACCCCAGTTCGTCGTGAAATCTGTCTCCTAGCCATTTCTGTCTGAGACCCTGCATTCTAGCACTGTGGCACAGTACATGCTCAATCGTCTCTAGCTCCTCACAATCATCGCATAATCTGCAGAAGTCCGGTATGGTATTGTCCCATTTGCCCGTAAAAGCCCTAACAGGACAATGACCCGTCAAGAACGCTATAAGTGTCCTAAGACCACCCCTATCCAATCCCAGTAGAACCCTGGTTACCCCTGCGTCCAATCAGCGCAATAGTGCCCTAGAAACCCAGCAATCCGTTCTATCCCTCCAAGATTGGTTAACGTCATCACGGAATGTTTTCCTTATCACCCCATAGTAGTAACATAGGGGGGGCTTTACCCCCTGTCGCTTACCACTAAGTCCAGATTCGAACCCTCTCTCGCAAGTTACCCCGCCACTTCATTCCCATCAACCATGAAGTGTCCAGGTACCCAACACAGCCTTACATTGAATACCTCCATGAATTCCCTCAGAGTACTCCTACACCGAGCGACCAAGCACGATCGCACCGTATAATTTGTCAATGCCCTAAGCGTCGCCTTATTATAGCCGTTAATTTGCACCGCAGATCCACCCACGATGTGATCCAGTATCGCTTCCGTCGCCCTCCAGATCGCTAGGATCTCAGCCTGCAAGACACTGCACTCATCAGGGAGTCTTAATGTCTTTTTCACGTCTGTGTCCGCGATATATACACCATCATCAGTCCATTGGATCCACGCCAAACTTCCCTATCCGGGAATCCTATGATTCGAAATTCCCTCGAGAATAATGCCCTGATCAAGCAGACCCACCTTGTACAAAATTCTCGTGTGATCATCCCGCCTAGGGTAACCAAAGAAGACTCGTAAAGTCTAAGTAAGTTCCTAGCAGCCACACTCCTCAGATAATGCTTAATAGGGCATTACAATTCCTTAAAAGGATTTAAATTTATGTTCTAGTTTTCCAGGATTAATCTTACATCCGTTTCAACTTCAATATTCATATTTTTTCAAGTTAACTTAGATTACAATGCTTTTTCTCACTGTGTAGCTCAGGCAACGTAATATTTAGTTCATATGAGGTTGGTCCCTTGCTCATCGAATGTATTTATTTATGAATTAACATAAAGCTTGAACAACACTCTGCTCATCCTCGAATATTTAACTTTTATTTCAAAAAGGAGAAGCTCTTTTATTTCGAAAAGGAGATTTATCTAATTTTTCGAATAATTTATGTTTAAGCTCTTTTATTTCGAAAAGGAGATTTATCTAATTTTTCGAATAATTTATGTTTAAGTAGGTTACTTAAAAAAGCAAATTCGGTATTTAATTCGCAATTAGGTTGAGAAGTTTTCCATTACGAAATTAATATAAACCAAAAATAAAACTATGTATAATTATACTCGATTGTTTGGTTATTATTATTATTTTATTTTTTTTTTAAAAAAGTGCCAAGAGACAGTTCCACCAGCATCCAAGTTATTCACTGAGCCTAGGTTAGGTTAGGTTCCATTGGCAGCCGTGATCTAGCACAGCTTACGTGGGTCCATTAATTAGTTCCCGTTGTGTTACCATGTCACACCGTCTCCCATGGGTCCTATGTTGTCTGGCTGCTAGTGTTCCCACGCAGCCATCCGGTCGATTCAGTAAAGGAGTGGATCCTGTTTACATCAACATCAGAGAGACAAGTTTTGTCCCCAAGGGCTCTTCGACCAAACATTTCGAGTCTTAGATCTCCGAAAGCCGGGCAATTACAGAGAAGATGTTCCGTTGACTCTTCCTCCTCCTCCTCGCCGCAACTTCTACAAAAGTCATTGTAAGGGAGCCCCAGCCTCTGGGCGTGCCTCCCAATGGGCCAGTGGCCAGTTATAACCGCAATCAGGTTTCTTAGATGATGCCTGGACAGCTGTAGTGCCCGCCGTGTCCTTTTTCATCTATTACGGGCCAGATTTTCCTGGTTTCCACACAGGTAGTTTCATCGTGCCACCTCCGACTGGCGATAATATGAAACTTGTGCGCTATAAGTTGCTTGCTCCTTGGGAGTGAAGCACCTACATTATATGTTGAACCGTCTCGATTCAAGGTGTGGCCTGCATGCGCCAACGAATCCGCCATGCAGTTCCCCAGTATGTCCCCGTGTCCGGGGACCCAATTAAGGGTGAGCAGTGAATGTCTCGCTATCTCATCCAGAGACATCCGGCATTCTCGGACAATTCTCGATGTGATGAACACATTCTCCAGGGATCTTATGGCCGCCTTGCTATCGGTAATAATGTGAATATCCCTTCCAGATATTTCACCGTATCGGATGCGTCTCGCGGCTGTGTGGATGGCCATTATCTCGGCCTGGATGACACTGCAGTGGTCCGGCAGCCTCATAGGAATGCTCCAGTTTAGCTGTTCGGAGTATATGCCAGAGCCGACACCATACAGTGTTTTAGACCCGTCCGTGAAGATTTGAATCGCATTCGCGGGAATTTGTAGGTCATCATAGTGGACCACGTTATCCAAAATGCTTACCGTGAAGCCAGGATCAAAGATCGGCGCGGGTGTGACATAATCAACATCCATGTGCCAATTAATTTCGTTCAGAATATTAGCATGTCCGATATTGAAATCCCTCCATGCTCCGGTGGCCCTTAGTCTTACCGCCGCGTTCGCAGCCAGCCTTTTAGCCAAAATGTCTGGTGGTAACCAGTTTAAAATCGTAAACAATGCCTTAGAGGGGGTTGTTCTAATGGCACCTGTTACCGCTATCGCCACCATTCTCATTGTACGTTCAAACCCAGTTTGATGACTCTTCACCTTGAGCGCCGGCCACCAAACAGCTGCCCCGTAGAATAGAATGGGTTTAATGACACATTCGTATAGCTAGTATACATTCCTCGGGTTAATTCCCCTGTTTGCTATCAAAATCAAAATGAAGTTTACCTCTTAAATGTTTCTTTTAGTCTAACGTTTCCTGGAGTCTTGTTTTAAAAAATCGGAATGGCATTTAAATTTGGAATATTCCATCAACTCTTCAGATGAAAATCACATTTCCTGTCGCCGTATTCCGTGATACGCTAATTATCTATCGCTAAAATTCTATAAAATTAATTTAGCGATGCCATAAAAATTTAATTCGCCATCGCTAAAATTTTCAAATCTTGCATTCTCTTAGGCATTTTAGCGATCGAGATTTAGCATAAGGTAAGCGAATTACAGAGTACGGCGCTGGATACAACTTTTGGATTCAAAGATTGAGAATCAGTAGGGGCTATGTGCTCTTCTTAAACTAAGCCCGTTTGTAATTATATTAACAAAAACCTAGGAATTTTTCTTAGACCCTGCGATGTTATTCCCGTTTCGATTATCCTATTGGCAAAGCTTTATTTGGATTTTCGAAAGCAGATTTACTAAATGACTATTTAAATATGGATGAACTTGGCATTTTTAGATCTCGTTTTGAACGAAGAGTTTTTTTATAATTCATATTCTTCAGAACTTAGTAAAGTCGTCCTCTTTACATATGCCCTTCTAAAATTTACATTGGAATAAACATAACCGAAATAGCTCTCTGCGTTACAGCTATTGTACTTGCCTAAACGTTTAGGCTTAAGAAAACACTTGTTCGTAACTGGATCTAAATTTAAAATTGCCACACTACTAAATACTCTAAGAACTATTCGGGCTATGTAAATTCCGTTTCGAAGATTGAATTGACCTTATTAGTAGTTGTAAATTCTTTAAAGGAGGAGCTCATCATTTCAGAATCTTTCTTAAGTAAACAATGTTTCCAAACGATGCAAATTCATTTTTGAGGATTCAGTTGATCTTTTTAGGCATTATGAATAAATTGCGATCACATGCTTTAAAAATTATAAATTATTTGCGGTAACATGCTTTCATAAATGAATCGCCCTTGCTTTAGAATCAAAGTTTAAATTAATCTATTCTGCAGTTTTTAAAATTGAAACGTGAGAATTTGTCTCACAATTATGTAGTTTCCATTTCGATTTAATTCGTTTAGTAAAACACATATTCAGTTCCTTTTAATCGAGAAAGTAGAAGCAATTCCAAAAAAAAGAATATTTAAAATTTCCCTGGCTTTTTTTTCAATAAATAAAAATAGGTCTCTATAAGAATTTAAAATATTTAATTTTAAATGTCTAAAATTTCTTTCATATCGCTTTTCAAAACTCTCCAACCACCATTACACGAATCATTATTGTTTTTATTTCTATTTGAATCCATATTACATAAATTTTTTTCAAAACATTTTTTTTTTGTTTAGAATTTTTATTAGTAACTTCATACTTTAATCATTTATTTTTAATTAATTATGTATTTAGTTTTAAACATTTTATTTAAAAATATATTTTTCCTAACATTCACATTCACACACTTAATAGTTATCGTTTGGAAATGATGCGACAAATTTATAATGTGGAATCACCACCATCATCGATGCTCTATGACACGTCAGCTTTAAATGATGGTCAATTATTACAAAATTCTTCTAACTTTCTGAAACCTTCCAATACTCTGAACAACACCTCAACCAATACAACTTCTACTATTACCAATACTACTACGAATAATGTTGCCACTAGTGCTAATTCGTCAGTTGCTAATAATCTGTATGAAAGTGGGCTTTGTAATTTGCATGAGCTAGCTAAAAATTGTAATATGGGACAAGTTGTAGTGCCACCGAGACAACAACAATCCACAAAATCCATATTGTCGAAATCAAACAACAGTTCACCATCCCGTTTATCATTGGCAAATCTTTTGCCTTCTAGGTTTGCTTTCATTTTTTCGAGGTTTCTTAAAATTTTATCTATTTACTACATACATATACATATAATAATTTTATTTAATTGTTTGTTTTGTAAAAAAAAAAACATTTTGAAACACATTCGTATTAAAAGTAATTATTGTTTAAATGTGCATATTTTTGTCTTGATTGCATTTTAAGGTCTTATACGTAAAATTAAATTCTTTTACAACAAAGAAATAAGGAAATTTCAAATTTAAATTGTTTAAATCCTAGAGTTTTAAAACGAAAATAAGTTTTCTATTTCCCATTTTAAGATACATTTATAATACTAAGAACCAGTTATGACATGCGAATTTTTGAAGGTCCTGCGGCGTAAATCTTGTTTTAAAGATCTGACTGATCTTAGTTCGGTCTTCTATATCTGAAACTCAAATATCTTAGACGACATTATATCAAATGCTTCAATTATAATAAACATTTGAATATTAAGTCACATTTAAGATTCAAAGATTGGCATGACCTCTCTTGAAAGTTTATGAGAGAAAAATAGGGAGATGCTATTGCTATTCTCTTCATTTCTGTGTCCTAGCAGTGATGAAAATTCAGTACTATGGTACTTTTTTCAGTACTTTTTTCTTTCAAAAATACCACGGTATCCCCACGTCCGTTTTAGTACTCTTTTTGTTATGCTTCTTCTTTAGAAATTTAGCGTTGATTTTTTTCAACATTTTTAACGTCAACAAAAAGTACTAACTCCGACTCCAACCGCTGAAATTTCAACTCCGACTCCTAATCTAACCTTAATGCTAAATGTATATGAGACTGGTCCTTATTTGACTTTAAACTCTTTTTTTAATGCAGTACCATTTAAATGGCTAAACAAAGCAAGAAAAGGATTCAGTAAAAATTTCGAATCAATATATTTAATATTGCATCCCAAACTTCGAAATATTTTTATTTTGGAAATTATTAGAATATTTTTTTTAAATTTTTTATGCCGAAAATTTTTGGAGTCGGAGTCGCGAATTTTTTGTGGGTACTACGATTCCGACTCCGGTACAAAAACCTTAACTCCGACTCTACAGCTTCGACTCCACGGCCCTGCTTACAACATTGCCAACACAAAATTTATTATTATCAAAAGGTTATCGCAACACTGCGTTGGTATATTTTAATTGTAGATATCCTCATCAGAATTTTGCTGTTGAAATTTAGCCAGCTCGGTCCATAAATGGCTGAGATATATATAAGCATAAAAAATGTTTTTAAATAGTACCAAAATTTTGAAAAAAGTAAATGCTAAAAAAGTGAAAAAATAACATAAAAAAATGTTTTAAAAAAGTAACAAAATGTTGAAAAAAGTACTCTATTTCTTGGTGGTCAGTACCATCTAAATATTTCAAATTTCCATCACTGTGTCCAAGTAAAAATGCAACAGAGTTGCCAATTTTGGTACATGTTTGGTATGTTTTTTTTTTTTTATTTTTCGACTCATAAGGGCCAAATACACTTGTTAAATGCTTGTCCAGACGTAATATTCGCTGTCATATCTTATTGTTGATTAATTTTTTTTTTTTGATCCAGCATCGTCGGTGTGACATATACAAACAGATTTTCACTTATACTACCGCAATGCTTGATGATCATTTTGATCAGTGTATTTGGGCCTTTAAAAATGTACAACGGCATATCAATACCTAACTAAGTAGCACAATTAGAAAGGCGACGAACGTAACCACATCAAATTCGCTGCTGCGTTTTCCAGACCCAATATATAGCGAAAAAGCTATTAATATCAAAAACTTGACATAAAAAATGTTAAATTACAATCGAGCTAAAACGACCTTTAATTTAGAAGCAAGTTTGTACAATTTCAAAAATCCAAATGTCATATCTGCAGAAAAGGTTTTCAACATTTTTGGCAGTTTTTGTTGCAATCTTCTCTCTTCTCTATATTTTATTTCTCCTTTTCAATCTATTTCAATGAACGTTTTCAAACAGTTTTTAAAATTTTTGGAATTTCCTTTTTTCTTATCCTTAATAAAAAATAATCACATTTGCATGCCCTAGAAAAGTTTATTTCGAATTTTTATTTTCTAAGTTATTATAATATTTGCTTATTTTATTTGTATATACTTATAATCAAAAATGTTGCCTTTGAGGACTATTCTAATTTGTAGAATATATTTATAAACAAAACTTATAATTTGTAAAAGATATTTTAATTTGGGTTAACTTTGTTTTAACAATTAGAAAGAACTTGTTAGGTAACACCTAAACATAACCTAAACCTTTATTTATTTTTTTTAACACTGTTCGTCACAAAACACGTCTTTAAAAACATTCTTTTTTTTTTTGTCTTTTACATATAATTGTGATCCAAATTTTTAGTCATGTGTTGTTATTTTTTATCTGTGTAACGTTTATTCATTCAAAATTAGGCTACATAGCAAAAGAGTCCCTTGAAAGACTCGTTAAATCCTCCATATCTGTCCACTGCGTCAGTTTTTGTCTTTCCTGTCAATTGTTCCCTATGTATCCCCAGCGAGTCCCAGTTTTTTTCTCATCTCTTACCCACTGGGTCTGCTTTTGTGATTCTCACTCTTTAGATTTTCCACTATATTAATCGTTTTTTTATTTCAATATCCTGTCTTAAAATTAGACCGTTACATACATATATGTAGTTAGAACTTAAATTTAGTCCATTTTCCTATCTTGCTCCATAACAGAGATTTTAGTAAAATTGGTAGAAAAAATTTTCTTGTATACAGTTTACTTGGCTTTGGAAATAAGAATACCAAATCGATTCATATAGGGGATTCAAGCGGTGTGCTATCAAGTTGTATTGTCATAATATTCTAAAATTTTCGAGAGTTTAAAAAAAATTTTGTTGGGTTTCAAAAAAAAAAAAAAATTTACTTAAATAATAAGACTTTTTATTTTGTTTTAATTTTTTTGTCCTAACTACACAGTTGAATTATAAATAATGAGTGGTTGCTCACAGCAGTCATATTTTTTTGTGTTTTTATTTTAAGACATATGATAGAGTCATACATGCTACCGTTTGAATCGCCCAATTACTTTAATTAGCTATCTTTTTGAAAGTTTTCCCTGAGTTAGACTTTTATTAGAACAGATAACAGCAAAGCGAAGTTAAAAAGTGAATACTTACAAAAAATATTGCCCTTGTATATGGTTTGCTTAGTGTCCCTTGAAATAAGAAAGGAACACACGTACCTTTTGCCTAAAATAAAAATGGACAAAATCCAAAGTCCATTTATTTATTAAAAAAAATCTTCTGGCATGCTTAAGTCAAAGCAATAAAATCTTTAGCCTCCAATACGCTTCGTTCTTATTACACAGTTTTAACCGCACAGGTAAAACTGTACGGTTAAGCACGAACAAGGCCCTACCCATAAACTAAGCGTCTTTTACATCAGTTCAAATTTTAATTATTTTACGAGGTGGCATCATAGTATAACAATAAAAACAATGGTGCTACTCAAATGCCATCATCTAGCGCAATTTTTATGCATAACATCAGCTGGCGTTATTATGTTACCTTGTACTCGACACTACCAAACCCGCCCTTTTTAACCGTGTAGCCCCCTACACGATAAGTTTTAAGCGAACACACATATTTTTTACGCGTGCAAAAAGGACGGTTTTTGACCAGCCACGAGCAGTTTTAATCGTACGGGTTAAACTGTACGGAAAAAACTGTGTAAATATAGCAAAGTGAAGGGGGTTTTTAGGGGTTTGGCCTTTATTATTCTTAGTCTTCACAAGCCATGAATTGATGTTATAAAAGAGCTTTTTAGCCAGACTGCTTAACAACGCTTTTAAAACATTAACACGCAGTCTTGACGATCCATTTCCATGTGTGCACAAGAAGAAAACGTTGCCACGACGACCTATATAATTAGCAACAACAATAATCAAGATGGCGTTTATTTATATGACAATACTGCAGTGATGTGCGAGCAAATGTTTGAACAACAACAAAACATCGACAACCGCAGTCTTCACGATACAAATTTATGTGTGCACATGAAATTGTTTGTGGTTTGAACATTGCGATGCCTAGTCAAGATAGTTTATAATAAAACACTAATATTAGTACTAAATGCTAAGGCGACCAGATTTTGAAAATAAAAATGGAGGACATAAAGGAAAAAAGTAAAAAAAATATTTGACTTAACATTTTTTTTTTTTACATATTTACAGACAAATTTACATTTACATAAAAACATAACATATAAAGAGCTTAAAGCACAAGGAGTTCAAGTAAATAAAAATAAAAAATGAGAAAATAGCGGTTAAAGTTAAATTGCAATTACAAATTTAAGATGCTATCTGGAATATTACTTTTTAATTAATAGAGATCCTGGTATATAGTTTAATCCCACTTGTGCTCTGAACTTCACCTATTAATTTCATATGTAAACTCATATATAAAAACTTACATTTACTTATTTATAAGTAAGTAAAATTAGTTAAAAAATAACGCAAATTAAAAATTCATTGTACTAACTTATTCAAAATGTTATACTGCAACAGGGTTGCCAGTTTTTTTTTAGCTCCATCGCCAAACCGAATGGTGCCGAATGGTTTATTTCACAGTTTGTTTAAATAAATAATGAATTTAAATTTAAAAAATAAAATATTTATTTATGTTCCACATGGTATTATAATCCACATTTGAAAAACATTTAAGAATTACGTTTGAAAGCAAGTGGAAAAGAATGCTATGATTTTCAAATCGTTATCAAACGTTTGTCGTGTGAGAAAATCATTTTGAGTTTGATATCAAACCTCCGTGTTTGTTGGGTTTTCATCATTTCCCATTTGTTTATAAGTAGAACGCGTATTTGTTTCAAACGATTACGAAAATCGTAATACACAGTACAAATTATTTGAACTTTTGAATTATTTCTTTTGAATTGAAATACACTGTAGCTTCCCTGTACTCCATACCTAGCAATAAAACGTATTAATGTTTATGTTAGTTAGCTTATGTCTAGTGAAGATGGGGTTTTAGGACTATATAAAAGGAGCGAATACAATTTGGCACAAATAGAGTTTGTTTTTATTAAAAAAAAAAAAAAAAATGGATCAAATACGTCAATTTATTTACCTAGATCTTTAAGCGAAAGAACTTGGATTTACGTTTAAGAGGTACATAGTTAACAACTTTAGGAATCGCTAGAATGGATTGGATATTATAATATTATATGTGGACCAATAACTCTGTTTTAAATCGTAGATATTTATTTATTTGTCCCAGCTAGCATTTTATATCATAATCGAATTCTTTAGGAATCTGCATTACGAGCAAAATAACCACATATGAGCTCATTTTTCAATCACAAATTCTACTCTCGTTGTGAGAAAATGATACCCTACCGATGAATCACCTCAAAGAATCCTTTTTGATACAATTTTCTGAATCTTTTTTGAGCATATAAATGAATCATATGTAAATTTTTTTTTCAATTACTCTAATGATAAATCAGTTTTAAGTTCAAAACATTTAGAAATCATTATTTGAACATATGAATGCATCCTACATGAATCCTTTTTTAATCGCTCAAGTCATAAATCAGTTTTAAATCTTTAAAAGTGATCTGAGAACCTTCATTTAGGGGATTTTTACAAAAAATTATCACCCATATGCTAGCGGTGTTATAAAAAATACATTTCATAATATTATAACACAATATTATATTAAAGTATTTTTGCTTTATTATAAAATTCACATAAATTTTGCTCTTTTTTATTTTCTCTGAAAATTTTTTTGCCTTTTATACAGAAAGCAAAAGTGTTTTCTTTCGCAAAACTACATTTAAAACAAAAACATATTCTAAAAACTATGTTTTTGTTCCAAATGTTTCTGTACGAAAGAAATTGTTCTTTCGACATCGTGAAATTGGCAGTTTATAATTTTGGTAGGAATTTTTAATCACTAACGTACATTTGTTTATTTATTTCAATAGCTTTTAATGTCTGTCCAATTATAATATATACCAAGAATATCAAATATATCTCATATTGATTATTAAAAAATAATTAATTTTCTTTTCATTAAATTTTTATAGACAACGTTTGGAATTAATGCGCGAAATGTATCACAATGAAGCCGAGCTAAGTCCCACTTCGCCCGACTATAACGTCGAATCATTAACTGGTGGCGATCCATTTTACGATCGTTTCCCTTGGTTCCGCATGGTGGGCCGTTCATTTGTTTATCTCAGCAATCTATTTTATCCGGTACCTTTGGTCCATAAGGTAGCCATTGTTAATGAGCGCGGAGATGTAAGAGGCTACTTGCGTATAGCAGTGCAACCAGTTTTGGTATGTTTTTTTTTTTTTAATAGGTATTTTATATATTTAAGTTTTTTTTAAATATTTATAGGATGAAGAATCCTTGGATTTCAATAATGGTGTTAAACAATCGGCCCGTTTGATTTTTAATGAAGATGATGCTAAGCCCAAATATCGGGCTTTAAATGAAAAGGATGACGTTCAACGTTATATAGATAATGGGGGCTTGGATTCCAAATTGGAAGGTAAAAGATAGTTGAAATAATTTTGATTTTTTTTTATGTCTTGTAAAATAAAATTAAAAAAAAAAAAATATTAATAATCAGAACTTGGAGATGCAGATTCAGGACGTGGTATCGATTCGAATTCAGCTTCTGAATGCCAAGAGGCCCATGATGAACTTGGAGAACATTTGCAAATTGGCAAAGAATTTACATTCCGTGTAACGGTATTACAGGCAACTGGTATTGGAGCAGAATATGCCGATATATTCTGTCAGTTTAAGTGAGTTTTTTTTTTTATTGCAAAAAAATAGTTTTCGAAAATTATAAAATTTCTAAAAAATTATTAGTTTCTTGCATCGCCATGAAGAGGCTTTCTCTACAGAACCAGTTAAGAATTCTGCTGGCGATCGTTTGGGTTTCTATCATGTACAAAATGTAAGATTTGTTTTTTTTAATAATGTATAATTATTATTAACTGAATTTTCTTATTAACTGTATTGATTTTATTTTATAAAGATAACTGTACCAGTTACCAAATCATTTATTGAATATTTAAAAACTCAACCCATAATGTTTAAAGTATTCGGTCATTATCAAACACATCCTTTGCATAAGGATGCTAAACAAGAATTTGTTTCAAGACCACCACCAAGACGCATGTTACCACCAAGCATACCGATATCCCAACCAGTGCGTAGTCCCAAATTTGGTCCATTACCTTGTCCTCCATCTTCAACGGTATTGGCGAAACATGATGTTTTGGTATGGTTTGAAATATGTGAATTAGCTCCCAGTGGTGAATATGTGCCAGCGGTAAGTTGGGTATTAAATAATTCCAATTATTAATATGTAATTTATTTTATTTTGTTTCCTTTTTTTTTTTTCAAAAAAAGGTTGTTGAACACAGTGATGATCTTCCTTGCCGTGGTTTATTCCTTTTGCATCAAGGCATACAAAGACGTATACGCATTACCATTGTCCATGAGCCTACTCCAGAAGTTAAGTGGAAAGATATACGTGAATTGGTTGTGGGTCGCATACGTAACACTCCCGAGTCCTCTGAGGATGATGAAGATTCTTGTGTTTTATCTTTGGGTCTATTTCCGGGTGAAGTTCTAGAGGTACCTGGTGATGATCGTTCATTCTTTAGATTTGAGGCCGCTTGGGATTCCAGTCTTCATAATTCGGCTCTTTTGAATCGTGTTTCTCAAGGTGGAGAAACAGTTTACATTACTTTGAGTGCTTATTTGGAGGTAAAGATAATTTCTTTTATTAAAAGTTTCTAGGTAATAACTTTTATTTATTTTTTTTAGTTGGAAAATTGTGCTCGTCCTGCGATAATTACGAAAGATTTAAGCATGATTATTTATGGTCGCGATGCTCGTACTGGTCCACGTTCTTTGAAACATCTCTTCTCTGGGCAATATCGTAATCCAGAGGCTAATCGTTTGTCTGGGGTGTATGAATTATCTTTGAGAAGAGCATCTGATGCAGGTAGTCCAGGTAGAAATTTTTAAAATGTAGTGATTGTTTAAATAGTTACAAATTTTATTTTTCATTATTCTTTGTGTTGTAATAAATGTTGTTGCTTTTAAAGAGGGATTTTTTAGTTTTTCAAATTAAAAATAAGAAAAAAAATTAAAAAATAAATAAGCTTTTTATAGTTTAATTAAAAAATAAAGCCTATCTTAAGGATGTTAACAAATATTTCAACAAAAGTGTATTGTAAGGAGTAAAATAATTATTAATATAATGCACTAGTCAATTTCTAGCTTAATTTAAAAAAGTATTTTGAAAGGTCAATACATACATATATATGTATGTATATGATTTTAACTTAAAAACTTAAAGAAAAAAAGTAAAGTATAACTTTAGGATGTTGAAAATTTAAAGTCTAGTTATAGGAATTATATAATTTAGCTTTAAAATGCCGATTTTTATATTTAGCTTTATTACTTTTTAAATGTTTTAGAAATACTTAAAGAATGTGTTTAATCAATTTCAATATTCTAATTTCCAATCCTTTTATTCTTTTACATCCAACCACAAGGTGTTCAACGTCGTCAACGTCGTGTTCTCGATACTAGCTCAACTTATGTACGTGGTGAAGAGAATCTTCATGGCTGGCGTCCTCGCGGCGATTCACTTATTTTCGATCACCAATGGGAATTGGAGAAACTAACACGTCTTGAAGAAGTGGGACGAGTACGTCATTTGTTGCTATTACGCGAACGTTTAGGCATGGACACAAATCCAAATCCTACAACAAAAACCGAAAAAGATGTTTGTAATTTGGCTGCAAAGGCAGCAACATCACCAGTACATATGGTTATACCACCATCACCCCAAACACCGGTCAAGGATCCGCAACAAATAATACCCGAACGGGAATATAATGAACGTGAAAAGGACTTAATGACAAAATGTTTGAAATTGATACAAGGTGGGTAAAAACATTTAAAAAAAATTCATCAGTTTACATTGACACTTTAATTGTTTTAAGGTCGCTATCAAAAATCTGAAAATTCAGATAATCAAACCCAATCGGATGTCTCACCCAGTGATGAGGGCTGTGCTGATATGACAGTCAGTTGTATATCCAGCAATTCAATGGAGTAAGTTTTGTTGTTAACCAAATGTAATTAAAAGCAAACAAATTTATATTAAATACGTAGTTTTTTTTTTTAAAACGTTTAAATCTGTTCGGATAAATCAGTGTCACAGAAGTCAATTCCGATTGAAAGTGGAAGTGATTCCGTATTTTGCTTCTCAAAAAAAAAAACTAAAATTTAGTAAAAGAAAGCTAAAACAAATTTGAAAAATTATATCGTATTCTTTGTCAAAACCTGCTTTAACTCTAAAATTTAACTAATTCCAAAGAAATCGATAAGATTTAAACGATTTAAAAAAGGCTGAACTTTTATCTTCTGTAAAAAACTAAAAATTCTCTTCGTTTTTAAGTTTGAAATGATCTTACTTAAGCTATGGTCACACTTAACAAATATTTTACGCCCACACATAACCACCATTTTTACTAAACATTTACTTGATTTTGCATAACGTTTACTAGATCAAACAGCTTTTAGCAATTTTTAATTCTATTCTACGGTGATTTTTTAAATACAAAGCTTAGTAAATTAACAAAACCTGTAAAAAAATATGGCTGTTTTTGGATCTTTTGTCAAATATTTGTTAAGTGTGAACAAACGTTAAGTCTGAATTATCATTACAGCTTTTTTTGTTTTGATTAACAGGCATGAATTTGGTTTTTGTAATCGAAGGGATTTGCTTAGTAGAAAAGCCTTTCAACTCCTAAATAATAAAAGTTCAACCTTTTCCAATACCCTCTATTATAGATGCCTTTCAAAATAAAAAAAAAAACAAAAAATTAATCGTGTCTGTCAAATTATATTATCTTTTAATTTTTTTTAGTACAAAAAAAAAAAAAAAACAAAAAAAAACTATTTTGAATATATAAATTTCCTGCAAAGACTGTCTGTTTCACAATTTCGAACTCAAACCTTTGCATCGAAATTTTTTTTGCAAACATTAACATTCAAATTTGTGAAACAAGCAGTAAATGTTCTTTGTCTTAATTTTAACTTTTGTAAAATTTTTCCTTTTTTTTTTCATATATTTGTATTTATTTTAAAATGAAAATAAAAAAATCTCTTATTTGGTTTCTACGTATTAGAAGAAGGTAAAATTTTGTCTTTATTTTGAAATTTTCTTTAACTTTTTTTCAAACTTTTACTGCCTGTTCAACGATTTCGAACGTTCGCATAGAAAATTTCTATGAAAAACACTCAGTTTTAAGAATATTTTCCATATAAAATTCTATACAAACTAGCGTGTTCAATTAGTCGGGTTTTTTTTTTTGTTCGATTAACCGATTAATCGATATTTAGCATTTTAACTTATTCGATTGAATAATTAAAATTTTAAAATTAATCGAATAATTCTAAATCAGAAATTTTATAAATTACGAGATTTTTTTAGAAAAAGTTAGTACCTGAGTAAATAAACAATTTGCTCCAAATTGTTGTTTCACTTTCGGGCACTTAGATTTTAAACGAGTCAATATAACTTTGGATTTTTTGAAATTTTTTACGGATCTTTCATCATCTGCTATGCTTCTGCAAATAAATTCCTATAGAGAATCGATCGACGACTTTTTTTAACAGAAATACTATCATTATTCGATTAATCGGTAAAAATTCTTCGATTAATCCTTTAATCAAAATTAGCAATTTTAAATTATTCGAACAATTAATCATCTAAAATTGTTCGATTAATCGAACAAGAATTAATCGACTGAACACCCTAATACGAACGTTAACATTTGAAATCGTTGAACAGGCAGTTAGTTACCTTAAACTCTTTAAATTCTTTATGTATTACTTCAAAAGCTTTAGTTGTTGTTATTTTATTTTATTGAATTTGTTGTAAACTTTAAAAACTATTTGTCCAAACAAATTGCTTTTTGTAAATAGTTAAATAATTCTCATATGTACTAATAATTAAAGTTAACTACTTGTTTTGTTCAAAAATTTTCAATAAAAAACAAAACAAAAAAAAATTTTTAACTAAAACTAAAAAAATTTATTTTTAATTTAGGTTATGTTCTCCTGATCGTGCTGATGCTCCAAATGGCTGGGAAGCACCAGCTCCGGCTACACAACCAGCCCTCCCTCTACGTTTGTATGTACCCGAATTAGAGGAGATTCGTGTTAGTCCTGTGGTGGCACGCAAAGGACTTTTGAATGTTTTGGAACATGGTGGTTCGGGTTGGAAGAAACGTTGGGTGGTGAGTAATTTACATGAAAATATAAGTTATAAGTTCCGTATAAGAATAAGGGATTTAGTTTGAAAAAAAATATTACTTACTTTGGAATTTCTGATTTTGCTATTGATATTATTGTTTTTTTTATTTATATTTTCTTATTTTGTATTTCTTTTTTTGTTTTTAGATTGTACGTCGTCCATATGTTTTCATTTACAAATCGGAAAAGGATCCCGTAGAACGGGCTGTCCTTAATTTGGGCACAGCACAAGTAGAATGCAGTGAGGATCAAGCAGCCATGGTTAAAATACCGAATACATTTAGGTAAGGATTTGAAAGCCAATCATTTTACATTTTCTTATTTGATTCAGTTATATGTAGTTACTCTTGACAAAAGAGGAATTTTTTCGAGTTCGGAAATAAGTTCAAAACGGTTTTTTAAAATAAGATTTACATGGAAACTTAATCAATTCAAAAAATGGGATTTACATGAAAGCTTAAGTTTTTTTATAGTCCTATCTTTTTTTAAATTTACGAAATTTTTTTAAGTTTACTTTTAAGATTTGTAAAATTTTTTTTGCTAATTTTATCTAGATACTGAAATTTTTCTAGAGTCTTATATGAGATCTATAAAAAAAAAATCTGGGACCAATTTCAATAGCCGAATTGTACTTTGCTTACAAGCTTAATATGGGTGCTTAGACGGACGGACATGCTCCAATGGACTTTAACTCGCGTTCTTAGCACTTTCGGTCCGAACAAATTGAATGCAAAACGAGATCAGTCAACAAAATTTTTTAATTTTTAACCAAAAATAACTATTTTTGTATCAAATGGTTTCGAGTTCTTTTGAGCAGTTTGGGATTAAAAACCAACATAACCGGTGCAACAGAATAAAAAGAGTTACGAATTGGAAAATTTTAAATTGCATACATTCATATTTTATTTTGTTAACATAAATATGAATATTGAATACTTCACGTGAAAAGTTGCACCCAAGACGAATTCATGTAAACGGTGGTATTTGTTGCTTTCATTGGTCGATACGTCAAAAACACAAGCGAGTTTTGACATTCCTCGAAAAAAAGTAGCACAGCTGGGCTTTCAACGCTTCCTGAAAAATTAATTTGCCTTGATTGCACCCTTGCGAAAAAGCAAAATTGTAAAAACATAACAACAACTACATAGACAATTGTTTTTGTGCAAAATAACTGTCTACAAGAGTGCAACTTTTGACGTGAATACCTTTATCGTAAGGTTGTTCACGTCACAAGTTGCACCATTGCGAAAAAGCAAAAGTGCAAAATATAACAACAACCACATGGTCCATAATTAACCATACGACTCATAAAATTTGGTGCAACTCTTTTTCTACTAATGTGACTAGAAGCCGCTCTATGAAAAAATTTCAAAGATCCGTCTTAAAGTCACCATAGAACCCATATAAAACTTACTCTTGAAAAACTTGAATACATCTAAAACCGTAACGAATTGTAATATTGTGATTAAATCATGCACAAATTAGTTTAATAAGATGAATTAAAAATATATAAAATTTTTTGTATGCCGGCCTATATAAAGACCACACCCCAAAGTCACTTACTTCGCATAGACGATAAAAGCATTGTTATCTGTTGGGGTGCAAGTGTTATTTTTTTTTTAACAAATACAGTAATTTTAACTTACCTTTGAAATTAACTTTGCACGATTTTTTGTGCAGATAAATCAAAAATGTTGTTATCTTAAATGTACCTACATACCAGCCTTAGAGCCACTTTTTGGGTTTGAGATAAAAGTTCCTTTAATTCTATAATTAGCTAATCTGAGAGTTAAGTTAATCTAGTATCAATTGAATTTGATATTTTTGGGTGGTGGCGCTACCATACTGAGCACAAATATATGGCAATATTTTTTTTGCTAAGGCTGGGTCTCCACGTAGCAATATTTATTGCTAAGTACAAGCAAAAACGTCGGCAGAACAATGACAGAAAAATGGAGCAATAATTGCTGATTATATTGCTGGAGAACACTTGAAATTGCTTTGCCATAAATTTGCAATTTTCACCGCGAGTAGTTGTCCAAAGTTTTGTGGCTGTATGTTTGGTTTATGTTGTGTTTTCAAGTGGTTGTAAAATTTTCTTTTTTCAATTAATAAATTTACTTAATAAAATAACTAATTATAATTGTCGTAGCTGTGTTTTGTATTACTTTTTTGTTTATTTACACACAAACACCCAAATAAATAAGCAACCGTACAGAGAAATAAAATGTCAGATAAATAACAACTGATTTGACAGCAGATTGCTAAGCAATAATTGCTCAAGCAATCAGAAGAGCAATCATTGCGCAATAGATTGTCACTCATGGCAATATGCGGTCTATACGTCGCAAATTTAATGGAGCAATCAAATTTGACTTTTGCCGCAATAAATATTGCTACGTGGAGACCCGGGGTAATGTCAACTTTTTATCAAAGCAATAAGGATGTTTTCAAAGAAGAGGAAGAACATGCGCGAATTTAATATTGCTTAGTGACGGTTCACACACGTCAAGTTTGACTCGGCAAGACTTGACGAGTAAAACTTGACGTGTGTGAACCGGCACTTACAAGGTAGAAATTTTTTGTGTTTAAAGAAAAAATATAGAATCGAAAAATTATATAAAAGTGCTAAGCAATATATCATGTTTTAAAATGTATTTTTTGTTTATATTTTTGGAAAAGTTGTTTATGTTAAACATGTGTATGTTGGCAGTCTAAGTTTAGGTTTAAACCACCACTATTGGCTGCTTTAACTAGCAAAAAATTTTAAAAATTACAACTCAAAAAGTAAATACGGATATTAAAGTTATTGTAATAACTAGTCTCTAACCCAAAATGTGGCTCTTAATCTGCAGGTCACAATTGGAGTTTTCTGCCTAAAAGTGCGACTTTAATTAAATTTTAAATTTAAGTACACAAGAGATACTTAAAAGAACAACAAAAGTAGAGAGCGACAGGAATAATTCGATTCGCCCCTCAGCATCATTTAAATATGGGCACTAACTTAGTTCACGCATAAACATTATCGATGAATAAAGCTTTATAACTTGTTTGTTTTCTTAATATGTAAATATTTAGTTTAATTAAGTTTTTTTTTGGTTTTTTTTTCAAAATATTTTACCCAAAACTTTATCTATTTCTTTAGCGTGGTTACCAAACATCGTGGATATCTGTTACAAACTTTGGGCGATAAGGAGGTACACGATTGGTTATATGCCATCAATCCATTATTAGCTGGACAAATAAGGTATGCTTACAAGTTTTTATAAACAACTTTGAACAATTACTTATTCTATTTTTGTCTTTCTTTCGTTTAGATCTCGTTTAGCTAGACGCACACAAGAGACGGCTTCGCAAACAGCCTCACAAATTCAAGCTACAACCGCAACAAGTACAGGCTCGAATAATAAATGAGATACAATAACGATGGAATCCGTTTTAGTATATTAATAATAATAATGACAACTAATTATTAGAACAACATTAATTATATATAAATAAAACAACAAAATTTCAAATAACTTAATAATGAATTAACAAAACCAAATTTAAACAGAAAACCAGAGAGAGCTTTAAAAGTGTTCTGAAGGAAAGATACGATAAGGCAGGCAACAGCTGAAAATAAAAAAAATAAGTGCAATATTTTTTTTTAAAACTATGTATAACAAAAGAAATCGTTTTAAAAGAACAGGTTTGAAATTTTATTTAACGGATTCCATCGATAAATTAAAAACAAATAAAAATAAATTAAAGGAGACGAATGCAGGCATTACATTAAAATACATTTATATAATAAAATAATGGGAAAGAAAATAAGAAATTATATATACATACATTCACATATATAAAATCTATATATTAAAAAAAAATATTAAATTAAGCCAGGAAAAGAAGCAAAATTAATACTGTATTAAAACAAATAAATAATAAAAAACAAAAGGGGAATTAAACTCCCTTTGAATCTCTTACAAAAAATGAGAGCTTTTTGAAAGAAAAACTCCCTCCCTTTTCCCCCTTCCCCTTAAAGATTTCTAACTATAAATGTTTCCATATTTATATAACAAAACATACCGACAAGAACTACAACAACAACAATTTAGTAATATTGATGTAAAACTTTTTTAATTTGTTTTATTTTATTTCTTTATATAAAAAAAAAAAATTATAAAAAAAACATTTTTGCAATTTATAATTATATAAATTATTATTATACATAAAACTTATGATGAGAAAAAGAAATACTTAAAATTTCATGCTTTATTGTTGATTATCTATGTATTTAACTGAAAAAAATTATTGAAAAAAAAAACTGAAACCAAAAGTTTTTTAATTAAAACAAAATGATTTTATTATAATTATTTAAGCTTGAGGTCTTTTTATTTATAAAATAATCTATTTATTTAATTCAATATTTCGCTTACCTTTGGTTAGCATCGTCAGGAAATTAAATTTACAAATTTTAATACGAATAACAAAAAACGATAACAAAATTATGAAAATTTTTCCATCGTTTTTTGTTATTCGTATATAATAAAAAGACCTCAAGCTTAAATAATAATAAAAATAAAGGTCAAATAACAATAAATAACATTTGATTTTATTATATTTTATAATATTAAAATTGTACGTAAATTGGAGAAAAACAAATTAAAGCAGTTGTAGTTAGAATTGTAAAATAACAAAAAAACATTTCAAATTTGTTACATTGCTGCTAATTTAAACATAATGATAACATTTCCGCCTAACAACCTTAACAAAATCTTGAAAGGAAACAACATTTCCAAAGAAAAAATAAAATTTTATTGTCTTAGATTTAAGCAAAGATTTTTAAAATTGGCCCATCGAACCGATACATTGTTATTTTAATCAAAATTGTTGGTTTATTTATTTTATTTTCTTACGACAAAATTTATATTTGTTCATTAACAGTTCTTAAACATTTTCTTAAGACAACTTGTAACAAACCCTTGAAGAAAGTAAAAAATTTGATTTCCAGAATTTGCGATGCTCCGAACGAAATTTGCAGGTTGATTTTCTCTTTCTTAAGAAAAAGTTCAAACTTAATTTAACTAAGGCCCTAATTATATAAAACGCAACGCGACGCCAAAGAATTACATTGAAAGCAAAAACAAAGTCATAAATATTTTGTTATTTTGTTGTTGCTTTCTACAGAAATTCATGTACCGTTTTAAAATTTCCAACGCCACAAGTTATGAGGCGTTTGAAATTTTAAGTTGCTAAACATTTTCTTTTAACAAAATGTCACATATGAAAAAACGCCAACAAAAATCTTTGAGCACTAATTGATTTTTTTTTTATAGAAAATATGCGACTTTTCGAATAAATATTTAATTAAAAAACCGTTCTTGAAGCCCAACTAGTTGCATTAAATGTTTTAAAAAGCTATGATAACTTGAAACTGAAGTTAAAAAAAAGCTTTCGAAAGCTTTGCACACAATTTAAAGCGTTGTTATAGTCAGTTAAAGGCCATTAGCTATAAAGTGGAGTTCCCCACAGAACTACATATAAAATATAAATATTCGCGCATGTTCCAAAAATCAAAATGAAGTGAAATTGAATCGATTCAATTTTTTTAAAATTTCAGTTATTTATTTTTCCTGGTTTTAAGAGTTGTTCTTTTAAAGCTAATTGGTACTCACAATTGAAAAATCGAATGTTTGTATGAACTTTCAGTACAGCGTCGTTTTTAAAATTTGCTCGATTTCAAATCCACTTCCTTTCAATTTTTAGAACATGCCCGATAATTGGAAACTTTTTTTACAAATTTACTTCGGTGCATTTGAATTAAAAAAGGTAAATCTTATAACGTTGACTGATAGGAACAATGTTGAATTATTTTTTCTTTTGTCTGGGTTCACACAATGAAAGATTTCTTTCAGAAAATCTGAGTTGATTGGTGAGAGGGAAAGAGAAAATGCTATTCTTCTCTGACCTCTTACCAATAAACTCAGACTTTCTGAAAGAATACTTTCATAGTGTGCACCCACACTTTTTAATTAAATATTGCTTTATTAAAACTTTTACTAAAGATTTGTAATAAAGCTTTTACAAAAAATGCAATGCATTTTTATATTCAGCCAAAAATCTAAAAGTTTATTAGGAGTTTTTTCACAAAACTTTAAAATTTATTTTTGTATTTAACAAAAATGATTAAAAAAATCCCGACATTTTTAAAGACAACTTTTCAAACAATAATTTCCGCTCTAGTTTGTTTTAAACTAAATAAAAATTCCAACCTACATTTTTTGAACTTTTTCTGAAAGCTTTTTACATTAATTGTAAAGCGATAAACGAATCAAGCCTTAATTTGAAGTTTTAGATCAGGCTTTTAAAAAGCTTAAAGATTATTTTTGTAAATTATGAACTGCAAAAAACTAAACGGGTTTCTTGAATAAAATGTATCTACATATCTATATGTGTTTTAAAAGACTAGTCCCTAATCTAAAATTTATTGTTTAAATTAGTGGTACTAAAGTAAATTTTCAGTGTCCTTAACTTATTTTTTAAATTTACTCGGTTTTTGTTTTACCTAGATATGTAGCTTTAAAGCTTAATTTTTTTTAAATGATTTTTTAGGTATTGTTATAAATTATAAAATTATAAAGTAAAATAAAGACTTTAAAGAAATTTAAGTGGAATGTAATGAATGGTTTTAAAAAAACTTAATAAAAATAAAGATTCCAAAGCTTTAACAAAAATTTATAAACTTTAAAGCTTTTTGCTCTAGCGTTAATGCTTATAAATGAAGCTTTAAATTGTAATGAGCAATTTTATAACTCATTTGTAATGACAATTGTGCTATTTAAATTATTTTTTAAGTAGTTTTTTTTTAACAACAATTAATGATATCGAGTTCGAAGATAAATCTCAATTCTGTTTCCGCTTTAAAAACTTTGCAACTTTTAGCTATAATGACTAATATCAAATCTTAATTGCATGAGAATTATTTCTATTTTCTTAGGTTATGAAATCGCTTAGCTTTAAGCTTTGAAAGCTTTAAAAAGCTTCAACCAAATAGCTTTTAAAACATTTATTTCATAAGAAATACTTAAAAATTATTTTAATTTGTTTACAATTGAATTAAAAACGCTAACTTGATTTAGTTAAAATTTAATTGATTTAAAGAAAAAAATTTTTGAAAACGCAAAGAAAAATACATCTTTGGAATCAGTTTGTAACTACAATTCCCTCTACAACTGCCTTAATATTTTTTTTTATTTTAATTTCCTTATAAATAATTTGTTAAATATTTTAATTGTAAATAGTTTTAACTTTTATTTTAAACAAATATAAAACAATTTATTCCATTATTTTTTTAAGCAGTATATAAATATTTGATATGACATTTTATTATAATTTTTTTTCTCAAGGATTTTAACTGGATTTTTTCTGCTTGTTATATAGAGTTTTATTTAAAAACTAAAAAAAAAGGAAAATATTTTTATTATAAATATATTATTTTGCAAATAAGTATAAAAATTATAAAATTAAGTTTCTTTAAAAAAAAAAGTAAATAAATAGTATTATTATCAATAAATTAAAAACAAATGAAAAATTAATTCAATTAAGTAAAGAAGTAAAACACTACATTATATACTATTTACATAATTGCATATAAAATGAATACATATATATATATTTATAAACAAATAACAATAATTATTAAATGTTTATTTTAAAGTCAACCTCTTAAAAAAATAAAAGAAGAGAAGAAGAAGAAAATCTTTGAAAATATTTAAACAAATAAAATGTGTAGTATTTAGTAAAATGAAAATGGCAACAAATAAACTTAAATAAATTAATTCGAATATTAACTATAGACCAGTGAATAAATAAACAAGAACAACAACAACAATAAAAAAAAACCAAAAAATTAATTGAAAATTGTATAATCATTATATTTAATTAAATAAATAAATAAATAAATTGAGAAAATAAACACAAAATATAAAATGTCTTTAAACAAACCCAACCATTCACTTCAGGGTACACCAAACAGGTATTCGCATCCGCCCAGCAGTTACTCCAGATGTCAAACCAGACAGCCAGAGTTACTCTCTCGGATGCGTATACCCTAAAAATGTGCCTTGACTCACTTAAACAATATTTTACTTTATTTATTAAAAAATGTTTTGAAATTCTACATTAAAAAACAAAAATGATTAAGAACTTTTTTGTGATTTTAATAATTCAAAAGAAATTTGAAATTTGTTTTAGGCAAAATTTGTTGATTTAAAATTTTATTTTCTAAAGAAATATATTTAGGTAATTGACAAAGTGTTCTATTGTGTCATATTAGTTGTATATGCTATATTTTTTATTAATGTCACATTCATAAAAGTATAGCTAGCACACACAACTAATATGACACAAAAGAACACTTTGTGAATAGCCCAATTGAATATTCATTAACTATTTTGAAAAGATTAAGTTGAGCCAATAACTAAATATGTATTTTCTTATGTAAAATGGAGCTATTTAAGATAAAATTTCAATATTAAATTTTTTCACATACATTTGTTCATTTAAAAAAAGGTGTAAAACTTTAATTTGATTTGAATTTATACTTTACACTTTCTTTTTCAAAATAGCTTTTAAAGTTTTTATTATTAACAAAATTGGCATCAGTGCAGAATTCGAACAATTTGTCTTCTTAATGAAGATAAGATGCAATCTTAGTTCAATATTATTTAGATCATTCAAAGAGACCAACACTAACTTCCCCAGGGATCTCCCCCTAATGTCCTGGTGGGCTACTCTCTATTGCGATGCAAAAACAATTTCAATGCGAAAGCTAAATGCCGACTTGGTACTGTCTATCACTTTCTCAAAATGTTTTGAAAATGGAGCAATACTGGCAACTAAAAAGGAAAGTTGGCACAGATTGACAGTAATGAAATGCTAAAATATGTAAAAGTATTTGAAATTGGAAAATTTAAATAAATTAAATAGTAATGATTTGCGAAAAGAAAAAAATTAATAGATGCGTAAGAAAAATGCGCAAACGCATTAAAGACTACCAATCGCTAGATTTGGTACCATTTTCTTGCGCATCGCAATAGAGATTAGCCCCCCAGAATTCCCGGACATTGACACATAAAATGAAATACATTTTTCTCTTCCTCCTCTTCATGACCCTTTTTCCTCTCAAGAGTCCTTACCGGCCACTGCACATTTATTATCGAGATCACTGTCCTTATCTGTTCCCTGTTGAACCTTAGTAGGGAGCATATCCTCCGTTAATAATAGCCAGGCCACAATGCTCTGGATACGGAGCAGGTGGATTCACGAGCCCACCCCAAATGTGCAAGTCTATATGACTCGTAGTGACTCGTAAGTGACTTACAGTGTGCCATTGGAAAGCCAAAGCTCATCTGCTATCTGGTTACCCAGGCAGCCTGCGTTTCGTGGTATCCACATAAGCGTTTCTTCTGAATGCCTCGCAATCGCTTTTAAAGACATCCGACATTTCGCAGTTAATTCAATAGACAGATAATAGATGTTGTATAGACACCCGCTAGGGACGCAATGGCTGCCTTGCTGTGAGTAAATATGCATATATCGGCCGATAGGCGATAATACCTTTGTCGTCCGCCTTATAGCAGAAATTTCAGCCTTCTGGACACTACAATCAGCCGGCAGACGAAATATATTCCTCTAACTCCCACTGGAGCATATGGCGCCAATATTTCGTCAGCTCAGAATTGTTATGGTGCATATTATGGTAATTTAACCATGACATGCGCCAATCCAATTCTGAGCTGTCGATTAAGAGGCTGTTTATAAGACGATTAGTTAGCAAATTGTATTTCGGAAAAGTGGGTTGCTGGCCCTCCTTTATTAGATTGGTGATAGGGCTGCTATCTTCGTGTCCAATCCCACGATGCAGTCATGCTTCAGCAAATATTCATGTAATTTGCCTACTTGCCTCAAACGTTAAGATATACTTTAACGATTTAGGCTACATGACTGGGCGCCATTGCCCGGGAGATACTTGGTCTAGGACCGGAAGTAATGAGCTGTTTGGACAGTCAAACAGAGGAATCGTTACTGGTCACTCCCAAGTGAATGACAATCAGTAAACTTTCCGCACTACGTGCACCTATGCTGAAAGTCCCAAGTCCCAGACAGGCAGACGAAATGGAACCTTTATATCAGGTTTCTCTATGTAGAAACCCCCCGCAACTCTTCTCCTCTTCTTCGGACGACAGTAAAGACCCTTAGTGCTGGTTGCCGGTTCTAGGAAAGGAATCTCAACAGATATTTCATTTCTATTTGTCGTATGTGCTGTGTACCCAGCAGCGAAGAAACGCAATCGACTGCTTGAGGATCCTGGCGTGGCCATTATAACGAGACGACTAGCTGTGCGCCGCATCCAGCCATTTCGCTGAGCAAAAAAACATCTGCCTAGCCATGATATCCACCGGCAGCCAGTTAAACAACGTAAATAACGCCTTCGTGGGAGTAGAACGCATTGATTCATTTATCATGAACGCGACCAGTAAATACACTTTCTCAAGCTCTGAACAACATCTGACCGTGCCAATCGCACTCCTCCATACCTTAACCCTGTAAAAGATCTAATTGAGACACCGCGTGCCCTACCCCCAATTCCTGCCAATTGCACCCCTGCATGCATAATTAGCAACAATTGCCTGCATTATACCCACACCACAACAGTTGGGAGGGTTAAATGCGTTTGTGGTGATGTGTAAAACGGATAAAAAGGTTTGTTATTATCACTTTCTGAGTCGATCTCACGATGTCATACATACGTTTTAATAGTCATTAGAACGAAGTCTATTGAAAATGGCGGGAATCGGTCCATAATTTCACATAGCATAACATAATTTTGTTTTGACGGTCCCAAAAGGGTACACTTTTGAAAATTTATCTGTTAATACTGTGATGTAGGATCATAAGGTCAGGCTTGACCGACTATACTTTCTTACTTGTTTTGTTGTGTATTTGCGTAAATTTTTAAAATGTCTTATAACTTTTTTTATATTTTAAAGCGAGTAATGAATTAAATTTACAATATCTGTTATGAAGATTTTTGAGCTTTTTTTTTATTTTTATCGCTTCTATGTTTGCTTCATTTTGTGCAAAATTCGAAGGCTTTTGTAGTTTGTTTATAAAGCTTTTAAGCTTTGTGTTTAATTGTATTACATATTAACATAAAAAGCTTTTAGAACTTTTTATTACACGATTTAAGGGTTTTTGGGTAAAAAAAAATGGAAAGCTTTATATGTTAGCTTTTTTTGCTTTAAGCATAGATTTAAAGAGTATTTGCAACATTGAAAGTTTTAAGCCATTTTTTTTTTTTTGGTTCATTGTGGAGCTAAAATTTTAATTTTTTGTCTTCTATAAAAAATTCGTATTGCCAATGATATTCATATACATACTTACATACATAACTGTCATATAACAGGTAAGAATTAAGAAAACATACATACAGTTCAAGTGCTTTTTTAACGATGAAGTTGATTTTCTTATGGTCAAAATGATGTGACAATTATCTTGAGTATAGGCTTAAAGCTATCATTGAAATAATTTAAGAATATTTGGTAAGTGCAAAAGAATTTTGAATACGCATACATATACGCATTCATATACATACATACATATTAAATAAAAATTCCATAAATCTTTTCAGATTTAATAAATTTTTGGCCGTTTTCTCAATGTATCGATAAACTGCCTGTTACTAAATCTCGACATAAATTTGTTAGACCAATAAACTGTCCTATAACGATTTTGGTTGGCAATACCTCGCAAAATGGAGCTACGAACTAGGGCCCAAAACCAAAAATGAACTTAGACCTTAAAATATAAGGGAATTAATTCAAAATTAACTAAAACGAAAATTTTGAAAATTAACAAAAATTAATTAAAATAAATAAATGGATGCTTATTTTGCAATGATATACATAAATCCTCATTTTTCATTGGCAGATGTGGGTGGGTTAGCTTTGGGACAGAGAAGCAAATGAGACATTGAGAAAACGAAACTTCTTTTATCTAATGAGAAAACTGCCATAAGTCAGTCACACGCCTAAAATGCTTTCGTGAGAAAAAGTCAGAGGAAGACTAGTTAGGGAAAAAAACCAAAATTAATTGTTTAAAATACTGCTTATAGGCTCCATTTTGCTTAATCATAAAAACTATTTAAGAGGCCTTACATTTTGTGACATAAACAGCTTTTAGAAAGCTCTCAAAATTGCTAATTTTTTTCTGTATATAAACATACCTCGATTCTGTCTAAGAGTCCTTGCAAAATTAATACTCGCTTATTTTACGGCTACCGTCCTTAAAAGATTTCAGAAAACTTAGTTCAATTTTTAAAAATCAAATTAAGACAATAAATTGAAATATAAATATATTTAAAAAAAAGCTAATTATAACAAAAGTTTAGTAAGCTTTTAATTATTTTTTTTTTAATCAAATCTACAAATTTTGCTTAGAAAATTTTTCCAAATATTTAGAATGCACCACACATTAAAAATGTCTAAATAAAAATAACTATAATTTTGTAAAAAAAAAAACTTTAATGCGCTTACAATGCAAACAACTTTTTGTTCAAAAATAAATTGTTTTGAAAAAAGCTCAATTCAATAAAAAATTTATAATAAAAAAGAAATTTATTTATTTTTTTAAAAGAAAATTTTCTTTAAATCAAAAACTTTTAACGAAATTGATTAAAGCTTTAAGTAAATTTTAAAGGTTAAAAAATAAAGTTTTGATGTCTTTTTATGGTTTTGTACTAAAAAGCTCTAATATCTTAAATAGACCACATTTAAAAGCTTAAAGCTTTGCAAACCTATATTAAACTTTTTGTTTAAATTTAATCAAAGTTAAAAGTCAAAGCCACGTAATAAGAGAAGTTAAAAATGTAAAAAAGTGTTTTGAAAGCAAAGCTATTAAACAAATTTTATTTCATATTTATGTGGACAACTTTACAGAGTTTTTTGTTTGAAAGATATTTTGCAAAAAAGCTTAAATCTCGTGTTTAGAGCTTTAAGATTTGCAAAGCTTAAAGAAAACTTTAAAACAAAATTTTTTTATTAGTAAACTTCAATTAAAAGTTTTATCATTTGATTAATTTTGAGTTTAAAAAACTTTAAGTTTGTAGAATATTTTGCTAAAAAGCATTAACATAATTGCAAGGGACACATTTAAGAGCTTAAAGGTTTATAAAGCTAAAATAAAAGTTTAAACAATGGAAAAAGTTAAAACTAACTCGTTAGAAAAGTGAAATTTGAAATAAAAAACAGAATTTTTTCATTTGTATTGACAAAAAATAATACAAAATGTTAAGAATTACGAGGAAAAGGAAAAAGAATTTTAAATCAAATTGAGTAGATTTTAATAAATGAAATTTATAGTAAAGAAAGGCTTCAAAAGGAAAACGCAAGAAAAAAGCTTGTTTTTTAAAGCTTAAGTTAGTGTTATTTAAACAAAGTAGTAAAATTTTATTAAATGTTTTTGTTTAAAATTTTTATTTTTTAAACATTAATAAACAGCTGTAAATTAAAGAAAAATGTGTAAAAATGATTTTAGTTCTCTTAAAATTTTAAACAAAATCTAAAATATTTTATTAAAATTAACTTTAAAATCAATATTCGAAGAGAAAACCACAATTAAAAAAAAATATTTCTAAAAAGAATGTGTATGTAAAATGTTTAATACCAAAAATATATATAAATTTAAATAAATTTAAATTAACGGAAATGCGTAAATGAAATGACTCGTTTAATTTAAAATTTAAAGAAAAAAAAACTTAACATTGATTTGCGTCTAAAATAATTATAAATAATATATTAATTTAATATTATTAATTAATAAAAAAAATCATTAAATGTATTTGTCATCTTTTATTATTAAAAAAAAAGAAAAAAATTATATAAAAAAACTAAAACCCTTAAGAAGAAATATTATACATGTATTTAAATTTAAGTAAAATTAACAATAAAAAAAACTTAAAATAAAAATCGAAAACCCCAGCAGTCACAAAAAATTAATAACATTCCAAACCGAAAAAGAAAAAAATAATTTGTTTTCCCAAAAAGTTTTAAGTACTTTTAAATTTAATTACAAATATTCGGGTGGGCCGCATCAATATTTCCATACAAAAACAACTACCTACCAAATTACTGAAAATCGCAAAGAAATTAACTAAAATATAAAATAAATATGAAAAGAAAAACAAATAAAAGAACGAAACAATAAATAAATTATTTGGAAAAGGATAACAAGAGAAATATTAAAGAAAAAAGGCTTTAAATAAAAATTGTAAAACGAACCAAAAACTAAAAATGTTGTTTTAATTTTTATACAAAATTCAGATACAAATTCTAGTTTAATGAAAATTAAACATAACCTCTAAAGGATTTCGCACAGTCTTTTTAAATATAAAATTTTCTTGCTTGTATAAAGTTTTAAACTTAAAATTAGCAAAAAACCTAAACAAGAACTAGATCCTAAACTGGAATCTGATAACAAAAAACCAAAAAACAAAATACCAATCTAGCAGTAGAACCAGTGTTCGAAAATAAGTCGAACATTAGCTAGTGTACGGTACACACACCCATAAACTATATCTATTTGTTTGTGTATAAGTACACAACCCTTAATACCGTTCATAACAATTTCACGAAAGTAACAAACATTATGTAGTGTTCTGTTTTTCGTTATTAAAGCTGCATGTACACGACATGTTTTGTACATCTGACTTGTCAAACTCCAGGTCCATATCCTGAATTTCCGGATTTCTGAATTTCCACAGTTTTTTGAATCTACTGAAAATTTGTAAATTTTGAGTAATTTTTTTTTGTCGTGTTTTACAGTCAAAAGGGCGCCGAGCACAAGTGACACGAATGAGCATTATGTAAGTTTTCATCTTTTTGTTGAGTTTTTGTGCTTTTTGGTACTTTTTTTTTTGCCATTGAGTATCAAAAATTTAAATATTGTAGTGGGAGCCCATATTTTAATACATATATACAGCGTTGCCATTTTGGTGCTTTCGGGTATTTTTTGGTGCTTTTTTGCTTATGCAATACCCGAAATTTTGTTAAACACCCGTTTTTGAAAAGCGGGTATTTATAGTGCTTTTAACAATTTCTCACAGTGCTTTTAAGTGCCTTTTAAGTAATCTACATATATTTTTGGCACTGAACCATTTTGCTACTATTCTGTAAACACAGCGAATACTTTTTTAAGCAACTGCGTATTATTTGCATTTATGTTTTGAGTAGTATTCGCCAACTCTTCTAGGCTTTTCTCAAGCATCATCAGTTATGCCAACTTAGTGCTTTTGGCACTATCTATGGTGCTATGGTGGATGCCTCAAAACGCCAAAATTGTATCCTTAGTGCCAAACTTAGAAAAAGCACTAACTTGGTGCCTTTTCAATTTTTCGTTAGTGCCTTTTATGCTTTTCAAAATTTTTTATTTTTTTTAACATTTTTTAAAACTTCGGTTATATAGAGGATGATTTAGATGAGATTAGCTATTTGGAGTACAATTTTGAGAAAGTCTGTAAAGATTTAAAGATTTCAAATGATAAAAAAAAAGTGATAAAAGAAAGTTGCATTCGTTTTTCCAAAAACTTTATTTACGAGGTTTGAGCTAGGCTTCCTAGCAATTTGGAAATTTTACAAAACGTTGCACTTATAAGCGTTGACAACATATTTAGTAATCGTAATAAAAACGATGTATTTGTTTTCGGTAAACATTTTTTTTAAAGATGTAGACACTGTTTCAAAAATAGAAAATGGCTTGAAAAATATTAAGAATTGTAAATGGAAAAATAAACAACGATTTTGAGTCATGTAGAAAAAACGTATTAAAAAGTTTAAAACATGCAGTCGGAAACCGTATTTTTCGAGCTACGAAAATCGAGCTCGCACTGTATTACTTTTAAACTGTTTTATGGCCAATTGAAACTCCAAATGATTTGGATAATATTATTTTTATTGAAGATAATAATAATACATTTAAAAATTTTTATATACAAATGTAAATATATTTATTATTTAATTTTAAATGAAAATGGTCCCCCATCTACGCCTTGGCTTTTTTTAAAATTTTGGAGGTATTTAATATTCGGCACAGCCGAAGGGAACTTGTTTTGTGTTTAATTAAATTGTAAAAATGGATTAGTGCTTTTATACGCTTTTTTTGTTCCAAATAGTGCTTTTTTTAAATTTTAAAGTGCTTTTTGCTCTCAAAAAGTTGGCATCACTGCATATATACCAAAGAATGGAGTTAAATGTTTTGTAAAAAAAGTACCAAAAACATTTACGATTTTCACCCCTTAAACATTCGAATTTCGAAAAAGCACTAAATTTGTATTTTAAGATAAGTTTCGGTGTGATATAACCTGTATTTCTGTTTTTTTTGGTTTAAAAGATAGATGGGGTGACAAAAAAGTATCAAAATACAGGCACTACCATAAACTAAAAAGGCCGAATTTAAAAAAGTACCGCTTATTTTTCTAACCTGGCGTTTACATTTGCCAGTACTGGCATGACAGTAGCCATACATGCAAACTTTTTTACTAAACATTCACACTCACTCGTAAAACTGCTCTGGACGGGGAAGCAGCTCGCGCTCGTTGTCATTAATTTTAAGGACAATCAGGTCGTTCTTGTTTGTCTGTCTGTCTTTCTTGCGTTTTGCGTTTCACAGCATTGGTTGATGGCGTGGCGTCGTGTAACTGTAATAATTTACAGTTTTTCGTGTTTTCGGCATTAATCACATGCATGCATTCGTTTTAACCTTATTTTGCTTGGCGGTGACCATGTGGAAATAAGTGGCCAACGATTTTTGACTTAAATTGATAGATATTGGTGGAGGACCATTTAAAACTCTTTAACTAACTGGTAGAGTTCCAGTCAAAACTCTTAAAATAAAGAAAAACTAGCTACTGGTAGAAGACCATTCAAAATTCAATTGGCGAGAATCCGTGGAGTGGACTTCACGATTTCCATCTTCCTATACGACGGTATAGGTCGTTCTGTGCAATCCTTGTAGCACCTCCCTTTTTATAGTATGCAACTGTATGTGAAGGAATAGCATACAAATCTTCTAGTCCTGGCATATAAACCTAAGGTTTTGCCATTGCAAGCAT
Organism: Pollenia griseotomentosa; assembly: GCA_963931875.1. NCBI lineage: Eukaryota > Metazoa > Arthropoda > Insecta > Diptera > Polleniidae > Pollenia > Pollenia griseotomentosa. Next base: position 147,949,883 of record OZ007564.1, read on the forward strand.
ATGATTTTTAACATATCTTGCACCCAAATCCAAAAAAAAAAAAAAAAAAAAAAAAACACACTTTTCCAACTGTCTTGTCTACTGTCTAGCAAATTTTGCAGACAGTAAAATTGGACAGTGATTTGACGTTTTCTAACAAAAATCTGAAGTTTTATTAGCAAAAGGAAAAAAACGTAAAAAATAAATATATTTTGCTTTGATTTTTTATGTTTTAGTTAAGTGCTATGTTTTTTTTTTACAAAATATAGTTATTTTAGGCTGTTTTTAAGTTTGTTTAGTTTATATAAAACACGTTTAGCTGAACTTTCACTGCAACATTCACGTTTGACAAAGTGAACTGTCTTAACTACTGACTGGACGCCTACGTCACGAAGACAGTTAGCAGTGTTTTTGGCAACTAATATGTATTTTCTTAGTATCTTGCCATAACTGACAAATGTAAACGCTATGTAAAGAACAACGATAAGTATTACATTTTTCTTGTATCTCTTTTAGGTTTGGATATATATATACATATAAGGTTACCGAATTTACCCGTTTTTTTTTTTAAAACATTCGAATTTTAAAACTGGGAAGACCCCAACCTTTCAAGTTTTTAGCTTCAGGCGTTTAGGCTGTGCGATGATGAAACAGTCAATCATTCAGTCAGTAACGTTACAGTAACAAAATAAAGGGTGTTGCAAACCATGGTGAAATAATACTGGTGGCATCGCTACGGCAACAAATACAACATTACAACAAAAATGGTAATTACCCTGCAAATAATACGACTAGTCCATACACGCGTGTGAGGTGTAGCCCACAAGGGACCAGGACTAGTCCAAAAGTAACCTAAACGTATGGAAAAAACATGGTCTTTTTAACATTAAGATGTCCTAGGGCAGGACCATATAACCCAGCTTTGGACTACAAAGGAGTAGGTTTAAAACTACTCCATGGTATACTCAAGAGGATTAGGTTTGAAGTCGTTTAAAAACGAAAGCACGGTGTTAAAAAACGAAGACATGTCGTCACACTACAAACACTTTTTAACAATGACATGGTCCATGCTTGCATTACCTTGGACCAGTCCATGGAGTAGTCCATTTTATCAAAATGGATCAGGTGGTCCAATATTATTTGCAGGGTAGTCCCAGTCAGGGCTGGGCAGTAATTGAAATACATGTATTTGAAATACGTATTTTGTATTTGTATTTTAAATACATGTCCAGCAAGTATTTTATATTTTAAATACATACAATAAAAAGTAGTTTGTATTTTGTATTTAAAATACATAACAAAATGGGAGTATTTGGTATTTTAAAAACAAACCTGTAGAAAGATTATTTTCTTCAGCAGGATTTATTTATTCTCCAACAAGAAACTGTTTGTCCGACGCTACATTCAAAAATCTGATATTTTTGAAAGGAAACAATTGTTTTGTTAATTAGTTTTATCCTAATGTATTTTTTGGTTTGAATAAAAATGGTGTATTTCGTATTTTAAATACATACATGTACATGACTTGGAAGTATTTTGTATTTGAAATACATACAGATGTGTAAGTATTTTGTATTTTACATACATAACCTGAAAGTATTTTGTATTTGAAATACATGACCAGCAAGTATTTTGTATTTTAAATACCGAAAGCCATGTATTTTGTCCAACACTGGTCCCAGTTTTTAAATTAAAATAAATAAAAAATAAAAACATTTTTTTTATATAAAAGCATTGGCAAACCATTTTTCAGAATGTAAACCGCAGCGTTGGAAAACCATCGTTTCGCATTCCCATTGCTTCAATTTTGTACGGATGGCAATTTCCGCCTGAGTAGCCTAGCACTGATCTATAAACTTTCCGATTCATTTTGGGTTTTTGATAGATGAGCAGGTTACAAATTTTCTCAAAGTTAAATTTCATGAAAGTTAAAAACCTCATTACCCAATTTTAAGGCGGTGGTTTTAAATTGGAACCTAGTTTAAATTTTGAATCCAGTTCCGAAAATCAAACCAAACTATTATCAATCGTTTTTATACATTTCAGTGTTGTAAAGAAATTAAAATTACATACATACATAAATTTTATGTTTCCGTAAAGTTTATTACCAAAAAGGTTTTTGTTTTTTTGATCCATTATCGAATAAATTCCAAACCAAATGTTCTTTCCTTAAACAATTCCAAATTCCCGTTATAATTGTACACATAAGCAAATATAACGGGTACAGAATATTGAAATGTTATAAAGTAAAAATTAAGAATTAACATTGACTTCTTAAAACTTTTACTGTATGTATTACAATTTTTTTTTATTAATTTACTAAATTAATTATCTTTAAGTAGGCAATTTAATAAAGTAAAGTATGAAAAGTATGATACCGAGATCTCTTTTATTTTTTACTGCCACCAACTTCATTAACCCGTTTCTCAACCTTGGCCACCTCTTTGTTAATGGTTTCGAGATTTTGTGCGAATGTTTCCTGTACCGAATGTAAGAGCTCCTTATTGTTGACCAATGATGTAGTGATGGTGGTTTGTTTCTCTTCGATTTCGGCGATTATTTTTGCGAAATTCATGGCTGTGGGGAAGAAAAATTTTATTAAAGCGAATTTGGTGCAGAAAGAATAGATATAACAAGCATTTTTGTGTAGAAAAAGTGATACATCACGTCGTAGAAAACCAAAATTTCTATAGAAAATCGATTTTTAACACAAAACCAACTTTCTTTTAATGAATTTTTAAAGAAATTTGATAAAGAAAACTATGTAAATAAAATTATCATGTTAGCTTCTTACCATATTTATGTAAAGACTCCAATGTCTGCATTCTCTCAATGATATCGGGTAGAAGATCCGCAACAGGTTCAGTTCTCTTAGCAATATCATATAAATCGGTTACTTTTTGATCCCGTTTTGCCTCATCAGCCGAACCACTAGATTTTTCCGCTATAGCATCCATTTTGTTGGCTAAAGAACCCAAACGTTCTTCAATAGAATCGATTTTCTCGGGCTGCAAAAGAGCTGCCTTAGTGCTCAGTTGGCGTACAGCATCAATAACATTAGTGCTTTGAGTTAATGAAGTTAAACGGCTTAATTTCTCGGGTTGGGCCCCCACAGCCTGTTCCAGTTGGTGCAAATGATGTTCCAATTTAGCTATGCGGGCCGAGGCGGCAAAATCAGTGCCGGGAGTTGGAATAGCAGTTAAAACGCCAGACTTTTTATATTCCTCCACTTGATTAATTAATGCTTTGACATCTTTATCGGTTTTACTGGGAGCCTGCTCCTTGCCCAATACTTGCTCTAACCTCAAAGAGTCTAAAACTTTTTTGGCGGTGGTTATGACAGTGGCCACAGCATCATAAGACTCCTTTTCTTCTTGCACCAATTTGCGGTCATTTTGTAGGGATGAAACTTCTTCCAATAGTTCATTCATTTCACATTGTAAACGGCGACATTTTTGCACGGGAGTCTCACGTTCACCCATACCCACCAGTTCAAATTCACCCGAACTGGCTTCGTAGCCACGACACAAGCGCCTTCCTATGCGTTCAGAGAAATCTACATTACCCTCTAAGGTTTTACCTCTAAAACGTTGATATGAATCTTTAGTTGAAATATGTAAACGTTCGATGGACTCATTTTCTGGTTCCTCCTCATAGTAATCGGATGTCTCTTGCTCTGGATTGTCAGCAGTTTCATAGACATCGGGCTGGTCATAAGCCTAAAGGTAATAAAAGTAAATCAGAACAAATACAAAAAGACAGGTGAACAAAAACAAAAAGGAATTTTAAGGCTGGTCTTTAAAGATGACTAATTGGTATTTTTTGGGCAATTTAATGTTTTTGTCTTTTAATTACTTACTATGCCCGGTAAATTTTCGAATTTTGGATCGGCCATTATCACGGGCACTGTTTTTTCTTTTAATACACAGAATGTTTAGCCAAAAATTGTTGCAAATTTCCACAAAAAATTGCGTTAAATTAATTTACCGCAACAAAAAGTGAAAATTTTATTTTGTTAGTTTGACGTTTGAAAAAAATATTAGTGTACATAAACAAAAAAACAATTTGCACCATGATGTCACTTTCAAACACAGGGTGTTTTGGGTATATTTAAATGCATATAATGAATGTAATGCTACATACCGCCAGAGGTATATAGGTGTTTTTTTTTAGCTAATACACAAACCTTTTCTAAAATTAAAGATGCCAGACGACTAAGCTACTAGAGAACTACCGAATTTTATTCAAACTTTCGCACTAAAACCGAAGCGAAGAAAAAAGAGCCACTCCCGGGTGGTATAAAGAGGTGCAATCGCCACCAATGACTATCGAAATAGTTAACACTTGAAACAATTTGTACTAGGGTCTTCGGATGTGACACTATTTCTAGTGATAACATAGATCACATTGCTATAACATGAACCACACCTAAACGTCAATTTTTTTCTGCATTTCATTTGACATTTCTCAATTTCAGACTAACTCAATTTGAAGCATTAAAAGATATATAATCGAGCATTGCGTTAAAGTTATTCAGGCTTATTATGAAAATAGGTATTCAAATCAAAATGCATATCGTGCACTTCGTGATTTTTTTGGTCAATTTCATCGTTCAAATGTGCGTACAATCGGAAAAATCGTGCAAAAATTTGAGCAAACCGGGTCTGTAGGAGATGTGAAAACACCAATGCATGCTCGTTCAGCTCGTACTGCAGAAAATATTTCTGCTGTTCGCGATAGTGAGACTGAAGAGCCGTCCACCTAAACGCGCCGTCGTGCCCAACAATTGCACCTCTCACGCTCGTCGTTGATAAACATTATGCATAAAGACTTGCATTTACACGCTTACAAGGTGCAATTGATTCAAGAACTAAAGCCTCTTGACCATTCCAAACGTCGTCAATGGTAAGAATGGTGGCAAGAAATGGCAGCAGTGGATGATCAATTTTCGAAGAAAATCATTTTCAGTGATGAGGCACATTATCACCTCAGTGGATTCGTCAATAAGCAGAATTGTCGCATTTGGGCGAATGATAATCCAAGAGTGATTGTCGAAAAACCAATGCACCCACAAAGAGTGACTGTTTGGTGCGCTTATGGGCTGGCGGCATCACCGGGCCGTATTTTTCCAAAATGAGGCCGGTCAGGCAGTTACTGTGAATGGTGTTCGCTATCGTGAGAAGATAGCGAACTTTTTATTGCCCGAATTGGAAAATATGGATGTGGACGATATCTGGTTTCAACAGGACGGTGCCACTTGCCACACAGCTAACGGAACAATGGCTCTTTTGCGCGACAAATTCAATGGCCGTGCTATCTCACGTGGTGGCGATGTCAATTGGCCGCCAATATCATGTGATTTAACACCGTTAGATTTCTTTCTGTGGGGTTATGTGATAATAACAAAAATAATTTTTGCAATTTTATTTTACAGTTTATTTAAAAAAAAAATGATTTTCTTCAATCATAATTTGCCACCATTTAACAAACTTAATTGCTTTCCCACACAAATTGCTTCTATTTTTTTTCTTTTGCTTGTTTTTAGAATTACAACCACGTTTTATGTTCGCAATAATTGTAAAAGAAAACTGACTAAAAATTATTGCAACATAAATAGCCGGCAATAAATGTGTACAAAAAAGTGCAGTCTACATTAAAGATAACATAATTTTGACATTCACAGCAATATATGTCGCAATATTTTTCTCTGATATAGACGGGCAGTTAAGATACGATATAGAGCCTATTACTGAAATATTTGAATTCTCGCTGGAGAGTATTAAAGATTCGACATAGCCGAATAAAGGACTCTTATTTGTCATCAAAAAAAACCTACACTTATAAAAACCTACCATCATTTTATTTTCTAATAAGAAATAAAAATAAAACCATTTTTTATTAAAATATATTTTCTTTATTTTGTGTATATGGCCGAATATTCCGGCGATTTCATTGCTCTGCCGAATACAATTAACTACCACGTTTTTTCCATAAAAAAAAAAATTGATTTTTACACATAAAATTGATATTCACAAAAAAATGCGATCTTTGCAGAAAATCGATTTTTACACAAAAATCAGTTTTTTATAGAAACTAATTTTTTGCATTTAAATTCAATTTATGCAGAGTATCTTCATTTTTGCATTGAAACCCAATTTTAGCATTAATTAATATCGATTTTTACATGAAAAATCGATTTTTGAATTAAATTCGAGCTTTTGTCATAGAAAAATCGACTTCTGCATAGTAATTCGACTTTTGCTTTAAAATCAATTTTCCCAAAATGTAGATTTTTAATAGAAAATCGACCTTTACATAAAAAATCGCTTTTTGCGGAAATAATCAAGCTTATGATAGTAAATCGGTATTTTCAAAATAAATCTATTCTTCCACTGAAAATCGATATTTTAATAACCATACGATTTTTGCCTAGAAAATTTATTTTTTTTTTAGCAAATCCATATTACAAAGAAAGTCGTTTTTTTTTTGTAGAGGTATGAAAATAATTTTTAAGGTTATTTTTGGGACTTTGAGCTCAAAAAAAATATTTTTAAGTCTGTATAATAAGTCGTTTACGTTCCAGATTAGACAACATCATTAAAAAGGGCCCATATTGTTGAACTTTTTTTTAAGTTTGGTTCTTAATGTTTTGAAATTTTAAAACTGAATTTAATTCACAATTCGTCAGGTGATTATTGTTTTAGCCTACACGCCATTTTTGAAAAAAATAAATTTGTCCCAGTTATTTAAATATAAGATGCCATTTGTAAAGGCAGCATTTAAAAATCAGCACTACAATCATAAGCTACACAAGCAATTTTGATAAATTGTCGATTTGATAAATGCCACAGGCACAAACGCACAAGTGAAACAATAAAACAGATACTAATAGACAATAAACAAACATCTTCATCTCAGATTAAAGTAGAAGGTAATTTTGGGAAAAAATACAATATATTGAAAAAGGGAGTTTCATGCTGAAAAAGTACTTTCTTTAAAATAGCGGAAATTTTTTTACGGAAAAAAGATTTTAGACAAACAAGGTACTTTTAGTCAAAAAATCAATAATTAGAAAAAAAATTATGTTAAACAGAGTTTTAAACAAGATAAGAAAATTCTAGAAAAGTGTACTCATTTGGGACACATTGGCAATCATGGACCCGCCAGAACAAAATTATGTAATTGAGGTTAAGATTCATATAAAAGTTCTTTGCGCCGAATATTATTTAGATAAATTCATCTTTATGAGATTTTAAGATAAGTTTTTATATTGGACCTATGGTTCATTTTGGATTTACCAGCACAATATTTGGTCACGGCATACTAGTTATTGTCTCCAATCTTTTTGTCAGCACCAAAATTAATATATGTCTCATTAAAAGCTATTTACGGGAGAATTATTTGTATGAGAGCGATGGTAAAATGCGGAACGATTCCAATAAAATTTGGCAAGGTGATTTTGATTGCAATAAAATAACTAACTTTTAACGATCCGACAATCGTTATATTTGTCGTCATAAATATTCGCTTGCAGTAACGATAGTGTGATTCAGTAACTTATTTTTAACGATTGTTTACAGCATTGAAAAAGATTTGGCCAGACTCATGAGTAAGACGAAGGGTTAATTTGTGGTTTATATTTTTTTTCTTTTGTGAACTTTACATTTAGAATTTTGTTTTTGTTCTTAATTTCCTTTTTTTGTAAGTTTTAAATTTAGGATTTTGTTTTTGTTCGTACATTTACATATGAATATATCGTAGTATGTATGTAAGCTATTTTAACATAAAATACATTTTATCGATTAAAAAAACACAACCTAAATTATTGTCGCTAAAATAACGACAAAACAATTGCTTAAGTTAACAGCTGACTTTAAACGACAGCGAATATCGTTAAAAATGTTACTGAATAGCATATTCGATAGATGTTCGTTATATTTATTTTAACGATTCGATTATCGTTATAAAAGTTAGTGAATCGCACTACTGGTCCTTAGAACCAATTTACCAAATTTAGTAAATTTTTCTTCAAAATTGCCGCCTGTTCTTTGCGCACAAGGTTTACATAGACAGCCAGCCAGCCAGACGGATGGACATCGTTAGATCGCCTCAGAAAGTGATTCTGAGTTGATCGTTATACTTAAAGGTGGGTCTTGGACTAAGGTTTTAAGGTGTTACAAACATCAGCACAAATGCATAACTCCCTCTCCACTATTGTGGTGTGTGTAAATATAAAAATAAATGTATTTATATTGTTACGTTTTTCCTTTAATAAACGCAAATCCAAATAGATACACTTATTCAACTTTACAAACTTTATAAAAACTAATCATTATGTAAATTTTCATATTAATTCGAATGTGTATTATGAGTCAAATTACAATTTTAAAAGCTCTTATGCTTTAATAGTCTTATGCCCGTAATTTCTACAAACAGATATCTGGTCGTGTTCGTACCTAAAAGTTATCTTTACCTATCCGATAAAAATATTTTAGTAATTTCAACGTTTATTTTGCCTACGTGTTTTTTCCTTTAAGTTTTCTTTAAAAATATGGCAACATGTGTATTTTTATTAATTTTTTGAATTAACTGTCAAGAATCGATGGTGTAAAATACACTACAGTTTTACCAGTAGGTAAAACATACGTGTTGAAATTATGAAAAATTCGTTACACCATAGATATCTATACACAGCTAGATATCTATTTGTAGAAATTACGGGCATTATTCCTTCAATATTTTCTGATAGTACATAGAAAATATTCCTGGAAAATATTGAAGGAATAAGACTATTAAAGTATAAAAGCTTTTAAAATTGTAATTTGACTTAGAATACACATTCGAATTAATATGAAAATTTATATAATAAATGTTACTCACCATGAGAAATAAATTTATTCTACTAATTATTACGTTCACAAAATGTATCCAATATTGCTAGTTCCGAACTGAACCGTTTAATGTCTCAAAACAAACTAAACTAAACTTTACGAGTCAGCCTGTATTCATAGTTTATCACCGGTAGTAGTTCTAGACTAGTAGATTCAAGAACCTTCTAGTCGATTCCAGACCATTCTGTTCGAATTCGAAACTCTACAATTAAATCAAAGTCCCACAATACAGTGAAGCAAATAACAGTTTAAGCTAATACGTCTTTAATTATAATTTACAAAATAACTTATAACTAGAACTATAAATAGTTCTTAGATAAATCTAAATTCGCAACAATATAATTTAGTGAAAGTATGGCAGCATTGTTGAGAAAATGAGCCCTATTTGCGATTATATCGTATCGTATACGTATTATCAACGAAAAATCAAGAAAACAGCCGATTGGCTGAAAGTACAACAACTGTGTGAATGTTAGTGAAAAAGTGTGAGTGTATTGAGCTTTTCGAACTTGCACTTGCATGTGTAAATGGGGGTAAGCGACAAAAGACAAATTTTACAGGAGATGAGTTTTATTATTTTTTTCTTAACCTTGCGGTACATGATCAAGTTGATCTTGATAGTCTTTTACATATACTGCTTGTCAAAATTTACATAAATTGAAAGCTGTGACGTAGGCTGCATTCAATTTGTAAGCAATTTACTTTCAAGATGTCATCAAGAAAACAATTTATAAAGACAAACATGTAATCAGCTGTAAAATTGAAAGCAAAATTGACAAACAAATGGAAAGGTAAAACTGAAAGCAATCTCGTGGTCAATTTAAAAAGTGTAAGTATGTTAGTAAAAAAGTGAGATTGTATTGCAAATTGAAAGGAATAGAAAGGCAAAACTTGATCGTGTGGCATCCAAGTAAGCAATGCAATGCTTTTTTTGGATTTAGATGGGCTTTTTCTCCGCAAACGTATAAATTCAAAGTCTATGATTTTGTTCGTCATTGTAACAAGTACATACATACTAGGGTATTCATTTAATCGGGCTTTTGCTTTAATCGGTTAATCGCTCGATTAATTAACCGAGGTTTTGGTTTAATCGGTCAATAATCGGTTAATTTGGTTTTTGATCGGTTAACCGATTAACAAAGTTTTTTTTATAAGTAAAGCTACGGTCACACTTATTAAATATTTGATCAAATAAGCGTAACCCCTACTGTTGTTAATATTTAGTGAGATTTAAAATGGTCTTATTATTACAAAATAAACTAATTATACTACTAGACATAGCAAAAAACAGTTTTTTGTAAGATGTGGTATTTTATTCAAAATAAATATTGATGTTAAGCGAAATGATTTCTTAGTTTGGTTGTTGGTCCCGTTTTTTTCGTCAAATATTTGATAAGTCTGACCGTAGCTTAAGGTGATTTCAATAAATCAAAATGAATAAATTATTTATTATTTGGAGTTTATTAGTAAAAAAAACAAAAATAACAAGTCTTGAACGAAAACGAGCAAACAAAAAAAAAAAAAAAAAAATAATTCATTAATATGTGATATGTATTTTTAAAGTAATACAAAATCAGGGGTGTTCTGGAAAAAGCAAAACGCAAGAATTTTAAACGTCGTTTTTAAATAAGATTTCTGTAGTAAAAGAATTTTATTGACAAATATTCCCATATTAAACAGAATTTTATAACTAAATTAAAAAATAAGATTATTATTATTTATTAGTTATTTCAATAGTTTAAGGAGATCTGATAAAATAATTTAAAAAAAAAAATTTTTTTTTAAATGTTTAGGATTAAAGCGATAATTTTCTTTAGTTTTGACAACACTTGACTTGGAAAATTTGTTTCATTTATTGTGGATGTTGGAGGAATCAGAAGCAGCCCATAATACAGAATATCTAATTTCTCAGTCCTTTTCCTGGATTTCTCTTAACATATACAATTTTCCATTGTGCCATTAGAGTCCTGATTAAATTTTTAAAAATTTTAAACACTTCTAATTGTTTCGGTTAACAGCTTGTTTTTAGAAAATGAAAATATTTGTTCGTTCGTAAAAAAAACGAACGAAATCAGATTAAGGTTTTCATAAAATTAAAAACATTTCATGTGAGTGACAAAAAAAGCTTAAATTTTTTTCTATATATTTTTGGTTTATATAAAATGAACATCTTCGCAATAAATGAAAACAAAAGTGAAAAGTAGACAAAATGGAAAATAACTGCGATATTTTAAAAAAGGAAACCTAACAAAATAATACTATTATAAAATATTCTATAAAGGTTCACTTATAATTACATAAATATGTATTTACAGGATCAAAAAATTTTAGAAACAATGGAACTACATACGCTCAAAAATATGAACATAATTATGTACATAAGAGCGGGTCGACCTCCTTACAAAAAAAAGTTTGTGCCAGTCACCGCTTTGAATGAAAGGTATGTCAATGATGTTTCTCAAACGGTTAAATTTTTATAGCCACACCTCCATATGCAGCCCATTTAGTTTTTTAAATATAGCGCTGCCATTTAAAAACTAGATAATATTTTGAGTTTACCTATTTAGATGTTATAAGTACATATGTATGTAAATATTTACCTTTGCAAAGAAAGGCACATACGTGTTGGTTGTATTGTTTTTTCCATCTTATTTGTTTCACTCACAAGCACACACTTTAATACAAATTTCATATTAAATTGCTTTTGCTTTATTTATTTCCTTTCCTCTTTCCACAACTGGCAACCTAATTTACATCAACAACACATTATTACCAACAAAAACAATATCACACAATTAACTAAAGCACACTCCTTGCCAAACTTTTACTTTTTTGCAATATTTCTACCAACAACAACAAAAACACTTCTCACCAAATACACACTTTTTGCTTATTAAAATACCCGACTGTTACTGAGCTACTCGCGCACTTGTTGTTATTTTATTAACTGCTGCCAACCGCACAAAAGGAAACGGATAAATAAAAAAACAAATTGATGATGACGTCACCATTTCTAGAACTATTTAGACTTTTATACACTTTAGGAAATTTTCAATGCATTTTTTTTTACCGAAATCGATTACAAACGGATAATATTATAGATTTATTTAAAAATATATCAACTTATTTACATTTTAACGCTATTTTCTTAAGCGAAACTTTGATATTTCTTTTTTAATTTTATTAAAAACCCGGAGACAGCAGTCAAAGCGACTTTACCACGCACCCATTGCAATAAAACTGATTTTATTGATGCATTATAGTTTAGAGATCATTGCTTAAGGATTCGGAAGTGTTAATTGGTAAGATGATGCCAAGTTTTTTTTAAAATATTATTAATGGTTTGCGCCTGTGCTAAGTAATAATTAGCACTTTGAGTGGTCACACAAGAGGTAAAGGGTGATTTTTTATGAATTAAGTTTTTCGGGCTGGCAGCACTGGTTGGTAATTGTGTCCAGCCTAGATCTGTGAAAGCAGGGCTGTCAGACTTTGGGATTTGAGCAAAAAGGTCAAAGAAAGTTATTTGGGGATTGGGGATTTAAAAAACATTTCGGGGATTTTTTGGGGATTTTACACTTTTTTATTATTTACGCTTATTTTTCTTTGTTTCGTATATAACATATGAAAAAAGTAGCAAAACTTTTATCTTACTCGTATATAATGTCCTTATTAATATTACCATTTTTGTTAAGTGTGTAAAAGGTACTTCATAAACTTGTTATTTTTCTTAAGTGAGTGTTAAAAAAAAAGAATTTAAAAATTGAATCTCAAACCGTTGACAACACAAACAATTTTTGATTTTTTAAGGCAAATATGTATGTCTTCCCTAAAAATAAGTAAATATGAAAAACAATAGTGGTATTCACACCGAACTTGTTAATTTGTTACTCGGTAGATTGTTAATTTGTTAAAGTTACCAACTGTGAACGACCCGCTTTTTAAAACTTTGTTAGTCTGGTAACTTTCGTAGTAAAACAGCATTTAATTAACATACTTACTCCCAATGTACACGAAAATTGCCAAAACACAAATATTTTTTTAGAGATGTATCACAAATGACTTTTTTATTATATTTATTTAGAAACTGCAACAGCTGATTGTGAGTTACCAACTAACAACTATTTTATCAGGGGTGCCGTGTCGTTAATTTGTTAAATGTTAATCCGGTAGCGCGTTAAATATACAAAAACAAAATGCGAGTAAAAAAGTAACGATTAACGACTAACAAACTAACAAGCTCGGTGTGAATCCCACTATTATAATAAAGATTGGGAAAAAATGCTAGCAAATGGAATCTGGGAATTTATTCCTCATGTTGAGTAACATTTTTATTATATAAATTTTCATATTATTCGAATGTGTATTCTAAGTCAAATTACAATCTTTTTGTTAAAATAATTAAGTTAAATACATAAAATTTACAATAGGCACTATCCAGTTATAAGATACAAAGAATGCTGACGAAAGCCGTAGGGGACCAGAAAATGCATTACATTCTGCTGGTATCTAGTAGTTGTATAAATTTTCTTTACAATTTACTTCATAAAAAGTTTTGCTACTTTTTTCATATGTTATATACGAAAGAAAGAAAAATAAGCGTAAATAATAAAAAAGTGTAAAATCCCCAAAAAAACCCCGAATTTTTTTTTAAATCCCCAATCCCCAAATAACTTTCTTTGACCTTTTTGCTCAAATCCCAAAGTCTGACAGCCCTGCTTTCACAGATTTAGGCTGGACACAATTACCAACCAGTGCTGCCAGCCCGAAAAACTTAATTCATAAAAAAAATCACCCTTTACCTCTTGTGTGACCACTCAAAGTGCTAATTATTACTTAGCACAGGCGCAAACCATTAATAATATTTAAAACAAAACTTGGCATCATCTTACCAATTAACACTTCCGAATCCTTAAGCAATGATCTCTAAACTATAATGCATCAATAAAATCAGTTTTATTGCAATGGGTGCGTGGTAAAGTCGCTTTGACTGCTGTCTCCGGGTTTTTAATAAAATTAAAAAGGAAATATCAAAGTTTCGCTTAAGAAAATAGCGTTAAAATGTAAATAAGTTGATATATTTTTAAATAAATCTATAATATTATCCGTTTGTAATCGATTTCGGTAAAAAAAATGCATTGAAAATTTCCTAAAGTGTATAAAAGTCTAAATTGTTCTAGAAATGGTGACGTCATCATCAATTTGTTTTTTTATTTATCCGTTTCCTTTTGTGCGATTGGCAGCAGTTAATAAAATAACAAAAAGTGCGCGAGTAGCTCAGTAACAGCAAAAAGTGTGTATTTGGTGAGAAGTGTTTTTGTTGTTGTTGGTAGAAATATTGCAAAAAAGTAAAAGTTTGGCAAGGAGTGTGCTTTAGTTAATTGTGTGTTATTGTTTTTGTTGGTAATAATGAGTTGTAGATGTAAATTAGGTTGCCAGTTGTGGAAAGAGGAAAGGAAATAAATAAAGCAAAAGCAATTTAATATGAAATTTGTATTAAAGTGTGTGCTTGTGAGTGAAAAAAATACGATGGAAAAAGCAATACAACCAACACGATTGAGTGTCTTTCTTTGCAAAGGTAAATATTTATTTACATACATACTTATAAAATCCAGTATATAAAAAAAAAGAAATGTTGACATTTTAAAAACTTAAAAAATGGACATTCATAGTACTCGTTTAGATACATATCGTTAGCTAAAATTCCAAGAGGCGTAGCTAACAAAAAAAAAAAACATTTTACAGCAGAAGCAAAAAACTTTGTAAAATGAAAACTATAAACATGTCACAAAAACATGCATACATAAGTCATTCATGGAATTCATAAAACAATTTTGAAAGAAAACCCTTTTTATTAATTTTGTTAAAAAAAATGTTTAATGACGTCGTTTTGCATTTTTTACGTTTTTTTACGTTACGACCCTTTGTTTTTTGTTAATAAAAGCGTAATTTTTGATCGCAGAAGTGTAAATGTTTGTCAAGACATGTAATTCAATGACATTGATTATAATCAATCAAAAACTCGATTTTGAAGTTTTTGTTAGTTACGCCTTTTTGCAATTAAGCTAATCTTTTTTATTGATATTAGGTGCGTTCGTTTACTTTTCCAGTAAAATTCCAGTAAAATCCAGTAAGTGAGTTATATGAAAATTTTACAAATTTATGTGTACGCGAACGCATTTCAGTAAAATCCAGTACAAATTTCTACAAATTTTGGGGTAAACGAACGCAGCTATTAATTCTTTATTTACATATTTTTAAATTATTTCCTTAAAATATTTTATTTTTGAATTGAAAAATATACCGTGGTTTGTTTACTGCTCAGAACTTGAAAACGACTTGACTAAATTGGACAATTTCTTCTGCGGGTTTCTTCGCGGTGGTTAAAGAAAAAAAAAGAAAAGTCAAAAAACAGGGTAAAATTGCGCACTTTTGGTATATTTTACACATAGAAAAGAGATAAAAGTAGTACGAAAAGGGAATTTTAGTTTTCTTTGAAGTAAAAAAACCTGCAGACTTAAAATAAAAAATAACCAACTTTTTAAAAAACATTTACGACGGAGTTGTGAGTTAAAAGCAGGGACCGAAAATAACAGTTATATTGGAATTTTAAAACAAAAAAAGCATCTAGAAGTAAATGTCGAAAAACTGATTAAAGCAGCGTCATAGTAGAAAAACTGCCATTTCTTCCATTTCTTCATTTGTCATTTTACTTCTTATTCATTAAATAGGTGCGATCACGTACTTTTTGGGTAAAAATCGGTAAAATGAGATCAAACAAAAATTTCTCTCACTAATAGACAAAATGCACAAAAGTACGGGAACAATAAAAACCAAATTTCTACCCCAAAAGAAAACTTTACTATGAAAACTTTCAAATAAATACATAAATGAAGCATTAGCATGTATAAAAGTAAAATGTTAACATTTTCTATTGTTTATTTTAATAAAATTTCTTATTTTTATTCTTTTACCTAGCATTTACACGTGAAAGTAATTTCATGAAAGTCGCAATACACTCACACTTTTTCACTAACACATTTACATTTTTTTTACTTTCAACCCAACTTTCAGCTAGCTTTCAATGAAAATTGCAAGAAAGCGATTTTTTGAACATATCATGAAAGCAAATGACAATAAACTAAGCAGTGTTGCCAATGTAAAACTTTTCACTTGAAATTTCAGAATTGTGTGAATTAGCAGTTACAAAAGCAACTTGTTTTTCACGAATATATAAAGAATCTAATATATATTTCAATTAAATAGCATTAAGAACACAATTATTCTAACTGAAATGTATCATGAAAATAATATAAAAAAAATATTAATTTAAACGAATGCCTGATGTTCGGCGTGAGTAATTGTCTTGGCAACTCTGAAACTTCAAAAAAGCAAAATAATTAAAGAAGAAGAAGAGGCATTTTTGTTAGAAGTTTTCCCTTTGACGACATATTTCAAATGAACTTTCACTTTCCTGCGTAATCGAACAAAAAATTTTCAAGAAAGTCATCTGTTTCATTGGAATTTTTATTTATAATACGTATACAGAAATTTCATGAAAGAACTTTCATGTGTAAAGGCAGTGTTAGTAATACTTGTTTGTACCCTTCAAGAAGACTACCGGTAATTTTACTAGTTATATGACCGGTAGTGTTGACCAATATATTGGTTAAAGTTTCTATTAGTTTGTTGAGAGCAAAATGAAAAAAACTGACCGAAACTCTTGTGTACATGTGATTTTCTTTCTAACTAATGAATTCCACTCGACTACGGAACATATATCTGTACTGCTTACTCTGCTGCTTTTTATTAGTCAATGATAAAAAAAATAGTGGTTAATGCTAACTAGTTAGTCATAACGTAAATATTGGTTAGCACTAACTAGTTATTTATAACGTAAAAATTGGTTAGTACTAACCTTTATAAAAAAACTTTTTTTTTAATTTTCATTTTAAATTAAATTTTTTATTAAAAAAATTATAATGGAATTTCATTGATACATGACATTCAGGAAATTAGATTTCAGTAAAGTAAATACAACGTACCATTATTTCTGTGGCTGCTCTTTAACGTTCCACTTCTTGCATGAGTCTGGAAATGTTGGTAAACATACGTGTTTCCAATCAATTAATCGTAGATCTTAAAAAGACATTTTATTTTGTTAACAATTTGTGGCAAAAAATTATATACATACTTGAAAAGCCATCAGGATTTGTAATAATTCTTTTTGTTCCTTTATTATCATCACCAAATCTTAAACGATTATCCACCCGAATGACCGCTACCTGTTGAACAAGCACTCCTTTCAAAACGACCTTTTCGCACATGACCTCTGTTGTTTCCCGATAATCCAGCACCACGTCCTCTGAAGCCGCCATCAATACACCTTCCTTTACCACTAGCATTCTGATTACAGCTTTCTGCCGGTGTCACTTTTTTATAGTAATTTTTTGTCTCACTACTTTAATAGTTAAAAATAATAAATTTAATTTATTTATTTGGAAAATGTTTGTTGTACCATTCTAACATATATGTTAGAGTGGAACAACTAGTCTAAAATTGTTGCAAGTGTGTTAGTAATTTTTTTAGTTTTGGTTATGCATTTTTTGTAGGGTAGTTTTTTATTGCTTTTTTTTTGACACAGCTGATTGTTTTACAATTTTCCCAATCAGCCCAAAGAAAAAGTACGGGCTACTTCGTGCAAGAAGAAGAAGATTTTTCTCTTAAAAGCTGTCTCACTTTAACAAACTTTGAGTACGGGAACAGTTTTCGGTAAGATTGCGATCCCGCGGGCTCCCAAAAATAAAAGCTATTCTCTAAAGAAATGTCATCATCATTGGGATTTCTTATGCACATTAAAATAAATATTTAAGGTCAACTAAATTATTAAAACACGTACATTTCTTAAGAGAATAACTTTTATTTTTGCTCGAAAAAATTAAATTCAAAAATTAACTGTTGTTTTTGATCGAAAAAATAAAATTCAAAACAAAACTGTTTTCATCTGACTTTTATGGAAAAAGGAATAACTGTTACGGTCCCTGGCTAAAAGAGCGTGTTTTAAGAAATGTACGGCATTACGTCCTACGTTCTTGCGACCTACGACTAGCGTTGCCAGAACTTTTAGAGGCAAAAACAGCAAAATTGTATGATTTTATTCACAGACAAGATTTTATCATTTGGCTCAGCTCTTGTTTCAAAAAGTTGCTCGTTACTATTTTTATTAATTTTTTCCATTTGGAAATTTTGATTTATTAGTTTCGTTTAGATTATTCTATAATTATTTTAAAAAATCTGCATTTTCAGTTAATAATCTTCAAAATGCAGATAAATCTGCACTTCTGGCAAGAGTGCGTACGAACTAATTGTGTTCTTAGCATAAATATTAGGGTATTCATTTAATCGGGCTTTTGCTTTAATCGGTAAATCGCCCGATTAATTAACCGAGTTTTTGGTTTAATCGGTTGATAATCGGTTAATTTTGCTATTGGCCGGTTAACCGATTAATAAAGTTTTGTTATAAATTAAGTTATTTCAATAAATAAAAGTGCAAAAATTATTTATTATTGGAGTCTTTTAGTAAAAAAAAAACAATAGCATAACGAACAAAACAATTCTTAAACTTAAACGAGCAAACAAAAAAGTAATAATATGAAAAACACATTTTATAATTTATACATAATATTTGTATGTATTTATTAAAAAAAAAACTGTGGGCTTTTTTTTATTAAATTTTTCAATAGTTTGAGATTTTATAAAATCATCTTTTGGAAAAATAATTTGGTTTAAATGTTTAGAATTTAAGCGATTCTTTTCTTTAGTTTTGATAAAACTTGATTTGGAAACAATTCTTTCACTTATCGAAGATGTTTGAGAAATCGGAAGCAACCCATAATACGGATTTAAGATTACGCATTGCACATGTTTACAAAATTTAACTGTTTCATATGACGTCACTTTAGCATTTAATACACATGTTTGTTGGCTTGTGTTTCTATATTTTAGCTGTACTTATACGCTGATGTGACGTAGATGCGCAGAAACATTTCATTTTTAAAAGCTGAATGCGATATCTTGGTTTCTTTGTCCTTTTCCAGGATTTCTCTCAACATATAAAATCTTCCATTAGTCCATTATTTTGGCTAATTTTGTTAAAGATTGTTTGTGTTACAATCGAGAGCTTCTTCTATTGTCATCTGACTCATCCTGGCAAAGCTTAGCACCGAACATTCTGCAAAAAATGAAATACGAACCCGTAGTTTCTGTTTATGTACTGTATTTTAAGAATGTATTTCTCGAAGGAAATATTGTAGGAAAAAATATTTTCCAAACATATACCTTATTTATATGAGACGAAACAAATAATTAAAAACGCAAAAAATATGTTATAATACTACAAAAAACTAAAAATACTAGTTACATCGGTTAATCGGTTAATCGACTGAAATTAACCGGTTTAATCGTTAATCGAAAATTGCCAATTTTAAATTAACCGTTCAGTTAATCGGGTAGTAATTAATCGGTTAACCGTTAATCGGAATACCCTAATACATACTTATCAACTTTTTGCAAGAAAAAAAAACCAAACATAGGGCTCGACGACGGCATTCTTCGCAAAATTTTTACGTAAAATTTTATGAAAAATATTATGTGGATGCAGTTCTGTTGGAACACTAAAAAATATACTTTTTGATTAAAAAATAAGGTATTTTTCATTCAAATAAAAACCTTTTTCAAAAAAGGTACTTTTTGCAATAAGAGATTTGCTCAAGAATAATTTTTAACAACACCTGCCCAAATTGTTCGCATTTGTGTTTAATTTAAATACACATCGCTCCTTTATTGCAACATAGTCATAGTTCAAAAAAATCAAACTTGACAAAATGCGATTAAAATTTTCAAAATGTACCTTTTTATATAGATTCAATAGAAAATATTTTGCTATAACTGCGTTTCAGTTTGAGATAATACACTGATTTTTGTTTTACATATGGTGAAGGTATAAAGGAGCTGTATTGCTTATGTTACTTCTAATTTGTGATTTTTTGAGATATGACTATGTTGCAATAAAGGAGCGATATGTATGTATGTGATAGACAACTACAGTTTTGACATTTCAAAGCTAATTTGTGTGTATGTGACAGCAAAGTGTGTGTGTGTAGGACAGACAACTTCAAGGCTAATTGAAAAATCAATTAAATTGCAATTTAAAAAAGTGCTTCTGTGAATACAAAGAATTTCGTCTGTCCGTGTGTCAGATTATTTAATGACACTGGCGCATATTCAGAAATCATAACTAAAGTTGTAACTAACAAAACAGAAACTAAAAAATAGTTCATAGATAGTTATAGATCTTATTCACAATTCATAACTAACGTAGTAACAGCTCTCAGCTGATAGTAGAAATGCAACCATGCATATTGGCATTTAGAGAAAATTAAATGTCGATAATATTTTGAACGATATATTCTGTAATTAATTAAAAAGCTTATAAAACTATTAAAATCTCATTTTTTGTTCTTTAAAATATTAACGCAAATTCTAAAAAAGTTGTTTTTTGGTTATAATAATATAAAAATCAATTAATATAATAATAAAAATATTCAAAAGAATTTTATCGACTAAGAACACATCTCTAGTTTATTTTATTATTTTTTTTTGGTGCAGCAGGAATTCATTTCAAACACAAATTATAATTGCAGCGCGTTTTATACGTCTTAACTGTTTTTTGTCATGTTTTTATCTGTAATTATTTGAATATCTCCTATAATTCTTTCCATTTATTTTTTTATAACCACTTCAAAAATGTTGTACTTTTGAAATAAATTATAAAATGATATTTAAATAATATTTGTAATTTATTAGAAGAAGTTAAATATAATGAGTAGGGCAACCAAAAAAAGCACTAAAAAACAGTTTTAAGCTATTAAAAAAAAGCGTTTAAAAACATGAAAATAAGCTGTTAAAATTCCAAAAAAGCCATTCAAATTTATTGTTTATTATCTACTTTATTCGTTTAATACGTTGTTACAGTAAATTATAAATTAATGCGATAAATTTTCGAAAAGAAAACTTTGTCTATTTGGAGTCAGCTCGTTCTTGTACATAGAAAAAGTTCTTTCTAAGTCTACAGATGTTAAGGGAGCATATATAAAACTGAGTATTTGCTTTGAAGTATATTTTATACGATTGGACTCACAATTTCGCTTGCCTTCCAAAATATCCGAAATATCTTTTAGTACCGAAAATCCTTAATTTTTTAATAAAACTGATTTAAATTTTGTATTAACTTGGTCTTCTATATCCCCCGGAACACCGGACATTTTTCTTACATTGTTCAAAACTATATTCACTTGTGAAACCAGTGAAAGATTTTTTGTTTCTAATTTTGTACCAACTTCGTGTTAAAACCAAAAATTTGCAGAAATAAACAATATTTGGTTCCGCAAATCACTTTCATTATATTTTAAAGAAATATTTCAAAAAATCAAAAAAAAAAAAAAAAAAAAAAAAAAACGTTACTATACCAAAAACAGAGAGAAGGGGAACTAACAGACGTTACTTTATACAAAAACTTTATTTAAAAAGAAATAAGACGTTACAAACTATGATGGTCAAAAAACGTTACAAAAGGAGTATTATTGTATGAAGTGACTGCCTGACTGAGGAATTTGATCGTTAGAATACAGCTATGGAATTTTCGAGAGAAAAGAACTAAATCAAGCAAATAATAAAACACGTTGATAAAAAGGTTTAATACTAAAAACTTAAACACATAAAAAATATACAAAACAATATAAAAAGTACGTTACAGTACAAAGTAACATAAAAATCATGCAAGAAAGTATAGTCGGCAGTGTTACCACTAGCAAAATTTAAAATTACACTTGAGATAAAGCAAAATTACCCGATTTAAATAAAATTACACCTGATATAAAATTGAAGTTTTATTTAATAAAAAGATATTTATAAAAAAGCAAAAACACAACAAACTCATTGAAAGAAGATCAACATTAGTCAAACTGTTTAGATTCTTATTGTTATTTAAAATAATATTTAAATTAAATATTAGAGCATAAGGTCTTATTTTATTATATAAAAAACTTTTTTTTATAAATTTATTCAAACCAATATTTCGGCACTTCTTTGAGTGCCTTCTTCAGGGTTTTTTTTTCTTTCTTTTTAACAAAATTAACAATTTTTTAATAAACAAATTTAACAATAAAATGACAAAATTAAAAAATTTTTGTAATTGAAAAATATTTTTATATTCAATTATCAAAATTTACTTTAAAAATCCTCCATCGATTTTCGCAACTTATAGGCGACTTCATGATTTAAATGACGCAACTTATTTTTTCACAAATAAAGGCGATGTATTGATTTAGAGAAAATAAACTGTCAATTAGACTTCAAGGCCGTGCGATGTGACACCTCTTGATTGTTTTCCGTAGGCCTGTGAAGTCACTGGTTTATGCTGATAAACCAGCAACAATTGACGTCTTGGAGTTCAACATTGTTCATTTTATTCGTGAAGGGCAGCCAGCGATTCTCGAAAAAAGGAACAAAATTGGACGTTTGCTACGCATTTCGTCAAGTTCAGTTTCACGTGGTGATACCGTGTATTAATCTGCGATTAAAATTAATTTTTTCTTGTTATCTACCATTTTATGTTTCATGGTCTTAAAAACTACCCTTTGTACCTTGTTTAGTTAACAAAATGACTGCAGGGATTTATATAGCTGTTCTTTTCGTTATTCAGTTGTACAACTGTTAAGGGCGTTAAATATTCTTCAAACTAAAGCATTAAAAAGTTGCAAGATAAAAATAAAATTAATTATATGTTAAAAAATTGGAAACATATCTTCCCCCAGGCTAGTTTTTAGTTTGAACAACTTTTTTTAATAAACTTCAGGTTCTAAATCACTATGATAGGCATCTTTATCCAAATCTAAGGGTCCATCTTGCGACACTCATTACCAAACTTTTGAAAATATATATTTAATTATTGAAGACTTTTCTTAAAAATAAACCGAGACTTTGGTTCAGAAGACTGTGCATTTTTTATCAACAATATTTAGAAAGAAATAAATGTCTCACTGAAATCGAATCTTGATTTTATTTGGGTATCTGAAGTAAGAGTTTCAAATTAAACCTGAATTACACCTAAGAGAAATTACCCACGCTCTATCCACGACTGTTAAAATTATACCGAATTCGGGTAATTACCCACGATGTGGCAACACTGATAGTCGGTGAAGCCCGCCATATGATACCCAACGCCACAGTATTTGGAAACAAATTTTCGAATGTGTATGGCCATATGAATAGGGATCATCTACGTTTTAAATTTCATTAAAATCGGTTTAATAGTTTCTGATAGGCAGAAATTGCCCCCTATCTCCCCTCGTGGTCCTAGTTTTTAAAAATTCATACCTTATGTATCCATATAAATAAGGATCTATCAATGTTTAAAATTTCATTTAAATTGGTTTGAAAGTGGGCACAAATACCCTATTTCGGAAAGCAGTTTGTATGGGGGCCATATGTTATGGACCGATTCGCCCCTCTGCCAATTAGAACCTATGAACCAAATTTGATTAAATTATCTTCAAAATTGCGAACTGTACTTTGCGCACAAGGTTACAGGAACAGCCAACCGGACGGACATCGTTAGATCGACTCAGAAAGTGATTCTAAGTCGATAAATATACTTTAGGACCAATATTTTAAGGTGTAACACACATCAGCACAAATGCATAATACCCTCTCCACTCTTGTGGTGTGGGTATAATAACATAAAGATATAATAGGTTGTTGGAATGATATTGTACAAGAGAAACACAAAATATTACCACACCGTTGAACGATATTTTTTAGCCAGAGTTGATTTTTTTAGTATTTATAAAAAAAAAAAGTTTCCCATAAAAAAAAAAAAAAAATAAGAACGATTTTTGCAAAAATTTATTAAAAAAGTTTTTTTTCGTATGAAAAAATGAAAAATTATCTTAAAATGGCGAAATAAGTAAAAAATAGCCGAAAATAAGCAAAAAAAAAAAAAAACCGTAACAAATATAGCTAATTTTTCTTGTTTTTTTTATGATCGGGATTTGTTTTCAATCAAAAACATTCTATCTTGTAAACTAAAAAATAAGCATTTGCTATTTTTTTGGTTGGTCTTATAATGAGGGTATACTAAGTTTTCCATTCCTTGTGAAACTTTTTTATTATTCATCTAAGACCCCATAAAGCATATGTAGATATTCTGGCTCCTTAAGTAATTCTAAGCCATGTCCGTCTGTTAAAAACAGACTTACATTCAAAAATCTCAAAAGAAAAGAACAATGTTGGTGTCAAATTGCTTCTATTTATCCTCAGCAGTTTGGGATTAAAATCCAGAAACATCAGTTCACTAGGATAAGTGTTATTAATCCAAATGTGTAAAAACCACCCTAAAATATTGTCAATTTTGTTACAAAAACTAAAAAAAACCGTCGAGGAGATCGGTCTGTAATTTCACATAGGCCCCATATAAAGCCAACTCTCAGAAAACAGTTTAGTCAGCTGAAAAACGGAATAAATAACGCTCTTGTAATAAAATTTTGTACGTCACAATTTTAAGGGACTAAAAATCACACTGTTTAATTTCGTGAAGATCGGTCTGTAATTTACCAAAGGCTCCATATAGTTTCAGTTTCTGTTATATGCTGAAACGCTCCCAACTAAAACGAAAAAGTTCAGAAACGAGACCTTTGTTCAAAAAAAGGTTTTTAAGTTAAAACAGTATTTCTATACCCTCTACCACAGTTAGTTGTAAAGAGGGTATACTAAGTTTGTCATTTTTACTACTCGTCTCAGACCCCATAAAGTATATAGTATATTCTCGCTCCTTGAGTTATTCTAAGTCGATTTAGCCACGTCCGTCTGTCTGTCCGTCTCTTGAAAGCACGCTCACTTTCGAAAAATTCAAAAGAAATGAACACTCGGTGTCAAATTGCTTGTAGTAATCCTAAGCAGTTTGATATTGAAGTCCAGCAAAAGCGGTTCAGTAAGATCAGAGCTATGAATCAAAATGTGGAACCACCGCCTTGAAAAATTGATCATTTTGTTACAACAACTTACATAAATGGTGGAACAAGGCACGAAATGATATAAGATTTTGCAAACATTCGTTTTATTAGACTGGAAATCACGCTGCAAAATTTCGTGAAGATCCGTCAATAATTTACTTTAGGCCCTATACAAGCCCTACTCACGGAAAATAGTTTAGTACGCCTAAAACCGTAATAAATAATGCTATCATAACAAAATTTGGTACGTCACAGTTTTATAGGATTAGAAATGACACTGTGAAATTTCGAGAAGAACGGTCCATAATTTACCCTAGGCCTCATATAAACCCTACTACCGGAAAACAGTTTAGTACGCATAAAGCAATAATTAATAATGCTATCAGAATAAAATTTAATACTTCACAGTTTTATATGACTAGAAATCACACTTATAAGTTTCGTGATGATCGGTCCATAATTTACTATATGCCCCATATAAAGCCCACTCTGGTAAATTGATAAAATACGCCTAAAACCATAACAGGTATAGCTATTACCGTTAAATTTCTACCAACTTAGCTTCATATGGCCAGAAATAATGTCATGCAATTTTGTAATATAGGGTCCATAATTTACCTTAGATCCCATATTCAGCAGCCTTCTGAAATTCACTGTAAGCGCTAAAACTAATTTCACCACTGTATTGAAATTAATTAAAATTTATGTTTTTTGATACCAGAAATCACTCTGCGGAATTTTGGGATAATTGGTTCATAACTTACCATGTAACAGTTCATCATGATATTTTATTCAATTTAGTTAAAATTGCTGAAAAAAACATAAAACTTTTTGATTGTCGGTCAAATTATTGATAATATAGGTCTAAACCGTTATTAATGCTGATGCCTGTATTTATAAAGATAAATTAATAATAAATAGACACTATATAGATATCACTCCTGAAATATTCGAACTGTCGGTGGAGGGTATCAGAGATTCGGCACAGCCGAATATAGCACTCTAACTTGTTTTTTAAATAAATAAATGTTACTTTTAAAAAAATAATGTAATTAGTTAGTCGGGAAATAAAAAAAAATTATTTATTACCAATATTTTTAACATTTTTACCCCACAGTGCATCAGTCAGTTGTACGTTAAACATTTAATAGGTAACTTAAACTTATTCATATATAAACAATTTGAAATTCTTGAGGTTTTTTTTATTATTTTATTCATTCCTTTTACTTAATCGTCAATTTGGTACGTCCCGCTTAAAACTGACAAGGCACGATTTAACATTAACATGTCATAAAATTTATCATGATGAAAGCTTTTTGCTGCCCCTCTTTCAGATTGTTTGTTTTGTATCCTAGATACTTAGCATATTAACAGGTAAATAGAACCCCTGTGTATGTTTAAGATGACAGTAAAGTGATATGTGTTTATGACATACGACTAATGTGACGTGAGAGAGTATTTTGTATTAAGTTCGGTTTAAGGTCGGTCAGAGTGTCACAAATAAATAACTTGTGAGACCCGACACTAATTAGGTAATCATGAAACCCATTTTAAACGATGTCCATCTTTACATTAAAAGAACAATTATGTATTCAAATCAAAGTTGGTTGTTAATTGAGAGCTTAAGTATTAAAGAGAGTTTAAGGAGAAAAGTAATAGAATCCATATATAAATTTTGTTAGTGCGCCTGGTTTTTATGTATTTTAATTGAAAAGACTAAAAGGGAATTTTTGTGGAAAAGGTATTGTGGATTTGTGCTGATGTTTGTAACGCCTTAAAATATTGGCCCTAGATCCACCTGTAGGTATACCTATCACATTCTGAGTCGATCAAACAATGTCCGTCCGGCTGGCTGGCTGACTGTCCATGTAAACCTTGTGCGCAAAGTACATGTCGCAAGTTTGAAGATAGTTTGATAAAATTCGGAAAATATGTTAAACTTGGCACAAGGACCAATCCTATTGAAAATGGTGCGGATTGGTCCTCTTAATACAAGATTCTTTCCGGCATAGAGGATTTGTATGGGCACAAATTATTAGGGTGGTATATAGATACAATTTCGTCTAAACTTATTTTACTGCAATAAAAATCATCTTACCAAATTTTATTGGAATCGGTCCATATTTGACCATAGCTCCCATATAAATACTTCTCCCGAAAATAGCTTTTAATTTCATAAGTTCCTTTTAAATGTTGGTATTGGCATAACAATTGGCGATTATAACTTTTACGATAGTTACTACGTCAAGACAAAATTTTGTGCTGGTTGTTCAAAATTAACCATAGGTTTCATATAAACCCCTATCTTTAAATCTCATATAGATCAAAATATCTAAATAATATTCGGCACAAAGAACTTTTACATGAATATTAATCTCATAACATCGAGCCGTAATCGCAAAATTAGCTTAAGAAACATCTTTTTCAAATTTCGTTTTTTTAATAAATTATTTTATTGGCTTAACTTGCATCATCTCCTAAAATGTCATGGTCAAAAAAGGTACCGTTATGATTTAATAACAAAATCAATTTTAGCTTAAGCGCCAACCTTCATACAAAATTTTTATGAAATGCAATAAAAAAAACCTTCTCCTGTAAAATTGTGTTTTTCTCGCTTAAGCTATTTTTGCGGTAAGAGCTCGACATAATTTTGTTCAGGCGGGTTAATGATTGCACATGGGTCCCAAATAGGGTATACTCTCGAAGTTCTGTATTTCATACCTTTGGTGTAGGGTATCATATGGTCGAACTAGACTGGCTTTTCTTTCTTACTTGTTTTCTTTGTATCTATCTTAATTCCTTGTCTTGTTAATTAAACGTCTCATGGTCTGTTTGATTTCTTTGGCCTGCTTAATGAGTTTTATTCGTTGTTGTTGCTGTTGTAACTGGTTTTGGATAATGTAAAAGATTACAATAAAGGATAAGTTTACAATAAAAAAATATGTGTCGTAACTATGTAGAAGGTTTGGAGTACAAGTTAATAGCAATACGACATAGGAATAGTACATGCATGAACAAACAACCGCTACAAGAACATCATGATTTTAGGTTGGAAAAAACAAAATGATACAACTACATCATCAAAGGAGTATTGAAATGTAGTTTAATGTATCGTATATTATTGGGTGTGTAAATTAAAAATGCAAGATTCACATCTTTTACTAATGGCCCGTGTCTTTAATAACTTATATGCCACTTTGAAGATCCATTCCATTATCCATTGTATGTACAGAACTTTTACACATTTTTATAAGTGTTGCCAATTTAGCTATTTAGTAGATATTTTTTTTAAGAAAAAATTACCAAGATCCGGAGAAAATTTTAAATTGTGTTTGCTTTTCCGGACAGTATTACATACATACATTATATTATTTTACTTACGCTAATATAGGCTATATTTACTTATGAGCACGGAAACCAGAAATATGCTCTAAAAAATGCGTTTAATGTGAATTAAATCTGCAGTAAAATTTTGAAAATATGCCCTGAAAGTTGTTAAAAATATGGCCCAAAAAATTCAAAATTGCTAATTTGAAAACAAAATATTCAACAATTTAATAACGTTTCCATTTAATAAAAACAATCCAAATTTTTAATCGGTAAATCCCAAACACCATAGTATTAACAGACCAATTTTCGAGATTTTACCCTATTTGGAAATGATGGGCCATCATCGGCACAAAAACAGAGTACCGTTAAGAGGTTAAAATTCATATAAGAGTTATTTGTGCCGAATATAGTTAGATATTAACATCTACATGAGATTTTTTGCCTTAAAGGTATATAACATATATTCAAAAGGAAGTTAAAGCTGTTTATAGATGAGAGCTTTTGGCAAATATGAACTGATTCGAAAAGAATTTAATTTGCTGTAAAATATTTTTGTGCGAATTTAATCTAGATACAAACATAATTAGATGGTTTACGGACACAAAGAGTCTAAATTGGAAGGAAGTTTTAATTGGGAATATGTGAAATTATAGACCAATTTTCACCATTTACATAGACTTCATCCTTAGTACAATTGAAATGTATTTACCAAAATAGATCAAATTATCTACAAGATTGCAACTTGTACTTTGGGCACAAGGTTTACATGAACAGACAACCAGCCTGACGGACGGATGGACAACGTTAGATCACATTAAAAAGTGATTCTGACTCGATCGTTTTTCTAAATGATTGGTTCAGATTTCTATGCATTACACACATATAATTGATTTTTCCTTTATTTTGTTTATATATAAAATATTAAAGTTTCGAATAAAAACTAGATGTCGATAGTGAAGCAACACGTTTTGTATATAGATAAATATTAAAAACACAAAAGCCAAAATTCAGCAAAAAAATTTTTTTATATGCTGCGAAATAGGCATAAAAAAAATTTAGCATGTATCAAAATATGCCTCAAAAAGGCAAAATATGCGCTATAAATAATAAAATATGCAAAAATATGCACTAACAAAACAATGCCAAAATTCATAAAAAGCTTAAAAACGGATATATATATTGTTTCTGCTTTCATTGGTCGCACAAGAAAAAAACATGCAATTGTATATTTATGGTTTCCCTTCTTATAAGTGTTGTTGATAATTGTTCGACCCCTGAGCTCTTAAAATACTTATCGCTGTTTTGAGAATGGTATTATTTTACAATTTCCAATTTAGTCTTAACTAATTTCAGAGAAAATATTGTACTTAATAAGATTTTGTTTGTTGTGCTTAATTCCCAATTTATCATTCTTATTAAATACACTGAAATTTATTGTTGGACTAAACACAAAAGAAAAATCAATCCATCCGTACTCAAATCAATCCGAAATCTATTAGGTACGGTGAGTATGGATTTTCTTGAATCAAGTACAGAAAGATTGATTCAAGTACGGATTTTCAATCGCAATATACTAAAATTATCCATATTAAATCCAGATTTCGTACTTGAAATAATCCGAAAATGAAATTGATTTAAGTAAAAATAAGATTGAATAAATCTCAATATGCGCTTGATTCAAGTATTATAAAGTTGATTTTAACCCGAATTCGTGCTATAAATATAAATAAATATAAATATAATAAAACAAAAACGACTCGTACTTAAAGTAGTCATATAAAACTTGATTTATCTCGAGTGTTTTTCTTTCTGTGTATAAGCTAGTTCTTATTCGCATTTCACTGGATTTCACTGGAGCCAGATCATCAGGAAACCTTTACCCTAAAACTTGAGAGGCTAAGATATTAGATATGCAAATAAAACCAGGGACCAAAAATAATGGTTATTTTTTTTCAAGGTTCCGAGCAAATTTCTTTTATTTTTAATAAGATTACCGTATGACTTGCTAAATTCCCAATTTTTCACACTTGATAAATACACTGAAATTTATTGTTGAGGGAAAGCTAGCTTCTATACGCATTTCACTGGTTGCTTAGGCCAGCTCATCAGGAAAACTTTTCCTAAGATTTAAGAAAAGCTAAAAATATTATACGAATAAAACCCTAAAGCGAATAAGAATTTTAAACACTCACAGTCTTACTCGTAACAATATCAAAGCTTAAACAAAACACCAACAATAAACAGTGAGTTTATCTTTTCTCACATCCCCCTACAATTGGTTGGCTTCTTTCCGACTCGAATTGTAGTTGTAAGTGGGTAAAAAGAAAAAACAAAATTAAAAAACAAATTGCTTCATTTTATTGTTTTCGTAAGAAAACAACAAAAAAACAAATTTGCCAGTTCAGTTTTTTTGCACGGGCACATGCAAGTATATTATCAAAGTTATTTTTTGGGAATACAAAATTTACTATTAATAAGATTTCCGTATGACGTGCTAAACTCCCAATTTTTCACACTTGATAAATACACTGAAATTTATTGTTGAGGGAAAGCTAGCTTCTATGCGCTCCTGATGAGCTGGCCTAAGCATTTTTAACCATTATCGTTACGTATATTTTATTTTTGGTTATCGTAACCAATTAAAGGTTATAAATAATGATTACTTCAACAAAAAAATTTTTTTGGTTACAAAATAACTATTATAACAAATAACTATTTTTTTTTTGTTACAAAAAGTATAAATTATAAACCAGTAAAAACTTCGCCTACAAAATAATGTGTTGAGTAATCAGGGAAAAGTAAAAATACTACTTCCAATTCTACTGGAAGAACCAATAAATTTTACAAGGAATCTCCCAAAATTAGTGCATTAAAATGTAAGTCATTATTTTTTACCTACATACATCTAAAAAATAAGTGGTTATTGTAGTTATATAAAAGAAAGCTACTAAACAATGAGTGAAAGAAGCTATTAATTTTTTAAAAGTAGGCGAAGTTTTTACTAGGAATTAAATTAAATTATGTGATGAGGTTGAGATTCATTTTAAAGTTCACTATGCCGAATATTACTTAGATATCTTCAGCTGTATGAACAATTTTTGTCTTAAAGTGATTTTAGAAAGATGTTTATATGGTCCTATGGTCAATGACTCTATACAGTTGACCATTGGTCATATATATTTATATGTATGATTAGTTTCGTGCATTTATTATTACGATGACAAAGAAGAAGGAGTGAACGTGGCAACTGTTGTGCGTTACTTGAGAGGCAATTCGAATCCACTAAAATCACCGTCAGCGTTGCCGTTGTGACAAAAGTATCACTTTTGACCTCTTTTCATGCAAATGAAACTTTTTGTGACCTGTTTTTTTATTTTATCCCTTTGTATAATTTTAACAAAATTTATGGCACTTTTTGAAAATAACCACAAGTTTCCATATTCCTTACGAAAGTTCTCATGAGTCTTGTCATATAGTCCAGTGCCATAGTGTCCACGGACACTATTTACAAACAAACTTAAAATAGAAACTTGTGAGTCCGTGCTTTCCTCTTTCAATTTGCTCGCATCGGAGCTGGAAAAATGGACTCCAAGTGAAGAATTTATTACGAAATATTGAATAAGTATTTCTAAAAAGTGATAAACATTATCAAAGGTTTTTGTAAAAGTAACTTCTGTTTTGATAATATTTGATAATTACTTTGATTTTATGGTGTTTTCTTTTCTAAAAAAAATATGACATTTTATTTAAAAAAAATGCAATTTGGTGTCTGTTTCCTAAAAATTTTGCTCCCGAAAAGGATGAGATTTTTAGAATAAAACAAGCCACCCTTTCCGGGAGCAAAATTTTTAAGAAACAGACACCAAATTGCATTTTTTTTAAATAAAATGTCATATTTTTTTGTAGAAAAGAAAACTCCATTAGTGTAATGTATTTAATTAATTTATACACACTAATAAATTTGATCCTATTTTTCATTTAAATACCCCTTTTTTGACCCTTTGTTTTCTTAAATAACCTGTTTTTGACACTTTTTCCAAATTTTCAACTGCAGCCCTGATCACTATCTGTACTTAAAAACTAATTTTCTTGATAAATGATTGCCCACGGGCCCGAAATAGTAACCGACTTTATTTTTTTTTGTTAATCAATAACAAACATTACGTATTTTTTTTAACTGCCTTATTATTTCGTTATATTAAATGCAAGCGGCATAACTACACCAACATTTCAATTTAAGTTTTTGAGTGATCATGGTTCGTTTAGTCAATCTACATGTTTACGCAAATTTTTCGACCCCTGCGATCAAAAACGGCGTATTTATCAAAGAAATTTAAGCGTCACTAATACTTTATTATTATTGATTTTGTAAGGTTTTTTGCTTTTCCTGTAAAAAGAAATAAAATCCATTGGTATGGCGTACTACCTCTGTACGTGTATATTCGCTAGCTCATTAAGAACTACCGCTAGTCCCACTACAATCTTCATCACATGCTTTTGAGTTGCGAATTTAACACGAGGATGTCCTATGAGGTGGCGATTGACCCCTCTCTGCATAATCTTTACCTACCATAAGGGTTAGCTACTTATATCTTCAAAGCGAGCTAGCAAAAAGCAAGCGATTTTGTTGTTGTTTTAATAACGGGATCTATTTCGGAAACACATTTTTTTGTGTTGTCGTAGAAAAAAAAAATTGTTTTCTGCATTACTTGGAGCTATAGAATTAGCTAGTGAAACGTGGGTACCTATTTTAACATGTTAACACAAGATACTGGTGTCTAGGGAAAGATTTAGGTAGGATTTGAATGCCACATCAGTAGTCCCTAGTACAAATTGAGTAAAAGTGCTAACTATTTCGCCTGTCATTGGTGGCGATTGCTACTTTTTATAGCACTGGTGAAGTGTATCACTCTTTGCAGTGGAGATCTAGATAGCTCCAACTCCTAAACAAGGGGAGGTACCAAGATTCTTGGTATTGTACTAAATTGAGTGATCCTACGCACACAGGGGCACTTGGTAAATGTAAATGAATCACCTCGTGGTTGAGATCCACCGTGAGATTGAGCTCAAAAGAGTCACTCACGTTAAATCTAAACCATTTTAATGGTTCGTTCGTACCAAAGGTTCACCACAACCAACCCCATCAAATAAACAAAATGTTTCTGTAACAATCGAGGCGCTTTCAAAAACCACATTGTTAAATTTTTTCACATACCCGCAGTCAAAATAAGCAACACAACGTAACATCCTTATAAAAAACATTTTCTTTCTATTACAAAAAAAAGCTATGAAATTTATATCTACTCCATGTTAATGATACCCCGGCTCGAACTGGAATGTAAACGAAGCAAAAAAAAAAAAAAGATGAAAAAACTCGAGTGTTCTACTACTCCTACAAATAAAACATACCGAGTTTTGGCCTTCTGCTATGAAATGTAGTAATCTAGTTGAATGTTAAAATATGGTGCAATTTAAATGTTGAATGAACACAAAGAAAGGACAACAAAAATAAAAAGGAAACGGAAATAAAAAAAACTTTTACAAAAAATCTATCTCCCCCCCATGTGGAAGTTTAATGATTATTACTCGTATAAAATTCAGTTTTTTTTAACGGTTCACTTTACAACAGCAATAAAAAAATAATTTTATTATTAATATTTTATTTTATATAAAGCCTCTTCCCACTCCCACCCATCCACGTTGTACGCAACAAAAAAAGTGCTGTATGCGAGTATTTAAAAGTAATTTTTAATAGAGTTTTGTTTTTAATACTTTTGGGTGATTCTAAATTTATGAAGGCCATAAATTTAAGAACATTATTTAACAAATGTTTATATTAGTTAAGAAGTTTATAATATAAATAATGACTTAAAACTGATTTTAAGGTTTTTATTTTTGAAATTTAAAAATCTTGTCGAATATTCTTTTTTTATACATTTGCAGTGTTTAAAAAGCTGCAGTTGAGATAGTAAAAGTCATAAGATTGTGCTGTAACTTCGACTTCTTCATTTGTCATTGGACAAAAATTAACTGTTGCCTTTACTTCTGATTCACTAAATAAAAACAGTCGCAGTCAAGGCAAAACCAAAAAACGAAAAGTTGTACACAACAAAGAACATCGGCAGTGGACATGTTCGGAAGTGTTTGGTTTGACACACTGAAACTTTTAAAAAATCCGGTAGTTAACGAAGATGTGACGTTGTGTATGTGTTTCCCATCCCATCCCATCTTCGTTAACTTCGGGATTTATTTAAAGCTTTAGTCTGTCAAACCAAACACTTCCGAACATGTCGACTGCCAATGTTCTTTGTACAACTTTTTATTTTTTGCTTTAGCCTGGACTACGACCGTTTTCATTTAATGAATCAGAAGTAAAAGCAACAGTTTATTTTTGTCCAATGAAAAATCAAAAAGGGGAAGAAAAAACTATTTTTTATTTTGACTGCAGTTTTTTAAACCCTGTACATTTGTATGCACATAATTTCTATTAAATTTATATATTATACATTTATTTATATTCCTCTAACCCCCACTGGAGCATAGAACGCCAAGGCGATTTCTAAGCGAAATTTCGAAAAAGTGGGTTGTTGGCCCTCCTTTCTTAGAATGGTGATAGAACTGCTATTTTCGTGTCCAATCGCATGATGCAGTCATGCATCAGCAAATATTCATGTAATTTGCCTACTTGCCTGAGACGTTAAGATGTACTTTAACCATTCAGGCTACATGACTGGGCGCCTTTTCACTTTAGCTAGTTTTTAGAGGAATCTAAGAAGCCATTGCCCGGGAAATACTTGGTCTAGGACCGGAAGTCAAACAGAGGAATCGTTACTGGTCACTCCCAAGAGAATGACAGTCAGAAAACTTTCCGCACTACGTGCACCTATGCTGAAAGTCCCAAGTCCCAAGACCCAAGTCCCAAATCTATTAAATGGTGAAATGAAAATACATACATATACCGGTATTGTAAAATCTAAACTTCAGCCAGTTAAAGATTCCGTCAACAGTGGACCGACGTTGCTGGTTTGCTCACGGCATAAATTTTTTGACAACTCATAATTTGCGTCTAATATTGAACTCCGCTAGTATCAATTAAATATTTGTTTTGGTATTTACAACATTTTCTGGAGTAATGTTGTTGTTATAAGTAAACGTTTAATTCAATTGATTACATTTTTAGTTTAAAATGATTTTATTTTTGATTAATGGTTTAATTAAACAAAAATTAAAGAGAATTTTTTTATGTGATAAAACAGAATAGCAGCTTTTGGTGCGATAAAAACTCTCAGTCCATTGTTAAAATACTATTAATCCACAAAAAACCTAATGTTTGGTGAGATATCTGTGGCTTGGTGCTAAAAGGGC
Source organism: Pollenia griseotomentosa (assembly GCA_963931875.1). Taxonomy (NCBI): domain Eukaryota; kingdom Metazoa; phylum Arthropoda; class Insecta; order Diptera; family Polleniidae; genus Pollenia; species Pollenia griseotomentosa. The sequence continues at coordinate 147,985,515 of OZ007564.1, forward strand.
CAATGTCAAAATGTTAACTTTTGCGAAAATTGAAATTAAAGTTTTTTTTATAGAAGAGTTCTTAGTGAAATTGGCTAGCAAAGCCTTTATGAAGCTGTTCTGGGTTAAATAAGAACTTGACTGTTTAAGCAAAATAAAAGTAATAAAAGACACCTTATGCAACGATTAACTCAAAACAACAAAATATTGACATTGGCCCTTTTAGCACCAAGCCACAGATGTATGGACTGGTGAAGTCAGTGGTCCGCATGTCTTTACAAATAACGCTGGTAAGAACGTTACAACCAACGCTGAGCGGTTAAGAGACATTCTTATTAACTTTTTCGTACCTCAATTAGCAGGCATTTATCATAATCAGACACATTATGCCGAATCTAAAATTCCCTTCACCATGGTGCGATATGAGCAGAAATACCGTTCTTAAAATATAAAAAGATATATTTTTGTCGGATGTTGTGCATTGATAACTAAGATGCTTGTACCTAGATAAACAAAAAAAAAAAAAAAAAAAAACCCAACATCATGGTAAGTAAAATTTGGAGCCGTCGTAGTTTTTTGCTCCTATCTGAGTTATTAATGAACTGAACTGTCTAAATTTTAATAGCAAAATTTAACGAAGTTTATCGTCGGCTTAATATGCAAACCTGCTAACTCCCTTTCGGCACATTTTAAAGGAGAGACAAAAAATTTTTTATATATCATATTTGCAGCTTGAGAGGAAAACCAAAAACATAGTTGGTTTTACACACTTCAAGACTCAAATTGAAGAACTACATGATGGTCGACGAGGCGTATCATTCTTTACCACACGACATCAAAATCTCAATTTACTTAAAAAATGGATTTAGCAGGTTTGCATATTAGGCCGACGATATATGACACAACTTATAATCTTGTTAATATTATTTCTGGGGTCTTCGGAAGACTCATTTCAACAGACAGACGTAGAGACAGACATCGTAATATCAACGTTGCTACTTAAAACAATAAAAAAAAACAATCGGTACAAATTAAGGTTTTTATACTTACTTTAAGTACGAGTCGTGCTTAAAAATTTAAGTACGAATAACACTAAAACGTTCTTTAAACAATCCTAAGTGGGATAACTTTCGAAAACCAATCTCGGAATTTCTTAAAATAAGTTTAAAATTCTCTCACCCAGTAACAAAAAAAATTAAACTTTTCGTTGGTACCCAGCGGCGAACTTTGCATACCACATCACATCTCTTCAATTAAGTTTGTCACACTTTGTGTTCAGTGAATTATAGCTAACAAAGTGTATGACGGCAGTGTATAGAATTTACAAAAATTAATTTCGTTCATCTTTTAAAATGTGCTTATATATTCTGTATGAAGGTATTCATATGTGCAGGTTTTTGTTTTGTCCCGTTATTTTGCATTTGCTACTTTGTAGAGTAGTTAGAGTAGTGCAAAAAGGAGCAATATAAAAATAGTGTCCAAAAGGTCAAAATTGTCCACAAAAAATGATAAAAAAGGATTTAGTTCTAGAAATATAAGACATTTACTGCCTGCTTTTAGAAAACGTAAACTAGTGAGTGAGTGAGAAATTATATAGAAAACAAAAACAAATTTTCGTTTTTTATTGGTGCTTTCAATGTAATTTCTCACTCACTCACTTGTTTACGTTTTCTAAAAACAGGCAGTCAATGAAAATTCTGAAATAAAGCGAAAATCTAAAATAGCTAGCTGCTTACAATGTGTGTGAAGTAGTGTGCAAGACGCCTGCTACTTGCCCACGAAGTAAAAGGCAATGTGTATAGGCTGCCAACTGTCTGCTTACAATTTTGTAAGCTAGAATTCATTAAACACAAAGTGTAACAAACTTCATTGAAGAGATGTGGTGTGGTATGCAAAGTTTGTTGTAGTGCTGGGAAACTATCGATATTATCGATAGTCTTAAAATATCGATAGGAAAAATATCAATATCGATATTATTATTATTTAAAATACAGCTATGAAGACTTCTAACAGCAGCTATACACACACAGTTTTTTGCCGCCAATTTTTACTTGCTATTATTAGTGCGCGCTGAATTACAACAATGAATACAAAAAACAGGAATGGCAAGTGGTATGGATTGCTTAGCTGTGCTTTTTACTACTGATTAAACCTCTTTCAGTTGAAATTTGTACATGTTTATATAGGGACTAAAATGTCAAATATTTTTGTAATGTTGTAAAAAAAATGCAAATCCAAATGCAATTGCAATTGCTTGCATGGGACAAAACAATAAACGACCATTAGAGGATAAGTCCGCTAGATTGATAACCTTTTTGGGTTGAGATTCAGAACCCATTTAGAAAATTATTTAAAGTTGCAAAAGAATATCTTATAGTCAGTCCCTGCTACTTCGATTCCTTAAGAAAGGTACTAATCAATCAATAAAGTGATAAGAACAACGAACTGTAGCCTGATAAAAACTAGTTAAAGTTTTCCTGCACAAGTAAAAACATTCAGTCGATAGTAATATCGAAATATCGATAGTGAAATCTTAACTATTGATAAATATCGATAGTAGAAAATATCGATAGTATCCCAGCACTAGTTTGTTGTAGAAACTACAACAACACCACACAAGCAGGAAAAAACGATTTGCTTGTAGAACCAACAAAACCAACAGAACAAGAAGAAAAACAGACATTATTTTCATGTTTTAAAAGTAAAATAAAAAGAAAAAGTTCCTATTTAGTTTATATTTGGTTAAACATGTACATCAATATTTTACATGTTTTATAAATGAATTTTTGTTAGATTTAAAACGGGTAAGTAAGCCAATCATAATAATGTTCTCCTTCTGCCTCTGGTTCTCTGGGGTAAGTGTTTTAGGTTAGAATCAATCTAATTTCACTTTGGGATTATTTTAAGTACGAATTCGTGATTAAATTAACTTTATAATACTTTAATCAAGCTCATCTTAGTTGTACTTAAATCAATCTCACATTCGGAATATTTCAAGTACGAATTCGGGATTAAATATGGAAAACTTAAGCATTTCGCAATTGAATAATCCGTACTTGAATGAATTTTTCTGTACTTGATTGATTGATTTTTCTTTTGAGTGTATCTTACCCACCTGTGAATTGTTTGCCAAAACTTACGTTGTACTAAGAATAAATGTATTCTTCATATAGATTAGAATTTAAAGTCAAAATTTTTTGTTATATGTATTAATTAAAACGTTTGTTATATGAATCTCAAGAGTTCCTTATATTTATACAAAATGTTTCTACACAGATCTCTTTCGTTGTATTGACTTATATGTGCTAAAGAAAACATTTTCATTATTTTTTATAAATATTTTCTTTGTTGTTGTTTTGGTTTCTTTTAGCCATTTCAGGGTTAACATCTTCTATCCTCAAACTATTTATATTAATTTAAAGTTTTATTTAGTATTTTGTTTTATCTCTCTTTTAAAACCCATAAATTCCATAGAGAGGAAACACTATTTAACACAACTAAACTTAAGCCAATAACATAGGCTGGGGTGAACGTTCTGTCTGTCCTTCCCTCCGTCTGTCTGTCTAACAGTAGAACGTACAAAAAAGAAAAATTTATGAATCTGTTTAGAGGCTTAAAACATGTTGATATCCGTGCTTATAAACATCTGAAATGCCTAAAGAAGATTTATTTTACAACTTTGTCTATCTTTTTCGTTTATTTCTCAACACATTTGCTAAAACATGTAAATAAAAAATAAATAAAAAAAGTTTTTTTTTCTTGCGAAAAATAAGAAAATATATAAATCAGCAAATCCAGCCGCATTAAATTAACTAGATTACAAACAATACAGTATTTGAAAATAAAAATAAAACAATAACCACTTTAGTTACATTTTTGCCTTGAAAAGTGTTTTGTTGTAGTATTTTTTGGAAAGGCTTCTTTCTACCTAAATCCTACTTATGAAAGTTTGGAATGAAAAACGTCAGCACTTTATCAGTTTCGTACAGTTTAACACTTATTTGTTTGTTACTGGGAATAAGGAGAGCAAAAGAGAAAGGGGGAATGAAAGAGAGTGACACAAAATGTATTGTTAAGTCCTTGTTAAAGTTCTTAAGCATTTGCCTGGGATTGGTTTTTGCAACTTGTAATCAGCCTTAATTGTAACATTTTTTTTTGTTGAAAACACTCATGAAAATATGGCAGAAATTTTAAATCAGTTTCGGCTTCTTTAATGATCCTTACATACATACTGTTTTTTGGCAAAACTGTAATAAATAAAATTGAGAGAAGATTTGTATATATTACTGCATGCCTCTTAACTCATATTGCTGAGGTGACAAAGCTGACTGGCTTGTTTAATAAACACACCCAGCTAATTTGTCTAAAAACATTTAAATGAGAGGCACAAACTCCACTTAGCGTTTGAAGCGAGAAAACGGTAACGCTTGTGAATAACTAGCGAATTAACACATTGTGTGTAAAATTTTGAAATGGTTTTCTTTTACTGCAAAATTATCAAATTTTATGTGGTCGCCTATTTGGGACCCCTGCCTTACATAGACACTGGTTTTACAAGCATTTTTCCTTGAGTGCTTCTGAACACCTAAAAACAATTTAACTGCATCATAAATTTGTTAGAGATTACTTAAATATTTTTATTTTCTGTTTTGTTTTCATTTTATTTCGACAGTTAGTTTTTTAGTTTTTCTATAATTTTTCTCTTCCACGTTCCCAGTCCTCTGTTTTTATCACAGTTTTGGCTGTGTTCCTGCAGCAATTTTTGCTCCTGTGTGTTGCAATAATAAATGATAAATGACTTTATAAGTAAATGGAGATTAAATAAAGTTTTAGGGAGCTTTAAAAATAAATTTCGTATATATTTGAATCTCGAGTAATTTCAAGAAGAAAAAGAGGAAAAAAACATGGAGTAAATTTACATAAATTCATAAGTAAAGAAATGTACAAGGATTTTGTTAATGAAGTAAATATTATTAATTTTGTTGCACAATCCCTGCGAGATACTTGTGTCAATTGTTCCAACAGACTGGTCCTGGGATTTGTGAAAACAGAACAAGTACCAAAAAAAAAAGAACTCATTACCTGTGAAAGGAGAACATATGATTTAACTGGTATATGAAGATTAAAAAGGTAGAAAAAGTAATGAATTACAGTACAGTCTTCACCGGTGGCGTGGTACATTTTTTGGGACTTTCTAAAATTTGGTTCTTAAATTTAGTTGTAGGACAATTTTTATTGAGTAATACTACATTGTATTGAAATATTACTACATTGTAGTAACTAACACTAAGCACGTTCACTAAGAATAGATGTGCGACTGGTCAAATGGTGTCAATTAACCCCCTGCAATGACAACCCCATGTAAAAGTGGTAGGTCTTATTCATATAAAGTGTTAGAACCGGTGTATACCACCAAAGACTTACCAAGGGACTACTTTGGTGTCAGTTCGGTGGCATGTCATAACGTCATAGTCATAGTGTCCATGGACACGGCTGTAAAGAGAAGCTTTAGTTAGCGAAGCTGGTGTTTGTTGCTTTCGAGTTTGTAAACATGTTGTGGACATTATGACAATCTACATAGTGTCATATCATCCACGGACGTTATGACACTACTCTGATGGGCATAACGACACTTTTAAAAGTGTCATAAAGTCCATGGACACTGTGACACTTTTAACAGTGTCAACAGATTGATCAAATATCTATCTAAGCTACCTGGAACCAATTTTGCTAACACCAATAGGTAATAAGTTACATGGATGAGAAAGAACACTGCATATGCTTAAAATTTTAAAACCTTCGTCTTGACGTGGAAATTATTTTTTTTATATATAAGCCACTCGCATCCCAAAACTATCTTAAAGGAAAAGACATAAGCTTTCTTTTGAGCAAAAAAAAAAAAAAACATTCCGGATAAAAAAAAAAATAAAAAAAAAATTTTTAAATTTAAAAAAATAAATTTTAAAAAAACAAAAAAAAATTTTTTTAAAAAGATTGATCAAATAGCTATCGAAGCTACTTGGGACAAATTTTGCTTACACCAATAGGTAATAAGTTACATGGATGAGAAAGACCACCTTTATGGACAAAATGTCAAACTTTGACCCCCTCTAACTCAGAAACTTTTTGACCGATCTTGTTGAAAATTTGTGTCTAAACTACTATGCATGTAGTACATCAGACCAGACTGCAGGCCTGACTATATAGACTTCACTATAGACTATATAATATAACTATAATCAAGAATATACAATAGAAAATAGAAAAAAAACATACAAGTCACCTCCTAGAATAAGATATGTGAATAAAGTTTCTAAAAAGGAATAATTTTTCCACGCCACCAAATACAGCACGTTTTGTTTGTTATATATAGCGCTATTGTTGTGCATGGCCTTACAATGGCTTCATTTTTGCCTTTGATGACTTTAATCCGACATCAAATTCTGGACGCCACTTATGCCATCTGGGACTCTTCCACCAAATGTCCAATTTTGTTTAACTGCCAAGAAAGTCCTTCTTAAACTTAGTATCCCAGTAAAAACTTTGCCTTCATTTTCAAAATGAATAGCTTCTTTTACTCATTATTTAGTTGCTTTCTTCTATAACTACTTGGCTGACTTCTAAAACGTCAATTGCTTTGTATTAGAACAAAGTATAATGTTTCATAACGCCGCAGTGCAATATATATACAATGCAAACCCTTTCAAAACGTCACTTCTAAGTATTAGTAACGCATCAAAAAAGCAATCAGAGCATCGGTTTTAAAGTTGATGCTTTGTGACATTTAACATTTTTTATTTGCAAGCAATACAGATTTATTTTAAAAGTATTATGCATTGCATCACTTACATTTCAAAACGTTTTAATAAACAAAACACATAGTTGCATTGTTTCGGTACTTTGTACATGTACATTGTTAAAATACAGTAGTAAAATTGTGTACGAACTTTGTATTAGTACGTTTTGGAAGTCAGCCCTTCTATAACAGCTTATATAACTACTTTTTTCTGGATGTATGTAGGTAAATGACTTACTTTTGAATGCGTTCATTTTGCGACATACATTGTAAAATTCATTGGTTCTTTCAGTAGAATTGTAAGAAGTGCTTTCATGTTTTTCTGATTACTCAACACATTATTTTGTAGACGAAGTTTTTACTGGGATGTCTAGCTTTTAATTTAGCCACTTTTATGACACACCTCAAAATTAAACCAATTTTTCACTTTTTCACATAAATTAAGAACCCAATAAAAAAAAACAAACAAATCCACTAGTGACGCCTTAGAATAAAAGCTATGTTTATTAAGTTTCAAGAACTTTAAAACCTAATTTTGCCACGCCCTAAAATACAGCAATTTTTGTTTAATATAAAGGGTGTTTTTTTATAGAGTGACACAAGTTTAACTGATAAAAAAACAAGGAAATATATTTTTAATGTCAATGAAACGGGCTTTATTTGAAAGAAAATTTTATGAAATTAATGTCTAAACATTATTTCGGCCATGTGGCCGCCACGGCTGGCTTGTAGAAGGCGCATTCTGGAACACCAATTTTCAACAACTTTTCGCCTTTGAAGACATGTGGGCCAATGACTCCGCCAGCCCATAAAGCGCACCAAACAGTAATTTTCTGTGGATGTAATGGTGTTTCGACAAAAGCCTGTACATTCTCCTCACTCCAAATGCGACAATTCTGCTTATTTACGTACCCATTCAACCAGTAGTTCGTTTCTGTATTTCTCGCATCGTAAAATTTCTTGCATGAAGTGTGAAACAAAAAATTCCATCGTTTCTCGATTTATGAGATAAAAGTGTTTCTGTATTTGAATGCGAAAACAGACACAACAAATTCTGTTTATACTGGAATATTTCCAGTACTTAAGTGTCAAATAAAAGCAAAACGTCAACAAAAGAAATAAATATAATAAAAACAGGGCTGCCAGATTTGACGAGTTATCGTCATCTATACGATTTTTTGTTCCGATATTAACAAAGTGACGTTTTGATGATTTTTTCTAAAAAAGTGACGAAAGCAAAATCAAAATCAAAAATATTTTATAATTTTGTTGTTACTTTCTATAGAAATTCATCTTGAATTTTTAAATTTCAAACACTTCTATTTTGTGGCGTTGAAAATTGAAAAAAAAAAAAAAATAATATGAATGTCTGTAGAAAGCAAAAACAAATTTATAATATATTTTTGATTTTATTTTTGCTTTTAAAGAAATTGTTGGCGTTGCGTTTTACACTATAAGCCCCTTAGTCTTCCAAATAAGATAATTGTAAATATTTTTATATGTTTGTTTATTAGAAAAAAAGATATCTTTAGAAACAAGGCTGCTTAAATTTTTATATTTATCCCTATTGTGAAAATTGTCCTCGAAAATTGTTTGTTTCTTCCCTAAAAATGTATCGGCAAAAGCAAAATTTCGAGGGAAAGTAATGGACCGACTTAGCTTATTTTGAACATTTAATACTTTTTATATACATATACAATATATGATTGATATTTGATATTCTTATCTTATATGTACACTTTTGTGCCAAAACCATTATTCCGGCAAGAAAGAAATTTGTTTGTCTCCCAGTAAAAATTTTTTCAAAATGGATAGCTTCTTTCACTCGTTATTAAGTAGTTTTCTTCCATAAGAACTTCGATAACTACTTTTTTCTGGATGTATTAAGATAAAACAAATGACTTACTTTTGAATTTGTTCTTTTTGGCACAACCCTTTTACAAGGGTTCATTAGTTTTTCAGTAGAATTGTATGTAGTGCTTTTATGTGTTTCTGATTACTTAACATATTATTTTGTAGGCGAAGATTTTACTGGGTCTTTAACCCGTTTATTTATGAACCGATTTTTTTAATTTTAACTACAAGGTATTCTACTAAGTCTATTTCAGGTAAAAAAGAAAAAGATTATAGGAATAGGTAAATTAAAGATTTATATCTCAATTATTAAATAATAATTATTAAATACCGATGAACTTTAACTATGTTTTTGTTTGATTATTTTTTAATAAAAGTCGAAACAAATTTGTTTAAAATTGATTTTAAATTGCACGATTTTTAAAACAAAAAAGAATATCTTTTTTATTTTTTTCTCAGGAAATTGACGATTTTGACACAAATTTATCTGGCAGCACTGATTAAAACCAAAACAAGAAAAGGCTAACAAAAATTTAAACTAACAAAATATAACAATTGTTTTTTGTTTATTTTCATCATATAAATTATGCATTTATCATTTATATTCCTTCTATTTTTTTATTTATTTAAAAAAAATAGTATATAAACATATTTTAAATTCAAAATATCTACATTTTGTTTTTCCCGCCTCCAATTTCAAATGTGACTTATTTTGACAGTTCTTGAAAGAAACTTTTCGCAAAATATTGTTATAGAAACACTTTTTCTCGCATCCTTCCAATAATTGCTGGAAACTTATTTAAATGACAGATAATTCTCGCAATAGAAAGATACAGAAACACTTGTGTGAGAAAAACCATTTTTTGTTTCATTTCACACTATTTTTGTTGCAATTCACACGTTTCATGCGAAGAGTTTTACGATGCGAGATATACAGAAACGGGCTACAGAAATGGGCTTTATCGGGAATTAAAATTTTGAATGGAAATTCCCGATTAATATCAATTTGTGCTTCAGCCCATTCGCCGAATTATTTTGATTAAAAATTTCAACAATTTGTACGCGTTGCTCTGGTGTGAGTCGATTCATAATGAAATTTCAAAGCAAACTAAACAAAAAGCAACTATCAGCTGTTGACTTGGTGGCCAGACGATCAAGTTTGTCTTTCAAATCCATTAAATTTGCAATACACTCTCACTTTTTTACTAACACACTCACACTTTTTAAATTGACCTTGCGATTGCTTTCAATTTCCCCTTTTCATTTGTTTGGCAATTTAACTTTCAATTTAACAGCTGACTACAAGTTTGTCTTTATAAAGTGTTTTCTTGATGACATCTTGAAAGTAAATTAATATAAATTTTGACAAACAGTATATCGTAACTCAAAAACAACTACTTTTCAGGACTACTTTTTACCAAATATTTGAAACTTTTTGCTATATATTCTTTTATAATCCAATAATTAGGAAGAATTCCGATATTCCGCCAAACCAAAAAATTTGCAAAATTGTAAGGCGGTATTTACTGATTACTTTTCCGGTTAAAACAAAAAATTGGAAAAAATCGAGTTACGTGGTTGCGGAAGAAAACCATCGATATGTAGAAGACTATCAAAAAAACTTGACCGTGTGGCCGCAGGGTAAATGGTTGCTCAAATAAAGCAGTGATGCCAACTCAAAGTTGTGACGCACTAAAAAAACACCCTTTAAATAGCATCACCGCTTAAAGTCCATGAGATGGGATCGTAAATCATTGTTAATTGCTCCATGGCTCCATTTTTGTATTTATTCCAGCTGGCATTTAAGATATCTCGGAAAGTTGTTTAAGTAAACGTTATGCAAAACCAAATAAATGTTAATAAAAATAGAGGTTACGCGTGGGCGGCAAATATTTTTTATGTGTGCCATAGCTTTAAGTTGTATTTTCCTTTTCTGCTGTTCCATATCTGACCCCCAAACTTTATTTCAGGGTGAGGTTAATACGCCTGCTTAAAGTTGTGTTTACTTTTTTATGCCAGCTAATGTTTAAAGAATTGACTTTATACTTGTGCTGTCGTACAATTTGTTTTATGATGTTAAATTGAAGAACGGGGGTTTTTTTTTTAAACAAATATAGCGAAAAATGTTATACAACAGGTGACCTTTATTATTAAAATCAATGTTGTTAACGCTTATTAGCAACCGCACAAATTGAAAATCGCTTCAACCGTAGTGAATATCGCTAAATATTTTAAATTTTGCATTCAATATTTTACACGCTTAAGTGTAAAATCAAGATACTACCATTTCAAGATATCACCATTATTATTTTAAATAAACAACTAACATGTTCTTAGTTAAATATATCTTAAAAGTTTTTACAGAGCAACACACAATTTAATGTAAATAAATTTTCAATATTTAACACGCTTAATATACATTTGCGTTAAGTGTAAAATTAAGATATTTCCATTATTATTCTAAAAGGTGTTTAAACAGCTGTGTTTTGTATGTAAACAGTAACTAAAATGTTCTTAATTAAATCAGTATCTTAAAAGTATTCACTGAGCAACACAAAATTTAATGTAAACATCCCAGTAAAAACTTAGCCTACAAAATAATGTGTTGAGTAATCAGAAAAACATAAGAGCACTACTTGCAATTCTACTGAAAGAACCAATGAATTTTACATGGGATGGCCCAACATGAACGCATTCAAAAGTAAGTCATTATTTTTTTACCTACATTCATCCAGAAAAAAGTAGTTGTAGAAGTTGTTTTAGATGTAGTTATAGAAGAAAGCTACTAAATAATGAGTTAAAGAAGCCTATTCATTTTGAAAAATTAAGCGAAGTTTTTACTGGGATATTTTAAGGCCAATTATATTTCTTTTCGTGCAATTGTGTATAAGTCGGACTTTAACTTGACATGGGCCTCATATAAATCCCGGTGTCAAAAAAACACTTTAATACACGTGAAACTGAAATCAATACGAATAATGATGTTCTAATGTAATTTTTTTCGTATTTAACTTTTTTCTTCTTCTTGGTGTGCATATTCGATTTCGAATGTCAGCGATTGTACAATGCAAATATTATATGTTGTTTGTCATCTCCCTGTAGTTTTCTCTGTCCTTGGCCGTTGATAGTAGATCTCAAATTTTGCGAATTAAAGTTCAATTACGGATCCGGAATATTTGTTTTCTGCAAATGCCGCTTTTGGCTTCGATGTTTCTGTGCAGAATTAGTTGAAAAAGTTTAAAATAATGTGTTTTAAAAAAGTAAGAATTTAAGCCCTGTTTTGTTTTTTAAATATGCTTTATTTATTTGCTGCCGTTATGTTGAAGATCAAAGATTTCCAGTTTGTGCAAAATAATTAACAAAAATACTTGTGCACAAAAAGTGTTTAAAAAAAGTTTTAAAAGTACAAATTTTTAGCCTGTTTTGCCCCACAAATATATGGCTGTTTTCCTAGACGTGTGTTGACAATGTGTAAATACCAGTGATGACAACTTAGTACTTTTGGCACTATTTATGGTGCTTTTTGATGCCTCAAAACGCCAAAATTTTATCCATAGTGCCAAACTAAGAAAAAGCACTAACTTGGTGCTTTTTCAATATTTCGTTAGTGCCTGTAGTGCTTTTTACAATTTTTTTTTGTACCATTTTTTTAAACTTCGATTATATAGAGGATGATTTAGATGAGATTTGCTATTTGAGGTACAATTTTGGGAAGGCCTGTAAAGATTTTAAGATTTCAAATGATAAAAAAAGCGCTAAAAGAAAGTTGCATTCGTTTTACCAAAAACTTTATTTACGAGGTTAAAGCTAGGCTTTCTAGCAATTTGGAAATTTTACAAAACGTTTCACTTTTTAGCGTTGACAACATATTTATCGTAATAAAACCATGTACTTGTTTGCGGTAAACTTTTTTTAAAAATGTAGACACTGTTTCAAAAATAGAAAATGGCTTGGAAAATATTAGGAATTGTGAACGGAAAATAAACAACGATTTTGAGTCATGTAGAAAAAACGTATTGGAAAGTTAAAAAACATGCAGTCGGAAACCATACAAAAGAACGCAAAGGCTTTAAAAACAAAAAAGAGCAGTAACTTGGTATAAGCAACGTGTTAACTAAAAACAGCTGACAGATAATGCTTTTATAACGAGCGTTGTGTAACCTGACATTTTTCATGCGCTTAAGTTTTTAAACGCACGACACTCGTCTCCAAATAACCAAGCACTTCTACCTCCAGTGCTCTTGCAATAAGGTTTAAATAAGTATCAGAATACAAACATACATGACATTTCTATTTTACACCTTATATATGTTCTTTATTCAGAAGCGTACATAGGTTAAAATAATTGGATAACATAATACTCCAATTGTTTTATTAAACTTTGCACGATCTTAATTTAGATTTATTAAAACGATAAAATATAAGGTTTTTTAATAAAATATGGGCTGTCATTAAGTTTTATAAACAATGGTCGGTCACGGCAAATTTTCGGTAATTGCAACAGGCCAGATTTTTACGAGCTCGCTCTTTATTACTTTAAAACAGAGTACGAAAACAAACAAAACGAAACGTTTGCTTTCGTTTTGTTTTGTTCTTTGCAGTGAGTAAAACAAAAACAAAACCAAAACAATGAGAATGATTGTGCCATTTTGTTTTGTATTATTTTTGCTCGTGAGCGCAAATTGTACATTAATATAAAAGTACACAGCTGGAAAAGAAAAGAGTAAGAACAATATTGAAACATTCAGAGTAAAAACGTTTGACAAACGTTTGGTAATTGATTTACTCATTATAATATTTAGTCATATATATATTATTATTGTTTCTAAGTGAAATAAAAAGAGAGGTTTTTAGGTTTTTTTGTTTTTATTAATGCTTTTTTTGACTACTATACTAATTAAAAAATAAAAAACAAATTAAATTAAATAAAAAGTTATTCAAAGAAAAAAGAAAAAAAAAATAAATTTAAAAAAAAAGACGAGGCATTGTGGATTTTACTCTTGTTATGCCACTACAAAAACCAAGCAAGAACTAAATCAATTACTCAAAACAAAACGTTTCTCTATCTGTTTTGTACTCAGATGTACGATTGTAACGGTAAATTAAATAATGCAGATGAGTGGAAAGCCAATTGTTTCGTTTTCTCTCTTTGACACTTGAAAAGTTTTTGTTTTGGTTTTGCTCATGTACAATACAATTTAAAAATTTTCAATAGTTTTGTACATTTTGCAAACGTTTGCGAAATGTTTTGTTTGTTTTCATACCCTGCTTTAAAACTATTATATGGCCAATATAAACTCAGCTGATGATGATCCAAATGATTTGATTGATGTAATTTTTATTGAAGGTAATAATAATAAATTTAAAAATGTTTATATACAAATGTAATTATATTTATTATTTAAATTTAAATGAAAATGGTCACCCATCAACGCCGTCGCCTTTTTTTAAATTTTGGAGGTATATAATATTCGGCACAGCCGAATGCAACTTGTTTTGTGTTTAATTAAATTGTGAAAATGGCTTAGTGCTTTTTTAAGCTTTCTTTATTCGAAATAGTGCTTTTTAGTGCAGTTTTTAAATTTTTAAGTGCTTTTTGCTCTCAAAAAGTTGGCATCACTGGTAAATACAGTATTGACACCGTGTTGATCCATTGTGTACTTACGTTTTTGCCCACATTGTATTGTTTTGCATCTACATTCTTTTTACCGGTTTACTTCCTTTTCTCTGCGCAGTGACAACTTTAAAGTTGCATTTTAGAACAATATGCATTGTCAAAATTTTTATGTTTGCATTTAAGAACGTGTGGCCTTGTATTACTACAATGAAATAGGCGTTTAGGAAAACAGCCTATCATGGGTGTGCTGGAAATCGCAAACGCAAAACGCAAGAATTTCAAAAGTCGTTTTTTAGTAAGATTTCTGTAATAAAAAAATTTTATGACAAATATTATACAAACATTTCTCTATTAAACAGAATTTTTTAACAAAAATTATAAAAATTAGATTAAAAGTGTATTAAAAACAGCCTCCAAATTCTTGCGTTTTGCGTTTGCGATTTCTAGCACACCCCCTATATCTTTTGTTTGCTTTCTTAATGTTGCAAGTTTATGCAAAATTATTTTGAATGTGTTTTTCAAAAAGTACCAAAACTACGAATTTATACTCTGTTTTCCCCCTCGAATGTACTTTATTTAGTTGCTGCCTTCATGTTAATTAAAGAACATTGATTTCAAGCTTGCCAAAAGTTGGTCTGAAAAACGTGTTTAAAAAAAAAGGAATGGAAAGGAAAAAAAAATAAGCCAACATATTTTATATCTATGTCCCTGAGAATAAATAATATAAGCATAACATTAAATAAACGTTTGAAGTTTTGCAGTCTCTTTTACAGTCACTTTTAAAAGTTTGGACTTAGGTTAAGGGTTATGTAAAAGAAACCGGTTTCATGTTGCACTTTATCCCTTTCTGGTCTAAAAAAGTAAATCCAATATAAATTTCGCTATAGTCTTTGCATGCAATTTCAGCAAAATCTGTTGAACAGTTTGGGCGTTATTGCGGAACAAGCTAACACCTCATTTTGATAACATACATTAGGGTGGGTTGATTTAGCAATCGATAATGTGCCATCGATTTTTCGATAGTTTTTGGCATGAGGAAAAAAAATTATATCGCCATCGTCTTCAGCGCACAATTTTACCTTGGATATGATATTTTAAAAAAAAATTGAATCAGCCGCTTTTCTTTATTACCTACTAAAAATAAAAGTTGAGAAAAAGTCAAAAAATATAAATATAATATGTCGTAGTGGAACTTTTTTTACCTAATGCCAAAAGCTATCGAAAAACGGATGGCCCAATATCGACAAAATTTTGTCCTTACAAATCGGCTCACCCTAATATACATATATATCCTGAAAGAAGCCTGGGTGCAAATATCTCCAAGTTACGAGTTTTGTCGACTATTTTGGTGACTTTTTGGCGACATTGTCAACGAAGTGTCTTCTCTTTTATATTTGCCTTTAATAAGAATACAAATTTGTTGTGAATTCGAATTTTAACTTTTTTTTTTAAATAAAATAATTAAGTATGAAAAAAACAATTTTCATTTCGACATATACTTTAAAAAAGTATCAAGAGTGTAGCCTGATTGACTATTGACACAGTCACCAGTACTATTGATTTATTGTACCCCAGGCAATGTTATTTACTAAAGACATTTAACATGTGCGTGTCGTTGGAAATCTACTACTGACGTTGTTACGTCTGACTAGGTAGTTCCTTTGGGAACATATCGTCAGCTCAGAATTGGTTTGACCTTCCGACCATTTTTAAAAAAATTGAGTTAGGTATGGGGTATATATATTTAGAATACCCCCTTTATGAATCCAAAATCTTTTTCGCGAAATTTTTTTGGTTTCTGAGATATAAAGCATTCATTTTGCTGCATATCAACTGTTTCAAAATTTTTTAAGTTTTGTTTTGCTCTACAAGCCACTGTTTGGCGATTGCAGCAAATTCTTCATACAAAAACGTACAAAATAAATTTTACTGTTGCTTTGCTGCATTGCCGTAAGAAAAAAGTAGTTAAAGCAAAATGAAATGACAACAAGAAAATAAATTTGTGAAAAATAGTTTTATAAAAAAATGGACCCAACCAAGTGTACGGTTTGCTATTATTTGCAAAGTGTTTTTAGCCTACCTAAGGGAAATGCTTCAACATATTACTACAAACGAAAATTAAATAGGTATAATCTTACAGCAACCATAATAATGCTAAATATACCAACTTTTACTTATTGTGCCTTGTGGAGGAAAGCTCATAGTGGTCGGAGTGGTAACAATATGGCTTGTGCTTTAATTAAAATTTTTAATGAATTAATAAAAGATTATCCACTTATTAAAACTTTGACATTATGGAGCGATTCTTGCGTAACCCAAAATAAAAATCGAATTAACTCAACCACAATCAAAATGTTCATTAAACAAAACTGGTACAGTAGACGCTCACAAATTAGAGCTTTCAGTAATTCGAACGTCCAGAAATTAGAATCAGTGTTTGCAATACATTAAACGCTCTAAAATTCGAATTTATAGTTCTAATTTCAGAGCGTTTTTTTTTTTGTTATTTGAACACAAGAAATCCGCAATTTATTTTTATTCTGTTTGAACATGTAAAACTAAAAAGGGGAATTACCAAATTTTAGATGTGTTTCCTTACTTGTTGTTTTTTTGTCGCATTTATATATATTTGTGGCTAGTTTATTTGTGAAATTCGAAACATGTGTACATATTTTGGAAGTATCTATTAAAAAGTGAAAGTGTATCATTCGAAATGTCAAATAAACGTAAAAAAACACTATCATTGGAAACGAAGGTCAAAATATTAGAAAAGCTTGACAAAGGGTTTGAAGGGAATATTAATGTTACGACATCTTCAATCAGCTATATCAAATCACATAGAACAGCAATATTAAATGCTGTTTTCAACACATATCAGCAAGCAAGCAATAAATCTTTGCACAGCGCTGAATACCCAAATATTGAAAGTCGTTTGATGAGTGGTTTAAAGAGAAAGCTAAAAAAATATTTAGAGAGGAATATCCCTATAAAGATGAAAATGCATTCCGTGGAAGCAATGGATAGTTTTCAAAATATAAGAAACGACACGGTATTTTTAATTTTAAAAAATACATTTAATGTCAATCAAATAAAATTGAATTGAAAAAAATTTAAGTAATTTTTATTTTTATTCGAAATAAAAACGTCCAGAAATTAGAATAATTCAGAAATTAGAATTGCCTCAAAAACAAAGCGGTTCTAATTTGCGAGCGTCTACTGTACTCAAAGAATATTGAGATTCATAGTCCTCTTCATATACTAAATTTGCTTAAAACAATGCCAAATAATAAAAAAAAGTTAAAAGTTATGGAAATGCTTCCGGAAAATTTTCGGACATACTCGTTGGAAGCAAATAAAATGAACTTTCGAAAAGTCCCTTTTGCTTAAATTACTACAGTAAAAATAATGATTTATGTATATATTATAAAACTGCTACGAGAAAGGAAAAATATAAAATGCAATTTTGGTTAAGTCTGCATCAAAAAATTGTTTGAAAACTCCGGAGAATTTGTTGACGAATGTTTTGAAAATGTCGAAACCATCATTTATTTCCAGCGATAAAAATAGAGACATAAAACACTTGCTTATATTTCTTCCACGTGTTGATAAAACTTTTGCTTTTTTTAAGTTGTTGAATTTGTGGCTTTTAATGTACCTTTTCATAACAGTAGAACTGTTTTTTCTGTTTTTGTAAAATAAAATAAAATAAAAAAAAATATAACAAAAAGAAAAGAAATCATCTCCACAACACCTTACTCAATACACAGCAAAAAGTATACGTATGCAGCACAAAAAGCCACTTTTAAATTTTTTTTTTTTAGAAAGTTGGCACAAAACAGTATTTTTCATTTTCAAAAAAATACTATTAAATTCTAACTTTATTCATGAAAGTGCGCAAAAATTTACATTTTTCTTCAAAACATATGCCGGAAGCAGTGGTAAAAATATAAAAAAATTCTAACGGGTACTTTTTAAGAAATCTTCATGTAAATCTTCTTTGTCGTTTTTCTCCACTCCGACTTTTTGGCATATGCGCCAAACCAATTCTGAGCTAACGATATGTAGACATTGGAACCAGAGAATCAATAGTACATTTTAGTAAATCTAGTCTACACTTTTTGTATGAATACGAAATCATAACAATCTTTTCAACTTTTAATTGTACTTCTCAGTCACAGAATACTACAGAACTGTCACGAGACGGAAGATTTTGCGTTTTTTTTTGTCTCTTTTTAAGAAAGCTGCCCTTTTTCATTTCTCTTTGCATCATCTTTTATGCCGCAATACAATGAACACAAATTTATTTAGTTGAGATTTATTTGCAAAGCTTTTGTAAAAATTAACTTTTAAGTTTACCGTAACACAAGTAAATAATATTTAAGTAAATAAATAACATTATAAAACAAAAAATATTAATAAATACTTTTTTTTGCACAAAACACAACGTTTGTTGAACTAATGCATTTTTTTAACGTGGTCTGTGTTTTGTTATTTTTGTTTTGATCATGCCATTTGTGTTGATTGTTGCTGCCTGTTTTTACACATTGCCACTTCACCACCAAAAAAAGCTTTCTGTCTTTTTCTTCGAAAGCTGCCCTCGCAACTGATTTGGGCCTTTTTCACACGTCACTTTTTCAGTTCTGTGGTATTCTGTGTTCTCAGTTGTTATTGATAAAATCTTTTTCAAGTTACTAGTATTGGTGACTGTGTCAGCAGTGAATCAGTATAGATTCACTAGTAACATTTCCTAAAGGGTATTTATAAATATATGTATGAATTTATTAGTATATAAAAATCAGCTACAGAAAAAATCGTAGTCAGTTTAGTTTAAGTTTTCAAAATGAGAACAACTCAATTTGTTTTGACTACTCTACTTACGAGTTTGCTACAAGTATTACGTGTTAATGGTAATAGCAATGCAACAGAAGTTCAAGAAATCAACGATATTAAAGTTATCCTCGGAAACTTACGCGAAGCAAGAGCTAAAAAAGAAGTTCTCGATAATTTAAGCACTACAATAGCACTTAGAATAATACATGGAAATGCTAAATTATTGGGCGATTCCATAAATACGTATACTGACATCACACCCATCACGCCTACAGCCAATATTACGCAAATATATGATAATATACACGTAAAATACAATTATAAAGAGGACATGGTTCGTAACATTTATTTTTATGCAGGTTTATTTTATGTGAAATGCAGTAGTATTCCAGAATTGCCTCTTTTTATATGGCGTATTTATGAGCGGGATGATCAGAAATTATTTGAAATTATGTCGAATATCGAATTGGCTTTTTTCGCCGAAAGCAGTTCCTTTTTTTATGTATATCTAGATGAGATTTCCCTTAATTTCGCATATATATTGCATAAAATAAAAAGTAATGATCATTACAATATGACAGATGTGAAATTACAATCAAGAGTGCAAGATGCAATACAGTTATTCAAACCAAGTATAAGATTTATATTTTTTGAGGAGCACTTTTGTCTATTTAATATTAAATATTCGAATTACATCTTTACATCCGGTGCCAATATTTGGCTGTGGAATGACAACAGATCGATGGGTCCAAAAGGCTATATATTGGCTGAAATTCCAGGAGGTTCAACTGATGGGAAAACAATTTTTGCGTTTCTGAGGAGTACTCACTATCAAACGTATTACGCTATAGGTTCAAATAGACGTTGGAGTATTCATTTTCAAGAAAATGGGCATGTTGTTATTTTTCAAGATGGAGCTGCAATGTGTGCTGCACAGAAAGCCTACGATTTTTATCGTAAAGTTATAGGAGCATCGCATTCTCTAAGCTTTTCTGCATGTGAATGGCGTTTGGGAGCGTGTGATTTCTATAGATTATAGATGTTTAATTTTTATTCTTAATATAATTTAATTTCCTAATAAATTTGATGAAAATAAAGTAAAAGTTTGTTTATTTATTTTGCAGTTACGTCCAAACTGCTGAATCGATTTTAATGAAATTTGGTAGAAAAACTATAACCGTTTTCTTTTAAGTAACCCTTAATTCTCAATTAGTAGCTATTGATCGGCATGTTGCAAAAAAGTAAATTATAATGAATTTCAATTAAAAAAATGAAATAAAATGTTCCACATACACAGAAAAAATTATTTTTCCAATTCAAACAAAAAATTTGTAGAATCAAAACATTTTTTGTCTGAAATCGGTCCTACGAACAAATTTGCATATTCAAACAATTTATTTGCATTTCGTTTATTGAAAAAAACACTGATTTTTTCAAACAAATAATTTAACTGAATCAAACAAATAGTTTACTGAAAATCATATAAATTTCAAACAAATAATTTTGCTGAATCAAACAAAAAAGTTTTTGCACAAGCAATGACGCGCACACAAGCAAGCACTGTAGAAGTAGATGAAGGCAGAGCAGAGCGGCGCCGGCTGGCTTTGAGACACATTTTTTTGTTGGAATAATTTTTGCACCAAGTCTTGTTTGTTCACACAATGTTTTTCTTCTTCACTCACTGTTCTGTATCCTTTCCTTGGCAGCAGACCGACTCGACATGTTTTTCGTCATCATTTTATTTCTTTTATTTGATGTAGGTATTTAACTAAACATTTTTAAAAAATTGAATACGGGATTTTGTTTTTCATTCTTTTTTACCAACTTTGAAACCAACAAAAAATTTATTTTGTTTCTTCTAATGTTGTTGTTGTTTAAAACGAGTGAAACGTTTTTTTACCTATTATTGTTTTTGTTGTTTTTTACTACAAACCTCGCCACGCTATTTTATCATCTTTCTTATAGTTGTACCTTTTCAAAGCGTCCAAAAATAGACTGTATGTGTTTTTTTTTGTTGTTCTTATATTTCACATAAAGAAGTGTTGCTTACGGTCAAATAAAAAAATGCAAAAACACGACAACAATAAAGAGCGTTAAATATTTCATACAAAATTATGAAAACTAGAAGCCAATAACGCGTTTATTATATTTTTGAATAGTTGTCAACATTTCTGTTGGCTAAAATAAAAATCAAACAAAAATATTAATTGAATTAGTAAAAAAATTTGTAGAAGTTAAAAAAAAATTCAAACAAGCGTTTGTTTGAAAATAATTCAGCAATAATTTTTTCTGTGTAGTATTAAAATTCACATTTGAAAAACATTTCAAAGCAAGTTGAAAAAAAGCAAGTTTTCAATTTGAAAATAATTTCCTCTTTTTGTTGAGAATTCTATGATTTGCAAATGATTTTCAAATCATTATCAAACGTTTGTCGTTTGAGATAACGTTTGATTTCAAATCATTATCAATTTGAAATCTAACCTCCGTGTTTGTTTGGATGCTAAAGTACTATACAATCAAAACTTAATAAAATACATAAATGTTTCTTAAATAACAACATGTTTATTTTTGCCAGTTTTTGTCATTTTTTATACTTTTTCGTGCCATTTTAGCACAACAGCTGTGTTTTATATTTAAAAAGTAACTAACATGTTCTAAGTTAAATATATCTTAAAAGTATTTACATAACAACACACAATTTAATGTAAACATATTTGAAGGCCAATGATATTTCTAGTGTTCTTTAATACTTCCGCATTTAATATATCTGTTAACTTTTTTTTGGATATATTTGTATACCCTCCGCCACTTGTGGTAAAGAGGGTAGGTATACTAAGTTTGTCATTATGTATGAGTGAAACTTTTTAAATATTCATAAAGTACAAACGTATGTCTCTCCTGGGTCCTTGAGTAGTTCGAAATCGATTAAAACATATCCGGCTATTGAAATCTGGCTCATTTTCGAACGATTTAACGCAATAGAACAGCTTAACTGTAGAATTGTTTACAGTTTGGGTTGAAATCCAGTACAATTGTTTCACATGAAAAAAAGTTATTGATCCAAATATAGAACAAACTTCTTAAAATATTGATAGTCTCATTACAGAATCCATCATAGCATGTATCGATTGTTGTTAAATTTTGCACAAAGTCTGTTTAGATAACTACAAATCACTCTATCAAATTTCGTAATTTGTGCCTAATTTACCTTGGCCTCGTATAAAGTACGCTGTCAAAATAGAGTTTAATGTGCCTTAAACCGCAAAGAATAAAGCTTTTGTGGAAAACTTTGTTCTAATATAGTGTCATGCAACTACACATAATTGTGGCGAATTGTTTAACGATCGAACATTATTTTACCTTAAATTACACTTTTATATACCTGGAACTGAAATCATAACGAACAATGGTGTTCTAATAAAATTTTGTCGTATAAAACTTATTTCTTCTTCTTGGTGTGCATATTCGATTTCGAATGTTATGCTTAGTTCACACTTAGGTTTTTAAACGCGTTTAAGCAAAATGTTGATTTAGCTAATCAAAGCCGTTCACATTACATTTGAGATGATTAAGATGACAGATGATTAAGAAAAAAAAACACACACAAGAACAACAAACAAATTTATATTTCTTTAAAGTATTAAAAATGGATAAAAACACTTTTATAAAGTTATTAGAAGATTATTTTAATCATTTTAATGATGAAATTGTGAAAATGTATGAATTATTTAAGGAAAAAATTAAAAACATTAAGCAGAAATCTTGGCCGGTTTTACATGATCATGTTGGCGATTCTACATTTGAGGTATGTTCAGTGGATTCTATGTGATTTATGATTGATGATTGATTAAAATGTTTAATGAGCTGTTTTTACAACATTTTACAAACATATGAAAAGCACTGTTTTTTTTTATGTTTTTCATATAAATTTCACTACACGTTCAGTCACTTGTGTTGTGAAAACAGCACATAAGTAAATATATATATGTGTTAATAATTTATGTACTTGTTACATATTAAATTATTGTAATATATACATTCTTAATGAGTGTCCCGCAAGGCCGAAAATCCGCAATACAGAAAAGCTTTATTAAGCAAAATTTCTAAGGGTTAAATAATTATTGTTTTGGCGACATAAAAAAAAGATAAAGCAAATTTGTGGAAAATAGTCAGCCACGAAGTATGAATATATGAAATTGGCTAATTGGTATGCTTTAAACGCCATGTGAAACACACTTCGAAGTAGAGCTGGCAAACTATAGATAGTCGCAACATTCGATTTTTTCAATGGTTTTTGACAAACTATCGATAGTATCGAATTTTTTGTAGAATTCCTTAATTTAATTTGTAAGTAATTACCGTACTTGTCCATGTAAAAATATAAAGAAATACAATTTTCCAAATTTGGAATAAAGTTTAATCTTTCTTAGATTTTCAGTCAATTTCCTTATCACAAGCTAAATTTTTTCAAATATGTATTAAAATATACATACAGTTTGCAATTATTCGGGTTTCACTAAAAAAGTTGTCATATTTAAATTTATTTATGATTGCATATGATGTTGAATTTTCAAAACTTCAAGAATAATAATGTGCACTGGTTAGTATGTAAAAAAAAATTAATATGTATTCAAAATTTTTCAAAATAAAATAAAAATGTAAATAAAACTGAACTGGCAAAATAAAATAAAGTAATTTGTTTTTATTTTTGTTTACCCACTTACAACTACATACATTTAGAGTTGACAAAAAATCAACCAATTGTAGTCGGGGCTGTAAGAAAAGATAAACTCACTTTTTATTGTTGTTGTTTTTGTTTAAGCTTTGATATTGTTACAAGTAAAACTGGGGTTTATAATTCTTATTCGCTTAACAGTTTTATTGTATAATATCTTTAGTTTTTATAAATTTTTTGGATGAAGTTTCCTGACGATCTGGCCTATGCAACCAGTGAAATGCGCATAGGAATAGCTTATACCTTCAACAATAAATTTCAGTTTATCAATATTATGAAATGGGAATTCAGCAAATTTAAACGAAACCTTGTTAAAAATTTTCGTTTGGGAAAATATACTGAAACAACAATAAGACAACCCAACTTTGTTTTTGCTCTCAATATAAATTTCTAAACGAAAATTTTTATTTTAGTTAATATAGAAAACTTTAATAAAGGTAAAATTACTTTGGTATACTCTTTTTATTTAAACTAGTATTTGGCGACTTTAAAATCTAAAAATATTAAATGTTGGCGATTTTCGATATACTATTTGGCGATTCAAATGGAAAATAATTTGAGAAACCTGGTACATACATTTATAAAAATTTTTTCTTTGGCATGAGGATAAGCAAGGCTATTCAAAATGGTTGATCCTTAAGCCGATTAAATAACTGCCGCAACTAGCTAAGCTGTGCGTCAACGACGGCTGACAAATTGCCAAATCGAAACAAAAAATTATTGGTAATTTTCTTAAAAAAGATTTCTATGATAGTATCGCTATCGAAAATAAACTATTGATAGTCCAATGGAAAGACAACTATCGATACTATCGATAGTACTATCGATTGTTTGCCAGCTCTACTTCGAAGCGCTTTCAAATGATTCCCATATTGCACAGATTCATTTTATACCTAAAGAGATATGGATAAAGTATTTTGCAACTTTTGTGACATAAAACTCTTAAACTGGCACGAAAAACATCTTCCTATAGATTTTCTTTTAAGGATACTAAAAAGTTATATAAATATCAATTTGGTTTTGAGTCGAGTTTATATTCTTGTTTCAAGCCGATTCTTTTCTGTTTAACAAAAAAATTGTTTAAGCACTTATTCTTTAAATATTTGTTTATATTAGCAACACTTTTCCTGTTTTGTAGTGGACAAAAAAAGAAATTAGTTTAATTTGACTACAACACTCACAATATTATTACAGTAACAGTTTATTTAAGAAATATTCCGTTCAGTCATTTTTAAATAAATAAACATTTAAAATTCCAAGCAAATCTATTTTTAACTGATTCTAACAGTTATTCAAAAAACTAAGAGCATATTAATACGGATTTTCAGTTGCAGTTAACATTTTCCGTTGATTGAGTTAAATTCTTCTTTATGTTAAAGTAAATAAAAATGTAATTTAAAGCAACGAAAAGTTCATTTAATTTTCACTGTCAAAAATTCAACCGCGAATTCCGTAAAAACAAATCAATATTCAGTTATCTTATATAAATTAATTATCAAAAAATGAACTACATATTTCGTAAAAACAAATAAATATGCAGTTATTTTAGAAAATTTTACTGTCAAAAATTCAACACCATATTCAGTAAAAACAATTAAATATTCAGTTATTTTATATAATTTTACTACCAAAAATTTATTTTTACTTATCTATAAAAAATGAATTGCTTGTTTTGTGTAAGCAATTCCCATTTTCTATTTGTTAAAATAATTTAGTTAAATACATCAAATTTTAAAAGTAAAATAATTGCGAAGCCATATCGGTCATGCTGCTGGTGTCTTATAATTGAGAGTTCTTCTGTAAACAACGTGGTCAGTACAACAAAAGTAAAACAAACGTGTGTAACTGGGTAAGTAAATAAAAATATTCTCCCTCTCTCGCTTATAAGAAAAACAAGCGGACAGGTGTCTGTCTGGTATTTTTTAGAAATTCGGCTCTTTTGTGGAGTAAACGAAAATTTAATAAAATAACTGAATATTTAATTGTTTTTACTGAATATGGGGTCAATTTTTGACAGTAAAATTTTACAAAATAACTGAATATTTATTTGATTTTACGGAATATGGTGTTGAATTTTTGACAGTAAAAATTAAATGAACTTTTTCTTAAAAATAAATGAAAAATAGGTAGACCGGTTTTTAATTGAACTTTCATTTATTTTATATAACAATTTCAGTTAATTTTACGTTCAGAATATTGTGAGTGAACGACAAAATAAGCATAGACAACAACCTGCAGCCATGTAGTCGTGTCGTCGTCAAAATAATCATTTCGGTAGCCTGCTGTCTCGAATGTGTTAAAAGCAAAATTTCTATTTTTGTCCACTGTTTTTCAAAACTTAAAAAAATTAGTGTTTCTAAAAAAATCCTTTTTTTTTTGTTAAAAAGCAAAAACCTATTACTTTTTAGTCTCACTAAAAGAAATTGTACACATTAAAAAATTTTGCAGCAGTAAAAGCAGTAATCAAAAATAAAATCAGTTAGTTAGGAAGATGTTTTTCGCGCCAACGCTCTAATTTTAGGCGTTTAGGAGGTTGTAAAAGTTTTAAAGTACTTTATCCATATATCTTTAGGTATAAACTGAATCTTAGCCATATGGGTATCATTGGAAAATGCTTGAAAGTGAGTTTAACCCATTAAGAGCCAATTTCAAAAATTCATACTTCTTGACCGACTTTTTTTTTTACAAAATTGGCTTTATCTTTAAAGTATGTCGATAAAATAATAATAATTTTTAACAAATAGAATCTGGGATTTATTTCTTTTCATAAGTTACTTTATTATAACTCTAATATATTATAGAGAACACTTACAAATGTTATCAAAGTTATTAGGGCTATGCTTAATAACATTTTTCTGTATTGCGGGATTTCTACCTTCCGTTACACTTTGCAGATACGTACAATGTACATTGTACATATCAAACCTATAAATAAATTAAGTAGTTTTCTAAAATATAATTTTTAATCCTTAATAACCTAAAATGTAGTTTCAAGGAATATAGCATATAAAAACTTGAATTGTTCTCCATAAAATATTGTTACGTTACTGCCTTTCAATAACGTTTTGGTTTATTTCCTTTATAATAAACCGTTTCGAGTTCTTTATTGCAACTTTAATAAAATAAATAAAACACAAACACTATTAACACTGTTTACAATTAACACAACTTTATTTAGTACAAAGTCTTTTTAACAACAGTAATTTATAGCTTTTATTCACAACCAACTATAATCTTCTCAGAGCTATACGTTATTGACAAAGCCTGAACTTAGAATGATCTTAATTACGCTAGTCGCCGCTAGTATTTATACAGCAATTTGGTTGTCTAGAACATTCGAAATGTTTTTCGAAGGTTCGAGGCTTTACTTATTCACCACACTTTAATTTGATGTATGGCAGCGTTAATGTTTACATAATTTTACCTCTTATACTGAAGCTTTTTTAACGGTCATTTCTAGGTCTTTCTGCACATTGGGATTGAAGTGTACTAAATTATAACAATTTTTAATAACAATGTAAACTAGTAAAACTACTAATAAATACAAGTTAACTAATAAATACAAGATAACTAATAAATTCAACTAATTCTTAACTAATAATTACAGCTAATTCTTAACTAAAGTTACTTTCGTAACAATATATATTATGTTTGAATAAATATTATTATATCGTCAAAAATTCACAATAAATGCCATTTTGTAGAAAAATCTTTCAAGAAATATTAATTTTTGAAATTGGCTCTTAACGGGTTATTAAAATGGTATTTTTAATACATTATGTGAAAGATATTTTTATTTTTTTATTGAATCAATGGACATTAACCTTACCTAAAAATTAATGAATAACATGATGTATTTAAAAATTTAATAACAAACTTTTCAGAATATATGTACATTAGACCGACTCACCTTGTATGGAGCTGAAAAAAAGTGTTTTTGTTACCCCTCTGAAAATAAAGATTAATATGTTTTATGATGATTCCCAAAATATTTTGGTTCTAGCGTTGGCCATCCGTGAGCTGGACTATTTTTAAAAATGGTTTTTTTTTCAGTTTTTTGAATTTTTTTGTACTTTGCTCCAAGACGACATAAATAAAATTTGGTATCATCGAAAAGAGTTTTTGAAGCAGCATACAATGGTATATAAAACTTGACCACTTGAGTTATTCAACTAAATACATATTTTCGTTTCGGGTTTTCATACAAATTCTACGAATGTGGAAATACTGTTCTGCTTTTCAAATTGAATCTGTTTTAAAATAATGTTAATTTATCTTTAACAGCGTGATTTCCAGTCGAAGAAAACGATTTTTTGCAAAATCGTATATCATTCCGTGCATTGTTCCACCATTTATGTTAGTTTTTGTAACAAAATTATCAATTTTTTAAGGTGGTTGTTCCACATTTTGATTCATAGCTCTGAATCTACTGAACCGATTTTGCTGGATTTTAATTCCAAACTGCTTAGGATAGCTACAAGCAATTTGACACCAAGTTTGTTCATTTCTTTTGTTTTTCGAAAGTGAGCGTGCTTTCAACAGACGGACAGACAGACGGACGTGGCTAAATCGGCTTAGAATTAGTCCAGAGCAAGAATATATATACTTTATGGTGACTGAGATGAATAATAAAAAAGTATCACACGGAATGACAAACTTAGTATACCCTCATCGCAGCTATTTGTGGTGGAGGGTATAAAAAAACAGCTGTTTATACTTTTTCAATCGTAGCTGTGACCTTCAAAATAATTCAGTAGATGACTATACGACTATAATTGCACCCAGCACCCAGCATTTGTAGTCGTATGTTCCTGTAGCGTGCTGTGGTAAATGTGTCTGATGCATAAGTCGGTTTTTGAATATAAATATCAGCTACAGAAAAAACCGTGATCAGTTAAACTAAAGTTTTTAAAATGAAAACAAATATGTTTGTTTTCACTGCTGTACTCAGCAGTTTGCTACAGGTATTACGTGTTTATGGTAATAGCAGTTTGATAGAAGTTCAAGAAGTTATCAATAATACAAGAGTTATTTGCAGAGACTTACGCGAAATAAGAGCTAAAAATAGAATTCTCGATAAGTTAATCAATGTAATAGAACTGACTCTAATACATAAAAATTCATAATTATTGGGCGGTTCCATAAATACGTATACTGCTATCAATCCTATAACGCCTACAGTCCACATGAAGGAAATTTATAAAAATATACATGTTAATTACAATTATGAAGAGGACATGGTTCGTACCATTTATCTTTATGCAGGCACATTATATGTAAAATACAGGAGTATGCCAGCATTACCTCTCTCTATATGGCGTAGTTATAAGCAAGAGGATTAGAAATTATTTGAAATTATGTTGAATATCCAATTGGCGTTTTTTGCCGATATCAGTTCCTTTTTTTATATATATCTAGATGATATTGCAAAAAATAAAAAGTAATGATCATTACCGTATGACAGATAAGAGCTTACAAGCAAGAGTAAACGATACAATATTGTCACTCGACACAAGGCTGAGATTTTTGTTTTTTTTAAAAAATATTCGAATTACGTCTTTAAATCCGATAACGGTATTTTGCTGTGGAGCAAAAACAAGTAGCTATTCTGAAGAGTGTTCTACATAATATAGAATTCGCTATAGGTTCAACTAGACTTTGCAGTATTTATTTTCAGAAGGATGGTTATGTAACTATTTTTAAAGATAAAATTGAAATTTTTTGTGTTTTTTTCTAGCCATGTTTGAATGAAATAATATCTATGAAAATGATTTTCATACATATTATATAAGGCCTATGATTTATTATGAATCAATCATCCCAAAATTTTGTAGAGTAATTTTTGGTATGAAAAACTGTGACTGATCAAATTTTATTAAAATAGCATAAGTCGTTAAGGTTTTAGGGGTACTAAATGATTTTGCAAGAGTCAACCTTATATGGTTGAGCCTATGGTAAATTATGGACCAAATTTTATTTCGATAGTGTTATTCTTTAAGGTTACAGGCGTGCTAAGCACTTTTCCGAGAGTGGGATTTAAATGGGGCCTATGTTAATTTATAAACCGATTTTTACGAAATTTAGTAGTATGATTTATTTAAGAATGCATTTCGGCACGAATTATGGTAATTAAGAAACCAAAATTTTAAACTTGTTTAGGTGAACTCTAATCTTATTGAACTAATTTAGCTGGAATTCAAGCCCAAACTACTAAGTATAACTAAAAGCAATATGAGTTGTTCTAAAAAGAGCGTGTTTTCTATAAACGGACAGACAAGCGTTTTTTTTTCATAAAAATCGATGAATAAATGTTAATTTTATTCACAATGAAGTGACAAATTGAGCTTTGAAGAGGGTGCTTCACAGGTTTTTTTTTATAACTTGGAAGAGATTCGTTCAGTACGGTTAAAAATTACTTAAGCTGATGAGAATTTTAGCCGTCCTTAAGTTACTATAAAGTTATTGCTGATGTGCTTTAAGGTTTCCAAGTTATTTGCCACGAAATAAAAAGAGAAAATAAAATTTTTTTGGTACCAAATCAAAACTTTTGTTCAATTTTGAATTTTTAAATATTTATAACACTGACGAAAAATTAATAATCATCCCTATTATGAAAGTCGACGTCGACACAAGACGACGGAACCTAAACAGTAATGGTATTTTCTGAGACGTTATTGACAATAATCGATAATTATTGACAGTCAATTGATATTTTCTAAGGCGCTTTTAAGTCGACGTCGAGTAGAATTGTCCCTGTTTTAGGCGACAGGAAATTTTGCGACGACTCAAATGAAAGTTAAAGACAATTTAAATGAAATGGAAACATATTTATTAAATACGTTTAAAATAAAATATGCAAATTTAAAAGAAGTTATGGGCACAAATTTTATTAGTAAATTTAACGCGAAAATTCCGAAAATTCGGAAAAGTTTGCTAAAATAGCGAAAACTCGCCAAAATTTTTAATATAAGAAGATTGACTCAAAGAGCCAAAATTGCGAAAATTCGGAAAAGTTTGCAAAAATAGCGAAAATTCGCGAACATTTTCAATATATAAAAAAGCCATAAAATTGATTAAAAGTCCCTAAAACTATAAGGAATGGTAAAAATTCGGTAAAAATTGCAAAATTAGCGGAAATTTGCAAAAATTTGCTAACAGCAACATGATAGCAAAGTCTAACTAATATTTATTAAAAATCGTTAAAGCTGTTAAGAATCAGAAAACTTATAGGAAAAAATTGCTTCTATCGCGAACATGGCTTAAATTCGCAAAAATTTCGAATTTGGAAACAAACCCTAAAATTTATTTGAAATCGCTAAAAACAAAATGTCGGAAAAAAATTGATGCAAAAATAGCGAAAATTCACGAAAATTTTTAATATTTCCAACAAGCCATAAAATTGATTAAAAGTCCCTTAAATTAACGGAAATTCGCAAAATTTGCTAACAGCGGCATGATAGAAAAGTCTTATATTTATTAATAAACGTTAAAGCTTTAAAGAATATGAAAACTTACAGTAAAAATATCTTTTATCGAAAACATGGCAAAAATTCGCGAAAAAATTGAAAACAAACTCTAGCTACACTTTATTTGAAATAGCTAAGTCGGTTAAAAAAAATATGTCGGAAAATAGCATAAATAGCGTTAAAAAGTGAACTATAACAAAAATAATAAAAAAAAAATTAGAGATGGAATTTTATTTCAGTCAAATTTTCGATAACTAGTCGACGTCGACACAACATTCTTATAAAATACCAATTTAACGTCGAAGTGATGTAGTCGTCGACTTGATGTGACAACAATTTAAAATCAATGTCGACGTCGACGACGACTTTTATAATAGGGGTGAATATTATTACTTGATCAGAATATAGTTTATTAAATGTATATGCAGTTTATACCTATATGGGTAATTCCAAAGTGTTGAACGTGACAGTCGCACAAATTTCAAAATTTATTTTGAGGCAAAAATAGTTTTGCTTTCGATTTATAATACATTAGACATACATTAGATAGATCATCCACTTTTTCAATTTTGTTTTGTTCTCAATATTCGTGCAGCTGTAAAGCTTCAAAAAGGATTTTAAATTAAACCCCAATTAATCTAATTTTTCTTATTTTCGAAAAAATATTTCAAGGAAAACATTTTGGTCCTTCGAACGGATTTTAAACCCCCGAATCCTTGAAATATTTTCATATTATATATATAAAGGATGATTTTTTATGAATATAGTTTTTCAGGTTGGCAGCACTGGTTGGTAATTGTGTCCAAACCACATCTGTGAAAGTGAAAAGTGTTCAGTATACTCTGCCATTTCATCATGGAGAAACTCACAAACGAGCAACGACTGCAAATCGTTGAAATTTATTATCAAAATTCGTGGTCTGTGGAAATGTCCATCTTTTTTTTTACGAACTTTTTATGGTCGTCATAATCGACCTAGTGAATCAACAATTCGTGCTATTATCACCAAATTTCGCACCAAATCAAATTTTACAGGAGAGAGTTTTTTTTTATTTTATTTCGTATAAATTTTGTATGAAATTTGTCGCTTACGATAAAATTGTTCTTGCTTTTAAATCGTAACGGTATATTTTGTACAAAGACCTTTAATTTCCATTGTTTTGAAAACATTTTTTTTTGAAATTTATGATCATGTAAGTAACGAGATGCTTCATGACAGTTTTTGTGAACGCTTAAAAAGCTGTATCATCAGCAAATGTTTTAGCTTGGGTAAGGTTGTTTGTTGGCATGTCCGAAGTATGTATATATTAAGTACAATATAGGCCCCAAGATGCTTCCTTGAGGGACTCTAGCTTCAATTAGATGAGGAGAACTTAAACACTATCATCCTTTAATGTTAAATGTTCGATCGACCTTATTGCTTTCTAACATCTTGTGAGTATTTGGTATATTTAGCTTTTATTTATTTTATTAGACTTTATGCCAGACCTAATCAAAAACAAAATTTTTTTTCTTCAAAATATATTCTTATGAAATTTGATATTCTATGCGTTTGTTCAATTGACCTTAGTAATTAATGTTTTGCAAAAACCTTTTTTCATTTGAAGTCGGTGTTCATTTGTTTAAGATATTAGATAATAATCTAATGGTCTTGGCATTATGGTTACTAGGGAAACCTTAATTCTATAGGGTAATTACCGGGGCGTAAATAACATTAAAAATTAAAAAATATAATTTTCTTTGCTATGCAAGGTAGCTCCAAAAGCATTTTGTTTCTGGGCTTATCAATACCAGTAGGGTAATTTTGTAACTTTTTAACGACCAAAATTTGTCGTTGAGGGTGTGTGTGAAACGGTAGCAAAGTTCTATGGTGAAATGAAATTTGTTTGTGGTAGAAAATTTTCATATTTGTGCTGTGTGAAATTGTAACATTTTTGACAACGTAAAATTTTGACATAAAGAAAAAAACAATTACTAGTAGTTTTGTGAAAATGAATAAATTAATCGAGTTTTTACCAATAAATCACAATGTCCTTTTCGATTTCTACTACCTCACATTTAAGGGGAATGTGTGTTCTTACATCAGCACGTGGTAACTCAACTGCTATATCGTGATATATATGTGGCGTAAATACGTTGTTCAAATCTTTTACAAATTGAATCCCTTTTCAAGATTTTTGTATAAAATATATTTTAGCTTAACAAAAGTTATTCTTTATTTTGATTAAATTTTTTCTTTTTTATTATTGTGGTTTCTTCTTAACATTTGAGGGTTAACATCTTCAAGCTAAAATATACCAATTTAAAGTTTTGTTTTATTTTATTTCTCGTTTGAAACCCATAAATCCTTTAGAGAAGAAACACTATTAAACACAACTAGACTTAAGACAAAAACATAGGCTGGGACGAACAATCTCTTCATCCATCCGTCCGTGTGTCTGCCTAACAGTTGAACGTTGAAAAAGCAATAAAATATATGTATATCTCTATGAATGCCTTAAATGATTTATTTTACAACTTTGTCTATGATTCTTTTTCGTTTATTTCTCAACAAACTTGCTAAAAAATAAAATAAAAAAAGTTAATTTTTTTCTTGGGAAAAATAAGAAAAAATATAAAACAACATATTAAGCCGCATTAAATTAACTAGATTAAAAACAAAACATTATTTAAAAATAAAAAATACAATAAACACTCTAGTAAAATGTTTGCTTGAGAACTGTTTTTTTTGCAGTAATTTTTGATAAAGATTCTTTCTACCTAAATCCTACTTATAAAAGTTCGGAATAAAAAACAACAGCATTTTATCAGTTTCGTACAGTTTAACACTAATTTGTTTGTCACTGGGAGTAATGCGAGTAAAAACTAAGCAATGAAAGAAAGTATTGCTTAAAGCTAGATTACACTATTATACTTTGTATTAATACATGTCAAAAACTAAAGTAATATGACAAAGTGTGATAGTGTGAATGCAATGTGTCACGAAAATGAAAAATTTCTAAACAATAATACTTTTCATTGGATCAGGGTTGCATTTTATTTCATGTGTGAGTGTTTATACTTTGTGTGATGGTGTGAACACAAACTGTCATGTTAAATTAGATTTTTTGACAGTCGCAACAAAACTCATTAGATTTCTATCTCACAAAGTATTATGGAATACGTAAGCCTTGTGAGATAGTGTAATCTAGCCTTTAATCCTTGTTAAAGTTGCTAAGCATTGGTTTTTGCAACTTGCAGTTAGCCTTAATTGTAAAGTTTTTTTTTTTTTTTTTTTTTTTTTTTTTTGAAAACACTCGGTAAAAATTTAACAAATTTTTATCAATTTCGATTTCGAAACCCACACTGAAAGAATTTTCTTCGCAATACCAATGAATTTTGACATAAATCCCATGAAAAATTGCATTAAAAAGGAACCTATGCAGCGCTTCGTTGGATCAATGAAACCTGTTTCATTAAAATGTATTTAATGAAACATTACATTAGATTTATGAATATTATTCATTGGATGAATACTTTCAATAAAGTAAAAAAAATTTTTTCTTATATTATTTTTGTTTTTTTATTTAATTTTTTTTTTATTTTTTTCCTTTCACTGGCGGGAATCGATGGCGCAACCTCGGTGCTGATAGACAAGCTCACTACCAACTAGCCTACCGGGGCAGTGTAGTTTTTGGATAAAAAAACTACGTTTTTTACTCAATTAAGAGCGTAAATATGAGCATAAATTGTCCATAACAACAATAACAAAGTTGATTGAAAGTGGATTGAAAGTTTTTGTTTCATTACTATAATGACATTTTTATTGTCATAATGAAAATTTAAATTTATGAAGGCAATTATTGAAATATGTTGCTTTTATAAAAAAATTTTTGATTTCATAAATTTAATGGCATATTACATTAGATGTATGAAATAATTAAATCTTGCATTTTTTAATTAGCAACTTAACATTTTTTTAAGGAAACTATAATTTTGTATTAATTTATGAATATAGTTTGTATGTTTGTATATTGTTTTTTTATGTTCCCAATTAAAATTTTTTGTTTAACTTGGACAAACTTAAGTTTTCATATATCCAATGAAAATTTTTAACGTAATTACGAAATCCAATGAAGCGATTTTAACGAAAATACTTCATTATAACTATGAAATTCCATTTGGACAATGAAAATTTTCATTTAACCAATGAAATTTTTTTTTTTGAAAATGATTCATTAAATATATGAAGCATTTTTCTTTCAGTGCATAAACGTTTCAATTCAATTGTCAACTGAGTCTTTCAACTAAATTGATGCTTGGCCACACACTTCATCAACTGAATTGAAAGATTTTAAAATTATTTTAAAATTTAATGAAATAGAAGACAATTTTTAAAATACTAAACCTTTTTATTTGCAGAAGAAAACTACAAACATTTATATTGACAGCTGATCAAGAGACTCAGGCAAACACAGTACAATCGAATTGAAAGACTTGGTAGTCAACTTGAAAAAAATCTAAATCTTTTGATTTTTCTTCAACCAACTCGACAATCGTTTGAATTGAATCATGTATGGGCTGCTTTACATACATTTTTTTTAACGGTTCAGGATGGAAAATGCTTTACGCATTCACTAAGAGCCGTCGCTCAAGCGTTATGTCGGACTCCCACCCTAGTCACCTCTGGGAGTTTCACCACCTCGGGACCACTAAGTACCTTCTCACAAAAAATTGCCTCATATTTATAGTTCTCTTGCTGATCCATCATATTTTCTATGACGTTTCACACTGGAATTACGTATGCTCCGCATTATCAAAGTAGCCGTATCTTTCTTAGATACAATATGGTGAACTACATTTATTCATTCTGTAGATATACTTTCTGCAGAAATTGTGACCTGAGAGCCGCTGTGTTACCATAATAATTCATGTCGTCTTGCTTTCCTTTTATCCACCTTTCTATATCTAGGATTAGCTTTGCCGCCATCTTCCCTTGCTCTCGCCGTCCAACAGTATTTTTCACTTTATCGCTTCATAGTAAATTGGGCCCGCTTGTTCAATCTGTCCAGTCATAAAAACTTCCTTGTATTATTTTACCTAAAGATCTATGGGGATCATCCTTGCTATAACATGTACGAACGATGCTGCACTGTACAGTACGACGATGCAGTACTTTACATACATACTGTTGGCAACACTGTAATTGATAACATTAAGAGAACTTTTGTACTCATACAGCAGCACTCTCTAGCCATATTGCTGAGGTGATATAGCTTGCTTCATAAATACAATACGGTTGTCAGCATTTTAATTAAAACTAGAGGTAACTAAAATGAGAGGCAAGACCTCACTTAAAATTTTTAGCGAGAAAACTGTTTGCATAAATAATTTAAAAATGATTTTATTTAAGCTATAATTTTTCTTGAGTGCTTCTGAAACCAAAAACAATTTGACTGCATCATAAGTTTTTTAGAGACTATTTTAATATTTTATTTTCTTTTTTGTTTTCATTTTATTTCGACAGTTAGTTTTACTTTTTCTATATTTTTTTTTTCTTCCACATTCCCAGTCATCTGTTTTCGCTTCAGTTGTGATTGTATTTCTGCAGCAACTTTTGCTCCTGTTTGTTGCAAAAATATAAGATAAATGACTTTATAAGTAAATGGGGATTAAAAAAAAGTTTTAGGGAGCCTTAAAACTAAATTTCTCAAATAGCATAAATCTCGAGTAACTTCAAGAAAAAAAGCAAAAAAAAAATGTTAGCCAAAAAAGAGGAATATTAAAATAAATGTAATTTATTTGCATAAATTTATAAGTGAACAATTGTACAAGGATTTTGCTTATGAAGTAAATATTAACATTTTTTCTTGCACAATGTTACAAAAAGAAAAATTTCATTAAACTTCAAAGTTCTCTGTAGAAAAAATGTTCTATCTACAAAAAAAGTCATTCATCAAAAGAGATAAAACATTTCAATAAAAATTGATAAGGCAATTTTTTTCCAGAACATGTTTAATTGTTGCATCAAAATTGATACAACAACTTTCTATAGAAAATGTTGCTAATCAATTAGGGTATTCATTCGGTTAACCGGTAATCGGTTAACCGATTAATTACTGCCCGATTAACTGATCGGTTAATTTAAAATTTGCTTTTTTCGATTAACGATTAAACCGGTTAATTTCAGTCGATTAATCGATTAACCGATCTAACAAAATTTTATATATTTTGTAATATTAAACCAAATTTTTTGTGTTTTTAATTATGGGTGAATTCCAAAACTTGAGTTGCAAAGCAACTGACTTTTTTAAATGCATTTTAAAATCCGAGTATGTAGAATTTCACATGTTATCTGTACCAAATTTAACCAAAAAAGTTACCAAAGTGCACCAAAAAAATTGGGTTTAGAAATATTATTTCATAAAATATATTTCCTTCTAGCAATTCATTCCTTAAATACAGTACAAAAACAGAAATTAAGGAAATTGGATATTAACTTTTTTGCAGAATGTTCGGTACTGAGCTTTGGCAGGATGAGAAAGAAGATGACTTGATAACATAAGAAACTCGCGATAGTAATATAAAAGCAGATTTACCCGAAACAATAAGAAGTGTTACAAATTTTAAAAAATTAAACAGGACTCTAATGGCATAATGGAAGATTTTATATATTTTTAGAGAAATCCAGGAAAAGGACTGAGAAATCAGATATTCTGTATTTTGGGTTGATTTCGATTTTTCCAACATCTACCTTAAGTGAAAGAATTTTTTTCAAGTCAAAATTTATAAAAACTAAAGAAAAAAGTCCCTTAAATCCTAAACATTTTAACCAAATTATTTTTCTAAAAGATAATTTTATAAGTTCTCATTAAACTTTTGAAGTTACTCACAATATTCTGTACGTAAAAACAAAGGACATTCAGTTATTTTATTAAATTCTGTAATTTTCGTTTACTGGACAAAAGAGCCGAATTTAAAAAAAAATACTAGACAGAGACCTGTCCGCTTGTTTTTCTAATGAGAGAGAGAGATAATATTATTATTTACTTACCCCGTTACACACGTTTGTTTTACTTTTGTTGTACTGACCACGTTGTTTACAGAAGAACTCTTAATTATAAAACACCAGCAGCATGACCGATATGGCTTCG
Organism: Pollenia griseotomentosa; assembly: GCA_963931875.1. Lineage (NCBI taxonomy): Eukaryota > Metazoa > Arthropoda > Insecta > Diptera > Polleniidae > Pollenia > Pollenia griseotomentosa. The sequence continues at coordinate 148,023,924 of OZ007564.1, forward strand.
CAATTATTTTACCTTAAAAATTTGATGAATTTAACTAAATTATTTTAACAAATAGAAACTGGGAATTTTTTTACACAAATCAAGCAAATCGTTTTTATAGATAAGTAAAAATTTATTTTTTGTAGTTAAATTATATAAAATAAATGAATGTTCATTTGTTTTTACGGAATATTAAGTTAATTTTTTGATAGTTATTTTATATAAAATAACTGAATATTCCTTCGTTTTTTACGGAATATGTAGTTAAATTTTTAACAGTTAATTTATATAAAATAACTTAATATTAATTTGTTTTTACGGAATTCGCGGTTGAATTTTTGACGGTAAAAATGAAATGAACTTTTCGTTACTTTAAATCACATTTTCATTTAATTTGACATAAAGAACAATTTAGCTTAATCAACGGCCAATGTTAACTGTAACTGAAAATCCGTATTAAAATTCACTTAGTTTTTTTAATAACTGTTAGAATCAGTTAAAAATAAATTTGCTTGGAATTTTAAATGTTTATTTATTTAAAAATGACTGAACGGAATACTTCTTAAATAACCTACAGCCCATTACTGTAATAATATTGTGAGTGCAGGAAATCTTTTTCCAAAGGTTTAAGCAAAGTTAAAAATATTATTCAAATAAAACTGTAATTTTCATTCAATCTTGATGAAACAGTTTTCTATTAAAAAAATATTTCAGCAAAATCAATGATACAGGGTTTTTAAAGACTGATAGCCGATTTCACCAATTTGTTTAAATATCAATTTATGCTTAAAATTTGTTTTTCATGTCAAAAAAAAAAATAAACTTATATATTAAATTATATTTAAATATGAATTGATATTTAAATAGAATTGGTAAAATTGGCCATTAATGCTTCATCGAATTTGATGAAATAGTTTCCTACAGAAAAAATATTTTTATTATAAATTTTATTAAATTAAATTTAAAATTTTTGTTTACAAAAGAGTTTTTATTCAAAGCGATGAAACATTTTTGTTATTCAGAAAAATTCATTTAAATTGTTAAAACAGTTTTTAAAAACCACTTTTCTATCTACAAAACGAGGGTTTTTTGTTAAAATTGATAAAAAATGTTCTACAAAATTAATAAAACATTTTTCTATACATCAAATTTTTTATCAAAATCAATAAAACAGTTTTTCATATAAAAAATATTAAGCAAAACTGGATTAGGGTTTTAAAAAAAAAAAAAATTGTCTGTCTAAATAAATAAGTTTTTTTTATCTAATTAATGGAAAATTTATTTCTCAATCTATAAAAAGTTTTCTTGAGAGAAAGAACATATTTTATCAAAATCGATTAAACTTTTTTTTTATAGAGAAAATATTTCGTTTAAATTAATGAAACAATTTTCTGGGGGAAAAATGTCTATCTGCAAAAACAATTTTTATAATCGATATCGATGCAACAGTTTTTATACAACAAAACAAAAAAGACTTAAAGTTCCCCGGTAGTTTTTTCTCTTCAACTATTTTTCTTTTATTATTCAGTAGTAAAAATGTGAGAAGGATGAAAATATCCGGGGAATTTTTATTCATAATTGTCCACACTGTCCTGCCCTGGTGAAATGGTGACTGGCCAAATTGGGATCCACCACCTTTGCGGATTATACGATATCTATGGAGGTGAACTGAGGTGCATTTTAGTTCTACAGTGGGGTTTCTGTTTTGTAAAAATCCATGGTATCACAATGAAGTCATTTAATATAAGTGTATCATATGGATACTGACCGCCATTTCTACTTAACCTGACGTTGATTGAAATCGATCACACTTTTTCCATATATTTACTTTTTTCATAAAAATTTGAGAAAATTTAAGGTTTTCCAGCAAAATAGGTTTTAAAATTTTCTATTTAGAATATGTTTCGTTTTCTATACAGAAAGTTGTTCATTTAAATTATAAAAAAAGTCTTGTTTACCAAATTTTCTATATAGAAAAGTTTAGCTTGAAAACTTCCTTTAAATAAATTTCCATTATCAAGGTATATTTACACAAGGTAGACTCATTTGGGAGTGTAGACATGCTGCTCTATAAAAGGAACCCAGTTTTCAAAATTTTCTTCATATAAAACAAAAACAATTTAACGCACACATGTAAAAATTTTGGCTCATATACACGAAATTTGACGTTTGGGTTCCAACTAGGGGTAAACAGCTAACAAACATATGGGCCAACGAGTTTACCTTGTGTAATTATACCTTGTCCATTATATTCCTAAAAATTTTGTTTTTTTTTTTAGTTCTTGATTTGTATAATCTCTGCGTCTATGTTTCAAAAGTCTTTTTAATGTCACAATTCATTAAGATTAAATTTTATTTTTCAACACTTTTCAAGTTTTGTTTGTTTACTGTTCTACTTCTGTTTAACTTTTCGAGAAAAATCCCCTAAGGTATGTTATACTTTTCTCTTTTACTCCGAATATTGTGGTTGTTGCTCTGTGTTAAACTTGATTTCAAGTTTGTGCATGAGTGCTTGTGTGTATGCGTGTGTTTGCTGAAGGAGTCTTTTCAAATGTTTGTATTTTTCTTGCTTGATTGTAGACAATTTGACAAAATATTTGTTTTTGTTGTGGAAATTTTGTCATTATGAACTGAATTAAATTTCTAACTGTTTGTCGGCTTATTAAGAAAAGCAAACCACGGACAGTGGGAAGAGAGATTTTAATTTAAATTAAAAGATAAAACTTTTTTGTGGTTAAAATAATTTTTTTTTTGTATTTTATCTTGTACGTCTTGCGTTTATTTTCTTCAAAACCACTGTTTTCTACTGTTGGCAAAGTACATATTTTTAAATTAAATTCCATTTTATTTTTATATTATTGAAATATTTTGTGCCTTAGGTAAAATTATGTTTTCATTATACAATTGATAGCGTAATTATTTTTATTTCGCAATTAGAAAAAGTTTTATTCCACACTTTTTTGTTTTTCAACTTGGAATTGCAATTAGAAAAAGTTTTATTCCACACTTTTTTGTTTTTCAACTTGGTGATACTGAGTTCGCATAAGCAATATTAAATGAAATTAATATTACTCATACGACCTAGAAGAATTGACCATAAAATAATTTACATAATTGATCATTTGATTGGCTTTTAAAAATCAAAATCGTTTTATATCAAAATTGATAAAACATTCATAAGAAAGAAGATTTTCCAGCAAAATTAATGAGATATTTTTTTAATAAGAATATCTTTTTTGCAAAATAAAAGAAGCATTTTTTCTGTTCAAAATTAAATTTATTTAAAAAATAAATATTCACCAAAATTCTATTAAAATCGATAAAAATTATTCTATGTAAAAATGTTTATAAAATAAATAAAAAAAATGTATTAAAATCAATTTAATTTTTTTTTTTTTTTTTGCTGCATATTAAAAAGATAAATTACATAACTTAGTATTAAGTATTCTTCAACTAAAAGTCTTTAAAATTTTAGGGTTGATCGGCTAAACCAATTCCAAGTTAGGCATAAAAAAGTACTTAGCATACAACTGAATGTTGAATCGCCCATAAACTTTATGGGCTTCTCCTGCAAAACTCACTTTTTCGACTAAGCATGTCTTGGAATTGAGCTGTCGAGTTATTCCTTTAATTTCTATAAAAATATATCTCGTGCACAATTTTTTTTTAATTAATAAGCATTTTAAATGCAACACCCAACACCCAAAAGTTTCGCATTAAACATCCATGTACATTAGGGGTATAACTTTTATCAAATGGCTCTAGCATAGTCGAATAGTCCATTGAAAACTATTAAAAAAAATTATATTAATTTTTCGCGGTTTTCAAAAAAGGTCACCCACAAAACGCGGTAAAGTTGGAAAATAATTTTTTTTCATTTGAATTTGTACTTATACATTTAGTCAAAAACTCACAGTTTTTATGCAAAACAACACCCACATTAAATTTGAAATTCGTTTCCTTTAACTATTACTACCCGTCTCCACTATCCATCAACTTGGTAAGAACAGCTTGTCGCACATGAATTCTGCTCGTGTAGACTGTTCATGTTCATGTTTCGTCCATGTGCTGCCATCGTTGCCCAAACATTCGTCTTAGCATCCATGTGCGCCATGATATTGGCCATACAATGTATTTACTGTATACAAGCAAACGCCACAACAACAAAAATTGGGGTCAATCAGAACATGAACATCAACACGTATTCGCAAACAAATTAATACCGTTGCTCTGCCGGCGTTATGGTCATGTCCTGTTCAAATCGAAAGCGCATGGAGACGTGGGGTTAAGAAACTTCTTAACTTTTTTTCATTTATTAATAAAATATTTAAAATTTTTTATTAAATTTTTTTCTTTAGGGATTTTAGAAAATCGCTTTTGTGGGTGAGGTTTTTATTTTCAAACGACCCAAGCAAATTGCTTTCGTAAATAATACAATATTCGCTTTCGCGTAGTGCTAGGGCCAAAATTTGGTTATACCCCAAATGTACATGTCATATTATTTTTTGGCAACTCAATAATTTTATAAGGGTGTTTTTTTTTTAACCCGATAGAACTTACTAAATGATTAGCTGCCAAACGTAATGCGCTCACTTTATGACTCTGGCAGATGATTATAAATAGATTCACGCTTGAGCAACGCTTCCAAATTATTAAAATTTACTTTGGAAATCAGTCATCAATACGCGAAAAATTACTGCATGTGCAGTAAGACCAATTCACAACATACTCTACAAACTCCATTACATCCTGATAAATGCACTGTTTGGTGCGGTTTCCACACCGGTATCATCATCAGATCAAATCTGATATTTTTTTTTTTTTTAAAAGAAGACTAAGCTCGCCTTGTGGTCCATGGAGATCGTTATCACACAAAGATAAATGTTTTTTTGGGTTGATAGTATAGATTTTAAAGAGCCAAGCTAGATGTGGCTTAAACAGAATGGCGCTATGTCCTGTAAGGCGACCTCAACCATCGAATTATTTAAATAAAAATTATAAGTTGATTCGAGAAATGACCCAAACAATTGGCCTCCAACGTCGTGTTGTTCGAAAAAGTGGCCGAAAATTGGACGTCTAGAATATGCTGTATCAAAAACAGCTGCGGGGCGCATATGCCCGAAACTATTTTTAAATACACAGGGTTCTGAAAACGGATTCTGGTAGGGAAGAAAATAAAATTTATATAAATTATTTTAGAGGCAGTTAAAGTTTCCTAGCATTGGTGAATACTACTATTAGGGCCTGTTCGCCGATTTCGAGCGAAGTCTTCATTCGTTATCGACGAACAGGCCATTAATGTACAATCTTGAATTTTACTGGTTTTTGGTATTTGTGCTAAGTTTTGGACCTTAGTGTGTTCAGACATATATAGTAAAAATTTATCGCCAACATTTCTGTAGAATTTTTCATCCCCGCCCTCCCGCTTTTTCGAGGTGTTTTTTACGATTTGTTAGAATATAGACAAAAAAATGCCGTTATAAGGGGGAGTTAGAGGGTTAATATGTTCCACAAAAATATATGCCATAATATTTTCTATAAAGTGGCTGAACATTGCCTACACCTCAGATGTGAAGAAAACAATGGTTTATATACCGATATGATGCAAGAACAGGCCCAGGCTGGGAAACTTTAACCGTCTCTAAAATAAAATTCCGATGTGATCTTTAATATTTTTTTTTGCCTCCTCTATCAGAATCCGTTGTCAGAACCCCGTAATTTTTGTCGTGTTGAACTGTGATATAAATGCCATGTATTATTCTTTCGAACAATAAAATTTTTTGATTAAACTTTATTTTTTTTTGCCAAATTTTTAATATATTAATCAGGTTAAAGTTCATTGAATTTAATTTTCATTAAAATTTTTTTATGTAGAAAGGAAATTTACAACATGAAATGAATTTAAATTTTATTGATAATTTTTCATTCTTGACTGCGCTAAGAACCGAGCCCAGGTTTTCACGGACAGGTTGCCTTTACGTTTCGATTGAAACCTTTTAATGTCTTCAGAGGGGTTTGCCGTTTAGCACTCACCGCCATTGACGAAAGCTGGCAGTCAATAACATCAATCTTTAAACCAAATGGTATTTTAACTTTGGTTGATAGAAATTGGTTTATATTGATAATCTATTTTAATTAATTTACATGTTCTTACTTACCTCTGTTTTTCGTACTTTTTGTTAAGAATTCTTTTTGAAGTCCAAAGCACATTTTTCTGTTTTCGATATTTTTTCTATATTTCCACAATACCTGAATTATACGGTTCCATTATAAAATTTTACTTTTAGAAGTCTTAAAAAATCACTGGAAATATTCGCTTTCAACCAATGCTCGCAAACTTTAAATACACACTACGGATAGTGTTACTTTATAAAAATTTGTACCATTTTGCGAAGCACTTATGGTTCATTTAAAAAAATAAGCGCAAGATTATGCGCTACGCAATAAGACAAACAGGTATACAGTAAAGTAAGTGAACGAATTCTTAACGAGTTTTATAAAAAAAAAAACATTTCAAGCGCCACGGCAATCAATTACTACGAAGCAGGTTTGTTAGGGAGAATACTAAAGAATAACTGTTAAAAGCATTCAGTATGTAAATCTTATAGCTTCTCCCACAAGTTTTTAAATGCGTTGAATAAAGCGCTTTTTGTGCTAAAAATGTATTGCTTAAAAGTGGAAACACACCATATAAAATTCATGCCTTCCGTAAGCGAGATGCAAGCGAAATTCTTACATTTCTCTCTTACATGCTTTTAAATACTTTAATATTGGAAATCACGCCATTAGAAATTCTTCGCAGTTTTCTGGTGAAAGAGTTAATAAATAATGACATGTTTTGGAGGTATGTGTACTACACTTAATACGCATGTTTACATCTATTGTATATTCTTATGTGTAAACATATATCGCTAACTTACTTTAACATCGTATTACTCAAAAAGCACGATTTTTGAATTAAGTAAGCAGAAATGTGTGTAATGTCATGTCATGTCATTGTGTAAAAATATAATTCTATTTTTGATTGTTGAAAATTAACTTTTTTGTGATAAAAAAATAAACTGTTTTACTGCTTTTTATTACGTGTTTTTTTCATTATAACAATAAAAATTGAATGGGTCGTCAAAGGATTAAGAATATAGGTGTTTCAGAATAAACGATATATTTTCTTTTAGAGCGATATTTTTGATATTTTTTAAAGAGTATTATTGAACAAACGTTTTTATGGCTCTTCTGCAAAAAGTATTTTTTGAATTATAACAATGTTTAAGTAAATGAGCGATATGCATAAATGTAGTATGTATGTATGTATGTGCATACATGCTTAACTATATGGTTATTTGTTACTTGTTAAACATTTATACATATTTATGATTAAATAATAGCAAATTACACTGTGCTAGTTGCAAAATTAGGCAAGCCGGGCACATGGCTTTTTAACATAATTCGGGTACGCTGAATCCAATGGTGCTAACCGTTTTTTTTAGGTTAGCTCTTGCTTTCGAGGTATACCGTTATTTCGAAAATGGAAAAGGTTGCACAACATATATTTGCGTAACTCAAAATCGGCTTAGTTTATTGCAATATCTAATATTCTAATATGAGCAGTCGTTTAAGAAACATAATTTTATCAAAATTTCGAAATTTTTGTTTATTAAAAATTCATAAAAAATTGGAAAATGCAGCTAGGCTTCTAATTTTTTGCAGACACATACACAACGAAGCTGCAAACAAAACGAGCCATAAATGATTAAAATCTGATTAAAATCTGTTAAGAATTTTAAGAATTTCATAAGACGCAATATTTGTATGGTAGCCCCCCTAAGAAGTGGTGAAAAGGGGCAAGTATGTCTCGAGAAAATGTTAAGGACAAAAAACTAATTGAGGTCGGTCATACATTTTATCCCACTAGGGGCGACTCCTGTAGTAGTGTTCTGTTTTTCGTTATAATACAGTACGATTGTATTTTATTTTAAAGTTCTGTAGTGCTTCTTTATTCCTCTTACCGAAGGTAAAAGTTTGTCATTCCTTTTGTAACTTCCACCATATGGATCCTAGACCCTTTGAAATGTATTTATTCTGAATTCTTATGAGAAGAAAATTTCAAATCCAGTTGACCGTCTGTCCGTCCCTCTGTTGGAATGTGTTTTTCGAAGACTCCATATCATGGCGACAAGATTGATATAAATATATATTTATGGCAGATACGCTCAAAAATATTTGAAATTTTGGTCCTATAATTCAATGCTCGCTGTCAATAGATACAAATATTTGAGAATCTATTTGAGAATCTAGAACTAAAGACGAACCTTAATTTAGATCCCAAATCATTTTAATGGAACAGATTTCAAAGGTAGGAAAATAAGGTACCACATGAGCTGAGGCTTAGAGATATCGAACACCTATTTTACAAGTCAGAAATCCTGTTTTAGCGCTTAAGGAAAAAATGGTTGAAAAATGGATCAAAAAAATCTAAAAATAAACCGTCAAATCGTCAATAGTCCATTTTGTAACACAAAAAGCGTTAAAATGACGATAAATTATTTAATCTGGCAACAGTGGACAAGACTATAGACAATACCGTGTGCTAAGGACTAGATTAAATATTAAAATAAGACGAATTTTCTATGAAAATATGTTTAATAAACCTTTTAAAAATCTGTTTTATTTTTTACGAATAAGGCCGTTAGTTATTTACAATAGAATATACTAAACATAAAAGGTTTTACACAGAAGTCAAAGTTTTAACACTTGACCTTAGTATCTTATACGCACTAAGACTCAGGCCCTTAGGTAAGGGGAATTTATTAAGCATATTAATTAGACCAAGTTCTTTTATATTTTCTTCTTCTGGCAAGACATACCTGTAGTAAATAAAATAGTCAGTTGCAAAAAACACCAACTATAAATTAAGTATTTTTCAAATGACTACAAATTGGTTTAAATCTCATGCAGACATCAACCAAACATATTGCGTAGAGGCACACGTAAAACACAAATAAAAGCAAAATAAGTAAAACAAGCATGCCATGAAGTCAAATGAAAACATATAAAAATAATTAAAAGTGAAAGCAACACAAATCTGTTTTTGTACTAGCAATTATGTAGCGTATTTATTTCAGCACTATTATACATCATCATTTAAGGCAATTTGATGCAAAATTTTCTTAAATAATTATTTCTATATAAAAACTAGGGGTTTCAATTATTTTATTTCCCGTTTTCCCGGGATTTTTCTTGCGGGATCCCGGGAAATAAAAAATTCCTCATAATTTCAGAAAATAGCTACATATTTATACTTTGAAATTTAGTTTTCTATTCTCTAAAAATTAGCATCTGGGGATGGGTTGTGGATTAGATCAATCGCAAGAAGTGAGTACATGTATTAAAATCAATGTCTTCTGACGCAATAAATCTACTAAAAGCAGAATGGGCAGTGCAACAGTTGATAATTATTACATTTAGTAAAGTAAAGAGTTAATAAAGTACATTAATTCAAAATAAGATGCAGGCAGTTAAGTTTCATTGTCCATGAACAAGTCTTTAAAATAGGAGATGCCTTAACATATCACTTCTTTATTGCAACATAGTCATATCTACAAAAACAAACGATCTTGGCAAAATGCGATTAAAGTTTTCAAAATGTACTGATTTAAAGAAAATATATCTTATAACTTCGGTTCAGTTTGTGATATAATACGAGAAGGTATGAAGCAAAACTTTGCTAAAGTTACTGAAAATTTTAATATATGACTATGATGCAGTGAAGGAGCGAAATTTTTATTAGGTGATAAACCCAAATTTTCAATTTCAATTTGTGTTGGTTTATATACCCGTGAAGTGCGGGGAAACCGAAATAAAATAACATTTTGGAAACTCGTGTAAGATACTACAACATACAACTTGAAAAACACATTGTTCTAAAGATTACAAATGGACCTATTGAAATGAAAAGGTTTATAAGAAACAGCCCGGTTGATGCTATTTTTGCATCAACCTTGACATACATTTGACAGATATAGACGTTGTTTATAAAAAAGAAAAAATTGCTTCTGATTGTGCATCCGAGGCATGTTACAACGGTGCACTTTTAACTATTTGTCCAACCTCGGTAAAAAATGAACGAAATTTTTCGGAAACATGATAGTTAGTAAATAAAATCAGGAATATACTTTTTGACGACTTACAAAGCGCTTTGAGTGTATCAGACAGTTATTTCCTAAGCCGTTAAAAAATGTTACATATTTCTTTAAAATATTTTATCTATTTTATTAATTAACTTTTTGATCTCATATTTTGAGTACCTCAATTTTTATTTTGTTTTATGCATTAAATTGTTATGTCTATGTTTTCTTTTAATCTTGTATCCAGAGCATAATAATACTGAATAAAATCATAATAATAGGGAATAAAGGCGTGAGGTGATAATAATTCAAATTCCTATTTCAATCTTCAATGAATTTTTTGGTATTGAACCATTTCTTTTACTTTCTTTGTGAACAAGTTCCCTTACGTTTTTTTTATTAATTAATAACAAAATTTACTTTATATTATTTATATGGAGCGGGATCCCGGGAAATTTTTTTTAAAATCGAAAAAGTCCGGGGAAAAAAACTCTAATAAAAACATATATAGTTATATATATGTATGTTTATATGTACATATATTTTTTTGACAAAAATTATTTAAAATTTAAATAATTTATTATAAACCGACTATACTTTTAATTAACTACAAATTGGTTGAAAAATAAGTAGTTAGTAGTCAACTTAAAAGTCATGCAAAGATAACCAATTGACTACAGCCTATGACATGCCTATGTTAAAATAATGAGTCTTCGACAAGGAAAAAAGTCATTTAATCAACTAGATGTGGTAGAATGTGTTTGACTTCCTACAGGGATTATCAATGCCTTCTGTAGATATCTATGTATAAGTGTAATCCTTTATTTATATTTAATCTTATAAAAACACACTTTGTTACAAATATGTACATATATGTATAACGTTTGTATATTAACTTCTTAAGGATCTTTGAAAGTTACAAAAGTACCAGCTCATTTTCGCCCTTAATACTTTTGTTGTTCCTTGTCTCGTTATTGTTGTTGTTAAGTAATGTATACTCTTTCCAAACATCCTTTCTTAGTATTTTGTTACCATTAACATATTTGTGAGTGTGTGTTTATATTCGTCTTAAAAGTATTATAGTAAAGTAGTCAAACTATATTTACTCTGGTACTTTTGCACACTTTTACTGCACATTTGTAGATGGGAAACGGTTTACAACGATGTTTGTACAAGATAAAGCTTAAAAGTGTCAAGTAGAGAGTGTCATTTTACAGAATGTAAACAAAACAGGAACGATAAAGTGATTTTTTGTTTCTTTTTCTGTTCTTTCGGTTTTAATATTTTATCTGTGTCTGGATATGAAATGACAGCAAATATTGTGTTAAAGTACGTTAATAAAATGTGTAAACAATTATTTGAACAAAAATGAATTAAGAAGAAAGAAAAAAACATTTTAAATGTCAAGTTTAAATGAGATTCAATTAACAGATTAAGCAACAATAAAAAAAGAGCTTTTTTATTGGTCTTTTTTAATTTTATTTAAAAGATATTAATTTTCTGAAAATTTTCAATTGCCAAGACTTTTTCATGCAAAAAAACAGGAGGGATTTTTGAAAAGTATTAAGTTTTTTTGAGAAGATTTTTTTCGAGATTTGAGATTTAAACATAAAACAGATAATATAGAAAAATTTTCCATGATCCTAAGTTTAGATCAAATAATAAAGTTCTTAGACACAAAGGGATTTGATAACACAGTGCAACAAAATTCGGGTCATCGCCGCCAGCCTCAATACTTGCAACGCGAAATGAAACTAGACTATTAGTAGAGCAAATTGACCAAAGGGTTTTAAAAAGTTAGCTCGGGTTCCCGAAATATCGGCCCCTAAAGTTTTTGAATTTTTTGATAAGGCGTTTGGTATAAGTCAAAAAAATATACTAAATGTACTTCTGAGCTAAAATAATATTTCAGATGTCTTCAGCAGAATTGTAGGGCGATTCTTTGCTTAGAATATATTAACCCTCTAACACTCATTTTAAGGGGTAATTTTTGTCCTTTTTAACTTCCCCACAAAAGTATACCTAAAACGGCACTTAAGAAGGTTGAAATGTTCGAAGAATATTTTATGCATCAAATTTCACTAGGGGTCTTCTAAGACCAGCAAATATTCGTCGTGTATACAGATGACCCGAATTTATCGATTCGACGCATTGCCGCTTTCAGCAACTCATTCTCTGTCCATCTACTGTTTGGAAAACGTTGAGGAAAATTTTTGACCCACAGGCATAAAAGATCTAACTGGTACCAGTGGATTGTTTGGTGTTATTAACGTGCCGAAATCGTCATTGGCGCATTTGTCTTTAAATCCCAAAACGGTGCCAACATTATCGTGAATGGCGAGCGCTACAGGGAAAGAATTCGTGATTTCTTTATTTCTTATGTCATTGTAAATAATTTGATGGAGAAACGGTTCCAACAAGACGGCGCAACATGCCATATTCATCGCGGGAAACCAAAAGTTTGGTAATCGAATAATCTCAATAAATGGACCTGTGATTTCACCTCGTCACGTCGTTCGTGTAATTTGACACTTTTGGACTCCATTTGTGGGAGTGCGTAAACTCTTTGGTCTTTGTTAATAACCAGCAACGATCGACCATTTAAAGGTCAACATTCGATCTACTATTAACGAAATAAGTCTAAGCATGTTCGAAAAAGTGGCGCAAAATTGGACCGATAGGATTTGTCATTCTATTGAATTTGTTGGGTTTCATTTAAAAAAAAGTATAATGCCTCTAAATAATTAAACCCTATAAAGAGCTTAATATGTAGTTTTTACTATGGCCTACAGGGGTTACACTAAGGCCGGGCTTTTAAGATGTTGATTATGTTTAAACTTAGTTTAACGTTGTCTTAAACTTGTATTTTTCCGACGAAATTCATTTTTTTTTGTCATATTTCATTAAAGACCAACATTAATTAGTATTGTGGTTATTTTGTTGAACTGTTTATGGTTTTTAATCCAAATTTTGATATTTTAATTAGGCTTAAGTTCATCAAATCTAATTTTTATTAACTGAACCCAGGTTTTCACGGACAGTTTCCCCTTACATGTTCCGATTACAACCACTCAATTTCTTCAGAGGGGTGTGCCATTTTATTTAAAATTTTGTATAAAAACTTGGAAACAAATCTGGCATAAATCTGTTTTCGGATCGGATAAACTTAGTTTAACAGAAATTTTAAATACCCAGCCCTTAAAGCACTTAGGGGTTACACTGAAGCCAAGTTCTAGAGATCTTAGTACAAAACGAAATCAAAATGTCCTTAACTAACAACCAAGTGGTCTTATGATAAGACTAAGCAGTTTTGTACTAATATATAATTGTTTTATACAAAATTTTTTTAATATTCACAAATATCTCTTACGACCCTCCTAAAAACAGATTGTCATATTTTTCTTTCAGATTATCGTGCATACATTTAGTTCACATTTATAATCACATAATTCACTCGAGAGTAAAAAACCGATAAAGAGATATTTCTTTCGAAATTAAAATGCTAGAAGACGAACAAATAAAAATGAAAAAAAAAAAAAAAATTCAGAAATTAAACTGTTCATCCGTCACAACTTTGTTAAACATGTGTTACCAACTTATTCAGAATCTGGAGGGCATGCACAAATGTTCTGTCATACATTGTGTTGCACAATTATACTTTTCTTACAGTGATTTTTTGTATGAACGTTGCCCTTTAGCTTTGATGCAAGTTAATAAGCTGGGTAATATATCAGCTATGAGAGGAAAACTTCTAATCTTCTGGAATCAACCGCAATAACTCTGCCAGCATTACAGAAGCATGAGGTCAGCACCATGATCTATTATCAGTGTTCAATTTTACAGCTTACGGATAAATAAAATAAATTGTAAGTAAGCTGAAACAGTAGAGGGAAGTGAACTGACACTAAAGTAGTCCCGTGATAGGGCTTTGGTGGTAAAGACCGGTTCTAGTTCTAACACTTTATATGAATAAGACCTATCAGTTTTATATGGGGTTTTCATTGGAGGGGGTCAATTGACACCATTTGACCAATCACAGATCTATTCTCAATGAACGTGCTTAGTGTCAATTACTAAAATGTAGTATTATTTCAATACAATTTAGTATTATTTCAATAAAACTAGTCCTAGAATTAAATTCAAGAACTAAATTTTAGAAAGTACCAAAAAATGTGTGACAACACCGGTGCAGACTGTACTGTAATTCATTACTTTTTCTACCTTTTTGTTCTTCATAAGCCAGTTAAGGGATTGGTTCTTCTTTCACTTTCACAACTTACCGATCCTACCTACCAGGTAGGATGAACCTTAATTTACTTTATCACTGACTTTAGGTTAAAGTAAAGTTTTAATAATGGACAACTTTTTATAAGGCCGGTTAAAGTCTACTTTAAGCCTAAGGCCCATTTTTACAACTTACCGATAAAGTTCGAAATAGTTTACGGTACCTTTAGCACTAGTGAGGAATAAATTAACCTTCAAATATTTTTCGTTTTCACAACTTCTGTATAAAATAAACTTAAACTTAACATTGTTGAAAGTGTAGCAAAACTAAAGAAAATACCGATTATTTTTGCCAAAATAAAAATACGAACTGGCACTTTTTTACATTTACAATATATACGTATAATTGAAGCTGCCATATATAAAAAATAATTGAATATAATATGGCAATCTCAAATATAAACCTTACGACAAAAATTAAAGGTAGAACGTTCCTCTCTTTAGCTTATCCTTCACTATTAGATTAAAGGGAATTTGTGATAATTAAAAACTCATTATCTGTTCGATTACTTCCTACATTTAGCTATCTTTAATTTTGTCTCTATATTACAACAGGTACTTATTCGTAAGTATAAAATATATTATCCTCCCTACTGATTTTATAAACGTGAAAGTTTGTATGTTTGTTAGCTTGTGGCGCAAAACCCGTTTTATTAATTGGGCATATGAAACAGAATACAATATGGGAAAATTCAGTACTTTTGGTACATTTTCTCTTTTTAGTAAATTTGATATGCTCTTTGCATATGTTTCAGATTAAAACATCGGGTATTTTTGAAAGGGTAAAAACGGAACGGAATTGATACTTCTACTTTTTTTTAATAAATATAATAAATGCACCTGTAGCATTTGTTCCTGAATAATATATAGGTTACTTTTTAAGGGGTATAAACCGGAAAATTTTGTACTTTTTCTATTATTGATAAATTTGGTGAAGAGATTGCATAGGGTCCAATGGCCGGATTATATGTCGGTTACTGAAGAGTATCGAGTGGTCGGAACTTATATGAATTCGCGGAATATATAAGCAATCTCCTAATGTTGTTTATAGAATATTATGTGAACGAAGTCACGAGTAAATGCTTAAGTATAATTAAAATGGCGTCTGCTAAGTTCTTAAATATTCTCAAAACTATTAATATTCTTTCAGAACTACAGGGGTTTTCAAGCTACTGCAAAGTATATGTGTTTAATTTTTCTCTTCTCCTTTTATTCGTTCGATTAATAGTTACATCAAATAAAGCCATTGTTAAATTTGCACAACATGTATGCCATACGTGTGAATTTAAAAAATTCAAAAATTGTGACTACAATATAAAAAGCAAAGAAAAATATTAACAGTGATCGCCAAACTATAAAAATAAGGGAGAAAATTAAGATTACATATTTACGGCCGCTTCAGGCAAATACTTAATTGTTTACAACTCTATTGTTCAAAATCTGGCAATTTGTTTCAAAAGATCTCATTTTGTTTAGATATTTGAAAGCTTTACATTTGGCTAACTCTGTTTATGATCGAATTTTTGTATAAATGACAAAAAATTTCCATCATATGTGCTTAAGAAATTCTACACTCAGAACAAAAGCAATTGCAATTATTCAAATAGAAAGTTGAAATAATGAATGGATCATATTTGCTCTTAAATAGAAGAAATTGATGGTTGAGTTGCACTTACTTATACTAAGATAAAGTTATATTGCAATAACGTAAAAATATTTGATACTCCGACGAAGGTTGCTTATAGTAAATGGAAATTATTTTGTAACATGACCATGATGTCTTATGCTAGGACTAAATTGTTTTATAATATTACCAATACTTTTTATACTACGATCAAGTTCTTTTTTACAAAGACCAAGAATATGTGTAATACTATGAAAAAATTTGTCTTATACTATAACAACTCTATAACAAATAATCATACTACAAAAGAGTTTTGTTATACTAAGACCAAGATGTCTTATACTAAGATCAAGTTGTCCCATACCATGACCAAGTTTTATTTTAGTAAGAACAAGCTGTCCTATTTTATCACCGACGTGGGTCTAAAACAGATCCCGGCAAAACGGCTGCCCGTGAATTTGATCTTACACCTACCTGTGCTCAAACATAAAATGTACCCTGTCAGTATCGCTTAATCTTTTACACAGTACGCTGATGTTACCGGTTTTTGCTTGGATTTAATGTTGCCATGTTGCCGTATTTTTTTTATAGAAAGTGACACAAATTGCCAAGCACAGTGAGCTAAGGTGCATTTTTAAAATAAATATATAGTGAAAAAGAAATATTCTTCATTTAGTAGATTTTGGAATAATCTTTTTACAAATAAAGTTTAACCATAGAAGTATTATGGCAACAGTACTTACATTGTACACAGAAAAAAATAAAAATTGATTTCAATTAAAAAATTTGTGATACTAATTAAAAATTAATTAAATTTGCACCAGTAAACAAATTAATAGTATCAATTAAACCAGTTAATAGTATTAATTAAACGTTTAATTCACTTGATTAAAATTTTAATATACTTGATTAAATTTTTAATTAAAAGTGATTATGTTTTTGATTAATGCTTTAATTGGTGAAAAATTTTGGAGAATTTTTTCTGTGTATGTTTGTCGGGCTCTGGTTTGTAACAGCGATCAACACATTCTCATTTTCTCCGAACCTTTTTTAATGGAAAACAAATTATAATATATAATTTATTATAATAAAATAATTTTCAATTTTATATTTAAAAATATCTTTGCGGTCAAAAATGGAAAATGTGCAAGAACTTAATTAATAGGGGTAAATAATTTACGTATTTTTATAAGTATGTACATACGCGAGTACATATGTATGTAATTCTTTCTTATAACTACAAACATACATACATGCATACATACATAAATATGTACCCAGCTAGCACTTTCAATCGAAAGAAACCACTGAGAATCTCATGAAGATCGTAGAAGATTCCTCGCACGGGAGAAACTTTAACACAAGCTGATTTCTCTGTGAGATACTTCTACAACACAGCGAAATACGCTTTTAGTTATCGTAGACGGTCTCGTTTGAGATTTGTGTAAAGATAATCTAATGAGTCTTTTAGAAAGCACATCAAGAATCTTATGAAACTCATGTAGGAATACCCTTACAAATCGCTAAAATTGGCTAAAAGCTTTTTTAAATAAAACACATTAAAATTCAATAACAAAACAGAAATAATTCATTTAAAGTTGTTTACGATGAAATTGTAAGTTAAGATCAACTTGATAAATAAGAATAAACGTAAATTAATATTTTGATAGATATTTAAAAATTAAATCATCGATAAATTCGTTATTGTTCATCTCATAGGAATTAAATAATTTAAACGTAAATCATAATCACGACAATATTTACCCTACCTTTTGAGTCCAGATCTACAATAAAATACAAGTAAGAAAGTATAGCCGGTCAACCCCAACTATAAGTAGGGTATCATATTCAAATTAGAACCTTTGTACCAAATTTTATCAAATAATCTCCAAAATTGCGACCTGTACTTTTTGCACAAGGTTTACATGGACAGCCAGCCAGCCGGACAAACATCGTTAATTCGACTCAGAAAGTGATTCTGAGTCAATCGGTATACGAAAAGGTGGGCTTAGGACCAATATTTTAAGGTGTTGCAAACATCAACACAAGCGCATAGTACCATCTCTACTATTGTGGTGTTGCTATAAATATTTTATTGTTATGTTAAACATATTTACCTAATTGATAAAATCGAATTAAATGTAACCTATTTCTCAAATTACTTTTAACAATATTTACTTGGCTAAATACCCTCTCTACTTAAGCATTAGACCATGGAAATGAGAGCAACTTTATAGTCAATTCTGAAATTTCTAAAAAATTTTTGTTGCCGCCTGCATCTCTTTATTGAAATCCTTGCAACCAGAAAGAAACACCGACTTTTGTGTTGATCCATTTTATAAATTTAATATTGGAATAGTTTTCCTTTTTTTTGAAAGATTTTTCATAATCATTGTTTATAGCGATTTTCAACATTGTAAAAGTTGTGATTTAATTTAAAGGCGTTTTAATTGTTAAAAATGTTTATTTTACTTTTATAAATTGTTATAATAAAATAAAATTATTCTTTTAAAAGAAAAACGGCAAAAAATAATTTAATGGCTAAACAAGTTGAAAAATGGCTAAAAAAAATGGCTAAAGGCTAAACTCATATTTTAATGGCTAAACAGGGTGAAAAATGGCTAGATCTAGCCACTAAATGGCTTAATTGGCAACACTGCACCTAAGCAAGAGCATCAAGCTTCTTTTTAATGAAGAAACTTTTAATTTTCATACAATTTATATGAAAGAAACCTTAATATCAGGAATTAAACACCATCCTGTTGAAAAATCTTATTTTTCTTTTAAATAAAATTGTATTGACAATAAATCAATTTTCATGTTTTACAAACGTTTCTCTTTAGGTAGCTCAGTAATTGTTATATGACTCATAAGGAGAGTCGCAAAAGGTGCATTTAAGATTAAAAGACAAGAGTGTCAGAAAATGTATAAAAAACTAATAAATAAACAATTTTAATGTTTTCATTATTGGTACTCGTCAGATAATCCTTAGAAGATTCTTTTAGGAGTTGAATATTAAACACAATCGTACAATACTGTATGAATATTATTTATATTTTTCTCCACGTATACATTGGTCAAACAAATATGTTTTAAATATATTTTGTGAAAATCGCTAAATTTTTTAGAGATTTTCATATTAATTTACAGCTTCAGTCACTGACATTGATGAAAGAAATTGCAGCCAAAGATTGTTTTTGTTGGTACATTAAGTGATAATCTGTGCACCTTTGAAAATCCGTTGGATGATGTGGATAAAGATGTATGCGTGTGTTTGTATAAAATTAAATAATGTAAATACATAAATATACTTTAAAAAAATGGAGTTTATTGGAATTATTTTGATTTTCTATCTAATAAATCGGGAAAATGGTTTATGCAACCAGTTAAAAAAATATATTGATAAAGGCAATCAAATCTTTTGTTATAAACAGCAATTATGTGTAAATTCAGTTGCATATAACATATATTCGGGTATAAGCATGTTTTTGTTTTCTAATAATCATACAAACAACTAACAATATCTGTTGTTATTACTGATAGTGTACAAAAACTCAAATGTTGCTTTTAAAAATATTATGCTTTGCAACGAAATTTTCTGTAATTGTAACCGAATTGTGCGATAGTACATGGAACCGACGAAATTCGATTGGCGCCAAATTCGGTTGTGTTCACGAATCTGTTTTCTCTGTGTAACATATGGGTAGAATAGCGGTGGGCACCATGAATATTACGTTATCTTAGTGTTTTTTAAATTTTAGTTAGAAACAATGAGGGCAACTTGTGGATTGAATACAATAGTGTAAGTGTGTCGACGTCATTTCTTGATGCAACTCTTGCCGAAAGCAATAAAAATCATACAAGGGCCAAATTACGGCATTCGATATCGGACGAAATTCCCATTTAAATTGTATTGTAATTTCGATTGATATCGAATGCGATAATTTGGCCCCAGTTTTTTTTAAATTGCATTAATAACACTGTGCTAGTTGAAAAAATAGACAAGCCGGGCACATGGCGTTTTAACATAATTGGGGTGCGCTGAATCCAATGGAGCTAACCGTTTTTTTTTTTTTGGTTAACTTTTGTTTTTGAGATATACCGTTATTTCGAAAATGGAGGAGGTTGCACAACTTATATTCGCGTAACTAAAAAACGGCTTAGTTTATTGTAATTACTAAAAATAACCGAAATTCCGCAATAAAATTTCCTTAAGAAAGGTTTAAAAAAATATGCGCAGTTGTTTTAGGGCTAAAAAATCAGAGCAAGTTAAACTCTCTTTTTGGTTTAAAATGTGTTTAAGCCAACAAATCTATAAATCATTAAACATATAAACCATCTTTAAACGCATGAAATTGGGCGTTTAATCTACCAGTACAAATCATATGAATTTGCCAACATTTGTCGTAGTGCTGCCACATGTTATTTTTTTAACAACATGTAATAAATGGGACACTGATTTATTGTTGATGAGTTTAAACTACATATAAATTCAAGTTAAGTTCAACTAAACCAGCGTTTAAACCATCAGTGATTTATTAGGCATTAGAATCACAATTTTTTTTTTGGAAAAAAAAAATAATTTTTTTATGAAAATTTCGAAATTTTTGTTTTTAAAAATTCATAAGACGTATAAGAAACGAAATTGCAAATAAAACACGCCATAAATAATTGAAATCTGTGATGGCTCCAAAACCGCCAGTGGCAATGCATTTGCTGTAGTGGATGAAAACAATACCATAGTCAAAACTGGAATGCTTCCTGACTTTACTTCAATATTTACATCAGAAATAACAGCCATAGAAGAAGCAATCAAACTTAAACCACCTGGAGTGAACCTCCTAATATGCACTGATAGCCTATCATCCGTTAACGCCTTGAAATCCTATAAGCACTCTGATCCCCTAATCTCCCGCATCAAAGAAAACCTTGTTCGTAGCAAGCACACAAAAATACTCTATACACCGGCTCACATGAACATTAAAGGTAATGAATTTGCAGACACGATTGCTAAAATCACTAACAAATCGCCAACCATATTAATTAATAACTACACAAAAAAAGACATTCAAAATCTAGTAAAAATAAATCAACTTCAAAACAATAACACCTTGCCAAATACATACTACAAAAAAATAAACCCTCTTTTACAAAAACCAACATATCCTACCAACTTTACTAAACAACAACAAAAAATATTTACAAGGCTGAGACTAGGTCACTCAAAATTAACCCATGAATACATCCTTAAGAACAGCTCCCTAAAACCAACTTGCCCTAACTGCGGCAACATCTTAACTATGGATCACCTCTTATCCTGCTTCAACAAAAACAACCAAATAACATCTTTAACTGAATCCATACAGAACTTTGATTATAACCACCTAAAAAAGCATCTACCTCAGGACGTAGTAAACAAATTATAAACCTTTTTATACTTTTTATTATATATTCTTTTGTAACCAATTATCTATGTAAATACTTAAAATCTTAATTCATTAAAGGCGAAGGCCCTGGCAGCCAGTCCTTTTTTCTTTATACATTTTTTGTAAATTAAATTTGCACTAAATAAATATTAATAATAATAATAATAAATTCACAAAAGTCGAAAAATTTTAATTCATATAAGAATTTTAATAACCCCAATGTTTGTGTGGGAGCCCCCCTAAGAAGTGGTGAAAAGGGGCAAGTATATCTCGAGAAAATCTTAAGGACAAAAAACTAATTGAGGTCGGTCATACATTTTATTCCCCTAGGGTCGACTCCTGGGCATTTATGGGACTTTTTCTTCAATATATCTCTCGTCTGCATTGAACATTTTGTATTGGATCCCGCTTAAGGAATTGAGATAGCGGGTAGGTATGTTAGAAATTAATGATTGAAATGAAAAATAAAGTGGGGTTGGTCATATATTTGACCCATTTAATCATTTATGGCTTGTCTTGTTTGCATTTTCGCTTTTTATACATACGTCTGGAAAAAATTAGAAGCCAGCTGAATTTTTTAAGAATTTCTAAAAAACAAAAATTTCAAAATTTTGAAAAGGAAACAAAACAGAAAAATAAAAATTCAAATTTAAAATCTCATTAGGAATAATTATTAAATAATTAATTTAATTTACATATATCAACTATAATTGTTTTAATATGTTACATTTTTTTCAATATTATTAAAATTAGTTTTTCGTTATATTTAAAAACAATTTTTTTTCTGAAAAATTTTTCAAAAAGCTAAAGCGTTTTTGAGTTACGCAAACATATGTTGTACAACCTACTCCATTTTCGGAATAACGGTATATCTCGAAGACCAAGTTAACCCTAAAAAACGGCTAGCACCACTGTATTCAGCGTACCCGAATTAAAACAAGTGTCAATTTCTAGCACAGTGTAATCTTCCAGTAGAATTTTAATTATTTTTTTTCGTAGTGTATCTTAAAACTAAACGTAATAGAATAAATGCACGTACACCCATAGAAAAAAATTTTTCAATATGATAACCTCCAACAAAACAGTTTTGAACGAAAATTTTTGAACGTATGTGTATTACGGTTATTATGGTCACCGGCGACCACATTATGGTTTAATCAGTCCGCCAACAAGGAGCCACAACCACATTTTGGTGCTTTCGAACATTTTGGGTCTAGGTATAACACAAATATGTTTCGCACTTTTAAAAAGATAGTTGGTTTTCAACCAAAGCACGTTGCAATTGGAAAGAAGTAAAATACCCAAGTTAATTAAAAACTAAATATGTTATTATTAGTGGTAAAAAATTACTGTCATAACCAACCAAAATATGTTCAGAGGCAGACATAATGTGGTTGTGGCTTCTTGATGGAGGGCTATTTTAACCATTATGTGGTTGTAATACTAAACTTTGATATTTTTAAAAACTTTTGTTAGAAATAGTTTTCTTGGATTAACCCTATTGAGAAATATGTTTTCTCTGCGTGTATGCATGTTCAATATTCAATATAAGTTTGTATAACAGTATAACTCTTTACAAAAAATAATAATGTAAAAGTTTACCATGAGTACACAGCAAGCAAAAAAAACTAAAATCAAGTTAAATTGCAAATATATGGTCTAAAAATGATAATGATCATTAACGTCACGATTATACAAATAACCAACCATAGTCCTTGGTAAATAAATACGTGAATATACATAAATATACTCACTTCGTCCATGGGTTTTATAGGATTTTTTACACATTGGTTGAATTTTTTAACCAAACTATGTGTGATTACAATGCTGTCCTATTTTACAAGATAATTTAAAAAGGATTAAAAACACTGTGTATACTATGCACAATACTATACTGTCCTGAACTGTAGTGATACTCATTTTGGCATGAATTTTTAATGTCTGTTTAACAAGGGCTTTAAATTTCATGCAACAAACACAAAAACATGACAACAAATATTTAAACATAAAAAAAGTTAATCTTTTTTACAACATGTTGCAACAAACTGATAAGGTCAGTTGTGTGGACGGACAATATTTGTGAGAAATACTAAAAAGAATTAAAGTTTCAAATATTATTTACTTTTAGTTTATTTTCTTCAATTAAAGTCGAAGTTCTGAAGAAAAATACTTTTATCTACTTAAAGTTGTTTTTTTTTTGTTAATGAAGGCAACTTGAAATTTTTTAAATGATGTTAGTATGGTTGTGTCCTTTTTGTCCTCTTTTTTATACCCTGCACCACTAGTATTAAATAAGGGAATACTAAGTTTGCCATTACTTCTGAACCTTGTTTAATATTCATCTAAGACCCCAAAAAGTATATATAATCTGGGTCCTTGAGTGATTCTAAATCGATTTAGCCATGTCCATTTGTCTGTCTGTTGATAATACGCTCACTTTCGAACAACTGAAAGGAAAAAAGCAATATAAGTGTCAAACTATTTTAAGCCATCCAAAGCGGCTTATGATTGAAATCCAGCAAAATTGGGATAGTAGAAAAGTTATGAATCCAAATGTGGAATAACCACCCAATAAAATTGTTAATTCTGGATCAAAAGCTAACATCACTTGCTGGTATAATGCAAAGTAAAAGAAGCCTAAGCAGAACAGAAAGAAGAAAATGAATAATGGAAGAAAATATTGGCCCAAAGAAGAAAAACGCAAAAGCCCTACATAAACCCAGTCCTCTGCTGTCTATTATGCAACCAGGTCCTACCCATTACATCTCAAAACCCACTCCTGAAATAGTTCTACTCATAGTTAAGAGTAGCGAAAAATCGGCACAACCGAATAAAGCCTTTTTACTTGTTTTGGTTAAATGTAATAAGAAATAAACACATTTTCAGTTTTTTATGAATTGGAAATATCGTTAAGTGTGAGTGTGTGCAGATTTTTCAAAAGCACATTGTTGAATAACAAATCAGAAAAAAAGGATAAATAATAAAAGTAGCTTTAATAAAAGTATTAAACACAGCCATGAACATTGTTTAAAGTACATTTTGCTTAAACTTAAATTAAAGCCACGCCATTTTCTATGCATGAGTACTTATGAGAAGAATATGTAATAGAGTTTAAATAAATCCTCCTGGGTATCTGTGCTACTAAGCCGTTAGGGGATAATAAAGTGTGAATATAAACATGAATGTATATAGCCAGTAGTTTTAGAAGTCTTTCTAATTTTGCTACCATTACACTAACTTACCAATAATTTAGCTCTATCGTAACTGCCTCTAAATCTGTTCTACCCATAAAATAACTTAACTATGTATTACTTTAAACTTACCACCTTATGTTAACTCTACTCTACAACAATAAAAAACTCAAATTTGTTTTTGTTTGCAATATAAATTTCTAAACGATATTTTTTTTAAATTTCAAAAACAGGCAATAAGTCTCTGTAACTATACTCAAACTTTACTCTAGCTATACTCTATCTTTACTATAAGTCTACTCTATAGCTACTATAACTCTACTTTTTTCTAATTTTACTCTAGTTCTACTCTAACTTAAATCTTGCTCTACTCTAAACCTACTTTAACTCGACTCTTACTCTACTCTAACTCTACTCTAACTCTACTCTAACTCTACTCTAACTCTACTCTAATTCTACTCTAACTCTACTCTAACTCTAATCTAACTCTACTCTAACTCTACTCTAACTCTACTCTAACTCTACTCTAACTCTACTCTAAATAAATAAATAAATAAAAATAAAAAAAAAAAAATATAAAAAAAAAACTATACTCTAACTCTACTCTAACTCTACTCTACTCTAACTCTACTCTACTCTACTCTACTCTACTCTAACTCTACTCTAACTCTTCTCTAACTCTACTCTAACTCTACTCTACTCTAACTCTACTCTACTCTACTCTAACTCTACTCTAACTCTTCTCTAACTCTACTCTAACTCTACTCTAACTCTACTCTAACTCTACTCTAGCTCTACTCTAACTCTACTCTAACTCTTCTCTTACTCTACTCTAACTCTACTCTAACTCTACTCTTACTCAACTCTAACTCTAACTCTACTCTAACTCTACTCTAACTCTACTCTAACTCTACTCTAACTCTACTTTAATTCTACTCTAACTCTACTCTAACTCTACTTCAACTCTACTCTTACTCTACTCTAACTCTTACTCTACTTTTCTCTAATTTTACTCTAACTCTACTCTAACCTTAATCTAACTCTACTTTAATGCTACTCAAACTCTGCACTCACAATATTCTGTACGTGAAATCAACTGAAATTGTAATATAAAATAAATGAAAATTAAGTTAAAAACCGGTCTACTTATTTTTCATTTATTTTTAACAAGGAGTTTTCCTTTAATTTTTACTGTCAAAAATTCAACCCCATGTTCCGTAAAAGAAAATGAATTTTCAATTATTTTATTAAAATTAAAAATTAAAATTTTTTTGTATTTAACTAAATAATTTTAACAAATAGAAAATATGAATTTATTACACAAAAAAAGCAAATCGTTTTTTATAGATAATTAAAAATTTATTTTTGGTAGTTTAATTATATAAAATAACTGAATATTCATTTGTTTTTACGGAATATGTAGTTAATTTTTTGATAGTTAATTTATATAAAATGAATGAATTTATATAAACTTTTGACAGTAAAAATTAAATGAACTTTTCGTTATTTTAAATTACATTTTCATTTGAGTTTGCATAAAGCAGAATTTAACTTAATCAACGGACAATAATAACTGCATCTGAAAATAAGTATTAATTAATATGCACTTAAGCTCGATTCACTCATGCGTTCCGAACAAAATTTTTGTCCGGACAAAATTTTTTTTATATTGAGTTTGACGTTTTACTTTTGAGAGAGAGAGCAAAGATTTTGTTCGGCACGTTTTTTCTTGAATTGGTTTAATTTTAATTCTTGTGCCGAACAAAATGAGCTGAGATGCCACTTTTTTTCAATTTGTACATAAGAGTTGAATTGAGCTGCCACATATTACATTTTTCGTTTTGTGCTGAATAATTAAAAATAAAATAAACAGAAGATGGATGTTAAAGAAAATATTGCCCTGAAACTAAAATAATAAAATTAATTTTCTTCTTTCGTCCATTTTCTTTAACACACTTTTATAAAAAAAACTAATAGTTTGCTTACTGTGCTGCCACTTTGTATAATCGTTTACATCTGTAAACCATATGGTAGCTTTGTTTGTCCAGACAAATTTTCCGAGATGGGTGAATCGTTCTGCAGAACACTCTCTGTAAAAAAATTATTGTCCGGTCAAAAATATTGTTCGGAACGCATGGGTGAATCGACCTTTAGTTTCTTGAATAAATGTTAGAACCAGTTAAAAATAAATTTGCTTGGAATTTTTAATGTTTATTTATTTAAAAATGACTAAACGGAATACTTCTTAAATAAACTACAGTCCGTTGCTGTAATAATATTGTGAGTGTACTAAAATGCTACTCTAACTTTAATTTAGTTCAATTCCAACTAATGCTTCCCTACTATATTTCTATAACATGTCCAAAACAATCATCCATGTATAATGAGGTCAGTGATGTTATACACTTTTTTGAAAAGTCATTACGCAGACTGAAAAAAAACGGGTTAAAAAAATTATCTCAACAAAAATCCATAGAACTATTAAAATTTTGTTTAAGCTATGTTCACATTATGTGTATTTGTCATTTGGATTGTCACTTTTTCACATGTTAAATTTAAATAAATCGTCTGCACCTCACCAAACAATATCATGTGTTATTTCTCTGTGTTCAGTATGTATTTTTATTTTTGATAGGTTACATATCAACATGTGAACATATAAATTATAAACCCTATGTAAAACTGAAATTTGGACATAAACATGAAATCACATGTGTGTAGAAAAAGTGTCATTCCGCATAACAAATCCACGTAATGTGAACAAAGCTTTACTCATGAGTCTGGCCAGACCTTTTTCAATGCGTTATAAATGGAAAACATGTGTAAGACGGAGGGTTAAATAATAATATATCAAAACAAATAAAACCAAATAAAATCGGCGCGATACCATTTTGTCACAACATTTTGTCACAACCAGTATCATTTATGATCGAAAAATGAGCTAAAGTGAGTTTATTTCGCTCTTTACTATTTCGGCTTTCCTTCAAAACTTTTTAGTGCCCATCTTTTAGAAATTTTCTATTTCTTGCTCTGTAAAATAAAGTTTAAAAGATCTCCCTTTTTGTAAAAGGGATTATGACAAAATTACGTTAAAATCAAAGCTGAAATGACAGCTTGAGATGACTAAAAGAAGTTTAGCAATTTGTAATGTTACCGTATTAACAACATTATCAGTATGCTTTTACAATCCGATAAAATTTGCTAAATGTAAAGTCCCTACATTTTACTGATTTCAAAAAATATGTCCTTTTTTCGTATGACCATTTTTTTAGAAGGAAATCTATACGAACAACGATTTATCCCTACGAATAACATCACTGAATGAGATTAGCCGTTATATTCTTGCGAAGTTCTCATATAAATATTCGGTTTAATTCCCAAAGCAAGCATTTTTTTCTCAGCAAGGATTTGACGAGGCAGCCTTAAAAACTGTTTATAAAGTTTCATTTAATATTTTAAAGTCCTTATGATATTGCCCTCGTTTGCTTAGGTATCTGTTATACAAAGTAATGTTTGGATAATATAAAAAGTATTAGTTATACCCAATCCTCATTTTCGTTACACTATGGGATTTGTTGTTGTTTTTAGGCACTGGATGCGTTTGCAAAAATAGAAACAATAAAACAAAAATACAAAATAAAAAAACAAGAGAGAAGTATAAATAAATTTTCTGATTTCACGATAAAATTACGATATTTGCTTTGCAACATTAAGTTTGTTTTTATACCCTTCACCACAGGTGGAAAAGGGTATATATAAGTTTGTCATTCCGTTTGTAATTTCTACAATATTGATCTTAGGCCCTGTAAAGTATATATATTTTGGGTCCTTATGAGGAGAGAAGTTGATTTAACGATATCCGTCTGTCTGTCCGTCCGTCTGTCCCTCTGTCCGTCTTACGTTTGATATGTGTTTTCCGGAGAATCCAGACATGATAGCGGCTAGGTTGTTTTAGACTTATGTCACATATAGTACACCATTTCTTGCTATTGAAATTCAGCCAGAACGGTCCAAAAATGGCTGAGATATGAGCAAAAAACGACGACTACCTCCAATTTTTTCCAAAAATCCCTTGTTGTTGTATTTTTTTATTTCTGCATATCTTGAGAACGGCAAGAGCCAAAGTTTCCAAATTGGGCGGGATTGAACAAGAGGGCGTGGTACCTCCCGTACAAAAAATATCAAAAATTGTATAAAAACCTGATTTTTTGGACTGTCATATGACCTATGGTTACGCCTTATATATCAAAAGATCGGAAATTTTTAATATAAAATATTTTCTGAAAAACTCGGGAAAATCGGTTCAGATACGAAAAAGTTATGACCAAAATATTAATTTTTTTTTGAAAAATACCCATTTTCGGGAACCATAGATCTTCCCGAGTCCAAGTCTTATAACCGAAATAACTGGCAAATTTCTTCTTTAACACGTCGGTATATAAATCTGTCAAATCGGTTAAGAAATAGCAGAGTTATGACCAAAATACTGAAATCCCAAAAATTACTCTTTTCATAATTAAGTTTGTTTTTTATACCCTTCACCGAAGGTCCTATACCCTATAAAGTTCTGGGTATTCTGGGTCCTTATGAAAACCGAAGTTCAAATCCAGTTGTCCGTTTCTGTGTCAACTGTGTTGAGTTGTGAACTGTAAACTGATCATATTTACTTTTAATGATATTCATAAAACGTTCCTTCATGGTCCAGTTGTCTAGGGGGTTTGCTTAGGTTAGAAACTGTGAGTCCCTGGTTCGAATCTTGTTTTTTTCAAAAAGAAAATTTTTTTTTAATTTTTTTATGTTCTGAAACGATTTAAAAAAATATTTACCAGTTTTAACTTTTTAAATTTAATTTATAATGAAGTTTTATGTATTGTATATATGTATGTTTATGTAGAAATTATTTAGGTTTTGTCTAGTTGCTCTGTATTCTGCTCGCACAATGGTGAAGGGTATATAAGATTCGGCACAGCCGAATATAGCACTCTTACTTGTTTTTTTTTTAAATTTTATTATACACACAAGTATAGGATTTAGTTCGTTGTTAATTTTATTAAAAAATTGCACCTAAAGCTTTTTCTTTACTTGTAGGGTGTCCAAAAAAATTTATAATACAAATTTCGAGAAATTTTAAAAATATTTGTGAAAAAAAATTCAAGCCTAACTAAAAATATTGAAATAAATTTTTTTTTTTTTAAAGATAATCCACAAGTCTCCTAAATATATAAAACTTTTATTGTTATTGATTCAATTAACGAATTTATTTGAGTTTTAACTTGTTAGTTTTTGCAATAGTTTAAATTTCTTGAAGGATGGGGCACCCTTTTAAATATAAGACTTTTTTGTAGTTTTTTATTCTAAAATTTGATCTAAGTTCTATTTTAGGTCTTTAATATGTGCGTGCAAGCGGTGCGTGTCTATCTAGACAGATAAACATAAATAAAGAAAAGTATGGCTGTTCACAGTTTGTAAAAACTTTAACACTTAAAAAACTCTACTTTCACTATTCTTTTATTTATTTTCTTTTATATTCTTATTTGTATATTCTAGTTTTTCCCAAAGTTTTATCTAACTCTTTTCGAAGACTTATCAAACTCTACTCAGTGTCAACTCTAATTATGATTTGTTCAATTTATACGCAATTCTACTTCTCCTATACTTTTATTCTTCTTCAGTTCTAGTCTACTTTAATGCTAAATCTGCTTTAATCCCACTCTTCCCGATACTTTTCAGTACTTTAATTTTTCTGTACTTAATTTTTGCTCTATGTACCAAATAAAAAATTGAGCTTCATACTAAGCAGGTTTGTACCATCTCGCTTACGGAAGGCATGAATTTTGTATGGTGAGTTCCCACTTTGAATCAATAGAGTTTTGACACAAAAAACGCTTTATTCAACGCATATAAAAACTGGTGCACGTAGCGTTCAGTTTTACGCACTTAATGTTTTTTTACAGTTATTTTTTAGTATTCCCCCTACAAACCTGCTTCGTAGTAAGGGAATGCCATGGCACTTAAAATTTTATTTTTTATCTAAAAACTTGTTAACCCTTAAATGCATGATTTTTTATTTTTGGTAAACAAAAATTTTAATCAACTTAAAAATGTATCTAGTTGATGGAAAAAATAAAATTATAACCGCCATATGCGTATTTTCTTTTTATTTTGAGAAAAACATGCTGATGTATATCTACATCATCATGCATAATCATTCCTTGAATTCTTATAATGAACTACAAAGAGAGTTTTTATATTTCAAAAATTTTTTTAAAATTATTAATAATTTATATGTATGAAAATTTAAAAAGCGGTTATTTTTTGCATTTAATCATAAAGGCACCTTGAATCTCTTGCGTTACCACGGTGTCGTACCCGTACATTCCGGTATTTTTAATCGCAATCTATTTGCAAATAAAGGCCAGTTATCAACGCCCTCTTTTCACACATCTATGGTGCCCCGATACGCTAGCTGGCAGTGAGCTAGTCTATCAGCGCCGGGGTTGCGGGTTCGATTCCCGCCAGAGACTCTGGTTTATTTCCTGCATACAAGCCAAGAGCTTCGAGGGGATAAGCTTAGGGAATTAAAAAAAATGGTAAGGTGATCCTTTCGATTTTTTTGTCTGTAAGCTTATTTCAAGGAAGGGAGCTATTGCTGGGCCGACCCCTTTTGTCTCCACTGAAACTAGTCAAGATGACCACGAGGTCCAAAATGTAGTAAAACAAGCAAAAGTACCATTTTTGGCTTTTTGCTTTTATAATTATGATCTTAGTAGCTACCCATCAGGTCAAGTCCACCCATATGCATGTTATAGTCTTCCACCACTTTTGGATTATGTACATTCTTATTTCGGTTTGGTCGTTTATTATACCGACTTTTACTGCTTACAGGTTGAGAGCCAATATACATATCTTCAGCTCATTATTGGTTTGGCAAATATCATGGTAATTTTACCATGATATGTTGGTAGTTTAACCATGCTATGCGCCAAACCAATAATGAGCTGACAACATTCAGATGGTAACCACCTTATTGTCTTTTCACGCCGCCTATCTAAAATCAACGTTCCCCTAAAAATCTAAGTTTTCATAACATCCCTATTATCCGGAAGCCGATAACTGGGCAATCAGTTTTGTTGAATGGTTCCAACGCAACGGAAACCTGGTTTTGCGAAATAATATGCAAGCGGCAATGAGCCATAAAAGTTATCAAGAAACACATATTAATATTTTTCATTCGCAGTAACCGTAAACGACATTTTTCGTTACTCCTAAAGGCGCCCGTACACGACATGTTTTTGTCATCTGACATGTCAAATTTTCCACTGCAAAATACATACATGTCGTGTGTTACCTTTTTAACTTTGCTTCTGTAAAAGTCAGACGCAAAGTCATCTGACAAAATTTCAATTAGAGCGTGCTCTATTTTCTTCTGACAAACCATCTGACATCAGAAAGCTATGCCGGCAAGAAACCGGCAGCGGCGTCCACTATTGACGGAATCATTAGCCGGCTGAAGTTAATTTTTTACAATACCGAGATATGTTTGATCATCTTACCATTGAATAGAATTTATGTGAATATATATATAAAAACCGTTTTATTATAAAATCCTAAATTGGTATCTTTGAATTGCAAGAAAAAAAATGTTAAGATGGCTGAACTATTTTACGGCGCAAATAAAACTTTTCATGGCGGCAGCAAGCTATTTTGAAACCGAGCACTACTTTGGTTTCTGCAATAACAATGCGAAAAAAACAGAGACAATGTCAGAAGCAAATTACATGTACGTTTGTGACCGAATATTATAAAGCTTATGTAAAACAGCGATTTTGACAGACATGCACAATTACATGTGACTTGAAAATTTGACATGTCAGATGACAAAAACATGTCGTCTATATGCTCCTTAACTCTGGCCTGAGCGGAGTATACCTCGAAACGGTATGCATATCCGGCGAGAAATGGACTTTTTTTGTAAAACACAGCCCGTCGTCTATATAAAGGCGTTGATCAATGGGTATAGATCAAAATGCTTCATTTAGATGGTCTAAGCGATCGTTATTTTGCATACTGATTTTGCATACCGATTTTGCATACTGATGTATTTCTACATCACATTCAAAACAAAGTTTTTATGCACAAAATCATCAGAATGTAAACAAATACAAATAAAATTCGTTTTATTACCTTTTTTCTTTCCAAAAATAATTTTTCTGACTTATTTTATGTTATTTTTATATAAAAAATCACACTTTTTAACGCACACCAAAATGAAACTATACACAAAATGAGTTGTTCCTATTAATATTGTTACACACAATAAAATAAACTTCTTGAGCTTCTAGTTGCACAGGAAAACGGTAAATAAGTTCTTAGGAATTAAAAATGTAAAAAAAAAACTTTGCAAATTTTGCCACATCAAGAGATATGAAGGTTTTAACATATGATGTATATTTACATCACAATGCATTTAAGAGTTCCTTCACTTACTTTACTGCATCTCTGTATGTCTTATGGCGTTGCGCACTCTTGTGCACTTATTTTTATAGATGTACCATTAGTGCTTCGCAAAATGATAAAACTTTTATTGGGTATGTACTTTAATTCTTCTCTTCTCTAATTTTCCTAAAGTATAATTTTACTTTACTCTAATTCTACTCTTCTTTAATTCTAATTTTTCTAATTCTGCTCCTCTTTTCCATTTATTTTACTTATTGTACCATTCTCATATTTTGGACCAAAACTATTTCAGCTTTATTCTAGTCTTAATTTACCACTTATACTCCAATGAACTTTTCTCAAATTCCAATCTAACTCTATACTGATTCTAATCTGACGTTGTTCTAAAAAATTTTGCTTCTGCATTTTTTCTATATAATAATTTAAGAAAACATTACAAAAATCTGTTCACATCCCATATTTCAAATAATTCTTTATCCCTCACCTGACCCCTAGAGGCTTATTTTTTTTCAGTTGTCTGCTAAAATAGTATTTGTTTTTTTTTTTTTTTCTTACAAAAATCTCTTTTGTTTACTTGTGTGATTCTACCAAATGGTTTCCACTCAGTGCGTTTGTTTGAATGTGGTTTCCATGAATTGTATACCCATGTACTACTATAAAGTACTTGTTATTAACAAATAAAATGCAAAAGTACACAAAAACTATTCTTGTTGGTTTTTTTTTTTAATATTTTACACATAGAATTCTAAGTTTAGTTTCTAAAGGTTTATGTGAAGGTTCTTGTATTTTGGTTTGACTTAAAAATGCCTAAAGGAGCCATATGTTATAAAAAAAGTTTACGAGACTTGGAGGAAAAATGGAAGGTAAAAGGTTTTGAAATAATAGATTTATAAAATATTTTTTTTTAAGAGGTGAAAAATACGCGGTTGATTATAAGCGAACACTAAATCATTCAAACATTTTTACTTTATAAGATAAATAGTTTAAAGTATTTGATAAATTTTCATATTTATTCATATTACAATTTTAAGAGTTTTCATACTTTAATAGTCTTATTCCTTCAACATTTTCCAGGAATATTTTCTATGCACTATCAGAATTTTTCGTTTGTATATTTCTGTTACGAGGCTTACTTTAGCTATCCTTTGGCTAGCAATGAAGTAAATTGTACAGAAAATTTTTACAACTATTAGATACCAGCAGAATGTAGTGCCTTTTCTGGCCCGCTACGGCCCAGCATAATTTGTATCTTACAATAAATGTTATTCACCATGAGAAATAAATTCCCATATTCTTAAAAGTATTTGTTTAAATCAATAACATTTTTTGTATAATATATATAAGACTTTTTTATATATAATACTAGTTGTTTGGTCCCGGCGTTGCTCGGGATTTTTCAAATGATAATAAAAAAATTAAATACTGGTGAAATCCTGTCTGAAATTGGTCATATCAACTTAAAAACCTTCGCCGGCTCATGCTCAACAACTTTGCTAAAGATCATAGCATCGTCAAATGCAAAGTTTACGATTTAATTCATACTGAGTAATTTTCAATGGCGCCACCTATTTTAGATTTTTTTGCTATTCTTCTTACTTGGTCAGAGACCATTCCGAATTGGTACGAATCATTAAAATCGGTCCAGCCGTTCTTTAGTTATAAACGTAGTAACTAACGCCACTTTCTTTTATATATATAAATATATAATAAGATAAGATAACTTGGTCTAGCCTCTTTCCATCCCTGCTTTAAATCTACTCTTAAGCCTAGTACTCTGTTCAAATTTGTGAAAAATGTTCAGCAACATTAATTATTTCACACGAAATTTTTGACATTTATCAATGTTACCTACTATGCGAGATTGTACAATTTGACGTTTTTATTCCTGCAAAGTATGCAACACTGTTTTGCGTATGTAAACAAACCCCACATGTATTTTACAAAAAATAATTTTTTTTATTAAAAAAAGAGAGTAAATATGGATGAATACTGTTACAGGTTGTGTTATTTTAATTTTTTAGTTCTTATTTAATAATCAGTTCATACTTTTTTGCTTTTGCTTAAAATTCCACGTGAAATAAATGCAGCTTACATTATTTCGCAGTTGTAAAAAAATGTTGCCAGAAACATGTCGGAACTTTTTCACAAAATGAACAGAGTACAACTCTATCAACATTTTTTTCATAGATATTCCGCACACGTTTTTTTCATATGCGTTTTGACAGCATTTCACGTGAAATGTTGAACAGAGTACCAGGCTTTATACAAAAATAAATCTGCATTAACTCTACTTAAACTTTATTCTAAAGGCCCAAATACACTGGTCAAAGGCTTGACATCAAGCTCGTGTACGTGTGCTTGACATTAGAACATACATTTGCTGGATCAGCTGTCAAGCATTCATTTTTCATTTTATTTTGAAGTGACAACAGAAGGAGCAACCAAATATTAAAATATAGATCCAAGGTATATTTACACAAGGTAGACTAATTTGGGAGTGTAGACATGCTGCTCTATAAAAAGAATCGAATTGTCAAAAATGTCTTCATATAAAACAAAAACAATTTAACGCACACATATACATATTTTGGCTCATATACACGGAATTTGACGTTTGGGTTCCAACTAGGGGTAAACAGCTGACAAACATATGGGCCAACGAGTTTACCTTGTGTAAATATACCTTGTATAGATCAAAATTGTTTAATTGTGTTTAAGTGTTGCTTTTTTATAAATAAAAACAAAAATTGAAGAAAATAAGAAGAAAATTATTAATTATAAAGTTTTCCATAATTCCATCATTTTTTTCCACCAAAGCATTTTTTTTTTCATCCGACATTTTTAGCGACTGTTCGGTTTGAAATCACGTTTAAAGTGTGTGGGTGCTTGAAGAGTAACGCCAATACATTCATCAAAATCACTCGTCAAGCATGCTAAATATACTCTAACTTTACTGTAACTTCATTCAAAC
This sequence comes from Pollenia griseotomentosa, assembly GCA_963931875.1. Lineage (NCBI taxonomy): Eukaryota > Metazoa > Arthropoda > Insecta > Diptera > Polleniidae > Pollenia > Pollenia griseotomentosa. Next base: position 148,059,980 of record OZ007564.1, read on the forward strand.
CCTAATACAACTCTGCTCTTACTCTAACTCTACAGTACTCTTTTTTTTGTTATAAGTCTACTCTTATTATACTGTTAATCCAAAATTATATATTATTTCATTTTATAACTTGAATTTTTTTATACCTTCCACCGCAGGTGAAAGTTTGTCATTCCGTTTGTAATTTCTACAATATTTATATCAAATCCTATAAAATTTTTATATTCTGGGTTGTTATGCGGAGCAAAGAAATGGGGGTTCCGATTTCCCCAGAAATTATGGACCATAGGTTGTTTTATATTTATGTCATATAGACTCCGCTGAATTTTGATATTGAAATTCAGCCAGATCACTCCACAAACGACTGCGATATGAGCATAAAACCACGACTACTTTTAATTTAACCCATACAGCCCATTTTTTTTTTATATCTGGAGAAGGAAAAGAGAAAAAGTTTTCAAATAAGAAACAAAGTACTTGGTTATTAACACAAAAAATACGACAAAATGTAGGCGGGATTGGGAAGTGGGCGCGACACAAAATTGATTAGATTATTTCTAAAGAATGGTAAAACATTTTTTTTTTCGAAATTTGATGCACATAGCTGGGTTAATTGATAGACAACCTATCTAAAAAAATAGGCGAGATTTAAGAAGAAGGAGTGCCACCTCTCATACAAATAATATATAGATTTCTGTATATCTAGAGAACAGCAGTAAAAGTTTCCAAAGTTGGCACAATATTGGGCGGTATTAAAGAAGTTGGCGTGTCATAAGAGAAAAAAATGTACCAATACAAAACATCCGAACAAAATTGGGTGAGCTTGAGAAATAGGCGCGCACCATGGTGAAGATTTGGCAGAGCCGAATATTTTATTTATTTATTTATTTATTTATTTATTTATTTATTATATATTCAATTCCTGTACAACAAGATTTAATCTTATATTTAAAGTACAGGAAAGCAGTTTCATAAATTACATTAAGAGATCATCACATACAATTGAATTAAATGAAATTAAATTAAATTAAACTATAAATTATTTATATAATGTGATAACAGTTATCTACTGCGGTGCAAAGTATTTAAATAATAAGTTTTTAAATATAACACTCTGACTTTTTTTTTTATAATAATCGTTTTTTGGTTTAAGAAAGTTTGCTAAAATATTTTCCCATATCGACTTCCATATATTTAATGAAATTTAAATGACTTAATTTCATCAATTTAAATGACTTTTCATCTCATAATTAGTGCAGCAAGTCAAATTTAAAAATACATAAACTTTCTAATCAAATCAACTTCAGAGGATGTGAAAATTTTCTACAATGAGAATTAAAATTTTTCTTTGCAAAAACTTAAACATATAAAAACAATCGCTCATTGAAAACACAATCAATTACCCAAATTTCTACAAAACAAAAAAAAAAAAGAGGTACAAAATCTTACAACTTTTGTTTGCTCTAACCATATAAAATCTTTAGAAGAGATGGTTCGTTCTTAAGGGAATTTTTATCGAACTAAACTCTATAGTATGAAAATGAGAAAAAAATTTAATTTGGAGTTTTTCAAATTTAATATTCCCTTCCATATCTAGTTTATTTGACTCTGACTAAGCATGAAGAGCCAGACCCATCAAATACCAGACAACATATAAAAAAGGTAATAAAACAATAAGTATAAAATTTAAGTTGCATCATCATGAATTTTAAAATTAACAATTCGTTTTTAAGAAAAAACATCAGGCATGCGGCACAATTTACAAGGCAATCACATGGACGGACGGAATGACAGTCATTCGAACATTCAAATGACTGGCTGGAGAGGAGCGCGTTCAAACAAACAATCATTACAGCACTAAACGAAGGCCTCATCAATATTACAAGACAAATTTCTGTTGTAGATTTTGTAGGGTAATAATTCAAGTTGCCTTTCTGCTAATGCGGCTTAATAGGGAGCACCTGTTTAGAACTCCGTATAAACGGAATGGAACTAAAATATAAAACTAGACTTTGGGGCACATATTTTTTGATCTCATTTATAAAAAAAGCTTTTTAGCTGCTATAATTAATTTTCCTTTTTTAATATATTTTTGGTAATACTATTTGACTCCCTAATGCTGCTTAGGCTAGATGTTGCAACATCTATTTCCAACATATTTCTTTGTTTCTGGTATTCATATGTAGTCGTTTCAATCTTCTTGATTTTTAAATATGTGATTAAGTGCAAAATCTTTTTAAATGCATGTTTATGTTCAACTCAGACTGATCGTATGCCAAATGACCAGGCCACTCCAGTCCTTTACTTGGTTTACAAACGTTCCAGCAAACAGGGAGGTGTGTATTGAATATGACTAGAATGGAAGGTTGCAGCTGGAGACATAACTTCTCATTGAAATCGTATAATGTATTGTGGAGTATTGTTAGCATTTTATTGTTAAGACTATACACAGAAAAAATTATCGCCAATTTTTTTTTTAATTAAACCATTAATCAAAAATAAAATAAGTTTTAGTAAAAATTTTAATCGGGAGAATTAAACGATTACTTATATAAACAATATTACCGCAGAAAATGTTGTAAATATTAAAATGAATTAATTTTTTTAGTTAATATCACAAGTTTTTTTTAAATGAAATCAAGTTTTATGCTTTTCTGTGTTGCATTTTGTCTGTTGCGAACCTTCGGTTCTTGGTGTTTTCTAAGGATGTATGCAACTAGTTGGTAGGAGCTTGTAAATAACAACAAACGATTTCATGCTTGATACTCTACCGGACACGCGTAGTTTAGGGACTGGTAAGAGAACGCTTAAAAGTTTTGTAACAAACGTTTCAAAGTGAAAACAGCAATCAGGGCTGTCAGATATGGCGATTTCTCGCCAAACGTAGCGATTTTGAAACGTGTTTGGCGGTGGGATTTTCCATTTTGCGACTTTTTTTTTTGGCGATTTGTGATATACTGCCATGTCACAGAGTACAATTCCGTTCGGAAACGGAATTCATTCCGTATTTTGGTGCTTCAGAAAATGACGAAAAAATTTTTCGGAATGAAACCATTTTTGTTTTCATGTACCTGAAAAGCCAAAAAACTATCAAAATACACTTTCTATCAATAAACAAATATGTTTTCTTCGATTCCGAGCGGAATTGTACCCTGTGTCATGGCTGATAATTGGCGATTAATTTGGCTATTTTTACAATTTATATTATTTTAGCGATTTTTTTTAACAGTTTGTCATTTTTTGTTATCATTACTTATTTAAAAAAAATCTGTAAACTTTTTTCAAGTGCATTTTATATTCAGTCAGTATATATGCAGGTCAAAAGACTTGTAATGAAATCGATGAGGCTGAAGTGTACGATCTTATAGACTTGTGTACTTAATTTAAGTTTTTTTAACTGAATATATGATCTCCATTTTATGTTATTAAAAAAAAAAAAAAATAACAGAAACTAAACAAAATTTACTTTCGGCGACTTTTTTTATTTTTTCTCAGTTTTTTGCGCTTTTTGTCTGAAATATCATACTAGCTTTTTTTTTCTATGCAAAATTAAATTAAAAAAAAAAAAATGTTACGAAAACATCCGGCTTGGCGATGGAGCTCAAAAAAATCTGACAACCTGACAACAATTAAGTTATAGTTCAGTTTTAAATTTAGTTTAAAGATAGTTAAAATCCACTGTGCTCGAAATCTGACACCCTGACAACAATTTAGTTATAGTTCAGTTTTAAATTTAGTTTAAAGATAGTTAAAATCCACTGTGCTCGAATTTGACACTCTTTTTTAACAAGCTGGGCACTCTACCGTTGAAGATATTTTGAGAACGATCAAATTCAATGGTTCTAGTCGTTTTTCGAATCACCATAAAACGATATATTTTATAATTTTGGGATCACACTTCAATTTTAATCTATTCAACTCTTTAAAATCTTTTATCGCGAATATAAAGAATAATTAACTTTACCAGTAGTGTACACCAAGCTTGTTACAATTTGCGACTAGCATATAAAATTCTTCAGTAAAAAATTTGGAAAAAAATGTTTTCCGCGAAAATAAAATAACGTAATATTGCATTTAACAGAATTTTATTGATATAAATTGAACAATGATCCAGGGTTGTTAGACTTTTTTCTTAAAAAATCGTCAAAAGTTTTAACAAAATTCGTCAAAATCGTCACGCACATTTAACACAATCGTTAACAAATCGTCGAATATTTAAATTTTACAAATCAGAGACAATTTATTGCAATGATTGGTTCAAAAATATAAATTTTTAGCAAGAAATTCTATTTATGATAAAGAAAGTGATATGGTTAAGTTTTATTCAACATTTTTTATTTTTCGAATTTATTCTATGAGTAACATTTCAGTGATGTATTTTATAAAGCTTTTTTGTGATAGTTTTAATCCTTAAATTTTTAGGAAAGACTTTTTATACACTACCAGACTATTATATTGTATTTTCTTGTTACATTTTACCTTAGCTATCCTTTGGGTAGCAATGACGGATAGCTAAGGTAAAATGTAACAAGAAAATACAATATAATAGTCTGGTAGTGTATAAAAGTTATTCCTAAAAATTTAAGGAATAGAACTATTACAAAAAAGCTTTATAAAATACATAACTGAAATGTAACTCATAGAATAAATTCGAAAAATAAAAAATGTTGAATATAATATAAAGTAACCTACGAAAGGAGATAATTCCCAGTTTCTATTTGTTAAGTTTTATTCTATTTATTTCAGCAAGTGGGCTGAAATATTTTTGTTTTAAATTTGTTTGTTTTTGTATTAGATGCAAGTTGAACGGACGAGTTTTGCGCCCGTGTTCTATAAACCACACATTAATTTTAAATAAAAAAAATTCCAAATGAAATTGAGAAATTTTAATTTTAAATTGATAAAATTGTATTATAAATTTGGAATTTTCTCAATTCCATCTGAAATTTTCTCACTTTCAATGAAAAATGGTGTAGATAATAAATTTTTTTATTATCGATTAATAGTATGGATTCAATATTTATAATACAGCAAAGTTCATATAATGAAATGTTTCTTTGGGTCTATGCAATAACTTCCACGAAATAAGTCCCACTTTTAAAAACGAAATAAGTCCCACAAAAATTGCTGTTTTGAAAGTGGGAGTTATTTCGTTTTTAAAAGTGGGACTTATTTCGTTAATTGATGGGACTTATTTCGTTACGCGTTTTTATTTTAAGTGGGACTTATTTCGTTTTGAGTGGGAATAAATTCGTTTTGTAAAGTGGGAGTTATTTCATATCCCTAAATAATAAATAAATGATTTTTTTATGGAGGAGTGCGATAGAGCCATGAAATATAAGGTCACTATGGCTTTATTTCTCATTTTTTTCTTATGCAAAAAGTTATATATTGGACATTTCGTAAAAGGGACAACTATAATTTTTTGTCCTTATCTGTCATGGGCTCTCCTTTTTTTGTTTTTAATTACTTTATACTGACTATAATAAAAAAACTTTAAAGAAATGTGTACAAATAGGTACCGAAGTTAACTACTGGAAAAACAATATTAAAAAAAATTGTTGACGTAATTACGTATGTATGTGTTTTATTATATTTTAAGTAGGAAATTGGAATTCGTGTTCCATGTTTTCTAATATCACCATTACAAAATACAACTAATCCCAATGCCGTCTAAGGCCGAGGCCACGCAATGAGCGACTAAGCGTCAAGCGTCTGAGCGATGAGCGTCAAAAAATTAAAACATATGAAATACTATTGAAGTGGCCACGAAATGAGCGGCAAGCGAGCGAAATTTTTGAGCGGCTAAGCGGCGTCGCTCAGGAATAAAACTTGTTCTAATTTTTAGTTGTTTTCTGAGCGTCAAAGAATAAATATGGCAAAAATGAATGTGGAGCTTACAATTTCATCTGTACAAAGCCGACCGCTGTTATGGCAAGACAGATTACCAAATTTTAAAAATAAAAATATAACCGAAAATTTATTTTTTTATTTTGTCAATCTAGTGTTAACTGCTTGCAACAGCAAATCAATGGATTTCACATTTGGGTAGATTTGTATATATATGATTAATGATGAACACCAAGGCCTGTTCGTCGATTTCGATTAATATACATATATATATTATAATTTGTTATTATAATTTGTTTTTGTTTTAAATGTAAGTTAAGCGAACGAAGTCTTCGCTCGAAATCGACGAACAGGCCGCAAATTGTTTTTTTTTTCTTAATAAACGCATTAAATTCATATGAATACGATTTTCGCGTAATAACATTAAACAATCCACTCTTTACAATAGCAATTTAACAACTAACCGCTCAGAAATGACGCTCAGTAATAAGCCACTTGCAGCTCAAACTTGACGCTTTGACGCTCATCGCTCAGACGCTTAGCCGCTCATTGCGTGGCCTCGGCCTAATCCGTCTACCATGCACTGGATCTTCAAGCCATTTATAAAGGTCGGTAATTTTAATCTGATGGTCCTTCCGGAACGGTTTCCATCTTAATAATAAGAACAATTGATCTGAACTTAATCCATTTACGAATCCAAACGTTGTTACTAGTAGGCGTTCTCTATACGTCCCTTGACCGAAAAAAGAATTAATAATAAATTCTGGAACTCTATCAAAATTCGTAGTATCCATTCCATTAAGAAGCCTTCTACAAGCTTGCATACGATTTTTCGGGTCAAATACTTCTTATTTGAAATCGCATTAAACAGTGAAAAAGTGGGACTTATTTCGTTTATGAAAGTGGGACTTAATTCATTTAAGAAATATATTATTCAAGGGGGAGTTTTTTCATTTTGAGTGGGAGTTATTTCATTTCAAGTAAATTTTTAAATCAATTCATTTTGGTGGGACTTATTTCCTTTTCAAAAGTGGGACTTATTTCGTGGGAGTTATTTCATTTTTTTAGGCAATTTTTGGTGGGACTTATTTCGTTTTTAAAAGTGGGACTTATTTCGTGGGAGTTATTGCATAGACCCGTTTCTTTACATAATACAAATTATCTTCAACACCAAGACCGTCTTACTTAGTGCATATCGAGCCCTTACCGTGAAAATAATGCAAAGCGGATTTAACCAATTTTTAAAAAGCGACGGCTTTCATATAAATGTAAAATTCGAATTACTAATGCTTCTTATGAAAGCCACCTGGTTTGTGATGGCGGAAAAATGTTTTTTTTTTTTTTGTATAATTTCTAATAATTTTTGTATTTCGAAAAATTGATTTTAAAGTTTTGGACTGTTCCCAATATAATTGTAAATATTTCTTGTAAGTGTTTTATGATGCCAGAAAATCGTCATAACACTATTACTTTCAGTAAAAAAATCGTCAATCGTCATTTTACTGTATTTTCTCAAAAAAATCGTCAAAATGACGAAAAATCGTCATATCTAACAACCCTGCAGTGATCCCACACTGAGAGAATTATACTTCATAAATCTAATAAATAAATTTTACGTGAATAAGGTTTTACAAATTTAATGAATCAATTAAATTAACACTACGAAATTGAGTAATGAATTCTTTGAAATTTTTTCTTGCCTTAATAACAACTTTATATCTCTTTAAAAAAAAATCCAACCCAACTAATTTTAATACATGATTTCAATCGATTTTTTAAAACTAAAATAAACTATTAATTTTAAATATTTTTAAATTAATGAAAAAAAGAAACTTTTGCAACTTCATATTTTCAGTGAAAAATGTCACTACATCAATAAAAACAAAATAAAGTTCCTAGTTCTGTTGTAAAAACGCATTTTTAATTTAATTTTTGGCAAAAAAATTAAAATTTGTGAAAAAAATACTAGTAAGTTTTATGGCCGTTTTCTCATTACATGATTATCTTTTGTCCCAACGAAAAACTGCACCATTAAGAAATTCGGTTTTCTCAATGTCTCATTTGCTTCTATCCTGTCGCAAAACTAACCGGCACTCATCTGCCAATTATTTATTTTCCTTTTATTTGCCGTACAGATAAATTCAATCAGCTGACTCCCAACTTTTACATGTATTTTGGGAGGTGTTGCCAACTGAAAACAATTTTTTTTGTCGGTATATTGAGAAACCCAAAATTGTTAACAGACAGTTTATCGGTCTTATAAATTTATGTTGACATTAAGTAACAGACAGTTTGTCGGTATATTGAGAAAATGGCCATTATTTTTTATAATATCAATGAAAAAAATGCATTACTATAACGAAATAGTGAAATTTTGTTTTAGTTTTAAATGCTAATTAAACGAGTCGCTTTTGCGCTCGCGTTCTAAAAACTATTATTTTATCTCTACTTAAGATTTTTTTTAAATTTCTAATCTTGTTTACAGTTCGCTTAAAGTTAATTTTTAGAGTAGTTTTTCGTTCAGTTTCTATATAAGTGTCCAAATCAGTTCTAGTTCAGTTCTATTTAAGTTCTAGTTCGGCCCTAGGTTTTTTGACTTTCAATTCAGTTGAAGTAAAGAAGGATGTCCCACAGCCTTTATTGCCACTTAATTTCATATTAATAGCAAAATATTTGTAACAACACTGACTTCAGTTAAAGTTCTTTGAGTATTTTTGTTAGCAATCCCCATAAAGATAGGGGAAGCCCTAAAAGTGCACAAAAAATAAAACTGTTCCATACAAACAATAAAACACCCATTAAAAAAAGAGTTAAAATCAGTAGCTCTTTCTTGCATTATTTTTTTGTGGTCTTCCTGTTTAAAAAGTTAAAATATGCTTACAATGCAATTTTACACAAATGCATCATCATTTGCAGTGTAACGATTATTATTGTTGTTGTTCTTGGCTATTATCTGATTCTTACTCGTATTCTTGCTTTTATACCAGGGATGTCAGCGCCTTGCACAATTGTGCAAATTAATTCACACACATTCTTCACACGCATTCTTACGCTCTTTCAACGCATTCTTACGCTCTTTCATTTAGTCCACGAGAGTACACAATTGTACACAATTAGTCGTCGATTATCAAGCGACGGGTGCACATGCGGCGGATGCTTACGTATTTTTTAATCTTTATTAAGAATACTTGTCTCTTTATTCACTAATACTAATGTAAAGCAATACAACCACAATTGACACCCCTGTTTTATACCAAAGATGCCCAGTAGTGGCTGATATCAGCAAATGAAACTCACACGTATACTTACGCTCTTTTGTTTGATCGTCAATCAACCAATAGGAAATCAGCATGTTGAGTGCGAGAGACAAACTACACTGGCAGAACTTCTGTGTCTTATTTTAATCGTCATCGAGACTGCTGTGAGTTAACACATAAATTGAAATTATTGCGATTTATTAATGATGTCAGTCGAAAATTATTTTATGTTACAAAATGCTTTTGATGACATGCAATGTCTTATTTGTCATAAGACATTTAAAAAAACTAAGAAATATAATTTAAAAAAACATTTTGAAGATGTTCACAAAGACATGAATTATTTGCAAATAAATAAATACATTCACAAAGAGTATTACTAAATTAAGGAAAAAATATTGTATTCTATTAATTTGTAATTTTCAAATAATATCTACATTGTTTTGCATTTAAGCTAACGAAATGTGTTTTGTTTGTGAAAAAAATTCTTTGTACCTGAAAAGGGTCACTTTTACTTTCGTTAAAAAGACGTACCTAAATGCAGAAATTATTAAGAAAAAATAGCCACAATAATTTGTTGGTATTTTGTGCTTGTAAAAATATTTTTGTTTCTGTACCAATCGCGTCGGTGGGTTTTTTTCTTTGAAAACACTTTTCTTAAGTAAGTAAAAATATTTAAAAAACAAGTTAAAAAAAGTCTTGTTTTCCTACAATTTATGTGTAAACCTATACACATAAAAGCAAATGTGACAGCAGGTAAAATTTTTGGGTAAGAAGATGTGTTTTATTGATGTATTAATGAAACTTGTTGGTTTCGCACTATTTTTATTGCTTACTTTTTTATGCCACAAACTCGAAATTTTACAGGGAAGGTTTTTTTTAAATAAAATCAGTTTGAAAAAAGCCATTATTTTAAAATTTATAATGTAAATATTATTTATTCAAACTGATTTTATTTAAAAAAAACCTTCCCTGTAAAATTTCGAGTTTGTGGCATAAAAAAGTAAGCAATAAAAATAGTGCGAAACCAACAAGTTTCATTAATACATCAATAAAACACATCTTCTTACCCAAAAATTTATAAACACTGTGAAGAATCTTTTTATTCCGAAATATATCATACTATCCAGATGTCCGCATATATAAATTATATATGTATGTATTATAGATATATATATACCAATCAATACATTCATCAAGAGAATTACTAAAATAAATACATTCACCAAGTGTATTACTTAAATATGTACATTCATTAATTTTAAATTTCCCTTTTGTTAAACAAAGAAACAGAAAAAAAATGACAACACCCGTCACACATGTGCTTTCGTCGCAATCTCGCAGACGACTAAATAAAATGAATAGCAAATTGTTTTCTTCCAGTGTTATTTCGTCACTCTCACCAATACTACTACCGTGGGCATCAATGTTTTATACCTTCCTTAAGCTGAAGGTCCACACCATGCGTTTATGCGTCTGTCCTTTTTATGCATTTGACAAAAAAGTTGAATCAGTGTAATTGCATATGACAAGTTACACACCAAAATGCATAGAATGCATAGACGTATGAACGCATCAAAGTAGGTTTACTTTCTACTTTTGTATCCGTCGCATGTGTGGTGAATAAAAGTCAGCTGTTATTGATGGCCATGGATGACAAATCATATTTTATTTTCAATGTTATCGATAAATATGTTTGTGTGGTGGATTACTTTTTACTATTTTTTTGCCTTAAAAAAGGCTTTTAATAAAAGAAAAAGCTTTTGTAATAAAGATTGTATAAACTTTAAAGAAAAAAAATACATAAAAATTCATTTTAAATACAATTTTTATATTTTGTATTCTCTTTATCGATTTGTATTATATTTATCGATTACTTTTAAGTACTGAGTACCATCACTGTAGTGTTTATTATTATTTTAAAAAACAAGTGCTATGGAGGAGAAGCTTATTAATGCCGTGAAAAATCACGAATATTTATTATAAATAACTTTATAATAATTTATTTATAACAATAAAAGCTTACTCCTTACATATGTACTTATGTATGAATTTCATAAATTCTTTTTAAATCTAAATTTTACTTCCCATTTTGCCAAAATTGTTTTTATTTGATAACAATTTTAACACAACAGCTGATCCAAAAAATAATATGGCGCATTAAACGCATGGCATGTAACTTGAATTTAGAAACGCATAAAATGCACAAAAAGTATCATACGCATCTACGCATGAACGCATGGTGTGGACCTTCAGCTTTATGGTGTTGTTGTTGCGTCGTTGTTGTAAATGCATTGTTAAAGACCCCATTTATGGAGTGATGCGTTCATGCACGCTAGTTCAAACTTACTTCTGTCATTCTTGTTGTTGTTGTTAGTGGAGTATGCCCAACAAAAGCCTTGACTAAATTTCGATTTTTAACCAAAATGGTAAAGAGTCTGTGGCATATTGAAACCAGGGGCTTCATTTCTTCGTACGTTCTTTCATTAATTTGGTCATTTTTGTCTACTTCTTCCTCGCGCTCTTAAAGACGTGAACGAAGCCATTTAGTTTGTTCAAGCAAAATTTATGAACTTGTCAGCGGTGGTATGTTAAAAATTTCAAGGAATTTATTTTAATGACTTTATTTAATAAATTTAAAAAAATAAGTTCAAAGAGAGGGGGTTCCAACAAAAGGCACATACCAAAAACAATTAAGCTTAGTTATTTGATTAAGAGGTTGTTTTGGATTTTTTTTAAGAATTATTTACATATGTTGTTTGTAGATTAGGGTAAAGTATTTTAGTCGTCTTACCCTCTTATTCATAAAAAATGTTGTATTATGATTTATAAGACGGCTATTAAACAAATTTTCATAGAAAATTCATATCAAATCACGTTTTTTAAACAAATTTATAAGCTGTTGCGGTGGCAACCCTGGGAGGAAAAATTTTTGACGTAGCGACGTCCTAGGAAACGATATTTTTGGCACAAGAGCGGGCACATTGGTTATTAAGTACTGGCCGGCCATGCAAAAATAGTATTAAAAAGTAATCTGTGGGCGGGCACATTGGTGTTAGGAACTGTCCGGCCTCACAGAAAGTTAAAAAAAAGTACATTATGAGAAGGGGCGCTTGATCTGGGGAGCGAGCTAATATAATATTAAAAAATTAACCCCACCCCTTCCTCTGGCTCTATTAGAATGACCCACCACCGGTAAATGCAGATGGCCAAACTGCAGTGGGATCATCGGCCACCCAAGATGGACCTGGTTGTATGAAACTACATTTTTTCAGTCCATCCTGAGCAAGTGTAATCTAAAAAAGAAAGAAAAAAAAAAACATTAATAACATACACCGCATGCATTTTATGGAACGATACGTCCTTACCGGTTCTACGTGCACGTCCAATGGGCATAATTGTCTAGAGGGAGGATAAAAGGAAATTTATAAAATTGCAAATAATAAATTTAGAAGTTAATGGAAAATACTGACCTTGTGTTCATTTGTTTATGTTATAATTGTTATACTACAGCTGACGTTGAAATGTGGTGTTGCCAGAAAGGTGGAATTACAGTATATGGAAATATACTGGAAGAAATTGTAGTAAACGTATTTAATGAATGAAAAATGACTGTTATAAAAGGTTTGAATTAAAAAAAAAAGGAGCAAGATCTAATGATCATTATATAACAGCATTAGTTTGAAATAATGGAATAAGGGGAATATTTAGTTATAGTCAGTTAGAAAAGAACAAATGCATATCACTATTTGGCAAATTGTAGGGAACGAGAAAAATGTAATAGTACAAGTAGATATATTTATTTCGTAGTCAATTAAATTTGGGTAGAGAACTTAGGAAGCCATCTTTCTTAGGACATTAGGAAAAAGGCCGCCTAGAGAAGCAGACGTTTCCAGAAGTTTATATTAAAAGAAAAATAATAAAAGTTTAAATATATTGTGTTGTGATAAGTGTCGAAGGAAAATATTTTCTGTGAGGGACTGGCAAAATATTTAGACCGTTTTTTTTAAAACAACTTAATCCCGGATAATTGTGGAAAAATTGTTTTGTATTTGTGAGGTTACCTGTCGGGGCTTGCACTTCGGAAGTTCCCTGAGAATATATAAGAAAAAGAAATAAGATTTTTAACGTTTTAAGTTTGGCGTCCAGAGGAAACAGGGCCAGTGGGCCAAAAATAATGTTAATGAGAAGCCAGTTTCCAAGTGCCTAGTACATTGCCTCGAAAAAAAAGGTAACCAGAAAAGTTTTTATTTTGTTATTTACCAACAAGCTATTTAGCAACAAAATAGAAGTGAAAATATTAAGTATGTGTGTGCAGATAAAGTTTTAAAAATTGACAACGTACAAGTAAAAGAAGAAAAATTTACATTGCATTGTAGGGTTAGTTTCAAATTTTAAGCACGGATTTTCATTTAAAATTAGTTATAAGTATTTATTTATTATTAAATTTATGTGTGTTAAAATTTAAGATTTTTTTTGTTAAAAGCATAGGATATATGTATGTGTGTAATTTTGTGAAAAATAGTTATCAATTTATTTAGAAACAGAGTTACTTAGTAGTAAAAACCATTTTGTGCATAGTGACCCACTGTTTTTGGAAAAGAATTCACAATTGAGTGAAGTTTAGGATATATATATATTGGGACCAATGTTACCCTAGATCCACTTAAGCGAGCTCTTTTAGGTGTAGATCGAATTATCGTTAAGAATACAAGTTGTGTGAGCGGAAGTTGTTACCATACTTATTGTGATTTTGTGGAAAAAGTTTAGTGGAGTTACATTTTTGTTGTAGTGTAATAAATAAAACAGGAAAAAGAACTTTGTTTCTAGAAAAAAAAGGTTTAAATTTTAATAGGAAGTTTATCGTTTTTTTTTGTGACATAATTATTAAGTTTATTGGTTAATGTTTTATCGTTATTACAAAGAGATTTAGATATAGGGTAATAAATAAGAGAAAATAAATTACAAAAAGAAAAAATTAAAATTAGAGATAACTCATTAATATTTCCTGTTTGACAGGGTTCGTTTCAATAATTATCAGTCTATCTAAAAGAAAAAAAAAAAAATAGATAATTAATAAAAAGAAAGATTTTATTTTTGGTAGTAATAAGTTAGTATAAATATTGATTAGATAAATAAATATGTCTTAAGTGTGTATTTTAAAAAATTATGTCTGGCTAAATTGATTAATATGGGTTGTTGAAGGAAGGTAAGTGCGGATAAAGTGCGGTTCACAGGGGTCACCTGAAAATCTAGCACGGAGGTGTCGGTGACCAAGGTTGGGCTGGGCGGTTGGAGGTCAACACCTACCTCCCATTCCGGACATGTTGTGGTGTAAGGGTAAATTGTTTGTTTTTTTTTTGTTCTCTTTTAATTGTTCACGATCCATGGGCTAAAGTGAGGGATGGACACGCCCGAGAGAATCCGATTTTGAGCTAGGCGAGAAATCACTTTAGTGCCACCTAAATGGTTTCGTAACAAAGCCTGTAATTTTTTTTTATCAATAAGGCCTTAAACGTTTTTACAAAATTTGTTTGCAATGTTTTATTGAAATTTTAATTCAGTTCTAGTCAATTATAAGTTAAAGCTTAGTTCTAAATCTTTTTTATTTCAGTTCCTATTATATTCTAGTTCATTTTTTAGTCAAAATCTAGTTTAGTTTTAGTTTTCTTCTGGTTTATATCTAATTCTAATTCAGTTGGAGTTCAGCACGGAAATTCTGTAACTTTTTAACGACAAAAAATTGTCTTTTTATGCTTAAACTTGTTTAAATTCTAGCATTTAACCCGCTACTTTAGTAGAACCAAAAAGCTAAAAAAATATAAAATTTCACGTATTTCCTTTTTTGGGTACTATATTTTTCCCCCATTAAAGTATCAAAAATTTTAGTATTGTAGTGGCAGCCCATAATTTAGTACAAATATTTGAATGAAGGGAGGAAAATGTTTTGTGAAAAAAGTACCAAAAATAGTAACGATTTTCACCCCTTAAATGTTCGTATTTACTTGTGGTATTAATTTAGTTTCTATGTTTATGGGTTCAAAAGAGAGATAGGGTGGCAAAAAAGTACTAAAGTTCAGATTTTAACCGTTAACTCCCTAATAGGGCAGAATTTCAAAAAAGTTCCAGATAGTTAAGCTCAAAAAGTTACAGATGCAGTTCAGTTCCAGTTTAGGTCTAGTGTAATATTAGTTCAGTTCCATTCTAGTTCATTAGTATTTCTGTGTAAGCTAATTATTAGATTACATCAGTTCTACTACAGGTTCAACTCAGTTTTTCTTTAAACCTTTGTTTGGGAAACCCTATTAATTATACGTTTATGAAAGCATTTAACAACTCATTAGGAATTTTTAGTTCTTAATGTCCATTAAATAATTTTCTCATTTTAATTACAACATAATTATAAACGCACTTGTGTTAAAATAAGTTCATTAAAAGTATACTAATTTCCCTTTTTTCGTACTAAATGTCATGCATTTTAAAATTTTTTTTTTAAATTTGTAGATTGTCATGGAGAGTGGGATAAAACCGAAAAGATATTACAATCATAAAATTAATCGTATTATATAAATCGTTTATTATATTTTGAATTTACAAATTCTAAAGTTTGCCTTTTCAAAATTTTTAACATGACTCTTTTTTTGCCCCACTTTTAAACATTTTCTAAATAATTGTCAAGTCACTTTTTATTTATTATACCAGTACTTAGAGTTTTTTTAATCGCCAATTCAAGATTGGTTTTTTATTGTCTTTTGCTATTTGTTTTAGCAAAAGGAACCACAAGGTTTAGAAAAATAACACAAATCATCCATTAAGTGCGAAACAATTAGAATTACATTGAAAGTCTGAAACATCTTATGAAACAATGAAGGGTATAATAATTTTTTTTTTGAGTCAGTTGAGAATGCTCTATTCGTCTTAGGCGATTTATTTACACCCACTGCTAGTACTAAGAGTTATTGATATTGATTCGAAATTACTGACTGCCGCTGCATTTTGGAATGGAAATATTGAATAATGTACCAAGTGTTTTTAAAGAATAGTTTTTATATGGCAACAGGGTAATGCTATATAAGAATATTGTTTCATTGTTTAGTGTTTTTGTTGTTGTTTTAAATAATGACTGCAACAATCCATTTAACATTACGATGTCCTAGGAGGGGACCATATAACCCACCGAAGTAGTCCCTAAACTACTCCATGGAGTACTAAAGTGGGTTAGTTTTAAAAGTACTCCATGGCACTACAGTATGGAATACACTAAAGGGGTAGTTTAAGCATTTTTCATTTTTTACTAATCGCCTTTTATTGTGTGCCCTGTAGTCTGTTATTGCTATTATTAAATATATTTACTTGGTATTTTTAATTTGTTTACCTTTTTTCACAAATTTCACAAACTTTTACTTTTAAATAAGCAATTAATAATGGACACCATCAGGGCTACCAATGTGTAATACTGTAAACTATAGAGTCCATTTAAGCCACAATGGACCACGTAGTCCAATATTATCTGTAGGGAATATTCAAATTTTAATTCAAAAGGTTTTTTGACATTTGTGATTCTTTTAAATCAATATTACTCTAATCGAAATACATTTTCCTATTCCAAAAACAAAAAAAATATCTTGGCAGAATTATATTTCCCCTTCAACACAAGTAAAAATTTATTTTAAGTATATAATTAACCTTTAAATAAATTTGCTAACTACTAATTACATTTTTGCTTTATTTTCTTTAGGCTGCAAACATTTTTTCCCAAAAAAAAAAAGGTATAAACTAATCGTTCTCTTGTGTGTTCAAGTACTTATAAATAAGAAGGGGCTTTTTTGAAATACGAACTCAATTGCTGTGTTGCAACATGTAAGTGGCAAATTCTGATTTATGAGTGTAATTTTTCATTGTAATCATTTCTGCGACTACTGCAGGTTCATTTTCAAAAATTAAATAAAAAAATTACATAAATAATCGTTCATACTTTCGTTCATACTTTAAGGTTATATTTCATTAGCCTTATTATGATATATTAGTTGGAGGTTTTATTCTTTTTATAATCATCGGAAAAATGTTAGGTGTATTGGTTTAATCATTCCGTTTGTAATACAACTAATCAAGAAAGGCTTCAGATATTCTATGTTAAAAATACTTTTCTTGGATCTTCTGAAAATTCTAGGAATTCTGAGGCACTTATTGATGAATATTTGTAATTTTAGTGTGATTATGCTGGATATTGGCCAGGTTTCACTTTATTACAACAGCGAAGACTTTACACATGCATTGAATATTCTAAACTTGGCTCGTCTAAATATATGCGAGCTTCTCCATACTCCGATTGCCGCTATCGTTCTGGTGAGTCTATTGCACTGAAAGAAAAATGCTTCATACATTTAATGAATCGTTTTCATAAAAAATATTTCACTAGTTAAATGAAAATTTTCATTGTCCGAATGAAATTTCGTAGTTATAATGTAAGTAAGTATTTTCGTTATAATCGATTCATTGGATTTCGTAATTACGTTAAAAATTTTCATTGGATATATGAAAACTAAAGTTTGTCCAAGTTAAACAAAAAATTTGAATTGGGAACATAAAAAACAATATACAAACATAACTATATTCATAAATTAATACAAAATTATAGTTTCCTTAAAAATATGTTCAATTGTTAATTAAAAAATGTAAGATTTAATTATTTCATACATCTAATGTAATATGCCATTAAATTTATGAAATCAAAATTTTTTTTATAAAAGCAACATGTTTCAATAATTAAAAAAAAACAAAATTATTTATAACATTCAAATAACTCTATAGTCTCAATAATTAAAAGTATAAAAATATTTCGAAAAATCATGCCTTCATAAATTTAAACTTTCATTATGACAATGAAAAATGTCATTATAGTAATGAAACAAAAACTTTCAATCCATAAATACGTATGTTTTTAGTTTTCTTTAAAATGTACATACCTACCTACATATAGTATGTAATAAGTAATGAACAAACAAATGTTCTCCTTTAAAAAAAACACACCCTTATTTCAAACTGTTGTCAACCGAATGATGTATACGAAAAAGCTTGTTCTCTCTTTATGTGGTCTTGTTTTATTATGCGTTAGCAAAAAAAAAATCAACGTTGTTATTGTTGTTATGTTATGACAATTTAATCTCATATTTACGCTCTTAATTGAGAAATGGCAAAAACATAGTTTTTTTATTCAAAAACTACACTGCCCCAGTAGGTTAGCTGGTAGTGAGATAGTCTATCAGCGCCGAGGTTGCGTGATCGACTCCCGCCAGCGACTCTGGTAAAAAAAAGAAAAAAAGTTGAATAAGAACTTTGAATAAAAAAAAAAAATTTAAAAAACAAATTGTTTTACTTTTTTGAAAGTATTCATCCAATGAATAACATTCATAGATCTAATGTAATGTTTCATTAAAAACATTTTAATGAAGCAGGTTTCATTGATCCAATTTTTCATGGGATTAATGTCAAAATTCATTGGTATTCTGAAGAAAATCCTTTCAGTGTGCTTGTGTCTGTTTCTGCGTCGCCATTTGTTCTTTCTATCATGCATAGATAGCAGAAGCTTTCTAATTATTCATTTTGTTGGAATTGTACCGTAATGTTCTCTGTCATAACATTTTCTATTCTAATGGCTTTAGTTTTCTTTATATTTATCTCCAGTACAACATTACGCGCTAATCTTTTCAGATTTTTATTGCGTTTTAATGCGAGAGTTATTTGTCAAATCCCGCGCGTAAAAGAAGTCCTCGAGTTGGCGTGAGAGACTCCATAAACATAATTCTGTGCCATTTTGACAAAACATCTTAAGGCATTTTAAAAAAGTTGAAAAAAATGTTGTCAGTCATAAGAATTTTTATTCACATTTTTGTTAATGTTTTTAAAATTTTGTATTATAAAAGAAATTTTTCTTTAATTTTGGTTTAGTTTATTATTTGCTAAAAATGATTTTTTCACCCAGTTTTTTTTTAAATGTTTTTTTGCTATCTCTTCTCGACTTAAGATGTTTTGTCAAAGTGCCACAGAATTATTGTCATTTAATTTGGTATAAATAGTTAAGCTTTTCACTATTTTTCATTATAATTGTTTTATTTGGGAAAGCTTCGATTATTTTGTTCATATACTAATCACTAGGGATGCGATTTCCATGCATAAGCATGTTTTTTGGCGATAGTCTAAGAACGATGTCGACCAATTATCTTTCCGGATCATTAAATTTGCGTTGAAATGGCTTCGATTTGTTTTTGCATATTGTTGCATATTTTGGTGAAAATGCATATTTTTGCATATTAAGATTTACAATTCTTTTTTTTTTTGCATATTTTGACATTTTTGAGTGATTTTTTTTTTAATTTCCATATTAAAAGAACCTTAATTCTTTTGAAGCTTTGCTTTAAATACAAGATTTTTAAGATTTCAACAAAATATTTATTATAATTTATATTAACAAACTATTTTTATGGATTTTTTTTTAACTTTTAGTGCATATTTTTTTTTTTTTTTTTAGTGCACGAAAATCTCATCCCTACTACAGCTGTTCAGGTTTTAGGTGAAGGGTAATCAAAGATTCGACTCAGTCGACAATGCAGTTCTCTCTTTGTTTTTCTCTCTCTTCGAATCTTTTACATGATTCGCATTGGTAAAGTTGTAAGGAAACTGTGTTAAAAAAGGGATTTGTTGATTTGATTAATGTAGAAATGTTTTATCTTTATAGGTCTGCACTAAAAGGCATTCATTATGTTTGAGGTTTTTTGTTTTGCTATTATATTTTATTACTACAAATATGTGTAAGGAAATAAATAAAAATAAAGATTAATAAAAGGATTTCATGAACAAAAAAAAATTATGTTGGGTATTTGATAGAGTATCAACTCGATTAATAGTTGTTTGATTAATCGAGGACTTTTTCCGCCATTATTTGAACGAATAATTAAAATAGCCAATTTCGAATAATGCATAACTCGAACAATTTATGTCAATTAATCGATTAAAATAAATGCCTTAGAAAATTCTACTTTTTTAATTTAAAGATATTCTGTTTAGATTTCTAACCTTAAACTAAATTACATGTTGTATCCTTTTGCATTTATTTTCATTACTCATACTACATATTTTAGTTCATTTTTAGATTTGAGCGTGTGTGTCAAATTATGTATATCACTATAAATAGGGGTAAAAAAACTGCAGTCGAAACCAAAAACTGTCGAACAAAAAACGAAAATTTGTGTACAACTTTTCGCTTTTGAGTTGCTTTAACAGCGACTGTTTACATTTAATGAAACAGAAGTAAAAGCAAAAGTCTTTTTGACCAATGAAAAATGACGAAGTGGAAGGAATGGAAGGAATTTTTCTACTTTGACTTTAGTTTTTTAAGCGCTGACTATAAACGTTAAATTGGTAAAAAAAATGCATCAGCATCAGTTATAAATGTGTAAGCCATGTACTGTCAGATTTTGGGTTATTTGTTATTACCCGAATGTCAATTTTTTTATTACCTCGTATCTTCTAATCGGCTGGAGGTTGACATTTAAGATATCATTAGATCCGTCTAGAAAACTTAAGTGTCCTTGTTTGAAAACGAAACCCATAAAGTTTTAAAATAAAGTAAATTTAAAAGGAATTTAAAAAAAATGTCTATATAAATTATCAGCCAGGTTCTGAAAACCGAATTCACATGAGTGAAATTAAAATAAAACTTATTTAAAAACGATCCTGTTTTAAAGTTTATACAAAAATCTCTTTTATATAGTACATACGTTGATCTTTTCCAGAACTTCTCTTCAAATCAGGACAAACTATGGTGATTTAAAAAAAAATTCAACTCAGAATCTCCATCGACTTCAATTCAATTTCACAAGATTTCCAGGAATAATAAATTGGTTAAGGCCCGTTTTCACGACTTACCTTTAAAGTTCGATATAGTTAACGCTACCTTTAGCACTAGTGAGGAATAAAGTTACCTTCAACTATTTTTCGTTTTCACAACTTCTGTATAAAATAAACTTAACATTTTTAAAAAAAAATGGCAATACTAAAGAAAATACCGATTATTTTTGCCAAAATAAAAATACGAACTGGCAACTACGTACTTTTTTTACATTTACAAAATATACGTATAATTGGAGTTGCCATATATATAAAAAATATGTGAATATAGCATGGCAATCTCAAATCTAAACCTTACGACAAAAGTTAAAGGTAGAGCGTTCCTCTCTTTAGCTTATTCTTCACTTTAAGGTTAAAGAGATCTTGTGATAATTAAAAACTCATTATCTGTTCGATAACTTCCTACATTTAGCTATCGTTAAGTCGTGAAAACGGGCCTTAAAATGTTTTTCATAACTGGCTGTTACCTCTCGTTTTCTGTTTAGCCTTAACAAATAAAAGTATTAGTGTAAATAGTTTTTTCCCATTGGATAAAATTATTGGAATTATTCGAGTTATTCGAGTAATTCGAACAATTTAAAACTTTTATTCGATTAATCGAGCAATTTTAAAATTTAAAAATCGATTAATTCTTTACTCGAACAAAACCAAAAGTCGAATAATTGGATACTCTAGTATTTGAAGTTGAAGTACTAATTTTACTTTACTTTACTGATAGTTCGATGGGTTTAAAAACTTAAAGGAAAGCCTTAAAACTTTACCTTGCCTGTTTCTCTTTTAGTAAAACTTGAAGAAGGAATAGAACAAAAAAAAAAAAAAAATATTTTATATTCATATTTTGAACCTTTCATCAACTTGGTTTCATTAGACTTTATAACAAATGCTTTTTAACTAAAATGAATGATATTTTACAATTTAATTGAAGGGTTTAAATACCAACCAACTAACCCATCGCTTATTCTACTCCATTCCTAGGAAGAAACTCATCATAAAGGTGTTAAATAATAAATAACCACAAAAAGCAAGAAACGAAAAGAAAAGAGAAACCAAACTTGATAAAGGATTGCCATAACAACTTAAATCATATTAAGTAATTTTAATTATTATTTTATGGAATTTTTAAATATCTATATTAACCATCATCTATCAATGTCTAAGATGGCAAGAAAATAATGAAAATGTTTTTTTTTTTTTTTTTTTTTTTTTAGTTTTTAAGATAAAATTTAAGTAAAGATATTTTCTTAATGGATTGGTGTTGTCATTACAAGCAACTAACTGTCAAAGGAATAATAGAGTTTCAAAAGATAAATCGTTTTTTTGAAAAATAAATGATGTCTTTTGTTATTGTTTTGCGTTTTGGCACATGCCTGTTTCATGAAAACGTTGCTAGAGGTCAGCACACAGCATTTGGTTGGTTGAGAAATGATGAACTAAAGGGCAATAAATGACAAGGTGATTGTCTGAAAAAGCGAATAAAATAAAATTCGGAATAACCGAAAAGGTCTGATGTTTATACAAGAGATTATCAATGTGTGTGTGCCATGCCATATTACTGCCATAGCAGCCAAATTTTATCACATAAACCAGATAGCGTTTCGGGTTGGTCTTCTGCTATAGGAATGTGAATCCTGGAACTCTACTGTATGCAACATGCAATATCTGCAAGTATTCATTGACCTTTGCTATGTATAGCGAATATTTTGGTTGAATGTAGTTTGCGTTTTTTATTGGACCGTTGCTACCTGTTTCGCCTGGCAAAGAACAGGCGAATCACAAACCCACATAGAAGGAAATGGAGCCGAGTGCGTCATACTATAAGAAGTCCTCATGACGATATATCGGAGATGACAATTTATTGGAACCCTTAAAGTAGCAGAAGAAGAGAATTAAACGAATGGCACAGAACAGATCTGGATGGAAGAATCTCGTTACGGCTCTTGGTTACAGCTCGGAACCATATGAATTGAAATAGATATTTCTAATACCCATTACCAGCAGTTAAAATGCAACATCTGGGTTATTCGTGCTATTCCGACCAAACACTTGCTAATTTTTACTAGTTTTAAGGTGTTAAAATTTTCTTCTGCATCCCCTTCTACGTCCGTTAATGTTAAAGATATTTGTGATAAGATTTTTATTAAATTTAAATAAAAAATTAATTAGATCAACATTTGTAATGCATTTCATTCTATTAAAATTGCCATACATTTTTTCAAAATTAAAGAGCAACAAATCATTTTACTAAAATGACCAATTTGTAATTAATTTTTTTATTTGATTGCTAACAAATATTTTTATTAATGTTATAAACTCATTATTAGAAATATTTGTTAAATATGAACAATTTTAATTGACAAAAGTATTTTTTATATTTACAAATTCGGTTGTTGGTATATTTTAAATTAAAAAATTTATTGTAGTGACGAATATGGTATTCAATATGACAATTGATTTGTCGTAATTTTGTTTTGTGATAGCTTACTCTTCATCCCCAAACAGACAAAAATTCCCTAACAAAACTTTTCCAGATTTATTGAACTTATTTTTCCACGGACTTTGTGAAACTTCCTTTAAATGGAAGGAGTGAGTTTGGCAAAACAGGTTTAGATTTTTTTTTTTAATATTTCTTAAACGGTTTCTAGAGAAAAACCATAGTTTAATCACCCGCTGAGAAAGTAATTACATTGGCAATTTAGAGGAGCAAAACACGAGCTTCTTATGCTGTGTTGTGTTGCATTCTGTTGAGTTGTGGTTGTGTTTTAAAGATTTACAATAGTGGAAGTTTTACTTTTGGATAAATAATTATTTATACAATCACATGCATGTCTATGCAGCAACTACATGTTTAACTAAATAAAACATGTTACATTCCACACCGAATATGTTTTAGTTTGTATTGTTGTTGTATGTTTTGCTTGTAACATTACAAAATCGTGAGTTGTATCCGAGGAGTACCATGGTTGTTTTATATTTTTTTTAATTTGTCAGTAAAAAAAGAAAAAGTGTCTAAAACACAGTGAGTTCAAACAGCGTGAAATATTTATTAATTTAAATTTATTTTGCTTTTAAAATTAATTTGCTTTAAAAGAAAAATCATCTAGAAGAATTCTATTTTTGGTTTGGATAAAAAAAAGAAAAACATAAATAATGGAAATATTTGGTATAACTTGCTGATTTTAGGAGTCTTAACTGCAGGTTTTCAATCTCAGTTTTTGTTCTTTCGTAATTTTTCTGTCAACTAATTAGCATTTTTACAGATACTAACATTGAAGTATAAATATCTATCATGCTTATTTATATGAAATCTCTGCCAGGAAATTGTTCAGTTGGCAGTTTATAGAAAACTATGATAAAAAATTACTATATTATTTTTTAAGAATATTTCAAATATTAAATTTTCTTATAAAAAATGCAAATTTTGCAAAAAAAAATCCTATACAATATATATTATTTTTAAAAGAAGAATTTTTTATAGGAAATTTTGTGCAAAATTTAAAATTTTTTTAAAGGAAATAATATATATATTTTTTTATTTAAAAATTTTGTTTAAAATTAACTATTTTTTATAGAAGAATTATTTCTAAGAAATTTTGTCCAAAAAAATATTCTGTTATACAAAATTTTGTACAAACTGTTTTTATGTAAAAATTTGTACAAAATTTACCATTTTGAAGCGATTTTTTTTTTTTTTTTTGAAAATTTTGGTTTAAATTGTTTTATTTTATAGCAAGTTTTGCACAAAATTTTTTATAGCCATTTTGTACAAACTGCTTTAATGTGAAATTTGATACAAATATTTTTCTGTGTGAAATTTTGTACAAATTTTTTTTTTTAATTTTTGTATTTTTAGTTGAAATTTGGTATTTTATAAAAAATGTTGCCAGCAATTATCTATGGAATAGGAAATGTATTGGAAAATTTGTTGAAAGTAAGGAAATCTGATATTTTATGGTAACTGATGTAAAAAATAAAAAAGTTATTATTTTATAGGAATTATTAATATATTTCCGGTTCTATAGGACACAGTTAATAACAGGAAATTTTTCTCAAAAATGTTTTATTTTATACAGGGTGGCCTATAAGTAACGTTATGGTAGAAGAGTTTTGGCTTCATCTTGTTGGAACCACAATTCTGGATTGTTTTACATTAACCGCAATTTGTTCGTCGTTATCCAAAAAAATATGTGCTTCTAAAGGCCAGTTTACACGGTAATACAATATATTACGACTTTGTAGGATAAAAATATTATGAAATTCTCTCCGTCTTTAAGAGAAAAACTAAAAATCTGTTGTAAATATAATTCATGTTTACACGGATGGTATAAGTATAATTAAAAATAATAACAAAAAAGCAGATGGTTGCAGTTTTAAATTTTTACAAAAACAACATGAAAATCTCCTGAGTTGATTTTAGTTGTTTTTGTAATTATATAAAAATGCTACCACCTTCAATATACTCTGTTAAAATACACCTCTGGTGTGATGAGAATACATAAGTTTCTAAAATGGTTTAGAAAAAAAGCATTTACCGACCGCTTGTCAGATTTTGTATTCGTATTCTCTCTTACTCAATACATTTTACTTTTACATGATAAGATTTTTCTCTTTCTACATGATTTTTTGCAATGTCGTAATACATTGTATTACCTTGTAAACTGCCCTTAAGTGGTTACATTTGATATTCAACAATTATTCTTGGATTTTTGGTGCCCTATATTCTGCCATTCTGGTTATTCTCATGACCATTTTGCCATTTCCACCAAAATGGTCAAGGGAATAACCAGAATGGCAGAATATAGGGCTTATTATTCGAAATGATTTTTTTGTCTGAATAATCAAATGCTAACTTTCAAAATATGATTGAACAACTTTAATTATTATTTCTGTGCTCTTTCCATAATACATTTTTTCAAAGTTAATTCTGAAAAAAAAAATGTTAACAAATAAATTATTCAAATATAAAATTATTACGTACTTATATGCCACCCTGTAGAAAATTTTGTCAAAATAAGAAATTTATTGGAAACTTTGTTAAATGTATGGAATCTGTTTTTTTTTTTTTGTGGGAAATTAAGTAATAAATAACAATTTGCTATTTTATTTGCGCTTCGTTCGCTACCCAGACGTTATATCTCAAAAAAATCAAACTTGGCAAAATGCGATTAAAGATTAAAGATTAAATAGTTAGTATTGTGGTTATTTTGTTGAACTATTTATGGTTTTTTATCTAAATTTTTAATATTTTTAATTAGGCTTAAGTTCATCAAATTTAAGTTTCATTAAATTATTTTTATGAAGAAAGGAATTTTAGAGAGATTTGACTATGTTGCAATAAAGGAGCGAAATATAGAAATCTATATTGCCTATGTATGAGAGGAACCACGCCTACTTAGCGAATCCAGTCCACTTTTGGACGGATATTGTTGTGTATTTGTATCCAATCTATTTGTAACACAATTTGGACAATTTTACTTTACTGTTCTTCAGATATACAAAAATCTATTTTTTGCTGCACCCACTTAACCAATCCCGCCTACTTATTGAGAGTTTTTGTGAGTTGATAACGTATTTGAAAACTGTACCTATTGCCGTTACCAAGATATAAAGATGTTTAATTTGTGCCAAGCACACTTCTCCAATTCCACCCTTTTTTTTGACAGATGTTGTATTTGATAACTTGTAGCTGTTTTCGTTCTCCAAATATACGCATACCTATATTTCCTTTATTTTGGAGATTCCACGCCCATTTAACCAAGAACACCTACTTTTTTGACGGATTTTTAACCCAGTTATGTGCACCATATTTAAACAATTTTACTATTTCTGTTCTACAGATATAAATAAATCTTTTTTGTGCCACGCCCACTTCTCCAATCCCGCCAACTTTTTGCCATATATTATGCATTGACATCGAAGCTATTTGTAACAAATGTGGAAACTTTTGCTGCTTCGATTCTCCAGATATACAGAAATCTATTTGTATTTGTATTTGTGCCACCAAGATGTTTAATACTTTAGCTTTTGCCGGAATCCAAAAGGCCTAACCATAATATGCATAGCCTTGCTTAACCTACTGTCAAAAATTAACAAAAAGTCTCTCAAATGTATTTAAAAAAACAAAAACAAAATAAAAAAACAATTGATTCCGTACGGAAAGTGCGATTAGATTCGCACCTTGCTTAAGCAAATGACAGTTTCATTAAACTTAGCAATAAGTTTCTTTAAGTTCAATATGGTTTGCCTTATATAATTAACCTGTATTCGCACATTTGCTTAAGCCAACTTAAGCACATTATGGTTGGGCCTAAACACACAGAAATCTAAAACATTTTTGTATGGGAGTTGCCACATGTTTTTGATTGATAAACCAGTGATGTATTCTAAATTTTTATAATTTTTTCTAATGGTTCTTTAAATATAAATAAATCTATTTTCGTGCTACGCCTACTTCTCCAAAACCGCCTACATTATATTGGATGTTATGTTTTGATAACCAAGATGTTTGTAACTCTTGCCGTTCTCCACCACGTGAAAATTATTTGTTTTAAATTTGATATCTTTTACAGCCTGTTTATCAATTTCGAACGTAATCGTTTGCGTAGAATATTTGGGGAAAATATTTTTAAAACAGTGTTTTTCATACAAATTTTTATGCGAACGTTAACGTTCGAAATTGTTGAACAGACAGTTACTGTAACCGTTCTCCAGATATATTATTATACTTATTGCCTTTGTTTGAGAGGTGCCACGGCCATTTAAAAATTTCCAACTATTTTAAGGGCCGGGTATTAAGGAAATTACTAGGAAAATTTCAGGAAAGTAGTTTAGGAGTCTATAGGGAACAAACTAACATACAAACACACGATTTATCATTTTTATACATACATACTTAAGCTATGGTCACACTTATTAAATATTTGATCAAATAGCGTAACCCCTTCTTTTGTTAATAGTTAGTGAGATTTAAAATGGTTTTAATATTACAAAATAAACTAATTATACCACTAGACATAGCAAAAAACAGTTTTTTGTAAGATGTAGTATTTTAATCAAAATAAATATTGATATTAAGCGAAATGATTTTTTAGTTTGCTTGTTGGTCCCGTTTTTTTCGTCAAATATTTGATAAGTCTGACCGTAGCTTTATACATACAATCTTAACGTTTTCTAGGATATTTTTTTAGAAAATAAGAAATTAATTTTTCATTGTCAAAAGTTTTCACAATTTTGCAAAATATGGTAAGTTTTTTGATAATTTTGTAAAACACTATTTAAACAAAATTTTTTTAAAAATTTTCCGTTTCGCAAATGAAGTAATATTTTAAAGCAAATTTGCCTAAAAATTTGCTATTTTTAAATATATGGGAATTAAATTTGCATTTCTCATTTTTTTTATTGCAATTTGCAATTGTATAGAAAATTTATCAGAAAAATTACCTTTTAGTGGAAATTTACGAAAATTAGAAAGTTGTTGGAAAATGTTTTTAGATTTTCAATTTTTGTACGAAACTTTTGAGAATATTTGATTTGATAACAATGTCATCAACCTCTTGGGAGCTCAAATATTTATCAAAATCAGTGCCAAATGTTCTTGTTAAGTTCAATGGCTCCACAGTATATTTGTCGTATAAAAAATTTATTGTCACTGCAGTGTAAATAAACGAATAACATTGTACACCGATTTTTTTTGGTTTGTTGTAGACATTCGTATTTATTCGCTATGTTAAAGTGTTGCATGTTGTTCTTACCTCAAATGCGCTTATAATCCAAGAAATAAAATAAATACAAAATTGATTTGAGGAACTTAAAATTGTTGAGACAAACGGAGAGACTGGTAGACAGACAGACAGACAGACAGACAGACAGACAGACAGACAGATAGTTTGCTGTTGTTTGTTTTTTAATTTATGATCATCATTGAAGAAATTGCAAATCTGTAAACAAAATTTCAGAAAAAAGGAAATATTTTGTTAAAAATTATTTTTATTAGAAAAAGGAAATGCTTGTGTGCCACAAATGATAGAAAATTGAAAAAGAAGAGGAAAAAATTAAATAAAAAAATTGGAGCAAACGCTTAGCTTTCGAGTTATGGACGTTTTTAGATTTCATAGATATATGTAATTTTTCCACTACATTTCTAAAGGTATATGGCCAACATTGGCATCATTTTGAAGGTTTTGACTAGATCTTTTTGGATATAAAGAATTTATTAAAAAATTTTAACTCTTAAGCTCACATTACAGTTTTTGTGTACTTAGTGTATAATTTATTTAAATAAACAAACACAATGCTTAGCCGGCCTTCGGCCGGACGCAAAGAATTTCTTCTCTATAACAAATACCGGCTTCGCTAACAAAAGCTTCTCTGCATAGCCAGCCTTCGGCCGGGCAAAAGGATTTTCCCCTCTATGGCACAAAAAATACCGGCTTCGCTAACTAAAGCTTCTCTGCATTGCCGGCCTTTGGCCGGGCGCAAGAAACACCGGCTTCGCTAGCTAAAACTTTTCTGCACCTAAAAAATACATAAATTAACCTAAAGAGGAAAATAATATGCGAATACAAAAACAAAATACATATTTGCAATCGTGAGCAAATTACCTTTAATTCGGGCGGGGCAGTTTTTTGGTTCCAGGGGCCCCACGGGCCTCAACCTCCTTAAATTTTAATTTTGTTTTCTTCTTTTTTTATTCTGAATCGGGTGGCATATTTTTTTTTATTTTTTTTCGTAGCCCTTTAAGCTGCACTTCAGCCAAATCATATATTTCTATGAAAAATAAAAACGTCCATAACTTGAAAACTAAGCGTTTGCGCCAATATTTTTATTAAATTTTTTCATTTAATTTTCAATTTTCTATCCCCCTTAGTACTTTTTTTTATTTGGAGCTGCGTCGGTAAACTAGATTTAAGCCATATTAATGCTTGGGGCCTAGTTCTGAAATTATTTTTTCAGTACAGTAAAAATTCGATAATCCGGATAATTGATTGCACACCCCAATCCGGAGTAGCGAATTATCCGGATTACCGCATGTATGTATTTATTAAAAATTATAATAATTCATAGCAAAAAAAAAAAACGCATGTACAAACATACTCGTATCACACTATTCTAACTGTATTTTTCAAAGCATGCTGTGATTTGAATAAAAAAATTATTGTTATTCAATCCGGATTATAGAGTTGCAACCAATCCGGATTATAGAATACGCAATGACTGTATTTTTCAAAGCATGCTGTGATTTTAATAAAAAAATTAATTAAAACGGGTGTTATTCAATCCGGACTATATAGTTGCAATCAATCCGGATTATAGAATACACAATGAGCTGCAAAATTCTGTCCGGATTACCGAATATTCCGGATTAGTGGAGTCCGGATTATCGAATTTACACTGTATTGTGAAAGTCAAATTAATACTTTACAACACTGAAAAAATAACTCCGATTCGTTCAGTATTGACTGAAATAATTATATATTAAATTGCTTTCGAATCGAGAAAATACTCGACCAATCAGGCCCCTGCGTTCATAAAATTTTTTTAAATTTAAAGGAGGCTAACAAAACGAATTTTGTTTGAAAATTTTCCTTTATTAACTTTTGTTAAATTTAATAATCGTTTATGAATACGGAAGTAAATTTTAAAATTTATTTGAAACAAATTTAAACTGCTACTTATATATATTTGCTCTATTTTGAAATTTAATTTATTGATCTCCTGTTTTCCATGGTTTATTAATGTTATTCTCCCTTCAGCATTATTTTATTTGGTTTTTGTTCAATTGTACATTTTAATAATTTATAGTGTTCAACATGGCCGTATTTAAGTACGTGTGCATATGTGTATTAATGCTGTATCTTAATGCTTAATTGTCATTTGTCATTCTAAACACTCGTTCATTCGTAATTAATTAACTTCTCATTCTGCTTAATTCCCAAGTTACCGTTTCCTCTCTCTTACTCAACTCAAGCTCTCATGGCAAAAGTGCTACAAAGGCATTATATAATATTGTGTGTGCAAATTATGCAAAATTACTATTATTATCATCATCGTCATTATTATAATTATCATTAATACTTGTATTATGCAATTCTGTATGGGATGCGGTTGCTCAACGAGGTGATGACAATAACATCAAGCAAAAAAATAGAAGAAGGGAATGAACATAAATTGAATATAAAAAAAATTCATGCCACGCACCTTCCACATTTGTGTGCCACAAAATACTGCAACAATAATACTTAAAAAAAACAGCACACAGAGTAGAAAATAAAATAAAAGCTGGAAGTGAAAAAATTTGTGGAGTGATGTCACTTTTAAGGTTTTTTTTGTTTTTTTTTTTTTTGCTTATTCTTTTTCATTTTCTACATGAATGATATTTTAAGGTAAAAATATTTATAAATAATTGAGAACGAATTGAAGCGTAAGTGCTGCAAATGAAATACGACCTACAAAAGTTTGCTTGACAGTAAAATACTAAACATGGAGCAGCAACTAAGAGCCAATGAAAGAGAAAATAAATGGTGTTGGGGTTTCAAACCAGTGGTGGGTAGCACGCATGAAGAAAGAAAATGAACATGTCAACACATGCGACATATGTATGTATGCAAACTAAAAAAAAAAAAATAAGAAAACGATTAATTATGATTGTTGTTACGTACTTCCGAGGAGCATATTTAAAGTGTTATCTCGAAAACCAATTGGAATTTTGTGCTCATGTCTTCGGCACAACTGTGGCAATAGATTAAGATAAAAAAATGTATCACAAACTTGACCGAAAAATACATCTAGTGCATCAAAATTGCTAAAATTTCTAAAAATGTTAAAAAGAAGAATGTTCGCCATAACCTTTTAATCTCTCTCGCTTTTAACTCGTGCAGCACCTAATTTCTTTGCTCTCAGATGAATCCCTGTCTAAAGACTTTAAAATTGCTGTTTAAGTGGTTTCAAATGATTCTGGAAGTTGTTCTTGACTTTGAGAAGAATCTCCCTTTTATTCGAACTTGTTTGGTTCACGTAAGCGGTCTTTTTATACCCTCCACCACAGGTGGTGAAAAGGGTATATATAAGTTTGTCATTCCGTTTATAATTTCTATAATATTGAAGTTAGACCCTATAAAGTATATATATTCTGGGTCCTTATGAGGAGCGAAGTTGATTTAACGATGTCCGTCTGTCCGTTGAAATGGATTTTCCACAGACCCTATATATGATGGGGGCCAGGTTATTTTACATATATGTCACATATGGTCCGATATTGTTTGCTATTGAAATTCAGCAAGATCGCTCTACAAATGGCTGAGATATGAGTAAAAAACCACGACTGCCTTAAATTTTTTCCTTTAAAGGTCCAACTAGACGTGACATTACCATACCAATACTGTATTACCAAAACGACATAAACACATCATACAACCCAATTCAATTTTGGCTTCTACGGTCATACAGTGGCTATGGTAATACAGTGTTGGTAATGTGGTTTTTGTTGTTGTTTTTTTATACCCTTCACTACAAGTGGGGGATGTTATTTGTAATGTGTTTAATTTTACGCATACACATACACATTAATGCATGTACATGGTATGCCGCTCAAATAAAGAAACAAACTCATAGACTCAATATATTTTAATTTAACGCTTCTTCAGTAAAAGCATTCGTAGCCGAGTTGTTAAGTTCTCTCCTGAGACTGATGATATTGCCAGTTCGAATCGCAAAAAGAATTTTTTTTCATTTTTTTTATTTAATTTTTTTATGTTCTAACAAACGATTTTAAGATTATAAAACGAATTTCAAACATCAACTTTGGCAAATGAGGAAAAGGGCTTAGAGGTACATATATAAATTTTTTGTTTTTTTTTATATTCTTCGGCATGGCGAAATGAAAAGTTGGCGTGGCTCAATTAATATTTATTTATACCTATCTTACCGTTATTTATACAACTTTTTGTTCTTATCTCATCATGGTGAAGAGTATATAAGATTCGGCATAGCCGAATAAAGCACACTTATTTGTTTTTAAATAACCTGATGCACAAACCATCTCTTATACTTTCAAACAAAAACAAAAATCGAAATTTTCGTAACAAGACAAAAAAATAACTTTGTTATAATTTTCTTTGTTTAATTATTTAGAGAGAATGAAATGAGTTTAACATCCAAAATGCTATATAAATTCTTCAAGACTCGAACCATTTAAAAAAGATGATATGAGTTTTAGCGATAGATTAACAACCAGAAAGGAGGTTGGATCACAGTTAATTATAAATATGTAATACCTAGAAACATTAACATAGTTGTTGCTGCTGGGTTAGCAGCCCTGGACCAAAAAATGTGGAGTCCTTCCGGTAAGAACGCAGCTTTAAGTAACTTTTGAAGACCATCTTTATGAGAAGAAAAAGGTTCTAGCGCTTAAGGAATACAACGTCATGGTGACAAAACAGTTCCGTTCCGGAAGGAGAGTCATCGGAGATATCATCCAAACTTCGATATCACACGGAGGCTCAATCGAGACATGTCATACAGGACCCACGTACACACAGAAAAAAATCAAGTTAAAAACGAAGAAAACAAGGTTGATTTAAAATTTTTCGGTGGTGATTTTGCTTTATACGTTTTTCATGTTAATTCAACCTGTTTTTACAATAACTTGCGCACAACATTTTTTCTTTTAAAATAACTATAATTCATGTTAATTTAACATTGCAGTAAAAATAGAGCAAAATTTCATTTATATTGAAATAACAATCTGAATAACGTTGAATGAAAGTTATTTCAAGTTGAAATAACGTAAATTTCATGTAGATTCAAATTGGTTTGAGTGTGATGTAACATTGTGAAGAAGCTTCAGAGACAACATATGCATTTATTTAAGAATAATTCAAAACACTTACCCCTGTAACACATGTTTCACTTATTTTGTATTCCCCTTTGTTAACAGAAGCATTAGCAGAACGGCCCGAATTGGTTTTCGTCATCATTCTACTTTAAAAACTTGATGTACTCTTTAACTTACTAATTTTAATTAAAAGAATACGGGAATTGTCTTCTTTTTATAACATATTTTAAACATGAAAATAAAAAAATGCACATACTTAAGTATGTATGCATGTTAATTTAACAAGATAAACTTTTGATTTTAATATAAAACAGGTTTTTATGGATTCAATATTGAATCCATATTTATTTATGTTTTAAAATTTTTTTTTTTTTATTTTAACAGTGAATAATATTAAATAAACGTGATTTAAGGTTATTTTATTTAAAATTAATATGAAATAATGATAAATTAAAATAAAGGGCATACTTTTGGAGAAATTTACTATGATTCTCAATCAACATTTTTCCATGTTAATTTTACATTGGTATTTTTTTCTGTGTGTATATACGAAGAGAGCATAGAGGGGTATCTGCAGGATCTATTTGATCGTAGCTCGTATATTCAAGCCACCAATTCCGCGGTGGCAGGATACCGCATGTATGTCGTACTTAGAGGTCGTCCACCGCCTAAATCTAACACCGAAATGATTCTGAGTCGTGCTGGCACAACTGAGATCAGAATATAGCAACAGGCCTTTACACCCCACCTATTTAATTTTTGATCCAGCTCTACTTGGCGAAGTCCAACAAGTCTATAAGCCCACCCTGTGGAAGTAGCTTAATTCCTTTGACTTGATCTGGTAGAACCACCCGATTAAATTTTATATAATGTTTAGGTGTCACAATAACCACAACCTTAAAACAACAATGCCTACATAAGTATGTATATACAAATCGACAAAACTATTTCAACCGGCCCATTATTTCTTCTAGTTTCCCTGCAAATGCTTCTGGCCTACGCCACTACCGCATAAAGTTGATTTTTTCTTATGATTTTTGCATTAAGAAAAAACCTTTTATCTAAGGCCAGGTCATGGATCATGTTATCTTAATTCCTTTGAATGTTTTCTTAAGTGTTTAGATCATTTTTTACACCACCATTTATTTAATTTTAAAGGAATTCTCTTATCATCTTCTATTTAGTGAAAATTCAAATAAAACCTGAGTCAAGACAAACAAAACTTTATAGTTCTTCAGCTTTCAGCCAAATGCGGTTGACATTTGTCATTGCCAAAATAAAAAAAAAAATATATTACCATTTTGGAGAACAAAATAAAACTTATATAAAACTAAAAAAAAATAAAAAAATAAAAAAATATCTAAATACTTGTGCAAATGTAGATAGATGGTGAGCGGCGATATGGCCACATATTCGCAAACGTGTTCAAAACTTAGACAAAGAATAAACATGAAAATAGTGCAAAATTCTATTTATACAGTTTCCTTCCAGCTGTGTTATTGTCTTTTTTGTGGCATGCAACAACAGAAAAAAAGAACTTATTTACAAAGTCATTGCTGAATACAAACAATACAAAGAGGCAAGTTTAACACTCAAAGCAGAAGCAACGACAGCGGTGCGCAGTAATTTTTGTGTGTATAAAAACTCAGCATCAACCACAAAAGCCAAAGTCTAATTTTATTTTGCTGTTAAAGTCATAGTTGCAAACTAATGTTGCTGTTGTAGTTGTCGTTGCATATTATTGCTTGTATGGCACTTTAGATGTTTACCTGCGTAAATGTAGACACACAGGGATACAATGCGAACTATACTTCAGCGATGCAACATGTACAAATACAAACATTAAAATACATCCAAACGTACTTACCCCATTCCATCGTGCAACAACAATAAATAGTTCACCGGCTAAATCATGAAAGATGAAGGCAAAAAAGTAAGAGTTTAATTTTAATTTGTTGCGAAGATGGATTTAAATTTGAATGCGAAGTACAGCACAGATTAATTTTTTTGTTTGTGTTCACACATCTATGGCTTTTCCACTGTTTAAACATTTTCTTTTGCATTTCTGTGTTTTCATCTTCTTTCTTGAAATTTGTTTTGCAATAGTTTTCTGTGTTTGTATTTCTATTTAAGAGCAAACTCACAGAAACTTACATGTTATGTTCACTGTTCAGTGAATATTGTTGCTCCAGTGGGAAATAAAAAAGAGCATCACTGATTTTGTTAAGCATCATATTAAAAATCTTAAAGATTTTTAAAATGTGGCATTAAGATAATGTGTGACAAGTTTTAATAATCTTATGGAATCAAAATCTGCGCACGTACATGAACTGCAATTAAAACAAGAGCCCAAACTACAAAAAGTACAACAAAACCTGATATAAAACAAGAACGTGAGTTAAAACCTAAACCTTAATCCAAACATGTAGAAAAGTCTCTGAACTTATTCAAAACTTATCGAACTAGAACTGAACTAAAGCTAAACTAGAACTGTGAAAATATTAAACTTTTATGAAAAAGTTAAGCTTTTAAGAATTTGTTAAAAAGCAAGAACTTAGAACACAGAAAAAAAAATATCAAAAGTTATTTAGTAATTAAAGAAAATTTGTCAAAACTTTTCTAATATTTTTAACAATTTTCTTAATTAACATCCCTGTAGTAAATAAAATAGGCAGTTGCAAAAAACACTAACTATAAATCAACTTTTTTTCAAATGACTTCAAATTGGCTTAAATCTCATACAGATATCAACCAAAAATGTTGCATAGAGGCACACGTAAAACACAAATAAAAAAAAAATAAGTAAAACAAACATGCCATGAAGTCAAATGAAAAAAATATATACATACAAACATATTTAAATAATAAAAAAATAAAGCAATACAAATCTGTTTATGTACAAGAAATTATGAAGCGTATTTATTTCAGCACTATTATACATCATCATTAAAAGCAATTTGATGCAAAATCTTAAATAATTATTTTTATATAAAAGTATATACATATGTATACATACATACATACATATGTACATATGTATATTATTTTGACAAAAATTCTTTAAAAATTAAATAATTTATTATAAATCGACTATACTATTAATCAACTACAAATTGGTTGAAAAATAAGTAATTAGTAGTCAATTTAAAAGTCATGCAGAGATAACCAATTGACTACAGCCTATGTTAAAATAATGAGTCGTCGACATGGAAAAAAGTCACTTAATCAACTAGATGTGGTTATAAAAAACCAGTTTGAAGTTACTTAAAAATGTGTTTGACTTCCTACATACTGTGTTGTTTCATTTGTAGAAAATTAATAAGTATATCATAGAAGAAATTATTTTGTGTCAAAAAATTACAAATAAATACATAATAAAAAAAATCTGGATTTTCGATCTTAAATCTTTAAAAGAACAAACGATACGATGATAACTGCAAAATTGAATCAAACTATACGGTAAGTAAAGTTGTTATTTAATGATTTATTAAGAGTTTTCAACAGTTCTTTTATAAATTATAGATTTTAAAATATTACTGATAGTGGTGCCAAGATTCCGTTTTGTGCTGATGTATGAAACTCCCAGTGCATCCACACTCACAATATTCTGTACGTAAAATTAACTGAAATTGTAATATAAAATAAATGAAAGTTCAATTAAAACCCGGTCTACCTATTTTTCATTTATTTTTAACAAAAAGTTCATTTAATTTTTACTGTCAAAAATTCAACACCATATTCCGTAAAATCAAATAAATATTCAGTTATTTTGTAAAATTTGTCTGTCAAAAATTCAACACCATATTCAGTAAAAACGATTAAATATTCAGTTATTTATTAAAATTTTACTGTCAAAAAATTTACCCCATATTCAGTAAAAACAATTAAATATTCAGTTATTTTATTAAATTTTTGTTTACTCCACAAAAGAGCCGAATTTCTAAAAAATACCAGACAGACACCTGTCCGCTTGTTTTTCTTATAAGCGAGAGAGGGAGAATATTTTTATTTACTTACCCAGTTACACACTTTTGTTTTACTTTTGTTGTACTGACCACGTTGTTTACAGAAGAACTCTCAATTATAAGACACCAGCAGCATGACCGATATGGCTTCGCAATTATTTTACTTTTAAAATTTGATGTATTTAACTAAATTATTTTAACAAATAGAAAATGGGAATTGCTTACACAAAACAAGCAATTCATTTTTTATAGATAAGTAAAAATTAATTTTTGGTAGTAAAATTATATAAAATAACTGAATATTTAATTGTTTTTACTGAATATGGTGTTGAATTTTTGACAGTAAAATTTTATAAAATAACTGCATATTTATTTGTTTTTACGGAATATGTAGTTAATTTTTTGACAATTAATTTATATAAGATAACTGAATATTGATTTGTTTTTACGGAATTCGCGGTTGAATTTTTGACAGTAAAAATTAAATGAACTTTTCGTTGCTTTAAATTACATTTTTATTTACTTTAACATAAAGAAGAATTTAACTCAATCAACGGACAATATTAACTGCAACTGAAAATCCGTATTAATATGCACTTAGTTTTTTGAATAACTGTTAGAATCAGTTAAAAATAAATTTGCTTGAAATTTTAAATGTTTATTTATTTAAAAATGACTGAACGGAATATTTCTTAAATAAACTACAGTCCGTTACTGTAATAATATTGTGAGTGCAGGTGTTAATAATTAAATTTTAATGTTATTAGTGATGTTATTTTTAATATGCATATCTATTTTGCTAAACAAAATAATAAAAACACATTTTAAATGCATCTTCTTTGTTAACCTAGTTAGCAACAAAATATTTTGTTAATATGACAAACTCACAATAAAAAATTATATTTAATTGTTAACAAACATCGTATTCAATACTACAAACTCATTGTTAATAATATTTGTTGAGTTTTAACAATTTTAATTACCAATATAATTTATTGTATTTACAAATTTAGTTGTTGGTGCCTTTTCAATTAAAAAGTTAATTGTATTGACAATTATGGTATTCAATATGACAATTGAACTGTCGTAATTTTTTTCTGTGAATGTAATGATAAACAAATTTATCAATGTTTGTTCTCCAATTAGTATTTAAAACTAAATAAAAATACCCCGGCAGATTAGCTGGAAATAAGACTGAGGTTACGGCTTAGACCCGATACTAAGAGATTTTTTATATTCGTTCAGCTAATTTCTTCAGCTGCCATTCTCTGCTTCAAAAGCAGTATTGCACAACTTTTTTTTCCTATTAACTAGCTGCTCATATTTCTTAATCATCTTCCCCATCAAAAATCTTCACTTTTCAAACTTTTGTTGTCTATTACATCTTTCAAGTTTCACAGTAAAACCAAAAACAAAGTTTACTTTAAAAACTATTCAGGATTTTAAATTTACTTGGTCTTGTTGTGTTGTGTAAGTCTAGAAGCCATACAAAACAGTTTTAGGTTTTTCTGTCACTGCACTCATAGTCACGTGGAAGTGTGAGAATTCGTGTTTAAAACTCAACTAAACTAAATATAAACCATTTTCTTGTCTTTCCCAGTTTTGTGTTATATTTATTTTATAAAGTCATCATAGTTAACTGTGGTAAAATTTCGACATAATAATGAGAATAATATTTAATAACATTTTATATGCCAATCTAAAATAAATATCTGAGAAAATGAAAAAGAAGAGGAGATAAACCAATGAAGCATGCTGAACACAATCTCCAGCTGGGAATGCATAACATAAGCAAAAAAATACACTGCAAAAAATAGTTTGGTACGCAGAAAAAATTATTAGTAGTTTTTATCAATTAAAAAATTGTTTTAAACATTTTCCATTTAATTATTTTATCGGCTTGAAAATGTGTAAGGTTTGTTCAAATATTTAAGATAAAAGAAATAAGATTAATGTTATATTTTATTATGTAAGTTAATGAGTTGTAAAAAATAATATACTCTGTTTATTAGTATTGTGGTTATTGAAAGATTATCAATAACAATTTTAATTAATTTTTATGTTGTAAAATTCCTTTCTTCATAAAAATATTTTAATCAAAATTAAATTTAATGAACTTAAGCCTAATTAAAATTATTAAAAATTTGGATTAAAAACCCTAAATAGTTCCACAAAATAACCACAATACTAATTATTGTTAAAGCTAAGGCACGAGCTCTATGTGTTCATTTGTCCTTCAAGTTGTGCTGAAAATGGTCAACAAGAAAAAGAAAGACAAAAAAGAAAAAACAAAAAAAATGTACTTTGGACTTCAAGAAGAATTCTTGACAAAAGTACGAATAAACAGAAGTAAAGAAAAAACATGTAATATCAATTAAAATGGATAATCATTAAAAAAAAAAAAAAAAAATTTCGATCTACCAAAAAGTTAAAATACAATTTGGTTTAAGGATTGATGTTTGACTATTGACGTCAGCAGTAGTCGATGGCTGCGAGTGTAAGACGGCAAATCCATCTGAGGAGATCGAGTGGTTGCGATCGAAACATGTCATGGTAACCTGCCGGCCCGGGTTCGAGCCCCGGCGACGGTCAAGAATGAAAGATTATCAATAACAGTTTTAATTAATTTTCATGTTGTAAAATTCATTTCTTAATAAATATAATTTAATGAAAATTAAATTTGATGAACTTAAGCCTAATTAAAATATTAAAAATTTGGATTAAAAACATTGTTTGTTTTGACAATAAATGTTTGTTCACATTCTCTAGGTGCTTTAAAGCAAACAATAATGATGGTACTGAACATACGTTTTGTGTGCAACTTATATTTTGATTTTAATTGTATAGTTGAAAATATAAATATAATAAAGTCGACTCTTGATAATTAGAAATTCGTTAATTTGAAAAACATTTAATAAATTAAAAAAAAAATCTATGTAATTTGGTCCCCTCGGTAATTTGAATTTATTTGAATGGCACATTTATCGCCGACACGCTATAATTTGAATTTTTTGGCTCTACGCTCTATAATTTGAATTATTTTAATGTGCTGTGTTTAAGGCAAAATATAAAATAAATAAAACAATGATTTATTTTAGTTTTTATGCGCTGCTTTATAGAAATGACTTTTTGCCCGACACCGTTCTATAATTTGAAGTTTTGGTTTTTACACTCTATAATTTGAATTCGTAATGTGATTTTGTTTCTGTTTTTAAAACAAAAATTAAAAATTGTTTGCTTTTAGCATACACAACATATCGACAGTTGCTATGTAAAATAAAAAAAAAAATTCTTTGCTTTTCTTTTTGCTTTTGCTCATTGCTTGTTAATATGCAATCTCGATTATTTGAACTTTTTCTCTGGTCCCTTGAATTTGAAATTATCAAGAGTCGACTGTAGTAGCAAACATTTCACATAATTTAATATGTTTAGCTAGATCAGAGTAACTTTTTCGGTGTAAAACACCATATTATATTATTCTAGTGAATTTAAAAATGTTAAGGACAAAAAATATTTGTTCAAGTTATAATAGGATTACAATAAACTTATTAGGGGAAACATATTAGGCAAATATGAATAAAAATGTTCGTACTGAACACTTGGTATTCATGTTTTTTCTCTGCGTGTAGACATTTACCTGTCCGATGGCAATTTCTTTCGATTATGGCAAAACTCTCAAATATAAATTCGTTTCACTTTAGAACAGAGTACCCAAAGTTGGCTCGTTTCATTTTCCCTCTTTAAAAATTAGCAGTTTTTTTGGCGCGGAATCCAGTTGTGACTGAAAGTCAAAAATTTCACTTTTTAAATTATCCACCCAACAATCTTTTTTCTTTTCCCGTGTAAAACATTCTCACAATCAAATTGAGAATCGCTACTAAAAGGAGAACTTAATAGTAAAACTTTTCCATTATTATTGAGTACAAAAAGGAAATTAGCAAAATGTTTGAAACTATTTACACGTGTTTATTTCTTTTCCCTTTTTCGCATATGTATGAGTGAATTCGTATTAGAACCACTCTTGCAGCCGTGTGTGTGTTATAAATCATTTGAAACGTTTTTGTTTAAATAAAACTTGAAAACTTTTTAATAGCTGCTTTTATGGAAATTTAACCAAAAACAATTAAGGTAAAATGTTAGGAAAATTACGACAACAATTTCAATATAATTTGGAAAATAAAAATAAAATGAGTTTGTAGTTTAACATAATAATTTGCAACAATATGTTTCTTTTGAAACATCAATTTAAAGCAAAACACACAGTTTGCAAATTTTTTAAAAGGTACGACAACCTAATAAAGCCTTTTTGAAAAAGTCAAGCTTTTGTGAAAAACGTGATATAGCTAAGCTTTTGTTATACATATAAGCTTTTACAAAAAAGAAGAAATTCTATGAGATTAAAGTTATTAAATTGAAATAAAAAGGTATCCCAGTAAAAAGAAATTGGGTTTTTTGAAGCACTTAAGAAAAAAAGCGCATATCCGAGCGCTTCAACAAGAGAGCTCCTATACAGCAGTACCCGATAAAAAATAAAAAACCCAAAA
Organism: Pollenia griseotomentosa; assembly: GCA_963931875.1. Taxonomy (NCBI): domain Eukaryota; kingdom Metazoa; phylum Arthropoda; class Insecta; order Diptera; family Polleniidae; genus Pollenia; species Pollenia griseotomentosa. The sequence goes on from OZ007564.1 coordinate 148,102,311, forward strand.
AGCTGCTATTAAAAAAACGCATTTAAATAAGTAGAAGCAAAACATTAATTAATATGTAAATTTAGTTAGCACTTAAAGAAGCACTTTATGAGTGCTTTGTTCGTACGTTAAAAGAAGCGCTTATTGTAAGCAGAAAAACGTCCTCCAAACCGAGAACACCTCATACAAAAATCAGGCATCCCATCAGCAGGTTTGAAGCGATTTGAGTTATGAATTCATACATTAAACCTGCTCCTTTTGGAGCACATTTTTTACTGGGATGATTTGCAAAATATGAAACTTTGTGCAAAAGTAAAGATTTTGTAACAAATGGCTAGCTTTTGTATAAAGGTAAACTTTTGTGAAAAAGGTGAGAAGTGGCTTTTGTAAATAAGGTAAGCTTTGGGAAATAGGAAAGTTTGTATGAAAGGTGAACTTTTCTGAAAAGGTGACATTTTGTTAAAAAAAAACTGGCTATGTGTAAAACTGTACATTTTTTTTAAAGTATAAGCTCTTGGAAAAAGTGAGCTTGTAGACAAAAACTTAGTTATGGTAAAACAAGCTGAGCTATTTTGAAAAAGAGAAGCTATTGAGAAAATTAGTGGTTAAGAAAAAGGTGAGCTTTTGTGAAAAAGAAAAAATTAGATGTAGATATGTACATTAGTGTGACCGCAAGTTATATGGACAATTTTTTTTTTCGTTTTTTCACTTGGGAAACCCCTTAGATTGATTCCAAATTAGAAAAAAACAATATATATAAAATTTTAGATCGTTTGCATAGTTATTAGGCGTGCCTTGAGCCCACAAAGTTTGCTAAAAATGCTATTTTTCTCACTATGGGTGGCTTTAAGTGTTCATAACTTCAGTAATATTTATTTTAGAGAAAAACCTTATTCACAAATATTCTAGGGCTATATCTTATGAACAATGTTGCTCTATATAAGTTTTCTTAAACATTAATATATAATCCAGAAAAAACCAAATTAAAAAATAACACCGAAATTTTCACATATCTTCGCATTCTTTGCCTGGTGATTACACTACGTGACAAATTTTCAACAAAGTCGTGACCAAATGAATCTGGCAACTAATCTTTATGTAAAACTTTCCCCTGAATCCGAATATGAAGTCAGAATTGTCAAAAGTGGAACAGTTTTTGAGATATTCCAAATAACCGTTATTTGTGTTTTTAAAAAAGATGATGTGACTGAAATGTAAATATCTTTTAAAATTTTAAACGGACTATGTATTTCTTTCTTTTTATCGAGAGGTTATAAAATTACTAAAATAAGAATGGGTTGCTAGAGAAGTTTGGTCAAGAAATGACAGAGTTACAGGGGACAAAATTTCAAGCTTCATTGAAAATTTTATGATTCTGTTCAATTTTGCTCTTTTCAAGTTTTTCTTTTTAATCTAATGATTTAAAAATCTTAATGTTTTATTGCATGCGACATTAGATTATTTAAATATGAAAATTTTTCTCCCAACAAGACATAGATTGGTACAAAAATGACAAAGCTACAGAAGATTTAGTAAATTTACCCACATAGAAATTCAATAGCTTTAAGCTATTTTTAATATTTATTTTACTAAAAATTTAGTTTTGTATATGTATTTGATGTGTTTTTCTTTGGTTTGATACAAATCGTAAAGTGGGTTAATTCAATTAATCTTCTGTAACCTTGTAATTTTTGCACCGATCTGGATCCTATTGGACACAAATTTTCGAATTGAATAGGCTAATGTCGTAAGTGATAAAACTTAAACAAATTTTATTTTTTGGTTTAAAAAACAATAACTTGAAAAGAGCAAAATTTAACAAAATCATAAAATTTTAATGAAGTTTGAAGTTTTGTCCACTAGTTGGTTAGTTAGTTAATTGTTCTCTATTTTGAATTCATTTTAAGTAATCTAAATTGAACATACGACTATGACATGACGTCGTCTGTCGGAAAAGGTTGTTATATATATTACAAATATTGTTTTATGTAACATAAAAATTAATAATTAAATTCAGTTACTAATATTTTCCTGTAGCCTATCGCATTTATAGTATAGCGGGATAAATATTTAAAATTGTCTTTACCATTAAGAATATTAATCAACTCATTTTCTGTTACGATAGTTTTTTTAAAGTTTTGGAATCTTATTTGTCCTACTATAGGGCATTTGGCTATAAAATGCAGAATGTTTTCGGTTTCGTTAAGATTACATAAGCAGCATATACGGGGTCTGTTTTGCTGAAACCTTGTACCATTCAACTCAATTAATCACATCTAGCTTTGAATATATAACTTAATTCTGTCATATTTGTGATTTCCAAATAGGATTGCGGCTCTATGTTTTTTTGTCCACCATAACTCTGTCAGTTAATGACTCATCTTCACAAACGACTCATGGTTATTTAAGAAATTTTATTACCTCTCAATAAAAAGAAAGAAATGCATAGTCCGTTTAAAATTTTTAAAGATATTGCATTTCAGTCACATCATCTTTTTTAAAAACACAAATAACGGTTATTTGGAATATCTCGAAAACTGTTCCACTTTTGACAATTCTGACTTCATATTCGGATTCAGGGGAAAGTTTTACATGAAGAGTAGTTGCCAGATTCATTTGGTCACGACTTTGTTGAAAATTTTTCACGTAGTGTAATCACCAGGCAAAGAATGCGAAGATATGTGAAAATTTCGGTGTTAATTTTTAATTTGGTTTTTTCTGGATTATATAGTAATGTTAAAGAAAACTTATATAGAGCAACATTGTTCATAAGATATAGCCCTAGAATATTTGTGAATAAGGATTTTCTCTAAAATAAATATTACTGAAGTTATGAACACTTAAAGACACGCATTGTGAGAAAAATAGCATTTTTAGCAAACTTTGTGGGCTCAAGGCACGCCTAATAACAATGCAAACGATCTAAAATTTTATATATATTGTTTTTTTCTAATTTGGAATCAATCTAAGGGGTTTCCCAAGTGAAAATACGAAAAAAAAAATAACGGTCACCCTAATGTACATTGTATATACATACTTAGTTGAATTTTATAACATTTTTAACAAGTTTTTAATGAATGTCAAAAACAAATATTCTAGAGGTGAGTGGTAATAAAACCTTATTTTAGAAAAAATGCTTAAAAATTTGTTGTCTTAAATTTTTTGGACTAAAACTTTTAATAAACAGTAGCTATGAAAATAGAAGAAAGTTTCGGAAGGCATAAAGGAAGCGATATTTTATTAATGTCAATAGTTTCCTCTATTGTTTGATTTGCGGATCCCAAAGTGCCTCGGTAGGCTAGCTGGTAGCGAGCTAGTCTATCAGCGCCGAGGTTGCGGGTTCGATTCCCGCCAGAGACTCTGGTTTTTTTCCTGCAGACAAGCGGGATTAGCTTAGGAAATAAAAAAAAAAAAAAAAAAAAAAACAAAATTTTTAATTCCTTTCTAAATAAAATTTTTTTTTTTTCTTTTACAAAATGAGTCGTTATTTAGCGCGGCAAGATAAAATGTTAAAAAATTTGCGATAATTTTATGAATTTGTTTTTGTATAACTAACGAAATATATGTGTGCCATCGTTAAACCGGCAATTTAAATATTCAACCTACCTAATAATTTATTATTTTACAATATCGTATGCCTGTGTATATTATTTAACAAACACACATAATGTGAAAACGTTGTAGTTCCTTAGTGGGAAGTGAAAATTTAAAATAAATTTCAAACCTAATGACGTTAAAGAAGAAGATACATGAAGTCAATTGAGCACAAGTAGCACATTAAAAACACAACAAAATGTTTTTAGTATTTTAAGGAGACAACACTTACTACGTCAACTAGCTTGCTAGAATGTGTGGCAGGTAGATATTTCTTGCTGCAGAGAAATGGCGGTCCGAAACCAGTTCTGATTCTAGTTTTAGAAAATTATTTGCGAGCTTTTTTAATAAGTGATTTATTATTTTGAAAAATGTAAAAAGCTTAGCTTTTGTGAAACTAAAAGCTTTTGCAGTAAAAAAGCTTTTATTAAATTAGTAAGCTTTTTAAAAAAAGGTAAGCTTTTATAAAAATGTAAAATGTAAGCATTTATAAAAAAGCTGAGCTTAAGGAAAACGATAAAGCTTTACCAAAAAGCTGAGCTATTTGTAAATTGGTATGATTTAATTAAAAAGCTAAGCTTTTGTGACAAAACTAATCTATAAGCTTATTCTAAAATAGTGATGGCTTACAAAATACCTATGCTATGAGAAATTTGACCGTTATGCAAAACGTAAGCATTATTAAAAAACCTTTTTTGCACAAGTTATGAATTTATAAAAAAGCTTATCTTTAAATAAACGTCAGGAATTTCTGAACGATGTGATGTATTATAAAAAGGTAAACTTTTCGTCGGCCTAAAATGCAAACCTGCTAAGCCCACTTTTAAAGTAAATTGTGATTTTGATGCCGTGTGGTAGAAAAAGATATGCCTCGCCGACATGTATATTTTCTTCAATTCGAGTGTCAAATAAATAAATAAAAATAAAAAAAAATAAAGTTTTTTTCTCTTCTGTAAAATTTGTTGAAAGGGAATTAGAAGGTTTGCATATTTATTAAAAAGCTAAGCTTTTGTTTTAACTTTTAGGAAAAAGTAAAATTAAAGTTTAATTAAGAAGATCAAATTTTGTTCAAAATTAAAGGTTTTGTAATGGATTTGTGCGGATAATTTAAACGTTTTTTTTATATGTGAGCTTTTGTGAAGAATGCAAAATTTTGTTAAACAGTGAAATTTGGTATAAAAAAAGCTTTTTTAAAAAACGAAATTTTTTTGAATTTTGAAGAAAATGTAGATTGGGCGGGAAATTAGAGAAAATATGCTTGTGTGTGTGTGTGTTAAAAAGCAATGTTAAAAAATCAAATACTTATAAGCTTTTGTAGGGAAATAAAGGCAAAATAATAATCTTTTACTTAAAAGCTTTAATTTAAAAAATTTAATAGCCTTTTTCTCTAAGAAGTAAATTGTAAGCGAAAAAAGTCAGCTTCTGGTAAACAAAGTTAGCTTTAGTGATAAAGTTCGATGTTTGCAAATATATTGAGCTTTAAAAAAAAATATTATATATATAGTTATATAGTTATGTAGTTATATTAACATCAACAAAATATATTTAAAAAAAATTTATAAATGTATTTTGTTGTTGTGAATATTAATAAATAACCATATAACCTGATAAACAACCTTCCGTAAACAACCCAAATATATATTTTTTCATGAACACTAATTTTCTTTATTTTAAAAAAAGCTTCTTCTTGTTAGAGCTTCTCTTTTAATTTTTTTTACCCGTTTTAGGGTTAAAATACTCCTTCATTTTACTTACTGCAATTGAGAAAACAAAATGCACAGTCAGTTTTGGTTTTAAGCTAAAAAAAAATAAGCTAAAAAAAAAATGATGCCAATAATACAAGGTGTAATAAATTATACACGTATGTTGTTTTTTTTTATCTTTAAGTATGTATTGTATGTAGGTATGTGTTTTTAAACCTGTGTATGAAAATTTAAATGTAGTTGCATGAATGTTGGTTGGTAAGTGTATCCATACGGTTACGTCATGGTATTTATGTCAATGTTATTTACAAGTCATTGATATTCATGTTACATTATAAAAGACAATTTGTTCTTTCTGTCGTTCGTTCGTTTATTTGTTCGTTGTTTGTTTGGTTGGTTGTTCTACTCAAGATTCTTTCTGGTGAATAACCTACAACTTGTCAAGATGAAAAGAGAAGTCTGTACTTGAGTGGAATTTCTTATTTTCCTGGTATACAAGTTTATCACGTATGAGAATTAAGAGGCTTCAGTTTCCTATGAAATTACAAAATAGTTGGCAAAAACATTTTGTTATATAAGGTGTTTCAATTTGTTCTTTTTTTCCCAAGTTATTATGACATTTTAAGCTGTTTAAAGAAAAGAACGTGTTAGGAATATGATTTAAGCGTTTTTTTTTTGTAAAAATATTAAAAATTTTTAAGATCATTAATCTAATTAAATTTAAAATTATGACTTTGAAATTGATGTAAAAGTTATTTCTATAAACTACACGCAGAGAAAAAATATGGTTGTACATGGTTACGGCAACAACACTATGTTTAATGTAACAATATATTGTTGTCGTACACAAATAATTGTTATTTTTATTTAATATCAACAATATTATAGTTACTGTAAACATATCAATGTTTGTCGCAATTATAAATTTTAGTATTATTGACCGAAAAATAATTGTTTTTCTAACAACTAAATTATGATAACTTTCAAAACATATTTGCCGTATTCACAAAACCCCTTGTATCGTTGTATCCATTGTATGTTGTATAAAAAACCAATAGTGAGCTCTGTATTTTAATACAACATACAATTGATACAATGATACAAGGGGTTTTGTGAATACGGTAATTATTTTACTCACAACCATATCATGATATTTAATAGACATAACATGATAACTTTCTACACATTTATCATACTATGTTTAAGATGCAATCAAACTATTTTTACTCTAATAATATTATGTTAGCGCCATTTGTAAAATAATTTTGAATCAGTTGTGTCGTTTATTTTATATGTGAACGCTTAAACAATTAAAAGATAAATTCCCATAAAAAAAATAAGTTTAAAGAAATTAAAAAATTAAAATATTAGCGGAGTTCATTCAGTATTAGTGCAAATGCAAAATATCGTAGTTTTTTTTTTTTTGTAAAGAGCGTTTAAAATTAGGCAATATGGCAGAAACATCTCAAAATCGGAAAAATGGACATACGCATGAAAACCACCGACTTTAAATTTGCTCTTTTGCAAGCCTTATATTGAACTCCGCTATTTGATTTACATTAAGAAAAATTGTAAAAAGCCACAAAATAAAAAATCGATACAAAAAAATTTTAATTTATTTGGTATTTTTATGACAGTTATGTATCATAATATGATTGCTTCTAAATTTATTATGATTAACATGATAATAGTAATCATATTATATTCTTAGCTTATTATGATTAACATGACAATAAAATGATTAGTTCTTAACTTAGTATGATTAACAGAATAATAATATGATTAAGGGAAAAATATTATGATGTAATATTACGAGTATATTTAGTCATAATATGATTCAATAATAATCTTAATATGGTGACTACAATTATGAATCTTATCGTAATTAGAATATGTTTACCACAACCATGTTATTTCTTTGCGTGTAGTGACGTATTCTTGTTCTGAAACCTTTAAACATGGTAGTTTTACATTTACAGTAGGGTGGAAAATATTCAGCAATTTAGAATTAAAGGAATTGGTTGATAAAGAGCTTTAGAATCACTTTGCAATTTACTTTTCTTTAGGTATGATCAAAAGCAAGAAAATTGCGTCCCTCTTGAGTCAAAGTCGACATACATCGATTTAGCATGTCGCAATTCTGCATATCGAATTTTTAGTGGGTGCAAACTTTAAATGTAAGACTCCGAGGAGACAACCGAAATACTACAAACGCCAAAATTATCAACAAGCAAAATCTGCAATATAAATTGCTTTAACTTTTATGCAACGTATTTCTTTTTGATAGATTGGAATGTATTTTGTATTATTGGAATGACACGGAAGAGTTGGGATATTTAAAGTAGTTAGTAGGTCCAGAATTTACCATAGGTCACATACAAACAACCTCCCTTAAATCTCTTTAATACGAAAACAATCTAACGTAAAGGTTTTTTTTTGGACGTATAGAGCTTTCGATACACTCACAATATTCTGTACGTAAAATTAACTGAAATTGTAATATAAAATAAATGAAAGTTCAATTAAAAACCGGTCTACCTATTTTTCATTTATTTTTAACAAAAAGTTCATTTAATTTTTACTGTCAAAAATTCAACACCATATTCCGTAAAATCAAATAAATATTCAGTTATTTTGTAAAATTTTACTGTCTAAAACTCAACACCATATTCAGTAAAAACGATTAAATATTCAGTTATTTATTAAAATTTTACTGTCAAAAAATTGACCCCATATTCAGTAAAAACAATTAAATATTCAGTTATTTTATTAAATTTTCGTTTACTCCAAAAAGAGCCGAATTTCTAAAAAATACCAGACAGACACCTGTCCGCTTGTTTTTCTTATAAGCGAGAGAGGGAGAATATTTTTATTTACTTGCCCAGTTACACACGTTTGTTTTACTTTTGTTGTACTGACCACGTTGTTTACAGAAGAACTCTCAATTATAAGACACCAGCAGCATGACCGATATGGCTTCGCAATTATTTTACTTTTAAAATTTGATGTATTTAACTAAATTATTTTAACAAATAGAAAATGGGAATTGCTAACACAAAACAAGCAATTCATTTTTTATAGATAAGTAAAAATTAATTTTTGGCAGTAAAATTATATAAAATAACTGAATATTTAATTGTTTTTACTGAATATGGTGTTGAATTTTTGACAGTAAAATTTTATAAAATAACTGCATATTTATTTGTTTTTACGGAATATGTAGTTAATTTTTTGACAATTAATTTATATAAGATAACTGAATATTGATTTGTTTTTACGGAATTCGCTGTTGAATTTTTGACAGTAAAAATTAAATGAACTTTTCGTTGCTTTAAATTACATTTTTATTTACTTTAACATAAAGAAGAATTTAACTCAATCAACGGACAATATTAACTGCAACTGAAAATCCGTATTAATATGCACTTAGTTTTTTGAATAACTGTTAGAATCAGTTAAAATAAATTTGCTTGGAATTTTAAATGTTTATTTATTTAAAAATGACTGAACGGAATATTTCTTAAATAAACTACAGTCCGTTACTGTAATAATATTGTGAGTGTAAAAATAACTATAAAACTAGCTGTCACAATAATAAAGTGTATGTGACTTTTTTTCAGTATACTTTGACGAATTACCATGCTAAGCCATACATCAGAACAACGTTTACAAATAGTGAAAATTTATTGCGCTCTGTTCGTCATAATCGTCCACCTAATTAGCTTATACGCTTTAGTATGGACCGGTTCATGACCATATTTACTCTTTTCGATACAATTTATCCAAATCGAGCTTGAACCATGTGTTCAGAAGAAGTCATCGTCGCTGTAGACGTAAGGGTGACAGAGGACTCGAAAATATCGAACCGACACCGTTCTTAGCAATTCTGTCTCTACCCGTCCACTACTTGGAACATTTTGAAAAAATATCGTGGCCTTCGCTCTAAGATACAACAATGGCAAGAATCAAAGCCAGCAGACCATCAAGTATCAACTTCCACCAGATATTAATTGTCAAATCATCTTTAGCGATTAGGCTCATTTCTGGCCTTGCAGGTATGTTAACAAGCAGAATTGTCGTCATGAGACTAATGAGACCCCATTACATCCCGAAAAAATCTCTGTTTGCTGCGGCTAACATGCCGAATTGTCTATTTGTCTTTAGATCCGGAACCGGTGCAAACATTAAAGCCATACGCGAGTGATTCGTAATTTTTGTTGTTCGTCATGTCATTGCAAATCATTTGATATAGAAATGGTTCCAACAAGACGGCACAACGTGCCATACAGCACGCAAAACCATCACTTTGTGAGCCAAGCGTTTGGTGACCGAATTATCTCAAGAAATGCGATTTGTCGCCTTTGGACTACTTTTGTTTTGAGGTACGTAAAAACTCTGGTCTATGCTGATAAATTATAAGGCGAAATAACGGAGGCCATATATCAGATATTATTTTTAAACATTAAATGCCAAAATGTTAGTAGTTTCATTTAATTTATTGTGTTTATTTTTCAAAAATGTTCTATGCCTCTTAAAAAACCACTTGGATCTAGATACGTAAATAATGTTGGTTTTGATGGGTCCATGACTGCCGCTGGGTCTCAAATGATGTAAACTCTCGACACATTTATGTAAATACTTTTATGTACGGTATCAAATGGTCCAGCTTGGGCAATTAAACTTTTTTAACATGTTTTGGTCTTTTAATTTTCTGTTGATATTAAGAAAAATGTCCATAGATTAAAAAAAAAAATGCAGTTTTACGTTCCTTAAAGTTGTAAAGTCAACTATTCAAATAATTTTAAATCTTTCAAAAAACACCAATTTTTTTTTTTGAAGGAGTTGAAGAACTAAAGACGATTCACAAAGAAATCTGTTACAACTTTATTTTGAATCAGAGCAACATGCTGCTAGCCACTCTCTTGAAAATAGCAAACAACATTTTTCAACTTCAAACCTGTTTGAGGAAGATTTTGTATTCAATAGATAAAATAAAACAAGTATTAAATGCATGAGTATAATTTTTTTTGCTTAATTATCCGCAGTATTTGGCATGTGCAGGCTGCCTCCTTCAATATGTTTTGAAAACATTTGTTGGAGTTGCACTTAAAATTTCAGTCTTGTAAAACTTTTTTAATACAAAAAAGTTTGAGGTAAAAAATGTCAACTCTTTCTTGGATGGCAAATTTTCGTTTTTAAATGTGCTTGTCTAGCAATTTTATCTATTAAAAGTGTGTAAGAGAGACAATAAAGTACAGAAAAAGACTTTAAATATAAAGAGATAAATTTCATTAAACATGACATTAAACGAAAGTTTTTTTCAGCGTTAATTAGTCACGAATAAATTGTGTGTGCATGATAAAAATGTTTTAAATTTTATCAAGTTGTTTGTGTAAAAATGTCAATTAATTTTAAAGCAGATTCTAAAATGACATTGGACATTTTAATTAACTCTTTGGGGGTATTTAGGAAGAGTATTTAAGCAAGTGAAAATCTTGTTCAGGGCGCTATTGTGACAGATGGATGTACTGCATCTGGCAGACCAAACACTAGCATCGGATGCGGAGGCCCAATCGAAACCACAATGAACAATAGAAGTCAACGAATCTTAATGACAATGACCTTCAGTATTAAACGGACAACAGGAAACGAAACATAGAACATAAGCAAACTCCTAGTCTTGGAACCACAAGACATTTTATATATACATATTTCACAACGTTTAACATTCTTGAAAGATTCTGCCGGACAATTACTCAAGGTCGTTTATATAAGTTTTATATTTTTCCCAAAATTATACGTTTTCCTTTTCTTATTCCTAAATTGCTAATAAACTGTTTAATTATTAAGAATTTTTCATATGATATTGAGGACTAAACTTCGTCTTTACGAACGATTACAAAGTACAGTGATGCCTAAAACAAATCATGAAATTACAGTGTCAACAATTTGTAGATTGGTGCTGCTGAGTACAAAAAAACCTATTAAAAACAAATTTTTATTCAATTCTTAATTATTTAAAATCCGTGATAAAACTAAAAATTTTATGAGGAAATGTTAGAGGTTCAATAAAAAATATTGCTTAATCCATACCCATGAGCTCATCTACCATTTTTGTCGAACTATTATTTAATAAATAAAAAAAACATTTTAATGTTAATTGTTCTTTTTATTTTTTGTTATTTTTTGTGTGGATGATGTCATATGTCAAGAAATGCAACTATGCAGCCAAGTAAATGGCAAACAGCAGCTAGAAGCAGCCAACAAACTTGTCTGTCTCTACATTTTTCACTACAAAGAAGTAACCAAACAACTAACAGTCATTCCAACATCCATCCAACCAACAAAAATAAAAACCAATGAAAACGGCATCATCCCAACTGTATAAAAGTTTTAAACACAATTTTAAATTACAAACGTACGAAAGTATATAAACTTTAAATAAATTCTTTAAAGTGTTTGGCTACATCAGCAATACATTACTGTAAGTGCAAATTCACCCTGCAGTTCTGAGTGATTGTTTCTAAACTTAAGATTTAACCCGCTAATTAAGGATCCGTTTTAGCTACCAAACGATTTTTAAAGCCATTCCACTATGTAAGTATTTTTAAGGAAATGAAAAGTAAATTGATAACTTAGTAAATTACAAGGTAATATACTAAAACAAAATTTAAAAATTTTTTACACAAGTAATTTTGAAGTTTCAAATAAGTTTCCTTTAATTTAAACATTTTTACCCCACAGTTCTAGTGATTTTACTAATCAAATTGGCTAACAATTAATTTCTTCAAAGCTTAGAATCAGTTTGAAAGAAATTATATTAATTAAACATAAATTCCAAATAAGCAGTTTATCACACATATTGAAATAGGCGACGGGTTATTTAACCTATTGCAAGGTGATCTATAAAACAAGATTAAAGACTTGTTTATCGATTTCGAATGAAGACTTCGATCGCTTAACTTACATGTAAAACAAAAACGATGTTTTAGAATTTGTTTTTGTTTTAAATGTAAGTTAAGCGAATGAGCTTTTCGTTCGGAAATAAATAAACAGGCAGTTGATATTTATATCTACTAAAGTATCTTAATTTAAAATAAACCATTTTCTTATTTGAGCACAATACCCAGATTTATTTGTGCAAATCCATTTCACTGACGCCTTAAGGGCAGTGTTGGCTAGCGAATAATTTTATATGTTTAGAAACTTGTAGGAAAATATATATACATCTCCATTGACTAAAAAAACAGTGTAAGTCAGAAACAGAAAAAAATCCATCTTTGTATTTTAATATATATATATATACTGACTGTTTGAGAACATATATTTTAATAGAAACTACACTGAAAGAATTTTCCTCAGAATACCAACGAATTTTGATATTAATCCCATGAAAAATTGCATTAAAAAGGAACCTATGCAGCGCTTCGTTGGATCAATAAAACGTGTTTCATTAAAATGTATTTAATGGAACATATCATTAGATCTATGAATGTTATTCATTGGATGAATACTTTCAGAAAATTCAAAAAAAAATTTTTTTTATTTTATTTTTTAATTTTTTTTTTTTAACTTTTTTTTTTAACCAGAGTCGCTGGCGGGAATCGATCACGCAACCTCGGCGCTAATAGACTTTTTTTTTGAAAATTTTTTTTTTATATAATCGAAGTTGTTCTTATTCAACTTTTTTTTTTTTACCAGAGTCGCTGGCGGGAATCGATCCCGCAACCTTGGCGCTGATAGACTAGCTCACTACCAGCTAGCCTACTGGGGCAGTGTAGTTTTTGAATAAAAAACTATGTTCATTGCCACTACTCAATTAAGAGCGTAAATATGAGACTAAATTGCCCATAACAACAAAAACAACGTTGATTTTTTTTGCTAACGCATAATAAAAAAAAACCACATAAAGAGAGAACAAAGAAAACTAAAAACAAACCTATTTATGGATTGAAAGTTTTTGTTTCATTACTATAAAGACATTTTCATTGTCATAATGAAAATTTAAATTTATGAAGGCATGCTTTTTCGAAATATTATTATACTTTTAATTATTGAGACTATAGAGGTTTTTGAATAATAAAAATAATTTTTTTTTTCAATTATTGATATATGTTGCTTGTATAAAAAAATTTTTGATTTCATAAATTTAATGGCATATTACATTAGATGTATGAAATAATTAAATCTTACCCATATTTTGCCCATTGTTTAATAAAAACGTTTACCGGCTCTAGTTATTGAACACTGTAATAATAGTGACTAAGAGCGTCACACCTTCTCGGAAAAGTCATGTGCTGGCATTTTTTCAGGCTTAGTTCCATTTAATTGATGTTACAGTAACTATAAAAATTATCCAAGTTCTTTTAAGTTTTACTATGATCTGGTGAATGTTTGAAGCTTAAAAATATTTTAACTCCCTCTACGAATATCAGTGTATTAGAATAATGTATTGCTTCAGGCAAATCGGTGATGAAAAGTAAAAGTAAAATAGGGGTGAGATGACTTCCCTGTAAATCAATATATTTATAAAGTTAAATATACATCAAAGTCCTATCTACATCAACGGTTTTTGACAAAATGACAATAAGTCCTGGTAATTAATAAACGGCTGGTATATAACAAATTTTGTATTAAGCATATATTGTATATGGTTGTGGCTTCTTGAAAGGGGACCAATTTAACCATAATATGGTTGTCGGTGACAATAATATGGTTCAATTAAACATGTTTAAAATTTTCTTAAAAAAATAGTTTTGTTGGAGGTGGCCATATTTAAACATGTTTTTTCTCTGCGTGTATGTAGACCCCAAATTTAAAACTTAAACTTGCCAACATCTGCTATGAAAATTGAGCTATCCGTTCAGAAACTTTTTTCGTTGGGGTACCACGAATTCCTAAGACCTATTATAGATATATTATTAATGCTTCATTTTTTTATTTATACTTTCGGTTCACACTGTATTCATTCTTGTAGGCAAGCTTGTTGTCTGTCTCTTTAGGTGAGCATAAAGGTCGTCTTTTTCTTGATAAATTTGTTGGTATTGTGGCAGTTTTTCGAGTTCCCAACCAGCATTCAAAGTTAGAGAGTCCATAAAATATTGTGTACAACAACAACAAAAGAAACAAAGTAAGTTAGTACTTAAGGAGGATGACTGTGTTGTTTGGCTTAGAAGCTGGCTGTTTTTGTTGCAGTTAAAGAACGCTGAAACAAAATGTGGTTTGATGCTTTAACATATTCAGCCATGTCACAGAGTACAATTCCGTTCGGAATGATTCCGTACGGAATCGAAGAAAACATATTTCTTTATTGATAGAAATAAAATTTTGATTATTTTTTGGCCTTTCAGAGACAGAAAACTCACATTCCGTTCATGAAAACATAAATGGTTTCATTCCAAAAAGTTTTTTCGTCGTTTTCTGAAGCACCAAAATACTGAATGAATTCCGTTTTCGAACGGAATTGTACTCTGTGACATGGCTGATTATTATTATTATCATTGTTTTATGTATTTGTTGTTGTTGTTCATTCCTAAAGTGCAAATATTATTGTTGTTTTTGTTTGTGTAAATGTTCAAGCTGTTTAAGATACTTGTTGTAATTGTTTACAGCAAAAAAGTTTTTAATGTAAATTTATTACATTGTGGCTAAAAATTTATACAAACCACATATTTTGTAGGAGTAAGTGTGTGTGTGTATAAAGGGTTTATATGAGTATGGATTTGCTTGGATGTCTCTATGTGCAGGTGAGTATTTAAAATACCAAGTGATTATCGTAAATAAGAAAGGTGAACATGTTAAATACAAATAATTTTTGTAGGTTGCATTTTTTTTAAACGAAATTTGCAAGCATCAATGTGTACTTTATGTGTTTGTATTTATATGAAAATGTTTGCCTCATTCCTCTTCTTTGTGCAGCACATGCCTTTATGCATAATGATGCATGAATTGAGATATTCACTTTAATATTAAAATATTCACTGTATGTGTTTGTTTTATTTATTTTATGTAAATTGAATTTTTATTTTTTGCAAATAATCTCATCTTTGCGATTATTTATGCACCTCCGTTGATTAATTTGTGGCTGCTAAAAAATTTAACCTTTACAAAAAACAAGTTCAATGAATTTTTATAAATAAATTAAACAGCGTAAAATAAATTTAATTACCATGTTAATTAATGGTTTTGGTTAGTTAAAAATAATTAAAAATAATGATTCTGAATTTATAATCAGCGCAAGTTTTTTGTTCTATTATTTGCAAGATTCTTTAAATATGCCCAATTTTGCATATATAAATAGGCTCTGCATGTGTGCACTGTAAAAAAGCAACATGAAATAGGGAGGTCTTTTAGGTATAGGTCTAACAATCAACCCCAAACTAGGCATTTGGGATTATATCTAAGCAATCAACCGTTAACAACAGTTACAGGCTCAAGGAAAAGTTTTATTCTGTCCCGCCGGAATGTAATAAAAGATAAACTCACTGTTTATTGTTGATTTTTTTGTTTAAACTTTGATATTGTTACAAGTAGAACTGTTGCTTATAATTCTTATACGCTTAACAGTTTTGTTTGGCTTAATATCTTTAGTTTTTCTGAAATCTTTTTGGATAAAGTTTCCTGATGATCTGGCCTAAGCATCCAGTGAAATGCGCATAGGAATAGCTTATCCCATCAACAATTAATTTCAGTGTTTTTATCAGAAATAAAAATTAAGGAATTAAGCACGAATAAAAAAATCTTTTATATAAGAATATAATTAGTCATAATATGATATTTAACTATTCTTATAATAATCTTAGTATCGTTGTCCGAAAGTTTAAGTGCTCTATACGCCATTTTGACGATTTTGATTTAAGGATGCCACCTTAGGTTTTCGACCCCAAATTTTTCAAATCTGCAATCCGTTTTTGGCTATCTCGTCTTGTGGCTGAGATAAATCTTGTCCATTTTGCTCTATATCCTTCAAAACAAAAATGTTTTCTAAAATTTTGCACTATATGCCATTTAGTGGCGTATAGAGTGGCGTATAGATGGTCATTTTGCTCTACGTGGAGTAAGTATTGTTTAATGCAAATAATTTTTAGTATATTTTCTCTAAAAAAGAATTATTAAGAATATATTTTCTCTTACTCTTAAAAAAAAAACAAGTAAGAGTGCTACATTCGGCTGTGCCGAATCTTCGATACCCTCCACCGACAGTTCGAATATTTCAGGAGTGATATCTATATGATATCTTTTTTTATTATTAATTTATCTTTATAAAAATAGACGTCAGCATTAAAATTGCTGGCGGCTTAGACCTTAATAAAATTATTGACCGACAATAAATATATCTGCAAAGGTTTTAGGCGTATATAATTAATTTACCAGAGTGGACTTTATATGGGGCCTATAGTAAGTTATTAACCGATCATTACGAAATTTCACAGTGTCATTTCTAGTCCTATTAAACTGTGACGTACCAAATTTTGTTGATAGCATTATTAATTACGGTTGTAGGCATACTAAACGGTTTTCCGATCTTCACGATCGTGATTTTCAGTCGAAAAAAACGAATTTTTGCAAAATTTTATATCATTTCGTGCATTGTGCCATCATTTATGTTAGTTTTTTTATTCAAAATTATCAGTTTTTAAGGTGGTGGTTACACATTTTGATTCATAGCTGTGATCCTACTAAACCGATTTTGCTGGATTTCAATCCTAAACAGCTTGGGATAACTACAAGCAATTTGACACAAGTTTGTGCATATTTTTTTTGAGTTTTTCGAAAGTGAGCGTGTTTTCAACAGATGGTCAGACGGACATGGCTTAATCGACTTAGAATTACTCAAGGAGCCAGAATATATATACTTTATGGGGTTTGAGATGAATAATAAAAAAGTTTCACACGGAAACTTAGTATACCCTCTTCACAACTAATTGTGGTGGAGGGTATAAAAAGAGGTTTCCGGAATCAGTTACCAACACCGTTAAATATTTTTGAAACACAGTTGAACATATTTAAGAAAAAAGAAAAAATTCAAAATGAAAAAATTTCCGACCTAAAACTGTTATTCAATTTTATATCTGAAAAAGACAAAAATTACTACCTAAGTCAAATAATTTATGAAGTTTATTTTGTTATAATAACTTTATAAAATGTATTTTATAATAACTTATGAATAGTTTTTGTTCAATTTTTTTTTTCAAATTAATATATGTACTGTTTTTTTTTTTAATAATTTTAGATGTCATATATTGCTTTGTTAATGCCATTTTGCTCCACGTATATTTTTTTTGCAAGGAAATATGTCTAAGGTGGCGTATAGAGCAAACAGGAATTTGATTACCATTAGAAAATATACCGTTGAAGATGCGATCTGGAGATATAAAGCATTTATTCAGAATTATATTTTTAAGACGAATTTGTGGTATAGAAATCACAAAATCCTATCAAGTAGTTTTTTCAGAAAAAATGTCTGAACCTTCAAAATCGACTATCGCAAAATTAATTTTTTGCACGTAGAGCACTTAAACTTTCGGACGACGATATGTTGACTACAATCATGAATCTAATCATAATATGTTGCTCTTAGAATATGTTTACCAAAACCATGTTTTTTCTCTGCGTGTATATATATTAGTTCCTTTAAACTCCTACAAGGAGTATAGGGCCAAAACAAGTTGCTTCCAATATTCTCTGCGTGTACCCTTCATATACTTCCACCTTTAATATAGGTCCTCTTGTTCTTCAGAAATTAAACTCATCAATGTACAGTGAACAGTCCTAAACGTATCGTACCGAACCAAATACTTAAAGTGAGCTTTGTGAAAATCAACACAACAGGTGAATTAAACCATGGTATTCCTGTGGAATTATGCTAAGATTTAAACAGACAAGTGGATTAGCGATATTTAAATCTAGTTATTAGCAAAGTGGAAAAACAAAGGGATTTATTTTAACAAATACGAAATTGCAAGGAAATATCTCTGCTTCCTTCCTACATCAATGAGATGGAAACGTCTGATTTCTAAAACTAATTTATTAGTAATTTAGAAAAACAGTCGACACCCAACTAGAACTAATGTCATAATCATTTTAAGTCCTTTCCTTTATAAACTAATTTGAAATATTTTGAAATGTATTTAATTTATTAAAAAAATTTTTGTTAAAATTCAGAATTTTTAAAGTTTTTATCAAGAGCACAATTTTTATATGTGAAATGTACATACATATCGCACTTGTTCCTCTAAAAGGAGTCAACTCAAAATTTACACATTTTCATTATTTGCTGGGAAATTATATATATTGCCCACTATAAAAATCTTAGTTAAATTTTTCTAGTATTTTGCAAAAAAAAAAAAAAAAAATTAGTTTTCCTCCTTTGTTATATAACGTATAAGTTTCCAACTTTATCTTAAACGATTTTGAGGTGCGACTAATCGATTACAAAAACAGAAATAAAAAAAGTCGATCGAAAAATCGAAAATATATTTCGGAATCCATTTACCATTCCTAAGAGCCGCAGTAGGAGACAATCGAGCTGTCTTCTAAAAACCTGCCCATGGAACAAAACCTAACCTTTATCTTACGAGAGTATAAAGCCAAGAGATAAATAATCGGGATATATTCTGAAATCAAAATTGTCTTAGATGAAAATGACATAATGGACCGAAAACCGATTAAAATTATTTTTAACAAGAAAAAATCTGATAAAAAAAACAAATTACTAAGTCTTATTTTTATTCCTATAAATAATTCCATATGACCTTAAAATCGTTTAAGTGTTTTCATAATGGTCTTTGGTAAAAAACATTAACAGCCTGTTCAACGATTTCGAACGTGAACGTTCGCATAGAAAACAAGTATGAGTGCTATATTCGGCTGTGCGAGCAGAATACAGAGCAAATAGACAAAAACTAAATAAATTTAATATATACATACATATTTACAATACTAAAAACTTCATTATCAATTAATTAAAATTGTTTTTAGAGCATTAAAAATTAAAAAAAAAAATTTTCTTTTCCCTAGACAACTGAACCATGAAGAAACGTTGTTTAAATATCATTAAAATGAAATATGGCCTGTTTATTGGTTCACAACTCAACACACATAGGCAGTGTTGTCATACCGTAGATTTATCTTTTTGGCGAGTTTTTAAGGAGGAAAAAGAAACAACAATTCCCAGTTTCTATTTGTTAAAATTATTTCGTTAAATAGAAGAAAAAATAAACAATTAAAAAAAAATTTTTGTTATGGTTATAACTTTTTCGTATCTGAACCGAGTTTTTCAAAAAATATTTTCTACTAAAGATTTCCGATCTTTCGATATATACAGGATAACCATAGGTCATATGACATTCCAAAAAATCGTAAAATTTTTGATATTTTTTGTACGGGAGATACCACGCCCACTTCTCCAATCCCGCCCACATTTTGTGTGATGCTGTGTATTGATAACCTTAATGTGTGTACCTAATTTGAAAACTTTGGCTCTTGGCGTTCTCAAGATATACAGAAAAAAGTAATAAAAATACAACAACAACAAGGGATTTTTGGAAAAAATTAGAGGTAGTCGTGGTTTTTTGCTCATATCTCAGCCATTTTTGGAAAACAACCTAGCCGCTATCATGCCTGGAGTCTCCGGAAAACACATATCAAACGTAAGACCGACAGACGGACATCGTTAAATCAACTTCTCTCCTCATAAGGACCCAGAATATATATACTTTATAGGGTCTAAGATCAATATTGTAGAAATTACAAACGGAATGACAAACTTATATATACCCTTTTTCCGCCTGTGGTGAAGGGTATAATAACATTAAAAACAAAAACAAAATTCTTAAATTCTAAAATTTGTTTTTGTTTTAAATAAAATTTTCTATGCGATACTTAACGTTCGAAATCGTTGAGCAGGCTGTTTAATTTCATAAATCCATTTTATTATATATAATTGGACACTGGGGAATCGGTCCTTTTTTATTTTTTTCCCCTCCATTTTCTTATTTTTTATGATTAATTTAGAAAATGCAATTTTAAACAAAATAATTATTTTTGCAATAGTTTTTTTTCGCTTTTGTTAAATATTTAAAATTAAATTTAGGGCAGAGAAATAAAATATGTTTTCTGAAGACAAACATTTTTTTTTAATGACAAAAGTGTGAATATAAATAGATGTTTTTTTGTATTAAAATTTATGTTGAATAATTTTTGTATTGTAAAAATATGCAATGAAAAGTAATTTATAATAAATTTTGAGTGCTAAAAAAAATTAGAAAGCAGGGAATTAAATGCAACCGCAATTTGCATTCTATTTCAATAATTTACTTTTATTTATTGTAATTTTATACGGTTTTTTTTTGCATAGACTAAATAAACGCATTTTCCCCATTAATTTTTAATCATTTTTTGTGTTTAAACAATTTGCTACTTAATAGAGATTGTAGTTTAAGTTTAGTTTTCAATAGCTCCACTTTGGTTTTGAAAACGTCTTCTATTTAATCGAATACTTATTTGTTTTGCTATTTCCCTGCCATTAAATTTAAAACAATTTTCAAACAGGTAATTTTCTTTTTTCAAACTCCGAATGAGGTTAACAACCAAATGGTATTTGTAAGATATTCTTCTTCACAGGTTTTTTTTTTTAAATTTAATGACTATAAAATTGAAAAGACATCCTCTTGTGCTCAAATGAACGAAAAAGAAAAACCAAAACTTTTTGTTAAAGCGAAATAAAATAAAAATATGTAGTAGAAAAAAAATGGTTATAAGACAAACGGTACAAACTACTGGTTTAACCAGAAAAGAAAGTTTCATGTTCTTTTTCCATCATCATCAGTATCATCAGCATTACAATCTTAAGCAACCTCAATGGCTTTTGGGAGATGCTGCCTGATGCTGGTTTTTAGTGGCGCATGATTTTTTTCAAGGAACAGAAAAAATATATACGTATTATAAAAACTGATCCATAAAAATTTGTATAAAAGAAAATGCTTTGCTCAACATTAGATGGAAGGGCCGTAAAATAATAAATTCTTGCTTAATAATTTATATCAAACGAACCATTTTAGAACTGTAATGCGCTTCGTTTTCGATATATCCTTACAGCTGGGTACTTATTATAATGAACCGATTTTGTCTTTACATAGTTAAAATACACAAGCAAAATGTACAAAATACTTTTGTACAACGACAAAAACAATTTATAAAGTGTAGTGAGGGTACAAGAATTCAAAGAAACACACTTCAGAGGGTACTTGTTTCCTTCAAAACCTTTCAATAAAGTAAAACATTTTTGACTATGCTCTAAGTATTTGGAAATAAACTCTTGGAGTCTGCGAGAATTTGGGGAAATTACTTGTGTGTCGTATGTAGGGACCGCATACAAATAAATGCTTTTTGCAAATAATTGTTGTAGCAATATTATACAAAAAATTAAATTAACAAAATATATCGTACATAAATATCCCAAAATTCAAATCTATATATATATAAAAGAGTTGCGTGAGTGACTGACTCATTCATCATCGCCCAGCCCAAGCCGCTGGCCCTAGAAACTTGAAATTTGAACTAGCGATTGGTCACTTCCCCAATCGATCCACTAAGAAGGGATTTTTCGAAATTAGAATGTTTATGGGGTAAAAAGAGGTAAAAACGGGAAAATTCGGTAACCTTATATCTCCAAAACTAAAAGAGATGCAAAAAAAAGTAATACTTATCGTTGATCTTTAGAGAAATAAGCGGACAGCTGTCTGGTACTTTTTTGAAATTCGGCCCTATTAGGGATTAAACGGGTAAAATCTGAATTTTGGTACTTTTTTGCTACCCCATATAGTTTTTGAGCCAGTTATCATAGAAACAAAGTTAATACCATTCGAAACTTATCAAAAAAATACGTATACGAATTTGGTACTTTTTCGCAATTCCAACATTTAAGGGGTGAAAATCGTAACTATTTTTGGTACTTTTTTTACAACACATTTTCCTCCATTCATTGACATATTCGTACTAAATTATGGGCTGCCACTACAGTACTGAAATTTTTGATATTTTAATAATGGAAAAATATAGTACCCAAAAAAGGAAATACGGGAAATTTGATATTTTTCTTTAGCTTTTTGGGTCTACTAAAGTAGCGGGTTAAATGCTAGAATTAAAACAAATTTAGACCGAGAAAAATAAACTTTGGCATAAAAATATGTCCACGAAGAAAAAGGAGACGCTAACGAAGTAGCGGGTATATGCTGGTAAAAAATAAAGAGTGAGTGTATTTTTCTCTCATTGCTGCGTGTAGTTTTTATTCACTTGTTCACTTTCAGTATAGTAAAGCATTTGTTTTTCTTCTACTCGTTCACTTACGTTAGTTTGTCGACGACGAATCGTCGTCTACGAATCTCTTCAGTATTCGTTTGTGCCAGCGACACTACAGTTTTGAGTAAGCAAACTTTGCAATGATTTGAATGTGTGTAGAAATGGAATTGTACCGTGCACTTAAACATATTCATTCATTAAATAAATTGATGGCCGAAAACGTTGGAAGGTATAAAATCGTAGGATCGTGTTAAAATTCAATAAGAAACTAGAGCATTACACATCCCCTACAGGGTTTCCAACTTTAAAACAAACAGAATGATATTTAAAAAGGATTTTTGAGTGTTTTTTAAATGTATTTTTTTCTATTCTGAAAGTATATTTGGGCCCCAATTTCACTTATATTGATTACTTATTGTTTCTGGAGGACGTTTTTATAATGAAAATGATAAATAATAATCGATTTTGTCGATTTTAAACAGAACGGCAGATATTATTAGATTGTCTTGAAATTTAAAAGTTTATCGTTAAATAAAATGCAAAAAGGCGTAACTAACAAAAAATTCAAAACCTAGCTTTTTATTGATTATTATAAATGCCATTAAATTACATGACTTGACAAAATTTTCACTTCTGCGATCAAAAATGACGCTTTTATTAACAAAAAACAAAGGAACGTAACTACAAGTGTTTTTATTTTATATTTGCAAAACGACTTAATTACACATTGTTTTTCTAACAAAACACAATGAAATGGTTTTCTTTGAAAATTGCTTGAAGAATTTCGTGGCCGACTAATCACTGCATGTTTTTCTGGTATGTTTATAAGCTAACGCTATGTTCCATAAATGGCCTTCAAAGATTGTTTCGAAGCGGTAGAAATATTAGCCCTATTTTTTTTTTTAACTTAGTAAAAAAAAGTCCGGAAAATGTGTAAAGAGTTCCCTGAAGTTTTTAAAACTAAAATTTTAAAATATATAATTTTTTAAATAGATTAAATAGATTAAATTAGTTTTAGTTTTCGAAGATCATTAAACTCTTTTGTAAGAATAGTAAAAATTTTGAAAAGTTCCCTTTTAAAGGATCTCAAAAAGTTTTCTCTACTTGACACCTCTGATATTAAGCCAACAACACCAATTGATACAGTAAAAATTTTGTACCGAATTCTCAATCTCGTTATTTATGATGCTTACGGTAAAAGCTTGTTTCAAACTGCAATAAACACGACTGCAACAACAACCAAACAAATTTGCTCAAAAAAATAAAGACAACCAAAAAAAAAAAAAAAAAAAAAAAAAAAAAAAAAAAAAAAAAAAAAAAAAAAAAACCGAAGAACAACTTCAACTATAATAAAAAAAACATTAACAAGAAATGAAGAAGAACTTGTTTCTTTTTAACAAAATCAAGCATCACGAAGATGATCAGATCAAGTTGCAGTTGACATTTATTCAATACATGTTGCACAAGCAAACAACTGATGCTGTCAGAGAGTTCAACTGGAAGGGAAGGTTGGCATGTAAATATTATTCAGATGTCAAATTAATCTTAGTAAACGCGTTCATGAAAACGGGTTTGCTTTTTGTTTAGAATATGTGTGTGATTTTTATCAAAATGCTTTATAAAAATAAGCGATTCGGGCTTTCTCTTCTAGAAGTTTTCTTTATTTTTAAAAAGTTTAAGGCTGCTTTCGAAGAACAACTTTTTCTGTGGACACTGACAATTTTGCAGACGTTAAAAAACCGCTAAATAAACTTCTTTTAAAATAATAATAATGAAAATAGGCAAAATATTGTATGAAAGTAATTATGAAGTAAATGGAGCGGAAATTCTTAAGCAAAAACTTGATAATTTTAAATTAGACTTGTTGAAAAAAAAAAATTTTATATACATCTGACAGAAAATCGACAAAAAAAACAGCAATAGGCTGTAAAAGGAAAGTACTTTTATATTTAAGGATCCCATTTTTCGCAACTTTGGTTAAAATTCAAGCCACAACATGATTCCTTAAATGACCAAACAAGTAACCAATGCAGACCCGTATTTTTTTCTGGGCCCAAATGAACTCCAGATAGCATTATTTTGGCCGCAATCTTTGCAAGAACAGTCCATTTCATAAACTTTCGGCTTGATAATTTCTGAGGACCGCTTTTAAGTATTTCTTGTATATATTTCTTTAACAAAATTTAATTTAAATGGCATTTTTTTTTTTTTTATTAATTCTGTAAATTTAGAGCTCCCTCAAGTATTGTTTAAAATTTAAATTTGCAATTAATTTAGGCCTCATTACACAAAGCCAATTTATAAAGTAATTAAATCTCATAATAAAAAAGAACCTCAAAATAAAAAACAACGTCGTGAGTTTAAAAGACATCAAAGAGATTTCATTAAATAATTTTTATTGAAACGACAAAAAATGCCACTTAATTACAAAAACTTATTCCTCGACCACAAAACCGCAACGCGGCCATAAAACATTCGCGTATAATTTTTCAT
The DNA here is from genome assembly GCA_963931875.1 of Pollenia griseotomentosa. NCBI lineage: Eukaryota > Metazoa > Arthropoda > Insecta > Diptera > Polleniidae > Pollenia > Pollenia griseotomentosa. The sequence goes on from OZ007564.1 coordinate 148,127,381, forward strand.
TTTTGACGACAAACGACAAATCCATCCTCACTGCCCAACACAAAGGCCAACTAAAGAAATTTTGACTTTAAATCAAGTAACAACAAGTGTAAAAGAAATTCAACCATCCATTCCCTTAACAAACAGGCCTTCCATGTTAGCCACCATCCAACAAACTAGCAGCCAACCAACCACATCATTTAGCAGATATTGAGAAGAATAAAATATGTGACCGCTAGACAACGACTACAATGCTGGCGAAGGAGCGACGGAATAAGGAAAACAAGTAGCCTGGATAGGGATACGCATGTTGTTAATTACATTGCCATCCACAGACCTAACTATACACACAGACACTTGTTTAAACTGTTCTGCGTTTTGTTGGTTTTCAAATTTAGTGCGGTTAAGGGTAAATGGTTTGAGACCAAACGCAGTTTGAATGACAAATTGTTTGCCATTATGAGCGTCATTAGAGAAAATTGGGTGGCCTGTTTTAATTTCTTAATACCACCAAACAACCCATTAAAGTGTTTGCTTGTGAAAACTTTGTTTGCAACATAAATAGAACGTTCGTTCTTTCGTTGTTTGTCAGACACAAAAGCTTGAATCACACAAATTGGATTTGAAAGGGAGGTTATTTATTTAGTAAAAATAAAATTAAAGAATTTCAATTTAATTGAAAACAAAAAAAAAAAAAAAATTAATAACTTAATATTAAGATTTATATTTATTTGACTTTAAGATTTTATAGGGGCAGTTCTTTCCAAGGGGAACATAAGCCACACAAACGCTTGAACAAACAAGTGAGAACAAGTATGAAGCATGTTTGCGCGAAAATCAAAAATTTATAATATTAATAACTCAAACATCTTGTTGTTGTTGTCGTCAAACTCGTTGTGTATCTTATTTGGTTCTTAACAGTCTAATGGCCGTTTTCTCATTAGGCGATTATCTTTTTTCCCAACGAAAAACTGCAGATTAAAGACATTTGGTTTTTATAATATCTCATTTACTTCTATTCTGAATCAAAGCTAACCCGCTCTCATTTGCCAAGTACTTATTTGCCGTTTGTTTGCCGTACAGATAATTCTAATCAGCTGACTCCCAACCTTGACATGTATTTTGAGGGGTGTTTCCAACTAAAAATAATGTTTTCGTGGGTATATTAAGGAAACCAAAATCTTTAACGGACAGTTTATCAGGATAAAAAATGTAGGTGAACATTAAGTAACAGGCAGCTTCTCGATTCATTGAGAAAGCGATCATTGGCGTACTTTTTGGTCCATTGTGAAAACTCGAAATCCTGTTTGAGCAGAGTTTTTAGCAGAAATTATCTCAGAAAGCCCTTCGAAAACAGCAAATCGAATTCTGGTTAGTAATTTTCCTGACAGTGCAGATAAATATGATTATGGGTACCGGGGCTTTGCATCCTTATCCAACTAAGCTTTGAAAACAGTATGTCAACTGACTCCGTGTCTACTAACACACAAACGAGAATCTCAGTACATGGCTGTACTAAATTAACGACACTGCAAGAGCAACTTCTGTTGAATAGCAAAAGCACACATCCTACAGCAGGCCGAACTCCGCCCTAAATGAAATAAAAATTCGGTCTTAAGCCCATAATTTTTAAAATCACTCTTTAATTGGCCTTCGTATAAACTACGATATCCCCAAAGGAGCCTTATCAATTATTATACTCTCTACCACAATTAGTTGTGAAGAGGGTATACTAAGTTTGTCATTCCGTGTGAAACTTTTTTATTATTCATCTCAGACCCCATAAAGTATATATATTCTGGCTGCTTGAGTAATTCTAAGTCGATTTAGCCATGTCCGTCTGTCTGTCCGTCTGTCCGTCTGTTGAAAACACGCTCACTTTCGAAAAACACTTTCGAAAGCAACTTCTGTTGAATAGCAAAAGCACACATCCTACAGCAGGCCGAACTCCGCCCTAAATGAAATAAAAATTCGGTCTTAAGCCCATAATTTTTAAAATCACTCTTTAATTGACCTTCGTATAAACTACGATATCCCCAATGAGCCTTATTAATTATTATACCCTCCACCACAATTAATTGTGAAGAGGGTATACTAAGTTTGTCATTCCGTGTGAAACTTTTTTATTATTCATCTCAGACCCCATAAAGTATATATATTCTGGCTGCTTGAGTAATTCTAAGTCGATTTAGCCATGTCCGTCTGTCTGTCCGTCTGTCCGTCTGTTGAAAACACGCTCACTTTCGAAAAACTCAAAAGAAATAAACAAACTAGGTGTCAAACTGCTTGTAGTTATCCTAAGCAGTTTGGGATTGAATTTCAGCAAAATCGGTTCAGTAGGACCAGAGCTATGAATCAAAATGTGGAACCACCACCTTCAAAAACTTGATAATTTTGTTACAAAAACTAACATAAATGATGCAAAAATGCACGGAATGACATAAGATTTTGCACAAGTCCGTTTTATTCACTGACACATAATGACACTGTAAAATTTCGTGAAGATCGGTACATAATTTACCCTAGGCCCCATATATGCCCTACTCCCGGAAAACAGTTTAGTCTCCTAAAACCATAATTAATAACAAATCGTCACAGTTTAAGATAATAATAATAAAAAGACATCATACAGATATTACTCCTTAAATATTCGAACTGTCGGTGGAGGGTATCAAAGATTCGGCACAGCCGAATATAGCACTCTAACTTGTTTTTTTAGTGTCTTTGCTGAATTCTGAGTTCTGTGACTCTGTTCAGCCGCGTCTGTAGACCTGCAAATTTTAAGCCAAGGATAGGTATTTCTGAAGACGCGTATGTACAACCCCCAGGGAAGCCAGCGCAGGATAAATTCATTTCAAATTAACAAGGGTACTAGCCTTTTGACCTCCCCTGTTTCAAGTGCGAGCACTGGTATTTTAAAAATGACAAATTTCGTGTGGAGGCTGTCCAAACTGAATTTCCACTATGTGAGCTTCCCTGACCAAAAGGATGCATCTTTGTCCTTATTGCGAGCACCAACAAAATGATGGCAAAATATGAATTATGTCTGAACCATGTATTGAATAACCTCTTGCATTAGATCTGTTTGTATCAAAATTTAACATCAAATCATCTTTTATGAATGTTAAGTGACCTCCAATAGCAGGATGAACTTCACCATGATTCAAAACTCAAGCACTAACGCGTCATGTTTAATCTCTCTCTCTTCCGACGGTTTGGGTTTAAGCCTCAGCCATCACGTGAACCCGAAGTACCCATGTTTATGACTAGCCCAGTACGTACAACGAAAGGGACCTCAACGCAGGTTAAATGTGTTCTAAAATCCCTTTGTTGACACCAACTCTTTGAGGATAAAATATATTTTTCCGAACTGTGTACTTGCCTCTTCCATAGAAACTAGATATATCCAACTTTGTCTTCAATTCAACTTTATTGAATGTAAAGCGACATCGCAAAGCAGGATGAACGATAACATAATTTACATTAAACATCAAGTTCTAACCCGCCATTTTCAATATCCTTTTTCTCGCGATAAGCCATCAGTTGATCTTTTCAAAGTTGCCATATGATTAAGAAGGTTAAGTTGCTGAGGTAGTCGGTTTACCTGTGCTGGTAGGCCGCGATTTATTGCGGGCATAAAAATCATTGAAGCGATTTATAGAAGAGAGCCCCCATTTTAGCAAAATGTAATTGAAATTTTAATAAAATAAACTACAAGTTTTCTAACTATTATGAACAAGATTCATTGATTTTTATCCTGAATTGTAGTTTTATTTTCTTTTGAACAAAATTGCTGTTGAAAAACACTGTATTTAATTTAAAAATGTTAAAGGTCAAAATTTGTGGCAATTCTCCTATGATAACACAATACATGCAATTTGAAATACACAAAATTGACGGCCTAAAATCAAATACTGCACTTAACCCCATTTTCAAAATTTTCTATCTCATGTCCTGCCAACCACTTATATTATAGATTGTGATTGTTGTTCATTGTTTGCAAATGTTCGAAATAATGACATTTAACATTTTGGTCCAGTGTGTATCTATAAATCAAATTACAAACATTAGAAGAGTATTAAATAGATCCAATGACCATTAAATTACATTACGTTACAATTGGAGTATTGAACCTCCTCGTTCGTTATTGAAAACTAACCATCATAGTCCTCGGGAAAACCAACACAATTCTGTTACAACAATTTATTGGATTTTTGTAGCTTAAATTGTATTTATTTTTCGTTTGCTCTTTATTGTAACTTTTTGGTGGGCAATAAATGACAAATAAATTGGTTGTCTCAAAGTCGAATGAATGAATGGTGGGTTACAAGAGTGTGGGTTTACTTGTGAATGGATGTGTAATTGTATTGAAATGGGTGTGTTATATGTAACGGTATTTAGTAACAGACTTGTATCTTTTAAGTTCTGCAAACTATCTGGGTTTTTGTGAGCCCCTAACAATCAAGTTTTTGTTTACATTGCATGAGTGATGAAAAATTTACTGGCTTATTAAATTGGAGTTTAAACGAGTTTTTTCTTTTTTTCAATAATTTTTGACAATTTTATCTTGCATTTTTTCCTGATTTTTTGTTGTTGTTGTTGTTGTTGCTAAAACGCCTTGAGATATTGAATAATGAAAACTAAATTGAGGTTACTTGTCTGCCTTTTTGTTGTTGTTTGCCTGGCCATAAAATTCTACATGAACTTGACATTGCAGACACAATTTGCTGGAAGCCAGGAAAATGGCTGAGAAAAAATATAGAATTAAGGTCTAAAGATAAAAAATTATTCAAGTTTAATTGAAAAAGAAGTGTTCAGTGGAGGGATATTTTAAGTCTAAAAATAATCTATTTAAATCGTTTATTCAAAAAAAAAAAAAAAAAATTGTGGTTGAAAAAAGTTGATTTATGTGAGAAATTATTTTTGCACTTTCTAGTCTAGTGGCGATTAAAAAAAAAAAAAAAAACTTAATCAATATTAATAAAAAAATAACTAATTTAGCCATGTTCTGGAAATCGAATTCGAGTGAAATTTAAGTCGAACAAATTTCCAAAACGATCCGGTTTTAAAGGTTCATAAAAATATTCCGTTTTATATACGCCATACTTTGAGCACCACTTTTATTAGAATTACTCTTTCATGAAAATCTACGGTAATTTTTAAAACAATTTAACTGAAAATTTCATTCTATTTCGAATTACTCGAATTCGATTTTAAGAAAACAGAAGAGAATAATTAGAAAATAATAAGAGTTTTGATGGAAAAGCTTAAAATTGCCATTTGTGAGGCTCGTTTCTTGAAGTGCGTTTTTAAATTTTGTGCAATTTAAAACAATAATTGTAGGTTTATGAGATAAATAAAAAAAAAAAAAAATTAAAAATTAGATAAAGTAAAAATTTGTGTCTAATGTTTTGACTAATCGTATGACTAAATAGGATACTGAATCACCGGCTTAATTCACTTTAATTTTATTTATATATTTAAATTCGTAATAACAAAATTCGTTTCATAAAATAGTTCGCTGTTTATCTTTTTTTAAGATCTTCGTTATCAAAAGAGATTTTAAATATTTCCTTTAAATTGGCATTTTTCTTTGTAAGCAATATTTATATTCGTATATTCTATTTATTCATATAATAAATATTTTAATTGTCAGCCAGCTGAACTCATCTTTAGAATTGTTGATATTGTTCGGCGTCCTTTGGGCCAGCTTCTTTACATACTTCTCAAAGGTGGTACAGTTCACTACAGTTGAAAGGTGTTGGTAGTTCATTTTGAGCACACAAATACTTGTATATTGTGCATTTGACCTCTTTTTTCTATAGCAATTACCCTTGTGATGTGCTTTGTTTTAAATAAAAATGCATCTGTCTATCCGTTTTGGGTACAAGTATTTATTTTTTGTCTAGTTGAACATGTTACATTTATGCCTCTCTTGTTACATTTATGCCTCTCTTTGACGGTAAACATTTACTGAATGTTCATCTATTTCCGAACGAAGACTACGTTCGCTTAGCTTATATTTAAAATAAAAACAAATTATAATATTTTGTTTTTGTTTTACATGTAAGTTAAGCGAACGAAGTCTTCGTTCGAAATCGATGAACAGGCCATTAAACTTTTTCCTTATAAAAAAAAAGATTAAGTAAAATGAAAAAAACTTGTATAAAAAGATGATTTAATAAAAAACATTTTTTTTTCTTGAACTGGAAAATTATTTAATTAAACATTTTTTGTTTGTGTGCTGTTAAACGAGGCTTCAATGTTTGCTGATTTTACATGGCATTTAGTTCATTTAGTATTGTTTTTATTTTTTTTTTGTTTCTTTATGCATGTGTGAGTTTTTAAAAAAATAAGTTTAATAAGTTTGCCATACACTTATACCCAAACTAATATTTTCACTCAATTTAAAATAAAGAAAATAAAAACTTTTGTAAAATAAAATAATAATAAAAAAAAAAAATAGTACAGTTTGGATAATGACTACGATTTTATGACTTCCGCTACATAAAGAAAAGAAAGGCATTTAGCACTCTTGTATAATTTAACAGTTTTCTATCCACTTTTTACTGCAAGCCTCTTATATGCCATATAAGTTATTCAAGACACAAACCATGATTAGAAGATATGCTATTTATTGTAAATTTTTGAGTTAATAATAGGCAATTTTTAAGTTTATTATTAAATAAGTATTAAGTGGATTTAAATTTAAAATTAAATTGTATTTAAATACAGTGTAATTATGTCAGAGTTATTTAAGATCAACGAATGGTTTCACTACTAAATTAAAATAAAATATCATAAAACAGCTGTTTTATCATATAAAGATTTGAATAATGAAATCTTTCCTTTGAGCATTTGCGGGAGTTGCAATCATGCCAGATTACAAAAAGCATTGTTTTACCTTACAACACTGGTGCAACATGCGATAATTGTAACTGTTATATATAGGATAGCCCAATTTGTCAGTCATAAAAAGGTGGTCAGCGTGGTAGAAGTATAAAACGATGCTTAAAACTTTAAGTTGCTACTTCTTCAGGTCGTCAAGGCTCTTCGAATATTGCACAGGTTAATAAAAGTATTTTTTAAGTGAAACAGAAAACCAAAACAAAATTTGTACGAAATGTTTGCAAGAAATTAAACAGAGCCATCTATGCAAGACTGCACAAGCAAATGTTTTTAATCTAATCGACGATCTCTTTAGCACTTCAATAGCTCAAATGGCATCTACAATTATCAAAACAAAAATTTATTCAAAAACAGACTGAAATTGTCGTTATAAAGATAAATATGCTGAATTAAGTACAAATCGGTCAAAAATAAGAGTTCTAATCAATCCGACTGAAAAGATGGATATTCAAAGAGACTCGATCCTACAATAATTTAAAAATCGAATAATCGCTTAGATATTTGAAAAATGGCAAAACGTCTGTAACGTGAAACAAAAGGAGAAAAACCACTAAAAACATTCCCGATAAAAGAATTACACAGTTCCTTAAAAAAAAAAATCAAATCATAGCGGTTTTATAAATCGCTAAAACAAAATCTATAATACTTGATTAAAATAAACAAGACTGTGCCAAGTTTTTTTTTTTAAATAACAAAAGTTTTCCTGATAAAAAATTATTTCTATAAAGTCCAGGCTTGCCAAGAAGAATTCAAATTCAAAGTGCTAAATCGAGAAAAATAAAGTGCTAAATTGTTCTACAGCGAAAAATAAAAGTGCTAGTTTTGTAACATTGATTTTTATGAATATAATAAAAAGTTTACATTTGAAATTTTTTTTACATATTCATTTTGTTTAATATTAAAATTTATTATAATGTTATATTATAAAATATTTTATGACGATTTCTTTTCTGAGAAATATGTTGCATTAATGTAACATGTTCTACATTTTTGTGTTCGTTTGTACAAAAAATACAACTGTGGGAAAAATGTTCAAGTTCTTTTGTGAATAAGTTAATAAAAAGCATGCAACAAATGTTGCATATTTTACCCTTACTTTTATTTAAGGTGTTCATACTGCCCTGTTATACAACTTTGGTACTTACTTTGTTTGTAGAACCACCAATGGTTTATTTTCTTTGTCGTAATTCATACCGCTCATAATTTTGTAAAAAGTTTGCTTTAAAACAAAATATAAAAATATTTACATATTTAAATGAAAAAAGACTATGTACATTATTATCGTTTTAATTTTTCTAAGCCATAAGTGATGTCAATATTTTTTGCCAAACCGTAATAGCGTGCAGAAAACGCTCAAATAGCCTTAAAAATCGCTCATGAAGTACATTAATGATAAAAGTGTAATAGTTGTAAATAAAATTAGTTTATTTTGTTTTTTTTTGGAGTTGCACAACATGTAACACTTCGAGTGCTGATAGGTAACATTAGAAAGTATTACATGTATATACTGTAACATATTTTTTTCAGAACATAAATAGCCATTAAGTTAAGTTGTTACAACTGTTTTAAATTTCAATTATGTCCTATATTATATCCTAGCCTAATAATTATGTATGTATTTTTCTTGATGCACTTAAAGAATTGATACTTTACTTGAATTGATTATGTGAGTTTGTAAGTGGGTTTGGGATCTAAAAAAAGTGCTAAAAATAATAATAATTATAAATAATTATAAAAATGTGCTAAACTAGCACTAAGCATTTTTTTTCGAAATTCTTAGTGCTAATTAGGGTATTCATTTAATCGGGCTTTTGCTTTAATCGGTTAATAATCGGTTCATTTTGTTATTGATCGGTTTATCGATTAATAATGTTTTGTTATAAATTAAGTAATTTCAATTAATAAAAATGCAAAAATTATTTATTATTGGAGTCTATTAGTAAAAAAAATAACATAACGAACAAAACAATTCTTTAACTATAACGAGCAAACAAAAAAGTAATTCATAAATATGAAAAACATATTTAATAATTTATACATATTTTTAAGTATTTATTAAATAATAAACTGTGAGATTGCTTATTAATTATTTCAACAGTTTATGAAATAATCTTTTGAAAAAAATAATTTGGTTTAAAGGTTTAGGACTTAAGCGATTCTTTTCTTTAGTTTTGATAAAAATTGACTTGGAAAAAATTCTTTCAATTATCGAAGATGTTGGAGAAATCGGAAGCAACCTATAATAGAGATTCAAGAATGATAAAAACAAGATTACGCATTGCACATGTTTAAAAAATTCAACTGTTTAATATGACGTCACTTTAGCTAATTATACACATGTTTTTTTGCTTATATTTCTACATTTTAGTTGTAAATACTTATACGCTGATGTGACGTAGATGCGCAGAAATATTTAATTTTTAAAAGCTGAATGCGTTTGCTTGGTTTCTTTGTATCATGATACAGATTATCTAATTTCTCAGTCCTTTTCCAGGATTTCTCTCAACATATAAAATCTTCCATTATGCCATTATTTTGGGTAATTTTGTTAAAGCTGAGCACCGAACATTATGCAAAAAATGTATTTCCGAACCCCTAGTTTCTGTTTTTGTACTGTATTTAAAGAATGTATTGCTCGAAGGAAATATATTGTAGTAAAAAATATTGTCCAAACAAATACCTTTTTTATATTAGACCAAACAAACAATTAAAAACACAAAAAAAAAAAAAAATGTTATAATACTACGAAAAACTAAAAAATTTTTTTACATCGGTTAATCGGTTAATCGACTGAAATTAACCGGTTTAATCGTAAACCGCAAATTGCCAATTTTAAATTAACCGATCAGTTAATCGGGTAGTAATTAATCGGTTAACCGATTAACGGTTAACCGAATGAATGAATATAAATTCAAAAAAAAAAAAAAAAATGTGCTAAATCTAGCACTAAAAGTGCTTAACTGGCAAGCCTGATATAGTCGCCAATTACCCTTAAAAACAACAGTGCTAAGTTTTTTTTTTAATAACAATTGGTTTCCCAATATAAAACCAAACTATTTCAATGATTTTTTGAAAGGGCATCTATGTAGTCGCCTATTACCTATAAAAAACCATACTTTTTATTTAAATAGTTACAAGTCTGTTCAATGTTCTTTCAATAGTGGTTTTCAATTCAATAAATTGTTTGCCAACAACTAAAATAACCATTTCCAATCACTTCTGTTACTTTTCATGTTTGATATACTTCCTTTTGCAGTGGTTGTTTTAATAAATTTACTGAAAACTATACTGCTTTTTTCTGACAAGGAATATTGCGTTTATTTAAATAAAAAAACACATATAAACACATACACATTCACACTCACACTATCATATATACAGAACTCTAAATCACATTAATGTCTTTATAAAATAGTAGTAAATTTCCAGGCTAATAAAAAATTTATACCAAAGATAGTTTTGCACTTACTTATTAAATGCATTAGGGTGTTAAAAAATATTAAATACTTTTATTGCGATCGAAACATGTCATGGTAACCTGCCGGCCCGGGTTCGAGCCCCGGCCACGGTCAAGAATGAAAGATTATCAATAACAATTTTAATTAATTTTCATGTTGTAAAATTCCTTTCTTCATAAAAATAATTTAATGAAAATTAAATTTAATGAACTTGAGCCTAATTAAAATATTAAAAATTTGGATTAAAAACCATAAATAGTTCAACAAAATAACCACAATACTAATTATTAAATACTTTTAACTTTTTCTCTGTTTTTGTTAAGTTTTTAGTTAAAGTTCCAGTTCGAGTTGAAATTTTTGTTCAGAGTTTCGCTTAGATTCTAGTTAAGATCTTATTTAAAGTTTTGTATTAGGTAGTTGTTTAGGTTTAAATTGAGGTCTTAGTCAAAATTCTAGTTTTATAGGTTGTAGTTGAAATTCATTTGGTTCTAGATTTGGTTCAAGTTTAGTTTCTGGTGCAGGTGTTGGTTCCAGCCCTAGCTCTATTTAAGGATATTGTTCAAATTCTAGTTTAGATTCTAGCTAAGGCTTGGATTAAGTTTTAAATTTTGGTTCGAGCTCAGGGTCTAATTTAGGTTTAAATTCAGCTTCTTCGATTTGAAAGCAATTTTATTTCGCATTCTTTCAGTCGATACTGAAGGAATACAAATTTTTTTTCAGTGTTGTGTTTACTCACATCAATGCTTTATAACACTGAAAAATTATTTTCATTCTTTAAGTATCGACTGAAAGAGTTAGAAATAAAATTGCTTTCGAATCGAAAAAGTATTCAATCAAAAAATGTTCCGGTTCTAGTTCAGGTTTCAGTTCATATTCATTTTGAGGTCCTTCTTCGGATTCTAGTTAAGGTTCTAGTTGAGATTCAAGTTGAGGTTCTAGTTCCGATTCTAGCGCAGGTTATAGTTAAGGCTCTGGTCCAGATTCTTGTTTATATTCTATTCCAAGTTCTACTTTAGGTTTTATATAAGGTTCTAGTTTATATTCATGTTCTGGTATGCCTTATCTTTTTCTTAATATTTTTATTCAGTTCTAGTCCTTTCTCCTGTTTCTAAACACACAAACAGTATCCCTCTAGTATCCGTATTCAAGTTTATTTATTTTCGCTCACATTCTCTCTTGTAAACATTTGTGCTTTATTTAGCCAACATCCTAAGTTTTCTCTACACACTTAAACATTCTATTTTGTTTATAACTACTGGGAATTTGCACTCCAATTAAATTAGAATCTAATCAAAGATGTGTAAAAGAAATAACTAAGATTAGATAAAAACGAAAATTTGAAATTATCAAAGACATAAACAAAACTAGAAGGCGAATAGAATATAAAGAATAGAAACATGTAAGTTTAAATATTTATAAATTTTGTGTGTTTTTCGGTAAGAACAATAAAAGAACTTTAAAATGTTACAAAATTGTTATTACAATTCTTTTTCGCAGTTTATTTAAAATAAAAATAATGCTTTTCGGTTGTATGGTGGTTGTAAGTTTGGGGCAGCTCTCCTCATTTACAGCTGTGACTGTGTACCACTGTTGTCATACGTAGGGAAAAAGCCCGAAAATCATTAAAATGAAGGGACTTTTGCAAAATGGGACAAAACTATATACATATGTATATTTGGCAATCTTTTTGTGAAAAAATCGATTTGTGAAAAATAGGAATTTTTTCCGAAACAAAAAATAAATTAAATAAGAAACTTGTTAAAAAAAAATTTTTAAGCTTAAAGCTTCGTTCAAAATCACAAAAACATTTTCACTTGGTGCTCATAATAGAGCAACAATTTTTTTTCACAGACTCACAAATTTTGGATTAAGAAACCGTTTGCAAATTTTGCCCACAACAATATTACACAGAAAAAATTCTTGAAAATTTTTCCCCAATTAAAGCATTAATCAAAAATATAATCGGTTTTAATTAAATATTTAATCAAATAAATTAAACTTTTAATCAAGTGAATTAAACGTTTAATTAATACTATTAACTGGTTTAATTGATAGTATTAATTTGTTTACTGGTGCAAATTTAATTATTTTTTAATTAATATCACAAATTTTTTAAATGAAATTAATTTTTATTTTTTTCTGTGTACTTACTTATTATTATTTTTTAAAACATTTTGTTAGCATTTTCGTTCAAAACTAAATACAATTATTTTAAACATCAGAAAAAATTTCATACAAATTGTTGCTGAAGTTCTAGTTGACTCAAATTTTTAAAAAGACTTTATGGTGTTTTCTTTTCTACAAAAAATGTGACATTTTCTTTTTTTAAATGAAATTTGGTGTCTGTTTCCTAAAAATTTTGCTCCCGAAAAGGATGCGTTTTTTAGAATCAAACAAGCCACCCTTTTCGGGAGCAAAATTTTTAAGAAACAGACACCAAATTGCATTTTTTTTAAATAAAATGTCACATTTTTTTGTAGAAAAGAAAACACCATTAGTTACATTTTTGTTTATAAAATGAAAGGAAAATATATGAAGTACTTTGGGAAGAAATAAGATAGAAGAAAAAACAAAATTGTTGCTCTGATTGTGAAAAAAGCTTAAGTCTACAGAAAACAAAAGGAAACGAAGGTTTGAAAAAAACTTAAAGCTAAATTTTAAGTTTGTATTTTTTTTGTCTTAATAACTTGAAAACAAAAAAACAAAAAAAAATTGGAAAATGGTTTTTTTAGTACCTGAGATATATTTGTTCAAGGAGATTTTGGGGTGCTTCTCCTACACGAATACGATAAAAATTCAAACCTTAAACTGTTGTTTTGAATATATGTATCTAATTCGATCTTATATAGATAAGATAAGTTCCATTTTGCGCTTTTACCCCTGCTGTTCCACTTACAGGTAATTTGTTGTCGTTTTGCTCTTATCCCAGTAAAGATTCTAAATTAAAGTTAAAACTCTTTTGAGAATTATTTTGTTTAACGACGTTGGCTAGGCAACTGAATTGGATGAAATGGAGACCAACGAAAAATGGTTTTAATAGGAAGGCACCACGTGAAATACAGTCTCATGCCACATTAAATTTTCTGCAGGAACGCTTTGAAGGCACATTCATCTCTCGTAGAGGTGTTGCTTACTAGTCACCAAGATCGTACGATTTGACCCCGTCGGATTTTCTCTTGTGGGGTTGTCTGAAATAGCAGGTCTATGCAAATAAGCCACATATATGGAAAAGATTTACATGAGAACCTGCCATGTGGGCCTAACCTCATGCTGGATCCTAGCCACTAGTTGAAAAACTATGCGCTTACCCACCGCCCTCATGAGTGAGAGTCACACTCACACACAGGTAGAAATTTTGAGGGTAAAATCTAGCAAAATTGTACACTCGCCCCTTGTTTAGAAGCTGGATCTATTAAACCTCCACTGCTTTTAAAATAAAAACCCTGAAGCTTCTGTTAAGTTGCAAGAGCACTTATGGATAGTTCTTTCAGGCGTTACTCTCCCACAAGTGTTTAAAAATCACTGGGCTTTTCAGTACTGACCCTTGAATGGAATTTGAGTTTAAACCACAACCACCATATTTTGATTCCTAAAAGTTACTTTTCATCAAAAAACTACCTTCTGGTGCAGCCAATTGTGAGTTTATGCTTTCCTTATCGAACGAAGAACAACTTCTACGAAAAACAGCTTTTTTTTAGAAAACTAAATATTCCGCAAACACAAGCATCCTTAAAGATAGTTAGCATTTCCCGGAAGAAATATGCTAACGGAGGAATTAAATAATTGTTAGTCCGATGTCTAGTTACCTGGTTGCTACTGACTCCCGTGGTACCAGACAGGATCTCTGATCAGCCGCGATCTCAAAAGATCTGTCAATTTCGGATTTTGACCGAAGCTCACCAGGTATATGCTGCACCAGATTATGCCCCCTCGGAAAATGTTAAACCAAAAAGTGAAATATCATTTAGATGATCCCCACAACTCCCAGGAGGAGAGGCAAATACGCCACAATCCACAGCGGTCCTTAAATCTATCAGTTAAATTCAGCCTGATTTATGCCTCAGACTCGTGGCAAATTAGACATTTCGGATGGGCGCCACCCAGCAAACCCGCAGCGGACATTTGCACAAGTTACATACATTTCATACATAATTTAAAAATTTTTATGATACATACGCTTATTTTAATATTGAAAAATAGGAGGCGCGTAATGAATGAACCTTTTTTGTTATTTTTTGTACTAAATTATTTCAAAATAATACTTAAAATATAAATAAATAAGCATTTAACTATTTATTCGTTTTTTTTTTAAATTTATTATTTTTTTAAATATTCTTTTACCTACTTTTTATTTAAGTACGATAAAACAACTACTGAAATGTCAACAACGTTTAAACTTTATTAAAAAAACTTTTAATTAATCGTTAACATAATTTTAATGTAGAAAAACTATTCATTTAATTTACTACATTGTTAACAGTAATTGTGATAATTATGAGTCTGTTACAGGCGTAACGATACCGTTTCATGTTAAAAAACCCAACAGCTTCGCTTTTGTTTATTTATTTTTTTTAATTTATTAATTGTATTTCATGGAACACCTGCTGTTCAAAATTAATTAAATTTAATAATAAAAAATAAACAGCCACAAGTCGCATTAAAAACAATTTAAAATGATGGCAATTTAAACATGCAAATCAAACTCTTGTTTTTAGGAAATTTTAAGCCTGCATGAGAGACAAAATGTGTCATATGATTTTCACCACCTTTATTTATAATGTAAATTCCACAGTGTAATATATTGAAGCGTTACAAAGAAAACCGATGGATTTTTGCATACAAGGCTCTCCTTTAGGAAAGACTAAAACTATTTTCATTTGAATTTCTTTTAAGTTCTTCGAGGCAGTAAGCTCTTATAAAAATCGGCATGGCAGAAAAGGAATACTAAACTGAAATTTTCATTTCATTTGGTTTAATCTTTCCATCAGATTAATTAACCCATTTGGACCCAAATATAAACTACAAGGAAATTTATTAAAAACGCTTTGTTTCTGTAACTATTAGAAGCTAATTAAACATTTTTAAGAAAAAAAATTTAAAAAAAAATTCTTTGGTTCGGAAAAAAATCGCCGTCCTTAAATAGGGCCAATGGGCACATACATACGAGAAGTTTTTCAAAACATCCTTTTTCGATGCAGAGTGATTTGATGAACTTCTTACATTGCAAACGGCCTTTATTGCATCAAACGACACATCGTAGTTGGCAGGCAAGTTTTTGGGGGATGTCGCCAATATTATCTTAGTTTTACCTGATACCACTGATGAAGGCTTGCACCGCCTTTCATCATCCTTTTCGCCCTCCGAATATCTTAAGTGAGTTTTGCATATACTTCGGCGAAACTGGAGCTGGCTAATGCATATTGTGCTTAAAATTTAATCAAACTGCGCAACAAACAAGCATTGGCATCAGTTCATTTCCATAAACATCGCAAGCTTATCACATAAGCGCATCAGATGCAGTACAGTATGGCCCTTAGCCGCAGACAAATTCAGCATATATATTGGTCAATAGATTGGTTAGCTTGATTGACGCATCCCATGCCTTTGTTGTAGTTCTGGAAGGCAAGAGGAATGTTCAGATCTACTTTTCTTTTTTTAATGCAGCTCCATCTTTTCATCTTACCAAGTGAATAAGCAAAATCGCAGTTTGTGCACATGGTACATATTATTGTCAAGCCACCGCACGAAAAAATTTGATTGACTGTACCAAATTAGTAGTCAAATTCAGCACAGGCTTTCTTTATCATATTCTTGACATAGTCCAGTGGGCATTTCTATAGCACTATAACTGACTTCGCTTAAATCTCGCAGCAATGTTTGACTAGTTAAAGAGTTGTGAAATTATGGGGTATGCTCATGTGGCCCAACATTTGCTTTTTTCAACAAGTTCTTGACTTTCAATCCTAATATCTCATTTCTCGACTCTCCTGCCAATTTCCCTCAGTATACTTCGAAAGCATAAAAATACCCATCGGCACTTGCAATCATTGCTTGGTTGGATGACGTCCCAAAAATGTTATCATTGATTCGTCTATTGAAAAATCTTCGTGGAATGCGCTTCACTGGTGGAACTTCTTGATTATAAAACAGCAAGAGATTTTAATTTAAGCATCTTATTAAGGAAACCGGAAGCAAACTGATTGTTATAGAAATGTAAAAAAAAATAATTTCCATAAACCTGTTTCTAGATATTGCTTTTAAAATCGAAAACACATGACTGACGCTAGCAAAAAGTAAACAAAAATATATAAGCTTTTTGCCCATTGGACCCATTTGGGGACACCATACTACAATTTGCCCCCTTTCGTTCAAATATTATTATATATGTCAAATTTCATTACAATTTGCTAAAACGACTATATTCAAATAAATCTAGGCTAAAAACGCATAAAAACATCCACGCATATAAAAAAAATAATAGCGTAGCTTTGGCTTATAACCTAGTTCTTTTAAGATATGAATTAAACCTCAAATTTTAAACAATTTAAGCATATATTTATAAAAGTACCTATTTTATTTAAAAGTCACGCTATTTTTGAATACAAATTTGTTTATAAACGA
The DNA here is from genome assembly GCA_963931875.1 of Pollenia griseotomentosa. Lineage (NCBI taxonomy): Eukaryota > Metazoa > Arthropoda > Insecta > Diptera > Polleniidae > Pollenia > Pollenia griseotomentosa. Next base: position 148,144,348 of record OZ007564.1, read on the forward strand.
AATATAAAGTATCGAAACAAAATATTGTGGTCATATGAACAACCGTGGTTTTATTTAATATAATAATGAAGTATTCATTAATTCTTAATCAAGTAGGTGTGCAAATTGGACAGAAAATGAATTTTTGGTTTTCAGTACAAACATAAAAATATCATTTATTTCATTATCAATAACTAATCACACAATATGTGCGAAATTGTTCGAGGTGGTTAAAGAGCAAAGGACTTCATAAATGGTATTTGAAAATCAAATACAGAACAAAAATCAATTGTGTGTACAACACGTTTGTGTTCCACCACGATGACAACTTGATTGCGTTACTGTTCGTCGCACAATTTAAAAAGTGTTGTGAGGGAACAAGAGTTCATTGAAATACACTCCAGACAGTTCTTGCTTGTTTATTTTAAAACCTTTCAATATAGGATACAATTTTTGCATATACTCCTAGTATTTGGAAATAACCTCCTCCAGTCTGTGAGTATTTGTTTACATATCTGGCGTATGCTCGTCTGCCAGATTTGGCGATTAATTGTCATTTTGACGATTTTGAGGTTCAAAATATGGCGCATTTTTTCTAATGACAAATTTTGTTCTAATTTACAAAAGCTCTTAAGGCCCTACTGTATATATATGCATAAGCTGGCTTAAGCTACTGTCAAAAATTATCAAAAAGTCTGTCAAATGCATTTAAAAAACAAAAAATATTTTATTCCTTACGAAAAGTGCGATCAGCTTCGGACTTTGCTTAACCACATGCCAGTTTCATAAAATCAACCAAAAAATGTTCTTAAGTTCAATACGGTTTGACGCATATGAACCACATGTATTCGAACAATTGCTTAAGCCTACCTAAGCATGTTATAGTTGGACCTTAACCCTTCCAATATCGCCGCAAAAGTTTTTAGCTATTTTCCAATTACAGCTCAACCCAGTTTTTAGCAAAGACACCTTTATAGCGCGAATTCAACACCAGACGGCTGAGAATTTAATCAGATGGATAATTTTCAATAATAACTTTAACCGCAGGCACTTTCAAGTTCATGTTAACCCTTCGCATATAGACGGCAAGTATTTACATAATTTGATTGGCAAAACAATTTGCCAAATTATTATCAAATCGTTTATAAGCATAATAAAGAAAACATATTTTTTTAATTTGGGGATACCCCTGGATCCGCACCAGGTGTCAATGAAGCATAGCACCTACAAATATGCTTCACTGATAATCTGCTTAATAAATAATACTATTTTTTTTAATTTCGAATGCGTTTTGGGTAGTGCTGCATAATTCTTAGTCTTACGACATAAACATTGTTTATTTTTAAATGATACTAAATGCGATAGGGAAACGACTAGAAAAGAAAGTCTCCCAAAACAAAAAAATAAATATAACTCTCTCTTTTAATTACGTAGGTGTGAAGCAGTGTTGCCAATTTAGCCATTTAGTGGCTAGATTTAGCCATTTTTCATCCTGTTTAGCCATTAAAAAATGAGTTTAGCCATTAGCCATTTTTTTAGCCATTTTTCAACTTGTTTAGCCATAAAATTATTTTTTGCCGTTTTTCTTTTAAAAGAATAATTTTTATTTTATTATAAAAATTTATAAAAGTAAAATAAACATTTTAAACAATTAAAACGCCTTTAAATTAAATCACAACTTTTACAATGTTGAAAATCGCTATAAACTATGATTATGAAAAATCTTTCAAAAAAAGGAAAACTATTCCAATATTAAATTTATAAAATGGATCAACACAAACGTCGGTGTTTCTTTCTGGTTGAAAGGATTTCAATAAAGAGATGCAGGCGGCAACAAAATTTTTTTAGAAATTTCAGAATTGACTATAAAGTTGCTTTCATTTCCATGGTATAATGCTTAAGTAGAGAGGGTATTTATCCAAGTAAATATTGTTAAAAGTAATTTGAGAAATAGGTTATATTTAGCAACCGTTAATTCGATTTTATCAATTAGGTCAATATTTTTACCATAACAATAAAATATTTATAGCAACACCACAATAGTAGAGATGGTACTATGCGCTTGTGTTGATGTTTGCAACACCTTAAAATATTGGTCTTAAGCCCAACTTTTCGTATACCGATTGACTCAGAATCACTTTCTGAGTCGAATTAACGATGTTTGTCCGGTTGGCTGGCTGGCTGTCCATGTAAACCTTGTGCAAAAAGTACAGGTCGCAATTTTGGAGAATATTTGATAAAATTTGGTACAAAGGTTCTAATTTGAATATGATACCCTACTTATAGTTGGGGTTGACCGACTATACTTTCTTACTTGTATTTTATTGTAGATCTGGACTCAAAAGGTAGGGTAAATATTGTCGTGATTATGATTTACGTTTAAATTATTTAATTCCTATGAGATGAACAATAACGAATTTATCGATGATTTAATTTTTAAATATCAATCAAAATATTAATTTACGTTTATTCTTATTTATCAAGTTGATCTTAACTTACAATTTCATCGTAAACAATTTTAAATGAATTATTTCTGTTTTGTTATTGAATTTTAATGTGTTTTATTTAAAAAAGCTTTTAGCCATTTTTTAGCCCATTTTTAGCCATTTTTTAGCCATTTTTTTCCGTAAATTTAGCCATTTTTGGTCACAAAGTTTTGGCAACACTGGTGTGAAGTTAAAAACCAAAGTAAATACATTTCCTATCAGCACAATCACATACGCATTTAAGACTTACATTTTAAGTTATTTTAAAAGCTATGTTACCGCTTTTTCAACTCGCTGCGTTTCGCACCATTTTGGGTGCGTTTTTAATATTTGGGATTTTAAATTTTCTCAACTTTAAATTGAAACTCTCAAGTTTATCAGGAATTTTCTCAATTTCGAATTTAAATTCAAATTTTCATTAGGAATTATCTCAATTTTAATGAAAAATGGTCTAATACAAATGAATTGTTTAGTTTTATTTATTTTTTCTCAAAACCCTGTGCTGTAAAAGGCTGTTTTTTTATTAAATGTATTTTCAATACAAAAATTATACTTTCAATGCGAAATTAACTTGATAAACATTTAAAAAAAAAAAAAGTTGGTGCGTTTTTCTTTAAATGGCGCGTTTTTTCTTCGTTCTGGTGCGTTTTGAAATTTCAAAGTTGACAACGCTGTTGTGTTAGCAGTCTTTCTCTTTCTCTCCCTTTCTCTATCTGTCTCTCTCTTCTAGTAAATTTCTATGCCTTATGTTTTCATATGAATATGAGTGTTTTTCTCTAAATAATTTTTTATAAGTGATAATTAATTGAAAATAATGAATAATTGAACTTTATTTTCAATTTTGTTTTCCTGTTTTCCGAAATAATTATGACTTCTATATTAATGAAAGCAATTTGGAGAATTAAAGCCATTTTGATAATAAATGCTCCTAATGGGACTTATCAATTGTAGAATTTCATATGTGATAATTGTTTTTAATTTACATTACAAATGGCGCGTTTTTTTTCGTTCTGGTGCGTTTTGAAATTTTAAAGTTGACAACGCTGTTGTGTTAGCAGTCTTTCTCTTTCTCTCCCTTTCTCTATCTGCCTCGCTCTTCTAGTTAATTTCTATGCTTAATGTTTTAATTTTTTATAAGTGATAATTAATTGAAAATAATTAATAATTGAACTTTATTTTCAATTTTGTTCTGCATTAAGTTAACGCTGTTTTCCGAAATAATTATGACTTCTATATAAATGAAAGCAATTTGGAGAATTAAAGCCATTTTGATAATAAATGCTCCTAATGGGATTTATCAATTGTAGAATTTGTGATAAGTGTTTTTAATTTACATTTTGCACAATTTAATTATTGAATGGCTGCTGGTGTTTAATCAAAATTAATATTCAGTAAGAAATTCAATGAGAATAAAAATAAAATTGTTTAAATTTATATTTAAAGTCCATTAACGTATGACTGATATTATTTAAAAAAAAATTGCTCTGCATAACTCATACGTCTAGTTGGTCACTTTTGGTTTGTAGATACAGGGCGCATGATGAATATTTATTTGTACAATACGTACAGTGATGCGAAAGTTTAAGGTAAGAACCGTCCGTATTGGTGGTCTTAGCACCGGGTGAGTAACAAGTCTTTTACCAAGCGCCCCATGTGTGAGCGCAAAAATATACACGCGTCCCGCATTAGGGAACTGAAGTTTTCTAATCTCCACTGCGAAAAATAAGCCTTTAACGTTGAATTTTTCAAGATCTCCCTTCCCGCTACTTAAAGTTTAAAGTCCTTAGCTAATGGTCAGAATGAAATCGAAGTTCCAGAAGCTACTGGCTCCAGTGGTACCAAATAGAATCTCTGCTCAGCCGCGATCTCAAGCGATCTAACACTAAGGGCCATTATTACAACTAATTACAAATAATTACAAATAATTATTTTTAGGATGCTATCTGACAGATAAATAGTTTTTGGTTACTACAAGTTAACATTAACCTAAAAAGTGACTGATAAGCTAACATCAGGTTTGTCCTCATGGTAACTTTACAAGTGAACTTTAAGAACTTGAAGATGCCATATTTTCTGCTGAAGATATGGTAACTTCAATGATAGTCTTAAATTACTCAACTTTTTCAAAAAACACAATTTAACACAAAAAACAAAACAATTTACATAATTATAAGTGTAGATCGACCTTTTTTGATTACTCTAAATAGTTTATGTAGTTTCCTATATGCAGGCTTTCGAGGTCATTAATTTAATGTAAATAAAAGATTATTTATTTCATTCTCAATAAAATCCGACGTTTCGTTGGTATTCTTTCCAACTTCTTCAGGGATTGAGTTTTTATTAAAATAATAATCTTTTTCGTCAGTTTAAATCATTTATAAATTATATCACAGTATTTTGTAAAGGTGGACAGCACAACACAAAACTTAAAATATTAAAATTGATGTATGTAAATATAAAAATTATCACAGAAAATTTGTCCTTTTTTGATCACAGTTGTTATTATTCTTTTCTATTTACCATTAAAACCAAAAATAAATCACAAAAATTTACTTTTGTTTTTAATTAATAAATAAAACAAAACTAAGTCGTTGCCACTACGTATTTTAAACAACCAAAAGTAGTCGGTATATACTGCAATGTTGCCACAGTATATAAATTACATTTTTTATTTTATCGGACAGTTGTAATAATGGAAAAAACTTATTGGTCACTTTATCGTTCAAGATAGCTATTGTTCACGTTAAAAAAAATATATATAAAATTTTATAAGTATGTCAGTATTGTAAATTGACACATGCACGTAAATTTTTAAATTAAGCTATTTAACTACGTGCTTTATTAAGCATTTGTACATACAATATCAATTAAACTTAAATTGTACGGATATTCTACACGTTTTATGACATAATTCAGTATGAACGATGCCAATTAATTTAATTTAGCAAATACCTTGAATGCGACAAGTGATTGGTAAATAGTTGTTGTTGTTTTGTAAGTGAAATGTGCTTAGTTACGATTAAAATAGCAACTGAGATTGAACACTGTTTTAAAACAAAAATAAAACCAACTTAATGACATTTTTTTTACATTGTTTTTTTAAATCAAAAAGTAATTTAAATTTTTGGGAATACAAAATTTTAATTTCAAAAGATTTTGATATTCGTGCTTAATTCCCAGTTTTTATTATTGATAAAAACACTTGAAATTTATTGTTGATGGGATAAGCTATTCCTATGCGCATTTTACAACATCAACAATAAATTTCAAGTGTTTTTATCAATAATAAAAACTGGGAATTAAGCACGAATATCAAAATCTTTTGAAATTAAAATTTTGTATTCCCAAAAATTGAAATTACTTTTTGGTAATAAACAGGCAAGTGTACCGCCTAAAAAAACACTTAATTGACAACATCTTTTGTAAGTTGTTGTTTGTTTTTATTTTGTTTTTCTTAACCTACTTACAACTACAGTTAATGTTGAGAGAATTTCAACTAATTGTAGTGGGGAATGTAAGATGAGATAAACCCACTGTTTATTGTTGATGTGTTTTGTTTAAACTGTGATATTATTACAGGTAGAACTGTTGCTATAAGTCTTATACGATTAACAGTTTTATTTGGTTTAATATCTTTAGTTTTTCTAAAATCTTTATGGATGAAGTTTCCTGATGATCTGGCCTAAGCAACCAGTGAAATGCGCATAGGAATAGCTTATCCCATCAACAATAAATTTTAAGTGTTTTTATCAATAATTAAAACTGGGAATTAAGCACGAATAACAAAATCTTTTGAAATTTTTTTTAAATTTTAAAATAAATATGCAGTTTTTTTTATTACAAAATATTCAGCTGGTGAATAAATACAATTTTAAAAAATTTCTTCAAAAAGTAAAATAACATATATAATTAAGCTAAAAAATAATATTCACTTTGCCTTTTTTTATTATTATTTATTTATTGAATCTTCATATATTAAATATGAACTAACAATAATTAATCAAATCTTATCCTAATAATTTATTTTATGTCCTGCCAGTGCCAGACAAAAATTTTCTTCATACGGGTTCTGTTCACATATGTAGGTGTCTATCGCTCATCTTAATGGGTAAGTGCTGCAGTGTCTCTTCTTCTTAAGCGAGTGTGGCCGCTATCATTTAAAATATTTCGAGCTAGTGGATTTGGGTGCAACTCTAGTTTTTTTTAAACATTTTACCGCGTACTTCGTAATAATAGTCCTTACCAGTGGCACATTGAGATCCTTGTGGATTTTTACCAGAGAGCCGCTGCGATTATTCGAAGAAGTTTATGTTGGCACCTTTGAATTTTTTCGATATTTGAGGCCGAGGCAGTGCCCCATAGTTGAATACCGTAGCACCATATTGGCTTTAAAATAGAGTCGATTTAGATTTAACTAGAGATTTAATTGGCTTCAAATTCGACATATTTTAGAAAAGAGTCCATTTTTGTTGAACAAGATCCAATTTAATTTGATTTTAACTATAAACGACGTCAATTGGTCTTAAGTCGCCTGAAGTTGGACTAAAGTTTGACGACAAAGTTTGATGTCGAATTGACTTGAGTTCCAGTTTGACTTCGGTCAGATTAACTTCATTAAAGCCAAAATTTACAGTCATAAGTTAACTTATATTATAACTATTGGTAAACAAACATATACCATATTTACAGTACAAATTTTTATATATTTTTATCTGAGCAAAAAATGGTTACTCAGTTAAAATACTAAGTTTCAATAATTATCAAAAAATTTTATTATTTCTAAAAAGGAAATACCTAAATGTTATAGAAAAGAAAAAAGTAACAGTTTTGTTGCTAAAAAGAATATGCATGGCAGCGTCTGCGCACAATTTCTAATAGTCATTTTCCAAAAAAAAAACATTTTTAATAATAACACAAGGGAACAAGGTTTTTGTTTATTAAGAACTGAATGTTGTCTGTAAGATAATTTTGGACGGTGAATCCAAATCTGCACTTACTTTTTTCCTATTATTTTCGAGATATACCGTTATGTCCAAAAATACATATATTAGAATAACTGGAAAACGGTTCCCATATTCAGTTAGAAAAATAAATTCGAAATTCGCCAAAATGTTATCTTTAAGCCGTGCTTACATTGGATTTTAATTTGCCCAGTAGTTTCAAAGATATCGTTGAAGTTTGGAAAAAAAGAAAAATTTTGTTTAAAAAAATTTATAAGAAATAGAGAGGCGACAAAAATCACAGTTTTGGTTTAAAAACATTTAGGTAAACATATTTCGAATCAAATGAGCTTTATTTTATTGTTATATGTAGGTACAAAACTATTGATTTTATTTACATTTTCTGAGAAAACAGAATTGATAACAATCGCAATTTCTATATAAAAATAAAATTTTTTTAATCCAAATTTTGATATTTTATATCAGGCATTTAATTTTTATTAAATTATTATTATGAAGAAAGGAATTTTGCAACATAAAGTTAATTAAAATTAATTAATAATTTTTCTTTCTTGACTGCCGCGGGGCTCGAACCCAGGCTTTCACGGAAAGGTAACCCCTACATGTTTCAATTGTAACCACTCAATCTCTTCAGAGGGTTTTGCCGTTTAACACTTACCGCCATTGACGACTGCTGGCAGTCAATAGTCAAACATCAATCTTTAAACCAATTTGTATTTAATCTTCGGTAGATAGAAATTTGCTTTGAATGTTTATCTATTTTAATTGATTTACATGTTCCTCTATACTTCCGTTTTTTCGTACTTCCTGTCAAAAACTCTTCTCGAAGTCTAAATTCAAAACCATTAACAGTTCAACAAAAATAACCACAATACTAATACCGCATTTAGACTGTGCAATCAACGCCGAGTTTTGTTTTCTATTTTCTTCTAAAGTGGTTGCTACGAAACTCTTTTCACATATACATTTAATTTTTTTTTTCAAGCATTTTTTCAACTTTTTCAACCCCGTTTTCTTCCCTACACCTCTTGCTAAAAAACAAAAGGTTGCATGCGAAAGTTGCGGCGTTAATTGCATCATGTAAATATGGTCTAACTAATAAATATTTTTAATATGTGTGTACCTGCTGCAGTTCTATTTATCGAGTTTTTTTTGCTCAAATAAAATAAAAAATTAATTGTCAATAAAAGCGAAGCCCGTTCATAGCTTTTCATGATCTATGTCTCATTTTTTTCATAGTTTATGGGACCTTACGTGAAAGTAATAAAACTTTAACTTATGTATTTTCATTTTGGATTTTTCATGATTTTTTCAAATACAAAAAAGCTTTGGTATTGTTACAAGTAAGACTTTGAGTATTTAAAATTCTTATTTGCTTTAGGGTTTTATTTGTATAATATTTTTGGCTTTTCTAAAATCTTTGGAAAAGGTTTCCTGATGAGCTGGCCTAAGTAACCAGTGAAATGCGCATAGAAGCTAGCTTTCCCTCAACAATAAATTCCAGTGTATTATCAAATATGTAAAATTTTGAATTTAGCACGTCATACGGAAATCTTATTAATGATAAATTTTGTATTCCCGTAAATAACTTTGATTTTTTTTAATTTTGCTTTGCTTTTTGTTTACGTACACAACCATTACTCAGCCGTTTTTTTCTAAAAATTTGGAAAATCGCTGGATGACTTAAAATTTTTGGAAAAAAATTCAAAAATACGATTAGTACCTGTAACTTAAAAATGCGGGCTGATGGAGGAAAATGGAGATTATAAATAAAATTAACTAGTATTTAACAAAAAGCTGGAAAAAATATTTAATTGGTTAAACCACTTTTTTTTTAGCTAACTAATGATTTTGTCCTAAGTCACTTTAGTTTAACTTGGTTTGAATTTAAGTTAAAAAAAAAGGTTTAAACTGGTTAAAATTTACTTAACTTGAACTTATATTGACGAATCAAAGTTATTTTCGGGAATACAAAATTTATTATTAATACGATTTCCGTATGACGTGCTAAATTCCCAATTTTCCGTATTTAATAACTGCACTGAAATTTATTGTTGAGGGAAAGCTAGCTTCCACGCGCATTTCAATGGTTGCTTAGGCCAGATCATCAGGAAACCTTTCCCAAGATTTAAGAAAAGCTAAGAATATTATACAAATAAAACCTTAAAGCGAATAAGAATTATAAACACTCAAAGTCTCACTTGCAACAATATCAAAGCTTAAACAAAACACCAATAATAAACAGTGAGTTTATCCTTTCTTACATTTCCCTACAATGGTTGGCTTTTTTCTGACTCGAATTGTAGTTTTAAGTGGGTAAAAAAAACAAAAAAAAAAAAAAAAATTAATTTGCCTGCTCAGTTTTTTGCACGGGCTCATGCAAATATATTATCAAGCACGAGGTTGAACTTATATTTAACTCTGAAGCTGGCTTAACTAACGTGTAAATAAAATTTCAGCAAATTTAACACAAATCGTCTTATGTTAGACTAATGGCGATTTCTTTTCTGAGAAAAATGTTGCATTAATGTTACATGTTCAAGTTCTTTTGTGAAAATGTTGATGAAAAACATGCAAAACATGTAACATGTTTTACCCTTACTTTTACTTAAGGGTTCATATTGCCCTGTTTTACAACTTTGGTACTTACTACTTTGTTTGTACAACTAATATTTTATTTTGTTTGTCATAATATTTTAAAAGTTTTGTCAAAAGAATTCTACATCTAAATATTCTTCGACGGCATACTCCATTTTGAATTAAATCGTTTTTTTATTTTGGTGGAAAATTCTATGTATTTATTATCGTTTTAAATTTGTTCAAGCAATAAGTGTTGCCAATGTCTGTTTCCAAACCGTAAAGTAAGTGTGCAGCAAATAGTCGAATAGTTTTAAAAATCGCTAATGAACTACATTAATAATAAAAGTGTAATAGTTGTAAATAAAGGCAGCTAATTCTGTTCGATTGAAGTTGTACAACATGTAACACTTCGAGTGAGTATAGGTAACATGAAAAAGTGTTACATGCATATCGCCATAAGTTCGAAAACGGAAGTTGGATGTCGAAGCGCACTTACGTTTCATTCGGACTTAAATTGCCTTAATTTAATTTAAACTAGAAGCTCTTAAGTTTAACTTGACTTGAGTTTAAGTTAAACAGTAGTTGAATTAAGTTGGACTGGAGTCGAAATAACTGGAGTTGGATTTAAATCGAAGTTAAATGAATTTGAGTTTTACTCTTAAGCCGACTAATATCGAGTGTTGATAAAATTATGTAAATGAAACTAGAGTTTTATTAAACTTTAGAAAAGTCGACTTTAGATTAATTGTTAGTGTCTTATGTTGGACTTAAATTTAAAAACGAAATTCGATGTCGAAGTTACTTGAGTTTTAGTTAAACTAGACTCGAGCTTACTTAAATGAAAACCCACCATTGTTAAACTTAATTTGTCTTAAGTTGGCCAATTATAGCTAAAGTTTAACTGGAATCGAAGTAACTTATATTTTTCTCTTAACCTAACTTATCTTGACTTGATCTTTAACTAAAATTAATGGAACTAGAATCGGTCTAATTGCATATTAAAATCACCCAACTTTTAAATTTTTAATTTTAAATTCTTTCTTAGTTTATTTATTTAGTTTAAAAATGTTATTTTTTGTAACTTTTTTATTTTACTGAAATATAATTTATTAAGCTTGAGGTTTTTTTGTTTTATATAAAAAATTAAATAACATTTATTTATTAGTTCCAATATTTCGATACAGCAATGTGTATCATCGTCAAGGAAAATTTTAAACAATTAAAATAACGTTCACAAAACAATGAAAAAATAATAACAATTGTCACATAGAAAAAATTATTTACAATTAGAAAAATTTTTTAAACAAATAATCTATTACATTCTAAAAAATTTTTAAATATTAATTTCCTGTTATGTTTTTATACACTAAATGTCTATAATTTTGTGCTACATTTTCCGTGTCCGGTTTAAAATTAATTCTTAACAATTCTGGTACTTTATTTTTTTTTTTATTTTACTCCTTATTCTCTCTTTCCTCTCACCTTGAAAATAAGTCAAGTATTACAAGAAGTCCTTAGACCTCTAGTCTAAACAAAAAAAAAAAACTTTTTACAAAAATATTTTCTTAACCTTTATACTTCAATTGTCGTTTTAACAACAACACTATAGTAAGTAAAAAGATTTAACAACTTGCTGATGAGCTATAAAAGAGGCCTTAAACCAACAATTTATTGACAAAATAAATCATTTTCCCAGCCAAATACCGGAAACTCAAGGAAAAATAAAAAAATGTAATTCTAAAAAAAGAAATATGATCCTTAGAAAAGAAATATTGTTTGAAAGCAGCAGCTCCAAATGATTCAGCTCATTAAATGGAGCTTTAAGCTCTTACAAGAGATTTTGGTGGTACTCAAGTTTTTATAGTTTTCTTTTTTTTGTGAGAAATTGCTCTCTTTTATGTTTATGAAACTTTTAGCTACGAAATTTTATGTGGCTATAAAAAAAAGAAAACAATTTATTATAATTTTTCTAAGCTTTTAATTTAATAAATAATTTTATTTTATTAAGTGCAGAAGAAGTAGAAATAATAAGGAGAGTAAAATTTATGAATAATTTTTTATATTTAATAGAAATTTAGACATTTTCTTATTTAATTGAAGTATTTTATAAAAATTAAGCACTAATAAACAATTAAAAATTTATTAAGTTAATAAATAAATATTTATAAAAACATATCGATGCTACGCTAGAACAACTGCTTCTTTCTGTTAGACAAATTTAAAGATGGCGTAAAACTTATCCAAGACAACAGCCTTGTGTTAACAATACTACATAATGGCTGACTTCCAAAACGTACTAATACAAAGTTCGTACACAATTTTACTACTGTATTTTAACCATGTACATGTAAAAAGTACCGAAACAATGCAACTATGTGTTTTGTTTATTAAAACGTTTTGAAATGTAAGTGATGCAATGCATAATACTTTTAAAATCTGTTTTGCTTGGAAATAAAATGTTATGTGTCACAAAGCATTAACTTTAAAACCGATGCTCTGATTGCTTTTTTGATGCGTTACTAATACTTAGCAGTGACGTTTTGGGAGGGTTTGCATTGTATATATATTGTACTGTGGCGTTATGAAACATTATACTTTGTTCTAATACAAAGCAATTGACGTTTTGGAAGTCAGCCATTGTGTGCTTAAAGAAATGAATTCACATATAAACTGTACACAGAAAAAATTATTGCTGAATTATTTGCAAACAAACGCTTGTCTGAAAATTTTTTTAATTTCTACAATTTTTTTTACTGATTCAATTAATATTTTTGTTTGATTTTTATTTTAACCAACAAAAATGTTGACAACTATTCAAAAATATAATATACGCGTTATTGGTTTCAAGTTTTCATAATTTTGTATGAAATATTTAACGCTCTTTACAGTTGTCGTTTTTTTGTATTTTTTTATTTGATCGTAAGCAACACTTCTTTATGTGAAATATAAGAACAACAACAAAAAACACATAGGTACATTCTATTTTTGGACGCTTTAAAAAAGTACAACAATAAGAAAGATGAAACAAAAACAATAGTATAAAAACAGAAACAACAACAACATTAGAAGAAACAAAAATATGTTTGGTTGGTTTCAAAGTTGGTAAAAAAGAATGAAAAACAAAATCCCGTATTCAATTTGTTAAAAATGTTTAGTTAAATACCTACATCAAATACAAACATAAAATGATGACGAGAAACATGTCGAGTCGGTCTGCTGCCAAGGAAAGGATATAGCAACAGTGAGTGAAGAAGAAAAACATTGTGTGTTAAACACGACTTGGTTCAAAAATTATTCCAACAAAAAAGTGTGTCTGGCGCCGCTCTGCTCTGCCATCATCTACTTCTAGAGTGCTTGCTTGTGTGCGCGTCATTGCTTGTGCAAAAACTTTTTTGTTTGATTCAGCAAAATAATTTGTTTGAAATTTATGTGATTTTCAGTAAATTATTTGTTTGATTCAATTAAATTATTTGTTTGAAAAAATCAGTGTTTTTTTTCAATAAACGAAATGCAAATAAATTGTTTGAATATGCAAATTTGTTTGTAGGACCGATTTCAGACAAAAAATGTTTTGATTCTACAAATTTTTTGTTTGAATTGGAAAAAAAATTTTTTCTGTGTAGTCTAAAGCGTACTTTTTAAGCCCAACAAATATTCGTGGACTTTCTAATTAAAAACTATTTCGGGCACGGCGCAACATCTTTGATCAAGCTGCCGATGTCACAAATAATGCGAACATTAAAGGCGTCAGAAGTTAATCATTATAAACCAGTGATTTTACGTAGCACCACAGGAAATAATCGAAAGGTGGAAAAAGTTTACATAAGCACCTGCCGTTACGTCTAATCTCATAATGGATCTTATCCAATTGGGTGAAAAACAAAGCGTTTACCAACCATCCCCGAAAAAGGGATCATCACACGGAGAATGATATTCAAGTGTATAGGCCGGCAAGATTATGCACTAGCCATTTGTTCAGAAGCTGGACTTATCTAGCCTCTGCTATAAGGATACAATTCTTATAGACTAACGCCTGTATTTATAAAAAGTTTTTATATTTAATAAAGGTTTACAAAACATATTTTGTATGAAAATTCTCCTTAATAAACGTTTGTTAAATTTAATAATCGTTTAAAAATACGTGGGTAAATATTTAATTTAACTATTTTTTATATTATTAATGCAGTTACATGTTAAAAATTAAAACAATATTGTGTTTAGTAACATCAATATTTAAAGAAAAATCTATAAAGTTTAACATTTCATTAAAACAAAAATATTATTTCCTAAACGGATCTGCCATCTCGAAATTTGTTCAAAAAGTTTTAACATATGTTTGGTTATTGAATCGTAATTTGCGTTGAGGAACATTCAGTGATATTTTACTTAAAAGAAAATCTAATAAAACATTTCCGTTTAAAAGTTTAACAAGAAATTTAACATTAAGCATAATTCTTTGGCTTTTTAGTGTTGGCCATCGAATCGAAGCCAGTCGTGATGAATATGATGGAAGCGCAGCATATCCTCGATGGTGCCCTAGCAGGCTAGCTGGTAGCGACCTAGTCTGTCAGCGGCCGGGGTTGCGGGTTCGATTCCCGCCAGAGACTCTGGTTTCTTTCCTGCGGACAAGGATAGAGCTTCTGAACTGATTCGATAAAAGTAATGTAAACATTATAACAGGGGTTCCATACAATTGAGCCATACTCTAAAATCGGTCTTACAAGTTACTTGAATAATATTTTGGGATATTATATTGACTAGCAACAGGTCTTAAGAATAGTCCTCCCTCAGGCGGAACTCTGCCATAAGTGTTGAAACATCAGCTCCTTGGTTAGAGTTTAAGGGTATCTCTTCAAGAAACTTTAAAGCATTACCAAAACTTAAGCTTAAGACAAGAAAGCTCAGCCTTTGAACGTACTTATTATACTGTGCAACAAAAAAAACCAGCCTCAACACTTGTAACGCCAAATAAAAGAAGACTAGTAGCAGATTAAATCCGGTTCCCGAAATATCGGCCCCTAAAGTTTTTTGATTTTTTTGAAAAGACATTTGGTATAAGTCAAAAAAAAGTATACTAAATGTACTTCTGAGCTAAAATACTATTTCAGATGTCTTCAGTAGAATTGCTTAGAAAATATTAACCCTCTAACTCTCATTTTAAGGGGTAATTTTGTCCTTTTTTAACTTCCACACAAAAGTACTATAGAGGGTTAAAATGTTCCACGAATATTTTCTGCGTCATATTTTACTACACTCAAAAAAAAAAAATCAATCCATCCGTACTCAAATCAATCCGGAGCGGTATCAATAGTATGGTGAGTACGGATATTCTTGAATCAAGTACAAAAAGATTGATTCAAGTACGGATTATTCAATCCCAAAATTCTCGCTTTATCCATATTTGATCCCGAATTCGTACCTGAAGTAATCCGAAAACGAGATTGATTTAAGTAAAACTCAGATTGAATCAATCTCAAAATGCGCTTGATTCAAGTATGATAAAGTTAATTTTATCCCCAATTCGTGCTTGAAAAAAAAAAACATAAAAAACAAGAAAGAAAAAGTGATTATGATTGATTTACTACCCGTATTACACCTTACAGAATGATAAAACATCAACATAATGCCGATATGGTTTTTACTTTTGAAAATCTTATGTACATATTTAACTAAAAATATAAACTAAATGAGAAGCAAGATTTCAAATTTTCTTTTTAACCCTTCATGGTACACAAGAGTCTGGCCAGACCTTTGTTTAATGTGTATAAATAATTAAAACATGCGTAAGCCGGAGGGTTAAACATGAAAATAATACATACATATGTATGTATGTATATGTTTTCCTTCTTGTTCTGTTGTTTTTGTTGTTACTACAAACAAAAAGCAAATCGTTTTGTTCGAACTTGTGTCGTGTTTTTGCATAGTTGGCAATTTAGCGCCTTTGGCGCTAGATTTAGCGCTTTTTACCTGTCGAAAAGGCGCATATTTTTTCCTTAGCGCTTTTTTTTAAAAAGATTAGCGCTTTTATTGATACCCAACATTTTTGTACTTTTATTTGCATACATTAAAATCAAGACACATTAAACCAAATTTTGTTTCCGTTTATTAAATTCTTTACTCTGAAATGCATACTATACAAGGAAAGAACTTTTCCTTGTTCCATTTCGTTTCTTAAAAGAAGAAAATCCAAAAGTAATTTCTTGATTCTAACTTATTTTGTTCGTATTTAGAAAAATTTTCTTAAATAAAGAAACATTTTCTCATGATTAAAAAATTCTCGTTTTTAATATATGATCAAAATTTCTTAAAACAAGAAATAGAAAAGTAGCTTATTTTTATTAAAAACAATAAAGATATTTCTTAAATCAAGCGGCATTTATTTAATATTAGTCTGATTTTCTTGATTTTTTAATAGAATCGAATTTCTTGCATCAAAAAACAAATGCAAGTGATTTTTTTAAATTTTTATTTGGTACGACATGGTAACAAATCAGTCAAAAGTTTCTTATTATACCCTCCACCACAATTAGTTGTGAAGAGGGTATACTAAGTTTGTCATTCCGTGTGAAACGTTCTTATTATTCCTCTCAGACCCCATAAAGTATATATATTCTGGCTGCTTGAGTAATTCTAAGTCGATTTAGCCATGTCCGTCTGTCTGTCCGTCTGTCCGTCTTTTGAAAACACGCTCACTTTCGAAAAACTCAAAAGAAATAAACAAACTAGGTGTCAAATTGCTTGTAGTTATCCTAAGCAGTTTGGGATTGAATTTCAGCAAACCACCACCTTCAAAAACTTGATAATTTTGTTACAAAAACTAACATAAATGATGCAAAAATGCACGGAATGACATAAGGTTTTGCACAAGTCCGTTTTATTCGACTAGAAATTACACTGTAAAATTTCGCGAAGGTCGGTCCATAATTTACCCTAAGCCCTATATAGACACTACTCCCGGAAAACAGTTTAGTACGCCTAAAACCGTAAAAAATAATGCAATCATAACAAATTTTGGCTCGTCACAATTTTATAGGACTATAAATGATACTGTGAAATTTCGTGAAGATCGGTACATAATTTACCCTAGGCCCCATATATGCCCTACTCCCGGAAAACAGTTTAGTCTCCTAAAACCATAATTAATAACAAATCGTCACAGTTTAAGATAATAATAATAAAAAGACATCATACAGATATTACTCCTTAAACATTCGAACTGTCGGTGGAGGTATCAAAGATTCGGCACAGCCAAATTTTGCACTCTAACTTGTTTTTATATTAAGTTTTCATAAACTAACTAGTGCAACACGTTTTTATGAAAAAATTCAGGCTTTTTTTAAAAAGCAACGAAAACTTGATTTAAGTAACTAAAGAATTAAAATAGATTTTTTTAGTTGTATATAAGTAAATTTTAGTTCGCTTTGAGTTATAACTTTTTGCTTAAACCAGGCAACAAATGTTTACAATAAGAAATTTTTGGCTTGGATGAGAATGGTGCAAGACTTTCTTGGTTCAAGTCATATTTTCTGGTGATTTAGTAAATAATTTTTTCCGTGTATATTTGAAATTATATTACTTTACTTTTTCTGAAAAAACAAAAAAAAAAAAAAAAAAAATCGGGGTAGAGAACTTGATTTAATTGACTTTACCGTGCTGAATCCAAATAGTTTATTCAATCACGTCTAGTTAACATTTTGTTTACTGATCTTCATGATTTCATGTCATATTTTATTCATAATAAACCTGCATTTCGCAGGTTCTCATAAAAAAACTAGACATGATAGAAAAAACTGAAAACAAATTTGAATTTAACGCTGTAATAAATTTGTATTTTATATATTTTTAATTAAAACGATTTTTTTTGAGAGCCAGTGTAATTAATAAAACTTGGTTCTTAAACATTTCATTAAGTTTGTTATTTAAATATTATTTAGCGCTTTTTAGCGCTTTTTGATTGGGGGCACGGCGCTTTTTGATTAAAAATAGTTCACAACCCTGTGTTTTTGCAATTGTACAACAAATTTTGAAAAACATACACGTACGTGCGCATAAAAGAATGCAAAGCTGAGAGATTAGACTTATAAGTTCTCTGAGAACAATACGCTCACTTTATAATTTAACTCTCAGAGTGGCAATACCAACGAAAAGTTTAATCTTTTTTGTACTTGATTTGATAATTTTATACTTATTTTGAGAAATTCCGGGATTGATTTTCGAAAATGATCCCATTTGGATTGTTTTAAGTACGTTTGGGATTGTTTTAAGTACGTTTAACTGTTTTTCGTACTCAATTTTTTGAGCACGCCTCGTGCTAAAAGTGAGCATAAAAAGATCAATTTATCCCGAGTGTTTTTCTTTCTGTGTAGGACCAAACCATCTGCAATGAATGTGAAACGGATTTTAGAATTTCTAAGCCTTGAAATTTTTGATTTTTTCGAAAACCCGTTTTACATACATTGCACGATTTTTTGGTCTTAGAAGCTCGTAGTAAAATTTTATGCAGAATATATTCGTGGAACATTTTAATCGTCTAAAATGCCGTTTTAGTATATTTTTGTGTGAAAGTTAAAAATTGACCCCTTCAAATGAGTGTTGGAGGGTAAATATATTATACGAAAAGAATCGCCATACAATTCTACTGAAGACATCTGAAATAGTCTTTTGGCTCAGAAGTATATTTAGTATATTTTCTTGACTTGTTCCAAACGCTCTTTCAAAAATTCAAACATTTCAATGCCCGAAATTTCGAAAATCCGTTTTAACTACATCACACGAACATTTAGTCTTAAAAGACCCCTAGTGAAATTTGATGCAGAAAATATTCGCAGAATATTTTAACCCTTAAAAGTGCCGTTTTAGTATACTTTTGTGTAAGAGTTTTGAAAAAGGGCAAAAATTACCCCTTAAAATTAGAACTAAAGAGTTAATTAATTCTAAGAAAAGAACCGCCAAACGATTCTATTGAAGACATCTGAAATCAGTTTTTAGCTCAGAAGTACTTTTAGTATATTTTCTTTTTGGCTTATACCAAACGCTTAAAAAAAAAATCAAAAAATTTAGGGGCCCATATTTGGGGAAACCGAGCTTATTTTTCAAAACCCTTTGGCAGATTTGCTCTACTTTTATTTCACGTTGCAAGTGTTGAGTCTGGCGGCGATTACCCAAATTTTGTTGCACTGTATTATCAGAAAGTTAAAGCTTTAGCAAATAGAATCATTATGAAAGACAGAAGGCATTTCCCGCCAGAAATATACTAATGGCCCCCAGGGAAAACTGTATTTTTATTAAAAGCAACAATTTCGCTTTTTATTTTCAACCAAGTTTTAAATCCGTATGAAAAAAATAAATATTTGCTTTAATTCAACTTTAAATAATCTCGCTGGCATATGACAGTATTTAATTTTCAACAAATGTTATGAGTAAAAAACAACAACCACTTTCGGAAAAAAATATGTTTAAAAACAATATCATATATTGTACAAGCGTGTTTGGTCTGTCGAACAATGCCACACACAACTTACCCAAACCCACATTAAACTTGATGACAAATAAAGAACGTAAAACATGGATTTCATATCCTGACACATGTCAAAATTAAATACCTGTCATATACATACGCAAACAAATGCATTCAAAATGTTTGTGTGGATGTGTGTTTATCTTAGTAGTAAGAATGAGGCAAATAAAATACAAAAATGCTAATTAATGCATATTTAATTACACAAATTGTATAAAACTCAAAATCAGGGATAAATCATAAACAATAAAAACTTGAAGAAGTCCGTCTTTAAAGAAACTTTTGTATTTAGAAAAGAATATTTTTAAAAAAATTTGTTTTTGCAAAACGCTAAAGTTTTGTTCAAAAATATTACACTTTTTACAAAAGTTATCCTTTTAATTTTAATAACTTTTCATGGAATATAAATTTGTTTGACAAAAAAACCACCCTGCGGGAAATTTGTGTCAATTGGTCCAACAGACTGGTCCTGGGGGTTGTGAAAATAGAACAGGTACAAAAAGAAAGAACTCATGACCAGTGAAAGAAGAACCAATCCCTTAACTTATTTATGAAGAACAAAAAGGTAGAAAAAGTAATGAATTTCAGTACAGTCTTCAACGGTGCTGTGACACATCTTTTGGTACTTTCTTAAATTTGGTTCTTGAATTTAATTCTAGGACTTGTTTTATTGAAATAATGCGACATTGTATTGAAATAATACTACATTTTAGTAATTGACATTAAGCTCGTTCATTGAGAATAGATCTGTGACTGGTCAAGTGGTGTCAATTGACCCCCTCCAATGACAACCCCATGTAAAAGTGATAGGTCTTATTCATAGAAAGTGTTAAAACTAGAACTGGTCTCTACCACCAAAGACCTATCACGGGACTACTTTGGTGTCAGTTCGCTTCCCTCTAGGGCATTTATACTAAAATAGCAAATTAAAAAAATTACCTTTCATCCTTAATAAAAGTTTTATTCTTTGCACTTAGTTCAATGAGAAATATTTGCAAAAAGACTTTTCTTAGAAATCGTAAATTTAATTTAATTTAATTTGTATAAAATGTATTTATTTGTTGAATCTTCATATATTAATTATGAACTAAGAATAATTAATCAAGTCTGGTTTTAAACTTTATTTTTTGCGCTGTCACGGGCTTCTGTTCACACTTGTACATAAAAGCTCTCTTTTTGTCATGTTACGTCAGCAAGCAATTAGGCCTGTTTTTCAGGCCTTTCTTTTACAAAATGTTAAGCTAGTCGCACTTTACATCAAAATACAAAAAAGGGAAATTATTTTTTGAGAAACAATTTAAAGTGCTTGGTGGCGTAATGTAACAAAAAGTAGACTTATCTGTGGAAATGACTACGTGTTGTTGTATTGCGATCTCTAATCGGATGAGTCCTGCAGTATTTTTCATCCTAAACGACTTAAAAAAAAGCTTGAAAAGTTAATTTTTTCCAAAAAGTTTTTATTAAAACCAGGGACCGAAAATAACAGTTATATTGGAATTTTAAAACAAAAAAAGCATCAAGAAGTAAATGTCGAAAAACTGATTCAAGTATGCCATATTGATCCTTATATGATAAAATATATTGATAAAATGATAAAATATATTGATTTTTATTGTTTCTATCAAAATTAACAGTTGTTTTTTGATTTTTAATTTTTTGAACAAAAATTACAGTTAATTTTTGATTTTTATTTTTTCAATCAAAAATAACATTTATTTTTGATTTTAATTTTTTCGAGCAAAAATAAAAGTTATTCTTTAAAGAAATGTACGTGTAATAATAATTTTTTTGGCTTTTAATGTCTATTTTAATGTGTAATCATCATTGGGATTTCATATGCACATTAAAATAAATATTTAGTCAACGAAATTATTATTACACGTACATTTCTTTAAAGAATAACTTTTATTTTTGCTCGAAAAAATAAAAATCAAAAATTAACTGTTATTTTTGATTGAAAAAATAAAAATCAAAAAATAACTCTTATTATTGTTCAAAAAAATAAAAATCAAAAAATAACTGTTATTTCTGTTAAAAAAAAAATAAAAATCAAAAAATTACTGTTATTTTTGTTCAAAAAAATAAAAATCAAAAATTAACTGTTATTTTTGATTGAAAAAATAAAAATCAAAAAATAACTCTTATTTTTGCTCGAAAAAATAAAAATCAAAAATTAACTCTTATTTTTGATTGAAAAATAAAAATCAAAAAATAACTGTTATTTCTGTTAAAAAAAAATAAAAATCAAAAAATAACTGTTATTTCTGTTAAAAAAAATAAAAATCAAAAAAAACCTGTTTTTATCTGACTTTTTTGAAAAAAGGTATAACTGTTACGGTCCCTAATTAAACCCAAGTCATGAAAGCAATAAAAGTTTTTTCCAAAGTAAGTGAATTTGATAAACCACAATATCATTAAACTTTATTAAATTAATGTAAACTTTTTTTTTTTTAATATTTGTATTTAAAACTACAAATTTCATAAAATTTGTTGTTTTATTTGCAAAAGAATTTGTTCGCCATAAAAGAACTATGTTTTTTTTTCTTTTTTTTTTTTGCTTCTTCTTTTTTACCAACACAATTAAATAAGAAAAATTATTCCCAGTTGGCTAAACAAGACATTAGTACAAGTCTTTAACATAAATTTTATCTTTCAAATGCAGCATGCAACAAATATTGTTGCAACTAACAGCCCAGCCCGGCAGTGGGAATGGCGAATGGAAGATAAAATATGGAAAAAAATTTCAAAGAAATATTTATATATTTTATTTTTTATTATTATTTAATTTTTGTTAAGATTTTGTTTTTATAATGTTGTTGTTGTTGTTGAAATAATGAGAAAAGAAGCAGGTCTTATAGTTATTGTTATAAAATTAAAAACTTTATAAAGAAACTATAATATGAAAATATTGTGGATGGAATCAATAGATATACTAGGATTCTAAAGGCCCAACTATAATATGCTTAAGTTGGCTTAAGCAAATGGGCGAATACATGTAAATCATATATGTCAAACCATATTGAACTTAAGAAAACTTTTTGTTAAATTTTATGGATCTGTCATTTGCTTAAGCAAGGCGCGAAACAAATCGCACTTTCCGTACGGAATCAAATGTTTTTTGGTTTTGTTTTTGTGTTTTATAGTTGGGCCTTAAGGCTTATACAGGGTGGGCCAAAAGACAAGCTTGCGTGTATAAATTGAATAACTTTTTTTATTATTATTCTGTTGTTGGGCCAATTGGACCTTGTAAGGATGCACGTGTAAATGACGTGATAGAATGCGTCGAAGTGATGTTCTAGAGATGCCCAGTTGTACAGAACGTCTTCGCGTTGAAGTTTCTGGATATTCTTCAACACTGTTTAACACACGATCAATGTTCACTTTGTTATGTCACTTTTTGCTCGGTCGTTAAATTTTGCATGGTGGTGTAGCACGATCCGATGAATAAAATCTTAAAAACAATAAAAAATAATAATAAACAAAAAAGTTATTCAATATTTAAAAACAATAAAAAATAATAATAAACAAAAAAGTTATTCAATATTTACACCACGTATTATTTATAGACTAGACTATGCTCGACTTCACTAGCAACTAGTTTTTCAATTCTTGCATTAATGTTATTTTCATACACAACTTTGTCATATTTGGTTGGGCGTTTTACTTAAAAATTCAGGGGCCTGATTCTGGCAGTCGTGATCGAGTACTTTCTCGATTCGAAAGCAATTTAAAATGTAATTATTTCAGTCAATACTGAAAGAATCGGAATTATTTTTTCAGTGTTGTAAAGCATTTATTTGAGCTACACAATACTGAAAAAATAACTTCGAATCGTTCAGTATCGACTGAAATAAAATTGATTTCGAATCGAGAAAGTACTCGATCACGACTGCCAGAATTATGTCCCAGGCTTCGCATGGTTTGCGTCTTCAATAACAACAGATGATAACTTTTACGGAACTTTTCACATGCGTCAAAAATCAATTTTTTTCTGGCCAAAATTATTTATATAAAATAAATCAAACTATTTTGTTAATTAATAATTTATTGTTTATAATTTTTTTATTTTTTTTTGAATATATGAAATTTAGCTATTAAAATGTGAAAGAAATTTTAAAAAGCTATGTCTTATCTTAAAATTCGGGAAAGGAAATGAAGATGGGCAGGCCATGTTCTACGTAAACCTGCCAATGATTTATCAGTGAACAATTTGATTGGGATCTTCAAGGAACGCGAGGAAGAGGTAAACCGTGTGGCAGCTTGAGACGCAGTCTTGAAGATGAGATAAACTCTCATCCAGGCAATTCAGCATGGAGTAGAATAAGAAGAAATATAAATGATTTAAAAAACTTTGTAATGGCTCTGCGCGCCCACGATTTGAAGTAGCAATAAACTATAATTTTTTGCCCCAAGAAATTTAAAGCTTTTTTGGACATATTTCTTTGTTTTTAATAAAATATATTTAGTGTAATCAAGCGAACAATTATTAAATAATTTAATTTAATAATTCAGCTCATTTTTAGGCGTAAAAATAGCTTCTTTAAATTCTTTTTCATCTGTGATATTACTATCCTCTGTTTAAGGGAAAGACGATATTTGCTTACAAGAATCTGTCCAAGTTAAAACTTCCGGTGGCAGTATTTGAAGCTTTTTTTTTGATGCATGTGAAATGTGAACCTTTTATTGTGTTTTTCAAAAAAGCAGTTTGGACTTTTTCACCGGCTGTAGGAAATATCGCCCAAAGAAAAATGGCCCAAAAAAAAAAAATGAAAAATCGCCCAAAAAAATTCCATGTAAGATTCATATGAAAAGTGACCCAAAATTTTTGGGCTTTTTTTCGTTATTATTGGGTGATTTTTCGTTTTTTAAATATTATATGAAAAATAGCCCATTTTTTCGGGCCATCTTTATTTAATATAATTGTAATTTATTTAAAAATTATTTTGTTGTTTTTTCACTGGGTGTTTATAATATTAAATATATAACGAAAACACTTTTGGGCGCAAGGATTTTCTCCTCAAGGATATAATATATACCGGCTGCCCTAACTTCGCTAAGCTGCTCTGCCGAAGGCAGGCTGCGCAAGGATTTTCTCCTCTATGGTATAACAAACACCGGCTTCGCTAACTAAAGCTTCTCTGTATAGCCGGCCTTCGGCCGGGCGCAAGGATTTTCTCCTCTATGGTATAACCAATACCGGCTTCGCTAACTAAAGATTCTCTGCGTATATGGCCTTCGTTCGAAAACAAGGCAGATTTTAGAAGCTTTACTTAGCGAAACCGGTACTTGTGCTACCATAGAGGAGAAAATCCTTGCGCCCGGCCGAAGGCCGGCTATACAGAGAAGCTTTAGTTAGCCAAGCCGGTGTTTGTTATACCATAGAGGAGAAAATCCTTGCGCCCGGCCGAAGGCCGTCTATGCAGAGAAGCTTAGCGAAGTTAGCGCAGCCGGTATTACTGTCCTTACTGCCGAGCAGCTGTTTAAGATACAATGCAATTTTTTTCATAAAACTTACACTTGTATGTATCTAAATTTATATGAATAATAAACCCTTTTTTGCAAATTGGGTAATTTTTTTTTTTTTTTTTTTTGGAAAAATTCGTTTTTTGCTTTTTGGGTAATTTTTCATTTTTTTTGGGCCCTTTTTCGTTTTTGTTGGGCAAAATTTCATATATAACTTTTTGGGTCATTTTTCATGTTCTTTTGGGCGATTCTTCATTTGGGCGATTTTTAATTTTTTTTTTGGGCCATTTTTCTTTGGGCGATATTTCCTACAGCCTTTTTCACCCTTTGGCAGACTGAAATACATCCTGCATGAATTATTCGATCTGTCTCATTTTGCTGAACTTTGCTTTTTTGCTTGCGAGCTACTAACTTAATAAAAAAATACACACTTTTTCCTGTAAGTATTTAGGATTATTATTTTTTCCGCTTGTTTTAAAAATATTTGTCAAAAAAGTTTTCATCTACTCCTCTTTAGATTTATTTTGCAGCCATTTATGAAACAAATAGGCGTTTTTAAAGCAAACTGCCTGTTTTTAGAACATAAGGGCAAAACTCGTTTAAAATTTGTTTTACTTTTAAATGTTAGTTAAACGAGTGAGTTCTGCGCTAGTGTTCTAAAAACAGGCAGTTTGATTACCTTACAAATATGTATGTATTTCTTTAGTTTTAATTTGAAAACAATTAAAATATTTTTTTCAAATGTCCTTACAAAGCGCGAGTTTTTTTTAAATCCAGTAATTACTTTTTAAACATGTTTGGAAACATATTTGAGACTTTTACTTTTAACTTGATTATTCATACACACTTTATTTAAATTTCTTTCTTTTTATTGCTAAAATTCAAATGCTTAAAATGTACTTCTCGCAATCAATTCTTTTACAATTTTAACAAGTTAAATATTTATCGCTAAAGCAATCAGTAATAAAAAACAGTATATAAAAACAAACAAAAAAATTTAGTGTATTTGAAGTGTTTTTAATCTCCATATTATATAAAAAGTAAAAAGGAATAATAGAGAAAAATTAAATTTTTGCCAGAAAATATGGGCTTTTTATTAAAAAAAAAACACTAAGATACGTACGGCACGTAAGTGTTCCGTACCATATTTTACTATAAACAGCACACACATATAACCACACACACTATATACAAAAAAATAAAATAAAAAATTGTGTTGGGGAATTTGTATACAAATAAAACAGGGATTATAAGCTGACGAACCCAAATATAAGATAACTTACCGATATTCTTTAAGTGTACGTGTAGTGTGCTTTTATCGAAGTCGTTCTGTATTTTCATGAAACCTCTATGCAATATCATTCATGGAAAAGCCCAAATGCAACACGTACATTAAAAGTTCACTACGCGTTCACTAGAAAACACGGGACACGTACGCTAAAAGAACTGGGAGCTTTTTCTTTAAATTTTACTAAACATTCAGTCACTTGTATTGTGTAAACCGCACATTAGTTATTGAACGAAATAGTGTAAACAACGAATGCATTTTAGTGAGTTTCATTAGTTTTCCAGCCAAGTTTACTGTTTTTAAGAGGAACAAAATGAACATATTATAGTTTTTTTTTTATTATCAATGAAAAAGTTTATTAAAACCTATAAAATTTATACAAAGCAACGACATAAACTTTTATTAATATGGATTATAATGTATTTGTTTGTTAAAATGAAGGCATAGATATCAAGGTTGGATACCAAAACGAATTCCGGTATCGGTATTAAACTTTTTTTTATTTCTGTATCGGTATTTTAATTATATCGGTATACCGGTATATCAACTTTTATAACGGTATATATAGGTACTACAATAAAATAAACCAAACCAAAAAAAAATAAAATTTTAAAAAAGAAAAATATATTAATATACATATATATATATATATGTATCTATTAGGGTATTCATTCGGTAAACCGTCAATCGGTTAATTACTACCCGATTAACTGATCGGTTAATTTCGAATTGGCTTTTTTCGATTAACGATTAAACCGGTTAATTTCAGTCGATTAACCGATGTAATAATATTTTTAATTTTTTGTAGTATTATAACATATTTTTTTGTGTTTTTAATTATTTTTTTCTTCTCATATACAAAAGGTATGTGTTTAGAAAATATTTTTTCATACGAACAAAGAATTTCCGCCGACCGATTTCAATGTTCAATTACCAGGAATGTGGAGAAAAATGGGTTAAATGTTTGATTGCCAACCCCCTTTTATTGTTTCACGTACTTTTTATATGTATGTGTTAAGTTATATGTTTCTTCTCATATTTTCTCATATCAGTCTTTTAAAAAAAATTAACCAAAACAATTAGAAGTGTTAAACATTTTTAAAAATTAAAACAGGACTCTAAGGGCATAATGGAATATTTTATATGTTAAGAGAAATCCTTAAAATGGACTGAGAAATTAGATATTCATCTACGGTAAGTGAAAGAATTTTTTCCAAGTCAGTTTTGTCAAAGCAAAAGAAAAGAATCGCTTTACTCCTAAACACTGAAACCTAATTACTTTTCTAAAAGATTTTTTTATAAGATCTGCTTTAACTATTCAAATAACTAATAAAATTATCTCAGTCTATTTTTTTATAAATGCATATTTGGGGGATTCACAAGGTAGTCATAAAGTTGTAAAGCCTTATGTCTTTAAATAATTACTAGAAATATATATCGTAGGATTAGTATGCAAACCGGCTAAATCCACTTTTTATGTAAATTGAGATGATGTCGTGTGGTAGAGAAAGATACTCCTCGTCGACCAGCATGTAGTTTTTCTTCTATTTAAGTCTTGAAGTGTATAAAACAAATTGTATTTTTAATTTTCTATCAAGCTGCAAATAGAAAAAATAAAAAGTTTTTTGTCTCTCCTGTAAAATGTGTTTGAAGGAAGTTAGCAGGTTTGCATATTAAGCCGACGATATGACTGTTGTGGGCTACCGCTTATAATTTAGATTTCCACTGTGCAGTTATGACGAATCAATGAGCATAGAATTAAAATTTTTATTTTGTTTAAAACACAACAATATTTATTTTAAGCAATTGTAAAATATTATATAGGACATTATGACGATATGACTTGACTGCACACCTTGTGAATCCCCAAATTATTTATTAATTGAAAAATGCATATTGCGTTTATGTTCAAGAATTTTTATGTTTGGTATGTTATTGTTTTTTTTTACTAATAAACTCCAAATAATAAATTATTAATGCATTTCTATATATTGAAATTACTTAATTTTTAAAAAAAAACATTATTAATCGGTTAACCGATCAAAAACAAAATTAACCGATTATTGACCGATTAAACCAGAACCTCGGTTAATTAATCGAGCGATTAAAGCAAAAGGTCGATTAAATGAATACCCAAGTATCTATCTTATTATTCATATATATATGTGTTTAAGTATTATATTTTATTTATTGATTTCATCTAAAAATATTATCATCACAATAACAATACAAACTTAAACCAGTAAAGCGCCAAATACACTTGCCAAATGCTTGTAATGCTGGCAAATTCACACGTGTACGTGTGCTGGATGTATGTTAACCATCATATCTTAATTTTTTAATTCTCCATCTAGCATCGTTTGTGTCCACATAGACACACATTTTCACTGGTGCTTGATTGTGGCTTGATGAGTATTTTGATAGTGTATTTGGCCCTTCCGAAAGCTGACGGATTGTTTAAATACTTGAATGTACAAAACGAACGTCAAACTGTAAAACACTACACCTAAAAATTTCTTATAAATGTGGTTGTAGAATCTATGTTACATTTTATGATTTTATCATAGAAAGTAACAAAGCAATAACAGTGTTGCAACCATAGAGCGTCAAGATAACATATTTTTCATTAGTGTTGAAACTTTTATTTAATTTTTATTTAAAAAAATATATTATTTTTTAATACCGAAATGATTGTACCAGTATAAAATACCAGTATTAAGGAAAACTGTATACGTATACCGGTATTTTATCCAAAAAACTAATTTCGGTATTGGTATCAATACCGGTATTCTACTTAATCGGTATTTAAACAATATTGGTATTGGTATCGGTTGCCAACCTTGATAAATATAGTATATAGTAGTCATAAATATAGTATAAAGTCAATTTCCGTGGCTTTTTTTCTATCAATTCATATTTTTATTTCAAAGAATTTTTCAGTAAAAATCCAATAAATGGTTTTTGTGGTGCTCCAGAAAAAAAAAATATTTTTTTTTTGTCATTTTTAATGCTCAGAATATTTTCTGCAATTTATGTTCATTAAAATTTAACCCCAATAAATGTTATTATTATTTATATGACAGTTATTTATTACTCAATATAAAGAAAAAACTCGAAATACGGTTTGCGGTTTATTTGTTTACATTAATTTTATTAAACCAAATTTATTGTTATATTTTTTTTTAATTGCTACTGTTAAAAATAATGACAAGTAACCGGAATCGAAATAAATTACTGCCGGGCTGAATGCAAAAAGATGGCAATTAATAATTAAAAAACACAAAAGTTAAAACAACCTGAATATTGTTGAAATTCTAAATAACAGTTTGTTAAGTACAATTGGGGGGTTCACAAGGTATGCTATCAAGTCATCATAATTAAGGCATCATAATATTTTACAATTGCTTACAAAAATTGTTTTTTATTTCAAACAAAAAGGCCTAAATTAATAAGACTTCTTATGCTGTGTTTATTGTTTTTCCGTAACTTCACAAAAGAAACCTAAACCGTCTATTTACCCAACGCACCCAGGCGTTTCCTCTTCAAATGCGGATAAATTTTCTTGACTTTCTCTTGCATTAGGCCAATGAGAAAATCCGTCTTTTAGCTTCAATATTTCTTTGAAAACACGTTTAATGCCATTTGAATTGTGCCTCCATCACTAACAGCAAGGAATGTATCTACTTTGCGTATTGAAAGTCCATCATCAGACCCTAACCCATAAAGTACGATTTTTACAGTATATCTATTGGAAGCTGTGCTGTACTTGTTCTTGTGCTAATCACAGCATTTTCTCTTACTGTGTCCAGTATATAAGCCGAATTATATGACTTAATCGATTGTCGTCAAATTTGCTTAACCATTTATCAGGTTTTGGAACTTTAAGGTAGATTTTAACACTCATGAATTTATATGACTACCTTGTAAATCCCCGTGTAGATAAAAGTGTGCTAAACAAATGATAAATAAAGATTGTGAACAAAAGTATTTAAAAAAGCAGAATGGACATTTATTATAACTTTATGACATTATAACTTAATGTCTTAATAACTTTTAACTTAATAAATTAACAACTTTATAAATTTAAAACTTTAAAACTTCATAATCTTATAACTTTACAACTTTATAACTTTTTAACTTTTTAACTTTTTAACTTAATAAATTTATAACAGCATAACTTAATAACTTTATTACTCTATAACTTTATAACTATTTACTTTATACCTTTATAACTTTATAATCTAATAACTTTATAACTTTTTAACTTTATAACTTTATAATTTTATAACTTTATAACTTTATAACTTTATAATTTTATAACTTTATAACTTTATAACTTTATAATTTTATAATTTTATAACTTTATAAATTTAAAACTTTATAACTTTATAATCTTATAACTTTATAACTTCATAACTTTATAACTTCATAACTTTATAACTTCACAACTTTATAACTTTATAACTTTATTACTTTATAACTGTTTAACTTTATAGCTTTATAACTTTATAACTTTATAACTTTAAACCTTTATTACTTTATAACTGTATAACTTTATAACTTTTTACTTTATACCTTTATAACTTTTTAACTCTATAACTTCATAAATTTATAAATTTATAGCTGTATAACTTTACAACTTTATTACTTTAAAACTTTATAATCTTATTACTTTATAACTTAATAACTTTACAACTTTATATTTTTATAACTGTATAATTTAAAACTTTATTACTTTATAACTTCTTAACTTTTTACTTTATAATTTTATAACTTTATTACTTTATAGCTCTATAACTTGTTAACTTTAAAACTTTATAAATATATTTGTTCAACATATGAAACACCCTTTATTTTTAAATCATTTCCCTATAATTTTTCGATCTAGTTTTACTGAATCTGTTAACTTATTCCCCATTGGCAGTTTACATTGTAACTGAACTTACTTTTGTTTAACTTACTAAAAGCTTTTTATGGGTTTTGCTGCAACTTAATGTGTCATATGTGATGCAGAAATACGAGAAGTTCATAGAGAATACCACTGTTATCATATTTCTGATGTGCAGTTTTTAATTAATTAAGTAATTTTGTAGTTACCAAAGAATTTTTTTTTTCTGAATGTTGTTGAAATTCTCCAAATTACATCAATAAATCACGTATGTTGTTGATTTTTTGTTAATCTGCAGTGTGTTTAAGAGCACAGCTTCCACAGATTTGGAAGTATGAGTTAACTTTAGTGGCTTTTTTTCTCGTATTACACAAAATTTAATCATCTGTAAATTTTATAATATATAGTGTTTCAAACAGGTGTCTGGCCACTAAAATAACTAACAACACCAGCACGTATTTTCTTCATCATTCAAAATGATACATGAAAAAATCTTAAGAATGAAAAAAAATTTTAGGAATACAATTTTTAATTAGAACAACAATCAACTACAGATTGTTTCATTGTAAGAAGCAGACCCTAACATACAGTCGTTTACAGTGTTTAATTAAGGGGCTGTAGTTGTAAAGCTATACTAATTATAAAGTGATTTTTTTTTTTGCTATTGCAGAAATACTTTTTTCCAATGAAGTAAAAATATTTATACAACCTACATATATTTTACAAACACCAATAAAACATTATTTTTATTGATTTTTTACCTTTATGCCTAAAATATGTAGATTATATTTGTTTAAGCAAATCAGATTAAAATACAAATTAACAGAACTATGAACATAAAAATATTCTTGCTATATAATTCAATTTACCTGTGTCTGTAGTTGAATAAAATTTCAAATTAATTAGTTTTTTTTTTTATTTTAAAATTTTCTAACAAATGCAAATAAATAGGAAAATATTTAAAATAGCGCAATTAAAACAAGCAAGAAAGTATAACCGGTCAAGCCCGACAATACAATACCCTTAACCTTATTTAAAAATATATTTTCGATAGAGACTCTATTTGGGACCCATGGACAGTCATGCATCCAGCAGAACAAAATTATGTTATGACGTTAGGATTCATGTAAATCGAGCACTTACAGCAAAAATAGCTTAAGCAACATCATTTCGATCTTCGTTCATTTTATAAAAGATTTTACTTGCAACACTTGCATCATCTCCCAAAAAGTCATGGTCACATAACGTATCGTTACTATTTTATAGCAAAAACAGTTTTAGTTTAAGCGCCAACCTTCATACAAAATTGTTATCAAAAATATTTAAAAAAAACCTTCTTCTGGAAAATTTAGATTTTGTCGCTTTAGCTTTTTTGCGGTTAGGGCTCGACATATATACACATTTGTTTTAATCATTTATTATACTAAAACCCATAGTCAATTTTGAACCTAGCAGTTCCCATGTTCTGTAACTATAGTGAGAACTTCTCGCATCGAAAAGATGTGAATCAAACCGATTGTCAAACCGATTCAAAAGTGATTCGAAGTCGATCGGTACTCTAAAGGGTAAGGAGCCATATTGCAAGGTGTTACAAACATCAGCACAGACGTATAATACCCTCTCAGCTACTGTGGTATGGGTTTAATGAAAATATGAAGGTAATTCTATCGAGAACTAAAATAGAAAACAATTACCCCCGTATTAATAAACGATTATCAAATTTATTAAATTTAAGAAACGTATAAAAAAATTTGTTTTGTAAGCCTTTATTGAATTGAAAATATTTTTCTGAATATGGGCATTACAGTTAAAGTTCAGCTCTAACTCAACTTAAGTTCAGATTTAGTTCAGTTCTAATTCAGTTTTAGTTTAGTTCATTTCTACTTCAGCTTTACTTTAGTTCTAGTTGAGTTCATGTTCATTACTACTAAATAAATTTCATTAAATTTTTTTCTTTAATCCAATGAAAAATTTCATTACGGGAATGAAATTTTACAGAAATAATGAAGCAATTTCATTACCCTACGAAACTGAGTTTCGTTATTTGGTAAAGTTTTTCATTAAATTAATGACAACTTAATATCTCTTTCAAAAGAAAAATTCAACTTATTGTTATACATTATTTCACTTGGTTTTTTAAGATTAAAATGAACTATTAATTAATGCATTCAAGTGTAACTTCATATTTTCCATGACAAATGTCACTTAATCAATGAAAACAAGATAAAGTTCTCTAACTTCAAAGTACTTATAGCTAGAAAATTTTTCCTTCACAACAACTCAAAACGCACGTTGAAACGGCTGACATAAATAAACATAAATATATATATGGTCATAAAAATTACCAAATTTAATCAGTAATTTAATGAATTTATGCCATTAAAAAAATTTTAATTTTTTTAAATTTTCTGAAACGTTTCATTAGCGGGGGGCTAATGTAACATTCTTCATTAAACCAATGAAACGTTACATAGATTGAATTTTCATGTAATTTTTCATTGGCTTAATGTCAAAATCCATTGGATCTGTGAAGAAAATTCTTTCAGTGTACCTCAGTTCTAGGTCAGTTCTGTAATCGAAAACGTGCTATGGAATCTTAAATAAATACTGAACTAAGCGCCTCCAAGATTTGAGCTAGAATCAAACTTGAATCTGAACTACAATTTCTACTGAAAGTTAATGGATTGAATTGGACAGCGTTTAAAAAACTGCAGTCAAAGTAGAAAAACTGCCATTTCTTCAACTTCCTCATTTGTCATTGACCAGAAAAAAAAATGTTTCTTTTACTTCTGTTACATAAAATGTTACATAAAAGGTTGTACACGCATTTTCTTTTTTAGTTTGACAGTTTTCGGTTTCGACTGCAGTTTTTTAAGCCCTGGAACTGGATTCTAAAGCAAAATCTGTGCTTAAAGCTTAACTGTACCCTTGACCAGGACATAATCTGTCAAGTACCTAAACTTGAATATGGGGGCAGTCTGAATGAGAGTCTTAACATAAATCTGAGCAAAAACTTGAACTAGAATCTGTGTTTTACGCTGGACCTTTATTAAGAATCTAAAATATCCTATGCAATAAACTAAAATATACATTTCAGTTCCTAATTCACAGCCACAACTTAAATCTTAACTAAAAGTTTATCAATATTTTTAACAATATATATATATATATATGTTCCTTTTACTCCTCTGGGGAGCATAGGGCCGCCACAAGTTGATTCCAATGATCTCGATCATCAGCGCGATGTTTGACTTCGTTCCACTGTAGTCGTAGCTCGGACAGTTCGGTTATGATTTGGCGTTTCCAGGTGTGTGATGGTCGTCCGATGCGTCTGCTTCCCTGTGGGTTCCAGTCTATGGCCTTCTTAGTGATATCGTCTAATGGCTTGCGGAGAGTGTGTCCAAGCCAACTCCATTTGCGTTTTCTTATTTCCAACTCAATTGGTTTCTGGTTGGTATCTGACCAGAGTTGGGCATTTGATATTACGGAGGGCCAGTAAACACGCAAACACCTGAAGGGACTGGATATCGCGCGGTGCCATATTCCACGTTTCGCACCCGTACAGCAATGTGGATTGAACGCTGGAGTTAAAAATTTTAATTTTGGTACGTTTTGAGATGTTAGGCGATTTCCAAACAGGGCTGAGTTGGGCAAATGCATTACGTGCCTTATTTATGTGACTGGCCACATCGGCTGATGAACCACCGGATTTGTCGATTATACTGCCTAGATAGCAGAAGGACTCCACATCATCAATTTCCTTGCCGTATATTAGGAATTTCCGCGTTGCGTTAGCATTTATCCTAAGTGTTTTTGTTTTGGGGATGTTTATCTTCAATCCAACTAGCTTTGCTGTTTCGCTAACTAGATTTAACTTTGATTGCATAATATATTTTTAACAAGAATAATACTTAAACTCAAGTCTTAAGCATTTCCATAATGCCCTCTTTTCTCATCTCTCAACCATTTCCAATCTTAACACTTTAACATTCAAATGTGGAGTATTAAAAATAAAAATTATTTACACTGAATTTTTTTTCGTTCATATTCAAATAAGAAGCAATAAGATTTTACAACTTCAATAATAAGAAAATGAACAAAAAAGAAGAAAATAGGAGAAAATGAAAATTTGTTCTAATTTAAGTCAATATTGATGTTGGCTGACATGCAGTGGGAAATCCTTTGCTTTTTTTTTTTTTTATGTAAAAATAAGGAAACACATTAAGATTCCATTCAACGTTTCGTTTCTTATCGGAATGTTTGCTGTTGTGTGGACTTCTTTTTTTTATTATAAAAAATAGTAAATGATATAATTAAATTATACTTTGGATTTTAGCCAAATGCAACTGGATTTTTTTTTTAGTATTTTTGTATG
Source organism: Pollenia griseotomentosa (assembly GCA_963931875.1). Classification (NCBI taxonomy): domain Eukaryota; kingdom Metazoa; phylum Arthropoda; class Insecta; order Diptera; family Polleniidae; genus Pollenia; species Pollenia griseotomentosa. The sequence goes on from OZ007564.1 coordinate 148,179,885, forward strand.
GTGGATTGTATATTCTTTTTGGAAAATTTAAGCACATTTTTTTTTTGCAGCTTTGGGTAAGGAAAATAATAAAAACTAATAAAAAAGAAAAAAACTAAACGCAAGTGTGAGTGCGTGTATAAGAAAATGAAATTTTATTAAAAAAGTTTGGGTTATAAAAATATAATTATATTTCTTTTGACATTTTTGCAGTCACACATGTTAAGAAATGTTTTGGAATCGTAGTCTTATTTGAATCTAATTAAAAATTAATTAAATACTTTTTAATTCCTTTGACAAGCTTCTTTTCCTACACCCCTGTTTTTCACTAGAGGCCTTTACAAATCCTCCTACTACACATTCACTAACGCTTTAGGGCATTATCCAAAGATTTATGTTTTCCATTTCCCAGTGTTTGTGTTATGACAATTACATGTTGATGTTCTTTTTTTACCAAAAAAAAAAAAAAAAAAAAAAAAAAAAAAAAAAAAAAAAAAAAAAAAACAAAGTCTCCTACTGTTTTTGCGACTCAGCATTTTGCTGTCACTTAAGTGACTTATTGTTTAATTATTCATGGCGAGATTGTAAATTCATATCTTGAGATTTTAAATAATGTAAAACAAACACAAATGAAAGTATTGACGGTTTAGGTCAAGCACATTATTCCCTACACCACACTATTTAGAGACACATTTTAAAGAGCGGACACTATTTGGGAGCCAGAACAAAATTATATTACAAGCTTAAGATATAAAAGCTCCCTGTGTTCAATATTATAAACTTTCTTCTTCGGTTATTTTTATATGCACGCAGAGAAAAAACATGTTTAAATATAGCACCTACAACAAATATATTTTTAAAGAAAATTTTAAACATATTATGATTTATTTAACAATATTATTGTCACCTGCAACCATATTATGGTTGAATTAGTTGTCCATCAAGAAGCCACAACCATATTATGGTTGCCTCTAAACATGTTATGGTTAAATATGACAATATTTTTTTTTTTTTTAAATTAACAATAGTAATTTCCTCTTTTCCAAGAGCAACATGCTATGGTTGAAAACCAACCATTCTATTGTAGGTGTTAAACATGTTTTAATTATTTGTAATCATAAAATGTTCGCAGGCAACCATAATATGGTTGTGGCTTATTGATAGCGGACTAATTTAACCATAATATGGTTGTCGGTGACAATAATATTGTTAAATTAATCATAATATGCTAAACATTTTCTTTAAAAATAGTTTTGTTGGAGGTGACCATATAAAAACCTGTTTTTTCTCTGGGTAATGTAAAACGTAAATCTGCTTGATAAGGCGGAACTTAGACTGCTAGTTGGCCTATTAAGGGCACTGTGGTTTTAAATACCACAAGTTTAATATGGCTAATTCATCTACCAAACTATGCAGATTTTGTGAGGAGGATGCTGTTGTCCCGCCTTGAGGACTTCTAGGCGGAAATTTTTCGGGGGGCAAATAGTGAGCCCAACTGACATTTATGATCTCTCACCAGGCAGGGTAATGAGCCTTATACGTAGCCTGAACCTGACATGCTGAAGCTCATAGGCTGCACAAAAGATCCTCTGGGTCGCGGCGCTTATGGCCGTCTGCATACATACAAAAGGAAAATGGCGTAATTATAAGCCATATTAAATTTAAAAACATTTAATTTCATGACAATACCATTAATCGTTACGGTTTAAGACATTTACAAGTGTTTTCGGGAGTTGGTTTATGTTGAACCTATGGAAAACAATAAGCCGATTATCATTTAACTTGCTAGTATGATTTTTAATCATATAAAATGAATTTAATTTAAATAAAAAAACGTTACAGTTATTAAAAAAATCAATTAAAATCGCCAAATAAAGACTGCCAATACAAAAAACGACAAATAAAAAAATCTCCGAATGTAAAAAAATATAAAAATTCGTAAAAATAAGTAAATTGAAAAAGAAAATTTATTCTATTTCTTTTTTTTTCAATACCTTATCTCTAACCTTGTTAAAAGTCCGAACAGCTTAATGTCATTTCCAGCTGACTGGCCTTTCCCAAAGCATAAAATTACAAAATATTCTTTTCTATTCTATTTTTTTTAGTGTCTTATTTTCTCATATAACAAAATTATTTTGTATATTTTTGCAATTTTCTTTTAGCAGCTGTAATTAAGCAGTTGCTGATGTAAAAAGAATGCAAATTTTGTGCAAAAAAACAAGTTCGTAATCGCATAAGCAGCATATTAATTAAAGCAAATCATAATTTTGCTGCTTTCTGGTGTTTTTTTTTTTTTTTTGCCATTAAGTTAAAAGATGATGTTCGGCGAGAAGGCCATTTGCTGCCTTTTTTGTGTTATAAAAGATAAAAGAAAAAAAAGCATTTTCAGTCTGAAATCTTGTTGAACATTCATGTACATCTTCACTTAAGATCCCACCCATGGCTTTGGGCGGCTACAAGCAACCAGCCATGTAATTGATTTTAATTATTGGCTTTGAAATCTTCAAAAAATAAATAAAAAAATTGCTAATAAACCATTAAAACGTCCTAGTATAAATAATTATAAGGCAAAGAATCCAACTTAGCTGATGTTAAAGATAACGAAATTTCAATAGATACTTCAATAATGAAGGCTTTTATTATTTGGGTTATAAATAGAAATAATGCTTCATTAAAGGTTTTAATTAGAAAATAAAGTGGTCATTAAGAGGCCTTTAAGGTAAACGATGGAAAAGAGAATAAAAACAACAAAATTAAAAAGATAAAATTTAACAAAATCAAAAAACTGTTAATGTAATGTTTGGGAATACAAAGTTTTAAATTAACAAGACTTTGTTTGTCGTGCTTAATTCCTAATTTTTATTCTTCATAAAAACACTGAAATCAAAAAACATTAGGATGTAAAACATGCAATAAAATAATTTAATTTATAAAAGAAAATTGTTAAATTTAACAAAATTTCGTAAAATTTACGAAAACTTGGACTACAAACAAAAGTTGTTATTTCAAATATTTTTTTCGAACGAGACTTTTGCAGCTTCCATTTTTTTTGTATTTACAAAAGTTGCGTACTTAAAACCAACAACAGGTTTACTTTATTAAGTCTTTCGAAATTCTACGAAAATAACAAATTCGAAATTTTTTTATCTATTGCTAAAAAGATGGGTTAAGTCTATCTAATAAAAAAATAAATTTGGTTTATAACCTAAAATTGCGGTATTTTTGACCAGTATTTAAATCTTATTTTAAAACTTCTGGTACAACATAAATTTATTCAAAGTATAAGCCAGCGTAAGCTCTAAGCTGTTCCGATCTCTCTGGCATTATAAAGATTTTGTGCCAAAGGATCTGCTTTTTTCTTGAGTCCGTAAACGAACCAAGCCAATTTCGGTTATAAGAATATTTTTGCATCGATCAGTACAAATGATAGTCGGACACAGGGTAGGAGAGGCAGAACTTTAAAACCACTTTTTTTTTTATACAGTTTTTACTGGCCTTGAAACATGTGGCGAAACCTTTTCCTGATGAAACTTTATGAATTCACAACTGGCTGCGTGTTTTAGGCATTTTTTTGGTGAATACTCGCTTTAAGCAAAGCAATTGTTTACTGTTTAGGCTCCCTCTGATCGTCTGTCACGATTTCAGCAGCCCACAATAGATAGTACTTTTCCGGTCACATTACATCAGAGTCTGCCAAACACATACATTCACATTTCTTGTTTCTCTTGGTTGCTTATTTTTGAGCGTAATTGTTTTTGTGTGTACCAGTGTTGCCGTTAGGATACGAAAGATACATTTTTCGTATCTTTTGACTACTTCAGGTATCATGTATAATCCTGACATTTTTCGTATCTTTTGAATCTGTACGCAAAATGTACAGAAACAAAACATTCGAAAAATTTTAGCCAACTAAAACTTATTAAGACTGTTCATCGTAACCGACTCAATACTAATACAATAGCAGCCAATGCGCATTGACTAAAAGGTGAGGTCAACTACACAACAACACTGCTTCTGTGGTCGGATTGTCAAAAATTTACATCGCTAGTAAAAAAGGTTAAGCTTCGTACAGACGGTGGTAAGATCTTACAATGTTGTCAACAAAATTGACTAAAAATGTCTTGCAACTGAGTGAACATTGTACGCTATTTTCATTTGGCAGATGTGTTAAATTAATCATCTGAGAATGGCACCATTGTCAGAAAAATGACAACATTGTAAGATCTGACCATCGTCTGTACGAAGCTTTAGTTTACATCAAAATTTAGTTTGCCACCGAAAAAAAAACACCATATGTTGACTTGACCCCACCTTCTAGTGAATTCGTCTTGATAGCAGCTTTAATAATGGTTAAAAAACATTAAGGGGTTCCAACATACGATCCACCTAAATCGATGATTACTAGTAGTGCGAAGTTGTTCTGAGGAAATATGAACATCTTTTTTTTATTTTCAGGAAATTTATATCAACGTTGATATAATCGCCATAGTATAAACGCCTTAACTCGTATATTAATTTTTACAAAAATGAATTTGTTTTGATAACAGTCAAAGATAATTACATATAATTAATTTTAAAGTTTGCTTACTGTATTTTTAAAAATTACATATGTACCTAATACTTATGACTAAAATAAATATAAAAATGTATTTATACGATATCATTTTCTTTACAATATGCATTTAAATATGAAATAAAAATGTTATGTTAATGAATATTAAAAGTTAAAAATGGATTTTCAAATTTTTTTCAAAACGTATCTTTTTGGGAAAAAGTGTATCTTTTTGGAAACTAAAATGTATCTTTCTCAAAATTTCACTGGCAACACTGGTTTGTACAATCGGGGTCCTTTTAATGAGCGAAGCTTATTTAAGCGTTAGGCCGTACGTCCGAATCTATTTATGTTGAAATGGGCTCTCCGAAGGCCCCACACAAAAAGAAATGCTCGTATTCAATTAAAATTTTTTACACTTACTTTAAGTTCGAACCGTCCTTAAAAATTTAAGTACGAATAACACTAAAAAGTACCTAAAATAATCTATGTTGAGATTTTTTCGAAAGACAATCCCAGAATTTCTTAAAATGATTATAAAATTCTTAGGTCAAGTAAAAAAAACTTGAACTTCTCGTTGGTCGTGCCACTCTGAGAGTGAAATTACAAAATATCCCGTCTCCCCACAAAGCATTCATTATGCATGTATGTATACGCGTGCGCTTGTAAGATTTTGTGGTAGAAACAACAACAACACTTCACAAGTAGGTACAAAATGGTTTTATTGTTTTGTGTAGAAACAACAACAACACTATAAGAAGAAAAGCATACATTATTTTCATGTTTGAAAATTAAAATAAAGAACAAAAATTCCCACATTCTATTTGTTTAAATTATTTACAAAACAATATCGGACATGCTTCTGGTGTTTTATAGCTATGACTTCTTCTGCAAACAAAAGGGGAATTCAGTAAAAGTGAAGACTACATAACTACTAAAAATTATGCTTACTTTTCAAATTAATAGCTTATTTCACTCATTTTTTAATAGCTTTCTTCTCTAACTACTTCTATAACAACTTGTGTTTTGGTTGTATGTACGTATTTTTATACGTATAATGACTTACTTTTGAACGCGTTCAAGTTTGGACATCCCTTATAAAATTCATTAGATCTTTTAGTATAATTTTATTTTTATTTTTTTTCTGATTACTCAACACATTATTTTGTAGGCGAAGTTTTTTCTGGGTATGTAACTGATAAGTATATAAAATCATTCTCTCTTCCTCTCTCTCTGATTTCCTAGACTTTTTGAGGTATGCATCTCAATAAATCTTCCTTTCAGAATATATCGTTATACCGGTACAAAATTTTGAAAAAATATTTAAAAAATATTAAAAAATATTGCAAAAATTGCAAAAAACAAAATAAAATTTTTAACGCTTGTGCCAATGTAGCAATAGGAATAGGAAGGAAGGAATTTTTACAACATGAAACTTATTAAAATATATTGATAATAATTTTAATTAGGCTTGAGTTCACAGAAAAAAATAATTTTCATATTTGAATACGAAAATCGCATATTTGATTACAAAAATTTTTGAATTTTCTGCGATGACGATTTTTGCGGTATTGATAAAAAAGTTTGTATGTATAATTGTTAAATTTTTAGTCAACAACCAAGTTTATTGAGTCAATAAAAAAAGTTGTTGCCCAAAATTATTTTTTTCAACAAAATGTTTACTTGATTTGTTAAAATAAATTGTTGAAAATGTTGAATAAATCAAACAAAATGTTAATCGAATCTTTATTTTTTTATTTATTAATGATGATGTCATAAATTTTAAATTTTTTTATTTTTATAAAAACACTAAAATTTATTATGCGGGGATAAGTAAGTTGCTATGCGCATTTCACTGGCTGCTTAGGCCAGATCATCAGGAAACCTTTTCCAAAGACTTTGGCAAAACTAAATATATTATTCAAATAAAACTGCAAAGCAAATGAGAATTATGAGCTATTTAAAAATGGACAAGAGTTGTTAAAATACTGTCTTTACTTTGATTCAAATATTTTTTTTATTGAATATGAAGAAATATTTAATTATTTCATTATTAAATATGTTTTATTGAGTGCTATTTTGCAAAGTGTAAATTTGATAAATTTTTTCTTTGAATCAATCAAAAAGTTTGTTGACATAAGATTTTATTTTTAACAAACTGTGTTGTTAAAAATTTTCTTGAGATATTTTTTTCTGTGTTCATCAAATTTAATATTCTTTAAATTATTTTTACTGAAGGAAGGAATTTTTACAACATGAAATTTTATAAAAATTTACTGAGAATTATCTTGGCTTAGCTAGAACCCGGGTTAAATTTATATGTTTCAAGAATCACCACATTCGTTCATCAGAATTCTTTGACGTTCTAACATCTGCACCACTGCGGTGCTTGCCAGCCAACAGTCAAAAATCAATATTTAACCGTACCGCTGGTTCAAAATTTCCTGTAATTATCATTTTCAATTTTATTTACATGTTACTCAATTCCTTTTTCGCGTTAAAACGGTAAATGAATGAGCGGAATGAATTGAATCACTTGTGAGTTTTATAAGTACTTTTTCTTAATTACACTGGTTTACAGCCAAACAAAAATACCAAAAACGCCACATGCCTAGAAAAGTTAATTGGGACCTCTTGAACACGAAACTGTAACTGTAACTGTAACTTTTTTTTTCTTAGTACCGTTTTTTAGATAACGGTACTTTTGTGTTTTTCGGTGTATGGTCCCACTTAAACCCTTGTGGAGCCCAACCGAAAAGTCCGATCGAGATAAATAGCATATCGTTGGAAAGGTAATTGAATGCCTTTTCAGTCGATATGCTGCAAGTAAGAAAATATGTGCGATTTTATTTCAAAATCGTTTGCTAAGACATTTATCTCCAACTCTTCTTGACTTCCGTACACCTTTTTAACTTAATAAAAAGCAAGTCATAGTTAGTAATACATGCATATATGTATAAGAATACTCTTTTTACCTTCGCTTAAAAATATAGATATCTTAATCGCCTTCACCATTGAAATTGGCACCAATGACTCCGCTTATTATTTTCAAGCGATGTTTTAAAAAATTTAAAGCCTTCCATTATGTTTTTATTTTAGATTAAACTTTATGCAATATGTACCACCACCTGGATAAAATGTAAATAAATAAAATGTAAAATAAAAATTTAATTGAAAAATGTTTAACACAAATGACAAAATGTCAATTTAAAATAATAATTATTTATTTTTTTAACATAAAAAAAAACTTTTTTATTCTACGCACACGACTATGCCGGCTGAATGAAAATAATCGAATAAGCTGATTGAAATTTCTCCTGTTGCTTTTTAATCATAATATTTTTTACGAAAACCATTTCAACATTAAATGTTTATTTTTATTATATTATTGTTAAAAATAAAAATATTCTTGTTATTATCAAAAAATAATTTCAATTTTTGGGAATACAAAATTTTCATTTCAAAAGATTTTGTTATTCGTGCTTAATTCCCAGTTTTTATTATTGATAAAAACACTTGAAATTTATTGTTGATGGGATAAGCTATTCCTATGCGCATTTCACTGGTTGCTTAGGCCAGATCATCAGGAAACTTCATCCATAAAGATTTTAGAAAAACTAAAGATATTAAACCAAATAAAACTGTTAAGCGTATAAGACTTATAGCAACAGTTCTACTTGTAATAATATCAAAGTTTAAACAAAACACATCAACAATAAACAGTGAGTTTATCTCATCTTACATTCCCCACAGGCAAGTGCACGGCCTAAAAAAACACTTAATTGTCAACATCTTTTGTAAAGTTGTTGTTGTTTTTATTTTGTTTTTCTTAACCTACTTACAACTACAGTTAATGTTGAGAGAATTTCAACTTATTGTAGTGGGGAATGTAAGATGAGATAAACCCACTGTTTATTGTTGATGTGTTTTGTTTAAACTTTGATATTATTACAAGTAGAACTGTTGCTATAAGTCTTATACGCTTAACAGTTTTATTTGGTTTAATATCTTTAGTTTTTCTAAAATCTTTATGGATGAAGTTTCCTGATGATCTGGCCTAAGCAACCAGTGAAATGCGCATAGGAATAGCTTATCCCATCAACAATAAATTTCAAGTGTTTTTATCAATAATAAAAACTGGGAATTAAGCACAAATAACAAAATCTTTTGAAATTAATATTCTTGTTATTTAATATATTACCTATGGTTGTAGCTTAAGTTTATTTGAACATTATATTGTTAAATCCAACCATAATTAAATATTTCAAGGAAGGTAAAAATTTTATTGTTAAATTTAAAAAATATTTTATTAATCGTGACAACAGTAACGTTAAAAACAACAACAGTTTGTTTATAGCTGTTGCGGAGAACATAATATAATTTTTTTAACCATACTTTAACCATGTTTTTTCTCTACGTGTAGGCGAAATTTTCACTGGGTATAGAAAAGCCATTTTCCCAAAATTCACCCTTATTAAAAAAGTACGTTTTGTTCTTTAAAGAAAAATACTTTTTTTTTTGTTTAAGATAAAATATTTGAATAAATTTTAAAATTGTAACAATCAACACCAGGAGTTTTTTATTCCTAAATAATGTTTTTTTTGTTTGTGGTTTTTCTTAAATCTTTTTTATTTAAATATAATTTTCTAATAATACCAATTTATTTATCTCGATTTGTTTTTGTTGCCATCAATCTAATAAAAATTGCTGTTTTTCTTTCTGTCTTCTAAAAACCACAAAATAAAATAAAATTTATTTGCTTCCTCCCATTATAATAATTGTTGGTCATAAATAACTTACTCAAGTAATTTTTTTGGGCCAAAGATTATTTTCAATATAAAAATAAATGTTTGTGTAATAGATTTTCATTCATCCTGTTATCCTTGTTAGAAAAATTTCAGTAAATTTTCATAAAAATAGTCAAAATGTCAACAGCATAAAATAAACATTGTTTTTTTTTTTATTTGGTTATTTTTTATTTTTTACTTGAACTGATACTTTTTTTGGGAAAAAGAAAGTATCTAGTAAGTTTCCATAATAGAGAATATGACAGACAGTTTGGGGAGTTCAAAGTGTTGAAATATTTCTTAATGATGTTGAAGACATAGATTCATGTAACGGGATTTGTGGAATGGAATAAAAGTTTAATTGTAAGAATGCTTGATTTTTTGAAGTAATTTAAAAAAATTTTATTATTGATTTTCTGTATTTTCTACTACCAATCACGTATAATTAATTTGTAATTATAATTAAATTAATATTAGCTATACGCCTAGTGGTAATATTGTACAAAATTTACAAAGAGTTGTCAAATTATTGGCCAAATTTGCACTTTAAAAAGTCGTTAAAAGAACCAGTCATTTTATAGAATGCTACAGAAACAAAAGTGATCAAATATGAATCCCCTTTACTCAATTTGACTATTATTTAAGGAACTGAATTCATTTTTATATTAAATTTTCAAACATCCTTCTTTTTCCTTTTTTAAAGATTTCTTTTTACAACACCAGCTCAAATTCGAATTAATTTTATTGTTCAATTTATACTTCTCTACTTATGTATAAAAAACATTTACACTTTAAATACAAGGACATTAGCATTTCCAGCAAATTATCCAAACAAATTTACAGCAATTTTCTTTATACAATCTTTCTACACAAAAAAAAAAAAGCCAGAAACAATAAAAAGCTTTGTCAATATAAAAGTATTTTTATATAGATATTTTTTAATCAAGACTAAAAAAAATTTTACACATTGAGTAACAAACGCACAAAACTTTTCTGTGTTTTACTTAAAGACCCCTAAAACAGGCAAACTTTATTAAAAGAACTAACACAGACATCAATTTATTGGTTTCCTCTACTGTTAAGATTATTTCATCCAGATAAAAACAAAAATGGTTGTCACAGTTTACTAGTTACTCTTCTATACTCTCACTTTTTGTTTTAATGCTTTATTCTATAAAAAAAATAGCTCTTTCCACTTTCCCTTTTCATATTCTATAGTTGTCTCTGTAAAAGATTGATAGCAACGTTTTGCTAGTGAAAAATGTCAGCAACTTATAAACTGAACAAGGATCAGAATGACAATCACAATCATGTTGTACACAGGCACACTCACAATATTCTGTACGTAAAATTAACTGAAATTGTAATATAAAATAAATGAAAGTTCAATTAAAAACCGGTCTACCTATTTTTCATTTATTTTTAACAAAAAGTTCATTTAATTTTTACTGTCAAAAATTCAACACCATATTCCGTAAAATCAAATAAATATTCAGTTATTTTGTAAAATTTTACTGTCAAAAATTCAACACCATATTCAGTAAAAACGATTAAATATTCAGTTATTTATTAAAATTTTACTGTCAAAAAATTGACCCCATATTCAGTAAAAACAATTAAATATTCAGTTATTTTATTAAATTTTCGTTTACTCCACAAAAGAGCCGAATTTCTAAAAAATACCAGACATACACCTGTCCGCTTGTTTTCTTATAAGTGAGAGAGGGAGATTATTTTTATTTACTTACCCAGTTACACACGTTTGTTTTACTTTTGTTGTACTGACCACGTTGTTTACAGAATAACTCTCAATTATAAGACACCAGCAGCATGACCGATATGGCTTCGCAATTATTTTATTTTTAAAATTTGATGTATTTAACTAAATTATTTTAACAAATAGAAAATGGGAATTGCTTACACAAAACAAGCAATTCATTTTTTATATATAAGTAAAAATTAATTTTTGGTAGTAAAATTATATAAAATAACTGAATATTTAATTGTTTTTACTGAATATGGTGTTGAATTTTTGACAGTAAAATTTTATAAAATAACTGCATATTTATTTGTTTTTACGGAATATGTAGTTAATTTTTGACAATTAATTTATATAAGATAACTGAATATTGATTTGTTTTTACGGAATTCGCGGTTGAATTTTTGACAGTATAAATTAAATGAACTTTTCGTTGCTTTAAATTACATTTTCATTTACTTTAACATAAAGAAGAATTTAACTCAATCAACGGACAATATTAACTGCAACTGAAAATCCGTATTAATATGCACTTAGTTTTTTTAATAACTGTTAGAATCAATAAATAAATTTGCTTGGAATTTTAAATGTTTATTTATTTAAAAATTACTGAACGGAATATTTCTTAAATAAACTACAGTCCGTTACTGTAATAATATTGTGAGTACAGAGACACATTTTTTACATAAACTTTCGATACACAATGTTGACAGCTGTGGGTTCTGAGTATTATGAAATAAAATAATGTAAATCTTTTGCATGGACTTGTAATAGGTTTAAATGGCAGGGATGAGCGGCACTAACACGGGAATAGATTTACACGATCACCTGCCATTTGCCCTAATCTCATGATTAATTTTAAGCACTGGGTGACTAACTATACGTATACCTAACGCCACCGTGCGTCATCGCAACCATCACAAACAGGTAACAACTTTAAGTATTTAATCCGATAAAAATTATAAGCATGCCCCTTGTTTAGCAGCTGGAGCAATCTAACCTCCTCTGCTTTTGAAAAAAGAAAGCAGCATATGTTGACTAGCAACAGCATCTGGTGGGAACCGCAACATGCCGTACCTTTCCACAGTGGGGGAAAACCAGCCTTCTATGTGGCATTCGCCCTTGCCGCGATTTTGGATATAAACAACAGCTAACAGCTGTTCTCCAAACGCACACCCCTATAGAAAAATCACTCCCCGAGCAAGATTACCATTCTGCGAAAAAAAAAACAACTCATAAGATAAGTCAAAACCAACGAAACCCATTTTCAACTGTGGTTTTTCAACCTCTCATCCGCTTTAAATTGCAAGTCTTCACTATCCATTTCATATTCCTTCGACCCTTCACTTAAGTTACAAAAGTAACAGATCTTCACCACAACCAGCATTACCATCTCAACCATTTTGCCCATCTCATAAAACGTGCCTCCCACTGGGGGCTTAAGCCTTCTGCTGGGGGCTTAAGCAGTACCAGATAAGGAACTTTGGTGAGCCTTCGCTCTAATGAAATCACAAAGACTTTGATTTGCTCCACAGGATGCAGCACCAAAAGGTGAATTAGCCTTTACATGATCCATGCATATGAATCAAAGAAACAAGATTGCGCATTGCGCAGATCCGTTATTTTTGTGTGTGACGAAAAAATAGACTTTGAGTTTGTGCATTTGTGTATGTCTTACATTTTTTACAGCAAACACTCATATTTAGTCTATGATGACGTAGATGCGAAGTAGAAAATTTTTTTTGTACGGTGTAGTGCGCAACTTTGTTTTTTCGATTCATGATCCATGCACACCCGGGTGGGAGGATGAAAAGATTTAGAAAAATTCCTATAAAAACGAGAAGTTTAACGGTACCTCAATAATAAGCGAAAGAGAGGGAGTTGGACTTACTTTATTATAGTCAATACGGAGACAAGGCAAGACAAGACAGAAACAACGGGAAATTGCAAACAAATATTGATATTTCTTTAATTTTTTACGAAAAGAACATTAAGCAAGACGATCAGAAATTAAGGTCATGTTTTTCGATTTGAATTACATAAAAAACTATTTTGTTTCTACAGTTTGGCTAACAAAAAATTTAGATTGTTATTAAAAATAAAAGACTTTTTAATTATTGAAAACAATTGTCTTTTTAGAATATGAAAACAAAATTTCGTGTATGAAATTATATTAAAAAATAATTTCTTACACGAAATTTTGTTTTATTTTCTAAAAACAGGCAATTAACATGTTCAGAAACACTATAATATGGTTGTGGCTTTTTGATGGAGGACTAATTTAACAATAATATGGTTGCCGGTGGCAATAATATGGTTGAATTCAACATAATATGTGTAAAATTTTTTTAGAGGTGACCATATTTTTCTCTGGGTGTCAGAATACCTACTTTTCATTAAAAGACTGGCAGTTCTAGTACATTTAAAAAAAATTTAATAGCACTAAATACATACATTAGAAATTGTAGTTATTTGGTACTTTTTTGAAGAAAAAACGATAAAAACGGCCAAAGCTTAACACTTCTTAAGGGAACATTAAACTTAGGTGAACTTAAGATAAAACATGACTGTTCACAACCTTTTTTTGAAGCTGCTGTTATAGTTAAAACTTTTTTAGTTTTTCCTATTTTGATTTGAATGAACTTTGATTCCTTTTGGAAAAACAAACTTGATTTAACCTTTATGTGCGCACAAAACGACGGAGAGTATAAGCGAAGAATGAATCATAAGCTGTTGCCAAGGCGAATTCATTCATTCATTTTGACAAATGGATCAACGAAAGCAACAAAAAATACATTGTTGTGTTTTTGGTGTTGTTACTTGTTGTAGTATCGACACCACCGTTTACATGAATTCGCCTTGGCTGTTGCGATTTGAACACAGTAAGACACATAAAGATGCAACGATTGTGATGGCTGGATCACGTCGCAGTTAGGGGCTAAAGGCGGTGATTTCACAGAATAATAAAAAAAAGTTCAAGTACCGTGAAAACTAAAAGTACTCTGTTAAAGTGCACAAAATTCTACATCAGTAGGTGAGAACATAAATGTCAAATATGTAACGGCGCTTTTGTAGTGACACTAGAGTTTGCATTTAATCGGACTTTTGCTTTAATCGGTTAATCGCTCGATTAATTAATCGACGTTTCAGTTTGATCGGTTAATAATCGGTTAATTTTGTCATTGATCGGTTAACCGGTTAATAAGGTTATTTTCTAAAAGTAATTTCAATAAATAAAAATTAAATTTTTTTTATTATTTTGAGTGTATTAGTAAAAACCCAATAACATAACAATTCTTAAACTAAAACGGCAAACAAAAAAAAATAATCAAAAACTATGTAATACATATTTTTTATTAATACATATTATGTATTTATTAAAAAATAAACTGCGAGCTCATTTTATTAATAATTTCAATAGTTTAAGGAGATCTTATAAAATAATGTTTTAGAAAAATACATTGGTTTAAATGTTTAGAATTTAAGCGATTCTTTTGTTTAGTTTTGATAAACTTGACTTGGAAAAAATTCTTTCACTTATCGAAGATGTTGGAGAAATCGAGAGCAACTCATAACACAGATTATCAAATTTCTCAGACATTTTCCTTAAATCATTTGAATCTTCCATTATGCCATTAGAGTCCTGTTTAAATTTTTTTAAATACTTAACACTTCTAATTGTTTCGGTTAATTCTCTTTTGGTGTTACTACCGAGATTTTCTTCTGTTGTCAGGTCATCATCTAAATCATCCTGACAAAGCTCAGCACCGAACATTCTGCAAAAAAGTTTATTTCCGAATTCCTTAATTTCTGTTTTTTACTGTATTTTAGGAATATATTTCTAGAAGAAAATATATTGTATGAAATTATATTTCTAAACACAACTTTTTTTGTGTACTTTGGTAACTCTTTTGGAGAACTTTGGTAGAGATAACATTGTAAAATTCTACATGGTTGCATTGTAGAATACAGTTAAAAAACCGAGTTTGCTTTGCAACTGAAGTTTTGGAACTAACCCGTAATTAAAAACACAAAAAAAAATGGTAAGATATTACAAAAAATTTTGTTACATCGGTTAATCGACTTAAATTAACCGGTTTAATCGTTAATCGAAAAAAGACAATTTTAAATTAACCGATCAGTTAATCGGGTAGTAATTAATCGGTTAACCGAATAACGGTTAACCGAATGAATACCCTAAGTGACACGTTGAAATTAAACATTGTGAGCAAAAAGGGCAAAAATAGGCTAAAAAAAAAACTAAAAACTTTTTTATTTAAATCCGATTTACCGAAAGGGGTATCCATCCGTCTCCCCCGTAAAATACCTCCAAAATTTTTTTGGGACATGCAGTTTATTCTTACACTCAATTCACATGAGGGCTTTTACGACGTCGCTTTTGCGACGTTTTTTTTTTGTTTGTTGGCAAACTGTGTAGTAAAGAAAGAGGGGTAAACAAAACGACTAGATTTGTGTTTTTCATGTCGCTTTTATATTTCTTTTTTAACTTTTTCTTTTAACGTTCTATTCTTTTTCTTACTTTGAAGTGTGTGGTTGAAAATACAGTGAGACCTATATTATCGATAACAGACGGGACCGGCAGCATTCTTGATTATTATTTTTATTTTTTTTTGTGTGTTTCTTATTTTATGCAAATATATAATGTATTATAACGAAAGCATGAGGAAACAAGTAATTATGGCAGAACATGCTTCCAGTATGTTGGAAAATTCTCTTCCTTCTTTTATTTAAATTTGTTTTGATTGGTCAAAAGTAAACGAAAAAAAGATAATTTGTTTATAATTTCGGATAACAGAGGTAATGCCGTATAGTAAGGTAACTTAAATCAATGCAAAAGTGTTTTTTTTATTTTCCAGTTAATTGATGCTGCCTGTTAATCGAAAGACGGATAATCAAGGCCCTACTGTAAATAAAAAAAAGACATGCAACCAAAAATCATCGTATGAACGCAAAATGATTTTGGAATCAAGACTAAACGACGTCGTAAAAGCCCTCATGTGAATTGAGTGTTAGAGGAACGCATATCAAACATCATGTGCCTGACTAATTAAGTTCTGCAGATATTAGAAAAAAATAATTAATACTTTGAATGGGGGTATCTGTCTCCCCCGTCCTATACCTCGAAATTTTTGTTGTTTGTTCTAAGAGTTACGCACATCAAACGTTTTGTGCCTCACTATTGCAGCTGAGGAGATATGAATTGATCCGAGAAAAAGGGCTTTTGGCCCCAGTGTACGCCGGACGAATGAACGCGCACAAAAATTATTCGAAAAAATATATAAAGGAAAAGCGCTAACAACGGAGACCATGACTGCGGCGGAAAGAAGACAAGAAAGGCGCAAGGAGAACATTTTTAAACAGCCCTAGACGAACAATAGGTTGTAGTGTCATATATGTAGGTATATTTACTTAAGTATCTGTCGCCAATCCCATCTATATTTTTCAAGGTTTTCCCGGGTACCTTGAAGCGCAATATATGGTGTTTTTTGCCGCACACATAAAAGGGATAAGCAAAACTTTTTGCAATTTAAAACTTTTTAAAATTTTGTGTTAATAACTATGTTACAATTTTCGTGTTCTCTTTTCCAAAATGGTAGACTGGAAATGGTAGAAAAATCTAGTACTGAATAATTTACCATAATTTACAGCATGTAGCAGAATAAAAACATTGTTAAGTTTGTTGCCCTTTAGAAAGAGTAACTAGATTTGTAAAAAAATAATGTCAATGACAAAAACATTAAAATACTCTGATTCTGTGTCAATTATTATATCAAAATTTCCTGACCTAAATCTAGTTCTTTAGAAAAAAAAGTATTTTATTCTTTTCATGCTGCCAGCCAAATGTCAAGCGAAATTCCAAAATAAATCAGCTAATTTAAAATAAATTCAGTAAGTTTTTAATAAATTTTTAAAATGCTTCTACTTTTGGTAGAAATAGCACTAAGAACAATTGGAATCAAAAGATATTTAACAAAACAACTAAAAATAAATATACAGAAAGGAACAATTTTTTATTGTTTTAATAAATCTATTTAGTTTTATAGTCTGTCGTTTGGCATCAACCAAATTTTGTAGCATGTTTTCTTCTTTTATGGTACTGACAACAAAAACGAACCTCCTCGTTGACGTTGTCATTTTTAACTCATCCTTATGATGTTGCTATAGTCATAGCTGTGCTGTTATAGTCATAGCCGTATAGTTTTAGTTATGTATATGTAGTCATCGCTCTATTCATTGTATTTGTTGTCAATTGTTGCCACAATCTTGTATAGAAAATATTGTTCTAGCTTGTTAAAACAGAAGAGATAGATGAACAAGGCAAAAAACAAAAGAATCGTATAAAAAACAAAAATTTGCAACAGATAAAATCCATAACATCAAAAACTACAGCCAATAATGGCAATAACAACTTCACGCAACAAACTTAAATAAAATATATACGTTTTTAGTCACAGCAGCAGCAATAGCATATTTTTGCCAAAACACAATCGCTAACACAGCAGGGATACAACACGATGAAAAAAAAAAAAAAAAAAAAAAACACTAGAACATGCTGAGCGTTAAGATATCTTCTTCTGCCATTTTAACTGATATAAGAATTGATGTGAAGTATTTTAAATGTAGCATATTTAAAAAGAATTAAAGTTATAAAGTTTTAAGGTTATTAAGTTAAAAAGTTATAAATTTATAAAGTTATAAAGTTATAAAGCTATAAAGTTATAAAGTTATACAGTTATTAAGTTATAAAGTTATAAAGTTATAAAATTATAAATTTATAAGGTTATAAAGTAATAAAGTTGTAGAGTTATAAAATTATAAAGTTATAAAGCTATAAACTTATAAAGTTAAAAAGTTATAAAGTTTTAGAGTTATAAAGATATAAAGTAATAAAGGTATAAAGTTATAGGGTTATAAAATTATAAATTTATAAAGTTATAAAGGTTTAAAGTTATAAAGTTATAAAGTAATAAAGGTATAAAAAAAATTAAAATTATAAAGTTATAAAGCCATAAACTTATAAAGTTAAAAAGTTATAGAGTTATAAAGTTATAAAATTATTAAGTTATAAAGTTATAAAGTTATAAGATTATAAATTTATAAATTTATTAAGTTATAAAGTTATAAAGTTTTAAAGTTATAAAATTATTAAATTATAAATTTATAAAATTATAAAGTTATAAAGTTATAAAGCTATAAAGTTATAAAGTTATAAGGTTATACAGTTATTAAGTTATAAAGTTATACAGTTATTATGTTATTAAGTTATAAAATTATAAATTTATAAGGTTATAAAGTAATAAAGTTGTAGAGTTATAAAGTTATAAAATTATATAGTTATAAAGCTATAAACTTATAAAGTTAAAAAGTTATAAAGTTTAAGAGTTATAAGGTTATAAAGTTATAAAATTATAAAGTTATAAAGTTATAAGGTTATAAAATTATAAATTTATTAAGTTATAAAGTTATAAAGTTTTAAAGTTATAAAGTTATAAAATTATAAATTTATAATTTATAAATTTATAAAGTTATAAAGGTTTAAAGTTATAAAGTAATAAAGGTATAAAGTTATAGGGTTATAAAATTATAAATTTATAAAGTTATAAAGTAATAAAGGCTTGAAGTTATAAAGTTATAAAGAAATAAAGGTATAAAAAAAAATTAAAATTATAAAGTTATAAAGCCATAAACTTATAAAGTTAAAAAGTTATAAAGTTATAGAGTTATAAAGTTATAAAATTATTAAGTTATAAAGTTATAAAATTATAAATTTATTAAGTTATAAAGTTTTAAAGTTATAAAGTTATAAAATTATAAATTTTTAAATTTATAAAGTTATAAAGTTATAAATGTTTAAAGTTATAAAGTAATAAAGGTATAAAGTTATAGGGTAATAAAATTATAAAATTATAAATTTATAAAGTTATAAAGTTATAAAGGTTTAAAGTTATAAAGTTATAAAGTAATAAAGGTATAAATTTATAAAATTATAAATTTATAATGTTATAATGTTATAAAGTTATAAAGGTTTCAAGTTATAAAGTTATAAAGCTATAAATTAATAAAGGTATAAAGTTATAAAATTATAAATTTATAATGTTATAAAGTTATAAAATTATAAAGTTATTAATAAACTCAAGATAATCGTTTTTAAAATTTATTAAAGTTCTTCATGATAGCGTATAACAGTCTAGCAATCTGTGCATTTTAATTTTAACGCCTTCGCAAAAGAACTGTCAGACATTTTATGAGAATTTTTATTATTTTTTTTTTTAATTTCCTAAGCTAATCCCGCGAAGCTCTACGCTTATCTGCAGGAAATAATCCATAGTCCCTGGCGGGAATCGATTCTGGTCTTTTGCACTACAACGGGCTGATGGTCTACGTGAATATTGCTCGGTTAATTAAATTAAAATATATTATGTAATTGTGTTTGTAATTCTTATTAAGTAAAAAAATAAAAATAAATTTTATTTTCAAATGCATGTTATGAGTTGTTAAAATGCTGAAACACATTTGAGTTTTTAAATATATTTTGCAACAAATATTTTTAAATGATGAAACAGAACTGGGGCTGAACGATGTTTTTCATACAGTTTGACATAAAATTATGCCAGAGAATGCGGTCGAGAAATAAAATCAATTTTATTTTGAGGACGTTTTTTCTAATACTCTCATATATAGACACCTATTCTCTTAACAATGCTACCATACTTTCATTCAATTTCATACATTTTGTAAACACAGTAAAATAAGAACAAAAGAAAAAGAAAGAAATAAGAGAGAATTTGAAGTTACTGCCGACGTTTTAATAATGGGCTTTAGAATTTTTGCTTAAAGTTGAAGACTCAATTCTGTTTCATCATTAAGAATTAAGCAACTGAGAAAGAGATTTGCCATATTGAACACAATACTCAACTGCCAACAGGGTTTTATCACAGTACTTTCAATGCTCATTTGAGGTAATACAATAAAATTTTTAAAAATCTTGTCTTGTTTTTAATAAAATTTTTATTCTCTTCTTATTTTATTAGTGTATCGTTCCAATGTTGCATGATTTGTATTGCACGTTGTTTTATTTTTTAGAAAATAAAAGAACAAAAAATGAAGCGGGACTTGAAATCACGTACGCATGCGCGTGCAAATAAAATTTAAATTGTGAATAAATAAGTATAAAACGTAAAAAAGTATTAAACTTTGAAAGATAAATTGCCTTTTAGTACGAATATTGGTAGCGGGTATTTTTGCCATTACTTGTTCAATCATTAGTTTTGATGTACGAATTTCAAATTGTATTTTGTTGTAGATTTTTTTTTTATTGTGAGCTGCTTCATTGTTTTTAAGTCTACTATTCCTTTGGGTTCCCAACTATGTTTTCCATTGTACTCTAAATTGGTCTTACATTGTTATTCATTTAAGTTTTTTTGTTTTATTTTCCTCTTCTTTGTTACCGCTTTGTTATTGTTCATTTGTGAGTATTAAAAAAAAACTACATTAAAATAAATGCTAAAGAATTTTTGAGGAGATTTGATATAATTTTATAGATATTTGCTTAGTTAAAGTAGATCTCTGTTGTGGTTTAATTAAATTTACTCTTCATGCGGCCTTGTTGCTGAACCTAACTTTAACTCTGCTCTAAATCTACACTAATTTTGATTAAAACTTTGATCGAAGTCAATTTGAACTTAACTCTGCTCTTTTTAAACTTTATTCTAAAACTTATTAGTCTACCGTACATCTTTTTTATGTGAATTTTATAAAATGTTTTCAGGTTTATTTTAAGTTTGGAGGAAGAGTTTTATTGATTAACTGAACTTTTTTCTATAAACCATTGCACTCAAAAAGAAATTTCATAAAAAAAATGGATTGATTAGTTTTATCTAAAAAAACGTCTTACCTGTTTTGTAAAAAAAATTTTTATTTAGGGAATCTTAGAATTGACCTAAGCATTTTGATTATAAAAATTATTTTGCATTTCTTTGTTACGAAATATCTGAAACTTTTAAATCAGAGCAAAGCATAGGTATTGTGGTCCGGCCGCCTAAATTTGTTAAAGTTTAGTAAAAATTTAAATATTTAATCAGGTGAATTAAACTTTTAATCAAGTGTATTAAATGTTTAACTGACAATATTTCAATTAAACGTTTACAATATTTCAATTAAACGTTTAATTTACTTGATTAAAAGTTTAATTCACCTGATTAAATATTTAATTAAAACTGATTTTATTTTTGATTAATTTTGTTACTGGCGCAAAAATTTTTTTCTGTGAAGTGCGAACTTCATAATTCCAAATTCAGTCATCGGAATTTCATAATAATGTTAAATACATTTATTAGTGTGCCAGTTTCTTTTCTAATTTATTGTTATGGACGAGAATGGATGATTTTTTCATTTAAATTTAAAATATCGTGTGGCGCTAAGCTTTAAATTGCATATGGGCATTTCCGTCAAAAGGTCCACCGTGACCGAAAATTTAAAAGTTATTAAAAGCTGATTATTTTACGATATTGTAATAGAGAAGTAATCAGATTTTACTAATTTTATAAATTTACCCATAAATATGTTCACTTGGATAAACAATCCGACTGCAAAGTTGTGCAAACGTAATTTCTTATTTGTGAGAATGTTTTATTGTATGTTTTCTTTAATATTATCTTCCTTAAAAGAGGTGATATTTGATAAAAATTATTCCAAAAAAAAATTTCTTACATAGTCTATAATCTAAGGAAGAGTTCGAAGAAAAATATGTTGTTCGGATTAACGGTAAATTTTTATTTTGTCTTAATCATTATTCAGTTAAATTATTATGGAAAAAATTTCACGTTCGAAATGTCACGTATCGAACCAGATTTTGGCTTAAGCAAAAAAAATACAGAAGATTTTGGAATCAAAGCAAAGACATTTTAATGTTACATTGCTACGTAAAATTCTGAAAGTAGTTTGACTAAAAAATTGTGCCAGGTTTCGCTGAATTACGCCTTTTTATACATGGCCACAAAAACTATTTCTATTTGTTTCACGTTCGAACCGCTACTTCTTTTGCCATTATGTTTGACCTAGAATCGCGCTTCCCATAAACTTTAGCATAGATAATAGTGCTTTCTTAGTGCTATAATTTAAGGCTTAAAAGAACGTAAAAATATTTGTTGTTAAAAATGTTATTGCATATTTGATGCGTACGACGGTCACGTTCAACGCTTTGGAATTACCCATATTCGTATTCGGCGAATATTGGCGCAGATATTCGTATTCGCATTCGTATTAGCGAATATTAAAAATTTTTATTCGTAACATCACTAATACAAATAAATTTGAAAATACTTACCTTGTCTCGCTACTTGTTTACTCTACTCGCAAATAATTTCTTTCATTCTACTGCTGCTAAGTTTATTCATGAGTTAATACTTTAATGCAATTGTAAATATTCTATTCGAAGCAATTTTATTAAATTTACGATTATTGAGTACTTCTTTAATTAATAGTTAATTTCACTTTATTTACTCCGTTAATAAAAAATTATCTGTACTGTCTTTCATTTACTTTTCTCCCACGAATAGTTTGCCCTACCCATGAATAATTTTTTTAAATGCCAAGACAATTTTACTTACATTTTTTGTTCTTACTTCTTAATTTCGTTTCAGTATGTCTCTCTTCCTTTTCAAACTTTTAAAATTTTGTTATCGATTTTATTACTTTTATAAAAAAAAAAAACTTTTTTGTGTCCATAAACAACTCCACATCTCATCTCCGTCGCTGTCAATTCTCCCGTAATGTATGGTTGCCACAAATTGCGTGAATGTAGGTTTTCATCATTAACATTTTTTTTGAGTCGCCATAAGTTGTTGTAAATGTGTGTGAAGTGCGTTTCAGACCTGAATGATTTTTACCGCAAAGCATTTTCCATATTATCCTTCATTTTTGTTGCTTTATTAAGCTTATGTCCTCTGATGAGTGTTTTGCCAGCGATGTTTTTTATTTTTTTTAGTTTTTTTTTTTGTGTGTTAAACTGTAAAAGCTTTTTAAAAAATTTATTTTCAATGCTTTTCTTGGGTTGTCCTCCTGCTGTGGGTGATTAACTCGATAAATTTTTTACATGTGTAACAAAGAATCGAAATTTATTACTTTACATTTTTCCTTAAACATTTTGTATTTGTTAAATGTGTTATATAAATAAAGGGGCTACAAAATGTAGGTAAATACGTTTTAAGAAGAGTTAAGAAAATAAAAATAAAAATTTTAAGAAATCTAACGAGTCAAACAATTACTACTTCACTTCTACAAGCGGTGAATGAGAGTATGTTGGGTTTGTTATTTCGTATGTAACTCTAAGAAATAGTTGTCTAAAGCCAAATAATTTGTAAAGATGTTTCTGGAGTAAATCTAAAGACCCAACCATAATAAATGCGTTTTTCTGGAAAACTATAAGAGCTAGAGCAAAAATAACTTAAATCTGTGATCACTTCTAAAAATTGGATTTTCATAGGATTTTTATATGAAAAACTTTAAATGCCAAAATCATCTATATAAAACCAAGAAGTTAAATTATTTAAAAAAATTATTACGAAATAGTTCTTTTAAAATAGAATTTTAGTTCTGAATATTGTATTGTATACGTGAAGGCCATGTGCACCGCGACCCAAAGGATCTTTTGTGCAGCCCATATGTCTCACCACGTCAAGTTTAGGCTGCGTATAAAGCCCATTACCCCGCTCGGTGGGAGATCAAAGATATCAGTGGGGCCCACTGTTAGCCCCCCGAAAAATTTCCGCCTAGAAGTCCCCAAGGCGGGACAGCAGCAGAGCAGATGTTCCGACGTTTCATCATCCATCCCACAGAATCTGCACATTTTGGTAGATGAATTACCCAACTTAAACTGGTGGTACCTGAAACCACAGTGCCCCGTGAATAGGCCAACAAGCAGTCTAAGTTCCGCTTTATCAAGCAGCAGAAACCTTCCTGCCCTGTGCCGGGACAACGTCACAAATCTTTTGGACTGTCTCAATCCAGAAGTGGACGTCCATGCGTGAAGGAATTCACGCTCGGACCATTTTTGAAGCGTCCCCCTGATGTGACCCACCGGGACGCCGAAGAAAGGCTCAGGACCTATAAATGGACGACGAGCGCCCCTATTTGCCAAGCAATCAGCCCTTTCATTGCCCGCATGGCCCTCATGGCCGGGAACCCAACACAAATTCAAGTCATTGTGTTTCCCTAGCTCATTCAGAGACTCAAAACAGTCCAAGACCAGCCTTGACTTCAGCTCCAAAGAAGAGAGTGCCCTAAGAGCAGCCTGGCTATCCGACATTATATAAAGTCTCAGGCCCCTAGCCCTCCTCCTTAGACATTCCCTAGCGCATATAATGATGGCGTAGAGTTCCGCCTGGAATATAGACGGCTGTTTGCCCATTGGCAAGCCCCTTTGGAAACCCGGGCCCATGATGCCCGCACCAGTATCACCGTTTACCTGTTTCGAACCATCCGTGAACCAGACCTGGTCCGCGCATGCACGCCACCAGGATTGGTCCGCCCATTGGTCCCTGTCAGGTATAAGGACATTAAAATTCCTATATAATGCCAAAGTAGGCAGCATATGATCACTCACCATAATAGATGGATCATTCCTAATGATTTCCAGGATCCGCATGTGACCCACCAGGTCCCCTGCCCTATATACAGCAATGCGCGGCATCCTACTAGCACCCCTGCATGCTTCCTCCCTTATAGAAATGTGCAATGGAGGAATGTGCAGGATAGCTCCCAAAGCCAGAGTGGGACAGGTCCTCATGGCACCCGTGATCGATACACAGATCAGGCGGTAGACCTTATCAAGTATCACTCTAGCCCTGACCTGTTCGGTCTTAGTCCACCACACCAGGGCGGCATAGCACAATATTGGTCTAATAATAGCAACAAAAGACCAGTGGATCATCCTGGGTTTCAGCCCCCATGTCCTTCCGAAGAGTCTTTGACAGGCATATATTGCCCTTGACGCTCTTCTGGTGACATGGACCAACTGAGCGTTCCAGTTGAGGGATTTGTCCAAAATGATCCCCAGGTATTTCACCTCATCAGAGAATCCGATAACCGCTCCGTTAAGGGTCGGTTCTTTCAGTCTCAAGATTCTACGTTTGGTAAATGGTACCAGAGTAGTTTTTGCGGGATTAATATTCAGTCCCCTCTCCCTGCACCAGCCAAGTGTTAAGTTCAGGGCCCGCTGCATTGCCCCCGAAATCGTGGCATCATCAAAACCGGTCACAGTTATAACCAGATCGTCAGCATAGCCATAAGTACGCAAGCCCAGGTTATTAAGGTTTTCCAATAGTTCGTCGATAACCAAGGTCCACAATAGAGGCGATAGTACGCCACCCTGTGGGCAACCTTTGGTTGCCTCAATGGTCATCGACGAACCACCCAGGTCCAACTTAATCACCCTAGATGCTAGCATCTCCTTTATCCAATTCCTTATGAGAACTGGAATACCCTTCCTCGTTAGAGCAAAGTCAATTGCATCATAGGAAGTGTTGTCGAAGGCACCCTGAATGTCGACGAACGCACACAGAGCTATTTGTCTTGCCCCAAGTGCCTTCTCAATCGTACCCACAACATGATGAAGTGCGGTCACCGTAGACCTGCCCGATTGATAGGCAAACTGAAAGCGATGTATCGGGTTATCCGATAGATATTCATCCCTTATGAATCTATCCATTAGTTTTTCCATGGTCTTCAGGAAAAACGAACTGAGGCTTATTGGTCTGTAGGATTTGGGCAGTTGTTCGGACTTGCCCCCAACCTTGGGTATAAAGACCACTTTAACCTCTCTCCATGGTTCTGGCACGTGGCACGCCAGTAAACTGGATCTGAAGATCCTAGTCATTTGGGAATTGATAGCACTCCCCCCCTGCTGAAGACAGCATGGAAGGATACCATCCGGTCCCGGTGATTTGAATGGACTGAATTTGGATATAGCCCATGCCACTCGTTTCGCATCAAAGATTCTACCCGCCAACCTGATGTTCCTTTTGGACGCCGAGGGCGACCATGTGGACACTCTTGGTGACGAGAAAGTAGTTCTGAATAAGTATTTAGAGAATCATTTAAAAAGCCTATTTCTAAAAAATTAAAAGCCTATTTCTAATTTTTATTAAGAAGATTTCAATAAGAAAACACATTTCCTTTCTTAGGATGTTTGCCTTTAAAGTCAAAGGAACATTATATAATATCGAAACAGTTTCGGTTTTCTTAGCACTTCCTTCAAAACTTGTAATTCCTTTTTAAAAAAAAATTATTTATTTTTCTTCGAATCGAATAAGTGTTTTCTTCATTAATAACTTTTCTTACTATCTCTTACTGAATCTAATCCGAAAAATCTTTTATGCAGCTGCTCTGCATATGAAATCATTAAATTTTTTGTCGCAAGTGGGAAAATTTTTTTATCATTTTTATAAAATAAATCTGGGTATTTAAACAAATTTAATATTCTGTACATTTTAACTCTTTTTCTTTCGAAATTTCTGAGCATTAAACATTAAACATTGCCTCACTTATCGGATATGAATTGACATCTCTTTGGCGTTCGGCAAAAATGTCTTAAGTCAGAAACTGTAGTTTTTCCTTATGTTAAATTTGAAAAATATTTATTTTGTGTATTTCATAGACTGTTTTCCTAAGAGAAGGTGATATCGATTAGAAGAAGTTGTGCTAGACTAAAATGATTTAAACCAAACAAACGATAAACAAAATTTAATTAAACCCTATCAAAAACTCATAATGCGTTTTTTTGACTTAGGACCTTTTTGCCACAAGTCTTACGTATTCCATAATACATTATGAGATAGAAATCTTATGAGTTTTGTCGCGACTGTCAAAAAATCTAATTTAACACTACAGTTTGTGTTCACACCATCACACAAAGTATAAACAATCACATATGAAATAAAATGCAACCCTGATCCAATGAAAAGTATTATTGTTTAGAAATTTTTCAAAAAACGATAAAGTCGTATGGAATGTCAAACTTTTTTAATAATACTTGTCATTTTCGTGACACATTGCATTCACACTATCACACTTTGTCATATTACTTGAGCTTTTGACATGTATTAATACAAAGTATAATAGTGTAATCTAGCCTTAAACAATTATACTTATCAGCAGTAAAGTTGCCATAATTAAATTTAAAAAAATCCCGGGAATTCCCGCACCAATTTCCCGGGATTTTTTTTTCCGAAAAATGTGCGGGATCCCGGGATTTTTGTCTCGGGAAATCCCGTATGAAAAACACTAGTCGTGCGGCCTCAGAACGTAGGACAATATACTCCGTTGAAGTCTGCTATTGAAATTCAGACAGATCGGTCAACAATTAGCTGAGATATAAAATCACTCCTTGTTATTATACCCTTCACCGAAGGTAAAAGGGTATATATAAGTTTGTCATTCCGTTTGTAAATTCAACAATATTGATCTTAGACCCTATAAAGTATACATATTCTGGGTCCTTATGAAAAGCGAAGTTGACTTAACGAAAATCGCATATTTAATAACAAATATTTTTGAATTTTCTTGCGATGACGATTTTTGCGGTATTGATAAAAAAGTTTGTATGTATAATTGTTAAAGTCAACAACCAAGTTTATTGAGTCAATAAAAAAAGTTGTTGCCCAAAATAATTTTTTCAACAAAATGTTTACTAGATTTGTTAAAATAAATTGTTGAATAAATCAAACAAAATGTTAATCGAATCTTTATTTTTTTTATTTATTAATGATGATGTTATAAATTTTTCAATTTTTATATTTTTATAAAAACACAAAACTTTATTATGCGAGGATAAGTAAGTTCCTATTCGCATTTCACTGGTTGCTTAGGCCAGATCAGCAGGAAACCTTTTCCAAAGACTTTGGCAAAACTAAATATATTATTCAAATAAAACTGTAAAACAAATGAGAATTATGAGCTATTTAAAAATGGACAAGAGTTGTTAAAATACTGTCTTTACTTTGATTCAAATATTGTTTTTTTGAGTATGAAGAAAAATGTAATTATTTCATTATTAAATATGTTTTATTGAGTGCTATTTTGCAAAGTGTAAATTTGATAAATCTTTTGTTTGAATCAAACAAAAAGTTTGTTGACCTAAAATTTTATTTTTAACAAACTGTGTTGTTAAAAATTTTCTTGAGATATTTTTTTCTGTGTATCGTTAATTTGTATGTATATGTAAAAATTTTTAGGTTTTGTCTAGTTGCTCTGTGTTCTTCTCGAACAATGGTGAAGTGTATATAAGATTCGGAACAGCTGAATATAGCACTCTAACTTGTTTTTTTCTTATTTTAATGTGGTTTTTTCCTTGCATTTTTTTGCAAAAGAAAAACATACATGATTTGAAGCTTCAAAAAAATGTGTATTAAACGAACATCCTCAATCGATATATGTTATTTTAAAGATTTTTTTGGCTGCTTTAGACACGCTTCTACCGGTTTTAAGTTTAAATATGTGTATATACAACTATTTTTATAAATTTTTGTTCTTATCGCACCACGGTGAAGTGTATTTAAATTTTTTTTACCTAGTTTCTTGCAATTCTATGTGTAGCTTTTCAAATCCTAGCAATTTTTTCCTACAAGAGAAGAGCTCTTTTGAAGCAGAACTAAAACGTTCATTTTAAACTCATTCAGAACTTCCTAAAATTTCTAAGTTTTCTACAAATTTCAATTGCTTTTTGTACTGTTTTAAGAACAAACAAGTTCTTAGCTGTCCTTTTCCCTTTCGCAGCAACTTAAGAATTTGTTGCTAAAACAACATATTTTTTAAAATTGCTTTGGCTAAAAAAAAAAAAAACAATTTTGAAAGAAAAAACCAAACTTTGGCACACTTCAATGAAGCAATTTACTCAAAATTCTTTTGTTATTTTTTCATTTTGCAACTTAAAAAAAACACACACACACACACAAACACTCAGTTGCACATTCCAACGGACTTTTTCATGTCACTTTCAATGGCCCAATAAAAATAGAAATGAAATGAAACGAAAAACTTCAAAGCCATTTGCCATATTTTTACAAAAAAAAAAAAAAAAAAAAAAAAAAAAAAGCAAAAGGAAAAGGAAAAAATTTTCATATAGGGCAAAAAATATGGTTTCATTTTCTAAAAAATGTCATTCTTTTTTACAATTCGTTCTTTTGTCTCCCAAGGACTCGAGTGCATTTAGGACATATAGACCACACACTTAGCACATATAGACCCTCTTTCTTTCTTTCTTTTATTGTTGTTCTCTGTGAATTTTGTTCACCATCAACAATTTTGTACCAGTAAAAAGTAATTGAGAACATTTTTTTCCTAATGCTCCTAGCAGGACAAACAAAAAATCCTTTTAGTTTACAAAGTGGCAAAAACGTGTAACAAGAAATGCACTCATGCGTGCAAAAAATGCAATTTACAGTTCAGAATATTTGTAAAAAAAAATCATGAGGACTAAAACCATATTTTCACATTTGTGCGCCAAATCTATCCCGTCGAATTGCTTTAAGTGTTTTTGCTGTTGTTATGTATTTTTTAATATGCCACTGTGAGTATAAAGCAATAAAGGGAATATGCAAATTGCATTAATAGGGTATTGTACAAACGGGTACTAAAAAAAATAACTGAAATAGAACTGAACTACAACAGAACTAGAACTGAAATACATAGAATTAAACTAGAATTGCACTAGAACTGTGCTTGGGCTGATCTAGAAATGAGCTTAAACTGTACTAGAAGTTAAATAGAACTGAACTTGAAGTAAACATGAACTAAGACACATAGAACTCAACTAGAACCGAACTAGGGCCGAACTCTAGCTAAATAAAAACTTCAATAGAACTTAACTGAACTAGAACTTAACTAGATTTGAACTAAAACATAAACAATACCCCAATTTCGAACTTTCGAACTTCAAAAAATCTCCTTTATAGATTGTCATTATTAATTTTTTATTTTTCTATGTCTAATATTGACGAAAATTGATCAAAGTACCAGACGTTGAACGAAAAATTACCAAAAACCTTCCCTTTACATATTCTTATTCACTCAGGACCATGCACCTACTATATTATGTTTTTAAGTTCAATACTATAGCAAACTTAAAAATTATCACATGCAGCACGGAAAAGTAAAATAAAGATATTTACTTTCCCATATACATATATATACAGCCCAATTATGAATAAAAATTCCCCGGCAGTTTTTTCCTTTCTCCCATTTTTCCTTTTAAATTCAATTGCAAAAACGGGAAAAGGTAATAAACTCCCGGGGAATTTTTATTCATAATTGGGCTGATAGTCGAAATTTTCGAAAATCGGTTTCTAAAAAATGTGATTATTCTACCACCCTATATTTTTATTATTTGATAATTGAAAAAGAAAACAAATTTTGTATCGCATATGTGTTAGTAGAAAATATGAACGCCGAATGGCCAAAATTCGACCATGAATTTTAAGGGTCATATGAAGATACTACATTTAAGTATAGTTATATGAATTAACATGTTTTGAGCATTAATTTTTTCCATCATAGTGGACCGATTTGGCAAGGGACCAACCTCTGGTTCATATTCTATCTATTGTAAATTGTATTTCACTCAGGACATTGCATTTTAATTTTTTTTTCTATGTCTAATATTAATGAAAATTAATCAAAAAACCAGATGTTGAACGAAAAAGTACCAAAAAGCTCCCCTTACATGTTCTTATTTATTTTTCATCTTATAGGTTTTAATTCACTCAGGACCCTGCACCTAAAATACTTTGGTTCTAAGTTAAATAAATCACCACATGCAGCACGGAAAAGTAAAATAAAGAAATTTAATTTCCCGTATTTATATAGTCGATATATTCGAAAACCGGTTTCTTAAAAACGTCGAATAATCGAGCACCTTATTTTTTTATTATTTGTTAATTGAAATAAACAGATTTTATTTAAAAAATTAAGCCATACTTATTTCTCGCCTTATTGAGAAGCTTTGAACCTCCCTAATGCCTAAAGTTGTTGTTATTTGTTTAACTGACGAGTGCATTTTTTCCATTTTACAGCTTCCCTTTTTCTTTTTCGACTTCATGCGCAAAATTATAGGATATTGAAAAATCCAAGCAAATGGAGCCAACAAACAACATGTGTAAGGATTAGACATGCATATAAAAAGTAATTACAATTTAAAATTGTGCATTGGCGGGATATTAAACTGCTTTTCTACTGAAGGAAAGAAAAAAAAGCAAATGAAAATAAAAATTTAATTTTTCATTTTGTTGAAGGAACTATTAACCCTAAAATATTTTTTTTTTTTAATAAAAAAACGATATTTTACACAACGTTGATTGCGGTGTTTTTTATTTATTTAATCTAAAAAAAATATTCTAAAATTTAGCATACAATAGCCCAAAAAAAGACCTTCTTAACAACTTTATTAAAAAACAAAAAAACACAATTTATGAAGTTTTGATATGCATAAGTCTGAATTCGATTTGAATCAATGTTGCGTATCATAAATATGATATGACATTGACAACAATGTCATCATTACATTTGCTTTTTAATGTCAGTAGTTACTCACTCAGTTATTCGTACATATCAGTTTTGTTAGCCAGTCAATCAATATTTTTTAAAGCACATTGAGAAAATTTTAAATATTTTTTTTTTTTTTTTTTGGAATTTTTTAAGAGATTAAAGACAAAAGAAAATTGTTTAAAACTGAAACTTTTTAAAACCATGGGAAAATAAGTACCTGGTATGTTCATTAGGGAGAGTTTTCATTATATACCCATGAAATGTCAAATTAATTTATTTGATTTTTGACGCTTGTTTTAACTTATTTCCATATTTTCTTTTGTTTGACGTTATATGGGTTTTGAAATTGAGAACAAAATTTCCAATGACTATACCTTGTACTTATTTTACCATGAATAAAACGAAAAAAATGTATCTTTCAAAATTCCGTACGTCTGAAGTTACAACAACAAACCGTGCAGGAAATTTAGGATCAAGGGTCTCCAAATCTCCACTTTTATCGTTTTTTTTTTGTGACTGCGTCTATATTTTCGTCTGCATTTGAGAAAAAAAAGAGATATTTTTGTCAGCTTTTAAGCTATAATCATGGTAGAATAAGTACAAGGTATAGTCATTAGAAATTTTTTTCTCAATTTCAAAACCCATATAACGTCAAGCAAAAGAAAATTGGAAAAAATTAAAAAGTGTCAAAAATCAAAAAAATTATTTTGACATTACATGGGTAAATAATGAAAACTCTACCTAATGAACATTCTCGTTACTTATTATACTATGGCTATAATTAATAAGAAGATGCAACAGCTTAAAGTAAAGCTTCCGGTTTCTTTTTTATAAGATATTTGTAATTTTGTTTAATTTAAACAAAATGAGTGCCGGCATTTCGTTTAAATTAATTGCCGTAATTACTACTAATGAATAATATTTGAGCAAAAATCAAGTAAAAATATTTAAGCATGTCGACTAGAACTAAAAAATCTTTGAATCCAATGCCGCCTATGCTTCCACAAAACAACCTAGTCAATAGTTTTAAGGTCAGTTGTGCATTTTCAATGACAATCACCACATGTCTACAGCACAAAGCATTCAACCTTATTCCGAGATTCGTGGCCAAAGTCATTCACTTTAAATATGTTTGTGGATATCATTTAAATTTTACGATAACGACAATGTAAGACGCATAGAAAGTTTTTCGTTAGCGACAATCATAATATCAATTTCTAAAAACGACTGGTTTTTGACTGAGACAACGGCACTGATCATCAAGTCGATTGTCAGTACAGATTGTCAGTAAAAATATGAGTAGTCCAAAAAACGAAAATTAAACTGTTCCAGTGTCTGGTTAAGGACTGAAATGGTTTTATTTCACTACCATAAAAAGTTAATATTCCGTAATCCTTTCAAATGTTCATTACATCTCATTCTACAGAAGTCAATCTATCAAAATTTAAAGTATTAAAAATTCACAAAAAATCGCAATATATGAATTTATTCTAATAAAGCATAATTTAAATTAGAAGATCAACCCGCAATTATTACTGTATAAACTCCTAAACTAGTACAATTTAAAAAAAATAATAAAAACCTAAATTAAAAGAAAGTAATTTAACAAAAAAATGGTATACATAACCATAATAATAAAGATAAGAATAATGAAAAAATAGGAGAAAAATAATATGTAAAATAATTAGATAACAGAGGATGAGTTTGTTCCTCAGTAAATAATTTAATTGCATCACAAAAAGGTTGAGGAATTCCAAAAATCCCAACTTTATTAGGACCTTGATTTATTTATTCTAATTGAAATAAGTTCATAACGGATCACGAACAAAACTATAATATCGAATAGCTTGTATCGAAATTTGAGATCATGATTTTCGACAGCGAGTAGCCGTTGCCACCCTGTAGCTTACACAACACTGCACAATATTGCGAAAGTGTTAAACATAATAAAAACTAAAAACCCATTTTCTTTTTCACAAATTCTAAACTATTTAATGCTTCTCAAACTGTATATACAATAAGTATTGCACTTGTTGCAGATTTCGAATCTCAGCATGTTTAGATTCATGTTTATTTGTTACGTTTATTTAACCAGACCATACACTCAAAAAAATGTATTCAACACTAGCTTGCAACTTAAAATCTATAGCAACATCAAACATGTTGTAAAATCTTGATAGATATGCAAACAACAAACAAAAAAAGGTTCGACACACTAATCAGCAACTAGCAATGAGCAAATAAATATATTAGAGGTTAAAACAAAACAGTCTTCGTTGCGCCGTTATACGCGTTGGTTTAATTATTTGAGTTTCAAAGTGCATTTGTAAGAAAAGAAAAAAAACGTTAGAAAGAAAGAAACAACTGCGTAAAGGAGGGTGAAACGTTTAAAAAAAGTAAATAAATTTCAAGATTTTTGTAAGCGAAAAAAGAAAATAAAAATACTTAAGCGCTTATAAAGAAAAGCGGAATTAATTGAAAATTTTGCTTAAAATAATAAAGTGTTAAAAGAAAAAAAAAAAAATTTAAGAAAAAAATTTACAAAAAAAATTTATTTTTTAAAAATAAATAAATTTGTGATTCTAATAAAATACCTATTTTTTTTGGTAAATTTTAAGAAAAAGGTAAATCCTATTTTAAATATTTCTATAAGAATTTTATTAAAACAAAAACAAAAAAATTGCTGTTTTTCTTAAATCTGCTTTTGACATTTTTAATCTTATCTTATTGTTATTTCTGCTGAAACGAAAATTGTTTTAAACAATTTTTGATTTAAAAACAAATTTCTAAGTGTTTCGTTTTTAAAGTGTAATGTGTTATTTTTTACACCAATAACAACATACTTAGCATTACCAGCATGTTTTGGCACTTACCACACCAAAACCCCCAACAAAAACAATACCTACAATTGTTAACGTTTTTTAACATTCTGTGACAAACTGTCAAAAGTGACAAGTTATGTTCATATCAATTTAATACTGCCGCAGGAAAAAAATACAAGTTCCCCATACAACAACAAAATCATTGAAAGAAACTCCTGTTTGACAAGTGCAAATGACAACAACAACAACAAAAGACATGTTAAGGAATAACGTGAAAATACAAATACCAAAAAAAAAATTCCTTCAAAAAATCTCAACCATCAAACAGTTCAAGTTGGTTTAACGCATGCGACTTGTAAAATTCAACTTATACCTTAAACAACAGCAACAACACAAAATAAGAAATACCTACCTACAACAATTTTTTTTCTATTCAATTTATCAGTTAAAAGGCGCTTCTTTATGCACCTGCTTTGTGACACTATCACAGAAAAGCAACAAAAAATAAATAAAAATTCTTGGGCTTTAAATTTTATAGTTGAAGCCCAAGAAACTTACACATAAATACTTTCTTAACAAACAATAATAATTGTCTTGTTAGTGTTCTTGTTTTTCGTTGTTGCTGTTCTTAGCAATACAAATATGTTGTTGTGGATTTTAACCGGTTTCTTTGGTTGGTGCTTTCATTACATTTATTTGGTTGATTTAGTTTCTGTTGTTGTTTTTGTTTCTTTCACCAAAAAAAAAAAAAAAAAAAAAATAACAAATTAATGAGAGAAAGAGAGCATACAAATTTCATAATATTAAAAACAGTAATGTCAACCTTTTTTAATTGAAAAGAAGACTTAATTTTGGAAAGATAACAAGTTTGGTGGTAAAAGTGAGCTGAGGAAGCGGAAATGTTTTATTGGTAATGGATCTAAGAGGCGGAAATATTGTATCTCTTATTCAATGTTACCACTACTGATGAAATTTGTTAACGCTGGGATCATAGTTGCTAAGTAATATTTTGCAGAAATTGACTTACCTAAATCCTTAGAAAATCGTTATAATAAAATGTGTACCACTAATGGGTCGATTATAGATAGCACACAACAGAAGTTGAGTTGCCAGCAGCGAAATTGGGCAACGCCTCTCATGTTTATATTTTAACATCACCGGCGTTACATGATTTCGCTGCTGGCAACTCAACTTCAGTTCAGTCGTCATCCGGAAATGACCCATAACTTTCATAGGTTCTCGATTAACTGATCGGTTAATTTAAAATTGGATTTTTTCGATTAACGATTTAACCGGTTAATTTCAGTCGATTAACCGAAGTAACAAAATTCTGAATTTTTTAAAGTATTAAACCATCAAAACATCAGTTGCAAAGCAGCACGCTTTTTTAAATGCATTCTACAATGAAACCATGTAGAATTTTGCAATGTTATCTGAACCAAAGTTCACCAAAAAAGTTACCAAAGTACACCAAAAAAGTTTTGTTTAGAAATATTTTTTCATACAATATATTTCTTCTAGAAATAAATTTTTTAAATACAGTGCAAAAACAGAAATTAAGGAATTCGGAAAAAACTTTTTTGCAGAATGTTCGGTGCTGAGCATGAGTTAGATGATGACCTGACAACAGAAGAAACTCTCGATAGTACCACAACAACAGAATTAACCGAAACAATTAGAACTGTTAAGCATTTAAAAAAATTAAAACAGGACCTTAATGGCATAATGGAAGATTAAAATGATTAAAGAAAAGTGACTGAAAAATTAGATAATCTGAATTATGGGTTGCTTTCGATTTCAAGTCAAGTTTTATTAAAACTAAAGAAAAAAATCGCTTAAATCCTAAACATTCGAACCATTTATTTTTCTAAAACATTATCTTATAAGATCTCCTTAAACTATTAAAGTGATTAATAAAATGATCTCACAGTTTATTTTTTAATAAAAACATAATATGTATTAATAAAAAATATGTATTATGTACATTAGCGTGGCCGTTAGTTGTATGGAGAACTTTTTTTTTTTGATTTCTTATACTCTCCCCCTTTAAATCGGTTCAGTTTTATGTAAAAAAAAATACAAAAAAATTTCGTAGCGATAAGCCATTTATTCAAATGTAATTTGTTTGCGTATGACTATCTTCTAAAAACAGCATTTTACAAGAATATGATATATGGGTAATTCCAAAGTGTTGAACGTGACAGTCGTACGCATCAAAAATGCAATAACATTTTAAACAACAATTATTTTTACGTCCTTTTAACCCTTAAATTATAGCACTAAGTAAGCACTACTATCTATGCTAAAGTTTATGGGCGGCGCGATTCTAGGTCAAAGATAATGGCAAAAGAAGTAGCGGTTCGAGGTACTGTGCAATAACTCCCAAATGAAATAAGTCCCAATGAAATAACTCCCAATGAAGTAAGTCCCATTAAAAATGAAATAACGCCCAACTGAAAAAAATGAAATAACTTCCAAAGGCAAAAATGAAATAAGTCCCAATTTTTGGGACTTATTTCAAAATGTAAAAATAAATCCCAATAAAAATGAATTAACTTCCAATGAAATAAGTCCCAACAAAAATGAATTAACTCCCATTTTTTTGGTTTCCTTTTACAGAACGCTTTTTATTTCACAATTATATGTAAGCATATACATAATAGTAATAATAATTATAGGTACTATTATGCGTGAATTCATTGAAAACTAACAGTTGTATTTACGGTTAGACAAATGTTTTTGCAATTTGTTATCAGTTGTCGTCATTCGTTAAACTTCTATCACTACGAGCAAGTCATTCATAAGTGTTGGACATTAAAAATTATATTATAATTAAAAATGGATTACGAAATTATTTCTGGCAAGAGGATTAATTCAAAATTACTTTATGTAATATCAGAAAAACAGTTGTATAAATTTAAAACATTAATAAGAAATAAAAAGTATTATGTATGTTTAAATAAAAAATGCAAGGCAAAGGTTGAATTAGTGAATGACTTGTGTCAAAAACCAAAAAAAATCATTGAACATTGAACATAATCTTGTAAACATTCTGTAAAAGGGAAAATTATTAGTTTTTAAAATTATAAAAGCAATTGATTTTCCCTTTTACAAAATGCATACACTATCTTGTAAACATTCTGTAAAAGGGAAAATTATTAGTTTTTAAAATTATAAAAGCAATTGATTTTCCCTTTTACAAAATGCATACACTATCTTGTAAACATTCTTAGGTTAGGTTTTCTTTCATTAGGTGTTAATTCATAATGAAAGAAACCCTAACAATTTAGACTTTCTTTCATTTTTATAATTAGACTTTCCTTCATTTTTAAAGTTAGACGTTCTTTCACTTTCTTCTTAGGCGTTCTTGTTTAGGCATTCTTTCATTTTGAAAAATTAGGCGTTAGTTCGTTAGGCCTTTATTCGCTGAGCCCATAAAAACGATAAAATAGTGTTTGCAATTAAAATGAAATAAGTCCCAACTGCGATGAAATAAGTGCCAATGATAACTCCCAAATGAAATAACTCCCAACAAAAAACCTGTTGGGACTTATTTCATTTGGGAGTTATTTCATAATGAAATAACTTCCAACAAAAATTATGAAATAAGTCCCAATGCATTGGGAGTTATTTCATAATGAAATAAGTCCCAATTTGTATGGAAAATTTTTTGGGATTTATTTCATTTTTTCATTGGGACTTATTTCATTTGGGAGTTATTGCACAGTACCGCGGTTCGAACGTGAAAAAAATAGAAGTAGTTTTTGTGGCCATGTATAAAAAGGTGTAATTTAGCGAAACCTGGCACAATTTTTTAGTCAAACTACTTTCAGAATTTTACGTGGCAATGTAACATTAAAATGTCTTTGCTTTGATTCCAAAATCTTCTGTATTTTTTTTTGCTTAAGCCAAAATCTGGTTCGATACGTGACAATTCGAACGTGAAATTTTTTCCACAAGAATTTAACTGAATAATGATTAATACAAAATAAAAATTTACCGTTAATTCGAATAACATATTTCTCTTCAAACTCTTCCTTAGATTATAGACAATGTAAGAAATTTTTTTTGGAATAATTTTCATCAAATATCACCTCTTTTAAGGAAGATAATATTAAAGAAAATATACAATAAATCAAAAAGCTATCTAAGCTACTTGGGACAAATTTTGCTTACACCAACAGGTAATAAGTTACATGGATGAGAAAGAACACCTGTATGGCCAAAATGTCAAACTTTGACCCCCTCTAACTCAGAAAATTTTTGACCGATCTTGTTGAAAATTTGTGTCTAAGGTACTATCTAACAGTGCTAAAATTGGTGTAAATTTCATTTAAATCGAAAGACATCTATTTCAAAATTGGGTCACTTGACATTAAATCCCCCTTTTATACATATAAAACGTATATAAAATGTTTGGTATTTTGTTTTTATTTTCTTAATTATTTTCTAAAATATTGATTTTAGCAAAAAACTTTCTTAGAGGCATCTTGATGGCAAACTTTGAGGGACGGACGCCCCCCCTAAAACACAACTTATCGCTACGAAAATTTTTTGTATTTTTTTTTACATAAATCTGAACCGATTTAGGGGGGGGGGAATATAAGAAATCAAAATAAAAAAAATAACGGCCACCCTAATGTACATAGTTATTAATTATTTTTTTGTTTAGAAAAAACCTTATTAACCGGTTAACCGATCAATAACAAAATTAACCGATTATTAACCGATTAAACCAAAACTTCGATTAATTAATCGAGCGATTAACCGATTAAAGCAAAAGCCCGATTAAATGAATACCCTAGTATATAGTTATTTTTTTCGTGTTGCACTGTAATGAGATTCGAAGACTAAAAAGGCACCATGTGCTTGACTTGCCTTTTAGGAAGTAGTAGTTATAAGTAAATTAACACTAATGCAAATTGTATTACTTTTGTTTTTATTGGGTTCAGTCGAACTCGATATAATAAGTTATATTTAATTATTAATAATTTTGCTTAATATTTCGTGTAAAATAGATTGCAAATAAAAATACAAAAAAAAAAAAAAAAAAAAAAAAAATGAATACCCTATCAGTATGTCAACAAATGGCTCTTCTTATAGCAAAAATATCGGGCAATCGTGATGTGAAAAGAAATATTTTAATCTTTTATGGCGAGTTCCCACTTTGAAGCAATACATTTTTGACGCCTAGTGCGCATTATTCAGCGCATATAAAAATTGTTGGATGTAACGATCAGCTTTACACACTGAATGTTTTGATACAGTTATTTTTTAGTATTCTCCCTTACAAACTTGCTTCTTAGTAACACAGCGTTTTCATTTGACAGTAGTGGCAAGACAGTTAGAAAATACATATTAGTTGCCAAAAACACTACTAACTGTCTTCGTGACGTCCAGACAGTAGTTAAATAAGAAAGTTAAAAAACTTTTTATTTAACTACAATATATTTGTAAAACGTTTATTTTGATTGATTTTTTTGTAATTTCATAATTTAAAAACATTAGTTAATGCTGAATTGTTCTTATTTGTAAGAAAGAATAGGTTTTATTGCATTTAAAATAAGTATTTTTAATTTGCAGATGTTTTGCCGATTTTTTTAAATTAAAGTGCCAATAATGCCGATTTTTTTTTTGAAAATATGCCGATCTTTTATCAAAATCATCTGGCACTCCTGTATGTTAGAGATTTTCTTTACAACATGTCTGTGATTATTAATAACAAATGCATTTGTACCTGTGTATGGGGGTGTATGAGTACGGATATAAAAATAGTAGATATAGTCACTACATTGTAATGCATTAAAAGTACCGTTCTATCTACAGCTGACAGTTGTGCTTTTCTTTGTCTGACATTCTTAAAAATTATTTCTTGAATTTACTTTTTTAGGTTTTCCTTGTTTCTTTAGAAAATCTCATTATGTTTCTTAAAAGTTTATTCGATTTTTCCTTCTGGTGTCTTTATATTTTTTTTTTGTGATCTATTTTTGCTTTACCTAAAAAACGAACCTTCATTGACTTTTAAAGAAAAAAAAAAACAAAGAAAAATGTTAAAAAAACGGAATTTAAACTCTAATTTGTTTTTACAAATAACTGTCACAAATCCCATAGTGCTTTACAGCTTTGGAACTTTAGTATTTTTACTTTTATACAATATTTTTTTTTTTTTTTTTGCATTTCTTCAACCCAAATTTTTTTTGGTTAAACATCAATAAAAAAAAAAATTTAGTTTGAGCCAGCATTATTTCTTTCTTTTTCTCATAGTTTGTGTGCTTAAAATAAGAGAGTATGAGAGTGAGTGAGGGCCTGTTTTTATTTTACTGTGTGAAGACAACTAACAGCAACAGAAACTATAGCAACAAATTAAATTTGAATGCGTGAAGTTGGCAGCAAAACAGTAAAAACTCATGTGTTTGGTTATGAAAAAAAAAAAAAAATAAATAAGCAGCAAAATAAATTTATTTTTACCTTAAAAGCAGCAACAAATATTTACATATCTGTGGCATTTTGACAAAACATCTTAAGTCAAATTCAAAAAGTTGTAAACAAATGTTGTTAAACATACGAATTTTCATTCAAAAACATTTTATTTACGTTTTTAAAATTTTGTATAACAAACGAAATTTTTCTTTAATTTTGGTTTATTTTATTATTTTTTGGTTTCAGTAACAGTTGTGATTACTCGCCTCGTCGGTTAAGCATAAAGCACTCACCCGCTAATTGTCCGGGACTGCTTATTTGAGCACTTATTCGCAGCTAACCTTTATATCTAAAGGCCGTTCACTATCCGCAACCTGTGACCCGTCCGGTGGCCTCCAGCTCGGCCTTCGCGAAGACACCCTTCAATGTGACCACGACCGGACTATGCGCCCACGATTTAACGTAAAAGCAACAAATAATAATTTTATTATTTGATAATAATTTTTTTTGCCGAGTTTTTTTAAGTACCTACCATT
Source organism: Pollenia griseotomentosa (assembly GCA_963931875.1). Taxonomy (NCBI): domain Eukaryota; kingdom Metazoa; phylum Arthropoda; class Insecta; order Diptera; family Polleniidae; genus Pollenia; species Pollenia griseotomentosa. The sequence goes on from OZ007564.1 coordinate 148,221,299, forward strand.
TCAGTTAAGGTATTATCTAGTTTTAGCTAACAATTTTTTTCTCCAGCTATTGATGGATTAATTTTAAAAGAACCGCTCATTCTTCTCTGGAAAGAAATTCCGGCAATTTTTAAGTGGCACGTATTTCAGATTATCTCAATTGTAAGTTTTTTTTATTGTGAAACGGTTAACATAGTTTTTTGTTACTGGCAGAGCAACTCGAGAATGGCTACAGTCATATTTTAAAAAACTTCAATTGATTTGTCTTCTTAATTTCATTGATCAATTGCAGATTGTCATGAAATGAAATTAGATCCTGGTCTGTCGGTCTGGACAAAGACTGACATTAGGACCACGGAGCTTGACTTTAACAGAAGGTTAAGCACCATCTGTTTCGGATGGGCCTGGCAGAGGACCAGGAATGTAGACTGTGTCTGGATGGTTACGAGTCCACGGGAAATATACTATGTGACTGTCCGGCGCTGACATGGGCCAGAAGGAGACACTTAGGGCACGACGCGATAGGCGCGTCCCGAGTCGGTGCAACACCGTTGAAATACCTACTTAGTTTCCTTTGGGAAGCAAAGGGTATTTTGCACAACTAAACGGGAGTGGGTACAATAGACCTGACTTGGTCGCGGTAGAGTATATGTTGGGAGAAATCTCTTCGATTTCGGGGAAAAAAATCTCATTAAGTTGTCGGAATACCAAATACAATACAGTGCTATAGTTAAAATGCTATTTTGCTTTGTTTTGGGACTGCAATATAAAACTTATTTAAGTTTTTATGTTGACAGATTTTCCAAAGATAGCGGCAGAGATTAGCTCTTTGTGTAAGAACGAGAGATATGACTTAGTTTACTCTGCTTATTATTCACTATTTATTTTAATGTATATTGCTACTTATCAGAAACTACTTTTGTAGTGGTGACAATATAGCTTTGGCTCCTTAAGGCCGTTATACACTATCACACGAACCTAACAAAAATACTTCTCTGATCTACTTATTGTTTAAAAATTTTCAAAAAAAAAAAAACCGTAACTTATCATGACAGGGTTTAATATTTTCCTCAAAATACGTTTGACTTGCGTGAAAGTGTGAAGTACCCTTAAGAAATAACACCATAGTTCAGACAATAATGTTGGTAGACTCGTTGCGTACAACATGTATTTAAAGCAACGCAACAAGTACGTATAACAGCTTTGAACGCAGCGTTGTCAGAATGAAGATTTTACCTTATTTTTGAAGATTTTTTGACTAAAATAAGATTTGAAGATCTTTTTTCTCAAATTAAGATTTTTTATTTTTAGAAATAAAAATAATACATAATTTTTTGCAGTTTTTTAAACAGTCAGTTTTTAAAACAATGAGGTTTTGCATCAGCTTGTTGTCTATTGGATATGCATACTTTTGTACCCATTGTCTAGCATACACAAAAATTAGCGGTTGGTCATTTTGGAAATATTGATGAAAACAAATTATTTGAAAAAAGAAAAGCCGTATTTTTTTAAAGTTTAATATATTAAAGAACAAAAAAGTTCATGTATTTAGTACCAAAAGGTAAAACTAATGGAACTTAACCCTAGGATTACCGTCTTGGTCTGGCCAGACTAAATTTGTGTTTTTCAATTATTGCAATTTTGCGAATATAACAAAAAAAAAAAAAAAAAAAAAAAAAGAGGCGTCTATAAATGATGTGTGCTGAATCGAATGAAACTAATTTGGATTTGATTGGAGCAAGATTAGTGGGGTGAAATTCTATTTTTATGTAAAAGTCTATGAAATTACCCTCTGGGACGGACCAAATTTTTTTTTGCAATATTTTTCATATAGAACAATATATATATATATATATATATATATATATATATATATATATATATATATAAATGATATGTTGTGAATTTAATGAATCAAGTTCGAATTAAATCAGAAAACTACGGCCCGTTATGAGCTAAGTTCAAATTAACTACAAAAACAAAGCGGAAAACTCGTTTCACTCAGTTGTGAAAAAGCAATGTGCAAAATAAGGGACTACATATTCGATGACTTGCATGTAAAATAAAATAATAAAATTATATAATAAATTCGTATACAGGGGTGTCCTTTAAATCGAAAAGGCAAACATTTTAAACGTCGTTTTTTAATAAGATTTCTGTGATAAATGAATTTCATGACAAATATTTCTCTATTAAACAGAATTTAATAACAAACAATTTAAAAATTTGATTAAAAGTGTATTAAAAACAACTTCCAAATTCTTGTGTTTTCGATTTTCAGAACACCCCTGCTAATCTAAAATAATAATTTAATAAAAAATATATTTATTTACTTTTTATTTATTTACTTTTTATGTTTTTGATAATTATTAAATAAAGTGTATATACATAAGTGCTTTACAATGTCTTTTCAAAGGTGTACATTTTTTTAATAACAATTCCATTAGGAATATATGTAGGGAAATCCATATAATCCATATATATTTTCAAATGCCTTCGATACAACAACGGTATCAAATATAATACTTAATTGAGAACCCTTAAAACTTCATATGATGTATGATCTTCTTGCCCAAAATTGATATATCTCTAATTTTAGAATTTAATTACTTCCAAAGAAACTTCTTTATTTATATGAACTTTTTTACGTTCTTATTTATTAGAAAACAAATGGATTTAAAGTATATTTTTAGAAAGAATTTTATGGAAAATATTACTAAAAACACAATTTAAGCCTACAATATAATTTTGTATAAATACCGCAATTATGTATTTCAATTTAAATAGTTTCCATAATAAGAAGTATGTATTTCCTTTTAAAAAATTAATAATTTTTGCTTCTTTGCCCTTGTTATTTAAAATTTTAAGATTTTCCTCTTCAAAATAAGATTTTTTTTTGGCCATATGAAGATTTTCCTTCCAAATCTTCTGGCAACGCTGCTTGAACGCACTACTTGGTTCTCTTGAGTAGACCATAAAGAGTCAAAGCCCGGAAGCTTATTTTAACATTTGATTAAATAAATTGCATTATGTTCTAATAAACCATAACGTTAACGTTAAAACATTTTCCCCGTTTTAAAATAAAATTAAAAATAATAAGTAATTATCCGGTTTTGTACTTTATTATCAATTTTTTTACTTCAAATTTATAATTAAATAAGTTTGTGATTTTCAAATTAAAGTTCTTATCAACAAGAAATTGTTAGAAAACTGTTAAACATACTGTTTTTTTTTTTTAATTTCCTGATTCTTAAATATGAACTCTTTACTTTTTTTTTTACCAATTTTTGCCATTTTTTCGTGTTAATTTTTTTTAACATTAAAACTAAAATTTTTTTAAGAGAAAAATAATGTCTTAACATAAAGTACGTGACAAAATTGATTTTCTGGTTAACCCTCAAATACCTGAAATTTAAATATGTAGTTTGAAATTTATTTGTCTTTTCGCATCAAAATTTAGAATGATTCCTTCTTCCACACTAAGAATTGTATACTCATTTAAATTTTTCGCATTGTAACAGCGTGAAATAAATATGTTTTCTTCAATACTTATTTATTCTGATGACCGTCTGTAGGCGGTCTTGGGTGTTTGAGGGTTAAGCAAACTAAACTTGAGTACAATTTATGTCTAAAATTTTGTAGTTAAAATTAAATATTTTAAAGAACATTTTATATAAAACTTGCTTCTTATTTTATTGAATTCTTTGGAATTTTTTTAGACATCAAAATAATTAAATTGTTTGATTCATAAATTTCAACAGAATTTTTGTGGTGTCTCTGTCAATTTCATGGTTTAATCTATTTTATGCCCCAAATATTTATGGTCTAATTAATGGAAAAATTAAAATTCTACTACACTGAACAAAATCATGTAAAGGTTTTTTGAGAAGTAATTTAATTAACAAGTTTAAATACAAATCTATACCAAACCACTGCCAACCAGCATGTAAAGTGATCTAATTTGTTCCATTCTAATCCCCAATTTATAAGGGGTGATTTTTGAAGAGCTATAGGAAAGTTTAAAAAAAAACATAAAATTCAGAATAATGCATGAAATCTTAATTTGAATCGATATTAAGGTCCATATAATCTAATGTTTGAAGATTATTTCATGCAAATGTTGACCGTGACTGCGCCTCAAATGGTCCATCCGCTTAGTCCAATTTTTGGCATACTCTTTCCAACATTTCGGCCGGTATCTCATAAATAAATGCTTCAATGTTGTCTTCCAATGCGTCAATTGAAGCGGGCATTTGTGTATAGGCATGAGCTTTAACATAGCCCCACAAAAAATAGTCTAAAGGCGTTAAATCGCACGATCCAGGCGGCCAATTGACCGGTCCCGAACGTAAAATAAAATGTTCACCGAACTCGCCTCTCAATAAGTCCATTGTTAAGCGTGCTGTGTGGCATGTGGCACCGTCTTGTTTAAACCACATGTCATTCAAGTCAAGCTCTTGAATTTTGGGCAAACAAAGTTGGATATCATCTCACGGTAGCGCTCACCATTCACAGTTACGTTACGACTCGCATCATCTTTGAAGAAGTACGATCCAATGATGCCACCAGACCATAAACCGCACCAAGCTGTGACTTTTTCTGGATGCATTGGTAGCTCTTGTGATGCTTCTGGCTGATCTTCACTCCAAAATCGACAATTCTGCTTATTAACGTACCCATTGAGCCAAAAATGAGCTTCGTCGCTGAACACAAGAAGCGCGCGATGAACTTTCTTAACAGAGCACGCATTTTGATAATAAAATTCAATAATTTGCAAGCGTTGTTCGTTTGTAAGAAGAAGAAGATGTTTGACAGTGAAACAAAACACGAAACGCGCGATTTTTTTTTTAAAGTGACGATTTTTTTAGTCTCCAAAGTCTAAATAAGACATTACATCTCTGACACGTTCGTTTTTTAATCTTGGAACGAGTAACAGCCAAACCTTAACAAGAGTGGAAGGCGGAACGTTTTCTTTCGCTTAGCTTTTACGCTGATATGCCATGCAAAAGCAAGAGCCTCAATGTTGTGTCACGAACAGTAGTGATAGCTTTCTTGTTTTATTAAGCCCACATATTATAAATAAAAATAGAGATAAACACGCTGGATTGACCAAAAAATAACTAAATTGCCATTATTAATTAACAATAGCGGCCAACTTCACTATTAACCGATTTGTCGAAATCGGGTGTTCCAATTGCAAAGCGTTGACGCCGCTCAATTTAGGTATACAAATTGGCTCCACGAAAAGCCCCCCAACGAAATAACGCCCAGGAAATAACTTCCAATGAAATAAACCCAAAAAAATAGGAAATAACACCCAAAAATTGTGGATGAAATAACATCGAAAAATAAATGAAATAAACCCCAAAGCGAAAACGAAACAACCCCCAATATTTGGGAGTTATTCCATATGAAATAACACCCAATGATGAAAATGAAATAACCCCCAATGAAATAAGCCCCATCAGCAACAAAAATGAAATTATGCCCAAAATTCATAACAGAGTCAGTTTCACCAAGGATTTTATAAAGTCAATATGGACCAATAGCAAAGTCGCAAAAAATGAAATAACCCCCGAATAAAAAATGAAATAACACCCAAATTTTGCACGCTATGAAACAAGCCCCGAATTTTAAAAATTTGTTGGGTGTTATTTCATTGGAGGTTATTTCATAATTTGAAAACCCCAAATGAGGAATGAAATAATTCACAAAAAAAAATGAAAAACGGACCTAAAAAATTGGCATGACACATATTGAAAACTAGAAAACGCGTGCCGCTTTTGTTAAGGTACGTCTGTAATTTGAAAGTCTTAAGAAAATCTTTAAAGTGGTTATTTTCTTTAGCGATTCCCACAACGATTGAAGAAGCGTCTTTCGCTGTGCTATGGAAGAATCTCACTCGTGTTACAATTTTTCCGGTGTAAGGCATCTTCTACGGTAAAAAATGCGGTCATCGACTATCAAAGACGCTCTTTATGAGACTCCCAGTAGTAATTATATTTTTGTTTGAATGTTTTTTTTTTTTTTTGTAAAAATCGAACAAAAATTCTGAAGAAAAACTTAATTTTAAGTTGTCCAATTTTTTTTGACGATTTTTCGAAACGTGAAAGACGATTTTTTTATTTTTTCTCAGGAAATTGACGATTTTCTTACAAATTTAACTGGCAGCCCTGTTTGTAGTGGTTTTTCGTTCATTGTACATGAGACAACCAACAAAATTTTGTCAATATGAATTTGTTTTAACTAGTGAATACTTTTTGTTCTATTTCAATAATTATATGTATATAAGTTGTTTAATTAATGGTTTTAAATGGTCGTTCTACCACTTCAAACTTAGCAGTTTTTACGCAGTATTGCATTTCAAGTTTTGGGTTAGGATTTCAGGTAGATACTATATATACTGACTATTCGAAAGCTTTTGATAGAATATCTCACAATATTCTTCTTGCTAAATTAGATAAAATTGGTATACATTAAAATTTTTTGAATTGGATAAGATCATATTTGCATAATCGTACTTGCTATGTAAATATTGATGATTGCTTTTCCCTCCCATATATTGCGACTTCAGGTGTTCCTCAAGGTAGCATATTAGGTCCGTTACTTTTTAGTATTAATATAAATGATATATCTTCATGCTTTAATTGTTGTAAATTTTTACTTTATGCTGATGATTTAAAAATCTTTTGTCAAATAAAAAATATTAATGATGCTTTAGAGTTGCAAAAAAGTATTAATGAGCTAGTGTTATGGTCGGATCGTAATTACTTACAATTAAATATTGAAAAGTGTTATTTTATACGATTTCATAAATTGAAATACTCAATAGTCTTTGATTATTCTATCAATTCAATATATCTGACTAGAGTTGATGATATAATGGACCTAGGTGTTGTGTTTGATAGTAAACTTACTTTTATTAAAAATTTGAATTACATAATTTCCAAATCGTACTCACTCTTGGCTTTTATTAAAAGAAATAGTAAGGAATTTCATAATATATACACGCGTAAAATTTTATATATTTCATATGTGAGGTCAGTCCTTGAATATGCTTCAATTATATGGAGTCCATGTTATTTTGTTCACATAAATCGTTTGGAAAGAGTTCAACGAAAATTTACAAAATTTGCTCTTTATTTTAATAATAGTTCGCGTAATCCATTAACATCGTATATTATTCGTTGTAATATACTAGAAATTAAATCTCTTGAAAGTAGAAGATCAATGCAATCAATAGTTTTCTTATATGATATAATTAATTACAACATCATTTGTTCTGATTTGCTGTCCTGCATTAATATTAATGTTCCTTCTAGGACCTTAAGATTTCATGATTATTTTTATATTGGCTTACATAGAACTAATTATTCTTTAAATGAGCCATTAGTTAAATGTCAAAATTTATATAATAAATTGAACGGTAACCATATTTTAGATTTTAGTTTTTCTAAAGTTAAGTTCAAATTATATTTAAAAAATTTAATATAAGCACGTCAAATAATATTTTTAGCGAATAGTCTGTAAGGATATTTTGTAAATCCAATAGACTTTAAGAAAATTAAATAAATAAAATAAATAAATAGAATCTACACAATATTGTTATACCATGTTCATAACAACTACAATATAATTAATATTTTGTATATTAAGTACAATATATTTAATTATTTTATATTTATTAACTCATACTTTCTATATGAAAATTATATCCAACTAAATGCTATTATAAAACATTCATAAATTAAGTAATTATTGTTTATAAATATACGTATAAATATTTGTAATCATTTCGAATTTAATTCATGAAATCCAATACAAATGTGTACTGAAGATAAATTAAGTAATAATTGTTTATAAATGTGTACTGAAGATTTTTTACACGTTTTCTTAGCAAAATTCCAAAACATTTCTCATATAGACTCATAATTAGGAATCATTTAAAATAGAATACTACTTTAAATAGATTTTCAAATGGAAATTATTTTCCTCAGATATTATTGTAATACGAGAAAGGATTGACATAAGAATTTTTTTGATAAGCTTTATAAAATGAAGGAAATATCAAGTGTGAACAAGAAAATGTCTTGGCACCTGTAAGCACTTTAAGAAGTGTTCTTTGTTTAGGGGTAAGAAAAGTCATTCGATTTTTGCAGTGTGTAAAATGCAAAAGAGGAGAACAAAAAAGCATATTACTGGCAGAAAATTATCCTTAGTTCAAGCACTTTTAAATAAGCACGCCAATTTTTTTTTTATCTTTATTTCTATGGAATTCCACTTGAAAAAAAATGTTTTTTGCCCCTTTATAAAGAATGGAGTATTGCGGCTACCCTGCTACTTATTCTTAAAACCACTTGCCTGCCATTTGCTTTAGACAACTAGAATATCACTCTAAGAGTCTGTTGTTCTGCGTCATTACATTTCCATTCGAGATGCTCTGAAATTCAAACTTTAATCGCCAAAATGGACAGAATGAATTCCGAAACATGTATCAACTTTTCAGCATTCAATTAAGAACCATAAATGGTAAGGACTGATCTATGATATTTTTCTATTAAATGAGAGTGAAGTTTATATATATATATATATGTTCCTTTAACTCCCATTGGAGCATAGGGCGCCATAGCGATTCGTTAGCAATTAAGTTCAGAAACGTAGGTTGCTAGCCTTCGTTCCCTAGTTTGGTGATAGGGCTGCTATCTAAGCACCCAAACGTGCTGTGTTTGGAGCCAGTGTTTCAAAGGATCCATTATTCGCGATCTCCTACTTCCTGAGACGCACTTTGGCCATTCAGGGTTCGCTGACACTCCAGGTTGGCAACAGAATTTCCTCTGTGCGGTTGTTAAGGTTATACCGCCTAAGATCGGTCGACAGGGCCTCGTTTGTCAAAAACAGGGGTCACCAAGTCCTTTCTGGACAGAGGGTGAGGTTGTCATTTGAAAAGGATTGGCTGTGTGTACAATATGATAACTCATTTGTATTCGCGTCACTTTTCCATTAACCCCCTTATCCAACCTATTCACAACAAATTCCGTTCACCCAAGTACATAATACATCTCTATTTTCGAATGTAAAGCCTTCATTTTAACAAGAAAGTTCAAAATTTTAAAATGGAGAGATGCTGCCTAAAGAAAGGTCTATAGGCTCGAATCCTAAAAAAAATCCCTTAAGCAATTTTTAAATCCCGAAAATAAGTGCATTGGCTATATTATAACACGTGCCGCATTGAGCTTGAATATAGTAATTTACATATGCAAAGTAGATTGCTTCTGACTGCAAAATGTTTAAAGCAGGCCTTCTTAAAATGTTTTATTTTGAAAAATATCAGAAAATTTTTTTTGCAAAAAAAAAAACTTTGGAGTCGGAGTCGCGAGTTTTTTAAAGCCCTGCTTTATACCCTTAGCTTGCTCTCCTTGGTCCTATATTTGTTCCACTATAAACCATTTCTTAGTCATCCCGATAATGTAACAGCCTTGTTCGATTTTCTTTTGAAAGTTCGGCCGCTTGTTATAAGGGAGACCGAGTAGTTGAATTCAAAGACTTGTTCAATCGGATTGTTTTGATATGATTAGGGATTTGATAAAACCGAAATTCATAAATCCTAAATGAATACTCCCAATCCAGTACTCGGTTTCATTTAAACAAAAAATCCAAATTAGCAAAAAAAAATATATATATATATATATATATATATATATATATATATATATATATATATATATATATATATAAAATACTGAAATCGCTTTCAAAATACTGGTAAAATTTAAAACTCCTATCTAACCAATTCAATCTATACACGACCTATTTCGGAGTTATACTTACCCAGTTAAAACTTCGCCTACAAAATAATGTGTTGAGTAATCAGAAAAAACTAAAAATACTACTTAATTCTACTGAAAGTACCAATGAATTTTACAATTTACCTACAAACATCTGAAAAATAAGTAGTTATAGAAGAAAGCTACTAAATAATGAGTGAAAGAAGCTATTATTTTGGAAAAAGTTAGCTAAGTTTCTACCGGGTATTTCATAGTCAAATAGTTTTAATAACTTGTGTAAGTCAAAATTCATAAAAAAAAACGATTGACATTGAGAAGAAAAATCTGTGCTATAATTTTTTAAGACAAGCAGTACAAGTAGAAAATCTTTTAAAGAAATTTGTTTAAAACAAAATAAGGGTTTATTTCTCACGGTTTCATTATGTATATAATCGTGAAGATAAAACCAATCAAGTTACTTTTAATTATTTTTATAGAAAATGATGCATTTATGTAGAAAACACCCATTAAAACATCATTGAAAATATTGTTTTTTTTTAATATAAAACACAACTAAAATAAATAATTTTTCAATTAAATAAAGCATCATCTTACAAACTGTGTAAATATTACTTGTGTAACCGACAAAAAGCCATTTAGTCAGCCAGAGCAATTCATCAGTCAGGCAATCATCTGCTAGTCAGCCACAGTCATTTCATCAGCAATTCATAATTATTATTTAAATGCCAACAAATGTTTTGTAAAATTAAATGCAAATATCTAAATATTAAATAAATACACCAGCGATAGCAACATTTAATACAATACAATTGTACCAATTCCTCAGTCATGAAGAAAATTCATTTAATTAAAAACGTTTAATATTCACAAAACGTTTTAATCACACACATTTAATCTCTGCAGTTTTTTATTTTTAATACAACCTTTTTAGGGAGTAAATTTTGCAAACTAAAATAAGATTTATTTGTTTTTTTTTTTTTTTTTTTTTTTGAAGTTTTTTTGTTTTGATAAAATTAAAATACGAAAACAATTCAAATAGTTAGAGTTCTTAAGTGTTGCAGTGATAAAAAAACCAACGACAATTAAATAAAATAGGGAAAAAAACACACACGCACATAGAATTATGGCACTTTTCTAATGAAACAAAGCAAAAAGAAGAATAAAACAAAACAATTTTATTTTATTATTTTATTAAAAAAAATTATCGTAGTTTTAAATAAATGAAAAAAAAAACAGAACATTAAACACAAACAACACTGTCTCAAAAACACATGAAATAAAAGAACTTCCGGCTAAATACTCATGCAATAAAGAGCAGAGTTGACAGATCGCTTTAAAAGAGCCACCGACCAAAAAAAAGGGAAGTTTTGATGGAAATACATTATTAAGGAAAATTAATTTTGCTAAACACTGATGATGAAATATATGGATATATATTAATAAAAAACAATAAAAAGAAAAAATTTTAAAATCTTTTTAATAGAAAAAACGTTTCCAAAAAAAGTACTTAAAGTACCCAAAACACTTTGGGAAAGTAATTGCATCGTTTATAAGCTGAAAAATTGCAAAAGTTGAAAATTGGGAACTAAATAAATTTAGTTCAAGGCGAATTCATACAAGGTGGTCTTATTTTAAAAACGGATACAACACTGTAAACTACTTTAACGTAGTAAACAAATTAGCTGTGCACTAACATACAAACATGTAAATATAAATGTCAACAAAAGTAACAGCATATCATTTTGACACAAGGTTAGTTTTCAGCTGTTGCTTACGTAGCAAGCCAAGACCACCTTGTATGAATACGCCTTGATTTAGTTTTATATGGAGTTCACAGATCGATTTTAAGGAGTCACTTTGAAAATAGTTTTTATGGGAATTCATTAATTAGAAAAATTAATTATGCTTAATATTGACTCAAACAAAGATGAAAATAGATAAAATAAAATAATAAATTAAAAGAAAATTAACAATTGCTAAAAATTGCGTGTTTAATGAAAAAAAAAGTAGCTAAAATACTCTAAGTCCAAATATCACAATAAGTTTGATTTAATATGGAGTAAGCAGGTAATAAATGGCGAAGTTTTGTTGGGATCCATAAAGAACGAAAAGAAACATTGATAATGGAAGAGATGATAGTAAGAATGTAAATTGGATTCTTATGGATTGATTAAAGTACCCAAATACTTTTGAAAAAGTACTTATTGGAATCAACGGGGAAATATGAAAAGAACATCACTTTTAGAATAAATAAAAATAAATTTATTAGAGAAAATGATATAAAATAAATTAAATTCTTTATTGTGTTCACAGATCAATTTAAAGGGCAATCGATAAAAACAAATAGTTTTGCTGAGAATTAAAGAAAAAATGGGGAAAAAGGATTTCTGACTAAGGAATATAAGGATTCTTATGTAGAGTAGTAACTTTTTTTACATTCTGCTCTATAAATAAATGAAGTACTTAAAATACTTTGAAAAAGTTGACAGTATGTTTTTTTAAAATATTACATTAATTTATCTTAATAACTCCTAAGAATATTCTCCCAGCATCGGTGAATAATTATTGCTCTATTATAAACTCATCTTAATTTAATGCTTAATTCAAAATAATCAAAACAACAATTATAATCCGAATACCAGAATCTTACCCCCCAAAAAATTTCTCTCCATGCAAATACAGCTACAAGGTCCAGTAACGAAATTATATCAGCAACAAAATTAAACAAACAGATTTTCAAGTATTTATCAGAGTCCTAAAAAGGTACTCAAATTGTACCACAGTTCCAGAAAATGTCCGATCACTATTAGGGATAATTGTATTCCACAATCTGGCCACCTTGACCACAAAAGATCTACTCATAATTACCGTAGAATAAACAGGATATATTGACTGTGATGATCTAATCGAATTTCCAAAAATAAACTTATCCATCAAATATTGTGGGCGCTTATACTTAAAAATTTTATAAAACAAAGTAATCTGGCGCGCACTAATATAATCATCAAAATCGTTACCTAGTAATTCAAATCGATTTGCAGACACATGATCCCTTATTCGCAAATTGAAAATATATCTCACTATTCTATTAAAACATAATTTGAGCCTTAATAAATTCCCTCGAGATGTACACGCAAAAACTTCCAACCCAACTTCCAACAGAAATACCGGCTTACAAAGTGCCAACCCAACTCGCATATCATATAATGATTTTTGGTACATAGGCTCTAAAGCCCATTGAAAATGGTGATGACCGGGCCAAAATTTCACATGGCTCTCATATAAACTTGTTTCTGGAATATAATCTTTGTAGCAATAAACCATCTTTAAATGTTGGTATGTATTTAAAATAAGTTTGGTCGAAATTTGTTCTATTGCAATCTAAATCACCTTATGAAATTTTTGGAATGGGTCGATATTTAACCATAGCTCCCAAAATGACAAATACAACTCCCAAAATAGATTGTAATGGATTCAGCTTCTTATAAATGTTGGTATTGACATACAAATTGGCGATAATAAGTTTTACGATAGCTACTGTATCATGACAAAATGTTGTGCTTGTAGGTCCAAAATTAACCATAGGTCCCATATAAACCCATATCCTAAAATCACTTAAAGGCAAACAAATCTCATATAGATGACCATATCTAAATAAATAATCTTAACCTCATTACATTCAGGGGTGTGCTGGAAATCGCAAACGCAAAACGCAAGAATTTTAAAAGTCGTTTTTTAGTAAGATTTCTGTAATAAAAGAATTTTATGACAAATCTTATACAAACATTTCTCTATTAAATAGAATTTTATAACAAAAATAATAAAAATTTGATTAAAAGTGTATTAAAAACAGCCTCCAAATTCTTGCGTTTTGCGTTTGCGATTTCCAGCACACCCCCCCATTATTTTGTTCTGGCGGGTTCATGATTGCCCAAGGGTCCCAAATAGGGTACACTATTGAAATTTTTTGTAACTAATGTAGTGAAGAGTATCTTGTAGGCGCGTTTGACCGATTATACTTTTTGCTTGTTTTATTAAATTTTAAAATTTTATTTAATTGTTTGCCTTCCCGTTTTTTTTTTTTTTTTTTGTAATGGTAACCCTTTTTGGGATGCCTTAAGCACCAGCAGCTCGAGATTATGTTGCTTAGATAAATACAATTTTGTGGTACAGTTTTGAGGTTCTTTTCTTTCTCAACAATGTTTTTTGTTCATATCTATATGTTTTAAGTTCTCTTTTTGTTTTTATGAAAAAAAAATTCCTTAAATAATCACGCAAGACTACAATGCAAAGACTAGAATAGAGTATTTTTGATACAAAATATAGAAATTCTATACAATATTTTAAGATTAAAAATAGAAAAAATTATAAAAAATAAAATAAAATTGTTAAAGAAAATTGAAAGTTCATCCCTGGTTGTATACATTTTAATAAAGAAATAAAAAAATTTACAACAAAATTACTTTGGATGAGAAAATTTAAATTTGGCGTATTAATTAAAATGAGCTCTGAATAATTTTAAAGGGCTGAAAAGCCAAACTCTCAAGGATTTTAGAACAGCTTAGTTCATAATTGGATTTGATTTTAAATCTGTACTATATGATTCTGAAAACTTTTACGATAGCTTTTATGTTATGACAAAATAGTGTGCTGGTAGGTCCAGAATTGAGCATAGGTGCAATGCAACCTCCATCCCTAAAAACACTCAAAGACGAAAAAGTCTCATAACGATGTAAATATTTACTGCATTTTTTACTAAATGCAAAAGAAGTCTTTCTTTCAAATTGATTTGTGCGAAAGAAAGCGTTCAGTTAGAGAATATTTCTCACAAAGAATTCTTCTATAAATCTTAACCTCATAACATAACTTTGTTTTAGCAGATCTATGATCAGCCATGGGTCTCAAATAGGGTACACCTTGAAACTTGTGTGCATGTAACTATTAACTGAGGTGTTAGTACAGTTTCTACGCGGGAAGAATTCCGAGACATTTCTTTTTAATTAATCCCGGGAAATTTTTTCCGGGAACTTTCGGAAATTTCAAATTTAAATTTTTGAAATTTTAATCAAAAACGATCAATTAAAATGTATTCTTTACTAAAATTACTAAAACCTACCTACATAAATCAACGGTCTTTCTAATTGCTGATGAAATGTCTAAAAAGCTTCTTGAGTAGAAAATTAAGATGTACACGATACACCATCACCAACACCGGAACCTTCTACAAATTCTAAAAAAATAATTGAAAAGAAAATACAAAAGCATGAAAAAATCTTAAAAAAAGAATTTTACGTCTATGAAGTCACGGTTAACAGGCCAACAAATTTGTAATATTTGTATGATGCGCTTCTTACTATAAAACCAACGTCTGTAGAGAGCGAGAGCCCGTTATCAGTAGCAGGCAATATACATATCAACAAGGGTTAGAAATATCTCTGATGAGATTTTAAATGTTTTAATAATACTAAAAATTGTTTCAGTGGAATTAATAAAGCTAATTTTTTTAGACTGTTGTATATGTGTTTGTACTCGCGAAAGGGGGTTCGAGTCTCGACTTACTGGTAAGGGACGGGGGAGGGGGGTAAAGCCCCCCTATGATGTTGACCGTGATGACGTTGACCGATCCTGGAGGGACAGAATGGAATGGGTGTCTAGGGCACTATGGCCCAGATTGGACGCGGGGGCAACCAGGGTTCTACTGGGATTGGATAGGGTTGGTCTTGGAACACTTATATAGTTCTTGACGGGTCACTGTCCTGTTAGGGCTTTTACGAGCAAATGGGACAACACCATACCGGACTTCTGCAGGTTGTGCGAGGATGCAGAGGAGTTAGAGACGATCGAGCACGTACTGTGCCATTGTCCTAGGATGCAGGGTCTCAGGCAGAAGTGGCTAGGAGATAGGTTTCACGACGAACTGGGGTGCATAGCTGGATGTTATCCGGCCGATCTACTGGGGTTTGTCAGGGAAATAACGCGGCTGTTTCTGTTGAGGGGACTGTAAGGGGGGTATTGGTCCTACTTTCTAATTTTTTCCGTCTTTCGCATACTTCCTTTTCTCTACTTTTCACTTCTTCTTATCCTATCTTATATTTCTTTGAAGGGATTCACAATGGACTGTATTGGTCTCCGAGTGGAGGTGTGCCCATGGGCGCACAACCCTTCTTAACCTTACCTAACCTATATGTGTATGTAGATATATTCTTTTAAAAAAGTAAAATCTTTTGTCTTGAACTCATTTAATGAAATCATTGTTTTATTCAAAGAATCCCAGGATTCCCGGGAATAAGATTTTTTTTGTTTCGTTTCCCGGGAATAGAAAAAGTCCGGGAAATTTGAATCCCTAGGTGTAAGCTATTATATTTACCGATTATTCTTTATTAATTGTTCATTTCAATTTTAAATAAATTTTATTGACTCTCGATTTGTTTTTATAAAAGATAAGAACTGTCTTTGTCCTTTCTACAATTCTACAACTTCGTACAATTCATTACAGACCTGCAAATTTTAGATTAATAATAAATAAATAGATTTAAAAAAAAACAATTTATGGGTTTGATCACTAACGGCCGATTTCACCAAGTTCAGTTTAAACTAACTATTACTTTAACTTCCAGTTAACAATATGTTTCGACAGATATAACTGATAGTTATTTATAACTGAACTTGGGGGTAAAAGTTATAAAAAAACTTTTAACTATTTATCTTTTGATTTTTTTTTATTATTTAATTAATTAAAGAGTTAATTAAGTAATTCAAAAATTATCTTTAGCTTATAACAAAAACGTAATTAAATTTATAGAAAACAAAATTGATGAAATTTTTAAATATGTTTTTCTTTTCAGTGAATTATGCAATTAAAATTTATTATATAAATGGTTTTTATGCAAAACGAAATTCTAATACTTTTAAAATATTTGGGAATTAGAAAGAAATTTCATGGATTTTAAAAAAAGGTAAGTTCACAAAAAAAAAACAATATTTAACAATTAGAAAAATAATTCATGGAACGTTTTAAATTTTACGCAAAGTATTCTAAAAAAAGATAACAAAAACTTATTTAATATTATTCTTATATGTACGTAATTTTTTGTTATTAAATGCTTATTATTTCACCTAACAAGCTTAATGATATACATTAACCAAACTACTTTTATATTTAACCTCATTTAATTAATTGATTGTGCTGAAGTCTTTCATCAAAAATTAACCAATTATAATTTTTCAAACTTCCGCCAACTAATGGGACACCTCTGTTTTGTTTTTGGGAATTACTCTTCAGAAAAAACAATAAAATTCCTAAAATCGATACATTTAAGAACATTTATTTCTAAGGCGGTCTGACTTTAACAAATAGTTATTAAGCACTCACTTACATAATTGTCTATTCATTAATTTACTCGCTGCGCTGTCTTAATCATTCAAGGAGATATTGTTTAAAATGTCTTAATTACAAACTTTAATGCTTAATCTCCGTAGTCAATTTTAATGCTGTTAAGGAGCCTTCAGGCTACAAAAAGAATTAATGGTCTTGTCAAAATTCCATTTAAGCATCCGTATGAATCATAAAGGAGGAGACATTAGGGTGGTCCAACTTCTTTGAGATGCTTTCAACAGACAGACAGATGTGACTTAATCGACTTAAACTAAACTAGGACCCTAAATATACAGTGGCACTGAAAACTATACACCAAAAAATGTGTTTTTTGTAAAAATTAAAATTATGTTTCTACAAAAACCATTTTTTTTTCACAAAATTTTTTGAATTTTATTCTTGCCTCACACAGATTTCAAGTTCCTCTATAAGAAAACAGAACTTTGATTTGAAAACAACATTTTTAACTAATTAACAATTTTGAATGGTTTTTTTTTTTTATAATTTTAACAAAATTTTATAATTTTTTTTTTTTTAATTTTAGATTTTTTTTTGTTTAATTCACTTTTAATGTAAAAGCCAAAAAACCGTTAATCTTTTTCACGAAATGCTAATTAACCTTCAAATTTATGTTTTAATAACATTTTACTAAAATTTTAAATAAATCTATAGAGAAAAAACTCTGACAAACAAAATCTTAAAAATTTAAAAGAAACAACATTTGTTAACAAACATTTAGACAAAATAATAAATAAACAATTTATTTAAATTGTGCAACATTTTTTTGTGGTTTCTTTTTTTTTTAGTTATCATCATTAACACATATTTTTTAAGAAATAGATGAAAAGTTTTTATTATTTCGAAACATCTAAAAATTATGACACTCAAATACCATTCCAATACAGAAAGAAGTTAAAACAAGTAAGAGTGCTATATTCCGCTATGCCGAATCTTATATACCCTTCACCATGGTTTGGAAAGAACAGAAGTTTATATATTTATCTAAATATATGTATACTTACATGTATATTTATATTATATATATCGTTAGGTTTATTTAATTGTTTGCACATGTTTGCGTGGTATTAAATACTTATATTAAAAGTTTAATTAATATATAGCAAGTTTTTTTTTTTTTTTATCGAATTTCAGTATTTGGTCATAAATCGGCCATTTTCTAAACGATTTGACACATTTTTATACCGACATCTTAAAAAATAAAATAACCTCTTTTGGCGAGTTTTTAAGTAGCAAAAAACACAAAAATTCCTAGTTTCTATTTGTTAAAATTATTTCGTTAAATAGATGAAATAATAAAAAAGGGTGATAACGAAAATCATATTGGGCATTATGCTAGTATATGTAAACAAAAGCGAAGGGGAGAAGAAGAGACGACAACCGGATTTGAACTTCGCTTTTCACAAGGACCCAGAATATATATACTTTATAGGGTGTAGGACCTTCGGTGAAGTTTGAAGTAAAAAACAAACTTAATTATAAAAAAAGAGTAATTTTTGGGATTTCAGTATTTTGGTCATAACTCTGCTATTTCCTAACCGATTTGACAGATTTATATACCGAGAAATTTGCCAGTTATTTAGGTTATAAAACTTGGACTCGGGAAGATCTATGGTTCCCGAAGAAGGGATATTTTTCAAAAAAAAATTAATATTTTGGTCATAATTTTTTGGTATCTGAACGGATTTTCCCGAGTTTTTGAGAAAATATTTTCTACTAAATATCCGATCTTTTGATATATAAGGCGTAACCATAGGTCATATTACAGTCAAAAAATTCAGGTTTTTATAAAACTTTTGATATTTTTTGTATGAGAGGTACCACGCCCACTTCTCCAATCCCGCTTACATTTTGTGGGATGGTGTGTACTTATAAACTAATGTTTGTACCTAACTTGGAAACTTTGGCACTTGCCGTTCTCAAGATATACAGAAATAAAAAAATACAAAAACAAAATTTTTGGGAAAAATTAGAGGCAGTCGTGGTTTTTTGGTCATATCTCAGCCATTTGTGGATCGATCTGGCTGAATTTCAATAGCAAGAAATGATGGACTATATGTAACATAAATGTAAAACAACCTAGCCGCTATCAAGTCTGGAGTCTTCGGAAAACACATATCAAACGTAAGACGGACAGACGGACGGATATCGTTAAATCAACTTCTCTCCTCATAAGGACCCAAAATTTATATACTTTATATGGTCTAAGATCACTATTGTAGAAATTACAAACGGAATGACAAACTTATATATACCCTTTTCCACCTGTGGTGAAGGGTATAAAAAAGAATAGACAAGAAACAAACGTGCATTTTGGACAAGTTTTTTTTGGTTTTGTTTTCGAATTAAAAAAAAAAATATTTTTGCATTTTTTTTATACATATATTCTAAAATGGACTTAAATCATGTTTTTCATAATTTTTATCTTGTTAATTTCTTAAAAACCAGAGTTTTAGTTTAAAACAAAAAATTTAAACAATAAAAGCTCAATTAATATTTTTTTATCACATAACGAAAGTGCAAGTCAAATATATGGGTTATTTAGCTAATTTTTGATTCAACTTATTTTTATGTTCTACTTTACACCAGTGCTGCCAAATTTATATAAATATCAATAAAAAATTCGAAAATACAAATTTTAATCAAGAAATTAAATAATTTTTAACAATTGTTTGGAAAACTTAAAATACTGTTTATTACACTAATAAAATCCAGGGCTTAAAAAAAACTTTAAGACCATATACAAATTAAAAGTTTTTATTATGGGAAAATGGCAATAACATATTTTTTGCTTTTAAAAAATACGCTTATTTTTTAAAAAAACTACCCAAAATTTAAAGAAATAAAAAAACTCTGTCTAGTTTTCCCTACGATACTCTTAAAGTAAAAAGCAAAAAAATACGTCTACAAATTTTTTCTGGCACCTCTGCGATGTATCACAAAACTTCTAATTTTTATTATGGGGGGTGTGCTGGAAGTCGCAAACGCAAAACGCAAGAATTTGGAGGCTGTTTTTAATACACTTTTAATCTAATTTTTATAATTTTTGTTATAAAATTCTGTTTAATAGAGAAATGTTTGTATAATATTTGTCATTAAATTCTTTTATTACAGAAATCTTACTATAAAACGACTTTTAAAATTCTTGCGTTTTGCGTTTGCGATTTCCAGCACACCCCTGTATGCCTTTTTTAGACATGGTTCCAGATCTTAAAGTTAACCACTTAACACCATTATATTCTTTTCGCAAACGATTTAACAATGTCGGTCTGCTACCACCAATCTGTGTGATCAAAGTGAGTATCAGAATCTCTCAAACAAAATGCCAGTCAATCATGTTTGTGTTCAAATTCGTTTATTATTTTTAAATCACGATCATTTTTCGAGCCAATTTTACGATGTCTGCCGAAAACCAATAAGAAATCATATGTACAGCCCGGCCAACCAGCAAAATAAACGCCAAAGCCGAATATCCTTGACGCCATGGAAATACTTAACTAAAAAGGGGCCAGTAATTGATTCGTTAGACGTGAGCAATGTGAGAACGGTCGGTAAGCTGTTGTACGACTAGCTAAAAACACTTATACAAATAGTGGTTGGAAAGTTTTGCCTTATAGTTCGGCTCTGTATCGTCTTAATACCATAGTTGTCGATTGATGCAGAACGGAGAAGGGTAATGGAAATTGGCTTGATGTGTTCTTAACCTAAGAAAAACATTCACAGTTTTTCTAATTTTCATAGAAAATTCGTTTTATATACCTTAAATCTTTTTTATGAATAAGGCCATTAAAACTTATAATCTAAATTCCGCATTCGCAAATTATACACCTTATAAATTTCGCTGAAAAATATAGATGAGAATTTTTTGCATTAATTTTGGCTGTTTTTTCATTACGCGATAATCTTTTTTCTCAACGAAAAACTCCACCCAACTTTTACATGTATTTTGACAATGTTTTTTGTCGGTATAATGAGAAACACAAAATCGCTAACGGACAGTTTATCGGTCTAATAAATTTATGATGACATTAAGTTACAGACAGTTTGTCAATACATTGAGAAAATGGCCATTAGACTTTTTTGTGCTCTGCACACCATATTAAAAACATGATTGATAACGACTGGATTAAATTGTTCTTTGAATATTGCACAACAAAAATGTTCCCTAAAATAAAATTTTGACATTATCGTATTAACATTTGCGTTTTCGTTTTAAGAATTAAACATTTTTTTGCTAGCAATTTTTTTTATATTTGGTATAATGTAAAGATAATAAAATATTTGGGGGATTCACAAGGTGTCATATAGTCATAAGTCTTAACCCTTTCGGTCCGACTTTTTATTTGAGAAACAGCAATGTACATGAAAAATCTGTTTACACATATTGAAAAAGCTTAAAAATTTATTATGTTTTGCATTATTAGTTTTTCCGTAAGTCCATTCATTATTCTGAGATACCCAGTAAAAACTTCGCCTACAAAATAATGTGTTGAGTAATCAGAAAAACAAAAGAGCACTACTTACAATTCTACTGAAAGAACCAATTATTTTTACAAGGGATGTCCCAAAATGAATGCATTCAAAAGCAAGTCATTATTTTTTTTACTTTAATACATCCAGAAAAAAGTAGTTATAGAAGTTGTGATAGATGTAGTTATAGAAGAAAGCTACTAAATATTGAGTTAAAGAAGCTGTTCATTTTGAAAAAGTAAGCTAAGTTTTTACTGGGTATTGTCCCAATCGGATTTTTCGGAGTATTGTCCCAATCGGGTTTTTAATACAAATGGGACAATATGTCCCACTAGTATCGAAACTATGTACAAATCTTATAATAATGTGCTCAAAATTGGCAACCGTTACTTCTTTGATAAAATAACACAAAAAGTTCGACTGGGACAATTTCAAATGTGATTTTTTTACTTTAAAGAACAAATCGGATCAATCAAACATTGTCTGGGATGTATTATTCCAATAGGACCGAAAGGGTTAAAATAATAACATGAAAAAATACGAATGTTGTGAACAACACCTCATAATTTAGTGTGCTATTTTGAATTTAAATCAGCCGATTTAAAACAAATATAAAAAACAAATATTTACCTGACATCAAAATGTTTTTTAATTCTTATCCATGAATTATTAAATTAAATTAGATTTTATCTGACTATTTTCCATTTTTTAACGCAAATCACAAATTAATTTTATTTTGTTTGTTTTCCAAACATCAGAGTCCTAAGCCGATATAATTTGACGCCGCAATTGTTTAAAAAATTGCTAGCAGCAGGTTAAATTCAGATATTAGCCGGATAAAACTATACCATCAACGGCGACGGCTACAAAAACTAATGCGGCTCGACCCAGCCGCTCAGCAAAGGTCTCTTCTGATAAATTACGACAGCACAATAGACGTAGCAAGCAAAGTTCTATTAATTTAATACACTTTTTGTTAACAAGGAAACAACAATATTTTTAAACCATTGTAAAATGTTAGAACATTATGACAATTTAACATGATAGCACACCTTGTGAATACCCCAATTATGTTTGCGAGAATGGCAACATATTTTTAATTTTATTAAAACTTATCAAAAGCTTTTAAATTATAAAATATTATGCAAAATAATTTATGTATAATATTTTTTAATACAAGTAAAAGTTGCAACATGTTGTAGTAATTTTCCTTTACCATATTTGTCTAGCCCTAACAGATGTTATAAACTATTAATTTTCTTTGCTTTTAAAGTACAACATTTTAAATTTTGCCCTTAAAGTTAACACAAAAGAGCTTAAGAAAATTGAATACATTTGTTTATCTTGCTAACAAGATCTAAATCAAAACGTTGACCTTTAGCAAAAATAGCTGGCTGCTTAGTTTGTTTAAAAAGGTCTTAAGAAAACACTAAAAGAAAAAACAAAAATAAATTCGTGCTATTACTTAAAAGTTTTTACTAACAAACAAAACTTCTCTAGCAATTACAGCGAATTACAGTGTCAAGGTTCGCTGACTTGTTATTCACAAAATATTTTTTTTTTTAACAAAAGTAGAAAAAGTTTAAAATGGTAAAAAGCAATAGAAAGAGTATCTTTTAAAATTACTTAAAGCACTCAAATTGTAACAGCAACAGAAAGAAAGCGGAAACAAAAAATAAACCACAAGAAGTTTCCCTAGAACAGTAAAAAAGTTCAAATTACATACTGAATAAACTAGAGGAAAACAATTTCATTGTCTTGTATTTTTGTTGTCTTATGGCAGTTACAAACTGTTTTGCAGCTGCTGTTGCTGCTTCTACCCAGATACTTGACCATCATCTTAACCTACAACCAACCCTTTAAACAACTTAAAAGACAGATACATTTTTGGACGGACACCTAAACTTTAAAATATTAAAATAAATACGAAAATTTACATAAATTAAACCGAAAAAGCGATGACCATGTTTAAAGTAAAATAAACATTAACGAAACAAGTAAGAATGATATATTTGGCTAGGCCGAATCTTATTCGCACCCTCCACTGTAAAATATTGACTAGAATTGAAAGAAGGAGAGAAAAAACCAAACTCAGCTGTCAGAAAAACCTATCTCTTTGATCAGTGTTGCCAGAAAGAATTCGCCCGAATTTCAACATTAGTTTGGGACCGCTTTTCGAGGGCGGAGACTATGAAATTTTTGCAAAATGTAGAAATATATATAACATTTACAGAAAAAAAATATTTCACCAATTAAAGCATTAAACAAATAGATAATTTAACGTTTAATTGATACTATTAATTTCCACCAGTAAACAAATTCACAAATTCACTTGATTAAACGTTCAAATCACGTGATTAAGCGTTTAATTCATTTGATTAAAATTTTAATTAAAACTGATTTTACTTTTGATTAATGCTTTAATTGGTACAAAATTTTTTCTGTATTTGGTTAAGTTAAGCTATTGTTAAAAAATAAAATATTCATGTTTTGTACAGTAAAATAACATTTAATAACTAATCGGATTCTAATACTGTAATTTATAAGATACTTTATCTTGTTGTATTAGAAAGGCACCAAATAAATACAAATAAAAATTCACAGATTAACACGATTTTTTGCTGTAATTTCAACCATTTTTTTAGACGTGGAATTTTGATTTTCGTTTTTATTACTTTTCATTCCTATTTAATTAAAAACCTGTGGTACTATTTCTTGCATACAAAAAAAAAAAAATCAATCCATCCGTACTCAAATCAATCTCAAGAGGTATTAATAGAACGGTGAGTACGGATTTTCTTGAATCAAGTACAGAAAGATTGATTCAAGTACGGATTTTCAATCGCAACATACATACTTAAATTATCCATGTTCAATCCCGATTTTGTCCTTGACATAATTCGAAAATGAGATTGATTTAAGTAAAACTAAAATCTCAAAATGCGCTTGATTTAAATATTATAAAATTGCTTTGATCCGAATTCGTACTTAAAATAATCCGAAAATGAGATTGATGTAAGTAAAACTTAGATTGAATGAATCTCCAAATGCGCTTGATTCAAGTGTTATCAAGTTGTTTTTATCCCGAAAAAAAAAAAAAAAATATGATGATTGATTTACTTACTTGTATTACATCCTACAGAATGATAAAACACCAACATCACGCCCGATATGGTTTTTACTTTAGAAATCTTATGTACATATTAAACCAAAAATATAAACTAAATGAGAGGCAAGATTTCAAATTAATTTTTTAACCCTTCATAGTACACATGAGTCTGGTCATGCTTGTTTTACTTGATTTAAGAATTGTATACTTATTTCAAGAAATTCCGGGATTGATTTTCGAAAGTAATCCCATTTAGGATTGTTTTAAGAACGTTTTAGTGTTTTTCGTACTTGAATTTTTGAGTACGTACTTAAAGTAATCATAAAAAACTTAATTTATCCCGAGTGTTATTCTTTCTGTGTGCTTTTTGGTTAATTGCGTAAGTTTTGAACAACATTTTTAAATGATGCTCGACTAATAGGAGTTTTTTGCAAACGAATAAAATAAGGACATTTACAATGAGTATCTTAAATGTGGCAACATTGTGATATTTTAAAGTTTAAATTGTGGGCAGGCAACAATATAAAAAAACACAGTATATTAAAGTATTAAAATAACAAAACTTTCCAGATCAGAAATCAATTATTCGAAAAATTTATTTAAATATTTTTTTTCTGCATAATGCCAAAAGTTTTTAATAGTTTTATCGTACCATCACAATATTGCCATATGGGTATTTCCACAGAAAAGTCTACTTTATTTTCATGAAACGCCACCAATCATTTTAAATTGTTTCTTAAAGAATAATTTTTATATTATTAAAATTTTTTTTATTTTGGTGTAAAGCGCAATTTAGACAGATATGGGTCTTAAATAAAAAATTAATTGCTTGTTGGTGTAAAGTGACACTTCTATGGAAGTTCCCATATACAACATGACATGCTTTTAAGTCTTTTAAATTTGGAATTTGGTATTAAATTTCATTAACAAAATAAAAACTTGCAACCCATATTAAGGAATTAAAATTTAAACGTCTCTGTATTAAGACAGATTTTAAAACGCATTTGTAAGCTACCTCAGTAGGCTAGCTGGTAGCGAGCTAGTCTATTAACGCCGAGGTTGTGGGTTCGATTCCCGCCAGAGACTCTGGTTTTTTCCTGCAGACAAGCATAGAGCTTCGCGGGATTAGCTTAGGAAATTAAAAAAAAAAAAAAAAAAAAAATTAATAAATAACTTAAATTTTTTTTTAAGTTGGTACAGTTTTTCTAAAAACTTTATGACATAAAAAAATTTTGTTACTTATAAAAACTCCACTTTCTTCTCAAAATTTGATTTCATGTTTACAAATATGAATTCGGCTTTATTTTGTCAACTAGAAATCTTAAAATACAAAGGATTAAAAATTGTGATCACTTTTTGTTTTCACCAAGTATTGATTTTCTTTTCATCTACAATTTTCTTTAAGAAAACAAAATGTTATAAATAGTAAGTTCAGGACAACAATTTATGATCACATATTCAGCCATGTCATAGAGTACAATTCCTTTCGAAACCGAAGAAAACATATTTGTTTATTGATAGAAAGTGTATTTTGATAGTTTTTGGCCTTTCAGATGCAGAAAACTCCCATTCCGTTCAAGAAAACAAAAATGATTTCATTCCGAAAATTTGTTTCGCCATTTTCTAAAGCACTAAAATAAGGAATGAATTCCGTTTCCGAACGGAATTGTACTCTGTGACATGGCTGATTATTTACGTCAAGAAACGATAATGTCAATATTTTAAATAAAAAACATTTAAATAATTAGTTTGTGGTTCTTTTAATTAAACTGTTCATGGTTTAAGATCCAATTTGTTGATATTTTTTTTATTAGTTTATTGAATTTAATTAAAATTTATTGACTTTGAATAACTTTGATAATTTATTGGCAAATTTAATTCTTGACTGAACCAGGGCTCGATCTAAGGTCGAATTTACATGTTTCGAGAGCAACCACATTCTGATCATCAGAATTCTTTGAAGTTTTACCCACTGCGGGTGAAGGTGTAAAGGAGATTTCACGCCGGCCTTTCTACCTACCCACTGCGATGGCTGATAGTATTTATTTAAACATCAATCTTTTAACCAATAATATTCTCCTGGCGGATCGAAATTTACTGTAATTAATTGCACTGCTTTACAAATTTTTAATATGGAAAAATACCAAGAACGCCACATGCCTATATAAGTTAATTGGGACCTCCTGAACACGAAAAACGCTCTATTCTTCTTATCAGATAGAAATTTGCGGCATATCGACGGAAATGACATTCGATTACCTTTCCAACGATATGCTATTTATCTCGATCGGACTTTTCGGTTGGGCTCCACAAATGTTTAAGTGGGACCATACACCGAAAAACACAAAAGTACCGTTATCTAAAAAACGGTACTTAGAAAAAAAAGTTACAGCGTTTTTCGTGTTCAAGAGGTCCCAATTAACTTTTCTAGACATGTGGCGTTCTTGGTATTTTTTGACTGTAAACCAGTGTTATCTATTTTAATTTATTTACATTCTAATTTTAAAAATTTAAAATGATACGCATACATAGTTAAAATATACAATTTTTATCATAAATTGTTTTATATATTTAAAAAATTTAAGACAAAGTTGGGGAGTTTGCAAAATGATTTCCCAGATCGGTTTAAAATATAGATTTCTGGCAAATATTTTCTTTTCGCCATAGAACTTATCCTGCCGACCACGACAGTGAATCGATTAATAATTTTTAAAACAATTTTGACTGATTTTCCTTCGCACACTTATGTACAACAAATATATTTTGCCAATATGATTAACCAAAAAATAAAACTAAGAAAGTCTATTTTCGGCTAGGCACAAGAAAAAAACAACTTTCTCTATTTAATTTCATTTCAAAACGCTTTACGGCTATATTTGTAATAAACAAAAACAAAATTAAAAATTCTTGACAGTGGCACAAACGGTCTGCCTGTTTACAAATAAATCATGTCAATGATCTCTTAGAAATTTCCAAAAAAACGTCTCAATTAAAATTTTTTTTTACTCAACAAATGAATGAATAATATAAAAATAATAATTTAATTACACATTTAAACATGTGAGACCCGTAATGTAATTAAAAAAACTTTTTGATACATTTTGCTGAGGGGGGAAAAATACATTTATATCTACAAAAAAAAACCAATAATATGTTAAAGTTATAAACTTCTAAAGCTATGAAATAAGAGAGAACTACTACTAAATAAAAGCCATATTCAATGTTTTGGTGGAAGTTGTCTTGCTCAAGGGCAATTGCAAAATATTGTAGCTCTTTTGAATACATAGAACTTACGTAAGATTTCCTTAAAGATCTACAATATTTTTTATTTGCTCTTTCGCTTGACCATTTGTAGCACTTAATAAATTCCACTAGTGAAAAAGTATAGTCATTTACTGGGTACACTTCGAGCTACAATAAAAGAAGTTAGAGTGCTGTGACGAATCTCTGATAACCGCAACCGACAGTTAGAATATTTAAGCAATGGGCGTAAATGGGACCTATGATAAATTATGGATCGATCTTCATGAAATTTAATACTGTGATTTCTAGTGACACATAGATTGTTTTCCGAAACTAGGCTTTATATGAGGCCGACGATAAATGTTGACCGATCTAAACGCAAGTTGACAGTGTAATTTCTAGTCATATTAAACTGCGACATACCAAAATTTATAATAGCAGCAATTTTCGTTACGGTTTTAGGAGTACTAAAGTGTTTTTCTACACAGAAAAAATTCTCCCACATTTTTCACCAATTAAAGCATTAATCAAAAATATAATCAGTTTTAATTAAAATTTTAATCAACTGAATTAAACATTTAATCAAGTGAATTAAACGTTTAATTAATACTATTTACTGGTTTAATTAATACTATTAATTTGTTTACTGGTGCAAATTTAATTAATTTTTTAATTAATATCACAAATTTTTTAATTGAAATCAATTTTTATTTTTTTCTGTATATGGGGCCTATGGTAAATTACGATCTTCAAGAATTCGCATGATTTATATTTATATAAAACAAATTTCTGCAAAATCTTCAATATATGCCTTCCGCACCTATTTACGTTAGTGTTTGAAACAAAATTGTCCACAATTTTTTAAGGTAGTTGTACATTTAGATTCATAATTATTTTCCTACTGAAACGATTTTGCTGGATTTAAGTTTTAAACTGCTTAAGATAACAAGAAACGATTTGACACTAATATTGTTATTTTCTTTTAAAATTTTAGAAAGTGAGCGTGCTTTCAACAGACGAACAGACAGATGGATATGGCTAAATCGTCTAAGAATTACTCAAGGAGCCAGAATCTTAGATGAATATTAAAAAAGTTTCACACGGAATGACAATCTTAGTATACCGTAATTCACCACTAGTGGTGGTGGAGGGTTTAAAAACAACTCTGTGTCTGCATTCCCCTCCACTCTCCACCAAATCATGCAAAACAATTTTACTGACTGGATTTCGATTATGACTTTATTTTTATCTTAAGGTACGTTCAGACTAATGAAATATTTGTCGAAAATATTTGTTCTGATATTTGCTTCAAACTATGTGAAACAAAAAATATTTTGTTTAATGTTCAAACTAAGCTCAAATATTTGACAATTTTTGTTTGTTAAAACAGTTGGCAAATAGTGTCAAATAAAATAAATTAATTCATGTTTGCCATGCGTTCAGACTAAAACAAATATTTGCATCAAATAATTATTTAATGAAAGTGTCTAAAAATAAAAATATTTTATTCTGTGGAGCAGCATCTCTTATAATGTTAGAACAGGAGAATGAAAAAGGGGAAATACTGGAAGATTATGGGTAACGGGAACATGGCTAAAATTTGCGAAAAATTGCAAACTTGAAAACAAAGCCTAAAATATATTTGAAATCGCTAAATCGGTTAAAAAACAAAATGTCGGGTATAAACAAAAAAAAAAAAAAAATGTTGCAAAAAATATCGAAAATTCGCAAACAATTTTAATATTTCAAACAAGCCATAAAATTGATTAAAAGTCCCTAAAACTATAAGAAATGGCATAGATTCGACAAAAATTGCTAAATTAACGGAAATTCGCAAAAAAAATTGCTAACAGCGGCATGATAGCAAAGTCTAATAATTAATAAAAATCTTTAAAACTGTAAAGAATCCGAAAACTTACAGGAAAAATTGCTTCTATCAGGAACATGACTAAAATTATTTGTCGTTGTTTGCTCTTACAATTTTTTTGTAATTTCAAATAAATGTTTGCTCAAAAATAACTAAAATATTTGATATTTTGTGTTCACACTATGTGAAACATTGGACAAATATTTGTTTGCCGGCAAATACTTTTATTTGCTCAAAATCAGCTTTTATTTTATTTGACACTCAAAAATATTTTGTGTTCAGACTACGTTAATGAAATATTTGATGTTTGCTTTCAAATATTTGATCAGTCTGAACGTACCTTTAGTTGAGCAGACATAACTTG
The DNA here is from genome assembly GCA_963931875.1 of Pollenia griseotomentosa. Lineage (NCBI taxonomy): Eukaryota > Metazoa > Arthropoda > Insecta > Diptera > Polleniidae > Pollenia > Pollenia griseotomentosa. Next base: position 148,251,509 of record OZ007564.1, read on the forward strand.
AAATATTGGAGAAGAACGGTGCCGAACCGCTTAAACCGCTTGCCTTTCTACACTCTTCGCCTATTAAATTTTAAAGTCATGCCTTTTTCCCATAATGTTAATCCAGTCTTGGTAAATTAAAAAAAAAAACTGTTCTTCGCTTTAAAACTGCCTGCTTGTCTTTCGACTTTGTCATAATTCTCTCATGTTTTGGCACTTTAAGAAATATAACCAGACATTCGTGTGCCATCTTGGCTGGATTGACTTCATTAATATCAAAGATCTATAACCATTTATTGTCACATTTTTTCTAAGATTGTATTTTTATTTTTATTTTTTTTGTTATTGTACCATGATTTTTGCTTTGTTCTCTTTTGCTTTTAAGAATTTATTCTTTGAACAAGATTCTTAATTTTCCTGTTTATTTTTCCTGTCTGCCTTTCTGTCAGTTTCCCTCCAGAATTTGTTTTATGCTTGACTTAGCCCGGGGAATTGTATTGTGCATTTGTGAATATCCTCAAAGCTCCAATAACATTAGAAAATAAAATCAATTTAAGAACAAGAGATGACGAAGACAACAACAGGGTTACAGTTGCAAGAATGGGGGAAGACATCAAGAGAAGTTTTTCTTTTTCTGTTTTTGGTTGAAGACATTCTATTGTGTTGTGGTTTTAAAGATGTGTAGCCAGACTATTTTATCCATTTAGATAGTTTGTGAACCCTGCAGTTTTAAAAGTAGAAATTGACTCAAAATCGTTAGGTATTTCCCTAAGGAAAAATCGACTAGCTACTTCATTTGCCACAAGTAATGCAAGAGTTCGTCTTTTAAATCTCTCACTATATTTATTTTTTGTGTGTCGAAAAAAACTGTGCCGTTATAACTGCACAGTTTTTTCCAAAGAGAATTCAACAAGAAAAACATTAACTATTTTTCTATAGAAGCAGTGTCAGTGAAATCGCACATCACATGTGATTAGTGAAATCATTAGTAAAAGGTTATGCAGATGGAGGCAATTGACTACCGTCAATGTCATCCCCATGTTAAAATCGTTAGTCGTGTGCATTGCTAGTTAGGCTGGTAGTTAATGGTAATGATTGGTAGTTAAGGAAATAGCTAGGCATTCGCTAGCTACGCCGACTGCAGGGAAATGACAAAGAAATGAGTTTGCATTACTATTTGGGTTTATGTGTGTTGTAAAAGGCGTTATTAATACATATACACAAATGCGAGGGTATGAAGATGAGCTTAAAGTTTTCTATTGTACGGTGGTTATAACTATCACACAACTTAATTTATTTAGACTTCAAATTGTTAAAAAAAAAGACCAGCATACCGGATTTCGTTTTATTTCTTTCCGAATTTTACCCATTTTCCGACCCATTGTATACCTTACACCACAGGTAAAAAAGGGTTAATATAAGTTAGTTATTCAGTTTGTAGTTTATACAATTTTGATGTTAGACCCTATAGCATATATGTCATGGGTCCTTATGACTAGCGATGTCCAGTTGTCTGCGTGTCTGTTGAAATGGGTTTTTCGAAGACCGCAGATATGATAAGGAATAGCTTTTACACATTTATATCACATATGGTCCAGAATAGTTTGCTAATTAAATTAAGCGACATTGGTCCACAAATGGGCGAGGTATGAGCAAAAAAAAAAAAAAAAAAAAAAAAACACTACTCAAATTTTTACACACAAATGTCTAATTTTCACCCAAAAACTCCATCTTTCAGTTCCTTGTCAAATGAAAAATTCTGTGTCAAATTTGCCAAAATATTTGTATTAAAATGGTTTTTGATTAACACCTTTTAAGATACTAAAAATACCCCTCTATTTATTGAAATTGGGACGAATTTTAGTTAACACCAGATCTATCCGATTTTTTCCAACTTTTCATCAAATGATTATTTTCGGGTCAAAAATTTTTTAAGGTTTCTTTCTTTGGGACTTGTAGGACCATTTTGAATGCATAGGCTTTTGTTGCAATTAAAAATTTTTACTCGGTGCTAATCTAGATATTCACGGTTTAACCATAATCTGACCATCTTTTTAGAAATATAGCCGAAGTTTGGCATATACTCGAAGTTTTTTATTCTGGGGTCTTAAAGGATCACTAGCCGAGTTTCTTTTTTTTTGTAGAGGAAACAGGCAATATTTTGAATTTTTAAAGACGAGCCCTTTCACACCAGCCACCTGAAAAAGTTTAAAGGCATTTCGGTTTGCCCAAGCATAAAAGTCGCATAAAGAAATATGTCTTACTTATCATACAGTCCTCGCAGACCGATTTCTAAACATTATTGTACACCAACAGCAATAATAACGAAATAAACAACAACAATTCTTAGCCCAAGTCAACGTTTGGAGTTCATTGAATTCTTGTTACGCTAAGATCGTAAATTATTACCAAAACAGGTTCTTTTTCCTGATTCCATACAATCTTACACTTTATGATTTTCTCTTTTTTCTTGTGTGAATTTTGTTTTCCTCTGCACCTTGTAATTCTAACCACAATTCTTGGTGATGTTAAACAATGCAACAAATACCAGAATCAAAAAATACAACAAAAGTCTGTTGACTCTTCGCAGTAGTCATGACTAAATGCCCGGTTGGCCAAACAGCTGGCTAACTGACTAAATGGCTGACTGGCTGGCTGGCTGTTTAATTGACTGTTTCGCTTTCTTTTTGAAGAGTTTCTCCGTTTGTGTAAATGATTGTACGTGTGTGTGTGTGTGTGTTTTGGGATTTCTAATCCATTGTGTTGAACATTATTTAAAATGGTTCAAACGACATGATGTGATGCCAATGAGATCGTCTGTTGTTAATACGGCCTGCCAATAGTACGATAATAATGATGTTTGCTTATAATGACATGTACAAGCCGAAAAGTCATAGCGAAAAATAGTAACAATAAAAGTTTAAAGAATATTGGTAACATCATTATTATTTAAATCAACTTTATGTTAAGCAGACTTTAGCATAGATACAGTGGGCCCAAAGTAAAAGTCGGACCAATATGAGTATCAATATAAGGTAAAAGACAAATATTGCGTATCCTTAACATATCGCTCCTTTATTGCAACATAGTCATATCTCAAAACATCAAAAATTTTAGGTTACTTAAGCATAAGCGTTCCTTCGCATTTTCTTTATATGTAAAACAAAAATTTGAATTATATCTGAAGCTGAAATGAAGTTATAGCAAAATATAATTTATTAAATCTGTATATATGAATACATTTTGAAAACTTTAATCACATTTGCCAAGTTTTCTATTTTTTTTTTTTTTGAGATAAGACTATGTTGCAATAAAGGAGCGATGTGGTTTGTACCTTATGCCTTGTTCGCACGGTGCTTTGGATTACTTCGCTCTCCGTTTTAATTACTTATTTGAATTACCATGTTCGCACGGCATATTCCTAATCGGTTTTGACAGGTTTTCTTCTTCTTTTTGTTATTAATTTTGTTTATTGCTAAATTAAATTGTTTTTTTGCGGTAACTTGTATTAAGAATGAATAGAAAAAGTAAGTAAAAAACTATTATTTCAAAGAAATACATACATTTATTTATTTTCCCAGTAAATATAATATTTTGTTTGTTTTTTTTTGTGCTTTGACAGCTGGTGATGGAAAAAAACCGATAAAAAGTAGAGATCACATTGATTTTAAAGTAATCCAGAGGGTAATAAAAATTGAATTACGTACAAATGAGATAATCCGCTCTCAAAATTTTGTATGACGAATTATGTAATTTTGATCATAATTAGGCTGTGAATTACGAATGAGAGAGCGAATTACGAAAAAACGCTGTCGTGCGAACATGGTATTAACACCGTCCTGCTTGCCTATCCATTATTTTTGTGCACAAGAACAAATCGTTGTAAGAATAATTCACTCGTGTTCATTGATGCTGGAAAAAAACTTATGGCAAGACAACATATATAAAGAGCAACAATAACAAACGTCGCCTCTTGAGGCTTCATCCAATCGGAAGCCAACTGGCACCACGTCTACGAACAAACTTTACTCCACCTCACCAACCGGTACATCAACTTTTGGCCCCTTCACAAAATACGCAACTTTAACCATAATTTTCAAACTTTTCTTCACTTCATGACTTCATTAGATTCACTTGATTCACAACTACCCAGTAAAAAATTTTATCATTTTGCGAAGCACTAAAGGTACATTTAAAAAAATAAGCACACAATTATGCGCTACGCAATAAGACATACAGAAACGCAGTAAAGTAAGTGAAGGAACTCTCAACAACTTTTATAAAAAAAATAACATTACAAGTGCTACGGCATTTCCTTACTACGAAGCAGGTTTGTAAGGGAGAATACTTAAAAATAACGGTATCAAAACATTCAGTGGGTAAAGCTGATCGTTGCATCTAACAATTTTTATATGCGCTGAATAATGCGCCTTATTTGTCAAAAATGTATTGCTTCAAAGTGGGAACTCGCCAAATAAAATTCATGTCTTCCGTAAGCGCAATGGTAAGCGAAACTCTTATGTTTCTCCCTTACAAACTGCTTCGTTGGAAGCTCCATTTTTTTTTGGGTACTTCGTCTTCACTGCACCAATTGACGCGCATCGTCCAAGAGCCTCACACCAAACAACTTTAACAACCCATTCAAGCGTCATCCATAAATTGCACCCAGACTTATTTAGAGAGCATTCCCCTGGCGCTCGCAGTCAGTCTGATGCCGAAGTGACAGGGGTTTCTGAATCCCGTGCTACCAAATAGGATCTCTGTTCAGCCACGATATCAAGAAACCTGCAACTTTGTATTTCTGCCGAATTCCACCTGTCTTTCCGGGGGATATAACAGCAAAAGGTTAAAAGTCCCTAAGATGATCCCTACACCGCTCTAGGCATCGTACCATCGCACCAAGATCTCTTTACTCTAACGTTAACGTGTACGTTGTGCATCAGATGTTCCGTTTAACCTTTCAGGCTTATAAATAGGGTCTTTTTTTAGATGCATGAGAACGTTCGATATCGATAACTTTGGTTTGACAGCTAAAAATGTCAAACTATGTTGACAGTTTCGTTCAGTAAAGTTTGGCAATTCATTGTGAATGCTTTAACGCTAGAACAACGCTTTCAAATTGTGAAGATTTACTTTAAAAAAAATCTGTTCGCGAAGTTTTTAGAGCTCTTTGTCCATTTATAGATTTCTGGATCTCAATAAGCCAAATTTTCGTGTTAAAAGCGAAATCAATCATCAAGCCGTAAATTAATCAACATTACAGCTGTTAAAGTTGATTGATTAGTGCGGCTTAAACGCTTCTTTGAAGTGAGCAAGGAGATGCCGTTTCTGTGAATGGCGTGCGCTATCAAGCCATGTTAACTGAATTTTTGTTTTCAAATATTAATCAGCTAAACATCAACGACATCTGGTTCCGATAAGACGGCGTAACTTGACATACCGCTCGCTAAACAATGGATTTATTGCAAAATTAATTTGGTGACAACTTTAAAAAGCTCTATTGAATTCTCAATGGAGAAATAATCCCCTGACCACACCAGCAATTTGCTATGTCATAACATCATTATTAACTGTGTTAAATTGTCAATGTTCAATAATAAAAAAAATATGCGAAAAAAGGATTGCTACGGATATAATTCCCAAGTTTGTTGCTCGTGTGGTCGGGGATAATAATTTTTTTTTTAATATTTTAGATGGCACAATTAGTTTGGTATTGAAAGTATGCCAAATTGGTGTACAATTTCGAGCAAATGTTCCACAAAAATAAGAAACATCAACGGAATTCCACCATAATACTTTTTTTCACCCAACACTGCCAAATTTCATCTCCTTATGACTCTACGTAAGAAAATTATATTAAAAATAAATCCAAGAAATAACATAAAAAAAACTATTTTTTATTATTTTAAAAAGATTTTATATGCTCAACCCACTATTTTGTAGCATCATTATCAGCTTTAGATGCAACGTCATCATCGTTGTTATTACACATCATTATCACTATTGGTTTCATGCTGTTTATTGTTCCCATTGATTGTGCATCTTTGTAAAGTGTAAAATACGTGCATATTTTTTTCTGGTCGTCCGTCTGTCCGTCAGCTAGTCTAAATTATAAAAGTTGTAGTTTTTTACTTTGTAGTTACTGTTTTTGTTGTTGTTGCTGCTGCAGTTTCAATGGATGAAAGCAGTGTTGAAAAATTCAGTACTTTAGTACTTTTTTCAGTACTTTTTCACATTAAAAATACCGCAGTACCCCCGCGTTGTTTTTAGTACTTGTTTATCCTTTGCGCTTTTTAACCGTGATGAGATCATTTCAATAGCAGACTTTGGTAATCATGACTTTTGCAAAATTTATATTGCTGTGTATTAAATATAATTAACAACGTTAATATTGAGATGAAAGCGAGGACGCCAGGATTCATACTTTGCTATACAGAATGTGATATTTGCTCTTACAAGTCACAAGAAAATTTAAAAAAAAAGATGCATTGGATAATTTATTAGTGGAAAATTTGAATTTAAAAGAAAACCATTTACCTTAAAATGTATCTTTTTAGGGAACTCGATTTGACATATTTATAGAAACATGCAAAGTTAACAACGAAATTGTTTATAAATTGAAAGAAACATATTATCTGAGATTTAGAGAAACATTTGTTTTTTACTTTAAATTATAAGCGGCTTCACTCCAGAAAATATTGTTTCCGGGAAAACCAATAGCATAATACCATTGTTATTAATGCCATTAACAAGCGAGAAAGAAAACTATTATCAATTCCGTGTTCTAGCGGATCTCTCAGAAATAAAGCATTTCAGAACTGAAAATATTTAATTAAGAGCGAAATGGATGACATTTCAAAGATTGCTTTTGGAATTTTATCGATACCACATTTCTCAGCATCACTTGAACGCACATTTTGAAATGCATTATTATGTAAAAAATCAAAGCAAGAAATCGTTTACACGTAGAAACTGTTTCAAGTTTCAAACTAAATTTCTATTAAAATCAAATGATAGTAGCTGTTGTAACTAGTTACATATTATATTTCTTATGATCTCTAAAAAGTCACATGTAATTGTGCATGTCTGTCAAATTCGCTGTTTTACATAAGCTTTATAATATTCGGTCACAAACGTACATGTAATTTGCTTCTGACATTGTCTCTGTTTTTTTCGCATAGTTTTTGCAGAAACCAAATTATTTCTCGGTTTCAAAATAGCGTGCGGCCGCCACAAAATGTTTTATTTGCGCCGTAAAAGAGTTCAGCCATCTTAACATTTCTTTTTTTAAATTTTAAATTTTAGGATAATATAATTAAACGTTTTTTCTTTATCTATGTTCATAATTTCTATAAAATGGTGAAATTATCATACATATATCGCTATTGAACAATATTAACTTCAACCGGCTAATTATTCCGTCAATACTTATTTGGGCAAATATTTGATGAGTGTGACCGTAGCTAAACGCTTATGTATAACAAAAATTTTATATATCTTTAATATAAATACTGTTTGCTCTTTAATACATAGATAAATGAATTCCAATAAAATATTTTTTGTTGCTTTTATTTTCATAAAAAATTATTTTATTATTTAACAAAAAGTACCATTTGTTGGAAAAAGTACTCTTTTAGTTAAAGTTCAGTACCATTTCAAAATTTCAATTTTGCAACACTGGATGAAAGTGTATTTTAGATGTTTGTAATGATGGCAAAGACACCTTAATTCTAACAGAGTTATACTCTCGGGTATGTTACAGGTTTAACAGAGAGGCTGGCTATTTATTTCCCTTAGATGGCTATTTATATAGTTTCTAACAAGTATCTTATAATATTTTATGTGTAAAGGTATGTTCGATAATACTGGCCTGTTTTTAATCAAACATGTTTGATGAAAAATTCATTGTACATGAAGAAAGAGCTGTAAATATTAGAGGCCGGCAAGAAGAGATCGACAATAAATTAAATATAATATTATAATAAAGTAAAGAAAAAGGTCGATTAATAAGTAATATTGATAAATTATTTAAATTTGCAATTATATGATATTCTATACAAAATTTTGCCAAAACACAAGAAATTTGCTATTTTTGGAAAATTTTGCCGCATATTCTCTTTATATAAAAAATATTGCACAATTTTTTTGTGTATGAAACTTTTGTTTACAGGACATTGTGCCCAAATTTTCTATTTAATAGAATTTATGGCAAATTTGCTTTTTATATAGAATCGTAGACAAACTTTAATTTAGGAAAAAAATAATATTTTTTGTTAACGCGTACATATATAGTATATTTAACAAAGTTTGCTCTAATTTTTTATTAATGGAGTTAAATTTTTTTCTTTTATATTTTGCGTAAGTTTTTTAAGAGCAAATTTGTTTTTTTTTCTGCGTACATTTACATTACATTTTTTACTTAAGAACATTTGACGTTAATTTTAATAAATAAAATTATTTTATAGCACATTTTGCGCAAACCAAATTTTTTTTTAGAAAATTTTGCGCAAATTTTTTATTTCAAAAACATTTTGCGCAAATGAACTTTTTTTTAGAAAATTTTTTATGTTTGAAAAATTTTTGGCAAACTAAATTTTCTTTGGCTTTTTTAAAAATTTTTGCATAAATTATTTATTTACAGAAATTTTTGAGCAAATAATTTTTTATTTTTTTTTGAAAATTTTGCTTAAATTTTTTATTTTTTGAAAATTTTGCGTTAATTTGTTTTAAAGAACATTTGCGCAAATTTTTTTGTAAGTTTTAGGCAAGTTGGCTATATATAAAACATTTTATTTATACAAAATTTTGCGCAAAATAAGTTTTTGTTATTTTTTAACAGAAAATTTGGAACTATTTTACTCTTTTTTAGGAAATTTTGCCTAAATATTTTATTAAAAGATTAATTTGCTCAAACTTTTTTTTTAATTTGGGTAATTTTTTTATACATATAAAAAATATTATGGCCAATTTTCAGAATTGATATTAAAACACATTTATGCTTAAAATCGTTTTAAATACACAATTCTCTTCTTCACTAAACACTTAAATAAAACTTAATTCACCGATGTGGTACATTAAAATTCAACTTAAGTTTTCATGGGAATAACTTAGCAAGATGGCCTCAATATGACAACAATACAACAACAACAGGCAAAGCAATAACATTAAGCTTTTTTTTGAGACCACCTTGCCAATTAATTAACTTTTTTATGATATTTGTTTATATTTAGTAGTGCTACCATACTTTTATCTTAATGAAATAAGACTTTTCAAATAAGACTCAAAAAACCAATCTGCATTTAAATACGATTTAAGTTTATAATGAAATTAACTTAATATATAAAGGGTGGTTAAATTTCAAGGGCCGATGTTGATTTTGAATAAAACACAAACTATTTAGGAAATTATTGTAATTTTATTTTATTATGATATATTGGTATTGCTCAATTATGTATGGAACAAAATATCGGCCAAATGGGCGCCGCGACCACGGCGGCACACCTCCATCCGATGGTCCAAATTTTCGATTAACTTGAGGCATAATGGAGGTTCTATGCCGTTAATGTGCCGAATTATCTCATCCTTTAGCTCTTGAATTGTTGCTGGCTTATCGACGTACACCTTTTCTTTCAAATAACCCCAAAGAAAAAAGTCCAACGGTGTCAAATCACATGATCTTGGCGGCCAATTGACATCGCCATTACGTGAGATAACACGGCCATTAAATTTGTTGCGCAAAATAGCCATTGTTTCGTTAGCTGTGTGGCAAGTGGCACCGTCCTGCTGAAACCACATATCGTCCACATCCATATCTTCCAATTCGGGCCATAAAAAGTTCGTTATCATCTCACGATAGCGAACACCATTCACAGTAACTGCCTGACCGGCCTCATATTGGAAAAAATACGGCCCGATGATGCCGCCAGCCCATAAACCGCACCAAACAGTCACTCTTTGTGGGTGCATTGGTTTTTCGACAATCACTCTTGGATTATTATTCGCCCAAATGAGGAAATTCTGCTTATCGACAAATCCACTGAGGTGAAAATGTGCCTCATCACTGAAGATGATTTTCTTCGAAATTTATCATCCATTTTCATAATAAGTCTGGATAACTTTAACACGTTGTTGGATTGTGTATCTCTCCATGGTTCCAATTGAGTAAGTCTGAAATAGAGAAATGTCAAATAAAATTCGGAAAAAAACTTGGCGTTTAGGTGTGGTTCACATTCAACATCGGCCCTTACAATTTAACCACCCTTTACTATCCCGAAAATTGGGCATTAGGCAATTAAGAATTAAGATTGAGAACATTTTGTGCAAATTAATTAATTTTTGGAAATTTTTTATTTAGAGAAAATTTTGAGAAAATTTCCTTTTTTTAGATAATTTTTAACACATTTTGCGCAAATTTTTTATTTTGCTATTTATAGAAAATGCTACATATTTTGCGGGAGTTTGTGAAACTATTTCAGCAAATTTGTTATGTTATTTGAGCAAATTTGTTATTTTTAGAAAAGTTTTTTTTTTTGGCAACTTATTTATTTTGGGATATTTCGCAGAATTTTTCGTTTTGTGACATGAGCTTATTTTAATGAAAATGCCGCTCACAGTTTTTTTCTTTCTCTTAAGTATGTGAGTGTTTTATTATATTGATTTAATTTTTTCTCTTTGTTTTGTTTTTATTACCAAAGTAATTATTTTTCTTTTATCTGATGCTCTATATCCAGGATAACAAGCCGTTCAAAAATATTTATCTGTTATAAAGGAATTGAAGTAATTGAGTTAGGTTTCACGGTTTTTGTTGTAAAGGGAGGTGGCATGTAATAAAGCGTAAAATTACACACTTTTTTGTAAAAAGCCCGCCGGTTCGGAAAAATTACAACTTTCTCTTTGAAGTTAAGTGAATGTTACTATTAAAATTGAAAAAGGTGTGATTGCAGACCCATGTGTCTCAGTTAATGAAATTGAGTTATTAAAACTGTTAAAAAAGTGTGAAAAAAATTAAAATAAATATTTTCTTTAGGTAGAAATTAAACCCCCATCCGTAATATGAAAATTTAATTTTGTAAGTCCGTGCGATTGAATTAAAAAATAATCAAATATCTAACAAACATACTTTTAAAGACATCCGGTTATTAGCAGAAGTTTTCAATAAATATTTTTTCGACAGCTTTTTACCAACAATTCACCCTTTTGGCTTGCCCGCAAACCTTTTGCTATTGTACACACTGTAACCTCAAGCTTAACCTTTTTTGTATGATATTAAAATTAACATTTAAAATCATCAGCAAAAAAGTTATTCGCATAAAAGATATTTTTTGTTTTGGAAAACATTAGTAAAGAAATAGCAAATCAATAAAAACCACAGCAGTAACAATTGTATAATCAACACTTACTGCGGCAGCTACTAACAGCAGCTGAGGTATCAGCTTTAAGACTGATCCCTTAAGACTTTTTCGATGTTGTAACAACACAATATTTTGCTTAGGGAAAGGAATTTAATAGTAGGGCGGCTCACATCGATTTAAGAAATGAAAAATAAAAATGTACTCTTTATAGTAAAGTTTGATAAAAATTTGGTATTAATAGTAAATTTTGATATAATTTGCTATGTATAGTAAATTTTGATATAATTTGCTATTTTTAGTAAATTTTGATATAATTTGCTATTTATAGTAAATTTTGATATTGAAGTTTTAATGATAAAATTTGCTATGTATAGTAATTTTTGATATAATTTGCTATTTTTAGTAAATTTTGATATAATTTGCTATTTTTAGTAAATTTTGATATAATTTGCTATTTATAGTAAATTTTGATAAAATTTACTATTTATAGTAAATTTCGATAAAATTTGCTATTTATAGTATATATTGATAAAATATGCTATTTATAGTATATTTTGATAAAATTTGTTTATTATAGTTAATTTTGATAAAATTTGCGATTTATAGTAAATTTTTATAAAATATGCTATTTATAGTAAATTTTGATATTGAAATTTTAATGATAAAATTTGCTATTTATAGTTAATTTTGATAAAATTTGCTATTTATAGTATATATTGATAAAATTTGCTATTTATAGTATATATTGTGGGGGTATTTCATGTCAAGTGACCCAATTTTTAAATTGATGTCTTCCAAATTGGATGAAATTTGCACCAAGGTTAGTCCTATTGGATAGTAGTTTAGACACAAATTTTTTGGGTTAGAAGGGGTCAAAATTTGGTATTTTGGCCATACAGGTGTTCTTTTTCATCCTTGTAACTTATTACCTATTGGTGTTAGCAAAATTTGTCTCAAGTAGCTTCGATAGCTATTTGATCAATCTTTTTGTTTTGTTTATATATTTTTAAAAAATGCTATTTATAGTATATATTGATAAAATTTGCTAATTATAGTAAATTTTGATGAAATTTGCTATTTATAGTAAATTTTGATGAAATTTGCTATTTATAGTAAATTTTGATGAAATTTGCTATTTATATTAAATTTTGATAAAATTTGCTATTTATATTAAATTTTGATAAAATTTGCTATTTATGGTAAATTTTGATGAAATTTGCTATTTATAGTAAATTTTGATGAAATTTGCAATTTATAGTAAATTTTGATATAGTAGTAAACTTAAAGTAAGCTAATAAGTTTTTATTTTAAAAATGTTGCTAAAAATATTGTATTTTGCGTAAAATTGTTTGCGCAAACCAGTGCTCCCTAATATCAAATTCATCAAACTCTAAAAGTACGCTACTTTACCATCCAGCAGAAATTGTATTGTTGCCCATATTCGTAGCTTGAAAACAATATTTGCTACCAAAAACATACAACAACTCTTACAAGCCACCAACAATTTTCTTATTTCGTTTTTTTATATATGCTTTGTGTGCTCTGACTGCTCAACTCATCAAAAACAACTTTTATAAAAAAAAATATTATAATAACCATACCAAAAATCAAAAATGTAAAAAAAACTCATAAACGTTGGTAACATTTGAAATTGGTTGAATAATAAAAGAAAAGAGGATACATTTGAAACGAATTTCAAATGCCCAACGTGGAAAATTTTTGTGCTAAAATTTATTTTGAATTAAAAAAAAAACTATATTTATTAGCAAAGATGATAAATTGGCCTATCAGGCCGGGTTTTTGAGCTGTGGATTAAGGTTAAACGTACTTTAACGTAGTCTGAAGCTCGAGGTTTTCCGGCGAAATGTAAGTTTTTTTTATTATTTCATTAAAGTCCAACATTTTAAGCAAAGCAAAGCTGTTTCATCAAAATGTTGTATACAAACTTGGCACAAATCTGTTTTCAGATTAACTAAACCTAGTTTAACTGAGATCTGAAAAACACAGCCTTAAGCTGCCGAGGGAAGATCTAAGTTGGTAGCCAAACTGGGTTGTTAGATTAGAGTAAAACTGGAAGGGAGACTTCGTGATAAATGATAGACCGAAAACAGCTGTCAAAATATACTAAATTATTTGGTGAACATTTTTTTTTATTTTTGTATTTTTGTTGTAATGTTTAACTAAGTTAAAATTGTAATCTTCTTGATTCGTTCCTTCTCTTCTAGTCTTGTCTTCGCCGTTTACTGCTTGTGTAACCTGCTCAAAGACATGTTTAATATATGTACATCGCGTTTTTCTAATCTCAAATTTAAAAAAGCAACAAAATTAATGAAACTCTGTTTTCATATTTTGTTGCGATTTTCAATTTTTCTCTTCCCCTGTTTTTTCAATTTTAATTTATGAAGAAAAAGTACCAAAAATTGCATGAAGGATGAAGAGTTTTGAAAATATATCTTTAGTTTTTGATTGTTATCTTTTGTTGAAAACATTTCGTAAATTAAAAATTTAAATAACAGCAATTCAGAAGTAAAATTGAAAGGAGCGAATAAAAATGATAAGAAAAGTTTGACTGTAAAGGATAATGTAAAAAAAAAACTATTTATTTGACAAGAAATTTACTCTCTGTTTAAAGATTTCGAATGTAAACGTTCGTATATAATTTTATATGGAAAGTATTTTCAAAACTAAATGATTTTCATATAAATTATCTATATGAACTTAAACGTTCGAAATCGTTGAACAAGCAGGTTAAAACAAACAAAATTACACATTTGTCTAAGAGTGCCAGGTAAAGAGTATTTATCTAGAACTTGTGAATATTTTGTGGAATTTTTAAAGAAATTTTTGTACAAATTTTACAAAAATTTTGCTCATATATTGTTTAAATAATGTTTTGTGTAAACTCACTGATTTTTGTAAGCCGTTACTGTGCATAGGGACTTTTGCCCAAAGAAATTTTTGCAAATTTTTTTTACAGAAAGTTTTCGCAAATTTGCGGTTCGTATAAAATTTTGCGCAATTTTGCAGTTCATAGAAAATTTTGATGAAAGTACTATTTATCTTTTATGAATATTTGCTGTTTATAGGAAATTTGCGCAAATGAGTTGCTGTTAATCAAATTTTTTGTCGTTATTTTGCTTTTTAATAGAAATTTTGCACAAATTTGCCCTTTTACAGGAAACTTTGTACAAATTTACTGTTTATAGGAAATTTTTCAATTTGTTCCTAATAGAAAGTTTTCGCAAATTTTCTGTTTAAAGAATTTTCCACAAATTTGATGTTTATAAAAATCGGCGTAAATTTGTTGTTCATTAAATATTTTCGCAAATTGGCTTTTAAATTTGTTTATGGGAAATTTTTACAAAAAAAAGAAATTTGCTGTTTCAAGGAAATGTTTCGCAAATATTCTGGTTATAGGAAATTTTCGCCAATTTCTTGTTTATAGGAAATTTTTCGCCAATTAGTTCTTTATAAGATTTTTGCGCAAACTTGCTGCTTAAAGGAGATTTTTCGCCAGTTTTCTTTTTAAAGAAACATTTTCGTAAATTTGCTTATAACAGGATATTTTGGGCACATTTGCTCTTTATAAGAAATTTTCTATTAATACCGAATTTGCACAAATTTGCGGTTTGTAGGAAATTTATTATTATGTAATACTAATCTTTTTTGTAAGAAAATATCTTTACATAAGAACTAGCATTTTAATGAGATTTAATTAAAATTTTGCACAGATTAAGCAGCAATTTATTTTACAAAAGGTAAAAAAGAAATTTAATAGGAAAATTTTGTATACTTTAAAAAAGAATTCATTCCTTTTAATCTTTAAGTTTGTGTCTTACCTCTTTCTCTCTTATTTTGTTTAAGCTAAATGCCCTTACTCACTTAAAATTTAATTCAACTGTCAAAATATATAAAATATTATGGCGCTTTTCAACTAAAATCAACATAAATTTTAACTGCAGCTAAAAAAAATATGTATTGCAAAAACTAAAGCAGGGATTTAGAGCACAGCTCTTTATGTGTGTTATTTACAATTTAAAACGTTTTAATACATAAAATCAATAAATGTTCAAATACAGCAAACAGTGTCTGCTGACTTTATTTCATACCGTCTGGAAGGACACAGTATAACACACTGGACCCAAACAAAATTGTGTTCAGCGTAAGCGCACAGAAGGGGTCGGGAAAGAGAATGAAAAAAATAATAATCACCTGTTAGTTTTTTCTTTAATATTTCATAAATCATGTGGTGCAGACAAAGTGTCTGCATATTTTAATTGATTTATAAAATTTAAACCAAAACCCAAAAAATATTGAAGTTTTATTAAATGTTTTTAAATAAATATAGTTATTAGACGAATAAAAACTGTATATTAAGGGAGATTTGCCATAATTTTTGGTGGGAAGAACATTTTGGGTAGACAAATTGAAATTTTAGAATTTTTATTATGGCATACAGCAAAAAAGAGACTAAAGCTACGGTCACACTTGTGAAATATTTGACGAAAAAAATGGAACCAACAAACAAACTTAATAAGCATTTCCAAATAATTCCTATATTTGATCTGATTATAATACCACAACTAACAAAAACAGTGTTTTACTATATGTAGTAGTATAATTAGCTTATTTTGTGGTATTAAGACCATGTTGAATCTTACTAACTACTAACAAAAGTAGTGGTAACGCTTATTTGGTGAAATATTTAATAAGTGTGACCGTAGCTTAACTGCTTGTTTTTTGAAATTTAAAACAAGTGAGTGAATGAGTAATTATCAGCGTGGCCATTTTGGCATTTTTGCAGCTAGATTTAGCATTTTTTTGTCTGATTTTGCTGCAAATTTTTCATTTAGCAGTTAGCATTTTTTTTAGCATTTTTCAACTAAATATTTAGCATTTTTTAGCATTATTTAATTTAAGAATATTCAAGTAATATTTTTTTGAAAATCTACCACACTTTTTTGTTGAATGCACGTACAAAACCCTACTCTTTTGCTATAGAAACTGTACAATCTTTTAAAATATCTTTCGTATCAAATTGTTTTAAAATTTGATCAGTTTGATCCATTAAATTCATGTTAAGCTGATTTTTTCCAATAACGATTTTGAAAAATTTTTGGAAACGAAAAGTGATACCATAACTTTTGAAATAAAAAAAACAAATACGAATTACATGCCGAGATTTTATAGCTCAATTAATATGTCAATTTAGACAACGATTGCCAAAAAGTTTTAATAATTTAACAAATACTAACTTTTATTGTGTAGAAAACAGTTTAAAAGCTAATAAATGCAACTTAAGCGAACATTTTAAAGAAGAAGTAATAGATAGAAGTAATAGAAGAAATTACAACTTTGGAACATCAGTGGCAGAAACTAAATTCATATGAATTGTTAAATAAGTACTAACAGTTGATTTCTGGATAAATGTATATGGATATAAAAAAGCATTAAATGAAAATCCATTTAGTGAATTAGCTTCTTTTGCAATAAAGTTCTGGGTTTTGCCATTTAGCAACGCGGAAGTTAAAATTGGTTTTTAGTTGTATAAACTTGAAAACGAAAATTCGAAATAGACTGACGTTAAAGACTTTGAATTCGCTACTTTATATTAAGTGTGGTTTAAAATTTTGCCATAGTTTTAAAAAAATGTACGATTTCACATAAAAATGCGATAAGGACATATATTATAATGATATCTCGATCGATTCTTCAGAAGTTGAAGCATAATATTAATTTTGATGACGTAGTTAATTAATAAAATGAAATTTTGTATTAAACATGTAATAAATTTTATTGAAATACTAAATAAAAGCCATTTATAGGTCAAGTTCCTTTGATTTTTTCTTTTATATTTTTAAGACTTTTTATGTTTACTAAATATTTTATTTATTTTAATCAGTTTGTTCTATTGATATGATGTAAGTTTATAAGGAAGAATTATGTAAAATAAATCATATATGGGTATTTCCTCAGAAAGGTCAACCAGGATGAACATTTAAAATGTTGATAATCATCGTCTTTTATTGTTTATTATTATAAAAAAGTCTATGTTGTAATGGTTTCAAAGCATATCTCAGCTGTTTTTATATAACTATTTTGCATGCACAAAATATGTTATGTTTGCACTCTTTCTTCATAATCTCTTCATTACAATCAATTGTAAATTGAGTATTAAGTTTTTTGTTACGGAAATTTTAAGATATTTATGGGAAAATGCATGGTGATAATAACAAAAAAAAAAAAAACTTATGGAAAAATCGTACGTTTGCAACCGGTACATAAGCCAATTAAACAAAAGCCAATAGAGATATTTTATTGTGTAACTACTGGATAGAGACCTACATTAATACACTTTAAAAATAAACTAATCACTTTTGAATATTCCGTTTCATTACGCAGATTTTTACATTTCACTACTGTCAGCCAAAGTAGACTTCTATTTTGCGTACGTTAGTGACCACATGTTTATGTTTATAACTAGGAAAAGTTTTGTTTTCTATATTATTTGTACAGCAAAAACGTACGAACGTACGTTCGTGACCCTAGGAAATGCCCATATAAAGGTATATTAACTAAAATAACAAAAAATAATACAATTTAAATTTTAGCATTATTTTTTGGCAGTTTAAGATTTATGTTAGCATTTTTTAGCATTATTTTAAAGCCGATTTAGCTGTAAAATATTTTTGGATATGGCCACACTGGTAATTATATAAAAACAAAAATAAATTTTCCTTTTTTATTGTTGTTTTCAATTTAATTTCTCACTCACTCACTTGTTTTAATTTTCTAAAATCCATTAATAAATTAAAATTTGTTTTAACGGTTGTAATAAGGGCTGCCAGCTGTACCATCCATCAGCTATAAAAATGATTTTATTTAGTTTAGTTCACATACACAATTACCCTTTACAATTGGGCAGAAGGAACGAATATTAAAAAAACCCTATTCATGTATCACAGTGATTATGCAAACATATGTGACAGTAATAAATATCATCATTATTACTATTGTTTTCACTATTTTTATAAGCAACCTTTTTTAATATCTAAGAAAAAAAACTTAATAACACATGTATAACACATCAAACACATGCATAAATGTTTACAATAAAATGCATCTGTGCCTAAAGAGAGTGTGCATGATTTTTTATTAATAATAAAAATTCACTCACGTTAGCAATTGCAAAAAAACATCATCAAAAACAAATAAATGCACTAAAAAAAACAACAAATCAAATAATGCTCACACATTCTCACTCAAAAAAATAAATAGAAACCAGAGCTGCCGTTTTTGGTTATTTCTAACCAAAATTTGTTACATTTTTTTCAATGTGGAGATGTGAATCTTTTTTTCATTTTGGTTACTTTTTTCTAAAACAATAATAAATACGAACGAATATGTATTTCTTGGTACAATTATTTACGTACTGTGTACTACAATTTTTTCATTATTTGTTACCAATGAACAGACGTTTTTTAAAATCCCTTTTAAAAACAGCAACCAAATAATTTGTTTAAGATTTTTGCTAAGAAAATATTGCCATTTGTGATTTTTATATTAAAAACGCCATGATCTGAAATCGTAAACAAATGAAGTTTTTCTTGATTTTAAGAGAAGTAAAGATAATTAGTACTTAAAGAAGGAAGTGCATAAAATCATCCGTAATCGATTTTAGAAAATTACTGAAAAATTACACAAAAGTCGTTTCAGTGATTTTAAAAACTTGAAATAAGTTAAAGGTTCTGAATTTAGGTTATTTCCAGAAGTATACACATTTGAAAATACACGTAGGAATTTTAAAGATTTTTTAAAATTACATTGATTTTATCAATATTATTTTAAAATTTATGGAATTTTCTTTAAGAAATGGCTGTAAGTTTAAAGAAATTTTAAATTTTACTGTTTATAACTTGTCGGTATGTATATTTATTTTATGTTTTTTAAGATAATTATTTGGTAAAAAAAACTTTTGACCGTCAGTCATATACTTTTTCCCCATTGAATGTACGTTATGATATATTAGAACAATTTTGAAACATTTTTTTAAAATAAGAATTATAAATTTGAAATAAAATTTACACAAAACAGAAAAAAGTTTTTATAATATTTTAGATATGTATATGTATGTAAATTAGAAAATATTTACATAAAATGCATTTCGCATATCGCCAATCGTTTTTAATTTCGCCAAAATAATCGCCATATCGCCGAATGTAAATTTCCATCGACAAAAGGATTAAGAAATCGCCACATTTGACAGTCGTGCCAATAACAGCTCAAAAGCGAAAACCTATTATCCATTTTTGTTATTTATAACTGGCATATGAAAAAATATTTAATTTTTTTTTTATATATTCCTCTAAATCTCATTGGAGGAGCATAGGGCGCCAAAAAATAAAAAAAAAATTTTTACGAAAAAAGTCTCAGTCTCAAAATAAATAAAAATTTTTAATAAAGTTCCACGTTATTTTTTTAATATGTAAAAGAATTAAATTTCTTGTTTTGTTTTCTTGATTTCTAATTATTGTTTTACTATAAACTGCAAATAACCTTTGTGTTACAATGTATTACAATGATTTTAATGATTTTCTCAATTAATAAAAAGCATTTTAAATTTGGTTATATTTTTTTACATTTGGTAACTTTTTCAAAAATTTTGGTTGTAAAAATCGTATTCGTTGTGGCAGCACTGATAGAAACTACAAAACAAAAAAAGTGAATTTAAACCGTTATTTACAACAACCAAAATAAACAAGCAAAAAGCAATGACGAGAAGAGTAGGAGAGCCTTCATTTGGACGTTATAATGAATTTTTTTTATCATAAGTAAAATAAAAAACTAAAACTTTTACACACTTATACCGCGGTTCCTAGTTTTATTTCATACCCAAATTGTGTTCGCTATCGCGAGATGATAACGAACTTCTTGTGGCTAGAAATTGATAATATGGAACTGGACGATATGTGGTTCCAACTTGTCACACAGCCAGACCATCGGATCGAGGCATGCCACCGAAGCCGTGGCGATCAAATGGCCGATATTTTGTGTTATACGAAATTGTCATAGATCCTTCTTTCGTTATAACTAAGGCTCTGATTTTTATGCAAATGCGTATTTGTTTTCGTCAGTCGGAGATTACCATATACAAAATATCTTTGCGAATCAAGAAATTTGCAGTAAAATGGCATCGATTTGTTAGTGCATATTTTTGCATATTTTGCTTTGAATGCATATTTTTGCATAAATTGCTGATATTGCATATTTTTGTTGCATATTTTAAAAAACTTGTTTTAATTAATTTATTTTGCCATGTACCCTTCCGCAGAAGAGATAAAAGACAACTTTGATGATATTTATTCATTGATTTCTAATGGGAAAAATATTTTGTAAAGCACCTTCGCGTGTTGTCGCATATAAGAAGAGTTCTCCGGATTAATGTCTTCCTCTACAGCCTATAACAACCAGGTGGGGGACGTGGTTGAAAGCAATTATGTATTATGCTGAAAACTTTTGCGAATTCAAAGATGTGGTAAAAGGCTTCAACAAAGGTGAATTTAAGTTAATTGAAATCCCCATAAACAAGATGTATTTTATGGACGGTAACTTAAATTAACAAATTCGTAGCAAGCTTGATAAAGTTTAAACAAAAATAAAGGATTTAAATTACTTGTTTTAAATCTTTAACTGCTTGCATATTTAATTTTATTTGTTTTCGAAAACAGCGTAGTGAAAATGAATATACCACAGAGAAACTATCAGCATTTAATCATGCACCTAACACTTCCGTTTGCGTTTTGGTTGGGCCACCCTTTATATTAAAAGGGTAACAGAAAAAACGCAGAAGAAAAATAAGAAATGTATGATTACTACAGTGAAAACTCCCAATAGCGGACACTCTCTTAAGCGGACACCTCCCATATGCGGACAATTTTCGAATAACGTAGCACCAAATTGATTTTTCAGAGCAAATTTCCCTCCCAAGAACGGACCCTCCCTTGAACGGACGCGGACAGCAAAATTGTGCATTATTTGGTCAAAAAACCTCTGAAAAGAGGACAAAAATAATTCAACATAAAGCAAAATATTAACAATTACACTCTTTTACAATAGAACACGAGGCGCTATAAAAAGCCTATGTGTGAATACAGACTTTTCTCACTTTAAAATATGCATGTGCAACTACATACTTACTCAGCTGATTATATTGTTACGTAAAGTCAAAAAAAATATTGTTTTGATGAATTTTGTTGCAATGCCGTCAAAAAAAAAAAAAATGTTTGACGCTTAAAGAAAAGATTGATATTATAGAAACCTCACAAAAATATAAATTACCAATTCGAGCAATAGCATCAAAGTAAGTGCACAATAATTATAATAAAATGAAATTGTAATTTCATTACATTTTTGTTCAAGGTTTGACATCGGCAAAACACAAGCAGCAAACATTTTAAAAAACAAAGAAAATTTGCTTTCCCAATGGCAGTCTGGCAATACAAATTCCAATCAAAATCCAAGGAAGAAAATTGGATTGCAGTTCCAAATATAGTTATGAATTGTAACGATGCCTTGAAATATCTTTACAACATCAAGGAATTTGTAAAAACTGATTATGCAGCTTTTACATTTGTAAAAAATTTAGAAAATCACCTTCAAACTCGTTTAGCGACAGAAAAGCAAGCAAATATGAAACAAAAAACTATAAAAGACTTTTTTATTTCAAAATAAGTACAAATGCGTATTTGTATATACTAATTTATGTTCCTTTTAGCGCCTTTAAAGCAACTCTTACCATGAATTTTTTAATAAGTAACACATTTTTATTTTAATTTATTAATTTTTTTTTTTCATTAAACCTTTTTTGTTAATTAGTAGATATGAATTGAATTTTGTGTTAATGCTCTAAATAAACAATAAAAATTATTTTTTTTGTCCTTTTATTATGAAACTCCCTTAGGCGGACACCTCCCAACAACGGACAAATTTTGGTCGACGGTGGCTGTCCGCTTATGGGAGTTTTCACTGTATAATATTTTTTTTAGTTAGGCTTGAGTTCATTAAATTTTATTTTCATTAAATAATTTTTTTTTTTTTACTGAAATTTTCTGTAATTATCATTTTTAATTTTGTATTACATGTTGCTTCCTTTCCTCTGTTTTTTCGTATTCTTTCCGTCAAGACTTAGTCTTGAAAACCTGAATACATTCGTTAATTATGTTTTTTGTCCACACGACATTTTATTTGTTCAACTTGAAGTACAAATGTAAACATTAAAGCTTGTGCCATAGCTATTTTAAGAACAATTGTGATTTTAGTTGAACTGTTAATTTTCAACTTCAATTTGAGTTCATCAAATTTTGTTTTCATTAAATTATTTGTTTTTTTTTTTTTACTGAAGGAAGGAATTTTACAACATGAAATTTTTATTAAAATTTATTAATAATTTTCCTGGCTGAGCTGGGTTGAATTTTCTTACATGTTTCAAGAATAACCACATTCTTTCATTAAAATTCTTTGAGTTGTGTTAATGTTTATCACTTCTGATTCATCAGCCAATGCAATATTGTTGTACATGTCGTTTAAATTTAAAAGTGTTAGCAATTGAGAAGATGAAATAAATTTTTTACAGCAAACTGAATTATATTTATATGTAGTGTGTAATTATTTTTTTTTTGCTGCGAGTTATCGTTTTGGTTGTATCTATATATATAAAAATGAAAAATGTTTGTATGTGGGTTTGTTTGTTTGTTTGTTTGTTTGTTTGTTTGTTTGTTTGTTTGTTTGTTGGCTTATAGACTCCTAAACTACTGAACCGATTTTCCTGAAATTTTTACAGATACATCACGTGAGCCCTAAAAATAAAATAGGCTACTTATTTTTTCGATAGGGGCAGGGGAATTGGTATCCCCCATAGGATGCCAATATTAATTATCGCATATATTAAGATCCGCTGCACGCATTATGCAGAACTTTTGGTAGTAAGATCTTCTGAGCCCCAAAATTAAAATAAAATAGCAGTGGGGGAAGTGGAATCCCCCATAGGACGCCAATGTTTAACATCGCATATCTAAAGAACTGTAATAGTGAGAATGTTCAAACTTTCTAGAAGTCACTCTTATGGTATACAACACTTTTGAAAATAACAATAAAGCGGGTAGGCGCAGGGGGGGAAATACCTCCCATAGGATGCATATATTAAATATCGCTCAACTGAAGAATTATTAAAGGGAGAGTCTTCAAAAGTGGTTAAAGCTATTATTATAGTAAACTATAAATTTCAATATACAAATGGGCGGGGTAGACGGGGGAGGAGCAGTACCCCTCATATATAAAAATATTAATAAGAGCCACTGCACGCATTTTGTTGAACTTTTGGTAGTAGGATCTTCTGAGCCCCAAAATTAAAACAAAATAGCGGCGGGGGTAGTGGTACCCACCATAGGACGCCAATGTTAAATATCGCATATCTTAAGAACTGTTATAGTGAGAATGTTCAAACTTTGTGGAAGTCACTCTTATGGTATACTTCACTTTTGAAAATAAAAATAAAGCGGGTAGGCGCAGGGGGGGAAATACCTCCCATAGGATGCATATATTAAATA
This sequence comes from Pollenia griseotomentosa, assembly GCA_963931875.1. Taxonomy (NCBI): domain Eukaryota; kingdom Metazoa; phylum Arthropoda; class Insecta; order Diptera; family Polleniidae; genus Pollenia; species Pollenia griseotomentosa. The sequence goes on from OZ007564.1 coordinate 148,275,444, forward strand.
TCGCTCAACTGAAGAACTATTAAAGGGAGAGTCTTCAAACATGGTTACAGCTACTACTATGGTAAACTATAAATTTCAATATAAAAATGGGCGGGGTAGTCGGAGGAGGAGCAGTACCCCTCATAGATAGCAATATTAATAAGAGCCGCTGCAAGCAATTTGTTGAACTTTTGGTAGTAGGATGTTCTGAGCCCCAAAATTTAAGCACAATAGCAGCGGGGGAAGTGTTACCCCCCATAGGACGCCAATGTTTAATATCGGATATCTTAAAAACTATTAAAGTTAGAATGTTCAAACTTTGTAGAAGTCACACTTATGGTAAACTACAATTTTGAAAATAAAAATAAAGCGGGAAGGCGCAGGGGGGAAATACCTTCCATAGGATGCATATATTAAATATCTCTCAACTCAAGAACTATTAAAGGGAGAGTCTTCAAACGTGGTTAAAGCAACTATTATGGCAAACTTTAAATTTCAATATAGAAATGGACAGAGGAGGAGCAGAACCCCTCATAGATAGAAATATAATTTAGAGCCGCTGCACTCTTTTTATTAAACTTTTTGTAGTATGATCTTCTGAACCCCAAAATTGAAATAAAATAGCAGCGGGGAAATGTTACCCCCCATAGGACGCCAATGTTTAATATCACATATCTTAAGAACTGTTATAGTAAGAATGTTCAAACTTAGTAGAAGTCACTCCTATGGTATACTACACTTTTGAAAATAAAAATAAAGCGGGAAGGCGCAGGGGGGAAAACCTTCCATAGGATGCATATATTAAATATCTCTCAACTGAAGAAGTGGTTTAAGCAGTGTAGCGAAGCGCACCGGGTTAAGCTAGTTCACTATAAAAAGACTCGTTTCAAAACTATTTCAGCAAGCTCTTCAAAAGGATTCGTACCACCATATTACGTAATTATTACTTTCCCAAAAAATTTCATGGGAAGTTTTACGAATTATTTATCCGCAATTACGAAAAGTCCTCTATTTACGGACAAATCCATAAAACTGAGAACTCTGGCTTATACCAACAGCATATTTAAAATTAAGAGTGGTTGAAGGGAAGAAGAGGGATATTCCCACGTTTTGCTTACAAACCGCGTAGGACCACGAAATTTCTTCCTCTCAGAAACTATCAAACCGATTTTATTGAAATTTAAAACATGGATAGATCCATATCTATATGGACACATAAGCTATACAGTTTAAAAAAAATAGGACCACAAGGGGTGATAAGGGCAATTTTTGTCCCTCAAACCGATTATAATGAAATTTAAAACATAGATAGATCCATATCTATATATACACATAAGCTATACAGTTTTAAAAAATATAGGACCACAAGGGGAGAAAGGGGCAATTTTTGCCTCTCAAACTGATTTTAATGAAATTTAAAACATAGGTAGATCCATATCTATATGGACACATAAGCTATACAGTTTTTCAAAAATAGGACCACAAGGGGATGTAGGGGGCAATTTCTGCCTCTCACAAACTTTCAAACTGATTTTAATGAAGTTTTTAAACATAGAGAAATCCATATTTATATGGACACATAAGCATGATGTGTTCTTAAGTACTGTAGTGCTGGGTATCATATGGTCGGGCTTGACCGACTATACTTTCTTACTTGTTTTTATTAAATTATTTTTAAGAAGAAAGGCATTTTACAACATGAAAATTATTTAAAATTGTTATTGATAATCTTTCATTCTTGACGGTTGCCGGAGCTCCAACCGCGGCCGGCGGGTTACCATGACATGTTTCGATCGCAACCACTCGATCTCCTCAGATGGATTTGCCGTTTTACAATCGCAGCCATCGACGACTGCTGACATCAATAGTCAAACATCAATCCTTAAACCAAATTGTATTTTAACCTTTGGTAGATCGAAATTTGCTTTTTTGAATGATTCTCCATTTTAATTGATTTTTACATGATTTTACATTTAATAGGAACTTATTGATAATAAAAAAATTTTGGAAAAAATATCTGAAATTGTCCTTTTTATAGGAAATTATGGGAAGTCTTACTATTTATAATAAAATTTGCTGTTTTACAGGAAATATTGAAAACAAACATTTTCTATTTAATAACAAAATATGCGAAATTATAAAAAATATTGCCAACAAATATGTTGTATTTTATTATAAATGTTGCTATAAAATTTATTATAATAATTAAAGTTTTAGGACTAAGGTTCAAAATTTCCCCTTTTTATAGCAAATTCGCCTGTTATCTGTAGAAAATTTTGCAAAATTTGCGATTTTATAGAAAATATTCCAAAAAATTTTGATTTTATGGAAATTTCGGAACAAGAACTTTGTGTTTTATTGAACATCTCCTAAAACAATATATTTTATAAGAAAAATTGGCGTTATTTCTCTAGTGAAAGGGAACTGTGGAAAATTTTACTAATTTAGCATTTTTCGCAACATTTTGCGAAATTATAACTCAGGTATGTGATGGAAAACGATTTTGAAAACAAAACGAGTTGAAATCGCTGAAACGCTGCTTTCAGTATCTTTAAGAATTGATTTTTATACATGTTCCTTTTTTACTAACTGTATTTTCAACAAAAAATTAGGACTTTACTTTAGAAATGAATTTTAAAATCGGTCAAACGATGGTTTTTCATCATATACCTGACTATTTATAGTAAATTTTGCAAAATTGACTATTTTATAGAAAATAGTAAAAAACCTTTTTTTATTTTATAGGAAATTTCTGCAACAATTTGCTATTTTATTGCAAAATTTTGGGAAAAAATTCTATTTTGTTGGAAGTTTTGCTTAACCTATTGCCTATAGGAGATTATTTTATAGAAGACTTTGCTAAAACTATTGCTAATTAAAAAAGTTTGAGGGCAATATTACGAAATTTGTGAAATAATGCGAAATATCACTAGGGAAATTTAGCAAATATTTGTATAAAATTTTGCAATAGCTTACTTTTTATAGAGAATTTTGAGATGTTACAATTTTTTTTTTTTTGTTGGTTTTTAAACTGCAAAATTTTACAATTAATATGATTTTTTTTTAAATATCAGTATTTATAAGAAATTTTGCAAAGTGGATTCTAGTTATAGAAAATCTTTTAGATATATCGCTATTTTCTCAAATTTCCCTTTTTTAAGAAAAGTTTGCCACATTTACCTCTTTATGCAAAAATTCTCCATTTATAGGAAATTTAGCATAATTTCACTGTTTATAGGAAGAATTTTTTGCATATTTTATTGTTTATAGAAAATTATTAAGAAATATGTCTTTAATATGAATTAAAAAGTTCGCTATTTTATAAAAGTATTTCGTCAATTTCAAATGGGCGCTAAATTAAAAATTACACTATTTTATGCAAAATTTTGTCAAGTTCAATTGTCTGCTTAAGCTACAAATTATAGCATTTCACGTATATAAGTATAAATGTTTATAGCAAATATATAAAAATATGTATTTTTGTTTTAAACAATATTTGTAAATTATTTATGGTTAAATCTTCCTAATGATTACTATTATATTTTGATATTACAATTTTTTTCTACATAAATTGTTGGTGTAGTTATTTGTGTGGTTGTTATAGGGTTTTTTCCAACGATTTTTTTATATTATTTTTCAACTGACAGTTTGTTTTTATTTATTTTATAAAAATATTAATTTTTTATTTTTAATACTTTCGAATATGGTATTTATTTCATATGCCTGACGATTTAACAGAATTTTATGTAATGACAGTGAATGTAATAAAAAGCAACTGAAATAGTTTAAAGTGTAACAGATTGTTGACTATTTGAGAAATGAAATTTATAAAAAAAAAAAAATACAATGTATTAATGATTGGCAATTGAAAAAAAAAAATTGTGAATTTAATGTTTTTATATAGTCAAATTTTTGCAACCACTTTTTAACTTAAATGGCTTAAAATGGCAGGCAGTTAACCTTTAATGGTTTTATGAAAAAAAAAGAAATTTCTATCCTGTTATCAATAATAAATGCAATGAAATAAAAATTTTAAAATATATTCCGGGAAATGATAGGTTATTTGGTTTAAAATTTTTACAATTCCAAAAAACCTAAGTGACATAACTTAAGCTGTTTTTAGAAAAATCCAATTTTCTCAACCGATATATATTTCTGGTTTCATTTTAATCAAAATATGTAATTTTCGTTTCAGTATTATAAATAGTTCCAATTTTATAATGTTTTTTCCCTCTCCTGTAAACTTTTGAAAACTGCAGATAGTTTATTTCGTCTTTAAGGTGACGATATATTATTATTTTATTTTTAATAAGCAAAAATACAAAGGCTTAATCGTAAAGTTATTTTTAGTCTTTCATTCTGTAGTGGCATGAAGTAGTTTTCAAACTACCCCTCTTGTCCACTCCATTCCGTAGATGGATGGAGTAGTTTTAAAACTAACCCTATTAGTTAATCCATGGAGTAGGTCTGAAACTACCCCTTTAGTGCACTCCATTCAGTAGTGACATGGAGTACTTTTAAAACTAACCCACTTTAGTACTCCATGGAGTAGCTTAGGGACTACTTCGGTGGGTTATATAGTCCCCTCCTAGGACATCGTAATGTTAAATGGACCACCTTTTACCCATATATTTGGAGTAGTCTTGGAGTACTCCTACTCCTTTATGGACTACTCTTTACATGCATGTATGGACTAGTCTCGTTATCTGCAGGGATATTTTATAAATGTAAAAAAATTACGTAGTTGCCAGTTCGTATTTTTATTTTGGCAAAAATTATCGGTATTTTCTTTAGTATTGCCACATTTTCAAAAATGTTAAGTTTATTTTATACAGAAGTTGTTAAAACGAAAAATAGTTGAAGGTAACTTTAGTCCTCACTAGTGCTAAAGGTGCCGTTAACTATTTCGAACTTTATATTCGTGAAAACGGGCCTTAGAATTACTGAAGGTCACATAATGTATTTGTACTTTATGGACTCTAAAGGGCCAACTATAATATGCATAGCTGGCTTAAGCATTTAAAAAACGAAAAAAAATCAAAAAATATTTTATTCCGTAAGAAAAGAGCGATCTGTTTCGCACCTTGCTTAAGAAAATGCCAATTTCATAAAATTAACCAAAAAGTTTTCTTAAGTTCAATATGGTTCCACACATATGAATCTCACAATTGCTTAAGCCAACTTAATCATATTAAAGTTTTCTTAAGTTCAATATGGTTCCACACATATGAATCGCACAATTGCTTAAGCCAACTTAAGCATATTAAAGTTGGGCCTTTATTTTTAATATTTTCTTACGCATGAAATTAAAATCTTACTATACCCTTCAGAACTTCTTGGATTTTCAGATTTTCCTTCCAAAATCTTATAATTTTCAAGCAACTTTTCCAAATTTTTTTAAATAAAATTCTGTTTCTTTGCAAAGTCTACAGAGTTTCCCGCAAAGTCTTTGAAGTCAGTTTGAATGGGCTTTCATGAATCCTCGATATTTTTGGACTCATAGATTAATATTTTCCGTGCTGCGCATGAAATAAGAAGCTTACTTTATATTTAAACACCACTTGTATTTTCAAATGTTCCTTTTAAATAATCTTAGAATTCTATAACAACTTTTCAAAATATTTAAAAATTTTATTTTATTTCTCTGCCCTTCGATTGGCGCGGAATCCATATTTTGAAAGAAAACTGAGATGAGGTTGTTGTAACAATTGTTTAAAAAATTTCCCAAAATTTTCGAGTTTTTAAATTATACACCTAATAATTTTTTTAAATATTTATTTTAGTATATTAAAGCACGTTCTCTACTCTATTTTCTACGAGTGGGCCCAAAAGGCTGCAAAAAACTTTAATTTATTAGTTAAAAACTAATAGAAAGAATTTAATATGAACTAATGAAATTAATTAACACCATGTGGTTTTTTTGCTTGCTTTTCTGATTTAGTTGACACACTTATGCGTTTGAGTGAGTTCTGGTTTCAGGCCCAAAAAAAATCTGTCTGACAAACTGGATGTTTTTTTTTAATCCAATAGACAAGACTTTCATACGTGAAGGTGAGGGGGATAGATAAGAAATCCCTCATGTAGATTTAAAAATATTTGCAATAAATATGAAAAGCAAAAACAAACTAGAACATTTACATAAAAAGAATTTTTAAAGTGAACGCAAAAACCGGTAAATGAAGGTTTCTAACAAAAAACTTCTCCGTATACACAAGACTATTAATACTAAAAAATTTGTAATTTAATATTTGTTACTCATAATAACTACAAAGTAAACGACAGTTAAAGCAAATAATTTTCTTCCAAACTAATGTTGTATTAAATAACACGCGAGTACTGGTTTAAAGAAAATGTATTTAGTATTTAAACTTGTTTTCTTTGTTTTGAATGCAAATAACCGAGGGCTGATTAAACAAAGACATCTTAAATAATTACGATTATAATTTTTAATACAATATGTGGTTTTAATTAATATTTTTCAAAAAGCTTATGAACAAGTTTTTATTCATTCATGTTTGCTAATTTATTTTTTAGCGTGTGTAACATATTATTTAATTGAATAGTTTTCAAGCAGAGTTCGAAAATAAACATTAAATATCGTTTCTAAGTGTTCAGTTCGGTAGATTTGTGCAAAAAACAAACGCTAATGGCGTTTGTGTAGTAAATCATAAAATAATATAACGTTTCTCTATTTGTGATCTTTGAACCTAAAAATAATAAAACGAAAAGATGAGAACATTTAATTGCGTTCTGTTTTTCTTTTTTAACCACAAACTTCGTTGTGTTCGTTTCAGTTGTGCTTAGCGTCCTTTTGACTGGTAAAGAAAACAAAGAACTTTTTACAAAAACAAAATACATATTAAAAACAAGTAAGAAAGTATAGTCGGGCAAGCCCGACCATATGATACCCTACACCACAGTATTTAAAAACACATCATGCTTATGTGTCAATATAAATATGGATTTATCTATGTTTATAAACTTCATTTAAATCGGTTTGAACATTTGTGAGAGGCAGAAATTGCCCCCTACCTCCCCTTGTGGTCCTATTTTGGAAAAACTGTATAGCTTATGAGTCCATGTAGATATGGATCTATCTTTGTTTTAAATTTCATTAAAATCGGTTTGATAGTTTCTGAGAGGAAGAAATTTCCCCCTATCTTCCCTCGTGGTCCTACGATTCGGCCCATTTTCAATAGGTTTGGTCCTTGTGCCAATAAGAAAATAAGTGCCAAATTATCTCCAAAGTTGCGACCTGTACTTTGCGCACAAGGTTACATGGACAGCCAGCCAGCCTGCCAGCCGGACGGACATCGTTAGTTCGACTCAGAAAGGGATTCTGAGTCGATCGGTATGCTTTAAGGTGGGTCTAGGACGAATATTTTAAGGCGCAGATCATCACAAATGCATAATACCCTCTCCACTATTGTGGTGTGGGTATAAAACACACAAAAAGCCAGTAAAAAAATTTTACACAAACTAAACATGTACACAATACACACATATGCTATTCATGCTGTGGTCGTTGTTTGCTCATTCCTTTATCAAAGTGAAAATAAAACATTATAATATAATGTACGTCTACAAAAACACTTCAATTGTTCTGTTTTAAAACGAAGAACGGAACAATATATAATGTTCGGCTCTTTCTTGAAAATAGTTACGAACGATATTAAGAGTTGTGTTCGTATTCACAAACACTAAAAAAATAGATATCGTTTCTGGGTGTGTGAGCCGTACGCTAAATAATGTTCTGTTTATTTTCCAACACTGTTTTTAAATAATTTGACTCAGAAATACAAAGAAAGCGATAAAAACAAATGTTTGTCACTCTCACGGCCAATTTCACCAAGTTCAGTTAAAACTAACTATATCACTTTAACTTCCAGTTAAAAGTATGTTTTGACAGTTACCTGCATGAAATTTGTGTCAATTGGTCCAACAGACTGGTCCTGGGAGTTGTGAAAATAGAACAGGTGCAAAAAGAAAGAACTCTTGACTAATGAAAGAAGAACCAATCCCTTAACTGGTTTATGAAGAACAAAAAGGAAAAAAAGTAATGAATTAAATAAAGTACAGTCTTTACCACCTCTGGAAACACATTAATCGAATAAAATCGAGACATATTATTAAATTAAATTTCTCAAAACGAAAGTGATGTTAATGGACTTTGTCATTAGCGATCCATAAAAAGGTCTCATGTAGAGCCGGCAATTTTCGGAAAAAGTAATTTAACAAAACTTTAATCTGCAATTAGGCTCATTGATGATCATGTGTGATCGTGATGATATTGTTTTCAGAATTCGTAATATTCTATTCATATTTTAAAGAAAGTAGTTTTACAAAACTTTGATCTGCAATAAGGCCCACCATTCACAACCTTAATGATCTTGTATTGAGAATTAGTGATGGTGACTTAAGTTTTTGGAGAAAGTTGTTTTACAAAACTTTGGTCTGCATTGCTGACCTTGATTCTAGAATTTGTAATAAAGTCTTTAGATTTTATAATAGAACAAAAATACAGTAGTTTAAGTTAAACTTAATTTATAATGTTAAAATTATCTAAGCTGTTTATTTTAAAATTCACTACACTTAATGCTAATTTCATTTAATATTTGAAAAATGTACTCAACGGTTTTTTCTTCACTCTTAATTAAAATAAAAAATGTTTCGAATAAATTAATCTTTTTCAATCGCATTTTTTTCTTGTATTATAAAATTAAACTAAAAGATGAGGAAATCATAAGTTTATGATTTTTAAAACCTCATCGTCATATTCATGTTGCCACGTCATCTCCCCCAATTTCACTTGAAAAGATAATTAAGTTAAACAAACCAGAAATATTAATTAGGCTGTTAATTTATTGTTAGACACAATAAAACAATTTGGATAATTTCCGTTTAAAATTTTATGCCCATAGAAACTGGGAATTATTTACTTTCGTCGGTTACTTTATATTATATTCAACATTTTTTATTTTTCGAATTTTTTCTATGAGCTAAATTTCAGTTATGTATTTTATAAAGCTTTTTTTGTAAAAGTTCTATTCCTTAAATTTTTAGGAATGACTTTTATAGAATAAATTCGAAAAATAAAAAAAAAATGTTGAATGTAATATAAAGTAACCTACGAAAGGAGATAATTCCCAGCTTCTATTTGTTAAAAATAGTTGAGTTAAAGACATTCAATTTATAAAGTATCACTATCCAGTGTGACACAAAGAATGCTGACGAAGGCCGTAGCGGGCCAGAAAATGCATTACATTCTGCTGGTGTCTAATAATTGTAAATTTTTCTGTACATACAATATACTTCATTGCTATCCAAAGGATAGCTAAGGTAAAATGTAACAAGAAAATACAATATAATAGTCTGGTAGTGTATAAAAGTCATTCCTAAAAATTTAAGGAATATAACTATTACAAAAAATCTTTATAAAATACATAACTGAAATTTAGCTAATAGAATAAATTCGAAAAATAAAAAAAATGTTGAAAGTTAATTAATTTTAAATTAAAATTTTTAATTTTAAAATTGTATATGTTAGCAAAAATTAAGGTAAAAGAAATTACCAGGCATGTCACAAATTCCGATCGGAATGGTTTTAATTCCGTATGTTCAATTCCGATCGATTTAGTTTTAGCTTCTTCAGATTCCGATCGATTTTGCTAAATGTGTTTTTTTTTATAACAACTCTGGTTTTACAATTGGATATGGCAACTTTACATAAAAACCATATGATTTTTGTGTTAAGTATGGCAATGTTCAGAAAAAAGTGGTTTGTGAGGAAAATAAGGTGGCAACGCAACGGTAAAGAATTTATTATGTTTTTAATAAAATCAATATTAAGTAAAATAAATAAATCAAACATTTATTTATCCATAAAAAATAGTTTTAAGTAGTTTTTTCGGTTATAAAATACTGAAACAATCAATTCCACTTAGAAAACCAAAAGTGGTTTCATTCCGAAAAAATTTTTCGTTTTTCGTTTTCTGAAGAAGCAAAATACGGAATTAAAATCACTTTCGATCGGAATGGAATTCTATGACAGGCCTGTATATTTGTATATGTTTTTGGTGATGTGTATAATACACAGAAAACTGGACTAATCCTTTAGTATACCGATTGACTCAGAATAACTTTTTAAAGTGACCTAACGGTGTCCATCCGTTCTTCTGGCTGGTTGTCTGTCCATGTTGACCTTGTACGCAAAGTACAAGTTATGATCTTGTAGATAATTTGATCAAATTTGGTAAATACATTTTAATTGTACTAAGGACGAAGTCCATGTTAATGGTGAGAATCGGACTATAATTTCTCATACTACCCATAAAAACTTTTTGTATTGGTATATCGATTAAATTTGCTCTAAAAATATTTTACTGCAAATTTAATTATTTTCGAAGAGCTTTAACTTCCTTTTAAATTAATACATTGTTAAACAATTAAGCGACCGTCCCTAAAATCTCTTGAAGACAAATAATCTCATATGGATATTAATATCTGGATAATATTCGGCACAAATAACACCTATATGAATTTTAACCTCTTAGGATAGTTTTGTTTTTGTGAGCCCATGACTGCCAATTCCAAAAAGGGTAAAATCTCGAAAATTCATCTGTAAATACTATGGTTTTTGGGCTCTACCGAATATAATTTAAGGCTTGTTTTTATTAAATTGTTGAATATTTTCTTTAAACAAAAACAATTTTTTTATGTTTTGGGGCATATTTTGAACCATTTTTAGGGCATATTTTAAAATTGTTACTACATATTTAATGCGCATAAAACGCATTTTTTGGCCATATTTCAGGTTTCCCTGCTAATGAACTTCACTTAATGCTAATTTCATTTAATATTTGAAAATTTACTGGTTTTTTCTTCACTGGTTTTTTTCTTCACTCTTAATCAAAATTAAAAATGTTTCGAATACATTAATCTTTTTCAAACGTATGTTTTGCTTCCATTAGAAAATTAAACTAAAAGCTGTTGAAATCATTAGTTTTTTAAAAACCTCATCGTGATATTCATGTTGCCATGTCTTATCCCCCATTTCACATAAAAAGATAATTAAGTTAAAAAATTCAGAAATATTAATAAGGCTCTTAATTTATTGTCAGACACAATAATTAAATTTGGATAGTTTCCGTTTAAAGTTTTATGCCCATCTAACATTTTTTACACTTCCCCCCGTTTAAACAGACCCAAAATTTTAATCAACTCCATCTGATGTTTGTTCAGTTCAATTTAATGAGTTTTTTCTTTTGCAAGTGTGTTTGCTTTAATAGCATATGGATTCGTTAGACAATTATTAATAATGATAAACAAATAACATTTTTATCTAATATACCAACTAAATAAAACATTTCTTTAATTGTTTGTTTTTTTATTTTCAGGTAAGCGAAATTTTATATTGGATATTAAAGTAAGTGTCGTTGAATCATTTACTATTTTTATATGTTTTAACCGAGCAAGTTATTTGTTTTTGAATTTGAGTTCTTTTGCGTGTTTCATTATTGTGCTAAGACAATTTTTTAATTAAATTAATAAAAAACCATTTAAACATTAGACATACACAGAAAAAATTCTCGCTAATTTTTTCTTCAATTAAACCATTCATTAAAAATTAATTCAGTCTTAATTAAAAACTTAATCAAGTAAGTTAAACGTTTATGTAAAATTCTCTGCAATATTGATCTGGTAATGCTAAATTAACCACAACAATGACGAGTTGAAGCAGATGGATAGTTTTTAACATTCTGCCACGTTGTAAACAGTGGAAATATTTCGATGAACACCTCTTCCAGCACGTTGGATTAATAAGCTCCGTTCCTTTAAATGACATATTTCTAATGGAAGTTCATATTTGGGCTACTCTGAAAAAACTGGCTAATCTTAAAGATTTAAATATGAGTTTCTAGGGCTCTTCCACCACAAATCTCTCCAAAACATCAAAACACATTATAGTGCTTCGGTTTTAATACAGTTTCGATACAGTAACGATCTGTTTTACTTGTTTTATAAAAAAGATGTCGACAAAGCATCAAGAAAATTATTAATGCACAGCTTGCGTCTTGTTTGCAGATCGGTAACTGTTATTATACATTAAGGGCCATTATTACAACCTAATGATAAAGTTGATGATAGTTAACGTGAACAATAGCTATCTTGAACGATAAAGTGACCAATAAGTTTTTTCCATTACTACAACTGTCCGATAAAATAAAAAATGTAATTTATGTACTGTGGCAACATTGCAGTATATACCGACTACTTTTGGTTGTTTAAAATACGTAGTGGCAACGACTTAGTTTTGTTTTATTTATTAATTAAAAACAAAAGTAAATTTTTGTGCTTTATTTTTGGTTTTAATGGTAAATTGTTTTGTTTTTTGTGTTAAATTGTGTTTTTTGAAAAAGTTTAGTAATTTAAGACTATCATTGAAGTTACCATATCTTCAGCAGAAAATATGACATCTTCAAGTTCTTAAAGTTCACTTGTAAAGTTATCACGAGGACAAACCTGATGTTAGCTTATCAGTCACTTTTTAGGTTAATGTTAACTTGTAATATCCAAAAACTATTTATCTGTCAGATAGCATCCTAAAAATAACTATTTGTAAGTTGTAATAATGGCCCTAAGGGACATATGACATTGTTAATGTTTAAATAGTTTCGTTTAGGTATGCATGACTTTGTTCGGTTGCATTGTAAATGACGTTTTGGAATGCATTGATAACCCAATCAGTTTTTCTTATATAGAATAGTTTTTCATTTTAACCCATTAATGGCAACCGTGTGCATTTAATTTGCAATATTTATCTACATTTATTAAGGAAACCTTTTAATATAATTCTTTTTGGTTTCGCATTAAAACAAAAATCTGGGTGGTCGTTAAAAGTAAAATAAATAAAGTTAAAGTGTTTAAATGAACAAATTTTTTCATTTCGCCTTTTTATAAAGTTGCATTTAATTTATTTTTTTCCTTTAAGCGGAAATGTTGTTGGTTCTTGATGAAACGGAATTTTTTTCTTCTTATAATATTTAAAATTTATTTTTATTTCTGTTACAAACATGTTTTGGTTTTCCTTTCAACAACAGTGAAATTCAATTTTTCTTATCTAATCTTATCACTGAAGTAACAACTCAAACAAAATTAAACCAACAGCAGCCACGACCAACCAACAACCAGCCACAACAAGAACAATAGATTAACATACACACGAGCACACACATTCGCTAGAATGATTGTGGCACCAACAAGATCAACAACCACTATCATCACTACGAATGGCAATACAAACAACAACTCCTGCTACATTTACAAAGTTTTTGATTGCTGATGTTTCCAAGGATGTTGTTCAAACATTTGACGTTGTTGATAATGATGAAGATGTTGGTTGTGGTTGCTGCTGTTGCCGCTTTTGTTTTTGATGCGGGTGGTTGGTTAGCGTTCTTTAACAGCCAACAACAAAATGTTTGTTTGATTATTTTGTTTTCTTTTTTTTAAAGAATCCTTTGTATTTGAAACCCTTATGTTTTGCTGCTTCTCGTTTTATTGCAAAATTTTAATATATCGCAGTGATTCCTCTAAAGGGAGTCAACATAAAATTTATTTATTTTGATTTTTTTGCAAGAAAGAGATAAACTATGGTTATATTCACCCACTTTAAAAATTTTGATCAATTTCTCTAGTATTTTGCAAAAAAAAAAAAAAAAAAAAAAAACAGCTGTTTCCCCCTTTGTGTTCTAAGAGTACATATAAAAAGGAAGCAGTTTTTTGTCTCTACTGAAAATTTATAAATTATGAGTTCACCCTCTTTAGAGGAACCAGTGCGATATGTGTTTGGAATAACAGAGTGTGCAAAGAGGTAATATGAAAGCTTTAAAGATTTTATTAAAAAATAAAATATATTGTTTAAAAAATTTAAAGTTTTTGCAAAATCGGGATAGAAATGTATAAAAATTCATCAAAAAAATTTAAAAAGGTCAAATAAACATGAAGGAGAATATAATCTAGACAACTAGAATGGAAATAGAGAGATATAAAATTAAACAATTCTCTTTTAAAATTCAGTTCAGGTGTAATCACAACAACAAAATAAAAACATTTCTTTATAACACAGTTATTAAGTAAAGTTTTTTTTTATAGCTTACATTTGACAGGCTACCGCGTATCATGATTCGAAAGAAATACGTTACTACTTCGAACAATTTGTACTGTGTATTACAACGTTCGTTTGTTGGAAATATAACCACAATAAAAGCTTTTTTTTTATATTTATTTATTGAATCTTCATATATTAAATATGAACTAACAATAATTAATCAAATCTTAACCTAATACGTTATTTTATGTCCTGCCAGTGCCAGACAAAAATTTTCTTCATCACGGGTTCTGTTCACTTACATATATAGGTGTTTATCGCTCATCTAATTGGATAAGTGCTGCAGTGTCTCTTCTTCTTAAGCGAGTGTGGCCGCTATCATTTAAAATATTTCGTGGTAGTGGGTTCGGATGCAATTCGAGCCTTTTTAAGTATTTTACTGTATATTTCTTAATCATAGTTTTGACTAATGGAACATTGAGATCCTTGTGAATATTTGAGTTTTTTACATACCAAGGGGCAGCTGTGATTATTCGAAGAATTTTATTTTGGCGCCTTTGAATTTTTTCTATATTAGAGGCCGAGGCAGTGCCCAATAGTTGAATACCGCAGCACCAGATTGGCTTTAAGATGGAGTTGTAAAGAAGAAGTTTGAGTTAATTTTGCCTCTATATGGCATTTCCACGTTAATCGCCGATCCAGATGTATACCGAGATATTTTACAGGCGAATGTTGAGGAATTATTTGATTATTGATTGTAATAGGGGGGCATGATTCACGACGCAAGGTGAATGTTATATGAACGCATTTTTGCTCATTGATCTTTATCCTCCATTGCTGTAACCATAGTTCGAGTTGAAATATATGATCCTGTAGGTATCGAGATGCTTCTTGACTGCTTTCGTGCACGCTTAGAAAAGCTGTATCATCAGCAAATGTTGAAGATTGGGTGTAGTTGTTTGTTGGCATATCCGAGGTATACATTAAGTATAAAAGTGGGCCCAGGATGCTTCCCTGAGGGACTCCAGCGTCAATTAGCTGAGGAGAGCTTAAATAATCACCTTCTTTAATAATAAACTTTCGACCGACTAAGTCGCTTTCTAACAGCTTGTGTGTGTTTACTGGTAAGTTTAGCTTCAATTTGTATAATAAGCCTTCATGCCAGACTTTATCAAAAGCTTGAGAAACATCGATGAAGAGAGCGGAACAATATTTTCTTTCTTCAAAGGCTTTTCTTATTGCGTTTACTATACGATGGGTTTGCTCAATTGTGCTGTGTTCTCTTCTAAAGTCGAATCGGTGGTTAGGAATACATCTATTATCATTAAAAATTTGGGTCAACTTTGACGCCAACAGCCTCTCAAACAGCTTTGATATATCAGAAAGTAAGCTTATAGGCCTATATGACTCAACTTTTGTGTGATCCTTTCCTGGTTTAGGTATCATGGTGACTAAGGAAACCTTCCACTTTTGGGGATAGTATTCCAGGCGTAAAATAGCATTACAAATTAAAAGAATAATTTTCTTTGCTCTGCTGGGTAGCTCCAAAAGCATTTTGTTGCTGATCTTATCAAAACCAGGAGCCTTCTTGGGGTTTAAATCACAAATGGCCTTTTCGATTTCTCTAATCTCAAATCTTAAGGGAACAGCTGCTCTAGCAGCAACAGGTGGTAACTCGACCGCAATATCGTGAGATATATTGACAAACAGATTTCCTTTTTCAACATCATTTCTTGCCCAACTTCCATTTAAGTTGCTTAATGGTGGCTTAGAGACAACTGGCCTTTTTAGATTTCTAGCTGCACGCCATAATGAGTAGTCTGATTGTGGGGTTGCATCAAGTTCCTTAAGATATTTTTCCAGAGAAGCCGTTTTCTGAGTCTGCAATAACTTTCTTAGTCTTTTTGTACACTCTTTTAGTAATTTTTTAAGGTGAGGAGATCTGTGCAATTGCCACTCTCTTCGAGCCCTGTTTTTTTCAGACAAGAGACGCTCGACATCTGTGGAATATATTTTAGTAGTTTTTGTTTTTTTTTTTTGGGGCAAAATGGGCATGTTTCAGAAAACTGTCAAAATTGTCAATAGAGCGTTCAACGTACTCCGGTGTACTGAGCGGAATATTTTCTGTGCAATGGGTGCTGAGGTATTTTCTATATTTTAACCAATTAATTTGCGTAGCTGTCGCCGCTAAGTAACCAGTCGTAGGTACAATTCTATTAGGGATCATTAGAGTAACAATTGTAGGTGTGTGGTCGGAAGATAATTCTAGGGAAGCTTCAACATGAATCGTTTCAATGGGGATGTTATTAACCACGCCGAAATCGATGACATCTGGAATTTTTTGATGATCAGTAGGCCAATATGTTGGTTGTCCGCTCGCTACCACATTTAAATCCATTTAAGAAATTGTGTTAAATAAAACACGACCCTTTGGTGTTATAAGACGTGACCCCCAGAGGATATGTTTAGTGTTATAATCGCCAGCGGCTAGGAAACACGATCCTAATGATTTAAAATATTTATAATATTGGCTTTCTGATATTGAAAATCTAGGCGGGGAGTATAGCGATGAAATAACTAGGTTTCTATTTAATTCCTCAACGCAAATGTTCGTTGCTTGTAGATAATCTTCACAATGATCAAACATTAAATAGTGTTTGATTCGGGCTTTTATCAAAATGGCAGAACCTCTACAAGCTCTATCTCGAGGGTCCTTGGTATCATATAGTATATAACCATTGATTTTAAACGTAATTCTTGAGGTCAAATGAGTTTCAGAAACCATCATGACATCAATTTGTTTATTTTTAAGAAAGTATTCTAATTCATTTTTATGTTGGCGGATGCCGTTTGCGTTCCAAAAACAGATTTTTTAACAGTTCATGGTTTGTTAAGTACAGCTTGCAATAACATCGATTGCATTCTAAGAATTTCCTGCATCATATTACCCATTGTGTACGTAAAATTATTTACTGTTTGCACTAATGTTTCCATGGTTTTTTCTAGACGACATAAATTAGAAACTGGAGTGTCATCATTACTTGGCTAAGCACCTTGCATTGGCCCATGGTTTGATTTTTGGACGTTAGCGTAAGAGGTTCTGTAATTACTAGGCTATGGAGGCTGAATGTCATTATTGTTTACTTGATTTGTTACCTGCATTTGAGGCGGATTAGTTTTCGGTCCAATCGACTGCTTGACGATAGTATATACTGGGCATCCTCTATAATTGGCCGTGTGATTACCGCCACAGTTACTGCATTTTTTTACGTTGGGGTCGGTTTTAGACTTATCGCAAAGAACTGTACCGTGTAGCTCACCACATACTACGCAAACAGGGGGAAAGTATGCCTTAGTATGACCATATTCCTGGCAGTTCAAACCCTGAACGGGTCCATTTCTTTTGTGCGACTCCTCTATTGTGATTTTTCTGTACAGTATATATTTTAAACTGTAAATAGGGTGCGTTTCGTTTTTTCTTAGCTTAACGTCGGCAGGCTCCAACTCCACTCGAAATAGTGGTTGGGGATTTTTTTTCCCTATTTTTAATATTTACCACATGTTTTATTTTGAAGCCTTTTTCTTCCAACAAAGTTTTTATTTCTGCTGGGTCCACACATGAGTCAATTCCCTTAATCACTACTTGAAGGCCTTTGCTGCTCTTCAGTTGGTATGTATAAAAACTTTTTTTTAGTTCTTCAAATTTGTTAATTATTTTGCGGAAATCATTCTCATGATTTACTTGTATTTTTGTCTCGTTTATACTACCACGCTTGATTGCAGCTACGTAAAACGAATTTTCACCTATCACCGAGATCAAACTCTTTATAAGCTCATTTGAGTTTTGCTCCCTAAGATATATCGGGGGAGGCTTGGATAATTTTATCACGTTTGGTGCTTCTGCGGATTCGTCCTCAAGAATTGCAAAACGATTTTGAGAATTTATTCTATCAAAAGAAGGTACTTTTGAAGCCGAAGCAACTGCTGCAGAGGTAGGGCTGCGTCCCCGTTTAAGCACTGTTATGTACCTGTCCATACCAACTTGTACTGTAGGCTTTTGAGAAGTTTTTACTTGAGTTACTGAGTTGTCCATAGCGGCTGTTTTGGGGTTAACCGTATCATCACTTATTAAAGTTTTTTTTTTGGCTCTGCGGCAACGCTTGCAGTTAACAAACTTGGTATTGTATTACGATCGACCGTATTTGTAAACAAAGAGGGTGAGAGGGAACATGTGCGTATATTTTTGTTAATTGTAATTTTTAATATTTGTATTACAAATTTTATGTTCACTAATTAAAAAATTATTCTAAAGCGTCCATTCATTCGCTGATCTTAAATTATTTAAAAAAAAAATAATATGATATTATAAATATACACTTATTTATGTTAAAAAAAACCGTATGCCGAGTTAAAAGAAAAAAACACGTCTGCATTCAACGAGCACGCAAAACTTAAAAAAAAGACTACAATAAAAGCTTAAGCGACAAAAACAAAATTTTACAGAAGGTTTTTTTTATCTTATTTCTTATTTTGTATGAAGGATGTCGCTTGAGATAAAATTGTTTTAGCTATAAAATCGTAACGTTGCCTTATCTGAACATGATATTTTAGGAGATGATACAAGTGTTGCCAGTAAAGTCATTTATTAAAAAAAACGAAAATTGAAAATTATGTCGCTTAAGCTTTTTTTGCGGTAAGGGCTCGATATGTTCACTAGAGTGGGCCGATTTGTAAAGACACTACGACATATAAAGAAAATCATTTTCGAGGAGCACAAAGTTCAATTTTTTTACTTTTTTCAACTTTTATTTTTAAGGTTTTTAAGTAGGTAATAAAAAAATCGGCTGATATGATTTTAGCTCTTTTTTCCAAAAAAATCACGTTTAAAAAATTTGAAACCGGCGAATTTTTTTACCACACCTACTAAAAAAAAACTTAAAAATTAACGCGTAATTTTTTTTTTTTTATAAAAACTCATTCAAAACCTCAAGAAAAACATTTATTTTAAAAAACTGCTATCGCCATCGTTTTTAGCGTACTATTTCACCTTGGAATTTTTTTTCGAAAAATCGATGGCTCAATATCGATTGCTAAATCGACCCACCCTAATGTTCACATTATGTTGTAAAGATAATAATGTAGTGATCTTTTCAGAGCAATTCCTATAACTTTTTTTAGAAATTCAGATCTTAGCGCAACCACTTCTTTTCGGATATTCGTCTTAAGCTGTTGGATGGTTCTTCGTTTATTGGCATACACCTTAACCTTAAGTAACCCAAAAATAAATAAAAAAAATCGGGAACCTTTAAATCGGGCGAACGCGGTGGCCAGTTTAAATAAGAAAAGGCGATACTATTCGATCGCCAAACATAACGCTTAGGAGAGCCAAAGTTGGACGAGCTGTGGTTCCATCTTATTGCAACCACCATTTTGGATTGAGCTCTACTTTAAGCGTTAAAAAATGTTCACTCATTGCCCGTTATTGAATGCCAATCACATTAACAGTAACTTGTTCGACGCAAACGAAAAATATATGGCCCAAAAAAAAAAAAAAATGTGCATCTAGGTGGGTGCATTTGCTGTTCAACAACTGTTTTTAGATTTTGGATGCCCATATTCTGCAATTTTGTTTATACCATAGCTGTTAAGTAATGATTAGTAATCGTAATAATTACTTATTTGATTACTTTTTTTTTAAGGGTAAAGTAAAGATTACAATAACGATCACTTTTGGTTTTGCAAGATTACGATTACAAGTAATCAAAAAATAATCAGAAGTACCGGTGATTACAACAAAAGAATCAAAAATAATCCAAATGTAATCCGATTATTTTCAACGATTATTTTTGATTACTTTCAAAAATTGCGTATTCATTCGTACAATTGTTTTTTTTTTTTTTTTGGAAACAGTAAACTGTTATCATTATTCAATAATGTACTGGCGAACACTTTAATCCATATAAAATTTTTCCAGTATTTGACTGTAGGTATTTATTACCAAACAAATAGTAAATAGATCGGTATTATTTTAAATAACATGATACTTAAGACTAATAAATCAGCGCAAGTTAAACTCTCTTTTTAGCTTAAAATATGTAAAATACCAACACAAGCCATATCAATTTGACAACATTTATCGTAGTGCTGCCACATTATTATTTTTTGAGGCACTGATTTACAGCTATTAAATTAAAACTACATATAGATTTAAGTAAAGTTCAACTAAACGAACCACTTGCCAAGGCGCCTTCCTTCAAGGAGAAAACAATATGAATTATGGTTCTATTAGTCGGAGATGATTGTAGTGTATCAAATTTATATATGTAAATTTCTTTTAACACAGGATTCTTAATACCGACTCTTGTGACATTGAGCAATAGGCTACATAAACTAAGTAGGAAACAGTAGCTGCAACAAGTATCCGCTGTTATTTTGAAAATGGAGCAACGGCTAAGACAAAGGTTTCAACTATATTTTACGTTGCAGAGGAAACATTTTGCAGAAGCATAGCAGAGGATGGAATAATGTCCGTGAAAATTTGACAAAAATCCAAAGTTATATTGACTCTTATAGCCTTTTTACACTGATCAACATCTAACATCTACCATCAATTTTCCACAATTTGTGAAGATTTTAACATCTTTCCATAAGAAATACATAGGGCTAACAACCAACATCTTTCAACATCTTTAAAAGATGTTCCTATCTCATTTTATTCCATTCAACATCTTTCGATTATTTTAGTGTCTTCACTAGAAAGTTGGCAATAAGTTCTATTATTATTGTGGCATCACTGACAAAAAAACATTTTTTTGAAAGCAGCGTTACCATTTGTCAACGTTTCTCTTTTATTGCAATGTTTTTTTTTGTTAGGTATTTTTTATATTTTTAAACAAATGGAACTTCAAATACATTTTTGTGTTTTCTTTTTAAATTTTGACACTTTTGTAGAAAAAAAGCATTTTTTGTTTTCAAAACATGTTTTTTCAAAAATGGTGACATTTCTGTTTGATGGTAGATGTTAGATGTGAGCAATGTAAACGAGTGTTTCACATTTTCTACATCTTTGATGGTAGATGTTATTCAGTGTAAGAAGCCCATTAAAAACTAAGTGCCCGAAAGTAAAGCAACAATTTGGAACTAAATTGACAAGTTTTGTTAATTTTTTTCTAAAATTTCTGGATTAAGAATTATTCGATTAATCGATTAATTTTAAAATTTTATTCGTTTAATCTAATAAGTTAAAAATGCCAAATATCGATTAATCGTTTATTCGGACAAAAATTAAACCCGATTAACACCCTAAACCTGACCGACGATCCGCTATAAAGCATCAATTCTTCAGCTATCTAAACAATAATTCAAGCGCTGACGAGAATTGGCCAAAATATCATTTGCTAAAGGAAGCATTTATATATTTTAATACTCCCCTAAAGTCTTCAGCTCCAGTGGAACACGACTGGGTTCTTTTGCCGGGATCGTCAACAGTCCAAAGCGACAATCATTGTATGATTTTTCCTTTGAAAAATTAGTTTTAATGAAGGCGAATTGTAAAAATATGTAATTATAAGTGTCCGACCGATTATTCGGCCAATAATCGTTGCTTGGCGTTTGTTTATAAAATTGTTTTGTTTGCTTTTTTTATTACCAAACATTTTTATAAAATTATTGTTTTATTTTTTTTTTCTTTAATAAATAAGTTTACAACTTACTATTTCTTAAGCTATTTTTCTTCAGCTACTTTGAACTACGTGCTGAAGTTAATGTTGTGTATGGTTTTTTAAAAATAAATATATTAATATATTGATTATGAAAACTTTAAATAGGTTATCAACTGTTATGAAAACCATTTTAGTGCAAATGAATACAAAATTGTTGAAAGTAATCAAAAAGATTTAAAAATAATCATTGAAAGTAATCGGATTACTTTTTGATTATTTTGTGGTAATCGCCGGTACTTCTGACTATTTTTCGATTACTTATAAACGTAATCAATTAGTTTCAGAAATTTTTTCTAATTGAGTTATATAATCATTACAATTCTTTTTTAAAAGTAATCTAATTGATTACTAATCGTAACCGATATTTAACAGATCATATTTTAAAGATAATTCTGAATAAAAAAAAAAAACGTTAACAAAAAAGTAATTAATAAGATTTCTGTATGACGTGCTAAATTCCAAATTTTTCACATTTGATAAATATTTACTTTTATAAACCATAAGTTATGCTTCACCTTGTATTTGATTCGAATGTACGGAAATTTATAAACTTTATCGAAAACAAAAATTTTTTTGTTTAAAACAGCAAATCTCTATTACGAACTATAACTTTTCCGATTTGTTTATAAAGTTTCCCATTTGTTTATTAAGTTCCCTATTTGCCTATAAATACAACTCTGCCATTGTTTCGAATGAGTGTGAAAATCGCTATGAGAGAACAAATGGTTCGAACTTGTAAATTATTTCTTTCAAATCTACATACGCGACAGTTCCACAGGTTTCGGCGGTCCTCTTGAATGCTTTATGAGTTTTTCGTACAATTTTGTTAATTTTTGTTGTGTTCAATCCAATTTTTAAACAAATTAAATTCATTTAATTATCAATATTTATTTATGGAATAAAATTAATTTGTGCAAACAAAAAGTTTTCCCAATAAATGACCAACATCATAATGTGCTCATTATAAAATTATTTCAAATCTCTAAAGTTTTCAGTTTCAAAATTAAAAATGAAAAAGAGAAATCTAATTAAAATGTAACACAGTACAAATTAAAGAAAAAACTTTGTAGAAAACATACACAACAATTTCTTAAAACTTTTTATTTAATTTATAATGTTATTTTTTTTTTTTTTGTTTCACGTTTTCCGAAGAAAGTCATGACAATTAACATTGAAATTAATGTATACATTTATATTTATCCTTTCTGAAAAATTCATTTTCGTTTCCAATAACACTAAAAAGAAATAAATATGGAGAAAAAGATTTTTACAATTGCTTTTTTACCAAAGAAGGAATTAGTATGGCAAATACTTAAAGATATGAAATAGAGAGAGTAGTAGGGGCGCTGCAATTGATAGAAAAATAAGAGTAACGTAAGGGTATTGCGTATGGTTTCGTAGAATTAAGGTTTTTTTTTTTGGAAAATTATATATTTCTAGAAGTTCAGAATTTTACCTGAGTTTAACGATGTTTAAAGGATTGAAAAAAAGTTTTCCTGAACTAGTTTATTCTTAAAAGAAGAGTCTGATCGCTATTGAACTAGTTCAATTTATTTTTTTTTTTTAAGTATGAGCTTTAATATCATTTACACACCCCTACTACAATAAGACTTTGATTTAGTTGATTTTACAAAATTTTCAAGTTTCAAGTTTTTAATCGAGAAAGGCAAATAAAAACTAAAATCTTACTCTTGATTCATAGAGAAAAAGTGTGTCACATTCCTTTAGAAAACCAAACAAACGGGCAACAACACGACTGCGAACAAACAGGCAATAACCAGCACAAATTTTTAAACATGAAACAGGAAATGCAGCATTTATTACTGCCACATTCAAAAGCTGTTCGTGCAACAGCGGCAGCAGTTACTGCCACAGAAACAACATGCGGCGTCCTCAAAGCAGTGACAACACGCCAGTAAAATTGTATTAAGAAAAATTTACAACTGACAAATAAATACAACAAAATAATGTTGAAATTCAAGTGAAGCATGTGATGTGATGGAACTGTGTAGCAGTTGATAATGATAATGATGATTACAATTGATAGTTTATCACCGTCAATATTAGCAGTTCACTGTAAATATTAAATAAAAAAAAAAAAAAACAAAATAAGAAAAGAAAAGTGGGTACCAAAGAAAAATAAACAAGTTTTTAATTAATTTGTACAAACAAAAAATTATTGAAAGAAAACATCTGCAAATTTAACAAACACCAAAACAACTTACAAACGCAAAGAAAACATTGACAGTTAATTGAAGTTTGTTTAGCTGATTTTTTGCAGAATCTTGTTGTCATAAGAAATTATATCTCATTAAATTTCAAATAAATTTTATTATTCTTTTTGATTTTTATTTCGTTTCTTAAAGCAATTTTCTCAATTAAAACAAGCTGTCGAGGAAAACAATTTCTGTCATTGTAAAATGACAGGAGTGAAAGCAATTAAGATTTATTTTTTATAATAGTCCGCTTTAAGAAATACAGAGACTTATTAGTTTAGTTCTAAGTTAAAAGGAACAAGAAATTTGTGTTTAAACTGGACCAAAACTAGAACTGTAGTGCGATTCACTAACTTTTATAACGATAATCGAATCGTTAAAATAAATATTACGAACATCTATCGAATATGCTATCCAGAATATCCGAAAAGAAGTGAGGGCGATCTAAAATTCTAAGGAACTTTACGGGAAATCCTTCGGAAAGAGCTCGTCAGAGCAAACAGTGTGAACATATTTCCCAACTAAAGGGTGGCCCAACCAAAACGCACGATGCTAATTGTAAATAAAACCAAAAGTTTTCGTAGAATTATTTTAATAAATTTTGTTAATGATATTATATGTAAAACAAAATATGTAACTTCCAAATGCTCGCCACGGCTTCCGTGGCATATTTTCTATCCGCTGGTCCATATTTTCATTGACTCTGACACACAATTGAGGTTTAATGTCGTTAATGTGCCGAATTGTCTCATCCTTTAGAAGTCCAACGGTGTCAAATCACATGACCCTGTCGGCCAATTAAGATAGCCACGACGTGAGATGACACGGCCATTGAATTTCTTGCGAAAAAAGTCTTTGTTTAGATAGCTGTGTGGCATGTGCCACCAAGCTGCTGGAACCACTTGTCGTCCAGGGCCATATCCTCAATTTCTGGACAAGAAGTCTGTTATCATCTCACGGTAGCGAACGCCATTCAAGGTAACTGCTTGGCCTCCCTTATTTTCGAATAAGAATCTGTTTTTCATATTCTACAGACTTTTTGCTGAAAATTGCGCACAATACTCCCGATTGTGAATACATTTTGTGGATTGTGCTGACTTGAAAAATCACGAAGTGCACGAAATTTTGATTTGAACGCCCATTTTCGTAAAAGGCTTCAACAATTCTAACGCGCTGCTCAATTGTGTACCTCGCCATGGTTGAATTTGTCAAACACTGCAACAAAGACATGTCAAATTAAGTTGGGCAAAAAACTTGACGTTAAGGTGTGACTCACAATTAGCATCGTGCCTTATGGTTGGCCAACCCTTCATAATCTAAATTGTAATAAGTGCCAATGATAAATGAAATCAGAAAGAAAAGAGTTATTCATTTAAGAAATCATAGCGTTATTTATACGCCAACTCGCAGAACTGAACTAGACCTAAATTAGAACTAAAATTAAACTAGAACCTCAATTAGGATTGATCTTTATACTTATGGTAGAAGTAGATTTCGAGTCAGAACTACTACTTTAAGCAAAACCTCAACAAACACCTCCCAGCGGGAAAAAGAAGGAGTAGGAAGGCCTTCTAGAAGGCCTCTATACCCCTTCTTTTGGATGTACAAGGCCTTCTTGCTCCATTCCGTACTCATATCTTTTTTACACACGTTGTCATTGCGGAGAAGGCCTTCCGCTCTCGCTTCTTCAGCAGGTACATAAGAGGGGTAACGGGACTAAAAAAAATTGATTTTGCTTTTGATTGTGCAAAAAACAATACAAAAAATGTTACTCCTTTTCTACTCCCTTCTCATAGAAGCGAGTGTGGAAGGTGTATCTTATATTTTATACGAAAGAGCCGAGGCCTTCTATGAGGCCTTCTTTAGCAGTTAGATAAGAATAGTAATAAAATAAAAAGGACTGAAGTAAGAAGGTCTTCTGAGTTTTCCCGCTAAGCTAAAGTGAAACAGACACTAAAACATGAACTAGAATCGGACCTAGCAAGAAAGTGAAGGAGAATTGGAGTTCAAATTTAAACCTGAATATAAATCCCAATTTTAAACTTAATTATGGTGTGAGCAAAATTTTTTTGGAATTTTTTAAATATTCAAGAATATTTTAATTTCTCTTTAATTTGCTGTATTTTGTTCGAATTCAAAGTTTCACACTTTGCATTCGTTTCTGTCCATCAAGAAAAAAATTTTATGCAAATCATTTATTGATTTTCTTTTGCTTCTCTTTTATTCAGTTCTTTTCACAAGTTTGTAATTGTTGCGACTCGAAAACTTTGTTTCATTCTTTCTATTACGGTTTATTGTAAAAGCATTGAATTGTTCAAATGAGTACTAGACAACCTTTAACAAGCAACAAATATGGTGAGACATCCTTGCCAGAACATCATTCAAGGTTAAAAAGTAGTTGAACTGTGTGTTTGGAAACAAAATAAAGTAAAATTTAATTTCTAAAAAAAAAAAAAAAAAATCAGTTGAGTATGAGTTTTATTATGAGAGATATTGATTTTTTTTAAAGGTTTTTATAACAAGGATTTGTTTTCAGTTTTTTTCAAAAATAACATTTTTTGAAAACATCAGTTGAGTATGAGTTTTATTATGAGAGATATTGATTTTTTTTTTAAAGGTTTTTATAACAAGGATTTATTTCCAGTTTTTTTCAAAAATAACATTTAGCGTAACCTCATAACCAACCTTTAAAAATTCCTTTTGTTTTAGCAAAAAAAATAGTTGATAAACTGTCTTTAAGGACAAAATACAATGTAACGCACCCTTTTTATGTGCTCTAAATGCGAATGTCAGTGTATGTTTTTGTGCTTGTTTTTTTTCTGTTCCATAAAAAAAACTTAACGAAAAAGCATCTGATTGTAGTAATAAAACCTCTTTTATATATATTTTTTATGTTTTTTTTTTTTTTTTTTTTTTTTGTATTGCAAATAAAAATTTGATCTCCTTTTCTGTTTATAATTCCTTGTTAAGCTAATACGGCCTATAATCTTTTATGTAAAAACACAATTTTAATACATTTTTTCCCGACGTTTCGTCGATTTTTTGTCGACTTCTTCTGGGGATTGTCTATTTAATAAAAACATGACATTAACTAACAATTTTTGACCAAATAACATTTAGAACTGACATTTTTTTTAATATATTATTACATTAAAAAACAAACTTTAAAACCAAAAATTTTACATTTCACATATATAATACAAAAAACATAAAACATGGAATTATTTTTAAAACACATAATATTTAAAAATTGTATCAAAGTTTATTTGATGGCTACTCTATAACTTGCACATATGTTGTTGGTGTCCTCCTTCAAATTCATTGTCTTTTTTATGTTTTGCTGAATTCTCAAGCTTTCCTTCGTAAATCTCTTTCTCATATTTTCCTCCTTGTCTAATATTCTAATACTTTGAAAATCTGGTGCATGGTGTGAACTGATCATATGCATGGCTAGTGCTGTTGTTTATCCATCTTGTGTTCTCCTATCCTGGTTGATAAAGCTCTCTTTGTTGTTCCTATATACACCTGATCACAGAGTTCTTCGTTATTTCCTTTACATCTTATTTCATAAACAACGTTATTTTGTTGTTGTTTTTCTACTGGCGCTTTTATTTTAGTGAATATTGCATTTGTTGTTTTGTTCGGCTTATACGCAAAACATATGTTATTTTGTTTCAGTGTTGTTATCATGTTTCTGTTGTCAATAAGGCCAGGGATGTATGGTACACTGTATAATTTTCTGTTTTCCGTTTCATCGGTGTTGTCAATTTTCCCATTTTTACCTAATCGCCTAAATACGTCGTCTATTAAAGAATTTATTAATTTTTTAGGGAAACTATTTTGTATCAATATTTCTAGTATTATGTTTATATTTTTGTTGTGGAATATTTCGTCACTAATTTTCAGTACCCTCTCTATTAAATTTCTCGCTGTATATATAATCTGACTTCTGGGTTGTGGGGCATTAAAATTCATAAGTCTGCCTGAAGCTGTTTCCTTAGAGTACCAATTAAAAATAATGTTATCCTTATTTTTCCGTAGTTTTGCGTCGAGGTATGTTATTTCATTATTTTTTTCTATTTCTATGGTGAATTTAATTTTTTGATGGTGAGAATTTAAAGTTTTAAGAATTTCGTCCTTGTCGTCCTTATTAATGAATTGTTGGGTTTTGGTTTCTTAATTTCTAACCCACTCCCTTATCACTGACATGATTTTATTTTTATTATTAGTGTTTTCGTTTGTGTTATTTTTGTAATGTCATTGAAAAGAGACCTCATTTTAGTCAAAACGTTAAAAATATTTTATAGTTTTTGTTAATTATCAAAAGTAATTTTTGGGAATACAAAATTTTAATTAACCAGCCTGTTCATCGATTTCGAACATTGTGTAACAGGCTGTAAAAGATTTTGTTATTCGTGCTTAATTCCCAATTTTTATTCTTGATAAAAACACTGAAATTTATTGTTTATTTATTTCATTTTATTAATTTTTTAAATTAGTTTTTGTTAATTTTTTTAATATTTAGAAAATTTTTTCTGGGTTTTTAATAAATGGTGGTTACGGCAGTGTTTAATTTATTGAATAATTGAATATCTTATCATAACTTATTGCTACATTTTTTTCGACTTTCGCTGTTTGTTGAGTATCATTGCTTTTGTTTTGTCAATAAATTGTAGTCCCGACTTTAAATCATCAACTTATGCAGGGCAAATCATTAAATAAGTAAAATATTGGTCAGGTTATTAATTTTTTTGTCGCCTTTTTTTAGAGTTCTATGAGATCCTACCCTGATATAATAAACCTTTTTTGAATTTAAACTTTTTTTAAACTAGAAATGAACTTTAACTAAATATGATTGAAAAAGCTCAAGGCTTTAATCTTAAAAAGAATTGAACTTGATCTAGGATAAAAACTGGAACTTAGTTAGAACCAGAATAACAATCTGACATATAACTGCACTATAACATAATAAGAGCTAAGAACCCAACCAGAACCTGAAATGGAACTTGAAGTACAACCTGGGTGTGAAGTAAACTAGAGCTATAAACTCAGCTCGAACGTAAACTAGAACCAGTATTAGGACCTGAACTGGCATCTAACTTACAACGAAAACCAGAAGGGAGATAAGAACCTTAATTTGAGCATGTTTTAGGTATAAAAATCTAAACAAGAACCCTAACTTATATTACTAATAAAACCTTAACTACAACTGTACTAAAACTTGGACCGGAACATAAACTAAAACCTTAACTGAAACCTGAACTAGAAATAAAATTTCAAAATGAACTATAACCAAAAGTAGAGCCTGTATAAAAGCTTGAACCTAAAAAAGAAGCTTAACTGGAACCTGAGCCTTAACCTCCATTATAACTCAAACTAAAACCTAAACTCGAAGCTGGACTTGAACTAGAACTAGCGCCAGAACAAGATCCTGACCTTATACTTACACAGAGAAAACAGATTCGTGATCACAACCGAATTTGGCGCCAATCGAATTTCGTCGGTTGCATGTACTATCACACAATTCGGTTCCAATTACTGAAAATTCCGTTGCTTAGCATAATAGTTTTGATAGCAACATTTGAATTTAAGTACACTATCAGGTTTAACAACAGATATTGTTAGTTGTTAGTATGATTATTAGAAACAAAATTGTGCTTATACCCGAATATATGATAGCTGCAACTGAATTAACACATAATTAATTTTCATAACAAGAGATTTGATTGTCCATATAACCCAGCTTGCATCCATGGTATACTCCAGAGGATTAGCTTTGAAATCGTTTCAAAACAAAAACATGTCGTTAAATTACGAAGACATGTCGTTTCACTGCAAACTCTTTTAAATAATGACATGGTCCATACTTGCATTACATTGGACCAGCCCAGGATCAAAATGGATCAAGTAGTCCAATATAATTTCCAGGGTATAAAAAAAAAATGCATACATACATACATATTTACGTATATATGTTCATACCTATAAGAATACGTAAATTACTTACCCCTATTTACTAAGTTTTTACACATTTTCCATTTTTTACCGCAAAGATAATTTTAAAATATAAAATTAAAAATTATTTTAAATTATCAAATGTTTTGACAGAAAATTTAGTAAGCAATTGGGGCTTTTAACTATTTTTTGGTTGTGAATTCCGTATAATTATATTTTCAATTGTTGTACTCGAATTGAAACTATTCCAGCAATCAATAATTAGCTGCAATAAATGAATAAACATTTATATTACAAAATTTATTGACGAAAGCAAATTATTGATTGCAATGACCAATATTCAGTATTTCCCTGTATTAAATTCGGTTATGATTCTAACCATTTGTACTAATTTTTAGAACTAAATTAAATTAGTTATCACAACTAATTAAAGAATTGAAGGAATCATATTTCAGTTGGAACATCGTTTTAATCATCAAGAGAATTAAAAACCAGTTAGAACTACATATACATTTTTAATAGTTGCAATAATAAATCATGTAACTTTATCAATATTTTATTACTGCAACCGTTTCCCAACCAATTTGTTTTCTGTGTGTAAATAAAATCCTGTAATATAACCTGAACGATTACACTGTACGACAAATTTCAACTTTTGACCTCACCCCTGATCGAACTGACCAGATTCTGAAAATATAGCTTAAAAAAAGATATACGTATCTTTCGGTTGTTCTAGATCAATTCGTTTCGGGTTTTTACAAGAAATTCAATTTTTAATATGAATACTGCAATTTACCACTTGGGTAAGTTGGCCACACCAGTTGACCTAGACGCCAAATTTTTTGCTAAGATAATTGGTATTGTTATCACATATAATGTTGCAAAAATCAGCAAAATCTTTAAACGGGTTCAAAGCTTATTACAAGGGATGTGATTTCCATGCAAATGCATGTTTTTTGTCGATAGTCTAAGATCGATGTCGACCAATTATCTTTCCGAATCATTAAATTTGCGTTAAAATTGCATCGATTTGTTTTTGCATATTGTTGCATATTTTGGTGAAAATGCATATCGTTGCATATTTTGGTTTTAAATGCATATTTTTGCATATTTTAAAATTTTTAAGAGACATATTATTTAAATTTCCATATTGTAAAAAAAAGTTCTTCAAAAAATTGTATAAAAAAATAAAAAATTTTTAAATCAATAAATGATTTTTTTGGAACTCTGCTTAAAATACAAGATTTCGAAAAAAGATCCTTTAATTTTTACCCGATGCACATGGTTAAGGCTGCCAATTAGTCTAACATAATTTATCCAAAATTGTTACATGTTACTTGCTAGGCACATGGGTTACATCGAGTTGCAGAGGGAAGAAGAAGAAATCCAAAACGTTTTGCAAAAAATATGGGATTTCAAACAATAAAACCAATTTTAACTATTTTTGATGAAAAATCAAATGTGAGATCTGAACTAGAAAATTAAAATTCTCTAAATGAATTGGCAAACTTCAAGTATGCTTTAACTTCGGTTGACTTTGAGAGATCACTTTCCATTTACAAAAGCTTTTTAACAGACAAAGGTTTACTTTTGATGATATAAATAAGTATTTATATAATTTTACAAATAAAAATTTAAACAAGTAAGAAAGTATAGTCGGTCAAGCCCGACCATATGATACCCTACACCACAGTATTTAAAAACAGATCATGCTTATGTGTCCATATAAATATGGATTTATCTATGTTTATAAACTTCATTGAAATCAGTTTGAAAGTTTGTGAGAGGCAGAAATTGCCCATACCTCCCCTTGTGGTCCTATTTTTGAAAAACTGTATATCTTATGTGTCCATATAGACATGGATCTATCTATGTTTTAAATTTCATTAAAATCGGTTTGAGAAGCAAAAATTGCCCCTTTATCCCCTTGTGGTCTTATTTTTTTTAAACTGTATAGCTTATGTGTCCATATAGATATGGATCTATCCATGTTTTAAATTTCATTAAAATCGGCTTGATAGTTTCTGAGAGGAAGAAATTTCCCCCTATCTTCCCTCGTGGTCCTACGATTCGGCCCATTTTCAATAGGCTTGGTCCTTGTGCCAATAAGAACCTATGACCCAAATTTTATCAAATTATCTCCAAAATTGCGACCTGTACTTTGCGCACAAGGTTACATGGACAGCCAGCCAGCCGGACGGACATCGTTAGTTCGACTCAGAAAGTGATTTTGAGTCGATCGGTATACTTTAATGTGGGACTAGGACCAATATTTTAAGGCGTTACACACATCAGCACAAATGCATAATACCTTCTCTCTCCACTATTGTGGTGTGGGTATAATTATGTAGTTATTTAAATTAAGTTTAAAAAAATATCATTAAAATATATCATGGCGGAAAACTACAGTTTTATGTCAGGTCACATATTCCAAATGTTTTTCGGCAAATTGGCCGCACTTCACATAAGAATTTCTTACGTTTAGGGCTGTCATAATAGAGCAATTCTTGTTCGCCAGTAATGATTTGGTGCAAAAATTACTTCTTTTCATCTTCGGTCTTTTTTAAAAGAAAAACAACATAGAATTTCATGACAAATAATATATTTATAATATATATTGTTGAATTTTAATAGCAAAATTTTACGGTAAATATGTGGCAGAAAAATATAACAACCTAATTCCCATTAATTTTAAGGTTTTGGGAAAACCCATTTCAACAGACAGACGGACAAGCGGACATCGCTTCGCATAAGGAAGTTAAACACCAAATGAAACCCGAACTAAAACCCAAACCTCAGACTGAGCTGGAACTCGAAATTTATTTAAAACAGCTAAGCCCACTTGTTATAAGAATTCCGAATAAATAAAACTTACCACTAGATACTTTCAGTAATTTCAATAATTTTAGTTTTGTTTATTTAACGGCAAAAGTGTATTTATGATAAAAAATATTTGGATAATTAGAACTGCAGTGCCAGTATTTTAAAAAATATTTCTATGACAATTCGTTAATTATATTCATATGTCAATGGGCAATTATAAGCAGACAACCATAAAAAAAGGATTTTATTTAAATAAATGCTTACCAATGCACAATAAAATTAAAATTAAAGTAAACAATATCATCTTTCAACAAATTTTTGCAAAATAATTGAAAATTTTACTTAGAAAAATATAAATTATCGGTGCTCAAATCATCCTCAAAAATATTTTCGTAACTTCAAGCGAACATTTTGCAATTTTATTCTGCCTAATTGCAAGCATGGCCATGTTTACAATGAAGAAAAAATGAAGAAAACAATTTTAAATAAAATTAAAGTATTCTTAATACCCTTCACTGGAAGTCAAAGGGTATGTATAAGTTAGTCATTCCGTCTTAGACCGTATAAAGTAAAAATATTCTGGGTCCTCATGATTACCGAAGTCCGCCTGTCTGTTGAAATGGGGTTTCCGAAGACCCCAGATATGATGGGGATTTGGTTGTAATATTTATCACATCTGTTGCGCAAAATTTTTCTACTGAAATTCAGCCATGAGCAAAAAATGCAGATTTAATTTCAACTAACCGACAATGTCTTAATATTTCGTTGACAAACATGAATTATAGGCATTGCATAATTTGACACATGTCGCTATGTATGTTCTTTAGTTACTTAATTTTCCTAGTATGCTACTTTTTATTTCCTCTATATTTTTATAACACATTTTACTGAATATTTTGCAGCTGCAGTAGTTCAGTAATAAAACTGATGTTTGTTTTTTTTTTAACGAACACATTTGTATGAGTTTAACGAAAATTGTTCACGGATATCTAAGGATTTCTAAAAAGGAGTGGGTCATACAAAACAAGGCGATAAATTCCATAGCAATATTTGTCTTATGCTTTAAACACCCTAAATATTTCCTACATTTTCCCCATTAAACTCGCTAAAAATTCCAAAATATCTAACCGCATTTTTGGATGATTTAATAGTTTAAGAACTGTTGAAAGACAAAACTTCACTGAAGCCAACCGAAAAACACAAGGAATTTATTTTACGAGTACCAAGAACTTGATGATGGATGCGAGCATAAAAAATGGCCTACAGCAATTTGCAACTTCTTTTTTTTTGCAATTTTAAAATTTTATTACTGTGCAGAAAGAATATGGTTTGAAAAAAAAACTGTTTTCTAATAACAATTTTTTTTTTCTTTGAAAATTCATGATCATAAAATCCATATTGCGGATGTATTTGTTAACGATGTTAAAAATTTGGTTTATGTTGTATAATAAAACCAAAAGAAAAAAATATCAGATATTTTTAAGTGCAGATTCACACACTTCAGGTTTTAGTCGTCATGTCATGAGCTTTTAGGAAAGAGAGAGGAAAATAAATGGCATCATTTTTTTTCCTTCTCTCCTAAAAACTTAAGACTTGATAAAAATTAAAATAAATCCTAACTTGGAACACGCATTCTGGTAAAATCTCTAAGGAAAATTTTGATTTTTACTGGAAATTTAAAAGAAGTCTTTGATACACTCTACCAAGAATTAGATAATTTATTTTATATTGTTTTGTTAAAATAAACATCAAACTTCTTATATAATAAATGCTAACAAAAGTATTATAGTTTTTTTTATATAGACTTTGACGTTTTGTAAGACAAAAAATTGTCAGGTGAAGACCCCATGTTACAAATTTAATTACAAAAACTTATATATACCCTTTTCCACCTGTGGTGAAGGGTGTAATTATATTCTAATTATGGAAGAATCTTATAAAATGTTACAGCCAAATTTTTATGCAATTAAACTCCTGTCATAGGCAAAAGTGGAACTATTCTAAAAATAAAAGAAATTTGTACCTTTTTACATTTTTTTCTTTAAACTAAATAGTTTTACCTAATTTAAAAATTGCCTTAACTTAAGCACCCAAGTTAAATAATTAAAAAAAAAACTTTTTTTATGAGTTCTTTTCGCTGACTTAAAATTTTATCATTCAATTAAACAAAACAAAAAAAATTATTGTAATTTAACCTTAATCCGCATAATGTAACACCATGACTCTATTCAAGTGTAATAATACTCTATTACTTATTAATGCGTGTATCAGTGCTGCCAACTTTTTGTAACTAACAAACGGAAAAATTTTAAAGAAATAATGTCTTATGTCTAATTCATTTTTTTTAAAGACTTTACAATGGCTAAATCTAGCCACTTAAGGCTGGTTCACCCACAAGTTTCTGAAACATTTTTGGTTCGCACAAAATTTTTTTTATATGTAGTTTGACGTTTCTCTCAGAGAGCGAGAGAAATTATTTTGTGCGAACGACTCTCAGTGTGAATTAAATTAATTTTAAATTTGGTCCGAACCATTTTAGAAAAGGTTGCCACACCATGTGAAATTTGTACAAGAGACATGGTATATTGTTTGGAATTAAAAAATGTAAACAAAAAGCAAAAAAGAAATAAACATATAAAGAAAAAAAGGAATTGGCGGCAAAAATAAAAAACGTGGAAAAACAATTTAAAATTGAAAAATATTATATTAGGTAAGTTGTAATATTAAAGCAATTTAGTTTATAATTTCTAAATTTTCTTTGTCCTTTAGATACAAATTTAAAATGGAGTTGTCAGAAGATGTTGTCTTAAATTTAATTTATGAAATAAAAAAGTCAGGAAGGGAATGTTTGTATGATTTGAGCAACAGCTCTTATAAGAACAATCATATCAAACAAAATAATATATCCATCGCAGAAAAAGATGTTTTTATTCTTACCAAATAATTCACCACAAATGCTGTTTTTTTTTTGTTATAAATATTAATTTTTTTATTTCTTTATTTTGACACAAATATAATTAGTTTTCTTAAATTTATGCACATATTTATTTACGTGATTTTCAATTATTTATGGCAGCCCTGTTTTTACGAACCAAGTTTCTGAAATGGGTGAACCATGGTGTAAAAAACTCTCAGTAAACAATAAATTTTTCCGAACCAAAAATGTTTCAGAAACTTGTGGGTGAACCAGCCTTTACTGCCTAAATTGATAACACTAACGTGTATAGGTACCAGTGTTGCCAAAAAAATTGTTTTAAGTCAAAAAAGGCAATAAAATTTAATATAGATTAAGATATCTAAATAATATTCGGAAAAAAGAACTTCCACATCAAGCTCAACCTCCTAACATAATTTTGTCCTGACGGGTCCATGATTGTCCGTTGGTCTCAAATAGGACACCCTTGCAAAAATTTGTTCTTATACAGGGTACAATATGTTCGGAGTTGACCGACTCTGCTTTTTGTTACCGGTTTTATATTAAAAAAAGTTTTGTTTTAGATAGAAACAACTAAAAGAAAATAGCTAAGAAGAGTGATTCCTATAGGAAATATTTTTACGAGTGGAAGTCGAAGTCCATCGAACTCAAAGTAGTGGCAAAAAGGAACAAATTTACAAGTCAAACTTCATAGCTGCCACATAGTCATTCATAGAGGATAAAATCCTTCCCGAAATTGTTTCCGAACTATCCTCATTTCTCAAGGGGGCTTCCAGACAAAGTTTAACATTTTATGAAATTGTACAAATTCCACCACACCCCCCCCCCCCCCTCCCCTCCCCCATAGCTCCTGGGAGGCTTTTAAACGTTTCAAATGTATTTTTATCCTCAAATATAAAAAAATTAAAAAAAATTATCAATAATAAAAACTGGGAATTAAGCACGAATAACAAAATCTTTTGAAATTAAAATTTTGTATTCCCAAAATTGAAATTACTTTTTGATAATAAACAGGCAAGTGCACCGCCTAAAAAAACACTTAATTGACAACATCTTTTGTAAGTTGTTGTTTGTTTTTATTTTGTTTTTCTTAACCTACTTACAACTACAGTTAATGTTGAGAGAATTTCAACTAATTGTAGTGGGGAATGTAAGATGAGATAAACCCACTGTTTATTGTTGATGTGTTTTGTTTAAACTTTGATATTGTTACAAGTAGAACTGTTGCTATGAGTCTCATACGCTTAACAGTTTTATTTGGTTTAATATCTTTAGTTTTTCCAAAATCTTTATGGATGAAGTTTCCTGATGATCTGGCCTAAGCAACCAGTGAAATGCGCATAGGAATAGCTTATCCCATCAACAATAAATTTCAAGTGTTTTTATCAATAATAAAAACTGGGAATTAAGCACGAATAACAAAATCTTTTGAAATTAAAAAAAATTGCGAAAAATCCATAAATAAAACAAAAATCCGTATTTTTTAAACTTCATGTTATGATATCTCAGAGAATGAACAAGATATTACAAATTTGAAAGGTAATTGGTAGGACTTTCAGATGCAATATCAGGTTTCATAAAAATAGATAAATTCACGTAGTTATAACGTCTCAAATATGTCAAAGAATAGGGTTTTTAAATTGAAGCTAAGATATCTCGAAAGTGAATTGATGGAGAGATTCTAAGTACAGATTCGGACTCAGCGCAACTTATATCCTTAGAAAAGTATACGGTCTATTAGTTACAAATTTGTTGGCCAGTGTTATTTTTCCATACATTAACCACACAAATTTTATAGCCAAGATTTTCTTAAAAATACAAATTCAAATCAGTAAAATTAAAATTTTTTTTTTTTTTTAGAAATAAGAAATTCAAAATAAAAATAGCCTTAAAAAAATAAGTGTGTCGGTTTTTTCCTACACAACTAATACAGAAAACCCCTCTATGCAAGAATTTTTTCCTACTTCTGGCAACGCTAATACGTATACATATTAAGCTATAAGCACGTACCAGCTACAGCATGCATATATGTAGCATGTGTATGTTTTTCTATAAAGGCTTCACATTAGATTAAAACCATGGTTACACTCTTAAAAGACATTCACTTCACTTAACGTTGTTAAATATGTACTTATTTGAAAAAAAAGAAAATAAAAATTTGTATAAACGTGTTCTTTTCTCAACTGGTTGTAATAGATGAAAAATTTCAGCCCAGAAAGCAAATGTTACAGCTCAAATAAAATGAAAAAAAAAAAAATAAAAATAAAAACAACTAAGAAATGGCTTTGCCGAATCTTAAATACCTTTCACCAAAGTTTTTTTTTGAACAAAACTTATTTTAGAGATTTTGATATCGACTAAATATCGATACAGGACCTCATAAAACATGTATTAAAGGACGTCCAAGAATAAAGCTTCGTTGATCTAAATTGACTATAAAATATTTTCTTTTTCAACATTTTAATTGATATTGAATCCAATTGAATTCGAATTTCACTTTGTATAAACAAATGATAACTCTGAAAAAGTACTGCAATACAAGATGGCGCAAAACCCATCATTTTATCGGAAGATGGGTGATGCAAATGGCGGTGAATATAAGTTCTTCTTTGACATTTGGGAAGTAAAAAGATTCGAAATGCACGTCAATAAGATATGGAGCGCTTAATTAAAAGACTTAACATATTTTCTGCTTGTAATAATTCAATTTTGTCTAATATCGACTAACACAAAAATTTTGTTTCCATTATTTTTGGGATCTTAAAAAAGTTAATGTCAACAGACGCACGGACAGAATGACATCGTTCAATTAACTACTTTATATTTTAGAATCCAGAATTAATAAATATACTTTATGCGGTTTTCAAACAATATTTGTAGAACTTAAAAACGGAATGACAAACTCAATATACCCCTATTTACCACTCGTGGTGGTGTAGAGTAAAAAGAAAACAAAAATGTATTGTTAAGAAACTATGTGCACTTCATATACGAAAGCAACATTTGCAAAAAGAAATATCATAAACTACTCGTACTTAAAGATACCAGCACATCACTGCCCATAAACGGGGCTATGCACTTGAACATGTTCTGAGATTACACAAATGAGAAAAACTAACATTTCGAAACGAACGAAAGGAGTAAATGAAATACAAACAATATGTTGATATACAAAGTGTATAATATTTATATTGTTACTTTCTGCTTAATACTTTACTATGCCACTTTACTTCACCAATTCGTTAGTGAATCTTGTACTCAAATGTCACACAGTCTTGCATTTCAAAAAATACACGTTGTTTGAGATACTTTTGAAATCAGTGTTAAGAATATAAAATTAGTGCTTTGTAAGGAAAAATAAATGTTGAAATTAAAGAACTTATTAACCCATTAAGGCAAAAAATTGAGACCCTATGTTCCTTATAAGATCAATCAGAACATGTTTAAGGTTAAAAATTATTTTACAATATATGCGTGTACATTAGGGATGCCAAACGGGATCGATTTGAACAAATCCCGGGATTCGGGATTTTAGAAATCCCGATCCCGAAATCCCGAAAATCCCGGGATCCCGGGATTTTTCGGGATCAATTTGTTTCTTTAATATACAAATTTTTTTTAAAAAACAACAACACTTTATTTATTTATGTCTCAATTTTTAAAAAAGAAAACTTAACAAAACAATTATAAGAAAATTTTTTTAAATTAACTAAATTTTATTTATTTTTGAATTTTTAAAAAAGAAAAATTAACAGAACAATTATTTTACAACTTTTTCTTATAAACAAAAGTTAAAATATATATATTTTTTTATTTATAAAAAAGAAAACTTAACAAAACAATTCATTTTATATACAAATTTTTATGTCGTAATTTCTTAATTTTTTGTGCGACGATAAAAATTTTACGCTTACTACGTTTAAAACAAAATATTATTTAAGATACATGTTAAAAAAAAAATTTTATTTTTTTTATTGCATTACTGGAGCGAATTAAAAATGTGAATTTGGAAAAAATTAAGAAAATCACATTTTTTCCAACTTTAAAGTCCTGTAGCTCATTAAATCTTTATCCGACCCACACGGGGAGAGATATCTATTCAAAATGTTAAATCTTGTACAATTCAGTTAAAGTGTTCTCGAGATTTTTCGAAATACCTTAAACAACTGCTGAAAAATACGATTTTCGCGTATATCTCGAAAACGGTTCATGGGAAAAATAAATAAATGCCATATTCGTGTTCAGCAGCACTTAGCTTAGACAATAATATCTCATTTCTGAGGCTCATTTTTTTGTGGCATAGTGTAATTGGCAGATGAGTGCTGGTTAGCTTTGCGACAGAATAGAAAACAAATGAGACATTGAGAAAACCAAATTTCTTTAATGTGCAGTTTTTCGTTGGGAAAAGGATAATCGCGTAATGAGAAAACGACCATAAAACAATGAATAATTAGAAAGTATAAAAATTCAATTAAACGAATATTTTTATACATATAAAAACTTTTGATACACAAAAGTTGTTAAATTGAAAAATCCCGGGATTCATAAAAATAAATCCCGGGATTCGGGATTTGTCAGTCCCGAAAAATCCCGGGATTTCGGGATTTCCCGTTTGGCATCCCTAATGTACATACATACAAGGTGGCATACAAGTTGTCACTCGATGTTATTTTCCCGTAGTTTTTTTTTTTAATAATATAAAATGTTCAGCTTAATTATGAATTCAAATTCGACTGGAGTTTTTTTCCTTTTCCCATTTTAACAATTGAATTTGCATTGGAAAAATAGGAGAAGGGAGAAAACTCCCGGGTAATTTTTATTCATAATTGGGCTGATTAAGTTTAACTTTTGAATTGTGCTTAATTGATATCTAAATTTGTTTTTACTAAGTGGAAAAAATGATTCGGGCAAATGGCCGCCTTCAGTATTAATCAACATTCGAGCCCGATTTATGGAATTTTCCATTACTCTTGGCAGAACTTTCGGCGATAGGGGTTCCCTCATTCCTGACGGATATTCTCTTTAAGGACTTTAGAAGTTCCGTGAATGTAAGAGCCCCAATAAAAAGTCTCAAACGGTTAAATCAAATCCCCAAAACGAGAGATTAGGCGATCCGAAATTCTTCCCTCAGTATTTCGGATAAAGGTCGTCCAGTATGTTTCATTGCTCTATCCCGTTGGAACCACATGCTCTTCAGTCCAAGTTTGTCTAGTTGAGGTTAAGAAAGTAGTCTATAAAAGACCTAAAAGAAATGAAAAACAAAAAGTGAAAAAATATTTGTAAAATATTAAAACTTATACCAAAAAATTTCGAGGGTCTTTTATTTCCCCGCAGCCCTAAAAGGGTCAATTTCATTTCTTCTTTTCTTGTACATATGTATATTGCATATTTAATTCTTTGGTTATTTTTTTGTTTTTTTTTTTTTTGTAATTTTTTTATTTTATAACTTTATTTAATTTTATTTTTTACTTGTTTTTTTTCAAAGTTAAAATAGAAAAATCTAAAGTCGTATTTTAGTACAAGCTTTAAGTTGTAATGACGGTGATTGTATGGTTCGTTGACTACTGGTTGATTTGCACTTGACTGCAATTAAGTTTATTGACCATTAACTCATTATTTCCAGCATTTCTATTTCTATCTATGCATTTACTTACTTACTTACTTAGTTTGTCTAATGCAGATACCCAATAATTCTAAGAATAACTAAGCAGGTACTTGGGAGTAAGAAAAGGGTTGGTTAATTGAGTGAATGTAATTTATTTAATGTGATTCATATTTCTCGATGTTTTGTAAAGCGAAATGAAGTTAGTAAAATGTCAAAAACGGGTTATTGAGAAATTATGTAAGATGCCACTTTAATCTCCCTAAAGGAGCATATAGACGACATGTTTTTGTCATCTGACATGTCAAATTTTCAAGTCACATGTAATTGTGCATGTCAGTCAAAATCGCTGTTTTACATAAGCTTTATAATATTCGGTCACAAACCTACATGTAATTTGCTTCTGACATTGTCTCTGTTTTTTTCGCATTGTTATTGCAGAAACCAAAGTAGTGCTCGGTTTCAAAATAGCTTGCTGCCGCCATGAAAAGTTTTATCTGCGCCGTAAAATTGTTTAGCCATCTTAACATGTTTTTCTTTTAATTCAAAGATACCAATTTAGGATTTTATAATAAAACGGTTTTTATATATATATTCACATAAATTCTATTCAATGGTAAGATGATCAAACATATCTCGGTGTTGTAAAAAATTAACTTCAGCCGGCTAATGATTCCGTCAATAGTGGACGCCGCTGCCGGTTTCTTCCCGGCATAGCTTTCTGATGTCAGATGGTTTGTCAGAAGAAAATAGAGCACGCTCTAATTGAAATTTTG
Source organism: Pollenia griseotomentosa (assembly GCA_963931875.1). NCBI lineage: Eukaryota > Metazoa > Arthropoda > Insecta > Diptera > Polleniidae > Pollenia > Pollenia griseotomentosa. Next base: position 148,317,558 of record OZ007564.1, read on the forward strand.
TCAGATGACTTTTACAGAAGCAAAGTTAAAAAGGTAACACACGACATGTATGTATTTTGCAGTGGGAAATTTGACATGTCAGATGACAAAAACATGTCGTGTACGGGCGCCTTAAGCAATTAAGCAGGTAGTTTGTTTGATTAAGTTTTCGTTATCTTAACAGAATCGGTTAGTTTTTTCTTATCATACGATAGTTATAAAACACCATTTGTTGTAAAAATTATGATACATTTTATGAAGGTAGTCTAGATACGGGCTCACACACCCAGAAACGATATCTATTTTTTTATTGATTGTGTAGACGAACACAACCCTTAATACTGTTTGTAACTATTTTCAACAAAGAGCCAAACATTATATAGTGTTCAGTTCTTCGTTAAAAAACAGAACAGTTGTAGTGATACTGTAGACAAACATTATATTTTATTGTTCTATAATGTTTTTTTTACATTGATAAAGAAATGAACAAACAAAAAAGTTTAGCAACGACCGCAGCATGAACAACTTGTGTGTATTGTTTGTGTAAAATTATTTTGCTGGCTTATTGTTTTTTTCGTATGTGTATTTTTTTTTTTTTTTTTTTACCAGTCAAAAGGGCGCTACGCACAACAGAAACGAAAGAACATTAATGAGCTAAACCGAACACAGTGAAGTTTGGGGTTTAAAAAAAATACCGAACGTTATTAAATGTGCGCATCTTTTTATTGTGTTGGATAAGAACAGTATTATTTTCGTGTTCGAAAGATGACAAACAGGGAAACGTTATTTTTTTCATGATTTACTACACAAACACTATTAGCGTTTGTGTTTTCCACAAATCTACCGAACCGAACACTTAGAAACATGTGTTGTTTTATGCTCAGTAAGCACTTCAGATATAAATCCCTCACTAGAGAGTGTATTAGTCTGTAAGGAAGGCTGTCTTACTATAAGGTGCAAAATCCAGGGTCTTGTCGCAAGCAGACGAAACAGCATTACGAATCTTCGAGAGAAAACTACTCCGCAAAATATATGGTACAATAGAGAACAACGGCTAGTATCGACAACTTACGAACCGTGAGCTAGCGGTATGACCTATATCTCGACATTGACATGGTTAAGCAGATCAACATGACGAGATTACACTGACTTGTTCATGACAGCAGAAAAAGTATAGATAAACCAGCTCAAAATAATTTTGAAGACGTATTCGAAGGAAGACGAAAAGTAGGACGACCAAAACACCATCCTACGCAATTATTAAGGCAGTCTGTAAAATTCTTTATAACTTTAAATTTTTTTTGGTTGTTAATTGTAATTTATTTAAAAAAAAACTAGTTGTTTGTTTAGTTTGCACGTTTTTGAAGCTAAGGGTCTGCAAAACCATAATTATACCAACTGCTTCGTACGATTCTAGGCAGCTTAAAACAAGAAACTGAAAAGGTTTTTATTATATTAAATTTATTTGCTAAATTACAATTACCTAATCGCTGTCATTTGTAATGGACATCACAGACAATCTTAAACATGGTAAAATACTTTCTAAAATAAAGAAATACTTGGTAAAATGATAATAAAAAGAATTAAATCGTTTGCGATGGTCACATATGACCAATTCGTCGAACAAGTGGTTCGTTATTAGATTGCGGTAGAAAACGGCATTTTTCTTCTTATCTAGTTCGTAAAGCTTCGTACAGACGGTGGTCAGATCTTACAATGTTGTCATTAAAATTGCCTAAAAATGTCTTGCAACTTTGTTAACATTATACGCTATTTTCATTTGGCAGATGTGTAAAATTAATGCATCTGACAATGGGACCATTATCAGAAAAATGACAACATTGTAAGATCTGACTACCGTCTGTACGAAGCTTTAGACTTGTTGTTAAAAACTCGGTCAATAATTTCTTCCAAATATTGGCTTATTAAAATTGAGCCCCTTTAGATCTACTTAAGGTGGTTTTGTTGCTTAATTTCAATAAATATTATATATCATTACAATATTATCAAATTAAAATAGAATAATTTAATTTTCAATATATATGTAGAGTAAATAATTAGAAATTAAATACTTGGAATTAACCATTTCCGACTTCAATTACTTGTAATTGAATTATTGCTAGCAATTATGTTCATGTTTTAGATTTTATTTCTTGATTTTATTAATTCAATTACACAGTACTCGAAAATTTAAGGTAATTGAAATGTAATTGAGATTGTATTGTCCTATTTAATGATGTAAATGAAATTGCTTTATTTCCATAAATAATTTTCTGTTTCTAATAAGGTACTTATAAATTTAATACTTTAAACTAAACGTCATCAATTATAAACAGTTGTAATATAAAATAAATTTTAACTGTAATTGCCTTACTGTTATTGGTTTGATTGGGAATACTTCAATATAACATAAGTTGTAATTTAACGGTAATTAAAATGTAATTAAGACCTCTTATTGGCTATTAAATGGAAAAATTTTGGTTAAGAAATAAAAATTCCTTTAAAACTGACAACTTCGCTTTAAAACTGACACTATCGTCCACCCAAAGTAGCGCCAATTTTGCAACCCAATTAATCTCTTTCTTAATCCCAACTAATCTGTTTAAATCAAACAATTTTAAACTGCCTTTTAAATTAATTAATGACTCTTTTAAAAGCTTTTTTTATCTTCTAAGGCTGTTTCTTAGTTACTTACATTTTCAAATGGCATTTCCTGAAATGTCTAGTTGTCCATTTGCGTTGTTCAGCTCAAATTGATTGACAATTAATTTTTCTTTTGCTGCTCTGTGTCTTTCAAACTTGCTGCTTAATTAGCTTTTTGCTTTTATTGTTTGCTTAAATCTTCTTCCAATGAAGGCATTTAAAAGAAACAACCATCTATAACACTTTAAGACAAATTTATTTTTAATTCTTTGGTATACCTTCCGTTTTTAATGTTAAATCCTTTTTAAAATGTTTTCAAACGCTAGGAAAGAAAAAGAACATGTTTAGTATACTTAATATAATGAAAATTAAAAAAAAAGTTTGCTGATAAACATTTTATTTGAATTTCAATTTTTTGTTTAATTGATTCATTAATTAATTCATTCTTAAGAGGTTTATTTGATAAAAACCAAGTGCGAAGGTTCTTTTAACTTTTGTACCTGAATCATTTGATAATAAGTCAGCCAAAAATTTAGAACTCATGAAAGTGTTAGATGTTGTAACTTATTAAAGGTAACTACTACTACCACTTATTAATTAATATAAAGCTGGACATTAGCTTTTTAAGTTAAAAAGTGAAAATTGGAAAAGTGAATGAAAAACATTTTGCCAAAAAATACACTAATTTGTAAATGAATTCGAAAATATATAATATTAAATATAAAAAGTGTTTTATTATTTATAAGAAGCAAATTATCTTCTTAGAAATATGTTAATGGTATCGATAATCCGTTTTCCGTACTTTTTTGATACAAAAATTAATATTGCTTAAAGATATTTTTTTATATATCGTTTTTTTAAATGTTCTTATTAAATAGATAATAAAACAGTTTTTTTAGAAAAATTTTATTACCGATTAAAAAAAATAAGTTTCTTTAAAAAACTTTTTGCTATCAGTTACAAAAAAGGTTTTCTTTTCTGTTGCTGATAGTTAAAAATGTTACCAATTAAAAACCATAAGTTTCTTTAAAAAAAATTATGTATTTCGTAATCGCTAGCATGAAATGGGCTTCTTACAAAAAACGGTTATTTTCTATTATCGATGACAAAAACTTTACCAATTACAAAAAATAAAATAGTTAAAAAAATTTTTTGCTATCGATAACAAAAAAATTTTTCTTTTCAGTTATCGATAACAAAAAAATGTTACCAACTACAAAAAAAATCCTTAAAAAAATTTTGTTATCGATTACCGAAAAAGTTTATTTTCTGTAATAAGAAATGCTTTTCTTACAAAAAAATGGTTCTTTTCTGTTATCGTTGACAAAAACTTTACCAAATACAGAAAATAAAATCCTTTAAAATCGATTACAAAAAATTTTTCTTCTCAGCTATCGATTATAAATTAAAAAATCCTTAAAAATATTTGTTATCGATAACAGAAAGAAACTTTTTCGAACTTTCGAAATGCACTTCTTACAAACAAAAATTAATCTTTTCTGTTATCGATAGCAAAACATTTAACCGATTCCGAAAAATAAAATCCTTTAAAAATGTTTGCTATCGATCTACTGATTACGAAAAAAATCCCATTTAAAAAATTTTATTATCGATTACCATATAAGTTTCTATTTTGGTATCGATAACAAGAAATGGTTCTTCTTAAAACATTTTTGTGACCAAAAAAAGGTTTCTTTTTTGTGATCAACAAAAAAATTTGATTCTCTTAAAGAAAACTTTTGTTTTCGACCACAAAAATTTCTATTCTCTCGACTTTTTTTATAGATAATATTAATTCAAAAAAAAAGTCAAATATTTTACATAAATCTTTTTTCTCGCAACTTTTTGCGAAATTATGTTAAATGTACAATTTTTTTTTTTACTTATAATTATAATTTTAAATGTTTGTTTAGGATATTTCTATTAATTTCTCTATTGTTTGTACTTTTCTAATGGTTCAACAAGTCTACAGTACGCGGAATGATACTTAAAGGCCTTTAACATAAAAATTACTCAAGAGTATTAAAGTGAATGACCCGAAACAATTCAAAACAAATAAAAAAAAAAACAAATTAAAACAAGGCAGATAGGAATAAAAGGGAACTAGAACATAAAAAAATAACAAATTTCAAGGCACAACAACTTACACGGGCACAAATTAACAACAACAATAATAGCAAAAGCAACAACAACGACATTTAAAGAAGAAAGTCCCTAAAAAAATATAAAAGCAAACAATATAAAAAATAAAAAATACTACAAAACAAATGAAAATCTTAAAAAATAAAGGACAAAAGCAACAGAGCGCATTATGAAAGGACACATAATCAAGCCAATGGCAAAAAGCATAAAATACAACAACAAAACGGCCAATAATTAAAAAAAACCAGAACAAAAAGAGAAAATAAAAAAACAACATATCGCTATTTAGAGATAAACAGGCTTTAGAGAAAAAGATTGATAAACAGAGAGAGAGGGAAAGAAAGCATTTTAAAAGCGAAAAAAGGAAACGAAAGGAAACGATTCTGTTGCTACAAAAAAAAAACCAACAATAATAACAACAATGAAATTGCTTTAAGATCCTTAGCGACAACAAGAATAACTTTCATTGTTTACAATAAAATTTAACTAAGCAGGAATTCATCTATCATTTACACTCGCATACCAATACTAAGGTTTAAGTACTTAAAAACAACACAACATATCATGATCCTGTTCAAGTAAAAAAATAAATTTAAAAAAGTAATAAAAACTGCCAACTCCAATTAAAAGACAAATACATACAAAGACTCGCAAATTAGTTAAAACAACAAAAAATATTTTTTAGTACAAAAAAGCTCTTCAAAGTTTTCGAAATCTTTTCATACCCGCCCACACACAGGCGTAAGTGTATAAGAATGATGATGATTTTCTTACTAATTATCGATAACTGCATACTCAAAACAAACTATTTTTGTTGTCTAAATAGACTTTTATTCGACCTTTACAAAATTTATTATTATTATTTAATTAAGCTTGAGGTCTTTTTTTTTATATAAAAAATATTAAATTTATTGAACCAATATTTCGGCACTCCGTTGTGTGCCTTCTTCAGGCACACAACCTGAAAAAAATTTTCTCTAGAAATAAAAGTTTGTTATCGACAACAAGGAATTTTTTTATAGAAGTTTTATTTTTAGTAACGATAGCAAAGCCTTTGCCAGGGAAAATTAGTTTCTGTTATCGATAGAAAGATTAGTTTCTGTTATCGATGCAAAGAAATTTTCTTCACAAACTTTTTTTATCGGCATTAAAAAAAATTTCTAAATAGTATTGGCATTCGATAGCAAAAATTTTTTAGGCGATTGTTGGAAACTACCGCTCTAGTTGGGGAGGAAATTTTTGCCGGTTTTAGGTGAAGGAAAGGTACCGATATGAACTCTTTGAAAGGCCTTAGTTCTAAGGCAAATATAAAATGGTCGATCTGGGCTATTTCCAAACTAATTATCGATAACTGAAATTTAAAAATAAATAATTTGTGTTATCCATAACAAAAAATCTTTGAAAAGAACAAAATCAATAATACAGTATTTTCGAAGGAAACTCGATTTTTGTTATCGACAGCTACACTTTGTTAAAAGAAGGCAAATTTTAATTAACGATAACGAGACTGCCAGAGAAAATTTATTTTTGTTATCGACAACAAGTAACTTGAAAAAATCGATTTTTGCTATAGTCAATAAAAACTTTTCTAAAAATATCGATTTTGTTATCGACAGAAAAAATTATTAAGAAGCTTTAAGGGAACTAACTCTCTTATCGGAAAGGGAATGTTTGTTGGGTCTATCTGAGATAATGGACCAATTTGGCTAGTTTTAAAAGCCTTCGTTCTTAGGCCAATAAAAGCTTGATGTTACAAATTTTATTCAGTGAACGACATGTACTTTTTTCACAAGGTTTAAATGCACACACAGGTTTTCTTCATGGCTGATGGACATCTTTTGACATAAAATGTGTGTCAAGGAGTGTTCAGCTTCATAAAATCTTCCCGTTTAATAGAGGTATAGAAAATGTCTTCTTTTTTTCCTTATTATATTCTACTGCTGACTTCACTTTAAAAAAAACCGCCATGCCAAAATGAACGAAAAAAATCTGTTATCTGTTGAATAAAATCTATTTTCTATTTTAGCTTTTTTTAAGTTTTTATCACAAAATTCGATACAAAATCCCACAAAAAATCAAAAAACAGAAATATCGCAGAATTTTTTTTTAATTCTTTTAACTTCAGAGTGTTTGATTTAATGCGCATACCAAATTGTTAAACATTTGGGTTGTTTTATTATCATAATACATAACTTTGTATTAAAAACAACATTACCAATAAAAAAAACACCAAAACCGATAACAAACAAAAAAAAAAAAAAAAAAAAAATTGCACAAATATTAAGAAAAAATAAAGAAAACCAATAAAAAAAAACAAAGATACGAAACCAAAAGGGGCATAAAATAATTGTAACTCATGATAGGCAGAAAATTACAAACAACACGAATCAAAAACAAGATATCGGCACAACCTACACCGCCAGCATAAAAACTACAACCACTTCTTGGTACTCCTTGCTTCCCAGGCCTCATCTACGAATTATGTTGGTGTTGAAAGGAGTATGTTGTAGTCGAAAATTTCAACTACGTGTTTAATTTAAGCCACTTCAGTTAGAGTTTCATCTACAGCAGACATTTTGCACTTGCCATATACATATTTCTCCCTATAACCCGGGCTCAAAGGACTGCAGTTTGCCATTTATAAATGCAAAACAACAAAATTGTAAATTCAAAATACTGCAGTCAGCGCTACAACATACATTTGTAACAACAAACAGCCTTCACTTACATCTGGACTTATCATACGACTGTAGTAAAAGACTAGAACGTAGAGTAGGACCCTTTTAAACATTCCTATTTAGAAGTTTGTACTTATTGTGGTACTAAGACCGATTGCAATATGCAGCAACTGCCACTAAGAAACAAGACGAAAGGCCAAGCCAAGCAAAAAAAATCAATATACTAAAAGTTAAACTATGAAATCAGTTTAATGATCTAGAGGCTATAAGCCATAAAATCATTATTGCCGATAAATTGTAAAAAATGTTTAAAATTAACAACTACAACAAGACCCCAAACAGATACATTCTCGCAAAGCAAATGATGTTACAGATACAGATACAAAAACATTTGGGATACTTAAGTATTTTTTTTTGTTGCTGGTATGGGCAAACAAAAAAACATTCCGTAGACAAGGAGACATTTGCTTTCTACAATATTGATCAATAAAAACTAGCAAGGCGAATTAATGTATCAGGTGGCGGCGATAGTGCAAAAAGCATAACAATAATAACAATATTTTTATTGATTCAAGACTTTTTTTACGCTTTAAAAAAAATCCTGTTGGGTAAATGCGATTCTTAAATTTCGGATGTTCCTATACTTTTGCTAAAAAATTATTTTTCTTTGTCAAAAAAAATTATATTTCTAATTTGACTACGCAAATGAAGAAAACGTTAGTCTTACTTAAAAATATTTCTGAATTTCGGTTTTATTAGTTTATTAAATAAACTAAAACGTTTTTTAGTTACGTGAATTTTGTTCTGCAACCTCCTTTATTTTCGAAATAACGGTATATCCCGAAAACAAGAGCTAACCTAAAAAAAGCGGCTAACACAACTTGATTCAGCATACTCGAATTAGGTTAACCCGCCTGGTACCCCGCTTGACAGAAAAAAGTGTTAAATTCGAGCACAATGTTATTAATCAGCTCTGAATTTCGTATTTTGCAAAAAGCATTGTAAACTTAAGAAAAAGAAGGCATTCAAAATTTCTAGAAAATATCGACACTTACATAAATTTGCAATCTTAAATGCACAAGATTGTGAATAGGGTTATTAAATAAATTAATTACAATCATGGTATAATATGTACCAGGTATGTTCATTAGGAAGAGTTTTCATTATTTAACCATGTAATGTCAAATTAATTTATTTGATTTTTGACGCTTGTTTTAATTTTTTTCCATATTTTCTTTTGTTTGAAATTGCGAACAGCATTTCTAATGACTATACCTTGTGCTTATTCTACCTTGATTATATTTAAATATCTTCAAAAAATTTGTTTGCTCTATTCAAAAATCGTGTATCTCTGCTTTAGAATTTGTCTCTCTCTCTATCTCTCTCTTTTATCTAGGAAGCATCTTTTTCAATCACAGCCGTACCTAAACAAGAGCGGAAGGCGGAACGTTTTCTTCCGCTTAGCTTTTACGCAGATATGCCATACCTAAACAAGAGCGTAAACGTTGTGTCACAAACAGTAGTGTTAACTTTCTTGTTTAATAAAACCCACATAATAGAAATAAAAAGAAGAGAAAAAACCGCTAGATTGACCAAAAACAGCTAAATTGCCATTATTTATTAACAATAGCGGCCAACTTCACTATTAAACGCGCTGTCAAAATCGGATTTTCTAAATGCAAAGCGTTGACGCAGCGCTATTTAGGGATGCTTTATACAAATTGTATGGGCATGAGAATTTTTGACAGCTAGAAAACGCTTGTTTAGGTACGGCTGTTAGTTTTCATTTTTTTTTATCATCAAGTTTGGACACCTCAGCTACAAGAGGGGAAACAAATAAAATAAGGTTTAGTGAATTCAAAAGCAGAAAAATTACGTTAAATTATATACAATTTAAATGTAGGCCTTGTTTTAAGTATAATTAATCACATTTTGAGCTTCTTCCTTTAGAAAATTATAGACAATGTTTTTATAGGAAATAAAAAAAAACTTTTTAGCCAGAGCGAATGGCTAGCAAGACTGCAAGTAATCAGTACATTTTAATATTTCTCACATTCTCAAACATTTCATTTTTAAAATTTTCTACAAGAAAGTTTCTATTAAACTTTACTTTTCCTAGACTTTCTAGCAATTGTTACACTCCTTTTGATTGAATTTTTTTCTTTGAAAGTTTTTCCTATAAATTATGCTTTCATGCAAAGTATCATTTTCAATCATTGCCCGGTATTGAATGACATTCACGTTAACCGCAACTTGTTCGTACTTTTCTAAAAAAAATGTTTCACTGATCTTGATGTTCAAAAGTTATTCTTGGACTTTGATTCCCCCTTATTTTTATTGAGGTAAAAATGGGACCCATAGTTTCATTAATGGGTATGATCTTTCATTATTTTATATAATCTTTGTGTTTAAATAATCGGATGCTGACTTTCAAAATAAAATTCAACAATTTTGGTTCATTGTTTTGTACTTTGTCTTTCCATTATAAATTTCCCAAGATTTTCAAAGTCCATTCTAAAAACAAACAAAAAAATGTAAACAAAAAATTTCTTCACTTAGTAAATCATACATACATACCCGTTGCAATAAGTTTTTATCTACCCTATATATATTTGTAAAGAGCTTTTGTAACTTTTGGAAACTCCTCTATATGTATATAGATTAATGGTGTTTTCTTTTCTACAAAAAATGTCACATTTTATTTAAAAAAATGCAATTTGGTGTTCGTTTCTTAAAAATGCTTTGTCCTCTAAGAGGGCAGCGTGTTTTATTCTAAAAAAATTCACCCTTAAATGGCATAAGGCATTGCACTTTACGCCCCGTATAAATCGAGAGTGTTGATAATGCCCTGTAAAAAGATGGCTTCTGTTTATATATAGGGTTACCAGACGAAGTTGGAAAAAAAACGCCTCTAATCAGGACAGTAAAATTTTTAAGTTTTAATAGTAATTTTGTCTATTATTTTATAGTAAAAACAAAAGAAAGCATAACATTATTAATGGTAGGTTGTTAGTGACATAAAATTTAAATGGATTCGGTGTTAAAAAATTGTTTTTGAAAAAAAACGTCAAATCAAGAAATCGTAAAAACTTGGTGTTAATAAATTCGCAATCTGGCAAAAGTATTTTCTTGTTTACATATTTTATGAAAAACAAACTAAAGAAATTGGAATTTGGTCATTCATTTTGTTCATTTATTTATTTATTTAATATTAATATATTAACAAATTTGGGTTTATGTGTATTTTTTTTATATTTTGAAGAACATCCTTTTTGATTTATGTACATATTTTTTTATATATTGAAGAACAAACTTTTTGTCAGCTGTTAAAAACAGGGCGATCCAGTTTTGTGTTTTGTTCTCGTCAAACAAAAAATTGCATTATTACATGTAAGGCAAGACATTTTATAAATGCACCTTTTAAAATGTGGTATTTTTTTTGTAGAAAAGAAAACACCATAAGCTTCAACAAGGAAAATTCTTTAATATTTATTAAAAAAGCTTCTCTTATTTTTTATATTTAAAATAAAAGCTTTACTATTTATTCCTTTTATAGAAAGACTATTCAACATACTTCCAATGAGTTAAACTTTTCTAATGTTCATTTATTATTCTTCTCCATTTATCAGTATTTTCTAAGTGCCATTATTACAACTTGGCGTTAGCTAAAGTTGACAGATAGTAATATGTTATCTGTCAAAAAGCGTCTGTTATCTATCCGATACAGTGTTGCCAATTTAGCCATTTAGTGGCTAGATTTAGCCATTTTTCACCCTGTTTAGCCATTAAAAAATGAGTTTAGCCATTAGCCATTTTTTTTTAGCCATTTTTCAACCTATTTAGCCATAAAATTATTTTTTGCCGTTTTTCTTTTAAAAGAATAATTTTTATTTAATTAATAAAATTTTTAAAAGTAAAATAAACATTTTTAACAATTAAAACGCCTTTAAATTAAATCACAACTTTTACAATGTTGAAAATCGCTATAAACAATGATTATGAAAAATCTTTCAAAAAAAAGGAAAACTATTCCAATATTAAATTTATAAAATGGATCAACACAAAAGTCGGTGTTTCTTTCTGGTTGCAAGGATTTCAATAAAGAGATGCAGGCGGCAACAAAAATTTTTTAGAAATTTCAGAATTGACTATAAAGTTGCTTTCATTTCCATGGTATAATGCTTAAGTAGAGAGGGTATTTAGCCAAGTAAATATTGTTAAAAGTAATTTGAGAAATAGGTTACATTTAGCAACCGTTAATTCGATTTTATCAATTAGGTAAATATTTTTACCATAACAATAAAAATAAAAAACAAAATAACCACAATACTAATTATTGTTAAAGCTAAGGCACGAGCTCTATGTGTTCATTTGTCCTTCAAGTTGTACTGAAAAGCAAAAGAAAGACAAAAATGAAAAAACAAAAAAAAAATGTACTTTGGACTCAGGAAAAATTCTTGACGAAAGTACGAAAAAACAGAAGTAAGGAAGAACATGTAAAATCAATTGAAATGGATAATCATTCAAAAAAGCAAACTTCGATCTACCAAAGGTTAGAATACAATTTGGTTTAAGGATTGATGTTTGACTATTGACGTCAGCAGTCGTCGATGGCTGCGAGTGTAAAACGGCAAATCCATTTGAGAAGATCGAGTGGTTGCAATGGAAACATGTCATGGTAACCTGCCGGCCGCGGTTCGAATCCCGGCCACGGTCAAGAATGAAAGATTATCAATAACAATTTTAATTAATTTTCATGTTGCAAAATTCCTTTCTTCATAAAAATAATTTAAAGAAAATTAAATTTAATGAACTTAAGCCTAATTAAAAATATTAAAAATTTGGATTAAAAACCATTAATAGTTCAACAAAATAACCACAATACTAATTATAACAATAAAATATTTATAGCAACACCACAATAGTAGAGATGGTACTATGCGCTTGTGTTGATGTTTGCCACACCTTAAAATATTGGTCCTAAGCCCACCTTTTCGTATACCGATTGACTCAGAATCACTTTCTGAGTCGAATTAACGATGTTTGTCCGGCTGGCTGGCTGGCTGTCCATGTAAACCTTGTGCAAAAAGTACAGGTCGCAATTTTGGAGATTATTTGATAAAATTTGGTACAAAGGTTCTAATTTGAATATGATACCCTACTTATAGTTGGGGTTGACCGACTATACATTCTTACTTGTATTTTATTGTAGATCTGGACTCAAAAGGTAGGGTAAATATTGTCGTGATTATGATTTACGTTTAAATTATTTAATTCCTATGAGATGAACAATAACGAATTTATCGAAGATTTAATTTTTTAAATATCTATCAAAATATTAATTTACGTTTATTCTTATTTATCAAGTTGATCTTAACTTACAATTTCATCGTAAACAACTTTAAATGAATTATTTCTGTTTTGTTATTGAATTTTAATGTGTTTTATTTAAAAAAGCTTTTAGCCATTTTTTAGCCCATTTTTAGCCATTTTTTTCCGTAAATTTAGCCATTTTTGGTCACCAAGTTTTGGCAACACTGATCCGATAACAGCTAACGCGATGTTATCAAAATGGCCCTAAGTGCATTTTGGTATCTTTCTTATTTATACAACTAAAAATCCTACCAAAGCAAAATCCGTCTCCTATCTAGTAAGCTCTTTAAATAGATAAAACTTTTCTATGCAAAAAACTTTTTTAAATTTTCAAAGCTTTTAAAAAAAATTTATAAAAAGCTCTAGTTGAAGATAAAAATAATGTTTAACTTTATGTAAAATATTCTCCTTAAAGCTTTTTTCCAAAAAATATTTATCTGGTTAAGCTTTATTCTATTGCCGCTTTACGTTATAGCTTAAGATATCTTCTCTAAAAGCTCTTGAAATTGCAGCAGATTTTATTGCTATCTATTTTTCGTATTACAAAACTGAAGTGAAAAGCTTGCCAAATTTAAAATTTATTTCGGAAAAGACTCATTCTGCAAATAATTATTTGGTTTAATTGTTGTTTAAATTTTTTTCACACAACTTTCAGTTGATTTAGTATTCCATAGCTTTAGAGCTTTTTATCTAAGCTCTAAGTATTTCTTCCGCTTTTCTTACTCTTTCTTTTTGAGTTCATTGCACTGATAGAAAAGGCGTCATAACGCTGATGTATTTTGACATCAGTATTATGATAAGTGTATTCGTTTTTGATCCCATGACACTTGTCATCATTGTGATGTCAACCTTAACATCACTTGGCCAAAGTGTCATCAGGGTCAAAATGAAATTATGTCATCAATGGGATGACACATCGGCATCACAGAAATGACGAACATGTCCTCAGTGCGATGACGCAGTAACATCGGAGAAGAGACACATTAGCAACAATTTAATGACAGTTTGTCATTAAGTCAAAGTCATTGGAATTGACTTAAGTCAAAGTGAGAGAATATTATTAATTACGTACCCGTTGCATATGTTTGTTTCACGTTTGTTGAATTACGACCTTACGGCAGAACTCTCAATAATAAGGCACCAGCACCATGCCTCATGTGGTTTTCGTAATGATTCTACTTCAAAAATTTCATGTATTTAAATAAATAATTTAAGAAATAGAATATAGGAATTTTTGCTTTTTATAATACATTGTAATCATGAAAATAATGTTAATAATATACAAAATGTGGCATCGAATTGATGTCACTATAGTCATAAAATAGATGACACGTAAAAAATTACTAAATTGTACGAAGACGTTAGTCATTGGATTGATGTTACTTTTTGCATCATTGATGCCATTTGTAGTAACATTGATGTCACAATTCTGATGTTAGGGCATCATCAATATGAAGATGAATTTTTCTATCAGTGTAGTAATGTCTGTTTAATTAGTCAATTGTTACAAATTCTTAACTCGTTGCAGGCTAATGAACTGTAGCTCATTTAAAAAAATGTATTAGTAAAACTTGAATGTCAGTTAGCGGCTTTATATTTGTAGTTCTTATGAAAACAGACAAAATAGTAAAAAAAAAACTAAAACCACTAACTACTAGATCATGTTTTAGCATTTTTTTTCTTTATCACATTTGTACACACATGAGCACTTCTATGAAGCATGAAGTTACTTAATACAAGTACCCTTATTTAGCTCATTTACTGTAGTTGTCTTTTGAAACGATTCTTATTGTTCATGGTCTGCAGCGAATACAACCAGCGCTATAGCCATTCATTATTTGCCTTTATTTTCATTTTGGAGGCTGCCGTGAACTTCGCCGTATGGCAGAAATATGTATTTGCACGACATACCTTTTGTAAAGTAAATACCTGGAAAATGGTACGAACTTTTATGTGAAGCTGTTACTTTCATGGTATGATGATGTTTTAATGTTTGTTCTACTTGTTATGTTTATGTTGTTCTTTAAAAAAAAAATACATGGGTGTACTGTCAGCGGCGTTATGTCTTCCACAGTCAGAAACAAAATTTTCTCGACAGAATGTTTTGTACTATTTTAATCAATCATTGTTTGAACGCTTTGACTCATGATAAAAAAAAAAAAAACAAAATAATTGTTAAACGAACTCAGAACACGGACCCAGTTAAAACCACAAGTAGGCAAGAGTACATGCAACATCGTCATAGCCATAGTCAGCCGCTCATGTCTTTTGGTGTTGTTGAACAATGTTCGGTGCGCACATTTAACGCATGCAATTTTAACGCCACCAGATGATTGTACCCGTAACCAAAAAAAATAAAAAATACTTGTACCTAAATGTGGAACAGAATTAAATTCGTAAGATAAAAAAAATAAATCAAATTATTTTAAAAGAATGTTAAAATATTCACTTTGGTATGCAATGACAGTGATCAAAATCGATTTTAAATTACAGGTCAAAGCAGAATAAGTGAGGCCGTTGTAAATAAAAGGGAAGAAAGCCCACAAGAAATCATGTTTGAAAAAGCTCAACATATTTTAACAACTTCAGATGTTTTAGCAGGGGATTTCCGTAAATACGTTTTCAAGGGGATTACCAATTAATTTTTCTAGAGAAACTGAAGAGCTTTAGCGGAATGTTTCCTTAGAATGAAGCTTTAGCTTAATCAGTTAATTTCTTTAAAGTTAAAGCTTTGACAAGTGTAAAAGCTTAAACGAGTTATTTTCTTTAACAAGAGCTTTTTTCGTAGAGAATATTAATGTAAGTTTTACAGGAGGGCCCAGGATAGATGGAAGCGTGAGAATACCTGCTTTATGGCCAGGACTTGCTATGACGCGGGGAAAACGCGCGTGCTACTTGGGTTTGGTAGGAACCAGATCATGACGGTTATATTAGTCATTGCAGGTCATGATGAGGAGAAGGAGAAGACATTGTTTCGCTGTCTCTGCCAATGCCCCTGCCTCAGAGTCATTAGGGTGAAGCATTTTGGGAGATCAGAATTGGTGTGATTGGAAGCTTTATCTAATGAAGAACTTACGTCGATTTTTTTTTCTGCAGGGAATAAAATGATTTGAGACTGCATTCTGGGGAATAATCTGGTGAACACTTGCTTGACTCTGGTCACTGTCTCAGGATAACACAAAGGGGCCGCTTTAAGGACCCAAGTAAATCGTATTCGTTTCGGCTGCTCATTGAACCTAACCTAACCTTCGTAGAGACAAGCTGGATTGTTAACGAAAATTTGATCTCAGGAATACTGGAGATAAAGATAAAGAAAAGAGAGATTTCTTTTAACGAACGCGGAAGCTAATACGAACAATTTCTTATATAAAAACTAGAGCTTAAGAAACAATCTTTGGCAACTGATTACATTACAGAAAAGTTAAAGTTTGCTTAGGGGCAAACTGAGGACTTAGGAAAAGACTATTACATTAGGACTGAAGGTTATATGAGAGGTTTAATTACAATAAAGCTAGAAACCTGGCAAGAGTTGTTCCAGAAAGAATGCTGAAGCTTAAGAAATGCTTAAAAGCTCTAGACTTTTAAAAAGATTTTTTAAAAAAACTGGAAATTTAGCTACTAAAAGTTAAAACTTAGCGAAAGATTTCTTAATTAAAATTAATATTATTTTTAAGAGAGGGAGAGAGGGAGAGAGAAAGCTTAAGATATATAATATTAGCTTATGCGATAGATTTTGTTAAAGGAAGCTAAATATTCTACGACAGATTATCTTAGAAAAAGTTACGGCTTTAGTAATTTAAAGCAATAATTTTAATAAAAATTATTTTAAGAAAATCTGAAGAAAAGAAACCTAAAGCTTTATTGCGAAATCTTATTTCTGAGCAAAAACTATTACAAAATATTTGTTAGGAGAGCTTTCAAGTTAAGAGCAAGTTTTTAAATTTAAATATGTAGATTGCAATGAATTGCAATGAACTTTCATATAAAAACTTTTGGATAAAACAGGTTTTTTTGATTAAGTCTAACCCCCGTAACTATAAATGATTATTTTATTAAACAAACGTTTATTAAGGAAAATTTTCAAAGAAAATTTGTTTTGTTGACCTTTATTAAATTTTAACCCTGGAGGGTTACTTTTCGTCGAATCGACGAAGCTCATTTACTTTTTATCATATAACTTTTTTATGAGTGTTCAAACAACGCCCTTTTTGTCAACAACTTAAGCTGATGATGAAAGCTTGTAGTGAGTGGACGTACGCTTGATCCTCATTTTTTTTAAGTTGAAATTCAGAGGTGTGTACTCGTTGCAACGACGAAGAGTAACCTTAGTGTAAGTTTGTGTGCCTATTTTTTTGGAAATTTAAATATTACTTTCGTCAACAGCTACGTCATATATACTCACAATTTGTTACATAAAGATCAAAAACCCAAAAACCGACGGCAGTAGCTAAAAAATCTTCATTAATCTCTCGTGGCTCCCTATTTAAGAGGCAGATTTAAGTCACCTACCTTGCATACCTTAATTAAGGAAAAAATTAAAAATAAAATATCAAATTGACTGGAATCCGTCGAAAATGTTGCCAAAGGACCAAAAGAGCGTAAAATTTGTTACCTCTGTCCCTATAGCAAACTCAGAATGACGAAAAGTTCATGTTATATATGCATCTGTTGCGAACATAAAATTGAACTTTGTGTCTCATGCGTAAAATAAGGCTAATTACAAAATTTTTTGATTATCTTTAAAGGCTAAGTAAGATAAAAGTAATTATTTTTTACCTTTTTAGTTTTTGTTGTTTTAAAAAGTTCATTAGATTGAAAAACAACAAAAAAAAAAAAAAAAAAAACATTCAAATACGTATCGAATTTTAGAGAGAAAAAGAATATTTATAGAATATATATACAGGGTGTTCAATTAATCGGGTTTTATTTTTGTTCGATTAAACGATTAATCGATATTTGCCATTTTTAACTTATTCGATTAAACGAATAACATTTTAATATTACTCGATTAATCGAATAATTCTAAATCCAAAAATTTTATAAATTACGATATTTTTTTCGATAATTTTAGAAAAAATTAAAGCTTGAGTAAATAAACATTCCTTTTTAAATAAAACTTGTCAATGTAGCTCCAAATTTTCAATATAGTTTTGAATTTCTTGAAACTTTTCACGGACAATCCATCCTCTGGCTATGTCTCTGAAATAATTTCCTATCGAAGTATCTTGCTTAAAATATTTATTCATTAGACCACTTGTAGCCTCTTTGATTTTGTTGGTGGAGCACCTTCTTCAAGTACAATGTTATAGTCACTGTGTAAGTGGTAAATGAGTGAAGTTGTTGAAGAACAATTAATACGTTTTTGGAAACCTCTTACCTTAAGCATTATTAGATTTATCCTTCTTACAATATTTTTAAACCAAACTTATTCCAAAGAGAGAAACGCATGAGCTATTTTGTTAAAAAAATACGACCGTGTTCTAGAAATCGAAATGAAGTGGTTTTAAAATTGAGCCAATTTCAAAAACGACCCTGTAATGAAAGTTCTTAAAAATATTCCATTTTATCTACTAAATATTTTAGTATCTACTACTTTTTAAAGAACAACAACTAAAAAACTACGAAAAACTACGGTCATTTTGAAAATAATTGAATTTATATCGTTTCACTTCATTTCGATTTCTAGATCATACCCGATAAATTAATATAAATGTTTGAGTTAACATTCCTTTGTCGTTTTTCTTTTGTGAAATGAATTATTAAATTGTGTTAAAAAATGTAACAAAAATATAATCTAAATTACCCACTAGACATGACTGTTTTTTTTTTTTTTTTAATTCCAACGGCCACATACTTAAAACTTAAAATAATTATGCATTTAACAGAAATACTATATATTGTTATTATTCGATTAATCGGTATAAATTCTTCGATTAATCCTTTAATCGAAATTATAAATTTTAAATTATTCGAACAATTAAAAAAAAAATTGTCCGATTAATCGAACAAGAATTAATCGACTGAACACCCTATTTTATACATTATTTTTTTTATTTTTTAATAAAAAGCTTTACTAAAACAGGTTTTTTGTTTATTTTTTACTTTAAAAATCGTTTCGCTAAAATTTATTTTTTAAAATGTTTGTCGATTCGACGAAGAGTAACCTTAATATACTTAAATGAAGAGCAACCTGCCAGGGTTAAAGAACTTATTCATAAAAAATATTTTAGATTTATAAAAAGATATATTAAATAAAATTCGGGTTAAAAACTTAAAATATTTTTTAATATGGGGGTAAAAATATCTATAAATGCAGACATTAATATTTATTTAATGCTTTCAGCTGTAAATAAATTTCCAATTTATGGTAACAATATTTTCATACTGAGCTTAAAAATAATCATATTATTATGACCTTTAACCGACGAACGAGCAAGCAAACATTTCACCCAACCAACCATCAAAAAATATTTACACATTTTTCTAACCATAACTTAAGTGTACTTTGAATGAAATTAAATATTTGACCTTTTTCTATTCACCAAAATCAAATTTAAGTATATTATGAAAATTTTTAAGAAGAATTCCCAAACAAGACAGGAAGATGCAAATGCAGGTGGTTTAAATTTATAAATTAATTTAGATTCAGACCTAAAGTAGTTCTTTGTCTTTAGGAATTAAACATTTTTTGTGGGTTAATGTGTAAAAATGTTTTCAGTGTATTGTATTTTATTATATATTTTTTTTTTTTTTTTTTGGTATATAAACTTTTTCATTTTGAGGATAGGCCTATTTACAGATCATATTCCTTAAACTAAGTATATTCAAATTATGTTTGTGAGAAAGAAATTTAATTTTCTTGGAGAAATTCAATATATCCTCTGGATGAATTTCACAATACAGTAAAACTTTGCTATAGCGAACTTCATTACGACAAAAAACTTAATAAAACGATTTTTTTGCTGAGTTCCCAAAAAAATCTTTATTGCAAAGTATTGCATACATAAATATTCTATAGCCAGAACGTAAAAATTTTTAGCTATAAAGTCTTTATTAAGCGAAGTATTCATTGAAAAGCCTCTATACAAATAAGTCAGAATAAAGCCATATTCTTAACTCCCAAATTTTTTTGTATATCTTTAAATTTTGTTATCGCAAAGCTTCACTGATACATATCCAAAACGTATTAATAGCAATAGCAAAGTATTTTTTGTATCCCCCTTAGAATTCTTATATCGAAGTTTCACTGTATAACAATATATATACTCTCGAAAACTTGCCTCTATATACTGTAAGGTAGGAAATCAAATAGTCGGGCCTGGCCGACTATACTTTCTTACTTGCTGCCTAGCTTTTTTGAGAGAAAACTGGTTTTTCAAAGAGCTGTATACGTCTTCCGTTAATTTCAGTTTTTACTTCTGAAAAAAATCTACAAAAAAAATTTCCAGCTTTAATTGCTTTTTACACAGTTTACTTTGAAGTTAAATATTTTTTTTATCAAGAATTTTCTGAAAAAATTTCAAAGTGAAACATACAAGAATTTTGAAGTACATTTCCAATAAAATTTTTTATCATTTTGCGAAGCACTAATGGCACATTTAAAAAATAAGCGCACAATTATGCGCTACGCAATAAGACATACAAAAATGCAGTAAAGTAAGTGAAAGAACTCTCAACAAGTTTTATAAAAAAAAAATGAAATTTCAAGTGCCACGGCATTCCCTAACTACGAAGCAGGTTTGTAAGGGAGAATAATAAAAAATAACTGTATCAAAACATTCAGTGTGTAAAGCTGATCGTTACATCCAACAATTTTTATATGTGCTTTATGTGTCAAAAACGTATTGCTTCAAAGTGGGAACTCGCCATATAAAATTCATGTCTTCCGTTAGCGCAATGGTAAGCGAAACTTTTATGTTTCTCCCTTAGAAACCTGCTTCGTTGGAAGCTCCATTTTTTATTGGGATGTTTTATGTTAATTTTATAGCATTTTTTTATCATAAAAACAGTCCAGTTTATATGCCATGTTCCTCAATATTCTCGCGAATTGAGTTTGTGAGAATGTTTTCAATATTACGCAGAATAATCTGTTCTAGTTTCTATAAATAATTTCCTTAACAAAATATTTTGTTGATGTTATAATAGTTTTCATTGGGAGAACTGACCCATATATTGGCAATATTCCTTAAGCTGCATTAAAATTGAGTTTGTTAGAACTCAATTTTCGACTACTGAAACTTCAATATCTTGTGGAATAACATACTTTAATTTCTACAATTTATTGCAATTAGTCTGGGTTTACACTATGAAAGTTTTCTTTCCAAAAGTCTATCCCCCATATTCATAAAAAACATTTCAGGTTTATAAAACGAATTTTCTATGAAAATTTGTTCAATAAACCTTTTATAAACCAAAATTTTTTTTTATGAATATGGGGGTAAGTTTCTTTGAAGAGGGGAGATAAGAATAACATGTTCTCTAGATCTTTTTTTACCACGCGAAGAGTTTTATTTATATTTCATATTCCTCCATCTTATGCATTGTGAGCTTCCAAATTAAAAAAATATTTAAATACAAAATTCTCTATTCAAAGCGCTTCTTGCTACACCCTGTTATATTCACATAATATTATTATTAATGTTTGGATTTTATGTATATGCATCATGTAGCAAAACCTTTTAAAAAATTGATATTTTATAGGAAATTTTCTAAAAATTAACTATTTTATATCAAAGTTTCTAAAAGTATGCTATTTTATAGGAGTTCTCTAAAAAATTGCTATTTTATAAGAAATTTTCTAAAAATTGGCTATTTAACATGAAATTTTGTAAACATTTGCTATTTTATAGAAAATTTTTCAAAAAAAATTCTATATGGTTTGAATTCTTAATAACTTCTTTAATTATTATTATAAACAATTTTAGTATAGGAAATTTTATGGGAATTTTCTAATAGCTTAATATTTTACAGGAAATTTTTTTAAATCTTTTATGAATAGAAAATTTTCTAAAAATTTGATTTTAGCAAAAAATTTTGTATAGGAAATTTTCTAAAATTATCTATTTACAGGAAAGTTTTTACAATTTGATATTTATAGAAAATTTTATGAAAATTTGCTATTTTATAATTTTCTAAAAATTCAGGTCTGTCACAGAAATCAATTCCGATTGAAAGTGATTTCGTTTTATGTGAACCAAGAAAAATTCGCATTGCAATTCATGTCAATTTCCCATTAATTATGCAATAAATTTCCACTATCGCACAAAAATATGTACGGTTGTACTTTTTTTTTGCTGACAATCTCAAAGCAAACCTAAAACTAATTTATTACCTCAGCACACTCTTCTAAAATTTTCTACTTATGGTCCAATAAAACAAAAAAAAAAAAAAAGCCCCAAACTCATCAAAAATTGTAGAATAAATCTTTTCCATTTCACAGTTATGACTGACACCTTCAAATCATGCAAAACAACAGTTGGCACATATTTTTGTCACAGATGCATAAGTTGTGTGCACTTAATACATGCATATATTCTACTAGTATAGAGCATGGAAAAATACTTTGCTACCGATGAATTAGAATATGAACTAATATTTAAGGCACTTGCCACAAGGGTGTAGACATGTATGTCTTTTTTTTACTTTTTTTCTTGTACTTTTAGCTCATGTTTTGGTTAAATTTTTCAAAGTTCTGTATGAATACGGGGTTTTGGGAAGTTTTTAATAACAAATCATTTCCATCAAAAAATTTCGACGCATCAGGTATAAAAGACTATATGAAAACAATATGTTGCATTCATATACATACATATGTATGCATATACACAACTGGTCAAAAAGCTTTTTCCGGCTTTAATGTAAAAAATGTATATTAAAGCGAAATTTAGGTTAAATTGTCCCTTTCAACATAAATTGCACACACCTGTCTCTGCCATTTACCTAATTTGGATATAAAATCATATGTGTTTGACTTGCACTTTTGCACTTTTTCTGCAGTATTACACTTTTGAAGTACTTACGTCTTCTACTTGCACATTGACTTACTTTATGTTCTCAAGAAGATGAAGATATTTAAATAATATTCGGCACAAAGATCTTTTACATGAATATTAACCTCATAACATAGTTTTGCTCTGGCGGGCTCATGATTGCCAATGAGTCCCAAAAATTCTCGCAAACTTATTTTTAAATTGTGTGTTGTACACAGAAAAAATTATTTTTCCAATTCAAACAAAAAATTTGTAGAATCAAAACATTTTTTGTCTGAAATCGGTCCTACAAACAAATTTGCATATTCAAACAATTTATTTGCATTTCGTTTATTGAAAAAAAAACCCTGATTTTTTCAAACAAATAATTTAACTGAAAATCATACAAATTTCAAACAAATAATTTTGCTGAATCAAACAAAAAAGTTTTTGCACAAGCAATGACGCGCACACAAGCAAGCACTGTTGAAGTAGATGAAGGCAGAGCAGAGAGGCGCGGCTGGCTTTGAGACACATTTTTTTGTCTTGTTTATGCACACAATGTTTTTCTTCTTCACTCACTGTTTCTGTATCCTTTCCTTGGCAGCAGACCGACTCGACATGTTTTTCGCCATCATTTTATTTTTGTATTTGATGTAGGTATTTAACTTAACATTTTTAAAAAATTGAAAACGGGATTTTGTTTTTCATTCTTTTTTACCAACTTTGAAACCAACCAAAAATTTATTTTGTTTTTTCTAATGTTGTTGTTGTTTAAAAAGTGTAAAAGGTTTTTTTACCTAATATTGTTTTTGTCTTTTTTTTACTAAAAACCTCGCCACGCTATTTTATCATCTTTCTTATTGTTGTACTTCTTTAAAGCGTCCAAAACTAGACTGTATGTGTTTTTTGTTGTTGTTTTTATATTTTACATAAAGAAGTGTTGCTTACGATCAAATAAAATAAATGCAAAAAACGACAACATTAAAGAGCGTTAAATATTTCATACAAAATTATGAAAACTTGAAACCAATAACGCGTTTATTAAATTTTTGAATAGTTGTCAACATTTATGTTGGTTAAACTAAAAATCAAACAAAAATATTAATTGAATCAGTAAAAAAATTTGTAGAAATTAAAAAAAATTTCAAACAAGCGTTTGTTTGAAAATAATTCAGCAATAATTTTTTCTGTGTAGGGTATCTTATGGTCGGGTTTGGGCGACTATACTTGTTTTATATGATTTATTATAATATACTTAAATTGTACAGTTGTTAGTTTTGTTTCCAAATAAAAAACTGGATTTATCTACATTTTTCAGAGAATATTAATGGGTTTATTAAGAAAAATATGCAATTAACCCTCAAATACCTGAAATTTAAATAGGTATTTGAAATTTATTTGTCTTTTCGCATCAGAACAAGAATGATTTCTTTTACCACACTATCTCAATCATTCAATTCAATTGGCACCGTTATACTGAGAATTGTATATTCATTAAAATTGTTTGCATCGTAACAGCGTGAAATAAATAGGTTTTCTTCAATACTTGTTTATTCTGATGACCGTCTGTAGGCGGTCTTGGGTGTTTGAGGGTTAAATGTGGATTTAAAGTTAAGGCCACTGGGGTAAAAAGCTAAAAGACATCTTTTTTAAGTGGTTTTGGCACCACACACTTACATTGTATTTAAAAGATCAAACCATAAATGACTATGGAACAAGAAACTCAAAGTTTAAGTATCTAATGGCACTACAAAAGAACTAATTTGTGATTAAAGTTTAATACTTTTTTGAAGATCTTTTTTCTGGCTTTAAAAATTCGATTAAACTTTCTCTGCTCTTAGTTTTTTTTAAGCCATATTAATTCTCTTTACTTAGAACTTACTTAATTATAGACTCTGCGTTATGTCTTAAATAGTAAATTTCATAACATAAACTGCTTTCTTCTTTTTATTTTAGGCAAACCTGTTTAAGGTGCCCCATCCCCTCCCAAAGATGCTCGCGGAGACATGGGCGAACCGGTTAATTTACCCACAAATATGACTTCCGAAATGAAAAAGGCTGTAGACGATGGTTGGTAAAATAATGCTTTTAATCAATATGCTTCCGGCTTAATTTCCGTACACCGAACCGTGCCGGATCCAAGAGATGCTTGGTAAGTTAATCAAAACACTTTCGAAAATTAGAAAATCACGAACCGCAGTGAAGTTTGTAATTAGATATGAAATAATTGCCTAATTTACCCAAATTTTCTTTTTGAAGTAAATTTCTTTCAACAATATTTTGCTATTTTACAATTTTAAATTTAAATTAAAAAAAAAAAAAAATTAAAAATTGCCTTTTATAGGAAATTTTTCAAAAATTATTTTTTTTAAGAAAAACTTACGAAAGTTTGTGTTTTTTTTATTTAGATTTCCAAAAACTTGAAGTTTTTATAAAATTTTTAAATTTTGACTTTAAACCAAAAATTTTGCTATTAATTAAAATTATAGCAACATTGTTGAAACTTTGCTATTAATAAAATTTATAAGAAATTCCACCTTTTTCAATTTTCCAATTATGCATGAATATATTTTTCCTATAAAAAATTTAGATTTTTATAAAAAAATTTTCGAAAATAAGATTTTTACGTGAAATTTTCAAAAAAAAAAAAAAAAGAATATATCGAGTCCTATTTGCGATTATATCGTAAGCGAAAAAATTCAAACTTTACGGGAGAAGGGTTTTTATTCTTTTTTTCTTAAGCAAAGCAATGCTTTATTTGAATAAGGATGGGTTTCTTTTCCGCCACGGTACAAATTCAAAGTCTTCAAATTTGTTTGTCATTGTAACAAGTGCTTCTAGCCTATTTGCAAAAAAAACAAAAACAAAATTTCGATAGATTGTCGCTTACGATATAATCAAAAATAGGGCTCGATATATTTTTTAGTAAAATCATTACAAATTTTTTGTTTATTTTTAATGTTCTTAAAACATGCTTTTATTTAAAATTTTAAGAAAATTACTTTAAATTAATATTATAGGAAATTTTTTCTAAAAATTTCCTAAAAATTTTCTGTTTATAGCAACATTATCCGAAAATTCGTATTTATAGGAAATTCAACCTCGATTTTTATAAAAAAAAAATATTTGATGATATCCATTTAATAGGAAATATTAAGTTTTATAGCAAATTTTGTTTTATTCTTTTTTATAAAGTTTTCTTTTTTTCGAATATTTGCTATTTAATAGGAAATTTTTCGAAAAAATTTATTAAGAGAAAAATCTTCCAAAAATTAACTTTTCATAGAAATTTTACCAAAGTTTGCTATATAAAAAATTGTACTAAAATTTGCTTTTTATAGCATTTTTTTCTAAAAATATCTTTTTATAGCTAATTTTTTATTAAATTTGCTTTTATATTTTTTCGAAAATTTAGAAAGGTTGGCACATTACATTGTTCTTCTTATAAAAAAATAGAGTAGAATTCGCTTTTTAATGAACATTTTGTTGAACAGCTCAGCTATTCTTAATAAAAATTATTAAAAACTTACCACCGTATTCATAAATGATTATTAAATCATTATTATAATTAAATTTTCATACAACATTTCTTTTGTAAATCTTTATACACAGAAAAAATTATCCAAAATTTTTCACCAATTAAAGCATTCATCAAAAATATAATCAATTTTAATAAAAAATTTAATCAAGTGAATTTAAAGTTTAATCAAGTGAATTAAACGTTTAATTAATGCTATTAACTGGTTGTATTGATACTATTAATTTGTTTACTGGTGCAACATTAATTAATTTTTTAATTAATATCACAAATTTTTTAATTGAAATAAATTTTTTTATTTTTTTCTGTGTAAGATTTAAAAATCTTTATGAATACAGGAGTAAGTCATTGTCCCTAAAATCGTTAATGATAAAAATATTTCTTACACCAACCTTGAGCCCAGTTCACATTGTTGCACGCTTTTTTCTAGTATTTTATTAACGAAAATGTGCGAAAAAGGAGTTAAAAGTTATTTATTTAAATGACGTTTCATAATAGTTTTCAACTAACCGCCGCAACGAAATTCATGGGAAAACCTATCGTTGACATATGTCCAAGAAACACTTTAGCTTAAGTTTCTAAATGATAATGCAAACATCATTCTTAAGCACCCGCCGCCAGAGCAAAAGTTCCATGTTGTTGAATGAAAAGTGACTACAAGTCATGTAATTTAAACCAGAAAAATGCATTTTTGTTTATAATTTTTTTTTCTTCCTTAACACAGGTGTAAAGAGCCGGGACGTTGTCTTAAGGATCTGCCAGCCACTGATGTAATTATTTGTTTCCACAACGAGGCGTGGTTTGTGCTATTGCGTACCGTGCATTCTGTTTTTGATCGATCACCAGAACACTTAGTCGGCAATATCATATTAGTAGATGACTTCTCCGATATGCGTAAGTATTAAATTTTAAAATTGTGATAGCAACTAAAAAAAATCACGCAAACACACACAGAAAGCAAAAAAGATAAATGAAATATTTAATAACCAGAAAAACAAATTGTATCATAAAGTACAGTGGGATCTTAAAGATAGAAAGAGAGGGTTTTAAATTTTAATTAAATGATGAGTTCTTAAAAAAAACTCGCAACGCACAATTCATTACTTTCGAAAAGATCTATTTGAAAAACGATAACCCCTTCGAAAAATCATGTTCTAACGACCATTTTCTGGAAATCGAGTGAAAGAGCAACTGCTTGAGATTTAAATGAGGTAATTTTGGACCACTTTTTGACACATATTGGGCGGTATCTCAGCCATAAATTGACGAATGTTGGTTCTTAAGTGCTCAAGAGTTAAAGGTTTATCTGCATAAACACGATCTTTAGCGTAGCCCAGTGATGTTAACCGTACGGTAATTACCCTTTTTTAGGGTCATTTTGGGCCGCAAAGGGTAGCAAGGTAATTTTATTTAAAATACGGTAATTTAAAGAAATTTGAATTTTTGGTATACATATACTTAGGGTTTATAATTTTAACTTTTAAGAGGAAATAAAAACACATACATAGGAAATAAAAACACATACATAGGAAATAAAAACACATACATAGATAGATAGATAAATGTTATAACAAAAAAACTAAGAACATTATGTTTCTGTAAATGTTTTCGTTCTTAGACATATGAAATAGCCGCAATGTTATAAATTTAACTATGGCTTTCAGATTATTTTAAGTACGGATCAAATTCAAAATTATTTTACTACCTTATTCATAAAAAAATACTATAATTTTGGTGAAAAATGTATTTTAAGACGAACATTTCAATTCAGATTTTTCTTAAAACACATAAAAAATTAAAATAATTGGTTTATGAATACGGCTTTAATGTGCTGTTTCCAAAAGACAGGCGATGCACTAAGTGCTTTTCATATAAATTTTACCACACCTGTCATTTGGAAACAGCACATTAATGTTTTGATTTAAAATCTTGGCGTACGGTAATTTCTTCTCAAAAACGGCAATTTTTAGAGGACCGTACGGTAATGAAAAAATAAAAGTTAACATCACTGGCGTAGCCCCACAAAAAAAGTCTAATGGTGTCAAATCGCATGATCTTGGTGGAAAGTTGATGTCGCCACGACGAGGAATTGCACGGCTAGGAAATGTCTCTTGCAATAAAGCCATATTCGCTCGAGTTGTGTGGCATGTGGCACCGTCTTGTTGCAACCACTTATTCTCCAAGTCGTATTCTTCAATAACAGGCAAAAAAAGTCGGTTATCATGCGACCATGACGCTCCGAATTGACGGTGACAGTCGTTCCATCTTCGTTTTCGAAGAAGTAAGGTCCAATCACACCTTCGGAACAAAGAGCACACCAAACAGTGACTTTTTGTGGATGTAATGGCCTCTCTTCAATTACTTGAGGATTCTCAGAACCCCAAATACGACAATTTTGTTTATTAACATACCCAACGAGTGAGAAATGTGCTTCATTGCTGAAGAAAATTTTGTTCGAAAAATCGCCGTCCACCGCCTGTTGTTCAAGCACCCAGTCCACGTATCTACGACGTTGCGAATGGTCAGCTGGCTTCAGTTGTTGTGTGAGCTGGACTTTATATGGATGTAGGTGTAGATCCAAATGCAAAATACGCCAAAATGTGCCGTCAGACAGTCCGAATGTGAGAACGACGAGGAATCGACACATTCGGGTCTTCGGCAACACTTTCACTTACAGCAGCGATATTTTCAGCGGAACGAGCGAAACGATGATGCACTGGCCTTACAATATCTGTAACTGCTCCAGTCTCTTCAAATTTCTTCACAATTTTGCCAATTGCTTGCGTAGTTGGACGATTATGTTAACCATAATCTCCTCTTAAAGCACGATATGTGGCTGTGCCAGAATCACCATTTTTGTAGTAGGTTTTAATAATTTTTACGCGTTGTGTGATAGTTAAGCGATCCATTTTCGTCAATGTCACACTTCCAGCTGAAAAGAAAAAAAATTGGTTTAACAACTTAGTTTGACAGATGTCAAATTCCAGCCCAATACTTTTGAAACCACGAAATGGATAACCCTTACAAAAAGCAAATTTTTGTAAGGCAAAAAAAGCTTAAGCCAACCTTCATACAAAGATTTTTTTAAAAATAATAAAAAAAAACCTTCTCCTGTGAAATTGTGTTGTAGTCTCTTAAGCTTTTGTTGCGGCACGTGCTCGATATGAGCTTAATTTGAAATAGACTTAAAGAACAAAAAAAAAAATGTTCTTTGTAATTTCCTGACATTTGGGGACCTAAGACTCAAACTGTTTGGTCGATAAGCAAAACTTGTCTGCCTGACATTGATTTGAATACGATCCAGTCCTTCATTGAATCAACCGGCTGGCTGAGTAGAAATGTCGGCGACCAGGTAACATAGGACCCCTAGGAGATAGTGAAGCATGGAAACACAACGGGAACTAATTGTTAAACCCAAATGAGCTGTGCTTGGTTGCGAGAACCTAATCTCACCTAAGTAGGCTAATTAATCGTGTGCAACTCTAAAGGATTAAAATAACCCAATATCGAAGACTTGCCTAGTTAACGAAATTTTAAAAAGAAGATAACTAATGCAAGATGAACACGGCGGCAGAGCTCGTGGTAGACCTAGAAAAAGACGAAAATACTTGAGATCGTTATGCTTGAAGGCAAATTGTGAAAGAAGCTTTGGTCCACACTTAGCTGTAACGCTAAAAATTATGATCTACGACTTGCTTGAAGCTTCAATTTGCTGAGCAATGATCAATTTGGTATCGATAAAAAAAAACAGTTGCTTTCAGAACTTTAGGGGTCAATAGACATTGAGAATTCTCAGATGGTTCTGATATAAACTCAAATCATTGAAAGCGGTCTAATGTGTCAATTCACGTCAAAAATTCGACCATCTGATTATATCTGAACAATTCTTTAAGATTGAAAAGTTCATGCTTCCATGCAGTTTCTTGCCAATATGCACAATGCGGCTATGCAGTCTGTTGGATGAACTATTGCCATCTGTGTGTAAAATTATGCACAATTGGCTAATGGCTACCGTGTTTGATTCTTCCAAAGTTGTAACAACAGGTCATTCGATAATTTATTTACTTACTTTAAAAAATGCAATTTCAAACAAATGGTTTCTATGGCTAAATTAGCTTCTTGAACCCACTGTGCACTTTATGATGTTTCAAAGAAAAGAAACATCCTGTTGTAGATTCTGATTAGATTGGATTTTCTGTTATGCGATATGAATTTCTTGCAGAAACTGACGTTAAAAGTATTTCAGACTTAAACATTGTTCGTTCCGCATTTTATTCGTGCGTTTGTCATGCAGGACATTACAAGATACGACAGACCAAGACAAGTGACCATAGTGTGATTATGCTCTTGTATTGTCTTAAAACGTGATTGATTATTGCACGTGGTTGGCATTTTAAACCATTTTTTTATATTTACGTTTAACAAAAATTCAACAAAACTAACTTACATTCTTGTTTACAGGATATTGTTGTTGTTTTGAACGGATGGATAGACTGAAGGCGGACTTTTAGTGCTGTTATTGTTTTTTTTTTACTAATTTTCCTTCAATCACTCATTCATTTAACATATACATATTTTTTTTAACCAACAAAGTTTCAAGTATTTTAATTTTCTGTTTCTCTCTTCTTTTTTAATGTGTGTTTTCAGCTCGTACGAAAAAACAATTGCAAGCCTATTTTTCTGCCAATTCAAAGGTTAAATTTCTACGTGAACCAAAGCGTGAAGGTTTTATACGCGCCAGACTACTCGGTGCACGTCATGCCACATCGCCAGTATTAACGTATTTAGATTCACATTGCGAATGCACCGAAGGTGAGTTTTTGAGATCAGTTTTTCTATTTTACTTTTTCCCAGTTGTACATTTTCCCCTCTTTTTTTTTTTGTTGTTAAGCTTTTGCATTGAGTTTAATGAAATGTGAATGATTTTTCCGAATATTGACCGACGTTAATGCAATTGTGTGCATTAAGTTTTGTTTGGTGTGAGTTTGAGTTTAAGTACTAAATGTGGTTGTTAGTTGAACTGGTTGGTACTAAATGGGGTTACAACTTTTAATTATTATTGATTAAGTTCATAAAATACGTTTTATAAAGGGGGAAATTATAGTATTAAAAAAATTTATTAAATATATTTGTTAGGTAAACAGGTTTTAATGAGGTATACAGCAAATTTTAAATCTCATTACTAGGGATGCGATTTTCATGCAAATGCATGTTTTTTGTCGATAGTCTAAGATCGATGTCGACCAATTATCTTTCCGAATCATTAAATTTGCGTTAAAATGGCATCGATTTGTTTTTGCATATTGTTGCATATTTTGGTGAAAATGCTTATTTTTGCATTTTTTTGGTTTTAAATGCATATTTTAACATTTTTGAGTGACATATTTTTTAAATTTCCATATTATAAAAAAAAGTTCTCTAAAAAATTTCAAAATTGTGTAAGCAAAATTTTCTAAAATAAATTTTTTTTTTAATCAATAAAATATTTTTTTGGAGCTCTGCTTTAAATACAAGATTTCGACAAAAGATCCTTCAATTTTTAACCGATGCTCCACCTAACATGGTTAAAGTTGCCAATTGGCCTAACATAATTTATCCAAAACTGTTACATGTTACTTGCTAGGCACACGGGTTACAGCGAGTTGCAGAGGAAATTAGAAGCCAATTCGATAATATTGATATATAGATTTCATACGGGAAGCAATGTGGAAGGAAGAATAGCCCGACAAATTAAAAAAAAAAATCCAAAACGTTTTGCAAAAAATATGGGATTTCAAACAATAAAACCAATTTCAACTAATTTTGATCTAGAATCAAATGTGGGATTTGAACTAGAAAATTAAAATTCTCCAAATGAATTGGCAAACTTCAAGTATGCTTTAACTTCGGTTGACTTTGAGAGATCATTTTCCATTTACAAAAGTTTTTAAACAGACAAAAGTTTACTTTTGATAATACAAAAACGTATTTTTTTGATTGTGCAAACAAAAATTTAAATTATGTAGTTATTTTAATTAAGTTTTAAAAAATATTATACCTATGAATAAAATTGGAACTTCATGACTATCAGGCCTATCATTCATTCATATCGAAATAGTTTTAATTTCATAGTGGCAATTCCGATCGAATTGGTCTTGGCATCCTTGAATTAAGTTATTGCTCTTTGGAGAAACAAACAACTAAATTACTTCAACTTTCCATCGGAATGTATTTCTGTTACAGGCCTGTATAGCACAATTCGTTGCAATTAGACACGTTTTCAGGTCTTTTTCGGGAAGGGTTTTTTATGGGACCCGCATCGATGTATAGACCCATCTATTTAAATTTTTACATTATACATTTTGAGCTCTCTAAAACCACTTTGAGTCAAACTTGATGACAATATTATTATTCGTAAAGAGCGTTTCAAAGTGTTTGAGAGGAAATATGATTACTTAATAATGGACCTAGTTTTAAAAATTTTTCATTATAGTTTTTATGGCCAATTTTCAGGATTGATATTAAAACACATTTATGTTTAAAATAGTTTTAAACACAAAATTCTCTTCTTCACTAAATACTTAAATCAAACTTAATTCACCGATGTGGTACACTTAATTTCAACTTAAGTTTCTATTGTAATATTTTAACAAGGTGGCCTCAATATCACGACAATACAACAACAAGAGGCAAAACAATAACAATCAGCTGTTTTTTGAGACCACCTTGTAAATAATTATACTTTTTTATGATATTTTTTTGTATTAAGTAGTGCTACCATACTTTAATCTTGTTTAAATAAAACTTTTAAAATAAAACTCAAAAAATCAACCTGTATTCAAATACGTTTTAAGTTTTTATGAAAATTAACTTAATTTAGATTTAATTACTATCCTAGAAATTGGGCATTAGTCACATAACACTACACTGAGTTCAAATTTTTTACAATACTGTTAATTACTTATCTTCATAGATTTTTATATTAATTTCTCTAGACGATTTAAAAGTCATTTATAGAAAATATCATGACTATATCAGCTTTCGTTACGACTTAAGACTTTTTAAAGTGATTTTCGGAAGAGTGATTCATATCGGACATATTGTAAACTATTTAACTATAAATCTTCTGTAGATTTATAAAAATGCCAAATTGCTTATTTGAAAGAAACTAAATGGTTAAACTGGCAACACTGATGTTGAGTTATTCAGTAGTCTTAATTCCGCCATCTGAGAACAAACTCATTTTCGAAAAACTCCACCAATGAATATTTTTTGAAGTCAGGCACGGAAAAATAAGCCACATGTGGTGGTGAAGGCAAATTAAAAAAAAAAAAATACTTCAAATCGCCAACATACTTTTCCACTTTCCAAACTTTTTAGTAATAATAAAAATTCTAGAAAACTTTTTTTGAAAACAGCAGTCATGTAAAAAAAATTTCTTTAGTTTAAACTGTTTTTAAGATTTATAAAAACTTAAATAAAGTTCTCGCTCAAATAATTTTAAATTTTTAATATTTTTAATTTTTATATTTTATTATTTTTATGAAGAAGGGAATTTTACAACATGAAAATTAATTAAAATTGTTATGGATAATCTTTCATTCTTGACCGTGGCCGGGGCTCGAACCCTGGCCGGCAGGTTACCATGACATGTTTCGATCGCAACCACTTGATCTCCACAGATGGATTTGCCGTCTTATGCTTTAAACACATTCGAGACAGCAAGCTACCGACTTCAATATGTCAAAACTAGAATACATGTGTGCATATGGAAATGATTATTTTCACGACGACACGGATACATGGCTGCAGGTTGTTGTCTTTGCTTATTTTGTCGTTGTAGTCAAATTAAACTAATTTCTATTTTTGTCCACTACAAAACAGAAAAAGTGCTGCTAATATAAAAAAATATTTAAAAAATAAGTGCTTAAATTTTTTTTTTTTTTTTTTGTTTAACAGAAAAGAATCGGCTTGAAACAAGAATATTAGCTCGGCTCAACACCAAATTGTTATTTATATAATTTTTTTTATATCCTTGAAAGAAGTTCTATAGGAAGATGTTTTTCGCGCCAACGCTTCTAGTTCAGGAGTTATAGGACGTAAAAGTTTAAAAATACTTTATCCATATCTCTTTAGGTATAAAATGAATCTATAAAATATGGGAATCATTGGAAAATTCTTTAAAGTGTGTTTCACATGGCGTTTATGGCACACCGATTAACCAATATATTTATACTCCGTGGCTGACTTTTTTTTACAAAATTGGCTTTATCTTTAAATCATGTCGATATAACAATAATTATTTAACCCTAAGATATTTGCTTAATAAAGTTTTTCTGAATTGCGGTTTTTCGGCGTTGCAGAACACTTATTATTTATGTACATCAAACAATAATTCAATCAGCCCAATCATGAATAAAAATTCCCCGGGAGTTTTTTCCCTTTTCCTACTTTTACAATTGAATAAACATAGAAAAAATGAGAGAAGGGAGAAAACTCCCGGGGAATTTTCATTCATAATTGGGATGAATATGTAAGAAGTACATAAATTATTACCAGATATATATTTTTAATCAAACTTTTAAATAAATTAATTAATTTTCCAAAATAAAATTTTTTTAAATTTACTTAAAATATGGTGCATATATAAAAGATTAAGTGTTCTTCCCTAAAGATATTATGTTTTAATAAATATGTATATTGACAAAATTTTAAGTTTTGTAGAAAAATCTTTCAAGAAATATTTATTTTTAAAATTGGCCCTTAAAGGGCTAATAAATCGGAATTTTTTAAAGATCAAGTGAAAGCCATTTCGAAGTAGTTTCTAATAATACCACAACTTCTTAGATCCAGTTTTTACCTAAAAAGTTATTGATAAAGGGTACGTTCGTAAATGCAGTTGTTGGGTATCACTTGCGGAGAAGTAAAGTTTGATGTTCGTAAAAGCAGCACTTGTAAGAAACTTGTCATCACTCTCATATGTCAAAAGTTTTTATGCAGTAATGCCGCAGCTCTGCAGCAAACTTTGGCAATTATTGCTTCAGTTAATTTTCTGAAGCAATAACTTTTGGCAAAAAAGAAATCGTTTAATTTTCTTGTCATTTATAAGAAAACTGTTACTTTTTGGTTCAATATTTTCAATTAAATTTGTCATCTTTATTGTAAAAAGCATTTTTATTATTATTTAATGTTTACTTATTAAACTTTTGAAATTTCAAAAATTCAAACTTTGTACAGCTGTTGTGCAAAGTATCAGCATCACAACTGCAACTGGTAATCACGCATCAGCAACAACATTTTGCATCACTGCAGCAGTGATACATAGTTTTTATGCATTTACGTACGCACCCAAAGTGTTCTGAAACTTTTACGAACTATACCACGTGTGTTGAAGGAACAAATTTTCTTATTTTAAAAGCATTTTATATGTATTTTTTGTTTAATCTGCCCTTAAAATTATATTGTTTATTAGTTACAAAAACAACAAAATTAAAATATTTTAATTTTTTTTAAATAAATTCATTTGTTGATAATCTTAAATTAAGTTTGAATAAGAGTCTGCAATTATGCAGGTTTTTCCATTTTATAAAAGAAAAAAAAAATGATAGTGGCACCACTGAAAAATTAAGACATAGTAAACAAGAACAGCTGTTTGTATTTTTTCAATTGTAGCTGCCGTCTTCAACATAATTCAGTAGCTGACTACACGACTAAAATTTCAGCCAGCAGCATTTGTAGTATTGTGTTCGTGTAGCCTGCTGTGGTGAATGTGTTTAATGCATTACACTTGCAGCCATCGACGACTGCTAACGTCAATAGTCAAACATCAATCCTTTAACCAAATTGTATTTTAACCCTTGGTAGATCAAAATTTGCTTTTTTTAATGATAATCCATTTTAATTGATTTTACATGTTTGTCCTTACTTCTGATTTTTCGTAATTTTGTCAAGAATTCTTCTTGAAGTCCAAAGTACATTTTTTGTTTTTTCATTTTTGTCTTTCTTTTTCTTGCTGACCTTTTTAGATGGCTGCTAGTGTAAGACGGCAAATCCATCTGAGGAGATCGAGTGGTTGCGATCGAAACATGTCATGGTAACGTACCGGCCAGGGTTCGAGCCCCGGCCACGGTCAAGAATGAAAGATTATCAATAACAATTTTGATTAATTTTCATGTTGTAAAATTCCCTACTTCATAAAAATAATTTAATAAAAATTAAATTTGATAAGCTTAAGCCTAATTAAAAAATATTAAAAATTTGGATTTAAAACCATAAATAGATCAACAAAATAAGCACAATACTAATTATCAAATAATTTTATTTATTTTTTTATATTAACTGAAGAGCAAATAAAGAAAGAAAGAAAAACATAAAAAATTCATTCAAAGAAATTCAATAAATTCTAAACTACTCACACGATTTTCCACACAAAGTTTTTCTATTAATTTGTTAAACTAAATTATTGGCAAATTGTTCAATTGTTCACAGTTTTCCATCTCTTGCGTACACTTAAATAAATTATCTTTTTGGCTTCT
This sequence comes from Pollenia griseotomentosa, assembly GCA_963931875.1. Taxonomy (NCBI): domain Eukaryota; kingdom Metazoa; phylum Arthropoda; class Insecta; order Diptera; family Polleniidae; genus Pollenia; species Pollenia griseotomentosa. The sequence goes on from OZ007564.1 coordinate 148,354,396, forward strand.
TCTCATAAATAAATATTTTTCTCTGATAATTGATTTAGTTCTGTCTTACAACCATTATAACGGTTTCTTATAAGAAACACAAGTTCACAATCACACACCCACTCACACAACTACTTGCTCACAGTCTTTTGAGCCGATCCAGATATTTTAAAATAATTTTAAAACGTGTATGTGAATTTAGTGCTCAAGCTAAATTAATTTTATTTAACGTCAATAATCATTAAAAATGTTACAATTAACATTTAAAGTAGAATTGTATAATTAATCTTTAAATTTTATTTCAATTAAACATGAATAATTGAAATAAAATTGAAAGATTAATTAAGTTTAAGGTAATAACATATAATATAGTGTATTAATACAGCAAAGAAATGCTGAATTTTGATCTGTTACGACATTATTTTGCAAGTTTTTTTTTTTTTTGGCAACATAAAAAAATTTTAAGGCAAAATATTTTCAAAAACTTTTTCATAAACTTCTATTTCAATGAAAAATTTCTTTAAATAGTTTTTTTATATCGATAAAAAATAACCCTTTTTTAGTTAAAATTTAAAATGTTTTCAACTGGCTTTTGGAGAAGAGATTTCAAAAGATTTTATAAAAGTTTCTAGGAAATGACTTATAACTATTTTAATAAAAGCTTTGGTAAGCTTATTTTGAATAAAAGTTATAATTATGTTTATAATAAAAGCTTGAATATATTAATTAAAGCTTTTATAAAAGATTTCCAAAGTTTTTTTTTGACACAGCATTTGTAAGCTTTTATCATAAAACTTTAAAAATCGTTTTTATTAGAAGCTTTTGTAATTGTTTTGAATAAAAGCTTTTATAATTGTTTAGAATAAGAGCTTTTATGTAAAAACGCTTTAAAGGAATTTAAAATAAAACCTCCTAAAATCACCTTTGTTAAAATAACTTATGGAATAAGTACTTGCATGGGCTTAATTAATGAACGCAATCACAATTTTTAATTAAACCTATAAAAGTTTTTTATACAATATCAAAAACTTCTATAAATATGTTAATTTTTTCCTGCAAATCTTTTGAAAAAAGAGGCTAAAGTAATTTTTAGGAATAAAAAATTATTAATTAATAAGATTTTGTTTATCGTCCTTAATTCCCAATTTTTATTCTTAATAAATACACTGACATTTATGATTGGAGGATAAGCTTGTTTCTATACGCATTTCAGTGGTTGTTTAGGCCAGATCATCCAACAATAAATTTTACTGTATTTATCAAGAATAAAAATTGGGAATAAGGCACGACAAACAAAATCTTATTAATTTTTAGTTCTTTGAAAGGTTTTTAAAAAATTTCTCTTTTGACTTTAGAAAACTTTGCAGCTTGCTTTAAGAAACCTTTTAGAATAAAGCTTTCGAAAACTTTTTAGTGAAAAGGGTCTTTACTGATTTTTAAGTGAAATAAGTTTTAAGTAGAAAGCTTTTTAAAGTGGATTTTTTAAGAAAAAAGTTTTGGTAGCTTTTTAAGAAAATAAAATGCAAAAAGCTTTTATAAGCTCTATATGCTAACTACATATACAAATTTTAAGCCTTTTATTTTTACAAAAACTAAATCAATATTTTTTTTTACAACGTTTTTTTTTTCTTTTTACTACATACTTTTAACATCCCAAATATATTTCCAAATAATTGACATCTCTTCAGTATCCTTGTCATCCTTTTCTTGCATTATACAGCGTACAACATTTTAATAAAATTTTTACGAAAAAAAATATTCTAATAGCACTGCCAGTGCATACTGAACTCTGGCATTATTCTGAAACGAAATTCTGTATGTGCATAAATTATTTTCAAATATTTACATTCCGTGTACCTTCAAAATAAACATTTACTTGCCACTGGTAAAAGTAACAGACAACTTGGAGTAGATGCTCCACCTAGTTTATCATAATAATCGTGATAAGAGTGAATGATGGTTATAATGATGATGATTATGTCGAACGGAAACTCGCCAACATATTTAGGAAAATCCTAATTTTAAAAATGTATAGGTTACTAAATATGTATTTCGCTTGTTGAAAAATGTTTGCCCCCTGTCTGGTTGGCTGCACAACAGCTGGCTGGTTATTTGGATAATGATGGTTGGTTGCCTGACTGGCGATTGTTGGTTAATTAAATGAATATTGACAGCCATAATTTTACTACAGGCAAGCATTTAAATTATTTAATTTATTTAATACACTACACGGATATTTAAAAATGGTGCTTTTACACTGGGTGGAAAAGTAAAATATCGGGTTTTTTAACAAGAACTTTGTTTTCTACAACAAAAAATTTAGATAATTCAAATTTTTATTGTATTTCGAAGAGAAAAGTTCGGCCATTATGAATGAAAACTTATACTGGTAAATGTCCACCACGAGCACGCTGACAGATTTCGATTATTTCATCAAAGTTTTTAATAAATTTTTGGCAAAATGGCGGGTCTATTTCGTTAATCACATCACGGATTTTGAGTTTTAAGGCTGCAATCGATTCGATTGGCTCCGTATAGACTCCAGCGGTATTAAATAACACGACCTGGCTGGCCACTTAGTAGCTGATGGTCGTAAAATTATGCGATCGGGAAATTCAGTTTGCAATAAATTGATCGTTTCATTGGCTGTGTGTAATGTAACTTTAACAGAACCACCATTTTCATAGTGGATTATTTCAATGCGATTTTCGAGCGAAATTGAATTCATTGTAACAATTGCCAATGCATCTAACACGAATACGTCAAAAAACTAAATGTCAAAACTATCATGTTGGTGCTGCTGCTACAATTAAGAAACAAAGTTCTTGTTGGAAAACCTCTTATATTAATTAAGAGATATTTATACCCACACCACAATAGTGGAGAGGGTATTATGCATTTGTGCTGATGTGTGTAACGCCTTAAAATATTGGTCCTAGACCCACCTTAAAGTATACCGATCGACTCAGAATCACTTTCTGAGTCCTAGACCCACCTTAAAGTATACCGATCGACTCAGAATCACTGGCTGGCTGGCTGGCTGGCTGGCTGGCTGTCCATATAACCTTGGTTCTAATTGGCACAAGGACCAAGCCTATTGAAAATGGGCCGAATCGTAGGACCACGAGGGAAGATAGGGGGAAATTTCTTCCTCTCAGAAACTATCAAACCGATTTTAATGAAATTTAAAACATGGATAGATCCATATCTATATGGACACATAAGCTATACAGTTTTTCAAAAATAGGACCACAAGGGGATGTAGTGGGCAATTTCTGCCTCTCACAAACTTTCAAACCGATTTTAATGAAGTTTTTAAACATAGAGAAATCCATATTTATATGGACACATAAGCATGATGTGTTTTTAAGTACTGTGTTGCTGGGTATCATGTGGTCGACCGACTATACTTTCTTACTTGTTTTTTTTTATAATAATCATAATCATGAAAGATCTTTTGAACACATGCAAACATGTTAAAAAATCAACAAAAAGAAAAGTTTTTCGAATATTAATAAAGTCGAACTTTTCTTTATTGAACTACTTTACATAGAAGCTCTCCCTATTATGAATTGATTTTAAAAACACAGCTGTTTTCCTTTTAATTTTAGTGTATTTTGAATTTCAATAAAGTGAATTTCGCATGTTTTCCTTTTGTTACACAAATGAAGCGGAGAGCAGGCCATATGTACTGCATCCAACAAGGTAAATACATTTAAATTCAATTGGTTTTTCCATCACTTTGGGAGCAGATTGTGAAAAAATAAAATTTTGGGTCAGGAATCCTAAAGAGCGTTTCAAAGTGTTTGAGAGGAAATATGATTACTTATGGCCAATTTCAATTTTGATATTAAAACACATTTATGTTTAAAATCGTTTTAAATAGAAAATTCTCTTCTTCACTAAATACTTAAATCAAACTTAATTCACCGATGTGGTACACTTAATTTCAACTTAAGTTTCTATTGTAATATTTTAACAAGCTGGCCTCAATATCACGAGGCAAAGCAATAACAATCAGCTGTTTTTTGAGACCACCTTGTAAATAATTATACTTTTTTATGATATTTTTTTGTATTAAGTAGTGCTACCATACTTTAATCTTGTTTAAATAAGACTTTTAAAATAAAACTCAAAAAATCAATCTGTATTCAAATACGTTTTAAGTTTTTATGACAATAAACTTAATTTAGATTTAATTACTATCCTAGAAATTGGGCATTAGTCACATAACACTACACTGAGTTCAAATTTTTTACAATACAGGAATCCTATGACATGGTTGTCATATAAAGATGTAAAAGTGATAATGATTAATATTTTTAAGCAAATAAATCTCCACGATTTAGCATCCTCAAAAAGGGATCTGGCTATAATTAAAGTGGTATGTTTTTATGTTTTTTGTAGACAAAAGGATGCACAAATGGATATTGTAGCCTGGAAAACAAGGCACACGTATTGCAAAGGATTCAACAAGGTAAGTTTTTTTCATTTAAATTAATCCCGATTTAGTTCCATTTGATTTTTACATCACTTGGGCATTTAAATTGGTCAGCAATGCTATGATTCTTGCAAAGAAATGCAGTTGTGTACAAGTTTTTAATAAGATGAATTAAAACTAAAACTACCTACTGTAGTTTTTTGAGTTGTCTTATATACATGTACATTAGACCGACTCACATTGTATGGAGCCGAAAAAAGTGAAATGAAAATGAAGCTTAATATGTTTTATGATGATTCCCAAAATTTTTTGGTTCTAGCGTTGATCATCCGTGAGCTGGACCATTTTCAAAAAAGGCCTTTTTTAGTTTTTCGATTTTTTTTGTACTTTGCTCCAAGACGACATAAATAAAGTTTGGTATCATCGAAAAGAGTTTTTGAAGCAGCATCCAGTGGTTTATAAATCTTGTTGTAATTATTTACAAAAAACGCGAAAATCGCGATATATATTATCTTTTTTCATTTAGAGGCAATATGGGTATACAATTTTTGATTTTTCAATTTATCAAAATGTGAAAAATAAAATTACAATAAAACATATAAAATTTATAAAAAATCTTTTCGCGATTCGTCCTTTGTATAAAATTTGCACTATTCCATTGTGTTTGCTATATGAACAAGTTTTATTTATGTCGTCTTGGAGCAAAGTAAAAAAAATTCGAAAAACTGAAAAATACCTTTTTTAAAAATGGTCCAGCTCACGGAGGGTCAACGCTAGAACCAAAATACGTTGGAAATCATCATAAAACATATCAAGCTTCATTTTCAGAGGGGTAACAAAATAATTTTTGTTTTGAGTCGCTCTAATGTACATACATATAACGTAAAAGAGATTCAATGCCGTTAATTTCCCTTTGTGAAAGAGAACAAAAACCCGTTCTTTTCAGAACGATTAATTTATTCTAAGGGAGCTAATACACAAACCATACCGTATACATGATGGAGAATATAAAACGTTCTTTTAAGAGCGCCAAATAAAATAAAAAAAGAGGTAAAATTTGTTTTGTTTTAAATTTATTTAACAAAAAAATAACAATTAATATAAAAAAGTTATATAAACCAAATATTTACAAACATCCATCATAATGTTTTTGCATAAAACGATGATCCTAAAAAAATGAGATGCGAAAAGCAGAAACGCGCGACGGAGCAAGGTGCCTCATTTTTACATATGGGTGGTATAAATATTGATGAATCAGAATCACTTGGAATAAAATCAGATGTCCGATGGACAAAACATTAATCGAGGTGTCGAAAGAAGTAATTAATTGACTCGGATTCTTAAAACGGTGTAAGAAAAACTTCACTCCATAAGATCTCCTTATAATTTTTACCAACTCTATACGACCTAGAAAGGAGTACAACTCTCCTGTGTGGGCCAGTGTTTTAAAGTCTATTTTGGAGTTTCTCGGCCGCGTTCAAGAGCGTTCGAAGGTTCTCATTGGTGACACTAGGGTGTCCAATTCTATTGGCTCCAAAGAGCACGGTCGCAATGTCGGTTGGATTTGCCTGTTTTATCGTTTACTACAATTGGATGTGCTTTGATTAAATTAGAGAACTGGTTCCCAAAACTCCCCAGTAAAAACTTCGCCTACTTTTTCAAAATGAATAGCTTCTTTCACTCATTATTTAGTAGCTTTCTTATATAATTACTTCTATAACAACTTCTATAAGTACTTTTTTCTGGATGTATTTAGGTAAAAAAAAAAACGACTTACTTTTGAATGCGTTCATTTTCCAAGTAAAAAATGTGCTCCAAAAGGAGCAAACAAAGCACTTCTTAAGTGCTTTTTTAAGGGCTTACTAAATAAACATATTCATTAATATTTTGCTTTTACTTGCTTAAATGCCTTTTTTCAATAATTTTCGTAAACCATAGAAAATTTTTATTTTTTACGCTTTAAAACCTTCTTCTTCGTCAGCACTAAAGTAGTAGCTTTTTTGTATATTTTATTCTTTATCATTTACTGCTGTATAAGAGCTCTCTTATTAAAGCGCTCGATTATGCGCTTTTTCTCGTAAGTGCTTAAAATAACCCAAATTATTTTACTTGGTTAGGACATCCCTTGTAAAATTCATTAGTTCTTTGAGTAGAATTGTTAGAATTGCTTTTATGTTTTTCTGATTACTCAACTAATTATTTTGTAGGCGAGAGCCCATCCTTTTAAGGTCGATTGGCCGTTGCATCATAAAACGCATTACAGGGAAAATTTGTTCTTTGGCCAGACTGAATGAATAAGTTTTCCTAGGTGCAATTCATTAGTAGGGGTCATAATTTTTCATTTATACCTGATGGAACTTACTCTGGAAAGAATTCATATATCCTCAGGTTAATATGCCATACCAAATCTATTCAACGCAATTGATCAGGGTTGTGGAGTCGTCAAATAATAGTTCTAACTCCGCCTCCGACCATATTCGCTGAAATTTTTTAAGAACGACTCCGACTACAACTCCGACTCCTACTCTTAACTTGATGAAAAATATATATGAGCAGAGCTGCCAGGTACTTTTTTTCCTTGACCCCAAAAAATTAAAAAAATATCCCCAAAAAATCCCCAAGTTCCTAAATCCCCAAAAAACAAAACCTTAAAAAGTTAATATTTTTTTTTTGTTGTTTTTTCTGACCAAATTTTAAATTTTTTAAAAAAAATAGTTAGAAAAATGTTAATAAGAAATCCCCAAAAATCCCCAAATAAAAATTTTTTGTCAAAAAAATCATTTTATTGTGTTTGTAGCGACTGGTTTCGGCATGTTTTTTAAAATCCTTATTATGCGATTCCAGTGAGGAATAACAAGCAGAACAATATGCTGTTATTGAAGACGAATGTGCCAATTTATAAGAATTTGGAGCTGGTTCAATCCGTTTAAGCCATCCTTATAATCAACAATAAAAATACATATATCCGTCATTTATTTAGTACTTCGATGCATCATAACTACTAACCAATAGCCTAGCATTTTTTTCCAATTTTTATTATATTGTTTTTCATATTTACTTCTTTTTGGGGAAGACATACATATTTGCCCTTAAAAAATCAAAAAATTTTTGTGTTGTCAACGGTTTTAGATTCAATTTTTAAAATATTTTTTTTTTTAACACTCACTCAAGAAAAATAATTTTATAAAGTACCTTTTACACACTTAACAAAAATGGTAATCTTAATTAGGACCCTTTTCACTATATAAGAGTAAGATAAAAGTTTTGCTACTTTTTTTTATATTTTATATACGAAACAAAGAAAAATAAGCGTAAATAATAAAAAAAGTGTAAAATCCCCAAAAAATCCCCGAAATTTTATTTTAAATCCCCAAAAAAATCCCCAATCCCCAAATGACTTTCTTTGTCCTTTTTGCTCACATGAAATCCCCAACTTTGGGGATAAATCCCCAAGTCTGACAGCCCTGAACACAAAATTATATGCAAAAAATTTCTTTAGGAAAAACAATAAAACAAAAGAACAAACTGTCATGAGTTTTAAATGAATTTGAAGAATAATATTTATTTTAAAAAAGAGCAACGAATGAATAAACGAGCTAGAGAAATTTCATAGAAATAAATGTATTTTTTTGGAGAACAGTGTAATCTTCTTTGACGGACGCCTTTCATTAGCGAACACTCTCTTTTGACGGACACTGTTGCCGGGTCCCGGTAGAGTTCAATAAGAAAAGCCTTAAATTCCTTTAAAAGGTTATCCCCCTTATGCGGACATATTTCAGCAGTCCCTATGTTGTCCGGTCGTGGGAGATTCCACTGTATTTTTTCTTAATTTCAATACCAAATAAGAATAAGTTTGTATGTAAATATCAAAACGAAAATAAAGAAAAAACTAATATTTTTAATAAAATTCATTGCAAACAACTAAAAAAAAAAACAATTTTTCCTTAAATACAACAATTTATCTTTATTTTATTAGGATTTGTTTGTCAGTAAATGAATTTTAGACATGCAATAAGTTGAATTTAACAACTACAAAAAACACATATTTTTAAAATTTAATGTATTTCAGTCCATTTTGGTGTAACTGAAACATCAACCTAATTAACATACATTTTTTAATCAAAGTAATGACTTTTGATTATTTCCAATTAATTTATTTTAATCAATACTCTTAACATAAGTATAAATGTTGGTCATCTGTCTCGAAGATTAAATTTACCCCTGGTTAATGTTAAATAATCCATGATCTTTCTAGGGTTAACATTGAGCTGCTTCAACCTTAACAGATTTTAATTACAAATGTAAAGTGTGATGGATGTGTTTATTTATATATTTTTGGTTTTTATTCACAAAAAAGACAACAACAATCACGAAATCAATTGATTTAACAAATTTTTTTATACTCTCCACAAATTTTGACGAAATCTTCTTAAAATCTAGTTGTTGTTGGTAATGCCACTATGGTTCTCTATATATAACTAAAAAATACTTCCCTGTACAAAAATATTTCTGTCGCCAAAAATTTAATTAATAATACGTTTTTAAAACAGTTTTAGGAAGAAATTTGTTTCTAGTTATAAGTATTTTGTAACTACGAAATAAAGGGTGGTTAAATTTTAAGGGCCGATCTTGAATGTGAACCACACCTAAACGTCGAGCTTTTTTTGCATTTCCTATGACATTTTTCAACTTCAGACTAATTCAATTTGAACCATGGAAAGATACACAATCGAGCAACGTGTTAAAGTTATTCAGGCTTATTATGAAAATGGGCGTTCAAATCAAAATGCATATAGTGCACTTCGTGATTTTTTCGGTCAGTTTAATCGTCCATATGTGCGTACAAAACCGGTTTAGCTTATTGAAATTACTAAAAAAAAACCAAATTCCGCAATAAATAATAAAGTGGGGTTGGTCATACATTTGACCCATCTAGGAGCATCCTACCATACAAAAATGGCTGTTTATTAAAATTCTTTAATTTGGCAGCGCGTAGGATGCTCCTAGATGGGTCAAATGTATGACCAACCCCACTTTATTATTTATTGCGGAATTTCGGTTTTTTTTAGTAATTTCAAAAAGCTAAACCGTTTTAAAGTTACTCGAATATTTGTTTGGCATCCTCCTCCATTTTCGAAATAACGTTATATCTCGAAAACAAGAGCACCACTGAATTCAGCGTGCCCGAATTAGGTTAAAACGCTTAGTGCCCGGCTTGTCTGTTTTTTTGTAACTAGCATAGTGTACTTATTGCTCAAAATTACAATATTAAAATTCTTTTTTAAGATTATTTTTTTAAGGTTGCGAAAGAAAAAAATCATATCTTAAAAAAGAAAAAAAAAACACCTCCTTCAAAGTTTTAACATTTTTAAAGAACGGTTTGAGGTATTATTCAAAAAAAAAAAAAATCAGCCAAATAAAAAAATTAGTTTTTGACTTTCGGCCATATTCATAAAAAGTTCTTATTTTAAGTTTAAAGTATGAAATAACTTTAAAACGCTTTATGTCTTATAAACCTCTTATAAAAATGCGTATTCATAAACGTACAATAACAGCTTTTTAACTATTAACTGTTTGTAGCGATTTTATGTTTAAGTATGGCAACTTTTTTTACGTTTGGTTGCCATTTTATTGCTAGTGATGCATAAAACTTCTATTCGGTTCACATGATATTCTATAATTAATATATTTTTTTATAATTTAAGATCTTGAAAATTATTCTTATAATATAAAAACAAATTTTTTTTAAGTTTTTAAACAAAATTTTGCCGAAAGGTATTATAAAAATGTTTGTTTGAACCTTTTTTTTTAAATATAAGAAAGTATTCGAATGAAAAGTTTGTTTACTTTTTATTAGCATCACTATTATTATTTTGATTGCTTTTTTCCTTATTTTTGAATATTTTGGAACAACAATTCGTTCTTTGAAACATTAAAAAAAAAACTAATTGCAATAATTTAAAAAATAATTAAAGAAAATATCTGCATTTGCCTCTGAACGCATTCATTTAAATCACATAACAAATTTTTAAAATATTTAACAATATAACTTTAAATAAACTTTAATTGGTTGTCTAAAATAAAAAAACATTAATTAAATGATTAAACATCTCCATATTAATAAATACAATGTTATTTCAATTATTTTTTAACATAATGAATGGGTAATATTTTAAGAGCTATAGGAAAGTTAAAAAAACACATAAAATTCAGAAAAATGCATGAAATCTTTATTTGAATTGATAGTACGGTCCATATAATCTAATGTTTGAAGATAATTTCATGCAAATGTTGACCGTGATTGCGACTCAAATGGTCCATCCGCTTAGTCCAATTTTGGCATACTCTTTCCAACATTTCGGCCGGTATCTCATGAATAAATGCTTCAATGTTGTCTTCTAATGCGTCAATTGAAGCGGGCATGTGTGTATAGACATGAGCTTTGATATAGCCCCACAAAAAATAGTCTAAAGGCGTAAAATCGCACGATCTAGGTGCCCAATTGACCGGTCCCGAACGTGAAATAAAATGTTCACCGAACTCGCCTCTCAATAAGTCCATTGTTAAGCTTGCTGTGTGGCATGTGGCACCGTCTTGTTGAAACCACATGTCATGCAAGTCAAGCTCTTGCATTTTGGGCAAAAAAAATTTGGATATCATCTCACGGTAGCGCTCACCATTCGCATTTACCTTGTGATTCGCATCATCTTTGAAGAAGTACGGTCCAATGATGCCACCAGCCCATAAACCGCACCAAACTGTGACTTCTTCTGGATGCATTGGTAGCTCTTGCGATGCTTCTGGCTGATCTTCACTCCAAAATCTACAATTCTGCTAATTAACGTATCCATTGAGCCAAAAATGAGCTTCGTCGCTGAACACAATTTTTCGATAAAAAAGTGGATCGCATTTTGATAATAAAATTCAATAATTTGCAAGCGTTGTTCGTTTGTAAGACGATTCATAGTTAAATTATAGACCAAACTGAAGATGTTTGACAGTGAAACCAAACACGAAACGTGCGTCAGCTGTTTAAACCAGTGTTGCCAAAAAGATAATAGCTTAAAAATCACCCGATATTTCAGAAATCATAAAATGCAAACATTAATCAAAATGTAATTTTATTTTTGGTTTAAAGAAGGGTTAATCCAACAATAAATTTTCTTACATTATGAATGGTTTATTAAAGGTTTAATAGACTATTTTTCGTTTATGAATACAACTTTAGCAATTTTTGCTTATATATGGTTAATTAATAATAAATAAATTTTTATGAATACGGCTGTTAGACTTTAATATTTTGCAGATATTACATTTTTCAAGATATAATTTTTTTTTTTTCAATATATGGTTTGTAGCCCCAAGTTTTCTCTTTAAAATGACAAAAAAATCATCTTCGTATGTACAGTAGTTTTCGAGATATTGGAGAAATTAGCTCAACACATTCGGCTAGTTCGGCGATATTATGACATTTTGAATATTACGCAGAAAAAATATCTCAAGAAAATTTTTAACAACACAGTTTGTTAAAAATAAAATTTTAGGTCAACAAACTTTTTGTTTGATTCAAAGAAAAAATTTATCAAATTTACACTTTGCAAAATAGCAGTCAATAAAATATATTTAATAATGAAATAATTAAATATTTCTTCATATTCAATAAAAAAAATATTTGAATCAAAGTAAAGACATTATTTTAACAACTCTTGTCCATTTTTAAATAGGTCATAATTCTCATTTGTTTTACATTTTCATTTGAATAATATATTTAGTTTTGCCAAAGTCTTTGGAAAAGGTTTTCTGATGATCTGGCCTAAGCAACAAGTGAAATGCGCATAGGAACTTACTTATCCCCGCATAATAAATTTTAGTGTTTTTATAAAAATATAAAAATTGAAAATTAATGACATCATCATTAATAAATAAAAAAAAAAATAAAGATTCGATTAACATTTTGTTTGATTTATCCAACATGTTCAACAATTTATTTTAACAAATCAAGTAAACATTTTGTTGAAAAAAATTATTTTGGGCAACAACTTTTTTTATTGACTCAATAAACTTGGTTGTTGACTAAAAATTTAACAATTACACATACAAACTTTTTTATCAATACCGCAAAAATCGTCATCGCAGAAAATTCAAAAATTTTTGTAATCAAATATGCGATCTCGTATTCAAACATGAAAATTATTTTTTTCTGTGTACATAACTTTGGAAAAAAAATTTTCACCAAATTTCATTAAAATCGGAAGGTGTCGTGCTCCATTCTTGGTCGTTTTGACATGGAATTACCCATATATTAATAAAAATAATTTAATGCAAATTTTATTTGATGAACTTTAGCCTAATTAAAATATCAAAAGATTTGTTTAGTATTAATTTATTATCAAAAAGTAGTTTCAATTTTTGGGAATACAAAATTTTAATTTCAAAAGATTTTGTTTTTCGTGCTTAATTCCCAGTTTTTATTATTGATAAAAACACTTGAAATTTATTGTTGATGGAATAAGCTATTCCTATGCGCATTTCACTGGTTGCTTAGGCCAGATTATTACTTTTTGATAATAAACAGGCAAGTGCACGGCCTAAAAAACACTTAATTGACAACATCTTTTGTAAGTTGTTGTTGTTTTTATTTTTTTTTTTCTTAACCTACTTACAACTACAGTTAATGTTGAGAGAATTTCAACTAATTGTAGTGGGGAATGTAAGATGAGATAAACCCACTGTTTATTGTTGATGTGTTTTGTTTAAACTTTGATATTATTACAAGTAGAACTGTTGCTATAAGTCTTTTTTTTTTGGTTTAATATCTTTAGTTTTTCTAAAATCTTAATGGATGAAGTTTCCTGATGAGCTGGCCTAAGCAACCAGTGAAATGCGCATAGGAATAGCTTATCCCATCAACAATAAATTTCAAGTGTTTTTATCAATAATAAAAACTGGGAATTAAGCACGAATAACAAAATCTTTTGAAAAGAGTATTAATTTATTTTATTTCTTAATTAGGCATTATGTTATTTATTCAAAGCATACTTTTCATTGCTTGCTAGTATTGCATATTACGAAGCGTTTTGTTGTATACCCGCACCAGCCATCATATCTAATTTTCAATTAGATAAAAGTAAAATGTATAAAAAATACGCCTATTTTAAATATATTTGATTATTAAATCGACAAAAAATATATATAAAAAATGCTGTAAAACACTAAAACAAATGGTACTGTTTTTGCTACTCCCCCTGTCATTTCTTTAAATAACCTTCAGAAAAAATATTATTTTTATTTTTTAATCATAAAAAAATATAATGCGCTAAATCTTCACTTGAGTGATTTTTGTATTTGAAGGGAAACCAAATTATGATTATAAATTAAATTTTTTTTGTTGCATAATTTTTTGGGAAGCAAGCTCCCAAAAAATATTATTTAATATTTAAAGAATTCGCTTAAATTGTACAGAGCTCCTAAAGAGCTATTTTATATTTGTTCGAGTTTTTATAAATCTTAAAAAGTTAATAAAGATTTTGGCATAAGAGTAAGAAGAACAGAAGGTTAGTTACGAACTTTATAACTAAAATTTTATAAATATGATTTAACCAAAACCTTAAAAACATTATCACAACCTTAAATTTAGCTACACAGCTAAAATATATTTTATTTAATGCTATAAAAGTAGTCATAAAAAGTATGCTACTATTTGTTCACTTAAGCAGTTGCTTAACTTATACTTTACTTAGAAAAATTTTCTATTTGTGCTGGTTAAACTTAAGTGCAATTTGCATAAAATTTTATGTGTAATTTTTTTTTAACATGCAGCAATCATCAAGCAGCAGTTGCAATAAAATTTCCCATGCAGATGGATTCGCATTAAATATTCCTTTGATGTTCGTTTGTATTATGTTGAAATTATTGTTTCTTTTTTTTCGCTAGAAATTGGAATTATTCGAGTTATCAGCGAGATATCGAGAAAAATAGATCATAAATAGGGTATTAACTTAAATTTTTAATTTTTCACTTATTGAAAAAAATGGACACGTAACACTGAAAGAATTATGCTTCATAAATCTAATGAATAAATTTCATTAAATTTTTTTCTTTAATCCAATGAAAAATTTCATTACGGGAATGAAATTTTACAGAAATAATCAAGCAATTTTATTACCACTACGAAATTGAGTTTCGTAATTTGGTAAAATTTTTCATTAAATTAATGACAACTTAATATCTCCTTCAAAATAAAAATTCAACTAATTGTTATACATTATTTCAATAGGTTTTTGAAGATTAAAATGAACTATTAATTAATGTATTAAAATATTTTTCAGTTAATGAAAAAAAGTGTAACTTCATATCTTCCATGAAAAATTTCACTAAATCAATGAAAACTAGAAAAAGTTCTCTAACTTCAAAATACTAAACTAGGAAATATTTCCTTCTTATAACTGCTGTAAAAAGGTATTTTTATATATGAAACAAATTGTAAATTTCAATGTTTTATAACATCAATGAAAAAATTCATAACGATAACGAAACACTGAATTTAGCTAAATGTTAGTAATAGATTCAAAAACATACATCGAGAAAGAAATAAGAAGAGCAAGCAATTCTCGCATTCTTTTTTCTTTAATTGTTAATTTAAATACACAAAATTTACGTAGTAGTACAAGAAGCAAGATGAAGGTCGTCCCGGGCTGGAAAATGAATTAAATACAATTTACTAAAAGGTAAGCTTATACAAGTAGAACAAAACATGATGTAACAGAAATATATAAACGAAATAAAATTAATATAACTTGATGATTTGAAACAGGAAAAAAATAAATAAAATTCACAACAACTCAAAACGCACATTAAAATGACTGAAATAAATAAACATAAATATATATATAGTCATAAAAATTACCAAATTTAGTCAGTAATTCAATGAATTTATGTCATTAAACAAATTAAAATTTTTATCGATCTTATGAAACATTTCATTAACGGGGGGCTAATGTAACATTCTTCATTAATCCAAAGAATAGTTACATAGGTTGAATTTTAATGTAATTTTTCATTGGATTAATATCAAAATCCATTGGATCTGTGAAGAAAATTCTTTCAGTGTATAGTCATATCTACTCGATATAAAAAAATATCGTGTTTTGTTAACTTTTTGCTGATGATTTAAAAATAGTTTTTCATATGAATTTAATATTTAATTAAAACCAGTTTTGCTGCTACAGAAAATTTCCAAATTATGAGTTAATACGCACTTTATGATCACGTGCCAAAGTATATTCAAATAATTTTTTTTAATTGCAGTGGCCGCAACGACAAATAATAAAAGTTTATAAAAACCATGTTAAATTTTCAGAAAATCTTACTTTTAAGTATGAACAGGGTATTCTAGTTGAAAAAGGAACTTTTTTGTAGAATTAGAACTGAATTTTCGTAAAAAATTAGATTATATAAGAAACTGTAACTCTTTATAAATAAAACGAGTTTTAATATCTGTGGTTCTTTAAATTTTTGTGAATGATTGGACTTTTTTCTGTTTTCTGTTTCGAACGATTCAAAATAAAAGGACAATAGTTTTGTTGGGGGTGACAATATTTAAACAAGTTTTTTCTCTGGGTGTATTTGTCTTATTTTATTTAACGGTCACGTTTTTCTTCTTCATAAAGTTGACATCTACTTAATAAAAAATTTCTGCCAAGTCTTAAGAATACGGTTTAAAGGAAAAAATGAAGACACTTTATCAAAAAGGTATGTGTAGTAGGATATTTATTCCGTTAATCGGTTAACCGATTAATCACTACGCGATTAACTGATCCGTTTATTTAAAATTGTCTATGTTTGATTAACTATTAAAGCGGTTAATCAACCGATTTAACCAAATTTTTTATTTATTATATATTTTATTATATTTTCTGTGTTTTTAAATATTAGTTTCGTCTCATATACAAAAGGTATGTGTTTAGAAAATATTATACATACTTTCTTAAAACACACTATACAAAAACAGAAACTATATTTTATGGTTTGTTATTGACTTTGCTTTAGTGTGACCACTAGCAAAAGAGGCTATTTAAAACGAGAACGTAAACACAAATATTTTTTCAATCAACACACTTAATTAAAACAATTAAAAAATTTTTGAAACTTGAATACAACATTAAATATTTTAAAATTTGTGTGTACGTTTTCATATTTGCAAATATACACACAAACATTGTAATTTTATTTTCAATTAAGGCAAATTAATTGGATCAATTAAAAAAATTGTTTGAAACAGCATTACTTGATTAAATTAAAAAAAATTTTGGGTGAAATTTGTTTCTATGTTAAAAAAAAACTCTCGGTACTAACACAAACAATCTTTTAACACAATTAATAATTAAAAAACAAAATTAAAACCGGTCTCAAATGGCATAATAGAAGATTTCATATGTTTAGAGAGTGCCAGGAAAAGGACTAAGAAATAAGATATTCTGTATTATGGGTTGCTTTAGATTTCTCCAACATCTACGATAAGTGAAAGAATTTTTTTCCAAGTCAATAAAATAATAAATAACACAGTGCAACACGAAAAAAATAACTATATACTAGGGTATTCATTTAATCGGGCTTTTTCTTTAATCGGTTAATCGCTCGATTAATTAACCGAGGTTTTGGTTTAATCGGTCAATAATCAGTTCATTTGGTTTTTGATCGGTTAACCGATTAACAAAGTTTTTTCAATAAATCAAAATGAATAAATTATTTATTATTTGGAGTTTATTAGTAAAAAAATCCAAAATAACAAGTCTTGAACGAAAACGAGCAAACAAAAAAAAAATAATTCATTAATATGTGATATGTATTTTTAAAGTAATACAAAATCAGGGGTGTTCTGGAAAAAGCAAAACGCAAGCACTTTAAACGTCGTTTTTAAATAAGATTTCTGTAGTAAAAGAATTTTATTGACAAATATTCCCATATTAAACACAATTTTATAACTAAATTAAAAAATAAGATTATTATTATTTATTGGTTATTTCAATAGTTGAAGGAGATCTGATAAAATAATTTAAAAAAAAAAAATTTTTTTAAATGTTTAGGATTAAAGCGATAATTATCTTTAGTTTTGACAACACTTGACTTGGAAAATTTGTTTCAAATCATGTATTTATAAAAAACTTAATTTTACTTTATAAATTTAAAACTTTTTTGCATCTCAAAAAACTTGCATAAACTCGCATAACTGGTTTGAACTGGAACCAATTTTTATACTTACGTCCATTTTATAAAGATTATTTAATAATTTATAGCTCTCATATATTCTTACTGTTAGTGGAGGGTGTCAAAGATTCGGTACATCCGAATATAGCACTCTTATTTTTTTAATGCATTAGCATTTAAATGGTTAAATATAGCATAAAAATGATTCTTAAAAATTTCAAATCAGTTTTTCGAATAATTTTTATTTTGCAAAATATTAGAAATTTTTTTTTTTAAGTTTTTTATGCCGCGAGTCTCGAGTTTTTGTGGATTCTACGACTCCAACTTGGACTCCGGCACAAAAATCTCAACTCCGACTCCACAGCCCTGCTATTTTGTCAACATTTTGGTAATGAAAGGGTTGGGTTAAACATTTTTTTTCACATGCCTTTAATGTAAAATTAAAAACTGTTTGTCTCGACTGAACGTTTTTCAACATTGAGTTAATAACCTGCTGTTGATTAAGTGCGATATGTATCTAAATGAGTACTATTTATGTTTATTTTTAAATTTTTAAAATGTCAACATTTCTTTTATTCCTACACTCATAAATTTATTAAAGTAACTGATTGTGAGTTACTGAATTCGTTTTCCGTACTGTTAAAATTGAACATGTATAGTTATTTTACGTATAACTTTATTTTTTAACATTTTTCTTTTTTCAAAAAACAAACTACCATATTTTTTTGGTTATATAGTTTGTTTTTTGACAGTTAAAATATATTTTTTTAAAAGTAACAACTATTAAATTTTACGGAATATGCTGTTAAATAAATAAAAAAATTAAAAATTATTGTAAAAATTATTTATTTTAAATGAAATGAAAATGATCCGTTTTTTAAATAAATTTTAAGTTGTTTAAAAAGAATTTTCGGTTGAATTTAACTAGATAATATTTTGAGTTTTCCTATTTAGATTTTGTAAGTACATATGTATGTAAATATTTACCTTTGCAAAGAAAGACACATACGTGTTGGTTGTATTGTTTTTTCCATCTTATTTTTTTCACTTACAAGCACACACTTTAATACAAATTTCATATTAAATTGCTTTTGCTTTATTTATTTCCTTTCCTCTTTCCACAACTGGCAACCTAATTTACATCTACAACTCATTATTACCAACAAAAACAATAACACACAATTAACTAAAGTACACTCCTTGCCAAACTTTTACTTTTTTGCAATATTTCTACCAACAACAACAAAAACACTTCTCACCAAATACACACTTTTTGCTTATTAAAATACCCGACTGTTACTGAGCTACTCGCGCACTTGTTGTTATTTTATTAACTGCTGCCAACCGCACAAAAGGAAACGTATAAATAAAAAAACAAATTGATGATGACGTCACAATTTCTAGAACAATTTAGACTTTTATACACTTTAGGAAATTTTCAATGCATTTTTTTTACCGAAATCGATTACAAACGGATAATATTATAGATTTATTTAAAAATATATCAACTTATTTACATTTTAACGCTATTTTCTTAAGCGAAACTTTGATATTTCCTTTTTAATTTTATTAAAAACCCGGAGACAGCAGTCAAAGCGACTTTACCACGCACCCATTGCAATAAAACTGATTTTATTGATGCATTATAGTTTAGGGGTCATTGCTTAAGGATTCGGTAGTGTTAATTGGTAAGACGATGCCAAGTTTTGTTTTAAATATTATTAATGGTTTGCGCCTGTGCTAAGTAATAATTAGCACTTTGAGTGGTCACACAAGAGGTCAAGGGTGATTTTTTATGAACTAAGTTTTTCGGGCTGGCAGCACTGGTTGGTAATTGTGTCCAACCTAAATCTGTGAAAGCAGGGCTGTCAGACTTGGGGATTTGAGCAAAAAGGTCAAAGAAAGTTATTGGGGATTGGGGATTTAAAAAAAATTTCGGGGATTTTTTGGGGATTTTACACTTTTTTATTATTTACGCTTATTTTTCTTTGTTTCGTATATAACATATGGAAAAAGTAGCAAAACTTTTATCTTACTCGTATATAATGCCCTTATTAATATTACCATTTTTGTTAAGTGTGTAAAAGGTATGTACTTCATAAACTTGTTATTTTTCTTAAGTGAGTGTTTAAAAAAAAAAGAATTTAAAAATTGAATCTCAAACCGTTGACAACACAAACAATTTTTGATTTTTTTAAGGCAAATATGTATGTCTTCCCTAAAAATAAGTAAATATGAAAAACAATATAATAAAGATTGGGAAAAAATGCTAGCAAATGGAATCTGGGAATTTATTCATCATGTTGAGTTACATTTTTATTATATAAATTTTCATATTATTCGATGGTGTATTCTAAGTCAAATTACAATCTTTTTGTTAAAATAATCTATATATAAATCGGCTAAGGCAAAACAGTTAAGAACACTTTCCTCCTCTGTATGTCAACCGATTTGAACAACATATACACCATTTGAAAGATATTTGCTTACAGAAGTGCACAATATATATTTTATTAAAATCTGTTCAATATTTTCGTAGTAATAAGCGTTCAAATTAGCTACTAACACATATGTACAAAATACAACATTTATTTTTTTCAATTATCAAATAATAAAAAAATAGGGTGCTCGATTATTCGACATTTTTAAGAAACCGGTTTTCGGGAAATTAAATTTCTTTATTTTACTTTTCCGTGCTGCATGTGGTGATTTATTTAACTTAGAAACATAATATTATAGGTGCAGGGTCCTGAGTGAATTAAAACCTAAAAGATGAAAAATTAATAAGAACTCGTAAGGTGAGCTTATTGGTACTTTTTCGTTCAACATCTGTTTTTTTGATTAATTTTCGTTAATATTAGACATAGAAAAAAAAATGCAATGTCCTGAGTGGAATACAATTTGCAAAGGAGATTTTATGATACTTTATTGTTTTTGAATTGATATTTTCTGATATTTTTTTTAGTAGAAGATAGAACATGAACCAGAGGTTGGTCCCTTGCCAAATCGATCCACTATGATGGAAAAAATTTATGGTCGAATTTTGACCATAAGGCGAACACTAGTTAAGTTAAATACATAAAATTTACAATAGGCACTATCCAGTTATAAGATACAAAGAATGCTGACGAAAGCCGTAGCGGGCCAGAAAATGCATTACATTCTGCTGGTATCTAGTAGTTGTATAAATTTTCTTTACAATTTACTTCATAAAAAGTTTTGCTACTTTTTTCATATGTTATATTCGAAACAAAGAAAAATAAGCGTAAATAATAAAAAAGTGTAAAATCCCCAAAAAATCCCCGAAAAATTTTTTTAAGTCCCCAATCCCCAAATAACTTTCTTTGACCTTTTTGCTCAAATCCCCAAGTCTGACAGCCCTGCTTTCACAGATTTAGGTTGGACACAATTACCAACCAGTGATGCCAGCCCGAAAAACTTAATTCATAAAAAATCACTCTTGACCTCTTGTGTGACCACTCAAAGTGCTAATTATTACTTAGCACAGGCGCAAACCATTAATAATATTTAAAACAAAACTTGGCATCATCTTACCAATTAACACTTCCGAATCCTTAAGCAATGATCTTTAAACTATAATGCATCAATAAAACCAGTTTTATTGCAATGGGTGCGTGGTAAAGTCGCTTTGACTGCTGTCTCCGGGTTTTTAATAAAATTAAAAAGGAAATATCAAAGTTTCGCTTAAGAAAATAGCGTTAAAATGTTAATTAGTTGATATATTTTTAAATAAATCTATAATATTATCCGTTTGTAATCGATTTCGGTGAAAAAAATGCATTGAAAATTTCCCAAAGTGTATAAAAGTCAAAATTGTTCTAGAAATGGTGACGTCATCATCAATTTGTTTTTTTATTTATCCGTTTTCTTTTGTGCGGTTGGCAGCAGTTAATGAAATAACAACAAGTATGCGATGCGCGAGTAGCTCGGTAACAGTCGGGTATTTTAATAAACAAAAAGTGTAAAAAGTGTGTATTTGGTGAAAAGTGCTTTTGTTGTTGTTGGTAGAAATATTGCAAAAAAGTCAAAGTTTGGCAAGGAGTGTGCTTTAGTTAATTGTGTGTTATTGTTTTTGTTGGTAATAATGAGTTGTAGATGTAAATTAGGTTGCCAGTTGTGGAAAGAGGAAAGGAAATACATAAAGCAAAAGCAATTTAATATGAAATTTGTATTAAAGTGTGTGCTTGTGAGTGAAAAAAATAAGATGGAAAAAACAATACAACCAACACGTATGTGTCTTTCGTTGCAAAGGTAAATATTTACATACATATGTACTTATAAAATCTAAATAGGTAAACTCAAAATATTATCTAGTTAAATTCAAACGAAAATTCTTTTTAAACAACTTAAAATTTATTTAAAAAAACGGATTACATTTCATTTAAAAATAAATAAATTTTACAATAATTTTTAATTTTTTTATTTAGTAAACAGCATATTCCGTAAAATTTAATAGTTGTTACTTTTAAAAAAATATATTTTAACTGTCAAAAAACAAACTATATAACCAAAAAATATGGTAGTTTGTTTTTTGAAAAAACAAAAATGTTAAAAAATAAAGTTATACGTAAAATAACTATACATGTATTCAATTTTAACAGTACGGAAAACGAATTCAGTAACTCACAATCAGTTACTTTAATAAATTTATGAGTGTAGGAATAAAAGAAATGTTGACATTTTAAAAACTTAAAAATGGGACATTCATAGTACTCGTTTAGATACATATCGTTAGCTAAAATTCCAAGAGGCGTAGCTAACAAAAAAAAAAAAAACATTTTACAGCAGAAGCAAAAAACTTTGTAAAATGAAAACTTTACTGCCTGCATCTTATTTTGAATTAATGTACTTTATTAACTCTTCACTTCACTAAATGTAATAATTATCAACTGTTGCACTGCTCATTCTGCTTTTAGTAGATTTATTGCATCAGGAGACATTGATTTACGTATGTACTCACTTCTTGTAATTGATCTAATCCACAACCCATCCACAGATGCTAATTTTTAGAGAATAGAAACCTAAATTTCAAAGTACAAATAGCTATTTTCTGAAATTATGAGTAATTTTTTATTTCCCGGGATCCCGCAAGAAAAATCCCGGGAAAACGGGAAATAAAATAATTGAAATTCCCGGGACGGTAAATCCCGGGAAAAAACCCTAATTATAATCAATCAAAAACTCGATTTTGAAGTTTTTGTTAGTTACGCCTTTTTGGAATTAAGTTAATCTTTTTTATTGATATTAGGTGCGTCTGTTTACTTTTCCAGTAAAATTCCAGTAAAATCCAGGAAGTGAGTTATATTAAAATTTTACAAATTTATGTGTACGCGAACGCATTTCAGTAAAATCCAGTACAAATTTGTACAAATTTTGGGGTAAACGAACGCAGCTATTAATTCTTTATTTATATATTTTTAAATTATTTCCTTAAAATATTTTATCTTTGAATTGAAAAATATACCGTGGTTTGTTTACTGCTCAGAACTTGAAAACGACTTGACTAAATTGGACAAGTTCTTTTGCGGGTTTCTTCGTAATTGCTACGCGGTGGTTAAGGAAAAAAAAGAAAAGTCAAAAAACAGGGTAAAATTGCGCACTTTTGGTATATTTTAAACATAGAAAAGAGATAAAAGTAGTACGAAAAGGGAATTTTAGTTTTATTTAAAGTAAAAAAACCTGCAGACTTAAAATAAAAAATAACCAACTTTTTAAAAAACATTTACTACGGAGTTGTGAGTTAAAAGCAGGGACCGAAAATAACAGTTATATTGGAATTTTAAAACAAAAAAAAGCATCTAGAAGTAAATGTCGAAAAACTGATTAAAGCAGCGTCATAGTAGAAAAACTGCCATTTCTTCCACTTCTTCATTTGTCATTTTACTTCTTATTAACTAAATAGCTGCGATCACGTACTTTTTGGGTAAAAATCGGTAAAATGAGAGCAAACAAAAATTTCTCTCACTAATAGACAAAATGCACAAAAGTACGGGAACAATAAAAACCAAATTTCTACCCCAAAAGAAAACTTTACTATGAAAACTTTCAAATAAATACATAAATGAAGCATTAGCATGTATAAAAGTAAAATCTTAACATTTTCTATTGTTTATTTTAATAAAATTTCTTATTTTTATTCTTTTACCTAGCATTGAAAGCAAATGACAATAAACTAAGCAGTGTTGCCAATGTAAAACTTTTCACTTGAAATTTCAGGATTGTGTGAATTAGCAGTTACAAAAGCAACTTGTTTTTCGCGAATATATAAAGAATCTAATATATATTTTCAACTAAATAGCATTAAGAACACAATTATTCTAACTGAAATGTATAAATATCATGAAAATAATTTTAAAAAAATATTAATTTAAACGAATGCCTGATGTTCGGCGTGAGTAATTGTCTTGGCAACTCTGAAACTTCAAAAAAGCAAAATAATTAAAGAAGAAGAAGAGACATTTTTGTTAGAAGTTTGCCCTTTGACGACATTTTTCAAATGAACTTTCACTTTCCTGCGTAATCGAACAAGAAATTTTCAAGAAAGTCATCTGTTTCATTGGAATTTTTATTTATAATACGTATACAGAAATTTCATGAAAGAACTTTCATGTGTAAAGGCAGTGTTAGTTTTACTTGTTTGTACCCTTCAAGAAGACTACCGGTCATTTTACTAGTTATATGACCGGTAGTGTTGACCAATATATTGGTTAAAGTTTCTATTAGTTTATTAAGAGCAAAATGAAAAAACTAACCGAAAATCTTGTGTACATGTGATTTTGCCTCTCTTTTTAACTAATGAATTCCATTCGACTACAGAACATAAATCAGTACTGCTTACTCTGCTGCTTTTTATTAGTCAATGATAACCAAAATAGTGGTTAATGCTAACTAGTTAGTCATAACGTAAATATTGGTTAGCACTAACTAGATATTTATAACGTAAAAATTGGTTAGTACTAACCTTTATAAAAAATACTTTTTTTTTAATTTTCATTTTAAATAAAATTTTTTATTAAAAAAATCATAATGGAATTTCATTGATACATGACATTCAGGAAATTAGATTTCAGTAAAGTAAATACCACGTACCATTATTTCTGTGGCTGCTCTTTAACGTTCCACTTCTTGCATGAGTCTGGAAATGTTGGTAAACATACGTGTTTCCAATCAATTAATCGTAGATCTTAGAAAGACATTTTATTTTGTTAACAATTTGTGGCAAAAAATTATATACACACTTGAAAAGCCATCAGGATTTGTAATAATTCTTTTTGTTCCTTTATTATCATCACCAAATCTTAAACGATTATCCACCCGAATGACCGCTACCTGTTGAACAAGCACTCCTTTCAAAACGATCTTTTCGCACATGACCTCTGTTGTTTCCCGATGATCCAGCACCACGTCCTCTGAAGCCGCCATCAATACACCTTCCTTTACCACTAGCATTCTGATTACAGCTTTCTGCCGGTGTCACTTTTTTATAGTAATTTTTTGTCTCACTACTTTAATAGTTAAAAATTATAAATTTAATTTATTTATTTGGGAAATGTTTGTTATACCATTCTAACATATATGTAAGAGTGGAACAACTAGTCTAAAATTGTTGCAAGTGTGTTAGTAATTTTTTTAGTTTTGGTTATGCATTTTTTGTAGGGTAGTTTTTTATTGTTTTTTTTTTGACACAGCTGATTGTTTTACAATTTTCCCAATCAGCCCAAAGAAAAAGTACGGGCTACTTCGTGCAAGAAGAAGAAGAAGATTTTTCTCTTAAAAGCTCTCTCACTTTAACAAACTTTGAGTACGGGAACAGTTTTCGGTAAGATTGCGATCCCGCGGGCTCCCAACGTTGAGTACGGGATCACACCTAATATAAACAGTCGCTGTCAAACCAACTCAAAAAGCGAAAAGTTGTATACAAATTTTCGATTTTTGTTCGGCAGTTTATGGTTTTGACTGCAGTTTTTTAAACCCTGGATTAAATTATACCATATTGGTCCTTATGTACTTGTTTATGTTATTGATTTTTATTTTTTCGATAAATATTAATAGGTATTTTTTGATTTTTATTTTTTTGAACAAAAATAACAATTTTTTTTTTCTTATTTTTTTTAGCAAAAATAAAAGTTATTCTCTAAAGAAATGTCATCATCATTGGGATTTCTTATGCACATTAAAATAAATATTTAAGGTCAACTAAATTATTAAAACACGTACATTTCTTAAGAGAATAACTTTTATTTTTGCTCGAAAAAATTAAATTCAAAAATTAACTTTTATGAAAAAAGGAATAACTGTTATGGTCCCTGGTTAAAAGAGCGTGTTTTAAGAAATGTACGGCATTACGTCCTACGTTCTTGCGACCTACGACTAGCGTTGCCAGAACTTTCAGAGGCAAAAACAGCAAAATTGTATGATTTTATTCACAGACAAGATTTTATCATTTGGCTCAGCTCTTGTTTCAAAAAGTTGCTCGTTACTATTTTTATTAATTTTTTCCATTTGGAAATTTAGATTTATTAGTTTCGTTTAGATTATTCTATAATAATTTTAAAAAATCTGCATTTTCAGTTAATAATCTTCAAAATGCAGATAAATCTGCACTTCTGGCAAGAGTGCGTACGAACTAATTGTGTTCATAGCATAAATATTAGGGTATTCATTTAATCGGGCTTTTGCTTTAATCGGTTAATCGCCCGATTAATTAACCGAGGTTTTGGTTTAATCGGTTGATAATCGGGTAATTTTGTTATTGATCGGTTAACCGATTAATAAAGTTTTGTTATAAATTAAGTAATTTCAATAAATAAAAGTGCAAAAATTATTTATTATTGGAGTCTTTTAGTAAAAAAAAAAACAATAACATAACGAACAAAACAATTCTTAAACTAAAACGAGCAAACAAAAAAGTAATACATAATAAGAAAAACACATTTTATAATTTATACATAATATTTGTATGTATTTATTAAAAAAAAACTGTGGGATTTTTTTTATTAAATTTTTCAATAGTTTGAGATTTTATTAAATAATCTTTTGGAAAAATAATTTGGTTTAAATGTTTAGAATTTAAGCGATTCTTTTCTTTAGTTTTGATAAAACTTGATTTGGAAACAATTCTTTCACTTATCGAAGGTGTTTGAGAAATCGGAAGCAACCCATAATACAGATTTAAGATTACGCATTGCACATGTTTACAAAATGTAACTGTTTCATATGACGTCACTTTAGCATTTAATACACATGTTTGTTTGCTTGTGTTTCTATATTTTAGCTGTACTTATACGCTGATGTGACGTAGATGCGCAGAAACATTTCATTTTTAAAAGCTGAATGCGTTATCTTGGTTTCTTTGTCCTTTTCCAGGATTTCTCTCAACATATAAAATCTTCCATTAGTCCATTATTTCGGCTAATTTTGTTAAAGATTGTTTGTGTTACAATCGAGAGCTTCTTCTTTTGTCATCTGACTCATCCTGGCAAAGCTTAGCACCGAACATTCTGCAAAAAATGAAATACGAACCTGTAGTTTCTGTTTTTGTACTGTATTTTAAGAATGTATTTCTCGAAGGAAATATTGTAGGAAAAAATATTTTCCAAACATATACCTTATTTATATGAGACGAAACAAATAATTAAAAACGCAAAAAAATATGTTATAATACTACAAAAAACTAAAAATATTAGTTAGATCGGTTAATCGGTTAATCGACTGAAATTAACCGGTTTAATCGTTAATTGAAAATTGCCAATTTTAAATTAACCGATCAGTTAATCGGGTAGTAATTAATCAGTTAACCGATTAACGGTTAACCGAATGAATACCCTACTATATACGGACAATAAATAACCATAAAGGACCATAAAAAAGACCCGTGTCTCCCAGTTTTGCCCAAAGTCATGCACTTCTTTAATGGGCCCTTAAAGATTAAGGGCAAAAAAGTGATCATTTTCTCAGGCTCATATCTTGCAACCCGTTCGGAATTTTCATTAACCCTCTGAGACAAAGTTGTAGCTCTTGCCATAAAGAACAAAAAATGTGAAATTGTCCATGTATGGTTATTTTTCCATGACTTAAAAAATTACACACAGTGTAATTTATACATTTTTATTATTGAAATTACTTAATTTATAAAAAAAAACTTTATTGATCGGTTAACCGCCTAATAACAGAACTAACCGATTCTGAAGCAAAAGCCCGATTTAATGAAAACCCTAATTAAAAATGACATGGAAAACAATTATTCAAAAACCGACGTATTAAGTTTGCTTTTGAAGTTTTTCACCTTATTTGCAATTTTTGTGGAAATTCCAAAAAAAAAAATAAAAAATATTATATCGTAAATTCTTTGTCACATTTTTTAAGCGTTCTGTTTTACTGGTCGCCAGCAGCACGTGCTTGACTGCTAAATATTGTCAATGCCATTCTTTACAGTCTTTTATGGTATAAACCTTTTTTTTTATTTTAATTTTTAAAAAAAAAAAAAATTTTTCTTGCTAAAAGGATTTTTCCCATTTATTTAGTTCAGTCTTACGTTTCTCTATTTATTTGCAAATGTAAAGAGCGCTACAAAATGTAAAAAAAGCTTTGCGAAACAAGAAATATTTGTTCCTTTATTGCATCTTTGCATTTTTATAAACATATTCTTGTTTGTAGCATACTTTTTGTTAAATGTTAATTATGTTTGTTTAAAGCATACTTTCAAGCGCATTTTATTTAATTTAATGCTATTATTTCAATGTTTATATTAAAAAGGTATTTATTTGTATTAGCTAATTTAATTTTAGTAAAAAAAGGAAACTAATTGCATATGTAAAGATTATTCTTATTGTGTTTTCTTTTCTCCAAAAAAAAAAAAATACCACATTTTCAAAGGTGCATGTATAAAATGTCTTGCCTCACATGTAATAATGCAATTTTTTATTTGACGAGAACAAAATACAAAATTGGATCGCCCTGTTTTGAACAGCTGACAAAAAGTTTGTTCTTCAATATATAAAAAAATATGTACATAAATTAAAAAGTATGTTCTTCAAAATATAAAAAAAAATATACATAAGCCAAAATTTGTTAATAGATTGATATTAAATAAATAAATAAATGAACAAACTGAATGACCAAACTCCAATTTCTTTAGTTTGTTTTTCATAAAATATGTAAACAAGAAAATACTTTTGCCAGGTTGCCAATTTATTAACACCAAGTTTTTACGATTTCTTGATTTGACGTTTTTTTTTCAAAAACAATTTAATAACACCGAATCCATTTAAATTTTATATCACTGACAACCTACTATTAACAATGTAATATTAATAGTAGGTTTTGTTTTTACAATAAAATAATAGAAAAAATTACTATTAAAACTTAAATTTTTTACTGTCCTGATTAGAGGCGATTTTTTGCCAACTTCGTCTGGTAACAATATATATAAACAGAAACCATCTTTTTACAGGGCATTATCAACACTCTCCATTTATACGGGGCGTAAAGTGCAATGCCCTATGACATTTAAGGGTCTTTTTTTTTAAATAAAACACGCTGCCCTTTTAGAGAGCAAAGCATTTTTAAGAAACGAACACTAAATTGCATTTTTTTAAATAAAATGTGAGATTTTTTGTAGAAAAGAAAACACTATTAGTAAAGTGGATGAAAAATTATATTAACAATATAATTAAATTAAAAAGCAATTGTAGTTATTTCAACAATGATATCCATATGAGTAGAAAAATACATGATAAACATCTGTTTTAATTGAATTCTTTATGAACCGTTAGAAGTTTAATTCAAAAAATTTTGCACTAAGTGCCTATTTCACTAATTGTATTAAAATATCAATTTTTGTTTTTCATGTCAATTATATTGAAATTATAGAAATATAGAATAGAGATTATATGAAAATCTAAATTTAAATATTAATTTACATTTAAATACAGTTAATGAAATTGGCCCATAATTACATATGTAATACTTTACTACATATATAAAACCCATGGGTGGTCTAAGGTGCTGCGTTAGACAAGCCTTCTGCTGGTTCTTAGTTCAAATTTAAACATATACAAATATATATTTTTTTTATATAACTTTCGGTTCATATCGCCCCACGGTGATTTGGAAAACAATTAAGATTTTAACTCAGAAATGGATTTTGAAATTATTCGTAGACCTTTTGAAATCTGTTGTTTTTTAAAGACTATTTGTAAACGAAAAAAATGGCAAATGGTTGCCCTCCAAACTACCATATACAATTTATTATACATACAAAGATTACACTGTGCTCGAAATTTACACTTTTTTATGGGGGCTCCCATACAAATATTGCGTTTTATGAAATTCTTAAATTAATTAAAAACTGTCGACTTTTGTGAATAAAATCAAAAGTTGTAAACGGATTTTAATCTTTTATGGCTTTTTTTGTTTGCAGCTTCCTTTTTATATGTCTGCAAAAATAAATTAGAAGCTTAGCTGTATTTTCCAATTTTTTATGAATTTTTAAAAAGCAAAAATTTCGAAATTTTGATAAAAAAATTATTTTTTTTCCCGGAATTTCGGTTTTTTTTTTAGTAATTTCAATAAACTCAACCATTTTTGAGTTACGCGAATATATGTTGTGCAACCTCCTCCATTTTCGAAATAACGGTATATCTCGAAAACAAGAGCTAATCTAAAAAAAACATTGAGTTCAGCGTACCCGAATTATGCTAAAACGCCATGCGCCCGGCTTGTCTTATTTTGCAACTAGCACAGTGTTATTATGGACACAAACCATGTGTATAAGTTTATACACTTATTGGAAATTCTAAAATCATTAAAGATTAAGTTAATTTTTTTTACAAAAGATAATAAGTCTTAAGCTAAACTAAGACTATAATAAGGCTAAAGTTCATGTTTTAATTAATTCATACCTTATTGCCTTGTCCTTAAACTTTCTTAAGTTCTATAAAAAAAAAACAAAATTAAAACTTCATTATAAGTGAACTTTTTGCAAAACAAAACCTTCATTTGCTACTTGACTTTTTAAAATCGTCTTGACAGGCAGTAATAAAAAATGCACAGCAACAGTAAACTTTCATTAAAAATAAAACTCATAACTTTTCTTAACTGCTACTTACGGATTTAATATTATTGCTGGGAAATATTAAAGCATACTTTTAAGGTTAAAAACTTATAGTGAATATGAAGCACAATTTAAGGCAGAATAAGTAATAAAACAAATTATCATTTATTCTTTTTTACTTTTTAAAATTTAAAAATTTTGTTATGAAATATTTTTTTAACAAAAAAATTTATGCATATGATTATATTTAATATTAAAGAAGAAAAAAGAAAAAAATGTTATTTTACTTGTACTATACGTTATTTTTGTTTATCTCCCTCTTTTTTCGTTATATTTCCATTATTTATTATAAATTTGTTCACATATGACTTATTTTCATGTCCTTGGGAGCTTTTGAATGACAAATTGTGAATAGTTGTTTTTTCGTGTGTTCAGCTCTTTTTCGAGCACTTATAACTTCCCTGGTGAATTTTTGTTTTGTTATTATGCGAAGCCGAACTTATGTCTTCCCAAAAATATTACATGATTCTGGATTTTTTTTTTTCCATTGAGTGAATAAATGAATGACTATCAATGTCGGAAATCGATTTATTTCCCGTGTTTGTGTTTTGTAGGTGGCAAATATGAAATAAAGTTTACTCCCAAGTTAGTTTTTTTTATTTTTTTTGTCTTTTTGTCGGATGTTTTGTGTTTTAAATGAAGACTCAAACAAAATGATATTTATATTAATTTTCTTTTAATAAGATTGATTGATTGATTTTCTTATTTGAAAAGGAAATTTAACTATTTGGGAGGCTTTTGTTAAAAAAAAATGTTTTTTTAAAGAATTTTAAGTTCAAATCCGTTATATATCACAAAAAATGGCAAATACTAGAAAATTAAAGGTTTTTATAATATTCTTTTAATGAAAGACTAGTTATTTTATTGTTTCATAGATTTCAGTTACTATAAGGGGATAAGGGCAAAGGTGCTACATCAGGGGTTATTTTAATTCCATAATAATGAATTAGGGTTTACATTTGTATTGCACTTTTCAACTATTTAATGTTAAAAACTGGACTACACGACACAGAATTAAATAAAATAAATAATTAATAAATAAAATACAACACAAACACCGAATAAAAGTCAAACTTAATGTTAAAACCACAGAACTATAACTGATTAATTAATTGTTTATATGAAGGAAAATTTTTCATAGATTTTATTTGGCTAAAATTTTAGCTGTTTACACTATGTAGTAGTTATTAAAACATTACATACGTTAGATAAATTACACTTAAAAACGTTGGCATAATCATTAACTTGTATTAAACATATCTTAAAGTAAAATTTATAACGCAAATGTTTATTTAATTAAAAATTGACTGTAGATTACCTAACATCATCTAAAACTTTGACAATTTTATACTTACTTATTTACATCGTGTAAATTTCAAATTTATTTAATAATTTACATACAACTTATACTCCTAATAAAATTTTTTCCATTAACTAACTCCTAATTGTCGCTTTGACCAATAAAAATTAAATTAATTTATCTTATATCCTTTTTATCTTTATTTCCCTTATCGCTTACCTCTTTAACATAATTAAATATTTTGTGCTAGAATATACTATTAAATTAAATAGCGTTAAAGCTTTTAATAAAAAGTTTATTATAGCTTTAACAAATTAACTTTTTTGAACAGAAAAGTACTCCAATAGTAATAACGTATGTATGTGTTTCAAATTGCTACGTGAACGATATTTCACCATGTGTTAATTAAATATGTACTTGTAAGCAAAAAGTGTAACAAAAGCTTTTATTGTTTTTCCTCTTTTTTTCTCTTCTTTTTTGTGTTTTGTCAGTGGGTTGTTAAGTTTACCTTATTTTGTTGATTATTTTTAAAAGGTTTCTAAACTGAGGAGAGAAAAAATTACAATTCAGCATCTTTAAATGGGGATACATTTTATGAAACTGAAAACCTGCATGTAAACAGCAGAGATTTAATAGAAACTTTTATTAACAAAAATGAACATGATGTACCCAGTAAAAACTTCGCCTACAAAATAATGTGTTGAGTAATCAGAAAAACATAAGAGCACTACTTACAATTCTACTGAAAGAGCCAATGAATTTTACAAGGGATGTCCCAAAATGAACGCATTCAAATGCAAGTCATTATTTTCTTACCTTAATACATTCAGAAAAAAGTAGTTATAGAAGTTGTTATAGATGTAGTTAAAGAAGAAAGCTGCTAAATAATGAGTTTAAGAAGCTATTCATTTTGAAAAAGTAAGCGAAGTTTTTACTGGGTAGTTTAGAGAAAAAATTTACATTATATAAACCATTTTAAAGGAAATTTTACATAACGTAAACAGCTATTAAAACAGTTTTTATTATGATGTTTATAGATGTGAAGAAAATTTTGTATGGAATCTTTATCTAAAAAGTAAATTTTACATCATGTAAATAACTTTTTGGTAAATTTTACATTTTGTAAGCAATTGTTTTGACAATTTTACATATTTTATAAGATATTTGAAAAATCTAGCACAATATTGCCAACTTGAATTTCACATGAAATAAACATTTTTATAAAAAGTTTTATATCATGTTAAGAATTGTATAGAAAATTTTACATGTTTTGAAAATATTTTTTTAAAATTTAATATAGTCTCAAAATTTTTGAGTTCGTTTTACTATATATAAGCAAATTAATGTTCAGTTTTACATCATGTAAACAGTTTAATAGCAAATTTTACATCATCTTAATAGCTGAACAGTAAATTTTTCATTATTTAAACAATTGTATAGATAATATTAAATGATTAAATTAGACCATTTGAAATATTTATATGATGTCAAATTTTATTTTAAGCGAGCTAATATATCTTAAATATTTCAAAAAAACATTTTACACCATGTAAACAACTGTAAACAACTGGCTCCAGTGCCGATATAACTGTCAGAATCAACAAAGCCCAGACCGCATTCCATTCCCTGCATAGAATATGGAGGGCGAACAATATAACCAGGGCTGTGGAGTCGGAGTCGGAGTCGGAGTTGAAGAGTCGAAGTTGAGGTTTTTGTACTGGAGTCGGAGTCGGAGTCGAAGTACCCACAAAAACTTACGACTCCGACTTCGACTTTTTTGCATTAAAATTTTTCCAATATTTTTCAAAATAAAAAATTTTAATGACCAATTTCTCCAATTCTTTTTAAATATCAATTCATATTTAAATATAATTTTTCTTATAATTTTATTTTAATTTGACATAAAAAAAAATTTTAAACATAAATTGATATTTAAATAAATTAGTGGAATTGGCCATAAGAGGGTCTGCTTTTTTAAATTGTGAAGTTAGAAAATAAGGACCAGTATACTTTTCATATAAGTAGGTGAGTTTCAAAAATTAAGAAATTGAGATAACATCTTAATTGGACAATTTATAAGAATAGTTATATAGGTTTTATCGAAGCATGTCCTTTTCTATGTTTTAATGTGACCTCAAATTTCTGTAACAAAAACAAGCGGGTTCACTATTTGAATTTCGCCAAGATATCGTTAATGAAATAGAGCCGAATTAAGGAATTTAAAAATTAAATTTATAAAGATGTTGTTTTTATTTATCGTATATTAACAAATATTTTTGTAGTCATGTTCATGAATATGACTTGAAATCAGCTGTAGCTCCTGTGGTGAAAGCATTAAGTGAACTACATTTTAAGTTCCAACCTTCAAGGTGAATTATAATAGAATAAAAGGAAAAGGAACTCGGAAAAATACATGACATTGTTCGAAATATAATTCCCATCAATGTGGTGGTTAACCCGAAAAATGATTTGAGAATACTTTTATCTACTCATTTTAGGGAAAATTGGAGAGATAATAAAGACTTGCAATTTCAAATTTCGGTCTTGGACAATAATAATATTGAATTAGGAACGGAAAATGCAATGGCGAGTACACTAAAGAAAAAGATTTAAATTTAGTTGTTTAAAAATTCACATTTTTTTAACTCTGCAGGTGGGAGATAAACTACATCACGCGACATTTTGAAAACTTTACAGCAGACCGCGCAAATATGTTGATAATCGCAAATGATGTTAATGTTATAAAAATGTGCATTTGTACGAATATTTTATATGATCCTAACATATTTTTTTTATGTCGATGATATACTTTAAAAATTACGTCATAAAAGGTTCGTTACCTTCTATGGTACTGTTCCATGCCTTGAGACAAACAGCACCAAGTCCAACAACAAAAATAATAGAAGGCTAACAACTTTTTTTTACGTTACGTTTCTCTTCAAAATGTGTTATAAAAATTGTAGAACTAACAACTGAAGGCGCATCTGTATGTTTTAATAAACTATATTAAATTTAATAAATAAAACAAGACCAAAATGGCAGTGTCTGAATTTATGTATGTATATTAAAAACAAAAGACCTCACTTCACAATTTACAAAAAAGGACTGTCCTTTGCCTCTATTAATATTGTGGTAAAAAACACTAAGTAATCTTGATGCCTTTAACGTCTAAGCCAATTGGACTTGGTGTTGTTTTCAACTTTTCTATCTCGAAAGCTACATTAGATAGGACTTATGGAAATTCACACATCTTTAAATTCCAACAGTATAAAAAACGTTATTTGAAAAATATTTGAGTTGGTGTAGTTTATCTTTCCTATTTTTACATTTTTAGCACTGCTTGCATAATTTTAATAAATTAATATAACCTTTAAAATATACTAAAGTTCAATGATCCCATACGGATTGAAGCAAAACTCGTTTCTTTCGAAAGTTCGTAACAAAATTCGTTCGTTCCAAAATTAAATCCATTATTTTTGGTTTAAATTTCTCAACTGTTGAGTTATAAGTCAAGAATGTCATAACACTTTAGAATTAAAAAAGTTCAACTCATTTGGTCTATTGAATCGGGCGGTATATGTTTTTTACATTTTTTCCAAAATTCAAATAAAATATTTTGCAGCTTTCCTACTCATATGTAAGTAACTAGTAGGTTAAAGCTCAATGCGCGGCACGTTAGAATTAAAATATCGATTTGAAATTTTTACAGAATCATTTTCTTGCTATATTTAACCATTTAACAGGTACTAAATTAAAAAAGAGTTTAAAGTCAAATAAAAACAAGTCTCTTAGATAATGCTAGGTTAGAGTAGGAGTCGGAGTCGGAGTTGGAGTCGGAGTCGTACTTAAAAAATTTCAGCAAAAGGAGTCGGAGTCGGAGTTATAACTATTTCTTAACGACTCCACAGCCCTGAATATAACCACCACCACAAAGCTCAGAATCTTCAATTGTAGTGTCAAATCGGTGCTGCTGTATGGTTGCAGCACCTGGAGCACAACGCAAGCTACACGCAGGAAACTGCAATCTTTCTACAATAAATGCCTGAAACAAGTTTTGCGAATTTTCTGGCCGAACTGGGTAACCAATGAACAACTGCTCTTGATGGCTAACTGCAAACCAATCGAGTACGAAATCTGCAGCAGCAAATGGACTTGGATAGGTTACATCCTCAAGAAGGCCACCTGACGAAATAGCAAGGCATGCACTGGACTGGAATCCACAGGGCCATAGAAATCCCGGAAGTCCCAGAAACACATGGATAAGAATGGTAAAAAAAGAATGCATATCTCATTATGTGACTTGGAACCAAGCAAAGATCCTAGCTAATGATCGAGTAAAGTGGACAGAATTTGTTGATGCCCTATGTTCTTCATGAACTTTTATCTAATTTACAAGTACCACGTTGTAAATTTTATATATAAAGGAAATATATATATATAAACAACTGTACAAACAATTTAATGAGCTTAAATAAGAGTCTCTAAAAAGAATGCAAATTATTAAATCATTTATAAATTTGTCCATAAGTAAACAATATTTTAATACTTTTACACAATGTAAAGAATTCAAAAGTAATATTTTTTAAAGGGTATAAAACTCATAAGAAAATTTTTTAATAACGTAAAATGGTAAGAAAAAATTTATATGATGTAAACAAGTTTAAGATTAAGTATAAAATCAT
This sequence comes from Pollenia griseotomentosa, assembly GCA_963931875.1. Taxonomy (NCBI): domain Eukaryota; kingdom Metazoa; phylum Arthropoda; class Insecta; order Diptera; family Polleniidae; genus Pollenia; species Pollenia griseotomentosa. The sequence goes on from OZ007564.1 coordinate 148,391,139, forward strand.
TTAAATAATTTAAAAGTCTATTTTATAATAAAAAAAACGAGTACATTTTATCTGATGTAGATAATTTAGAAGACAATTTTTAATTTTGTAAGAGATTTCTTAAACATTTTTCAACGATTTAAAAAATTATATATTGAATGTAAAGAATTTTACAGTTGATAAAATTTGATATTAAAAATTTTGTAAAACCTTTTTTATAATGTCAATAATTCATTAGTAAGTTTTATATGATGTCAACAATTCAGTAATAATTTTAACAATATATTAAATGTCTATAAGCGAAAATCATAAACAGAATTTATATTTTGAACATGTAAAAAGGTTAGAGTTAATTATACATTACGTAAATATATGTCATGTAAACAACTCAGTAGCTTTAAAAATATATAACGTAAACAGACTAATGCAAATTTACCATGAGGCAAATAATAGTTTTTATTTTCTTAAGCAGTCTAAAATTAATTTAACGAAACAAAATAATAAATTTAACATTATGTAAATAATGACTAAGAAAAATTAACGTGTTTTTAACTATTCTATAGTAAATTTTTATCCAGTAAATAATTACGATACAATAGCAAAATTATGTAAATAATTTTACATTAACTCAGTAGGAAGAAAATTTTACATATGTAAAGAATTAAGTAGTCAATAAGACATGGTGTTTAAACGGAATTTTTGGTATTAAGTGAATTTAACATGCTTAAGTCAATTTTAAACTAAATTTTTTATCATGTAAATAATTCAGGAGAACATTTTGAATGATGTTAATAGTTTTAAGCAAATTTTAGCCACCATAAACACAACATTGACAATAGTAATAATGTAGAAAACTTTATGTTACTTAAATATTTATTTTGTTTTTGGTGTAAATTTCAAATTAATTTTACAATAGAGCTGAAAATTTAAATGCTTTAAATAATTTTAAATATAGTTTGCAGCATGGTGGAATAACTAGAAGGTGGCAGCACTAAGAATTCTATTATTTTTTGCTCAATCCATGGTGAACTTCCATAACGTCAAAATTATTTGTTTATACTTAGGATATGTCAAAAAAAATTTAATTTACTTTAAAAAAATATTTTTTGTGATAAACAAAACAATTTTTGCAGGATAATATTTAAAAAGGTAAATTTATTTATCTATTTTTATTACAGTTTTATTTTTAGAAACCAATAATAAATAAGATAAATTTAACTTTTCATTTTAAAATATTGAAACCATTTTTTAGTTTAGGCTAACAAGGGCAAAAGGCAATCGATTAAAGTATACATTTAACAATTCTTCGGATGCTGCTCTTAACTCATCCAACAATCAGGGCGGGACACTTAAAGAAGCATCAGCTATAAGTGAAGTGGCTGGTATTTTAAGATTATCGGGCATGTTCTAGAAATCGAAATGGAGTGAACTTGAAATCGAACTACATTTTAGGTTTAATTATTTACACAATGACCGTAGTTTTTCTTTGTTTTAAGAGATGTTCTTTAAAAGCTAATTGGTACTCAAGAAATTATATAGATAAAATGGAATATTTTTATGAACTTTTATTACAGGGTCGTTTTTAAAATTTGCTCCATTTTAAATCCACTTCATTTCGTTTTCTAGAACGTGCCCATATAACTCGTCAAAAAGTTGTGAAGTTCACAAACCCTCAAAGTTGGTTTCGTTTTAATTTAAATTTGGTACACATTGATTGCTACGCTGTATTAAATCAAAAGTGAGCTAGTGGAATAGATTTTATTGGTACGATAAAATCTTGAGCTAAATATTGTATTTATCATAAACCAAAATGAATTTAAGTTAAATTTTTAGTTTGCAAAAACTTGGCTACAATAAGGAATACAAATGCACTTGTTAAAACTAAACTGACAAGCAGAGAACGTCTTAAAGGGAGATTTGCGTCAGGTTCACGATGAGCAAATAAAATTAAGTCAGATTCAAAACTTTCAGAATTGTCCCAATTTAAACATTTTTTTACTGCGTACTCCTAACGTCTATATAAAACAGAACGACCTTGAACAAAATTAAGTAATTTTCAGCATGGGTTATTTGTAATAAATTTAAGGATCTCACGATTTGGTGTTGTAGTTGGACTAATAACGTCTGACGGTGGCAGATATGATATTTTTGCATATGTCTCATTTAAAACTTCCATAGTTATCCCTGCCGCAACCATTGCCCCCATACCACTTGGCGAAGTTGTTTGTGCTATGAACGGTACAAATGTTGAATTTTACGGATAATCGCCTCCGAATACTTAACGTTCAGTTATATTTGAACAATCCCAAGTGCATTCATGAAATTAAATTTATTGGAAATTGCTTATATTTTTTTTTTAAGCAATGACGTTTTATTAACAATAATATTTTGGTGTGGTGTAAATACATATTTTTGACATAATGGACTATTTTACACAAATAAATTTGGCTGTTTTTGGCGTATTGTTGTACAACAACTCCTAGTGCTGCCACCTTCTAGTAATTTCACCATGGTGTTAACAATTGAATAATTATTTTTTCATGAGGTTGAATCGAATTATTTTGAATCATGAAGATATTGTCTGGCCTTTTAATAAAAATACCTTTTTTCTCACTGTTATTTTTTGTCCTTTTAAGTCCGGAACTCCGCAGAACCAGCTTGTTCCCATACCATGACAGGTGGTCTTTGCTCGATAGATCGTAAATTCTTCGAATTATTAGGGTTTGGTTTCGGTATAGGGGATGGTAATAATTTTGAGTTATAATTTAAGACTTGGATGTGTGGCGGTAGCTAAAAAATAGTGCCTTGTTCACTTCAATTTAATTAATATTCTCTTAAAAAATCAGTTGTATTTTCTTTTTGTCTGGACCAATTGCTGTAATAGTTTACTTTTCGTTTCTTTTACTTCCACAAAAATTTTGTTTGTCTCACATAAGCAATCCACAGTGTCCACACTTACTCCTACAAATAAACACGTATATCAACACTCCCCTCCTACCATCACATTTAGGTGGAGTTTCATATTGTCCCAGTTCGTGTCGCAAAGACTGAATTCGAGTAACAACATTTTTGTGTCCGGTTAGTAGTTTAAAAAAATTGTATTACATTTTTTTATTTCGTTTAGCATTTAGCCACTAGAGAACTGGTAGTAATATAAGTTGACTCTTGATTAATATTAAGTGAACAACAAAACGTACATGTGACTGTATTTTAGCGACCAGACAGACAAAGTCATGTTTTAATTGTGCTAAATGGCAGTGATTTTTATATTTTTCCTGGGGAATTTCTTTTCATTAATTTTGATATTTTATTTATGTTAATAATGAAATTTCGGTAAAGGAATGTGTAAAATAAAATTAACAAAATAAAATGGGTAATCTTTATAAGGATACTTTCCTTTTATTAAACAAAAATTAGAGACAAAGTTAATTTTCAAGTTCTTTTTCAGCTTAAATAACAAAAATTTTTATAATGTGAGCTATTCTAAAGAAAAATTGACATGACTTAAAAGAAGAACAACAGCAGAATAACTATGGCCGTGGAAATGTCGTAGTCACTGGTCATGTTTTAATATTTAATGTGCACTAGGCGTGGAAAAAACTCAACGACCAAATGCATATGCAAGCGAGCGAGGACCAAGGCATAATAATGATGCCTAATGAAGCACAGCGGACTGAATATGAAAAGAAAAAATCATTTGTAACGCTTGTCTATCCCGTATGCCATTCTACACAATTCTGCCGAAAAAAAAATTAAAGTGATTCATAGTTTCCCTCAAGTTTTAAGTTTTCGAAAAACTTAAATTAATTTCGAAATATTTATTTGAGTACAGAAATTCTAAAGTTCGCTTTTTTATAAAATTTTATAATGTTCGATTAAAAACTATTCTCGGGTCATTCGTTGTTTATTAAATTAAAAGTTTTCGAAAATTTAGAAACAATTTCGAGATATTAATTAAAGTGCAGATACTCTGCAATTTTAAAATTGTCAATATTTTCTTTTTAAATTTTAGGCCATTGTTTACTAGTTTTTAAAGTTCGAAAGAAGAAATTTAACATTTTAGAATATTCAAGATTAATTCCGATTTATTGATTTGAGTGCAGAAATTCTACAATTCGCTTTTTTCTTAAAAATTTTGATATTTTTTTTCAATTGTATGCCATATTTTACGTTTTGATTGCCAAATTTTGAACTTCGAAAATTTTTAAGCATGTAGGAAAACATGAAATGATGAAATTTGTTTTGAATTTTAAAAATTTTAAGTTTTTAAAATTTCCATTTTCGAAAATACGAAATTTTCAGCTGAGTGCAGAAAAACTTTAACTCGTTCTTTTTTTATGAAAAATTTAATGTTTTCTTTTAATTTTTAATCCTAATTTTCAATAATTTTAATTAGGCTTAAGTTCATCAAATTTAATTTTCATCAAATTATTCCCATGAAGAAAGGAATTTTACAACATGAAAATTAATTAAAATTGTTATTGACAATCTTTCATTCCTGACCGCGACCGGGGCTCGAACGAGATGACCACAATACTAATTATTGTTAAAGCTAGGGCTCTATGTATTCATTTGTCCTTTAAGTTGTACTGAAAAAGGACTTTGGACTTCAAGAAAAATTCTTGACAAAAGTTCGAAAAAACGGAAGTAAGGAAGAACATGTAAAATCAATTAAAATGGATAATCACCAAGGGTTAAAATACAATTGGGTTTAAGGATTGATGTTTGACTATTGACGTCAGCAGTCGTCGATGGCTGCGAGTGTAAAACGGCAAATCCATCTGAGGAGATCGAGTGGTTGCGATCGAAACATGTCATGGTAACCTGCCGGCCCGTGTTCGAGCCCCGGCCGCGGTCAGGAATGAAAGATTGTCAGTAACAATTTTAATTAATTTTCATGTTGTAAAATTCCTTTCTTCATGGGAATAATTTGATGAAAATTAAATTTGATGAACTTAAGCCTAATTAAAATTATTGAAAATTTGGATTAAAAACCATAAATAGTTCAACGAGATGACCACAATACTAATTATTGTTTTCTTTTAATATTTTATAATATTGGTCTTATTTTCATTGTTCGAAACAATAATTCTTTAAAAAGTTATATGATTGCAAAGTTTGGAATTTTCGAAATTTGAAAATAGAGCTTTAAAAATAAAAATTAATAAAAACAAAAAAGATACAAGTCATTTTTATTCTTATGAAATTGCAATTTTTTTTTGATATGTTATGCCACATTTCTCCAATTTCTAATGTTCGAAATATAAATACATTATAAAATTTGAAAGTTTTCAACTTTCGAAGCTATTTCTGAAGATACAATATTAAGGCCTATGTTTTGTTTTTAAGCTTTTGAAATAACTTTCTTTCCACTGTATTTAGCAGATGGTGCTGTAAAGGGAACTAGTTTTTATTGTCCTTAACCACATAAACGTGGTTTTTACGAGCAGGCAGTTGACCAATGAGTTTGTTATTTTCTCATCAAATATTTGTTTTTATTTCTTGTTTTTATTATTTTTTAATTTGGACGTTTAACATTGTGGTATTTACTTTCTTCCTATGAATTTAAGTATAAGCGTTATTTTTATGTAAAAAAAGAGACATAGAACTTTCTTTTTATTATAATTAAGGACTCCATTTAAGCCACATTACACATAAAATCTTTTCTCCTATTGTGTTACATAAACCGTTAAATTGTAAAATATTTTAGTTTGCATATGTGTATTGAATGCTGGGTGCAAAATTTTGTTGGCCAGATTGTCGTTGACGATATCATCGTCGATGATGTATGCACGAATCTATTGCTTAGTTTTCCTAGAAGATAATTTAGAGGACGGTTTAGAGGAAGAGTAGTAGCTACTAGGTCTTGTTAAGGGTCTCCTATCGAACTCTCCTATAAGCAACCTTGGATTCTTAGTTTTCTTCCATCAAAATCTATGGGAAACAGTGTAAACGACTTTGTCTTAGGAGTTATCTTATATCAAACTCTATGTGGGACATAGAGCGACATTATCTTATAAGTTGTCTTGAAGAAAAAGTTATTGACGAAAATATGAAAGTCAAGGTCTTCTTCTGTCGTAGTTGAATAATTTTTAATGACTGATATTCTGATATTCTTTTTTTATATTATTGATTTAAATACCTTCATAAAACTTACGAAGTAGCACATACCAGTAAAACCAGTAAAAAAGGTAGTCGTGGGAGGAAAATGGATTACATGCGGCTTATATTTCACTGACAATTTTAGGACTGATTATACATGTCAAATATATATCTAACAAGTAATATAAATAAAAAAGCGAAATAAAATTAAATGTTTTGTTATGTTTAATATTAATCATTTTATTAATATAGACAAAATACGACATTGTCATGTATGGAGTAATTGACGTTAAAGAAGGCGACATTTTCGTCTATATAATCTCGAATGAACGACAAGAAGAGCGACGTTGTCTTGCTTTGTAGTGTGCACGATTTTTACGACAATTGTTCGAAAAAGTCGTTAACAATTTTTTTTTTTTTTGGATGCCCTCACATGTCGTGTAGGAACTTATTTTGTCGTACAGCTGTTTTCGAGGATGTCTTACAGAAGTGGCCAACTGGGAAGTTATATTAACTTTGTTGGTAGTTCTTCATTATTGAATTGATATGTTTATTTTGTTATTGCCAAAATTGAGATGAGATACTTTTTACTGGGGGAATGCTTTGAACTAATTGTATGGCATATTAGCATTTAAATTTTTTTGCCGCAATGTTTTGATTTTATTTAAAATTTGTTTTGCAGTGCAAGCAGTGTCTTTTGATATTGATATGTTATTTGTTGTTGTTTAGCCATTCTTTATTTTCGCGTATGTTGCAGGTTATTTCGTATTTGTCTCTAGAGAGTTTATTAAAACAAACTTCTTTAATTAAATCTTTCAAACTTAAAGTAGTTATTTAAACTAGCAGTCATTTATAATGGCAGCTACATTAACCCTTTAGTGTTTTTGTCGAATATATTCGACATTTCATTGTACTCTGTTTCTACGCCCCATTAATGTATAAATACAGCGTTGCCCAGAAGATTTGGAAGGAAAATCTTCATATGGCCAAAAAAAATCTTATTTTGAAGAGGAAAATCTTAAAATTTTTAATAACAAGGGCAAAGAAGTAAAAATTATTAATTTTTTAAAAGGAAATACTTCTTATTATGGAAACTATTTAAATTGAAATACATAATTGCGGTATTTATACAAAATTATATTGTAGGCTTAAATTGTGTTTTTAGTTATATTTTCCATTTGGAAGAAATTAAATTCTAAAATTAGAGATATATAAATTTTGGGCAAGAAGTTCATACATCATTTGAAGTTTTAAGGGTTCTCAATTTAGTATTATATTTGATACCGTTGTTGTATCGAAGGCATTTAAAAATATATGGATTATATGGATTTCCCTAAATATATGCCTAATGGAATTGTTATTAAAATAATGTACACCTTTGAAAAGACATTGTAAAGCACTAATGTATACACACTTTATTTAATAATTATCAAAAGCTTCTTAACCCTAGGTAACTTTTTACCACTTAGGTCTCCTCTTGGTCAGGCCTGACCCCAATTAGAACAGTGAAAAAAACCCCAATTAAATAAAAAGTAAATAAATATATTTTTTTATTAAATTATTATTTTAGATAAGCAAATGTGTTCTGGAAATCGAAAACACAAGAATTTGGAAGTTGTTTTTAATACGCTTTTAATCCAATTTTTATAATGTTTGTAAATTCTATTTAATAGAGAAATATTTGTCATGAAATTCATTTATCACAGAAATCTTATTAAAAAACGACGGTTAAAATGTTTGCCTTTTCAATTTAAAGGACACCCCTCTATACCAATTTATTATATAATTTTATTATTTTATTTTACATGCAAGTCATCGAATATGTAGTCCTTATTTTGCACATTGCTTTTTCGCAACTGAGTGAAAAGAGTTTTCCGATTGGTTTTTGTAGTTAAATCATACTTAGCTCACAACGGGCCGTAGTTTTCTGATTTAATTCGAAATTGATTCATTTAATTCACAACATATCATTTATAGAATTTACCTTTCTGTTTTTTTGATATATTGTTATATATGAAAAATATTGCAAAAAAAAATTTGGTCCATCCCAGAGGGTAATTTCATAGACTTTAACATACAAATAGAATTTCACCCCACTAATCTTGCTCCAATCAAATCCAAACTAGTTTCATTAGATTCAGCACACGTCATTTATAGACGCCCCTGTTTTTTGTTTTTGTTATATTCGAAAAATTGCAATAATTGCAAAACACAAATTTAGTCTGGCCAGACCAAGACGGTAATCCTAGGGTTTAGTTCCATTAGTTTTACCTTTTGGTACTAAATACATCAACTTTTTTGTTCTTTAATATATTAAACTTTATCAATATTCCCAAAATGAACAACCGCTAATTTTTGTGTATGCTAGACAATCGGTACAAAAGTATGCATATCCAATAGACAACAAGCTGATACAAAACCTCATTGTTTTAAAGACTGACAGCCTTATTTATAAAAAATAAATAATGTTAATAAAGGGTTTATTAAACGAATTTTGTATGAAAATCCATTTAATTAACCCTTAATTAACCGGTTTTATTTTTTATAAATTAGGCCGTGACTGTTTAAAAAACTGCAAAAAATTATGTAAGTTGTACAAACTTAAAGTTAAGAATTTTCATTTCTAAAAATAAAAAATCTTAATTTGAGAAAAAAGATCTTCAAATCTTATTTTAGTCAAAAAATCTTCAAAAATAAGGTAAAATCTTCATTCTGGCAACGCTGTATAAATATGTACAGTTTATTATATTTTTTTTTTTTGTTTTATCTGAAAGAGAGACACTTTTGCTTTTTTAAATTTTTATTATAGTAGGCAATGACTTTCTTTTCTTATTATTGAGACCATTGTCGTACACTAGTCAGGACATTTGAAAAAAGGTTATATTTAGCAAGAATGATAAAATAAAGATTACGCCAACAAGCTTAAAATTTTAAAATGTTCTGCGCATGTTGGCCCTGTGACGTCACACATTCTGTGTTTCTATTGGCTAATAATTTTCAGCTGTCGAACTGTAATGTTTATGAGTAAACACAACAGTGGGACAAATTATAATTTTTCTCTTCAAATTATTTTGTAGTTAAAAATTAATTTTTCTTTTTATTTATATTTTTTATTTATATTTATTTCATTTAATAAAAATTATCTATGTAACAATAAAAGACAAAACAATTTCATTTTGAATTACAAATTGAGTTGGAATTTCATTTTAAATACTGCTGTCAATGGTCGGAACTGCTCCCGGTTTCAACTTTGGTGCACGCCGATTGCTAAATCCTATTCATAATTATGAAGCAGTGAACTGCAACAATTAAATATATGTTGACTTACCCATTTCAAATATCAAATTTCTTTCAAAATCCTCCTCTTTGAAATGTAAGGCACAAATTCTATCATTTTTAACATCTATGGGTTTGCATCGATTGCAAAACATAACCCAAAGCTTTCTTTGTCCTGCATCTTTGGGAAATTTGTAAAACGATACATCTATGGCAAAAAATATATTAGTTCCATTAAAAATATCCAAAATTTAATTTTTTTCTCACTTGTTTTTTTACTGCTGCTTTGCTTACATTTGCCCACTGCACACTTCATGTTTATATTTGTTGTTGTTTTTTTTTTTGTTCGTTTTTCTTTTTTCAACAATTACAAGGTTACCAACTATCACATAATACATACATTTTTTCGCAAGAAATTTTAAATCTAACACATGAAATATTCTTGGTAACCCTTTGAATGGCCCTTCTACGTCACATAACGGGAAATCATGCGCATGTCGTAATCTTTATTTTATCATTCTTGTATTTAGGAAGCAAAAAATAATAAATTCGGTGAGCAGGCGATATTAAAAAAAATTGTATGTATTGATACAGACGTAAATTAGTGTTTACTTGAAAAAAATTTTGCATAAATAAATTGTGTTGTTCTTTTGTGCACCTTTTTCGGTTGTCGAATATAATCGACAATTACCTTAAGAGGTTGTATTTTTTTATTAGTAAGCACTAAAAAAAAAATGTTTTTATTTAGAAATCATCACATTTTCTCTGCGAATTTTCATAGAAAATGGAAAAATTAAATAATGATTAGATAATGGTCATGTTAGAAGCTGTATAGGACGTAGTTGAAGATGATGATGATGACGTCATATATGAAATCCCACAAGTGTAATCAAAGGATATTGTGCCTGCCGAACACAACGTTATGTCAGAATAAATATATTGACGATATATGTATATATAGGTCCAGTCAAAAGTCCACTGGGCTCCGAAGTTTCCACTTGTATTGACTCCTAAAAGCAATATAAGTTGGTGAACAGTTCGAATACCCGAAAACCATGGAGGCATTAATTTTCTGCCACTGTCGGAAAACAACAACATGTGTGAAATTGCTACACCGTTTTCATATTTCAATAAATATTTAACGGATAAATGGTAAAAAATCTATTTTTTTTCTTTTATTTCCGTACAAAAGAGCATATATACTTAACAATAGGTATCCTTGAAGGTCAATGTCGAATATATTTGACATTCCCTAAAATCCAGAGAAGCGACTTGAGACGAAAACTAATATTTTTCCTGACTTCAGCGCCATGACATTACTTTAAATACAAATTTTCAGATTTTTATCTCGCCACAAATTATTTTTGACCCTGAAAAGGTTAATAAACTTTTTTCTTGTTTTATTCTTGCAATAATTAAAAAGAAATGTTGTCCTTTTTTCCAAGTTTTATTTGTATTCTCTTATCTTGGCCATCATCATCAGCATCAGCAACTGCCATCATTCATCGTTAGTATTCATGATACAAAAAAAGGTTTATTTTGCCATACTGACGTTTAGTTTATGTGTCCTTTCTTCCTGAATTTCATCGCTTTTTCCCCCTTCTTTTATTTAGTAATTCACAATTAATTTTTTTTCTGATCGTGTTTTATTAACAATTATCAAACTTTTATTTTTATTTACATTCTTGTTTTTCTTTTCTTCTTTTTATACATTGTTCTGGTGTTTGTGTTGTGTGGGTTTTCCAGATATCCGAAAAAATAAGGATTTAACTTTTTTGTTTTGTTTCACAACAAAAGATGAGCACTTTTTTAATTTAGAATCGTGTTAGAAGCGAACGTTCGAGCTGGAAATATAAATTTGAGTAGAGGGGTAAATGTTTTAATTGAACCTTATGCAATAGTTTTTTTTGAACTCAAGCCTTCACGTTTAACTGTTTTCTATGCCCAAGGGGGTATGAAGAAATACATTTTGGGGTATTTAATATTTTGGTGTTGTATCTGACTGGGATACATTTTCTTCGATAACGATCACGGCTGACCAGCGATCCTTATCTGGCACCACGGGAACCATTAGACCCGGAGGTATGTAGAAATAAATCTCGGGATATTTTAACACTCGGTGTTGCATCCTACTGGGACACAAGTGCAGGTAATACTCTCTATGGCGCAAAAGCCAAATGCAAAGGTCTTTCTTTCTTCGATATTGATCACGCCTGACCAGCAATCCAGAAACTTTTCAAAGGATGCAAATGAATTGCTTATCTGGCACCAACGAAACCGGTAGACCTTGGCACTGCGATTTAGGACTCGTTATTAATGAGGCTTCTTCGCGAATAACTGGAGTTGCTGGAGTTTATACCCTTAATCGCGGAAAGGTAGATCTTAAAAAGTCAGCTTACAAGGAAGTTTGTCCTGTTGGCGGATATTCTTCGGTGTTGTTGCTTATCAAGAACAGTGCAGATTATATAGCTCCAGCAGGGGGCGAGTGTATGTTCTTTCATGCTGTAAAATTCCTTTCTTCATAAAAATATTATAATGAAAATTAAGTTTAATAAACTTTATGCTGATTAAAATATCAAAATTTGGAATAAAAAACCTTAAAAAGTTCAATAAAATAACCACAATACTAATTATCATTTTATTTTTGTTTTAAATGTTATTAAAGATCTTGCATTTTTTTAATCGAACTTTCACTTCTAGCTATATTCTATGTTAAAAATTTAGTTTGGAAAACAAATTTGGACATTGTCTCGTGGAGAACCAAAGCCAACTAACTAACTAATTTACTCGTAAGTTTAAAAGAAAACGAAAAGAAGGGTGGTTCCAATAAAGGCGAGGATATAAAATTAATATAATATATAATTTTTTTTTTAAATTCTATAGGAAAAACAAGAGAACTCTGTTTTAGTTTTAAAGAGGGTTTAAAGCTTTAAGAGATTTTTGGCAGTACCAAGTTTCAAAAGGTAAAAAATTTGGAATTTAGTTTCTTTTTAACCGAAGTTTGTAAAAAGTTGGCTAATGGCATGTTCGTCGATAACGAATGAAGACTTCGTTCGCTTAAATTACATTTAAAACAAAAACAAATTATAAAATATTGTTCATTCGTTATCGACGAACAGGCCATAAATTAATGACAATGATGATTTTTTTTACTTGCACAGTGCAGTTTGCAATCTCAGGATATAAAAAAAAAAATTATAAAGTGAAATTTTTAGTTTTAATTAAAATAGTTTTATACTAATTAAATACAATGTCATTCCGTGTGAAACTTTCTAAATCCTAGACACTACACAGAAAAAAAATTTGCACCAGTAAAAGCATTAATCAAAATTAAAATCAGTTTTAATTAAAAATTAAATTTAGTGAATTAAACGTTTTATCAAGTGAGTTTAGCTTTCAATCATGCGTATTAAACGTTTAATTGACAATATTAATTTGCACCAGTAAATAAATTAATAATATAAAATGTTGATAAAATGCTTAAATCGCTTGATTAAACCTTTAATTTACTTGATTAAATTTTTAATTAGAACTGATTTTATTTTTGACTAATGCTTTTACTGGTGCAAAATTTTTTTCTGTGTTTAAAGTATCCATGTTCTGAATACTTGAATCATTCTGAGTTGATTACTCCATGTCTGTCTGTTGAGAACACGCCCACTTTCGAAAAACTTACTAGAAAATATAAATTTTGGTTTCAAGCTGTTTTCAGTTCTTCTTCACAGTTTGGGATTAAAATCGAGCCAAGTCGGCTTAGTAGGGAAAAAATACATGCAAAATAACCTCCAACAAAAAAATTATATTACAGTAGAATCTCACAAATTAGAACCGTCACAAATTCGAACCGTCCAGAAATTAGAGCCGGCCATTTCAATGTATTGGACGCTCTGAAATTAGAACCACAGGTTATAATTTCTGGAAGTGTTTTTTTTTTGTTCGTTTTTATTTCTACTAGAAAAAAATTTTTTTTTTATGATTTTGAACTTAATAGGCGAAAAAACAAATTAAACGCTCTATAATGCCAGCTATTCCTCTTTAAAAGTCCTTGAAGGCATTAATAATGTTATAAAATGGTGCAAAGCCAGTGGTATATATTCCAGTAAACACGTGTCTAACCTTTTGAACGTCCGTAACGATATCGTTGTATGCAGTTTGAATAAATAAATAAAACAAAAAAAAAAAAAAAAAAAAAAAAAAAAAAAAAAAACAAGTAATACTTATTTTATATTAAAGACCAATTAGTACCTAATAATTAAAAAACTTTTTAAAAGTTTTTCTATGAATTTAATATTTTCAATTAATTAAATTTTATTAAATAAAAACTGTTTTGAGTTAAAATAACGCTTACACAACTTTTCATAATCTATCACTATTTCATTATAATTTTATCATTTTCTGTAAAAAAAAAAAATGTCCAGAAATTCGAACTTTTCAGAAATTCGAACTGCCCGGTGCATAAAGTGGTTCTAGTTTGTGAGATTCTACTGTATTGTTATAAAACATACCACAAATTGGTGACGGCATACACCGATTCTAATCAAATTTTTTCGTTTCGTTTTATATGACTAGAAATCATACTATTATATTTTGTAAATAAAAACATTTTGATTAAAATAGATAATTTATCCCACTGTTCATTAGTCTGTAGCTTTTTAATCATTTAATCGGCAGCTTGAACCTGTTCATATTTAAATAATTGGACATTCTTGGGTTTTTTATTTTGTTCATTCATTTACTTAATCGTCCATTTGATACATCCCGCTTAAAAAAATCTGACACACCTATTTAATATCAGCATGTCAAAAAATGTATCATGCTGGTGATTGGGCTGAACACTGCGAGTCTTTTAGATTGTTTGTTTTGTATCCTAGAAACTTAACATATTAACAGGTAAATATAACCCTTGTGTATGTTTAAGATGACAGTAAAGAGATATGAATTTATGACATACGACTAATATGACGTGAGAGAGTATTTTAGATTCAGTTCGGCTTAAGGTCACAGTGTCACAAATAAATGACTCGACGCTAATTGGTTATGAAATTAAATTTTATCGATATTCACATTGCCTTTAAACGAACAATTTTGGAATGAAATAAAAGTGGGTTGTTAATAAAGAGCCTAAATATAAAAGAGATCTTAGGAAAAATAGAATCCAAATAAAAATTTTGTTAGTGGGGCTGGTTTTTATAGTTTTTGACTTGAAGGAACTCAAAGTGACTTTTTATTTAAATTTTAACTAAATAGGTTTTTATCTTTAAGTTTTATCATTTAACAAAAAGGCTTTTGCATATATTTTTTTTTAATCCAAGTTTTTTTTCTTTACAACTGTCTTAATTCTTTGTCTTGTTAATTAAACGTCTCAGGTTCTAGTTGATTCCTTTGGTCTGCTTAATGAGTTGTATTTGTTGTTGTTACTTTTGTAGTGGGTTTTGTATAATGTAAAAGATTGCAATAAAGGATAAGTTTACAATAAATAAATAAGTATCGCAACTATGTAAGATTGTACAAGTTGATAGTAATACAACCTACGAATACATGCATGAACAAAATAAGCAAGACCAGAGAACATCACGATTTTAAGCCGGAATAAACAAAATGATGCAACAACTACATCATCACAGGAATAATGAAATGTATGTTTACAAATGTTTTTTATTTTTTGTGTGTGTAACTAAAAAATTCAAGATTCACAAAGATAGCGTATCTTTTACTTATGGTTCGTGTCTAAATTTTTGTAGGTGTATTTGTTCTTAATTAGTCACTGAACGAAATAGTGTAAAAAGCAGATGCCAAATTTTGTGCCAACAAAACATAATTTGAGGCAAGTTTTGGATCACTTATTTTAAATGACAAAAAAGGGCAGGTGATGCACATCGCATCGATTGCTTACTAAAGCTTATCCAAAATATTTTCCATGATTTATAAAATGTTTATGAAACAAATTTTTATAAAACTGTCCTTTTATTAACCTTTTAAAAACCTGTTTTATTTGTATATTTTATTTGTATACCCTTCACCGAAGGTAGGCTACGTGTAGGACGTCAAATATAAGGGGTAATTTTTTAAGAGCTATAGGAAAGTTTTTTAAAAAAAACACATAAAATTCCGAAAAATGCATGAAATCTTTATTTGAATCGATAGTTCGGTCCATATAATTTAATGTTTGAAGATTATTTCATGCAAATGTTGACCGTGACTGCGACTCAAATGGTCTATCCGCTTAGTCCAATTTTGGCATACTCTTTCCAACATTTCGGCCGGTATCTCATGAATAAATGCTTCAATGTTGTCTTCTAATGTGTCAATTGAAGTCGGCATGTGTGTATAGACATGAGCTTTAACATAGCCCTACAAAAAATAGTCTAAAGGCGTTAAATCGCATGATCTAGGCGGCCAATTGACCGGTCCCGAACGTGAAATAAAATGTTCACCGAACTCGCCTCTCAATAAGTCCATTGTTATGGCATGTGGCACCGTCTTGTTGAAACCACATGTCATGCAAGTCAAGCTCTTGCATTTTGGGCAAAAAAAAGTTGGATATCATCTCACGGTAGCGCTCACCATTTGCAGTTACGTTGCGATTGGCATCATCTTTGAAGAAGTACGGTCCAATGATGCCACCAGCCCATAAACCGCACCAAACTGTGAATTCTTCTGGATGCATTGGTAGCTCTTGCAATGCTTCTGTCTGATCTTTACTCCAAAATCGACAATTCTGCTTATTAACGTACCCATTGAGCCAAAAATGAGTTTCGTCGCTGAAAACAATTTTTCGATAAATTTTTTGATAATTTTTTGATAATTTTTGATAATAAAATTCAATAATTTGCAAGCGTTGTTCGTTTGTAAGACGATTCATGGTTTAATTATAGAGCAAACTGAAGATGTTTGACACTGAAACAAAACACGAAACGTGCGTCAGCTGTTTAAACCAGTATTGCCAAAAAGATAATAGCTAAAAAATCACCCGATATAATAGGTGTGAACATAGCTTTGCTAACAATAAGTTTATTTGAAACATTTTCTTTTTGATATATCGCTAATAATGTACAGTGAAAACTCTCTATAGTGGACAGCTGTGGTCGCCTGAAATTTGTCCATTATTGAGAGGTGTCCACCATAATATTTTTTTTTTTTAGTTTATTTAATAACAAAAACAAAAAGAGATCATTTCAATTTCATTAATACATACATATTCACTAGTTAAAAATGTTTTGTAATTTGTCCATTAAAAGGGGGTGTCCGCTAAATAGAGTGTCCACTATACGGAGTTTTCACTGTATTTTATTTTACTTGAGTATTGTTTATATTCATTTAGCTCTATTCTTCGGCCCATAAGTTCTAAAAACACTTATCGCTGTTTTAGGATGATTTAATTTTAAATAATTTCATATAAAACCTCTTATTTTACTAATATATTTACCACATTATAATTAACTCCTTTTTCCCCTTTTACACCTTATTTCTACGATCCTTTTTTTTATTACAAACGTGTTAAGGAAATGTAAATCTTTTTCTCCCATTTTGGCTACTTCTGGAAGCGAAAATGCCATCGTATAATCAAACCAAAACCACCATAAAAAAATCTGTCCTTAATGATATTTTGGTGCTACAGAAACACGTTCACACAAACACTCATACAAATTTTAATGCTCAAATTAAATGTAATTAGTGCTACAAGAAATGAATAAAAGGAGAAAAAAAAGTTGAAGATAGTAAAATGTAGCTGAGAGAGAAAAAAGTGTGAAACAGCGATTACGTGCTTGAAATACTTAATTTAAAAGACTAAGTAATGGATTGGTAAACTCTTTTGGTATTTGTTTGGTACAAGTGGCCAGGTAAAATGCTTGGTTGCATAACTGAATGAATGCCTCTTACTCTTTTTGTGGCTGCCAACCTAAATGAGTGGCTGAATAGCTGTTTGACATGTCGGTTCTTACGTGAAAATATTTTCTGTAAGAAACATTTTCCTCCACTTGGAATTTTTGGTTTAAAGTAACTTTATAATTGTTATTTTGTTTTGCCAAATTGTACGAATTAAACTGACCCGATAGAAATGTACTCATCATACCAGCGATAACAAGTTAGGTTTAAGTTTGGAAGTTGGTCCCTCAAGGCCTTTTTATTACCCACATTTCGTACTAAAACATACTTATTTTCTACTTGTGTATCCAAACTGCATATATTTTCCAATAAATATTTTAAAGGATCGGTCCTACAAGGCCTTTAAATATGCTACCTTTCGTATATATCCAAGACTTGAAATTATCTAATTTTCATATCTTTCATCCGAGAGTAATTTGTAATCTACAAAATTAAAGGGCTTGGTCCTACAGGCGCTTTAAATGTCGCAAATTTGATGCAAACACACACTTAATTCAAATTTATCTTAATTCCGTATTATTATTAAAGGGACTGATCTTTCATTATCTCTAAATATTCCACCATCGATGCAAATGCATTTTAAATACAAAACTATGTATATATAATCTTCATATCTCAATTCTGTGTTCCGAACTTGGAAACGGTCCCATGGTGCTCTAAATATACCACTTTCGGTCAATATTATACTTTTAAATGAAAATTATCTTATTTTTTTTTTTTTTTTTGGTCCGATTAAGAAGATTGTAATATATTTTTATGAAATCCCATAGTCATTCTCAGTCTATCTTGTAAGCGAGTTAGCGTTCGTTGTATGCCTTTAAATATTTCTTAAATTAAAATTCAATTAGAAAGATCGTTGTTTAAATTTTTAATCCATTAGTCAAGGTTTAAAAAGTCTTTTAAGACTATACGAGGGGTTTTAACTTGAGATGTGAGGGGTTCTTTTTTATACAGGCCCCAAAATAGAAAAAAAAACCTTAACCTCTACTTGAGATTTGTGAGTTTTATCTTAATTGGACCGTGGTATGGTTTTCGGATTTTTGCATATACTTTCTTTTAGTAGCGATTTACCAAGACTTATGTGACAAAACTATTGTTGGCAACTTCTTGTTGCTCATAATAAAATTGTGGAAAAGCAAACCAGCCAATTTAAACCCAACTGGATTACACACTCAAATCTTTTAAATCACTTTATTAACTGAAAAAGTTAGTGTATTTTTACTTAAATTATTCGAATTATCGTTTAAGGAAAAATATTTATAGTCGAGCATTTTTGTTTTCCCGTAAAGGAGGGTTGCCCATTTCTCCAAACAATTATTAAGATCCAACACCTATGGGTGTTATGCTTTTTACTTAAAAAACCGTCAACATTTTTAACAAAATTCGTTAAAATCTTCGCGAACATTTAACAAAATCGAAAAATATTAAAATTTTTCAAGTCAGAGGCAAACTTATTTTTTCCTTTAATAATAAATTTTTGTATCGTACACAAGAAGCAGTTTAACATTTTTTATTCAAACAAAACTATTAAAAAAAAACTTTAAATTACAAGCAAGTATAATTTAAAAGTTTTTTAAAAATATATACAATGAAAATGTATGTTGTATATATAAATAAAATGTGTAGTAGGGTATTCATTCGGTTAACCGGTAATCGGTTAACCGATTAATTACAACCCGATTAACTGATCGGTTAATTTAGAATTGTCTATTTTCGATTAAGAAAATAGTTACACAAACAATCTTTAAACAGAAGTTTAGAGAAATCAAGGAAAAGGACTGAGAAATTAGATATTGGCTGTTTTCCTTAATTTAAAAGTACATATTTATGAATTAATTTTTTGTTTGCTCGTTTTAGTTCAAGAACTGTTATTCTTGTTATGTTTTTGTTTTTTTTTTTTTTTAGTAATAAACACCAAATAATAAATAATTTATGCATTTTTATTTATTGAAATTACCTTATTTATAAAAAAAAATTAATCGGTTAACCGATCAAAAACAAAATTAACCGATTAAACCAAAACCTCGGTTAATTAATCGAGCGATTAACCGATTAAAGCAAATGCCCGATTAAATGAATACTCTAATGTGTAGTAATGTTCAATCAACTTAGTTTTAGACTAATCCTATTCGTACAAGCTATCTGCTTGGTGTTTATTTAAAAACCTTTTTGTAATATTTGCACTGAAACAATCTGAATTCGTCTTCAAATAATCTTTGCAATTTTGTTGTCCTTAAATTTTTTTGTTTCCCAACAATTTCCTGAAAAATTGTAAATCTTTAATCTCTTATATCCTTTTCTATTGACTTAAATCTCTCATTAGATAAAAAATTAGGAAAACTTTTTGACAAAAGAAATAAAGAAGTATATTTGTTTAAAAAAAAGTATATTTGTAAAAAAAAGAATTACCGAAATAAAATCTTTTTTATTTAGAATTTTGTTTTGTTTTATTCGCTTTTTTATAAAATTAACATTGCTCTTAAATAATTTAACATTTTAAAGAGTTCAAGATTTTTATCTTTTTCTGCTTAATTTATAAAATTTAACAATATTTCATAAATTTATGTCTATATATATACAAGAGAAATTTTATTGGAGGTAAAAATTAAGCAAAAACCTATTTGACAATTTTTGGTTTTAATAAAATAAGTTAAACTACACCACATACACTCCTAACTAAGATGAGCTAACATATTAATATGTTCATAACCAGAGATCAAGCATCTGATATTAAAATTTTCTGTGAGTCTTATTATCCTTTCTTTAACTAATTCAATGCCGGCAAGGGAATGCAGTCGCTCAGTCGAAAAAACCATGGAAGATTATAAATTAACTTCAGTAACTTGTTTTGCGCTATTTGCAATTTCTGTAAATGACATTTTGCACTAGTGGACCAAACAGGGGCTGCATAGAAAATGATAGCATGGAAAATTGACTTTAAAATTAATTTTTTATTACTAATGTTCAGTATTGAATTCCTATTTATAAAGGGATATAATATTCGAGTCAGTACGTTTACCTTATCTGTTATGTACGGTATGTGGTCTTTGAATTTCATCTTAGGGTCAATCATTACACCTAAATATTTAACTTTTTGTTCCCATTGGTAGAAAACAATCTTTGCGTTTTCTAGTGAAATATATTGCCAGAGTTTTATCAGTATTTAGCATAATTTTCCATTTGTTAAAATACGAATGTAATTCAATTAAGGCTCTTTGAAAATTAGTTATTACGTCTGTAGCTTATATTTCGGAGCTGAGAATTGCTGTGTCATCAGCAAAGATTGACAGAGCACAGTAGTCCAATTGGGGAAAATCGGCTGTATATAGGTTGTAAACAGGGCTGCCAGATAAATTTGTGACATAATCGTCAATTTCCTGAGAAAAAGTAAAAAAATCGTCTTTCTCGTTTTGAAATATCGTCAAAAAATCGGACAACTCAAAATTTTGTTATTTTTTAACAATTTTTGTTCGATTTTTACCCAGCTAGAATTTAAAATCGTGGAATAGCTACTGCAAGTCTCATGAAGAGCGCATTTTTAAATTGTAGAAGATTCCTCACACAGAAGAAACTGTAACACAAGCTGATTCCTCTGTGAGATTCTTCCATAAAACAGCGAAAGACGCTTACTTTAATCATTATTGGAAAAGTCTGAAATGTGGGTGAAGATTATCTAACGAGTCTTACAAAAAGCATGTCAAAAATCGTATAATACTCATGTAGATATTATCTTACAACTCGTGATATGCTGAAAATATGATTAATACACAGAGCCGCAAAAGGTTCATTCGATGATGGTTTGACAAAAGATAAACAAAGTTTAACTTCGTCGTTTTGCACTCTGGAAATAACCTTTTTAAGATTTTCTGAATACTTGCATGTTAAACATTCCAAGATTAAAAAACGAAAGTGCCAGAAAATGTATAAAAAGTAATGATAAAAAGGAATTTTTTTATTGTTTCTCGTCAGATCATTATCAGAAGACCGCTCCACGAGTGGCTGAGTTATTAGCAAAAGACCACAATTGCTTTTAATTTTGACCCATAAATTTCTAATTTTTACCTACGTATAAGCCTAAACTTTTTGATGTCTTCTTATAATTTTAGTAGAATATTGATAGTGAAAATTAACAAAATCGGTTCATAAGTGACATTTTTTTTCTTTATAAGGAGTATTATATCTTAAAAAAAGAGCCAGTTGATCCTTTATTTCACTTGGTACTCATTCTCGAATTTAAGGTTTTGGTACGATTTGTAATACAGTTGTAAAGGGTGTATATGATTCGATGCAGACGTATATTGCACTTTACCTTGTTGTTTTATTTAAATTGGCTCGACCCAAAATGTCCTTTACATTGGCAGAAAGCTGCGGTAACGGTTTAATGTTTTGATCCCATTAAGAAATGCATTAAAAAATCACGCCCATCGTGAATTAAATTGAAAAGCAAAAGCATAATGCAAAAATTTAACAGTTTTTTTCCTATGAAATTTTGCCTTTCCCTATAAATTTTTTAGAGAAAAGAAAACTTAAAAATTTAAGCAGTCTTGTTTACAAATTTTTTTTGTGCGGCTTATATCTTAACATAGGTATTAAAACATTTAAAATTTTCTTTTTTTGGTGACTGAAAAAAATCGTCACTTTCTAGGAGAAAATCAGCAAATCGGCACTTTGCTAATATCGAAACAAAAAAACGTCAAAATGACGATAAATCGTCAAATCTGGCAGCCCTGCCTGAATCCTAAATTGAATAAAACAAATTTGAAATCATTTGAATCACATTAAGGGCAAAAAAACCTTCCACAAGAAATATTTCGCTAAGTCTGCTTTCACAACTTCCATCTTGGGGTGCTCAACTCTTGTGTTTTCAGGAGAGAGAAGAAGGAGTTGGTACGAAGATGCTTGTACTCGGTCAGTACGCTTTGTGTGTGTGTGTGTTTTTTTTTTTGTAGGTAGTCGCTGTGAATAAAATTGTGGTTGTTTTCAACCGAAAAAACTTGAAAATTCAGTCTAAGTGCACCTCAATGTCTGGCTGGACCATAGGTTACTTTTTTAAATCATTGCTTCTGCACTGCAGTTGAATTGTTGTTGTTTTCAAACACTATTTGCTTTGTCGACATATTTGCGGTGGCACCAACTTATTTTATTTGAAACGGCGTCACGGGAGCGGGGTCTGCTTCCTGGACATACATACATATTTTTTTTTTCTTCAAAATGTAGCTTGGGACTATCTCGGAAAAGAGTTTCGATGTAACCCATCGGTGAGATAAGTAATCGCCTAGTGCTCAATAATTATATAATATAGACTTTCTGAAACGCATTTAGCTGGGGAAGTACAGAAAAATGTACTACTTTGTAAACGTGTGTGTAACATGATAATAATAGTACACGTTTATAAAGCATGATTTAAAAAAAAATACCATAAAATTTAATTTTGTGGTTGTTTCTTAAAAATAAACAAAAAATCTGTGTTTGGTTTGTTAACAGTAACTCACATGTTCTAAATTAAATATATCGTTAGCTAAAATGCAAAAGGCGTAACTAACAAAAAATTCAAAATTGAGTTTTTGATTGATTATTATGAATGCCATCAAACTACAAGTCTTGACAAAATCTTACACTTCTGTGAACAAAAATTACGCTTTTATTAACAAAAAACAAAGGAACGTAACTACAAGTGTGTTTATTTTATGAATGCAAAACGACGTTATTACACATTTTCTCCAACAAAATATAATGAAATGGTTTTCTTTGAAAATTGTTTGAAGAATTTCATGAACGACTTTTCCCTGCATGTTTTTCTGACATGTTTATAAAGTGTTTTGCTGTTCCTGTAAAATTATATTTTTGTTAGTTACTTCTTTTCGCATTTTAGCTAACGATATGTTTCTTAAAACCATTTACGCACAATTTACAGAATAATACGCCATTAAATGTTAACATATTTTAAAGCAAATACTATTTCTAGTTTTCTTTTTAAAACTTTCGCATTTAATATTTCTGTTGATTTTTTGGATATATTTTTATACCCTTCGCCCCCAGTGGTAAAGAGGGTATGCTAAGTTTGCCATTATGTGTAAAACTTATTTAAATATTCATATAGTATATATGTATGTATTTTCCGAATCCTTGAGTAATTTTAAATCGATTTCGCCATCTCGCTCACTTCCAAATGATTTAACGGAAAAGAACAAACTTCTTAAAATAATATTTTTAGGGTTATTACAGAATCCAACATAACATGTGGCATGTGGCATAGATGGCGAAGCTATATGCTTGCCTGCAGGAAAGAAACCAGAGTCTCAGGCGGGAATCGAGCCCGCAACCCCGGCGATGATTCAGTAAATTTTACTGATTACTGAAAAAATCAAAAATGCAGTTTTTGTGTTCTGCCACTATTCATGCAAGTGCGCAATCTGTACATATCATTTTGAAAACATACAGTATCAATCAATCATTTACTGATTACTGCATTTTTTTAAACAATCAGTACTTTTTACTGAATACTGATTTTTGTTTTCAGTCATCAGTACTTTTTACTGATTTTTTTTTTCAGTAATCAGTACATTTTACTGAATACTGATTTTTGTTTTCAATAACCAGTAAAATTTACTGAATACTGATTGTAATAATGCTGTAATAAAGTAATAAAGTAATGCAGTATGCCCCTATAAGACATGTGGGCGCAATGCATCGATTGTTATTAAATTTTGCACAAAGTCAATTTATATGACGATAAATCGCAATATTAAACTTCGTTATCTGTCTCTTATTCACCTTGGTCTTAATCAACTTTAATATGCTTTAAACCGCAACGAATGAAGCATTTGTGGTAAACTGTGGTCTCACATAGTTTGATGCAACGAAACATAACACTGGCGAATTGTGTGTAGATCGGACCTTAATTTATCAAAGGCCTCATATAAATCCTTGTATCAAAAAACACTTAAATACACCTGAAGCTGAAACCGTTGGTGTGCATATTCGATTTCGAATATTTGCGATTATGCAATGAAAAACTTATAGGGTGTTTGTCATTTCCCTGAAGTTTTCTCTGTGTCCTTGGCCGTTGAAAGTAAATCTCAAATATGGCGAATTTTAGCCCAATCACGGATATTGCGGAACCGTGTTATTTGTTTGCTGCCGATGCCTCTTTTGCCTTTGATTTACCTTGCAGAATTAGTTGGAGCATTTCATATTTGTCATTATGCATAATGTGACCAAGATATGCTGTATTTTTTCGTTCGCATGTGTCAACCACGCGATTCGTGTACCGCGATGTGCATTATTTGAATGACTGCAAAGCAGCAGCGAATGTGTGCGGTTGCGCAAGTTTGATTGTATGTGTTCATTTAATGCGATTTTTTGCAATCACACAAAGCCGTTCTCTGACCCGTACATAGTATTTTACGAATCAAATTTTAAAGTCTAGATAAAAAGTTCGACAGGTAAAAACTTTTTTGTATTCCAGAAATATTATGCAGACTTTATTCGCATCCTTATTTCCTTTGAAGGATCCCACATTTCATACTTAGTTTTACATGACTTAAAATAACAGACATCAGTTTTTAAATAATCGGTCCATAATTTACAATAGGTCAAAATGGTCACACTAAAAGGATTTTAGGATGATGGGTCTAGAATTAACCATAAGCTTCATAAAAACTCGGCTCCTGATGGTTATTTAAATACGCCTTAAACCAAAACGAATCATGTTGGTAAAATTAGTACCAATTATATCTTATATGACTAGAAAAAAGCCATTATACTTTGTTATAAAGCGTCGTCTCTAAATAGACTTTAATTCGCCTTAAACCGAATTGATTTTCAATATTTTATATTCTCCTAAAGGGTATCAAAGGTTTGGCACAACTTGTTTTTTCTAGGTTTTTGTTTATTTTTGCTGATAATGATATTTTTGAAAATTTTTTTTGTTTAAAAATAAAAACATTGTTGTTGAAACACCTAAATAAATTAAAACAATCTTTAAATTAAAATTTGCTAGAGGTAAGAAGTGAACAATATGGAACAACAAAAAAAGAAGAAAAATTTGTGAAAGTGTTCTGAAATCAGAAGCTAAATCTAAAAAACACTTGTCTCACATAAAACCGTCAAGGCCTTACATGTTTACATAATAAGTTTAAAAATGTTGTTGTGAAAATACTTATTGTTGTTAAATATATATGTATATATAAATATATGTTTGTATGTATTCTGATATGGATATCAGCTACAGAAAAAATCGTATTCAGTTAACTTAAAGTTTTCAAAATGAAAACAACTAAATTTGTTTTGACTGCCGTACTCAGTACTTTGCTACAAGTATTTTATGTTTGTGGTAATAACAGCTCTATAGACGTTCAAAAAGATATCAATAATAAAAAATTTGTGAGCGGAAACTTGTCCAAAATACAGCCTGACCAAAAAATAATACAAAAATATGCAAAATTATTGTCCGATTCCATAAATACGTATTATACTGGTATCAAGCCTAAATTGCCTACACCCAACATAAAGCAAATATATGACGATATACATATAAATAACAATTATGGAGAGGACATAATTCGCAAAATTTATCTATCTGCATTTAATATGCGACACATTAGTGTTCATGAATTGCCTCTCTCTATATGGCGTATTTATGAGCAAGAGGGTCAGAAATTATTTGAAATTGTGGTGAATATCCTATTGTCATTTTTAGCCACTGCACGTCCCGTTCCTGATACACATCGAGATGAAATGTCTCTTAATGGCGCGTACATATTGCATAAAATAAAAAATAATGATCATTACCTTATGACAGATAAGAGCTTACAATCAAGAGTGGACAATGCAATACGGTCGCTCATCACAAGCATAAGATATATATTTTTTGAGAAGCACTTTTGTCTGTTAAATAAAAAATATATGAAATTCATCTTTGCAAACCCTAACGGTATTTGGCTGCGGAAAGCCAACGTAACAATGGGTCAAAAAGGACATATTAAGGCGGACATTCCAGGAGGTTCAACTGATGGGGCAACAATTAACGCGTTTCTAAGGAGTACTCACTATAATATATATTACGTTTTAGGTTCAATTAGATTTTGGACGATTTATTTTCGGAGAGACGGTTATGTTACTATTTTTCAAGATGAAAATGTATTGTGCGCTTCAGAGGAAGCCGACTATATCTTTCGTAGTGTTAGAGTAATATCATATCCTACAAACTTTACTGCATGTGAATGGCGTTTGGGAGCGTGTGATTTCTCTGGATAATATATGTTAAGTAAACGTTGTCATTTTTTAACGAAGCTTTTCTTTTTATGTAATTTTATTTTCCATGTACTTTGTTTTATTTATTAATGTCTATCCTTATCCGATTATTTTAATATCCTAATAAAGTTGATAAATTTAAAGTGAAAGTTTGTTTGTTTATTCCGCAATTACGTCTACACTGCTGAATAGATTTTAATGGAATTCGGTTGAGTGATATAATTCTATTTATAGGCTATACGTTTTCGGAAAAAATGCCTTAACTAGAACCGATTTTTTTAGTTACCCTTTATTCTTAATCAATAGCTTCTTCGGCATTTTTAAAACAGTAATTTTTGAAAAGGCAGTTTTTAGGTACATTTTACTCAAACCAATAAAGACCGCAAAGTTGGAATAGCTATTATTATTTTTTTTTTTTTTTTTGCTAATACTGTTATCAAATAGCTTGGAAATACTAGATAATAGGCTTGGGCTTTGATAATTCTTCGTAATTATTTTATTTTAGCAGCAAAATAAAATGTATGCCCAACAGAATTATAGTAAACAATTTCCATTTTGGTTTTTTTTTTTTTTTTGTTTCCAAATTATGTTCAAGCAAAGCTTGAGAATTCATACTTCAGCATAAGCACAAACGAAATAAACTAACAGGCAAGTCCACGATTTCGCTATCGTTCGCTTGCATTTTCAACGACAAACAGCTTATTTGCGGCCCACTAATAATTTTAAGCACGACCAGTCGATCGACAATGCAAACGAATGATAACGTGACAGTTTTTACACATACATCAAAATAAATCACTTCTGTTTTGGTTGTCGGCAGGGTAATTTTGTTGAAATAATTAACGATATTGCTTCTTTATACCAGTGTTGCCACCAACGAAATGGTAAATTACACATGGATCATGCCAAAATTACACATGAAAATAAAAATGACACATGCTATCTTTTATTTGCAAACTCACGAGTTTTGTTTTGAATTTCCAAATATGTATACACTTTTTATCTAGATAAAAAAAAAATAACGATTGTTTTTTTTCCTTTTCAAAAAATTAACTAGTCATTGTTTTTTATTACATAAAAATAACGGTTCAAAACAATAAATTCATACTATTTTTTATAGTATTTTATAACTAAAAAATTAACAAAGCAAAATACATCACATTTACATTGAGATAATTTTTTTTTTATTTTTCCAGATATTTAAAGCTTCCACTTTTTGTTTATAATAATTAGAATAGGTTCAAAGTTTGGTCCATCATTTCAATGTACTTCTTTTTAAATCTGTTGTACAATAGTTTAAATTGCTCAATATTCAATAATCTTATTTGAAAAGATTAAAACAAAAATAATTATTATATAAAAAAACCATTTGAAATAATCTCTTTCCCAAGGAATTTTTTATTTCAAAAACCTTTTTTCAATAATATTCTGGCTCCAAATTACTATGAAACTAAAATTTTTCAACATGTAAGACTGCATGTTGCCGCGAAAATATTCTTAAAACTCCTTAAGTGTGCCAAGCATTACTTCTAATAAATTAAGATATAATATTACGAAGTAAATTTTCCAAATATGTTGGAAGGTTTAGACAGGTCTTCCACGCTACCAAATGTATGAGGTGGCACGAGCATTTTATTAAAGCAATATCTGGCTTTTCGTCTTTTAACAACTTAACATCTGACTTATATTGTCCAAACATAACATTAGGTGCATCTGGTGCAAATCCAACTTGATTTTCAAAAGGAATACCGTTTTCTATAATTGTGCTTTTGAGAAGCTCCAACATTTCTTTTTCAGTCAATGATCCACTCTTTTGAAATAAAAAAAAAAAAAAAATGTAGACCCCATACAAGCCTCTTTTCGAAAGAGGGTGTCTTTGTACCCATAAAACATTTTATTATGTTGGTAGTAAGACTAAATTTGGTCTTAACTAGGGTGTTCAATTAATCGGGTTTTATTTTTGTTCGATTAAACGATTAATCGATATTTGGCACTTTTAACTTATTCGATTAAAAAAATAAAATTTTTAAATTAATCGATTAATCGAATAATTCTAAATCTAGAAATTTTATAAACTACGAGATTTTTTCGATAATTTTAGAAAAAATTAGTAATTGAGTAAATAAACATTCTTTTTTAAACAAAACTTGTCAATGTAGCTAGCTCCAAATTGTTGCTTCACTTTCGGGCACTTAGATTTTAAAAGAGTCAACTTTACGGACATTCCATGCAAATAATTTCCTCTAGAGAATCGATCGAAGTATCTTGTTTAAAATATTTACTCATTGGACCACTTGTAGTCCCCTTTGATTTTGTTAGTGGAGCATTTTCTTCAAGTACTATGTTATGGTCACTGTGCAAGTGGAAAATTAGTGAAGTTGTTGAAGAACATTTACGTTAAAACATTTTTGGACACCTGTTACATTTAGCATTATTAGATTTATTCTTCGTACAATATTTTCAAGCCAAGCTCATTCTTTTTTTTTTTTTTTTGTGAAATGAATAATTAAATTGTGTTGAAAATATTTAACAAAAATATATTAAAATCATCTTTATCAAAGTATAGATTTGTAGTAAGATTTTTGTTAACATCAGAGCTGTTTAAATTTAGCTTAGCTTGTAAAAATGCAGATATTTAAAACAGTTCTATTCGACATAAATTTACTTTTGCAAAGACTTAATCATCTGATTGGAAAACATGTGCGATAATTCTGGCATGAAGTTAAGAATTGAAGTGCCCAACTTAGGCATTTAAACATGTTTTGGTTTATCCTATTTTGCCATAAAAGTTTGACTTTTTTCAAAAATAGTCATTATTAGTCGCTTAAGCTAAAGGTTTTGTAGAATTACTGGGAGCTACACACTGCAGCATGATCTAAAAAAGCCGAGAGGCATTGATTGCAGGAATTCCAGTTAAGCGTGTTGCAAATTGTTTTTATGACAAATACTTTTTGCAGTTGAGCAATTGGGATTTGTCTCACATAAAAAGCAGTTTATTCAAAGGATATTTTATTTACCACAAAAAGTTGCGACGAATGTGCACGTTTGCCTAAATGTTTATTACTTGGTAACCAAAATTGACATCAGTTGGCATCTGTTGTCATACATAATCGACCCAAAAAAGTCTTTCAGTGTACTATGGTTCAAACTTAAGCTGGTGCGTAAGCAGATTTTACTTACGAACACACAATCTCACAATAAAAGGAAATGAAAACACGCATGCAAATTTTACTCTTTCATACTTGATCGCGGCGGCCAGATTCAACAATTTTGGAGTCCAAAAATAGCTCATTGACGATTTGAAGATTTATACTCTAAATTTGACGATTTTTTTAAATGAGAAATTTTGTACTGATTAACAAAAGTTTTAAGTATTATTTCGTATTTTTAAATAGCTTCTTTGGATACTTTCGTTTATTTGTTTGACAGTAATTGTCCAGTGTAAACATATCATAATATACACTTGGTAAACGTGTGTGTAACATGATAATAATAGTACACGTTTATAAGGCATGATTTAAAAAAAAAAATACCATAAAATTTATTTTGTGGTTGTTCCTTAAAAATAAACAAAAAAGCTGTGTTTGGTTTGTTAACAGCAACTCACATGTTCTAAATTAAATATATCGTTAGCTAAAATGCAAAAGGCGTAACTAACAAAAAATTCAAAATTGAGTTTTTGATTGATTATTATGAATGCCATCAAACTACAAGTCTTGACAAAATCTTACACTTCTGTGAACAAAAATTACGCTTTTATTAACAAAAAACAAAGGAACGTAACTACAAGTGTGTTTATTTTATGAATGCAAAACGACGTTATTACACATTTTCTCCAACAAAATATAATGAAATGGTTTTCTTTGAAAATTGTTTGAAGAATTTCATGAACGACTTTTCCCTGCATGTTTTTCTGACATGTTTATAAAGTGTTTTGCTGCTCCTGTAAAATTATATTTTTGTTAGTTACTTCTTTTCGCATTTTAGCTAACGATATGTTTCTTAAAAGCATTTACGCACAATTTACAGAATAATACGCCATTAAATGTTAACATATTTTAAAGCAAATACTATTTCTAGTTTTCTTTTTAAAACTTTCGCATTTAATATTTCTGTTGATTTTTGGATATATTTTTATACCCTTCGCCCCCAGTGGTAAAGAGGGTATGCTAAGTTTGCCATTATGTGTAAAACTTATTTAAAAAATAGTATATATGTATGTATTTTCCGGGTCCTTGAGTAATTTTAAATCGATTTAGCCATCTCGCTCACTTCCGAATGATTTAACGGAATAGAACGATTTTACTGTCGAATTGTTTACAGTTTGGGTTGAAGTCAAGTTCAATCGTTTCAGAAGGAAAAAAGTTATGGACCAAAAAAAGAACAAACTTCTTAAAATAATATTTTTAGGGTTCCCAGCAAAAATTTTTCAATAATTGGAAGCAATAAAATAAGAAACAGCATCCAAAGTGCTTCGTCTGTTGCTTCTTAAAATTATTGACGTTCACAACTGCAATGTGGAAGGCATATATTCAGCAATATATTTGTCGTTGACTATACTGCAGCGCAGAAGCACTAAAGTAAGGCGAATTGTTAAACAAATTGTATGTGGCGTTGACTATACTGCAGCGCAGAAGCACTAAAGTATGGCAAATAGTTATTTGCACATATTTCATGTAGTGAATTCACATAAAGAATAACTGTGTGAATGAAGCATACATTGGATTCCGACGGCAGAGCTTCTACGTGAGGAATCCCATACAAAAATCATGTAATATTTCACAGAAATGGAAGCGATTCACAACTGATCTCTGCCTTACAAACCTGCTTCCGAGTAAGCACAAATTTTTGCTGGGGTTATTACAGAATCCAACATAACTTGTGGCATAGATGGGCATTTTTCAGTACCAGTACTTTTTCAGTATTTTCTTTTTTTCCTGATTAAAAGGTACCGGCTTGTTTTTTACTTTAAAGAAAAAAACTTATATTGTAAAAAACAAATTTTCGATTAATCGATTAATCAACAAAAATTATTCGAATTATTTATTAATCGAAAATAAATTAAAATTATTCGAACTGTTAATCGCCCAAATTAATCGATTAGTCGAACAACAGTTAATCGTTTGAATACCCTGCTTAATACTCACTCTTCCATAGGTGTAGAGATAAAAATATTGCTTCTGCGCCCCACTTTTAGTGTACCAATAGACTGTGTCCGTTTGGTTGGCTGGCATACACTAAACAAGGTCTTTATTTCTAGATTACAGTCAATTGTGTCGACTGCTGGCCCATAGTAGTTGGGTATTAATACATATCTTAAATGATTAGCAGATTATCTTTTATAACCTCCACAAACAGAGTGAAGAAGGTATACAAAGTTTGTCATTCCGTAGAAACTTTTCTAATAATCATCTAAGACCCCTTAGGGCCATTATTACAACCTAATGATAAAGTTGCTGATAGTTAACGTGAACAATAGCTATCTTGAACGATAAAGTGACCAATAAGTTTTTTCCATTATTACAACTGTCCGATAAAATAAAAAATGTAATTTATATACTGTGGCAACATTGCAGTATATACCGACTACTTTTGGTTGTTTAAAATACGTAGTGGCAACGACTTAGTTTTGTTTTATTTATTAATTAAAAACAAAAGTAAATTTTTGTGCTTTATTTTTGGTTTTAATGGCAAATTGTTTTGTTTTTTGTGTTAAATTGTGTTTTTTGAAAAAGTTTAGTAATTTAAGACTATCATTGAAGTTACCATATCTTCAGCAGAAAATATGGCATCTTTAAGTTCTTAACCCTAGATACACTTTCTTATTTTTAATACGAAGTCCGTTTATGATGTGGCCCACCCAATATAAGGAAACACGAAAATGTTTGTTTAGTTTATAAAATACTTAAGTTTTTAATCATTCTTAATAGTATATCATAGTTAACTTCAAAAATTTAATACTGAAAAAACAACAAAAGCAAGCCAAGGTTTTTTTCGTTAATACGACGAAGAAAGTGTATTTTTGGTTACAAAAGGTGAAAAAATATACTAAAAGGCAATATTTCTCGCACTTCCATCGTCAGTGCTACGAACGCAATCAACGAAAAATCTTACTTACACACAACCTACAAGCACGTACTTTCACACACTACAGCAGATCAGCAATATCTACAGCTACATGAAACTTGGAAGAGTTTCAGAAAAATACTGCGGAGTTAAATAAGTACTATTTAACGGTATTCGTCAATACGACGAAGAAAGTGTATCTAGGGTTAAAGTTGACTTGTAAAGTTACCATGAGGACAAACCTGATATTAGCTTATCAGTCACTTTTTAGGTTAATGTTAACTTGTAATAACCAAAAACTATTTATCTGTCAGATAGCATCCTAAAAATAACTATTTGTAAGTTGTTATAATGGCCCTTAAAGTTCAAGTATTCTGGGTCCTTAAGTACTATTAACTCAATTAAGCTATGCCCGTGTGTCTGTCCGTGTAATTAAAATACGCTCACTTTCGACGGACTCAAGCGAAAAGAACATTATTGGTATCAAATTCTTTCTACTTTTCCTAAGCAGTTTGGCATTAAAATCCAGCTTAACCCTTAGATGTCCTACATGGTCTGGCCAGACCATATTTGACTTTCATATGCAATTTCCTTTTTTTGTTACAAATGTGTTAGGAAACGAAGACTGAAAGTCCTGAATCCAGGGCTGCCAGATAAATTTGTGACAAAATCGTCAATTTCCTGAGAAAAAGTAAAAAACTCGTCTTTCTCGTTTTGAAATATCGTCAAAGAATCGGACAACTCAAAATTTTGTTATTTTTTAACAATTTTTGTTCGATTTTTACCCAGCTAGAATTTAAAATCGTGGAATAGCTACTGCAAGTCTCATGAAGAGCGCATTTTTAAATTGTAGAAGATTCCTCACACAGAAGAAACTGTAACACAAGCTGATTCCTCTGTGAGATTCTTCCATAAAACAGCGAAAGACGCTTACTTTAATCATTATTGGAAAAGTCTGAAATGTGGGTAAAGATTATCTAACGAGTCTTACAAAAAGCATGTCAAAAATCGTATAATACTCATGTAGATATTATCTTACAACTCGTGATATGCTGAAAATATGATTAATACACAGAGCCGCAAAAGGTTCATTCGATGATGGTTTGACAAAAGATAAACAAAGTTTAACTTCGTCGTTTTGCACTCTGGAAATAACCTTTTTAAGATTTTCTGAATACTTGCATGTTAAACATTCCAAGATTAAAAAACGAAAGTGCCAGAAAATGTATAAAAAGTAATGATAAAAAGGAATTTTTTTATTGTTTCTCGTCAGATCATTATCAGAAGACCGCTCCACGAGTGGCTGAGTTATTAGCAAAAGACCACAATTGCTTTTAATTTTGACCCATAAATTTCTAATTTTTACCTACGTATAAGCCTAAACTTTTTGATGTCTTCTTATAATTTTAGTAGAATATTGATAGTGAAAATTAACAAAATCGGTTCATAAGTGA
Organism: Pollenia griseotomentosa; assembly: GCA_963931875.1. NCBI lineage: Eukaryota > Metazoa > Arthropoda > Insecta > Diptera > Polleniidae > Pollenia > Pollenia griseotomentosa. The sequence continues at coordinate 148,425,158 of OZ007564.1, forward strand.
CATTTTTTTTCTTTATAAGGAGTATTATATCTTAAAAAAAGAGCCAGTTGATCCTTTATTTCACTTGGTACTCATTCTCGAATTTAAGGTTTTGGTACGATTTGTAATACAGTTGTAAAGGGTGTATATGATTCGATGCAGACGTATATTGCACTTTACCTTGTTGTTTTATTTAAATTGGCTCGACCCAAAATGTCCTTTACATTGGCAGAAAGCTGCGGTAACGGTTTAATGTTTTGATCCCATTAAGAAATGCATTAACAAATCACGCCCATCGTGAATAAAATTGAAAAGCAAAAGCATAATGCAAAAATTTAACAGTTTTTTTCCTATGAAATTTTGCCTTTCCCTATAAATTTTTTAGAGAAAAGAAAACTTAAAAATTTAAGCTGTCTTGTTTACAAATTTTTTTTGTGCGGCTTATATCTTAACATAGGTATTAAAACATTTAAAATTTTCTTTTTTTGGTGACTGAAAAAAATCGTCACTTTCTAGGAAAAAATCAGCAAATCGGCACTTTGCTAATATCGAAACAAAAAATCGTCAAATCTGGCAGCCCTGCCATTTGAATCACATTAAGGGCAAAAAAACCTTCCACAAGAAATATTTCGCTAAGTCTGCTTTCACAACTTCCATCTTGGGGTGCTCAACTCTTGTGTTTTCAGGAGAGAGAAGAAGGAGTTGGTACGAAGATGCTTGTACTCGGTCAGTACGCTTTGTGTGTGTGTGTTTTTTTTTTTTTTTTGTAGGTAGTCGCTGTGAATAAAATTGTGGTTGTTTTCAACCGAAAAAACTTGAAAATTCAGTCTAAGTGCACCTCAATGTCTGGCTGGACCATAGGTTACTTTTTTAAATCATTGCTTCTGCACTGCAGTTGAATTGTTGTTGTTTTCAAACACTATTTGCTTTGTCGACATATTTGCGGTGGCACCAACTTATTTTATTTGAAACGGCGTCACGGGAGCGGGGTCTGCTTCCTGGACATACATACATATTTTTTTTTTCTTCAAAATGTAGCTTGGGACTATCTCGGAAAAGAGTTTCGATGTAACCCATCGGTGAGATAAGTAATCGCCTAGTGCTCAATAATTATATAATATAGACTTTCTGAAACGCATTTAGCTGGGGAAGTACAGAAAAATGTACTACTTTGTAAACGTGTGTGTAACATGATAATAATAGTACACGTTTATAAAGCATGATTTAAAAAAAAATACCATAAAATTTAATTTTGTGGTTGTTTCTTAAAAATAAACAAAAAAGCTGTGTTTGGTTTGTTAACAGTAACTCACATGTTCTAAATTAAATATATCGTTAGCTAAAATACAAAAGGCGTAACTAACAAAAAATTCAAAATTGAGTTTTTGATTGATTATTATGAATGCCATCAAACTACAAGTCTTGACAAAATCTTACACTTCTGTGAACAAAAATTACGCTTTTATTAACAAAAAACAAAGGAACGTAACTACAAGTGTGTTTATTTTATGAATGCAAAACGACGTTATTACACATTTTCTCTCTTTGAAAATTGTTTGAAGAATTTCATGAACGACTTTTCCCTGCATGTTTTTCTGACATGTTTATAAAGTGTTTTGCTGCTCCTGTAAAATTATATTTTTGTTAGTTACTTCTTTTCGCATTTTAGCTAACGATATGTTTCTTAAAAGCATTTACGCACAATTTACAGAATAATACGCCATTAAATGTTAACATATTTTAAAGCAAATACTATTTCTAGTTTTCTTTTTAAAACTTTCGCATTTAATATTTCTGTTGATTTTTTGGATATATTTTTATACCCTTCGCCACCAGTGGTAAAGAGGGTATGCTAAGTTTGTCATTATGTGTAAAACTTATTTAAATATTCATATAGTATATATGTATGTATTTTCCGAATCCTTGAGTAATTTTAAATCGATTTCGCCATCTCGCTCACTTCCAAATGATTTAACGGAAAAGAACAAACTTCTTAAAATAATATTTTTAGGGTTATTACAGAATCCAACATAACATGTGGCATGTGGCATAGATGGCGAAGCTATATGCTTGCCTGCAGGAAAGAAACCAGAGTCTCAGGCGGGAATCGAGCCCGCAACCCCGGCGATGATTCAGTAAATTTTACTGATTACTGAAAAAATCAAAAATGCAGTTTTTGTGTTCTGCCACTATTCATGCAAGTGCGCAATCTGTACATATCATTTTGAAAACATACAGTATCAATCAATCATTTACTGATTACTGCATTTTTTTAAACAATAAGTACTTTTTACTGAATACTGATTTTTGTTTTCAGTCATCAGTACTTTTTACTGATTTTTTTTTTCAGTAATCAGTACATTTTACTGAATACTGATTTTTGTTTTCAATAACCAGTAAAATTTACTGAATACTGATTGTAATAATGCTGTAATAAAGTAATAAAGTAATGCAGTATGCCAATGTAAGACATGTGGGCGCAATGCATCGATTGTTATTAAATTTTGCACAAAGTCAATTTATATGACGATAAATCGCAATATTAAACTTCGTTATCTGTCTCTTATTCACCTTGGTCTTAATCAACTTTAATATGCTTTAAACCGCAACGAATGAAGCATTTGTGGTAAACTGTGGTCTCACATAGTTTGATGCAACGAAACATAACACTGGCGAATTGTGTGTAGATCGGACCTTAATTTATCAAAGGCCTCATATAAATCCTTGTATCAAAAAACACTTAAATACACCTGAAGCTGAAACCGTTGGTGTGCATATTCGATTTCGAATATTTGCGATTATGCAATGAAAAAATTATAGGGTGTTTGTCATTTCCCTGAAGTTTTCTCTGTGTCCTTGGCCGTTGAAAGTAAATCTCAAATATGGCGAATTTTAGCCCAATCACGGATATTGCGGAACCGTGTTATTTGTTTGCTGCCGATGCCTCTTTTGCCTTTGATTTACCTTGCAGAATTAGTTGGAGCATTTCATATTTGTCATTATGCATAATGTGACCAAGATATGCTGTATTTTTTCGTTCGCATGTGTCAACCACGCGATTCGTGTACCGCGATGTGCATTATTTGAATGACTGCAAAGCAGCAGCGAATGTGTGCGGTTGCGCAAGTTTGATTGTATGTGTTCATTTAATGCGATTTTTTGCAATCACACAAAGCCGTTCTCTGACCCGTACATAGTATTTTACGAATCAAATTTTAAAGTCTAGATAAAAAGTTCGACAGGTAAAAACTTTTTTGTATTCCAGAAATATTATGCAGACTTTATTCGCATCCTTATTTCCTTTGAAGGATCCCACATTTCATACTTAGTTTTACATGACTTAAAATAACAGACATCAGTTTTTAAATAATCGGTCCATAATTTACAATAGGTCAAAATGGTCACACTAAAAGGATTTTAGGATGATGGGTCTAGAATTAACCATAAGCTTCATAAAAACTCGGCTCCTGATGGTTATTTAAATACGCCTTAAACCAAAACGAATCATGTTGGTAAAATTAGTACCAATTATATCTTATATGACTAGAAAAAAGCCATTATACTTTGTTATAAAGCGTCGTCTCTAAATAGACTTTAATTCGCCTTAAACCGAATTGATTTTCAATATTTTATATTCTCCTAAAGGGTATCAAAGGTTTGGCACAACTTGTTTTTTCTAGGTTTTTGTTTATTTTTGCTGATAATGATATTTTTGAAAATTTTTTTTGTTTAAAAATAAAAACATTGTTGTTGAAACACCTAAATAAATTAAAACAATCTTTAAATTAAAATTTGCTAGAGGTAAGAAGTGAACAATATGGAACAACAAAAAAAGAAGAAAAATTTGTGAAAGTGTTCTGAAATCAGAAGCTAAATCTAAAAAACACTTGTCTCACATAAAACCGTCAAGGCCTTACATGTTTACATAATAAGTTTAAAAATGTTGTTGTGAAAATACTTATTGTTGTTAAATATATATGTATATATAAATATATGTTTGTATGTATTCTGATATGGATATCAGCTACAGAAAAAATCGTATTCAGTTAACTTAAAGTTTTCAAAATGAAAACAACTAAATTTGTTTTGACTGCCGTACTCAGTACTTTGCTACAAGTATTTTATGTTTGTGGTAATAACAGCTCTATAGACGTTCAAAAAGATATCAATAATAAAAAATTTGTGAGCGGAAACTTGTCCAAAATACAGCCTGACCAAAAAATAATACAAAAATATGCAAAATTATTGTCCGATTCCATAAATACGTATTATACTGGTATCAAGCCTAAATTGCCTACACCCAACATAAAGCAAATATATGACGATATACATATAAATAACAATTATGGAGAGGACATAATTCGCAAAATTTATCTATCTGCATTTAATATGCGACACATTAGTGTTCATGAATTGCCTCTCTCTATATGGCGTATTTATGAGCAAGAGGGTCAGAAATTATTTGAAATTGTGGTGAATATCCTATTGTCATTTTTAGCCACTGCATGTCCCGTTCCTGATACACATCGAGATGAAATGTCTCTTAATGGCGCGTACATATTGCATAAAATAAAAAATAATGATCATTACCTTATGACAGATAAGAGCTTACAATCAAGAGTGGACAATGCAATACGGTCGCTCATCACAAGCATAAGATATATATTTTTTGAGAAGCACTTTTGTCTGTTAAATAAAAAATATATGAAATTCATCTTTGCAAACCCTAACGGTATTTGGCTGCGGAAAGCCAACGTAACAATGGGTCAAAAAGGACATATTAAGGCGGACATTCCAGGAGGTTCAACTGATGGGGCAACAATTAACGCGTTTCTAAGGAGTACTCACTATAATATATATTACGTTTTAGGTTCAATTAGATTTTGGACGATTTATTTTCGGAGAGACGGTTATGTTACTATTTTTCAAGATGAAAATGTATTGTGCGCTTCAGAGGAAGATATCTTTCGTAGTGTTAGAGTAATATCATATCCTACAAACTTTACTGCATGTGAATGGCGTTTGGGAGCGTGTGATTTCTCTGGATAATATATGTTAAGTAAACGTTGTCATTTTTTAACGAAGCTTTTCTTTTTATGTAATTTTATTTTCCATGTACTTTGTTTTATTTATTAATGTCTATCCTTATCCGATTATTTTAATATCCTAATAAAGTTGATAAATTTAAAGTGAAAGTTTGTTTGTTTATTCCGCAATTACGTCTACACTGCTGAATAGATTTTAATGGAATTCGGTTGAGTGATATAATTCTATTTATAGGCTATACGTTTTCGGAAAAAATGCCTTAACTAGAACCGATTTTTTTAGTTACCCTTTATTCTTAATCAATAGCTTCTTCGGCATTTTTAAAACAGTAATTTTTGAAAAGGCAGTTTTTAGGTACATTTTACTCAAACCAATAAAGACCGCAAAGTTGGAATAGCTATTATTATTTTTTTTTTTTTTTTTGCTAATACTGTTATCAAATAGCTTGGAAATACTAGATAATAGGCTTGGGCTTTGATAATTCTTCGTAATTATTTTATTTTAGCAGCAAAATAAAATGTATGCCCAACAGAATTATAGTAAACAATTTCCATTTTGGTTTTTTTTTTTTTTTTGTTTCCAAATTATGTTCAAGCAAAGCTTGAGAATTCATACTTCAGCATAAGCACAAACGAAATAAACTAACAGGCAAGTCCACGATTTCGCTATCGTTCGCTTGCATTTTCAACGACAAACAGCTTATTTGCGGCCCACTAATAATTTTAAGCACGACCAGTCGATCGACAATGCAAACGAATGATAACGTGACAGTTTTTACACATACATCAAAATAAATCACTTCTGTTTTGGTTGTCGGCAGGGTAATTTTGTTGAAATAATTAACGATATTGCTTCTTTATACCAGTGTTGCCACCAACGAAATGGTAAATTACACATGGATCATGCCAAAATTACACATGAAAATAAAAATGACACATGCTATCTTTTATTTGCAAACTCACGAGTTTTGTTTTGAATTTCCAAATATGTATACACTTTTTATCTAGATAAAAAAAAAATAACGATTGTTTTTTTTCCTTTTCAAAAAATTAACTAGTCATTGTTTTTTATTACATAAAAATAACGGTTCAAAACAATAAATTCATACTATTTTTTATAGTATTTTATAACTAAAAAATTAACAAAGCAAAATACATCACATTTACATTGAGATAATTTTTTTTTTATTTTTCCAGATATTTAAAGCTTCCACTTTTTGTTTATAATAATTAGAATAGGTTCAAAGTTTGGTCCATCATTTCAATGTACTTCTTTTTAAATCTGTTGTACAATAGTTTAAATTGCTCAATATTCAATAATCTTATTTGAAAAGATTAAAACAAAAATAATTATTATATAAAAAAAACCATTTGAAATAATCTCTTTCCCAAGGAATTTTTTATTTCAAAAACCTTTTTTCAATAATATTCTGGCTCCAAAGTACTATGGAACTAAAATTTTTCAATATGTAAGACTGCATGTTGCCGCGAAAATATTCTTAAAACTCCTTAAGTGTGCCAAGCATTACTTCTAATAAATTAAGATATAATATTACGAAGTAAATTTTCCAAATATGTTGGAAGGTTTAGACAGGTCTTCCACGCTACCAAATGTATGAGGTGGCACGAGCATTTTATTAAAGCAATATCTGGCTTTTCGTCTTTTAACAACTTAACATCTGACTTATATTGTCCAAACATAACATTAGGTGCATCTGGTGCAAATCCAACTTGATTTTCAAAAGGAATACCGTTTTCTATAATTGTGCTTTTGAGAAGCTCCGACATTTCTTTTTCAGTCAATGATCTCCTCTTTTGAAATAAAAAAAAATAATGTAGACCCCATACAAGCCTCTTTTCGAAAGAGGGTGTCTTTGTACCCATAAAACATTTTATTATGTTGGTAGTAAGACTAAATTTGGTCTTAACTAGGGTGTTCAATTAATCGGGTTTTATTTTTGTTCGATTAAACGATATTTGGCACTTTTAACTTATTCGATTAAAAAAATAAAATTTTTAAATTAATCGATTAATCGAATAATTCTAAATCTAGAAATTTTATAAACTACGAGATTTTTTCGATAATTTTAGAAAAAATTAGTACTTGAGTAAATAAACATTCTTTTTTAAACAAAACTTGTCAATGTAGCTAGCTCCAAATTGTTGCTTCACTTTCGGGCACTTAGATTTTAAAAGAGTCAATATAACTTTGGACTTTATGAAACTTTATTCGGACATTCCATGCAAATAATTTCCTCTAGAAAATCGATCGAAGTATCTTGTTTAAAATATTTACTCATTGGACCACTTGTAGTCCCCTTTGATTTTGTTAGTGGAGCATTTTCTTCAAGTACTATGTTATAAAACAATTTTGGACACCTGTTACATTTAGCATTATTAGATTTATTCTTCGTACAATATTTTCAAGCCAAGCTCATTTTTTTTTTTGTGGAATGAATTATTAAATTGTGTTGAAAATATTTAACAAAAATATAAGCTAACTAACTCACTTAACATGAGTTTTTTTTAATTCCAACGGACACATACATTTGGTTTGTTCATTCGACTTAAAACTTTAAAATATTATCTATTTAACATAAATACTATATATTCTGATTATTCGATTAATCGGCATAAATTCTTCGATTAATCTTTTAATCGAAATTAGCAATTTTCAATTATTCGAATAATTAAACGTCTAAAATTGTTCGATTAACCGAACAAGAATTAATCGCCTGAACACCCTAGTCTTAACTAATTTAATTGCAATTAAAATCATCTTTATCAAAGTATAGATTTGTAGTAAGATTTTTGTTAACATCAGAGCTGTTTAAATTTAGCTTAGCTTGTAAAAATGCAGATATTTAAAACAGTTCTATTCGACATAAATTTACTTTTGCAAAGACTTAATCATTTGATTGGAAAACATGTGCGATAATTCTGGCATGAAGTTAAGAATTGAAGTGCCCAACTTAGGCATTTAAACATGTTTTGGTTTATCCTATTTTGCCATAAAAGTTTGACTTTTTTCAAAAATAGTCATTATTAGTCGCTTAAGCTAAAGGTTTTGTAGAATTACTGGGAGCTACACACTGCAGCATGATCTAAAAAAGCCGAGAGGCATTGATTGCAGGAATTCCAGTTAAGCGTGTTGCAAATTGTTTTTATGACAAATACTTTTTGCAGTTGAGCAATTGGGATTTGTCTCACATAAAAAGCAGTTTATTCAAAGGATATTTTATTTACCACAAAAAGTTGCGACGAATGTGCACGTTTGCCTAAATGTTTATTACTTGGTAACCAAAATTGACATCAGTTGGCATCTGTTGTCATACATAATCGACCCAAAAAAGTCTTTCAGTGTACTATGGTTCAAACTTAAGCTGGTGCGTAAGCAGATTTTACTTACGAACACACAATCTCACAATAAAAGGAAATGAAAACACGCATGCAAATTTTACTCTTTCATACTTGATCGCGGCGGCCAAAATAGCTCATTGACGATTTGAAGATTTATACTCTAAATTTGACGATTTTTTTAAATGAGAAATTTTGTACTGATTAACAAAAGTTTTAAGTATTATTTCGTATTTTTAAATAGCTTCTTTGGATACTTTCGTTTATTTGTTTGACAGTAATTGTCCAGTGTAAACATATCATAATATACACTTGGTAAACGTGTGTGTAACATGATAATAATAGTACACGTTTATAAGGCATGATTTAAAAAAAAAAATACCATATTTATTTTGTGGTTGTTCCTTAAAAATAAACAAAAAAGCTGTGTTTGGTTTGTTAACAGCAACTCACATGTTCTAAATTAAATATATCGTTAGCTAAAATGCAAAAGGCGTAACTAACAAAAAATTCAAAATTGAGTTTTTGATTGATTATTATGAATGCCATCAAACTACAAGTCTTGACAAAATCTTACACTTCTGTGAACAAAAATTACGCTTTTATTAACAAAAAACAAAGGAACGTAACGACGTTATTACACATTTTCTTCAACAAAATATAATGAAATGGTTTTCTTTGAAAATTGTTTGAAGAATTTCATGAACGACTTTTCCCTGCATGTTTTTCTGACATGTTTATAAAGTTTTTTGCTTCTCCTGTAAAATTATATTTTTGTTAGTTACTTCTTTTCGCATTTTAGCTAACGATATGTTTCTTAAAAGCATTTACGCACAATTGACAGAATAACACGCCATTAAATGTTAACATATTTTAAAGCAAATACTATTTCTAGTTTTCTTTTTAAAACTTTCGCATTTAATATTTCTGTTGATTTTTTGGATATATTTTTATACCCTTCGCCCCCAGTGGTAAAGAGGGTATGCTAAGTTTGTCATTATGTGTAAAACTTATTTAAATATTCATATAGTATATATCGTTACCTTAAACGCAAAACGCCCTATCTAACATTTTGAAAATTTTACAAGAGAAGCAAATTACTATTCAAAATGTTAATTGATAAATTGCCTAAAACTGCTTATAATTAATTTTCCTTCTATTTTTCTTGTAAAACCTACCAGTTGTTTTGACAATTGACAATGTTGCATAATATGCAAACTGTTAGTAGGGCCTTTTAGCGTGTTTCCATATAATTTTTTGTAGATAGGGCCGTTTGTTTTTCGTTAATAAAAGCGCTAATTTTGGTTGAAAGATTCCAAAATTTATTGTGGACATTAGTGTTGATGCAGTTCATCAGATTTCATGAAAAAGTCGATTTTTTATTTTTTGTTAGTTAGGGCCTTTTGCGTTTTAGGTAACGATATGTATGTATTTTCCGGGTCCTTGAGTAATTTTAAATCGATTTAGCCATCTCGCTCACTTCCGAATGATTTAACGGAATAGAACGATTTTACTGTCGAATTGTTTACAGTTTGGGTTGAAGTCAAGTTCAATCGTTTCAGAAGGAAAAAAGTTATGGACCAAAAAAAGAACAAACTTCTTAAAATAATATTTTTAGGGTTCCCAGCAAAAATTTTTCAATAATTGGAAGCAATAAAATAAGAAACAGCATCCAAAGTGCTTCGTCTGTTGCTTCTTAAAATTATTGACGTTCACAACTGCAATGTGGAAGGCATATATTCAGCAATATATTTGTCGTTGACTATACTGCAGCGCAGAAGCACTAAAGTAAGGCGAATTGTTAAACAAATTGTATGTGGCGTTGACTATACTGCAGCGCAGAAGCACTAAAGTATGGCAAATAGTTATTTGCACATATTTCATGTAGTGAATTCACATAAAGAATAACTGTGTGAATGAAGCATACATTGGATTCCGACGGCAGAGCTTCTACGTGAGGAATCCCATACAAAAATCATGTAATATTTCACAGAAATGGAAGCGATTCACAACTGATCTCTGCCTTACAAACCTGCTTCCGAGTAAGCACAAATTTTTGCTGGGGTTATTACAGAATCCAACATAACTTGTGGCATAGATGGGCATTTTTCAGTACCAGTACTTTTTCAGTATTTTCTTTTTTTCCTGATTAAAAGGTACCGGCTTGTTTTTTACTTTAAAGAAAAAAACTTATATTGTAAAAAACAAATTTTCGATTAATCGATTAATCAACAAAAATTATTCGAATTATTTATTAATCGAAAATAAATTTAAATTATTCGAACTGTTAATCGCCCAAATTAATCGATTAGTCGAACAACAGTTAATCGTTTGAATACCCTGCTTAATACTCACTCTTCCATAGGTGTAGAGATAAAAATATTGCTTCTGCGCCCCACTTTTAGTGTACCAATAGACTGTGTCCGTTTGGTTGGCTGGCATACACTAAACAAGGTCTTTATTTCTAGATTACAGTCAATTGTGTCGACTGCTGGCCCATAGTAGTTGGGTATTAATACATATCTTAAATGATTAGCAGATTATCTTTTATAACCTCCACAAACAGAGTGAAGAAGGTATACAAAGTTTGTCATTCCGTAGAAACTTTTCTAATAATCATCTAAGACCCCTTAGGGCCATTATTACAACCTAATGATAAAGTTGCTGATAGTTAACGTGAACAATAGCTATCTTGAACGATAAAGTGACCAATAAGTTTTTTCCATTATTACAACTGTCCGATAAAATAAAAAATGTAATTTATATACTGTGGCAACATTGCAGTATATACCGACTACTTTTGGTTGTTTAAAATACGTAGTGGCAACGACTTAGTTTTGTTTTATTTATTAATTAAAAACAAAAGTAAATTTTTGTGCTTTATTTTTGGTTTTAATGGCAAATTGTTTTGTTTTTTGTGTTAAATTGTGTTTTTTGAAAAAGTTTAGTAATTTAAGACTATCATTGAAGTTACCATATCTTCAGCAGAAAATATGGCATCTTTAAGTTCTTAACCCTAGATACACTTTCTTATTTTTAATACGAAGTCCGTTTATGATGTGGCCCACCCAATATAAGGAAACACGAAAATGTTTGTTTAGTTTATAAAATACTTAAGTTTTTAATCATTCTTAATAGTATATCATAGTTAACTTCAAAAATTTAATACTGAAAAAACAACAAAAGCAAGCCAAGGTTTTTTTCGTCAATACGACGAAGAAAGTGTATTTTTGGTTACAAAAGGTGAAAAAATATACTAAAAGGCAATATTTCTCGCACTTCCATCGTCAGTGCTACGAACGCAATCAACGAAAAATCTTACTTACACACAACCTACAAGCACGTACTTTCACACACTACAGCAGATCAGCAATATCTACAGCTACATGAAATTTGGAAGAGTTTCAGTAAAATACTGCGGAGTTAAATAAGTACTATTTAACGGTATTCGTCAATACGACGAAGAAAGTGTATCTAGGGTTAAAGTTGACTTGTAAAGTTACCATGAGGACAAACCTGATATTAGCTTATCAGTCACTTTTTAGGTTAATGTTAACTTGTAATAACCAAAAACTATTTATCTGTCAGATAGCATCCTAAAAATAACTATTTGTAAGTTGTTATAATGGCCCTTAAAGTTCAAGTATTCTGGGTCCTTAAGTACTATTAACTCAATTAAGCTATGCCCGTGTGTCTGTCCGTGTAATTAAAATACGCTCACTTTCGACGGACTCAAGCGAAAAGAACATTATTGGTATCAAATTCTTTCTACTTTTCCTAAGCAGTTTGGCATTAAAATCCAGCTTAACCCTTAGATGTCCTACATGGTCTGGCCAGACCATATTTGACTTTCATATGCAATTTCCTTTTTTTGTTACAAATGTGTTAGGAAACGAAGACTGAAAGTCCTGAATCCAGGGCTGCCAGATAAATTTGTGACAAAATCGTCAATTTCCTGAGAAAAAGTAAAAAACTCGTCTTTCTCGTTTTGAAATATCGTCAAAGAATCGGACAACTCAAAATTTTGTTATTTTTTAACAATTTTTGTTCGATTTTTACCCAGCTAGAATTTAAAATCGTGGAATAGCTACTGCAAGTCTCATGAAGAGCGCATTTTTAAATTGTAGAAGATTCCTCACACAGAAGAAACTGTAACACAAGCTGATTCCTCTGTGAGATTCTTCCATAAAACAGCGAAAGACGCTTACTTTAATCATTATTGGAAAAGTCTGAAATGTGGGTGAAGATTATCTAACGAGTCTTACAAAAAGCATGTCAAAAATCGTATAATACTCATGTAGATATTATCTTACAACTCGTGATATGCTGAAAATATGATTAATACACAGAGCCGCAAAAGGTTCATTCGATGATGGTTTGACAAAAGATAAACAAAGTTTAACTTCATCGTTTTGCACTCTGGAAATAACCATTTAAAGATTTTCTGAATACTTGCATGTTAAACATTCCAAGATTAAAAAACGATAGTGCCAGAAAATGTATAAAAAGTAATGATAAAAAGGAATTTTTTTATTGTTTCTCGTCAGATCATTATCAGAAGACCGCTCCACGAGTGGCTGAGTTATAAGCAAATGACCACAATTGCTTTTAATTTTGACCCATAAATTTCTAATTTTTACCTACGTATAAGCCTAAACTTTTTGATGTCTTCTTATAATTTTAGTAGAATATTGATAGTGAAAATTAACAAAATCGGTTCATAAGTGACATTTTTTTTCTTTATAAGGAGTATTATATCTTAAAAAAAGAGCCAGTTGATCCTTTATTTCACTTGGTACTCATTCTCGAATTTAAGGTTTTGGTACGATTTGTAATACAGTTGTAAAGGGTGTATATGATTCGATGCAGACGTATATTGCACTTTACCTTGTTGTTTTATTTAAATTGGCTCGACCCAAAATGTCCTTTACATTGGCAGAAAGCTGCGGTAACGGTTTAATGTTTTGATCCCATTAAGAAATGCATTAACAAATCACGCCCATCGTGAATAAAATTGAAAAGCAAAAGCATAATGCAAAAATTTAACAGTTTTTTTCCTATGAAATTTTGCCTTTCCCTATAAATTTTTTAGAGAAAAGAAAACTTAAAAATTTAAGCTGTCTTGTTTACAAATTTTTTTTGTGCGGCTTATATCTTAACATAGGTATTAAAACATTTAAAATTTTCTTTTTTTGGTGACTGAAAAAAATCGTCACTTTCTAGGAAAAAATCAGCAAATCGGCACTTTGCTAATATCGAAACAAAAAATCGTCAAATCTGGCAGCCCTGCCTGAATCCTAAATCGAATAAAACAAATTTGAAATCATTTGAATCACATTAAGGGCAAAAAAACCTACCACAAGAAATATTTCGCTAAGTCTGCTTTCACAACTTCCATCTTGGGGTGCTCAACTCTTGTGTTTTTAGGAGAGAGAAGAAGGGGTTGGTACGGAGATGCTTGTACTCGGTCAGTACGCTTTGTGTTTTTTTTTTTAGGTAGTCGCTAGGAATAAAATTGTGGTTGTTTTCAACCGAAAAATCTTGAAACAGATTGCTGCGTGTGATCATATTGGCATCTTCAAGAGGAAAGTGGGAAGGGGGGATGAAAAGAAGTTGAGGATCAAAAGATGAAACATGTAAATTCAGTCTAAGTGCACCTCAATGTCTGGCTGGACCATAGGTTACTTTTTTAAATCATTGCTTCTGCACTGCAGTTGAATTGTTGTTGTTTTCAAACACTATTTGCTTTGTCGACATATTTGCGGTGGCACCAACTTATTTTATTTGAAACGGCGTCACAGGAGCGGGGTCTGCTTCCTGGACATACATACATATTTTTTTTTTTTCTTCAAAATGTAGCTTGGGACTATCTCGGAAAAGAGTTTCGATGTAACCCATCGGTGAGATAAGTAATCGCCTAGTGCTCAATAATTATATAATATAGACTTTCTGAAACGCATTTAGCTGGGGAAGTACAGAAAAATGTACTACTTTGTAAACGTGTGTGTAACATGATAATAATAGTACACGTTTATAAAGCATGATTTAAAAAAAAATACCATAAAATTTAATTTTGTGGTTGTTTCTTAAAAATAAACAAAAAAGCTGTGTTTGGTTTGTTAACAGTAACTCACATGTTCTAAATTAAATATATCGTTAGCTAAAATACAAAAGGCGTAACTAACAAAAAATTCAAAATTGAGTTTTTGATTGATTATTATGAATGCCATCAAACTACAAGTCTTGACAAAATCTTACACTTCTGTGATCAAAAATTACGCTTTTATTAACAAAAAACAAAGGAACGTAACTACAAGTGTGTTTATTTTATGAATGCAAAACGACGTTATTACACATTTTCTCCAACAAAATATAATGAAATGGTTTTCTTTGAAAATTGTTTGAAGAATTTCATGAACGACTTTTCCCTGCATGTTTTTCTGACATGTTTATAAAGTGTTTTGCTGCTCCTGTAAAATTATATTTTTGTTAGTTACTTCTTTTCGCATTTTAGCTAACGATATGTTTCTTAAAAGCATTTACGCACAATTTACAGAATAATACGCCATTAAATGTTAACATATTTTAAAGCAAATACTATTTCTAGTTTTCTTTTTAAAACTTTCGCATTTAATATTTCTGTTGATTTTTGGATATATTTTTATACCCTTCGCCCCCAGTGGTAAAGAGGGTATGCTAAGTTTGCCATTATGTGTAAAACTTATTTAAAAAATAGTATATATGTATGTATTTTCCGGGTCCTTGAGTAATTTTAAATCGATTTAGCCATCTCGCTCACTTCCGAATGATTTAAC
Source organism: Pollenia griseotomentosa (assembly GCA_963931875.1). Lineage (NCBI taxonomy): Eukaryota > Metazoa > Arthropoda > Insecta > Diptera > Polleniidae > Pollenia > Pollenia griseotomentosa. The sequence continues at coordinate 148,440,354 of OZ007564.1, forward strand.
GGAATAGAACGATTTTACTGTCGAATTGTTTACAGTTTGGGTTGAAGTCAAGTTCAATCGTTTCAGAAGGAAAAAAGTTATGGACCAAAAAAAGAACAAACTTCTTAAAATAATATTTTTAGGGTTCCCAGCAAAAATTTTTCAATAATTGGAAGCAATAAAATAAGAAACAGCATCCAAAGTGCTTCGTCTGTTGCTTCTTAAAATTATTGACGTTCACAACTGCAATGTGGAAGGCATATATTCAGCAATATATTTGTCGTTGACTATACTGCAGCGCAGAAGCACTAAAGTAAGGCGAATTGTTAAACAAATTGTATGTGGCGTTGACTATACTGCAGCGCAGAAGCACTAAAGTATGGCAAATAGTTATTTGCACATATTTCATGTAGTGAATTCACATAAAGAATAACTGTGTGAATGAAGCATACATTGGATTCCGACGGCAGAGCTTCTACGTGAGGAATCCCATACAAAAATCATGTAATATTTCACAGAAATGGAAGCGATTCACAACTGATCTCTGCCTTACAAACCTGCTTCCGAGTAAGCACAAATTTTTGCTGGGGTTATTACAGAATCCAACATAACTTGTGGCATAGATGGGCATTTTTTAGTACCAGTACTTTTTCAGTATTTTCTTTTTTTACTGATTACTGAAATAAAAAAAAATCAGTATTTTTTTTTTTTTCCTAAGCTAATCCCGCAAAGCTATATGCTTGTCTGCAGGAAAGAAACCAGAGTCTCAAACCGGAATCGAGCCCGCAACCCCGGCGATGATTCAGTAAATTTTACTGATTACTGAAAAAATCAAAAATGCAGTTTTTGTGTTCTGCCACTATTCATGCAAGTGCGCAATCTGTACATATCATTTTGAAAACATACAGTATCAATCAATCATTTACTGATTACTGCATTTTTTTAAACAATCAGTACTTTTTACTGAATACTGATTTTTTTTCAGTTATCAGTACTTTTTACTGATTACTGAAACGCGTAATGCTGTTATAAATTAATAAAGTAATGCAGTATACCCATGTATGACATGTGGGCGTAATGCATCGATTGTTATTAAATTTTGCACAAAGTCAGTTTATATGACGATAAATCGCAATATTAAATTTCGTTATCTGTCTCTTATTCACCTTGGTCTTAATCAACATTAATATGCTTTAAACCGAAACGAATGAAGCATTTGTGGTAAACTGTGGTCTCACATAGTTTGATGCAACGAAACATAACACTGGCGGATTGTGTATAAATCGGACCTTAATTTATCAAAGGCCTCATATAAATCCCTGTATCAAAAAACACAATAATACACCTGAAACTGAAACCGTTGGTGTGCATATTCGATTTCGAATATTTGCGATTATGCAATGAAAAAATTAAAGGGTGTTTGTCATTTCCCTGAAGTTTTCTCTGTCCTTGGCCGTTGAAAGTAAATCTCAAATATGGCAAATTTCAGCCCAATCATGATAATGATATTTTTGAAAATTTTTTTTTGTTTAAAAATAAAAACATTGTTGTTGAAACACCTAAATAAATTAAAACAATCTTTAAATTAAAATTTGCTAGAGGTAAGAAGTGAACAATATGGAACAACAAAAAAAGAAGAAAAATTTGTGAAAGTGTTCTTAAATCAGAAGCTAAATCTAAAAAACACTTGTCTCACATAAAACCGTCAAGGCCTTACATGTTTACATAATAAGTTTAAAAATGTTGTTGTGAAAATACTTATTGTTGTTAAATATATATGTATATATAAATATATGTTTGTATGTATTCTGATATGGATATCAGCTACAGAAAAAATCGTATTCAGTTAACTTAAAGTTTTCAAAATGAAAACAACTAAATTTGTTTTGACTGCCGTACTCAGTACTTTGCTTCAAGTATTTTATGTTTGTGGTAATAACAGCTCGATAGACGTTCAAAAAGATATCAATAATAAAAAATTTGTGAGCGGAAACTTGTCCAAAATACAGCCTGACCAAAAAATAGTACAAAAATATGCAAAATTATTGTCCGATTCCATAAATACGTATTATACTGGTATCAAGCCTAAATTGCCTACACCCAACATAAAGCAAATATATGACGATATACATATAAATAACAATTATGGAGAGGACATAATTCGCAAAATTTATCTATCTGCATTTAATATGCGACACATTAGTGTTCATGAATTGCCTCTCTCTATATGGCGTATTTATGAGCAAGAGGGTCAGAAATTATTTGAAATTGTGGTGAATATCCTATTGTCATTTTTAGCCACTGCATGTCCCGTTCCTGATACACATCGAGATGAAATGTCTCTTAATGGCGCGTACATATTGCATAAAATAAAAAATAATGATCATTACCTTATGACAGATAAGAGCTTACAATCAAGAGTGGACAATGCAATACGGTCGCTCATCACAAGCATAAGATATATATTTTTTGAGAAGCACTTTTGTCTGTTAAATAAAAAATATATGAAATTCATCTTTGCAAACCCTAACGGTATTCGGCTGTGGAAAGACAACGCAACAATGGGTCCAAAAGGACATATTAAGGCGGAAATTCCAGGAGGTTCAACTGATGGGGCAACAATTAACGCGTTTCTGAGGAGTATTCTCTATAAAAAACATTACGTTATAGGTTCAATTAGACTTTGGACGATTTATTTTCGGAGAGACGGTTATGTTACTATTTTTCAAGATGAAAATGTATTGTGCGCTTCAGAGGAAGCCGACTATATCTTTCGTAAAGTTAGAGTAATATCACATCCTGCAAACTTTACTGCATGTGAATGGCGTTTGGGAGCGTGTGATTTCTCTGGATAATATATGTTAAGTAAACGTTGTCATTTTTTAACGAAGCTTTTCTCTTTATGTAATTTTATTTTCCATGTACTTTGTTTTATTTATTAATGTTTATCCTTATCCGATTATTTTAATATCCTAATAAAGTTGATAAATTTAAAGTGAAAGTTTGTTTGTTTATTCCGCAATTACGTCTACACTGCTGAATAGATTTTAATGGAATTCGGTTGAGTGATATAATTCTATTTATAGGCTATACGTTTTCGGAAAAAATGCCTTAACTAGAACCGATTTTTTTAGTTACCCTTTATTCTTAATCAATAGCTTCTTCGGCATTTTTAAAACAGTAAATTTTGAAAAGGCAGTTTTTAGGTACATTTTACTCAAACCAATAAAGACCGCAAAGTTGGAAAAGTTATTATTATTATTTTTTTTTTTGCTAATACTGTTATCAGGAACACATTTTAAAAATAACAAATATAACTAATAGTTTTTAAAATAGCTTGGAAACACTAGATAATAGGCTTGGGCTTTGATAATTCTTGGTAATTATTTTATTTTAGCAGCAAAATAAAATGTATGCCCAACAGAATTATAGTAAACAATTTCCATTTTGGTTTTTTTTTTTTTTTGTTTCCAAATTATGTTCAAGCAAAGCTTGAGAATTCATACTTCAGCATAAGCACAAACGAAATAAACTAACAGGCAAGTCCACGATTTCGCTATCGTTCGCTTGCATTTTCAACGACAAACAGCTTATTTGCGGCCCACTAATAATTTTAAGCACGACCAGTCGATCGACAATGCAAACGAATGATAACGTGACAGTTTTTACACATACATCAAAATAAATCACTTCTGTTTTGGTTGTCGGCAGGGTCATTTTGTTGAAATAATTAACGATATTGTTTCTTTATACCAGTGTTGCCACCAACGAAATGGTAAATTACACATGGATCATGCCAAAATTACACATGAAAATAAAAATGACACATGCTATCTTTTATTTGCAAACTCACGAGTTTTGTTTTGAATTTCCAAATATGTATACACTTTTTATCTAGATAAAAAAAAAATAACGATTGTCTTTTTTCCTTTTCAAAAAATTAACTAGTCATTGTTTTTTATTACATAAAAATAACGGTTCAAAACAATAAATTCATACTATTTTTTATAGTATTTTATAACTAAAAAATTAACAAAGCAAAATACATCACATTTACATTGAGATAATTTTTTTTTTATTTTTCCAGATATTTAAAGCTTCCACTTTTTGTTTATAATAATTAGAATAGGTTCAAAGTTTGGTCCATCATTTCAATGTACTTCTTTTTAAATCTGTTGTACAATAGTTTAAATTGCTCAATATTCAATAATCTTATTTGAAAAGATTAAAACAAAAATAATTATTATATAAAAAAAACCATTTGAAATAATCTCTTTCCCAAGGAATTTTTTATTTCAAAAACCTTTTTTCAATAATATTCTGGCTCCAAAGTACTATGGAACTAAAATTTTTCAATATGTAAGACTGCATGTTGCCGCGAAAATATTCTTAAAACTCCTTAAGTGTGCCAAGCATTACTTCTAATAAATTAAGATATAATATTACGAAGTAAATTTTCCAAATATGTTGGAAGGTTTAGACAGGTTTTCCACGCTACCAAATGTATGAGGTGGCACGAGCATTTTATTAAAGCAATATCTGGCTTTTCGTCTTTTAACAACTTAACATCTGACTTATATTGTCCAAACATAACATTAGGTGCACCTGGTGCAAATCCAACTTGATTTTCAAAAGGAATACCGTTTTCTATAATTGTGCTTTTGAGAAGCTCCAACATTTCTTTTTCAGTCAATGATCCACTCTTTTGAAATAAAAAAAAATAATGTAGACCCCATACAAGCCTCTTTTCGAAAGAGGGTGTCTTAGTACCCATAAAACATTTTATTATGTTGGTAGTAAGACTAAATTTGGTCGTAACTAGGGTGTTCAATTAATCGGGTTTTAGTTTTGTTCGATTAAACGATTAATCGATATTTGGTACTTTTAACTTATTCGATTAAAAAAATAAAATTTTTAAATTAATCGATTAATCGAATAATTCTAAATCTAGAAATTTTATAAACTACGAGATTTTTTCGATAATTTTAGAAAAAATTAGTAATTGAGTAAATAAACATTCTTTTTTAAACAAAACTTGTCAATGTAGCTAGCTCCAAATTGTTGCTTCACTTTCGGGCACTTAGATTTTAAAAGAGTCAACTTTACGGACATTCCATGCAAATAATTTCCTCTAGAGAATCGATCGAAGTATCTTGTTTAAAATATTTACTCATTGGACCACTTGTAGTCCCCTTTGATTTTGTTAGTGGAGCATTTTCTTCAAGTACTATGTTATGGTCACTGTGCAAGTGGAAAATTAGTGAAGTTGTTGAAGAACATTTACGTTAAAACAATTTTGGACACCTGTTACATTTAGCATTATTAGATTTATTCTTCGTACAATATTTTCAAGCCAAGCTCATTTTTTTTTTTGTGGAATGAATTATTAAATTGTGTTGAAAATATTTAACAAAAATATAAGCTAACTAACTCACTTAACATGAGTTTTTTTTAATTCCAACGGACACATACATTTGGTTTGTTCATTCGACTTAAAACTTTAAAATATTATCTATTTAACATAAATACTATATATTCTGATTATTCGATTAATCGGCATAAATTCTTCGATTAATCTTTTAATCGAAATTAGCAATTTTCAATTATTCGAATAATTAAACGTCTAAAATTGTTCGATTAACCGAACAAGAATTAATCGCCTGAACACCCTAGTCTTAACTAATTTAATTGCAATTAAAATCATCTTTATCAAAGTATAGATTTGTAGTAAGATTTTTGTTAACATCAGAGCTGTTTAAATTTAGCTTAGCTTGTAAAAATGCAGATATTTAAAACAGTTCTATTCGACATAAATTTACTTTTGCAAAGACTTAATCATTTGATTGGAAAACATGTGCGATAATTCTGGCATGAAGTTAAGAATTGAAGTGCCCAACTTAGGCATTTAAACATGTTTTGGTTTATCCTATTTTGCCATAAAAGTTTGACTTTTTTCAAAAATAGTCATTATTAGTCGCTTAAGCTAAAGGTTTTGTAGAATTACTGGGAGCTACACACTGCAGCATGATCTAAAAAAGCCGAGAGACATTGATTGCAGGAATTCCAGTTAAGCGTGTTGCAAATTGTTTTTATGACAAATACTTATTGCAGTTGAGCAATTGGGATTTGTCTCACATAAAAAGCAGTTTATTCAAAGGATATTTTATTTACCACAAAAAGTTGCGACGAATGTGCACGTTTGCCTAAATGTTTATTACTTGGTAACCAAAATTGACATCAGTTGGCATCTGTTGTCATACATAATCGACCCAAAAAAGTCTTTCAGTGTACTATGGTTCAAACTTAAGCTGGTGCGTAAGCAGATTTTACTTACGAACACACAATCTCACAATAAAAGGAAATGAAAACACGCATGCAAATTTTACTCTTTCATACTTGATCGCGGCGGCCAAAATAGCTCATTGACGATTTGAAGATTTATACTCTAAATTTGACGATTTTTTTAAATGAGAAATTTTGTACTGATTAACAAAAGTTTTAAGTATTATTTCGTATTTTTAAATAGCTTCTTTGGATACTTTCGTTTATTTGTTTGACAGTAATTGTCCAGTGTAAACATATCATAATATACACTTGGTAAACGTGTGTGTAACATGATAATAATAGTACACGTTTATAAGGCATGATTTAAAAAAAAAAATACCATAAAATTTATTTTGTGGTTGTTCCTTAAAAATAAACAAAAAAGCTGTGTTTGGTTTGTTAACAGCAACTCACATGTTCTAAATTAAATATATCGTTAGCTAAAATGCAAAAGGCGTAACTAACAAAAAATTCAAAATTGAGTTTTTGATTGATTATTATGAATGCCATCAAACTACAAGTCTTGACAAAATCTTACACTTCTGTGAACAAAAATTACGCTTTTATTAACAAAAAACAAAGGAACGTAACTACAAGTGTGTTTATTTTATGAATGCAAAACGACGTTATTACACATTTTCTCCAACAAAATATAATGAAATGGTTTTCTTTGAAAATTGTTTGAAGAATTTCATGAACGACTTTTCCCTGCATGTTTTTCTGACATGTTTATAAAGTGTTTTGCTGCTCCTGTAAAATTATATTTTTGTTAGTTACTTCTTTTCGCATTTTAGCTAACGATATGTTTCTTAAAAGCATTTACGCACAATTTACAGAATAATACGCCATTAAATGTTAACATATTTTAAAGCAAATACTATTTCTAGTTTTCTTTTTAAAACTTTCGCATTTAATATTTCTGTTGATTTTTTGGATATATTTTTATACCCTTCGCCACCAGTGGTAAAGAGGGTATGCTAAGTTTGTCATTATGTGTAAAACTTATTTAAATATTCATATAGTATATATGTATGTATTTTCCGAATCCTTGAGTAATTTTAAATCGATTTCGCCATCTCGCTCACTTCCAAATGATTTAACGGAAAAGAACAAACTTCTTAAAATAATATTTTTAGGGTTATTACAGAATCCAACATAACATGTGGCATGTGGCATAGATGGCGAAGCTATATGCTTGCCTGCAGGAAAGAAACCAGAGTCTCAGGCGGGAATCGAGCCCGCAACCCCGGCGATGATTCAGTAAATTTTACTGATTACTGAAAAAATCAAAAATGCAGTTTTTGTGTTCTGCCACTATTCATGCAAGTGCGCAATCTGTACATATCATTTTGAAAACATACAGTATCAATCAATCATTTACTGATTACTGCATTTTTTTAAACAATAAGTACTTTTTACTGAATACTGATTTTTGTTTTCAGTCATCAGTACTTTTTACTGATTTTTTTTTTCAGTAATCAGTACATTTTACTGAATACTGATTTTTGTTTTCAATAACCAGTAAAATTTACTGAATACTGATTGTAATAATGCTGTAATAAAGTAATAAAGTAATGCAGTATGCCAATGTAAGACATGTGGGCGCAATGCATCGATTGTTATTAAATTTTGCACAAAGTCAATTTATATGACGATAAATCGCAATATTAAACTTCGTTATCTGTCTCTTATTCACCTTGGTCTTAATCAACTTTAATATGCTTTAAACCGCAACGAATGAAGCATTTGTGGTAAACTGTGGTCTCACATAGTTTGATGCAACGAAACATAACACTGGCGAATTGTGTGTAGATCGGACCTTAATTTATCAAAGGCCTCATATAAATCCTTGTATCAAAAAACACTTAAATACACCTGAAGCTGAAACCGTTGGTGTGCATATTCGATTTCGAATATTTGCGATTATGCAATGAAAAAATTATAGGGTGTTTGTCATTTCCCTGAAGTTTTCTCTGTGTCCTTGGCCGTTGAAAGTAAATCTCAAATATGGCGAATTTTAGCCCAATCACGGATATTGCGGAACCGTGTTATTTGTTTGCTGCCGATGCCTCTTTTGCCTTTGATTTACCTTGCAGAATTAGTTGGAGCATTTCATATTTGTCATTATGCATAATGTGACCAAGATATGCTGTATTTTTTCGTTCGCATGTGTCAACCACGCGATTCGTGTACCGCGATGTGCATTATTTGAATGACTGCAAAGCAGCAGCGAATGTGTGCGGTTGCGCAAGTTTGATTGTATGTGTTCATTTAATGCGATTTTTTGCAATCACACAAAGCCGTTCTCTGACCCGTACATAGTATTTTACGAATCAAATTTTAAAGTCTAGATAAAAAGTTCGACAGGTAAAAACTTTTTTGTATTCCAGAAATATTATGCAGACTTTATTCGCATCCTTATTTCCTTTGAAGGATCCCACATTTCATACTTAGTTTTACATGACTTAAAATAACAGACATCAGTTTTTAAATAATCGGTCCATAATTTACAATAGGTCAAAATGGTCACACTAAAAGGATTTTAGGATGATGGGTCTAGAATTAACCATAAGCTTCATAAAAACTCGGCTCCTGATGGTTATTTAAATACGCCTTAAACCAAAACGAATCATGTTGGTAAAATTAGTACCAATTATATCTTATATGACTAGAAAAAAGCCATTATACTTTGTTATAAAGCGTCGTCTCTAAATAGACTTTAATTCGCCTTAAACCGAATTGATTTTCAATATTTTATATTCTCCTAAAGGGTATCAAAGGTTTGGCACAACTTGTTTTTTCTAGGTTTTTGTTTATTTTTGCTGATAATGATATTTTTGAAAATTTTTTTTTGTTTAAAAATAAAAACATTGTTGTTGAAACACCTAAATAAATTAAAACAATCTTTAAATTAAAATTTGCTAGAGGTAAGAAGTGAACAATATGGAACAACAAAAAAAGAAGAAAAATTTGTGAAAGTGTTCTGAAATCAGAAGCTAAATCTAAAAAACACTTGTCTCACATAAAACCGTCAAGGCCTTACATGTTTACATAATAAGTTTAAAAATGTTGTTGTGAAAATACTTATTGTTGTTAAATATATATGTATATATAAATATATGTTTGTATGTATTCTGATATGGATATCAGCTACAGAAAAAATCGTATTCAGTTAACTTAAAGTTTTCAAAATGAAAACAACTAAATTTGTTTTGACTGCCGTACTCAGTACTTTGCTACAAGTATTTTATGTTTGTGGTAATAACAGCTCGATAGACGTTCAAAAAGATATCAATAATAAAAAATTTGTGAGCGGAAACTTGTCCAAAATACAGCCTGACCAAAAAATAGTACAAAAATATGCAAAATTATTGTCCGATTCCATAAATACGTATTATACTGGTATCAAGCCTAAATTGCCTACACCCAACATAAAGCAAATATATGACGATATACATATAAATAACAATTATGGAGAGGACATAATTCGCAAAATTTATCTATCTGCATTTAATATGCGACACATTAGTGTTCATGAATTGCCTCTCTCTATATGGCGTATTTATGAGCAAGAGGGTCAGAAATTATTTGAAATTGTGGTGAATATCCTATTGTCATTTTTAGCCACTGCATGTCCCGTTCCTGATACACATCGAGATGAAATGTCTCTTAATGGCGCGTACATATTGCATAAAATAAAAAATAATGATCATTACCTTATGACAGATAAGAGCTTACAATCAAGAGTGGACAATGCAATACGGTCGCTCATCACAAGCATAAGATATATATTTTTTGAGAAGCACTTTTGTCTGTTAAATAAAAAATATATGAAATTCATCTTTGCAAACCCTAACGGTATTTGGCTGCGGAAAGCCAACGTAACAATGGGTCAAAAAGGACATATTAAGGCGGACATTCCAGGAGGTTCAACTGATGGGGCAACAATTAACGCGTTTCTAAGGAGTACTCACTATAATATATATTACGTTTTAGGTTCAATTAGATTTTGGACGATTTATTTTCGGAGAGACGGTTATGTTACTATTTTTCAAGATGAAAATGTATTGTGCGCTTCAGAGGAAGATATCTTTCGTAGTGTTAGAGTAATATCATATCCTACAAACTTTACTGCATGTGAATGGCGTTTGGGAGCGTGTGATTTCTCTGGATAATATATGTTAAGTAAACGTTGTCATTTTTTAACGAAGCTTTTCTCTTTGTGTAATTTTATTTTCCATGTACTTTGTTTTATTTATTAATGTTTATACTTATCCGATTATTTTAATATCCTAATAAAGTTGATAAATTTAAAGTGAAAGTTTGTTTGTTTATTCCGCAATTACGTCTACACTGCTGAATAGATTTTAATGGAATTCGGTTGAGTGATATTGTTATGATTTGAATTATTCTCGATTAGTAGGACTCAGTTCAAACACATGAATTTGAACTGTACCAATCTTTTTCTTGTGATAATCTTTAAGCACTTGTTACTTAAAGACAGCCGTTAATAATAAAACACAATTGTTATTATGATTATCAAAAAACGACTCACTTACTTTATTTTTTACTTTCTTTTATATACAAGTAATTAATGGTAAAAATGCTTAGATTAATAAAAACAAACAAAAAGATAAAATTGCTTAACTTAACATAAAATCAATGACCTAATTTATAAATAGTGTAACTGAACTTTATTAGTAAACAAATATTATGGGCAATGGTTAATGAACTTAAAAATGCTGTGTATGCAGTTGACGGAATTAAACAGAAATTAAATATTGGGTAATGAATTGGTATGAATGTGTGTTCTTAACAGTAAGCAGAAAATAAACAAATGAGTAAATGTATGAATGTATGTTCTTAACATTAAGTAAGGATAAGTGTATGGATGTATGTTCTTAACAGATATAATTCTATTTATAGGCTATACGTTTTCGGAAAAAATGCCTTAACTAGAACCGATTTTTTTAGTTACCCTTTATTCTTAATCAATAGCTTCTTCGGCATTTTTAAAACAGTAAATTTTGAAAAGGCAGTTTTTAGGTACATTTTACTCAAACCAATAAAGACCGCAAAGTTGGAAAAGTTATTATTATTATTTTTTTTTTTGCTAATACTGTTATCAGGAACACATTTTAAAAATAACAAATATAACTAATAGTTTTTAAAATAGCTTGGAAATACTAGATAATAGGCTTGGGCTTTGATAATTCTTGGTAATTATTTTATTTTAGCAGCAAAATAAAATGTATGCCCAACAGAATTATAGTAATTATAGTATGCCCAACAGAATTATAGTAAACAAACGAAATAAACTAACAGGCAAGTCCACGATTTCGCTATCGTTCGCTTGCATTTTCAACGACAAACAGCTTATTTGCGGCCCACTAATAATTTTAAGCACGACCAGTCGATCGACAATGCAAACGAATGATAACGTGACAGTTTTTACACATACATCAAAATAAATCACTTCTGTTTTGGTTGTCGGCAGGGTCATTTTGTTGAAATAATTAACGATATTGTTTCTTTATACCAGTGTTGCCACCAACGAAATGGTAAATTACACATGGATCATGCCAAAATTACACATGAAAATAAAAATGACACATGCTATCTTTTATTTGCAAACTCACGAGTTTTGTTTTGAATTTCCAAATATGTATACACTTTTTATCTAGATAAAAAAAAAATAACGATTGTCTTTTTTCCTTTTCAAAAAATTAACTAGTCATTGTTTTTTATTACATAAAAATAACGGTTCAAAACAATAAATTCATACTATTTTTTATAGTATTTTATAACTAAAAAATTAACAAATCAAAATACATCACATTTACATTGAGATAATTTTTTTTTTATTTTTCCAGATATTTAAAGCTTCCACTTTTTGTTTATAATAATTAGAATAGGTTCTGTTGTATATTTTAATAGTATGCATACTTACATCCCTGACATTAACGTAGTCGTAAGATCATATGTACATGATTTAAGCATTAACTGAATATACCGTTTACGAGACATACCTAAACTAAATGTGTAAAAACTCATTCGTCATTCATTTAATAAAGGTCAACTTGAATATATTACAGGTTCAAAGTTTTGTCCACCATTTCAAGGTACTTCTTTTTAAATCTGTTGTACAATAGTTTAAATTGCTCGATATTCTTTCCGCAGCAGAATTTGAAAAGATTAAAACAAAAATAATTATTATATAAAAAAACCATTTGAAATAATCTCTTTCCCAAGGAATTTTTTATTTCAAAAACCTTTTTTCAATAATATTCTGGCTCCAAATTACTATGAAACTAAAATTTTTCAACATGTAAGACTGCATGTTGCCGCGAAAATATTCTTAAAACTCCTTAAGTGTGCCAAGCATTACTTCTAATAAATTAAGATATAATATTACGAAGTAAATTTTCCAAATATGTTGGAAGGTTTAGACAGGTCTTCCACGCTACCAAATGTATGAGGTGGCACGAGCATTTTATTAAAGCAATATCTGGCTTTTCGTCTTTTAACAACTTAACATCTGACTTATATTGTCCAAACATAACATTAGGTGCATCTGGTGCAAATCCAACTTGATTTTCAAAAGGAATACCGTTTTCTATAATTGTGCTTTTGAGAAGCTCCGACATTTCTTTTTCAGTCAATGATCTCCTCTTTTGAAATAAAAAAAAATAATGTAGACCCCATACAAGCCTCTTTTCGAAAGAGGGTGTCTTTGTACCCATAAAACATTTTATTATGTTGGTAGTAAGACTAAATTTGGTCTTAACTAGGGTGTTCAATTAATCGGGTTTTATTTTTGTTCGATTAAACGATATTTGGCACTTTTAACTTATTCGATTAAAAAAATAAAATTTTTAAATTAATCGATTAATCGAATAATTCTAAATCTAGAAATTTTATAAACTACGAGATTTTTTCGATAATTTTAGAAAAAATTAGTACTTGAGTAAATAAACATTCTTTTTTAAACAAAACTTGTCAATGTAGCTAGCTCCAAATTGTTGCTTCACTTTCGGGCACTTAGATTTTAAAAGAGTCAATATAACTTTGGACTTTATGAAACTTTATTCGGACATTCCATGCAAATAATTTCCTCTAGAAAATCGATCGAAGTATCTTGTTTAAAATATTTACTCATTGGACCACTTGTAGTCCCCTTTGATTTTGTTAGTGGAGCATTTTCTTCAAGTACTATGTTATAAAACAATTTTGGACACCTGTTACATTTAGCATTATTAGATTTATTCTTCGTACAATATTTTCAAGCCAAGCTCATTCTTTTTTTTTTTTTTTGTGAAATGAATTATTAAATTGTGTTGAAAATATTTAACAAAAATATAAGCTAACTAACTCACTTAACATGAGGTTTTTTTAATTCCAACGAAATTAGCAATTTTAAATTATTCGAATAATTAAACGTCTAAAATTGTTCGATTAACCGAACAAGAATTATTCGACTGAACACCCTAGTCTTAACTTATTTAATTGCAATTAAAATCATCTTTATCAAAGTATAGATTTGTAGTAAGATTTTTGTTAACATCAGAGCTGTTTAAATTTAGCTTAGCTTGTAAAAATGCAGATATTTAAAACAGTTCTATTCGACATAAATTTACTTTTGCAAAGACTTAATCATCTGATTGGAAAACATGTGCGATAATTCTGGCATGAAGTTAAGAATTGAAGTGCCCAACTTAGGCATTTAAACATGTTTTGGTTTATCCTATTTTGCCATAAAAGTTTGACTTTTTTCAAAAATAGTCATTATTAGTCGCTTAAGCTAAAGGTTTTGTAGAATTACTGGGAGCTACACACTGCAGCATGATCTAAAAAAGCCGAGAGACATTGATTGCAGGAATTCCAGTTAAGCGTGTTGCAAATTGTTTTTATGACAAATACTTTTTGCAGTTGAGCAATTGGGATTTGTCTCACATAAAAAGTAGTTTATTCAAAGGATATTTTATTTACCACAAAAAGTTGCGACGAATATGCACGTTTGCCTAAATGTTTATTACTTGGTAACCAAAATTGACATCAGTTGGCATCTGTTGTCATACATAATCGACCCAAAAAAGTCTTTCAGTGTACTATGGTTCAAACTTAAGCTGGTGCGTAAGCAGATTTTACTTACGAACACACAATCTCACAATAAAAGGAAATGAAAACACGCATGCAAATTTTACTCTTTCATACTTGATCGCGGCGGCCAGATTTAACAATTTTGGAGTCCAAAAATAGCTCATTGACGATTTGAAGATTTATACTCTAAATTTGACGATTTTTTTAAATGAGAAATTTTGTACTGATTAACAAAAGTTTTAAGTATTACTTCGTATTTTTAAATAACTTCTTTGGATACTTTCGTTTATTTGGTTGACAGTAATTGTCCAGTGTAAACAGATCATAATATAAACTGATACTGAAACTGAAAATAGCGTTAGGCACACACCCAGGAACAATATCTATTTTTTTATTGATTGTGTAGACGAGCAGAACCCTTAATACCGTTCGTGTAACTATTTTCAAGAGAGAGCCGAACATTTTATAGTGTTCTGTTCTATGTTAAAAAACAGATACTGTAGACAAACATTATATTTTAGTGTTTTATAAATTTTATTTTTTTACATTGATAAAGAGATGAACGACTGCAGCACGACAGCTTGTGTGTGTGTTGTGTATATGTTTTGTTTGTGTAAAATTATTTGGCCGGCTTTTTGTTTTTTTTTCATATGTGTATTTTGTTTTTGTAAAAAATGTTTGGTTTTTTTTTACCAGCCAAAAGCCACGAACATAAATGAACCGAACCGAACACAAAGAAGTTTGTGGATTCAAAAAAACCGAACGGAATTAAATGTTCTCATCTTTTGTTGAGTTTGATAAAAAAAAGCAGGCTTTAAAAAACTGCAGTCGAAACCAAAAACTGTCGAACAAAAAACGAAAAATTGTGTACAATTTTTTGAGTTTCTTAACAGTTTTATTTGGGTTAATATCTTTAGTTTTTCTAAAATCTTTATGGATGAAGTTTCCTGACAATCTGGTCTAAGCAACCAGTGAAATGTGCATAGGAACAGCTTATCCCATCAACAATAAATTTTAGTGTTTTTATCAAGAATAAAAATTGGGAATGTATTCCCAAAAATTACTTTTGTTTAATACTTTTTTTAAAAATTGTACAAACTTAAGTTAAGCGGGATTTTGTTTATGTAATTATGTGAAAATTTTCTTGCCAGCACATTTTGCGCATTTAAAAGAGGTAATCATTTAAGCGGGGTGCATTTAAGCGGGAACTATTGTACTTGCAACTAGTGTATACGTATTGTCAACGAAAAATCGAGGAAACAGCCGATTGGCTGAAAGAACAAAAATTGTGTGAATGTTAGCGAAAAAGTGTGAGTGTATTGAGCTTTTCGAACTTGCACTTGCATGTGGAAACGGGGGGTAACCAGCACTCATCTGCCAATTAACAATTTTCCTTTTATTTGCCGTACAGATAAATTCAATCAGCTGACTCCCAACTTTTACATGTAAAGGGTGTTTTTTTAAGCTAGATAGAACTTTAAATTGTAAAAAGTAACACAAAAAATTAAATTTTGATGAAATATTTTTTTTATCGTTTCAGTATACTCTGACAAATCATCATGAATAGACTCACGCTTGAACAACGCTACGAAATTATCCAAATTTACTTTGAAAATCAGTCGTCGATTCGCGCCACTTATATTGCGCGCAACTTATGAGGCGCATTTTTGGCTTAACGGGTTTGTTAATAAGCAAAATTGCTGCATATGGAGCGAGACCAATCCACAAGAGACCCTACAGACTCCATTACATCCAGAAAAATGCACCGTTTGGTGCGGTTTTCACGCTGGTGGCATCATCGGACCTTATTTCTTTAAAAATGAGGCCGGAGCTCGCGTTACGGTCAATGGAGATCGTTACCGCACCATGATCAATGATTTTTTGTTTGAAAATATGGATGACATTGATCCGGAGGAGATGTGGTTTCAACAGGATGGCGCTACGTGCCATACGGCGAACGCAACCATCGACTTATTGAAATCAAAATTTGGCGATAAGTTGATTTCGAGAAATGGACCTGTCAATTGGCCTCCAAGGTCGTGCGATTTGACACCTCTCGATTATTTTCTGTGGGGCTACGTGAAGTCACTGGTTTATGCTGATAAACCAGCAACAATTGACGCCTTGGAGGCCAGCATTGTTCGTGTTATTCGTGACATGCGGCCAGCAGTGCTCGAAAAAGTGGCCCAAAATTGGACGTCCAGAATGCGCTTCGTCAAGAACAGCCGCGGTGCCCATATGCCCGAAATCATTTTCAAATGTTAATGTCACGTATTGATCTTTCGAATAAAAAAAAATTTTGATTACAATTTAATTTTTTGTGTTATTTTTTACAATTTCAAGTTCTATCGGGCTTAAAAAAACACCCTTTATTTTCAGAGGTGTTGCCAACTGAAAACAATGTTTTTTGCCGATACATTGAGAAACCCAAAATCGTTAACGGACAGTTTATCGGTCTAATAAATTTATGTTGACATTAATTAGCAGACAGTTTAACGATACATTGAGAAAATTGCCGGCCACAAATTTTTGTACTGGGTTATAAACAAATAAATAAATAAATTGTTTGTTACGGTTTAAGGCGTACTAAACTCTTTTCGAAAATTTTTGTTTATATGGGGCCTTTGGTAAATTATGGACCGATCTTCACTAAATTTAACAGTTTGATTTTCAGTTGTATAAAGAATTTTTACAAAATATTATAGAATTTCGTACATTATTCCACTATTTATGTTAGTTTTTGTAACAAAATTATTAATTTTTTAGGGTGGTGGCTCCACAAGTTTGTTCATTTCTTTCGAGTTTTTCGAAAGTGAGCGTGTTTTCAACAGACGAACAGACGGACAGACAGACATGGCTAAATCGACTTAGAATTATTCAAGCAGCCAGAATATACATACTTTATGGGGTCTTAGATGTATATTAAAAAAGTTTCAGACAGAGTGGCAAACTTAGTAAACCCTCATTCACCACTATTGAAGGTTTACTTAAATGAACACGGTTTTATTTTGCACTTTTGGGCCATTTTATCCCTTTCTGGTTAAAAAAATAAAACCTTTAGTAATTTCTTTATAATCTTTGCATGAAATTTCATCAAAATCTCTTGAACTTAGGGCGTAATTGCAGAACATAGAAACAATCTTACACCTCATTTGGAAAATATATTTTTATACATATACATACATTTATGTATAAATATATGTATGTATTTATTAGTATATAAATATCAGATACAGAATAAATCGTACTCAGTTAAATTAAGGTTTTCAAAATGAAAACAACTCAATTTGTTTTGGCTGCTGTACTCAGTACTTTGCTACAAGTCTTACGTGTTTATGGTAGTAGCAGTTCGACAGAAATTCAAGAAGATATCAATAGTACAAGAGTTTTGTGCAGAGAATTACTCGAAAAAATTGCTGAAAGCCGAGCTCTCGATATTTTAACCGATAGAATAGAACAAATAATAATACTTGAAAATGCAAAACTATTGGGCAATTCCATAATTAAGTATATTTCTTATCCTGGTTTCACGCCTATAAATTTCACAGGAAACATAACGCAAATATATGAAGATATACATGTAAATTACAAATATAAAGAGGACATAATTCGTAAAATTTATCTATCTGCTTACCGTTTTTATTTACGAGTCAATAGTGAATCTCAATTGCCTCTCTATATATGGCGTATTTATGAGCAAGAGGATCAGAAATTATTTGAAATTGTGATGAATCTCGAATTGAATTTTTTCACCACTTCACGTTCCTTTCGATATTTATATGATGAGATTGGTCTCAATTTCGCGTACATCATGCAAAAAATAAAAAGTAATGATCATTACAATATGACAGATGAAAGCTTACAATCAAGAGTGGACAATGCAATACGGTCACTCGACACAAGGCTAAGACTTATTTTTTTTGAAAAGCACTTTTGTCTTTTTAATATGAAATATTCGAATTACATCTTTTCATCCGTTAACAATATTTTGCTGTGGAAAGACATCGTAACGACGGGTCCAAAAGGCTATATTAAGGCTGAAATTCCAGAAGGTTCAAGAGAGGGGTCAACAATTAACGCGTTTCTGAAGAGTACTCACTATAATAAATATTACGCTATAGGTTCAAAGAGACTTTGGTCGATTTACTTTGGGAGAGGAGGCTATGTTACTATTTTTCAAGATGAATTTGTAATGTGCGCTACAGAGAAAGCCGACGATTACTATCGTGAAATTAGAGGAATATCAGATCTTGAAAACTTTTCTGCATGTGAATGGCGTTTGGGAGCGTGTGATTTCTCTCGATAATAGATGTTAATTAAGTAAACGTTGTCAGTTTTTAACGAAGCTTTTCTCTTTATGTAATTTTATTTCCCATATACTTTATTTTATTTATTAATGTTTATCCTTATCCGAATATTCTAAATTCCTAATAAACTTGATACAAATTAAGTGAAAGTTGGTTTGTTTATTCCGCAGTTACGTCAAAACTGCTGAATCGTTTTCAATAAAACTTGGTATAAAAATATAATCGTTAGGAAAATACTATTTGTTTACAAAAAAAAAGGCCAAATCTAGAACCGCTTTATTTCGCATTATTATATAGCTACATCGACATGTTACATAAAAGTATATTTTGAAAAAGCGATTATTGCGTTAATTTTACGCAAACTTATAAAGACCGTTAAGTTTGAAAAGTTCATTTAATGTACCCTTCAACGAAGGTAAAAGGGTATACATAACTTTGTAATTCCGTTTGCAATTTCTACAATATTGATCTTAGACCCTATAGGATATATATATTCTGGATTCTTATGAGAAGTGTAGTTCAAATACTGTTGTCCTTCTGTCCGTCTGTCTGTTGAAATGGGTTTTCCGAAGCCCGCAGACTACCTCTAATTTTTTTACAAAAATCCCGTGTTGTTGTTGTTTTTTTATTCCTTTTTTTCTGTATATCTGGTAGGGTATTCATTCGGTTAACCGTTAATCGGTTAACCGATACGACTTGTATATCAAAGTTGAAAATATTTTCTGAAAAACGTGGAAAAATCGGTTGAGATACGAAAGCGTTATGACCAAAATATATTTTTTTTTTTAAATAAAAATGAATCTCCAACAGAATTAAAGTAAATAATTTCCATTTTGATTTTTTAATTTTTTTTTTTTGTTTTTTATGAATGAACGATTTATTTATAAATTTTAATTTTGTTTTCGTTTCTATTTTATTTTTGTTTATTTTTGTTGTTTGTTAATTTGTAAATTACTTTTGGGTAAAAATAAGTTTTAATAACGAATGCCTTTGCATACCAATTATTCAAATCGTCAACACTTTTTGTTTAACTAACTTCATCTTGGTGTACACCATCTTGACGAAATTAATAATTCAGTATTCTTGGATAGAGGACAACCTTCACAATAGTTTTCTTGGTATACCACCTAGATAATTTATGTTCATCTTCAGAATTCTTTGCAGTTTTACCCTTTCCGCCACTGCAACAGCTGGAGTTTATAGTCAAACATCAATCTATTTAACAATGGTATTGGCGGATCGAAATTTGCTGTAAATGATTATCAATTTTAAACTTATTTACATGTTTCTTCCTTTCTCCTGTTTTACCGTTCTTCTTAATCATTCAAAATTTATCATTAATACGATTTCTGTATGACGTGCTAAATTCCAAATTTTTCATATTTGATAAATACACAGAAATTTATTATTGAGGGAAAGCTAACTTCTATGCGAATTTCACTAGTTGCTTAGGCCAGCTCATCAGGAAACCTTTTCTCTTAAAGTTTCGTACGTGCAATCTTACAACAACAAAATTAATACATGCATTTCTTTCTAACAAAAACAAAGCTTTAGTATCAAAGTTATTTTCGGGAATAAAAAAATTTATTATTAATAAGATTTCCGTATGACGTGCTAAATTCCCAATTTTTCATATTTGATAAATACACTGAAATTTATTGTTGAGGCAAAGCCCGCTTCTATGCGCATTTCACTGGTTGCTTAGGCCAGCTCATCAGGAAACCTTTTCCTAAGATTTTAGAAGAGCTAAAAATATTATACAAATAAAACCCTAAAGCGAATAAGAATTTTAAACACTCAAAGTCTTACTGGTAACAATATCAAAGCTTAAACAAAACACCAACAATAAACAGTGAATTTATCTTTTCTTACATCCTTCCACAATTGGTTGGGTTCTTTCCGACTCGAATTGTAGTTGTAAGTGGGTAAAAAGAAGAAACAAAATTAAAAAACAAATTGTTTCATTCTATTGTCTTCGTAAGAAAAAAAAAAAAAAAAAAAAAAAAACAATTTGCCAATTTAGTTTTTTGCACGGGCATATGCAAGTATATTATCAAAGTTATTTTCGGGAATACAAAATTTATCATTAAGACGATTTCTGTATGACGTGCTAAATTTTTTTTTTTTTTTGTTTTTCTTTCTTCGTTGACTTTTTTTTAAGAATAACTGGTTATTTTTGTTTTTGCTTTGCTAGCACAAAAAAAAATTTTAATTATTTTTAATCCCCAAATTCGTAGAATCAAGAAAACAATTAAATGATTTTGCAGCTATTACCAAAATGATTATATTGATTACAAAAAATTGTAAAAACTGAAAATTGGTTTTTCCACTGCCACTTGAATATTTGTTTTTAAGGTTGATTCCGTGAAAAAAGTGCCTTAAATTTTTATTTTTTAAAAATTATGATTTTTTAAAAATTGTACAAACATACATATGGGCATTTCCCCAGAATGGTCTACCAGGATGAAAAAATAGAATGTTGATAATCATCGTCTTTTATTGTTTATTATTATTAAAAAGTCTATGTTGTTATAAAAGAATGGTTTCATAGCATGTCTCAGCTGTTTTACTTGAGGAAATTGCACTGGAAACTGGAAAATTTTATATTTTCTTATATTTTCTACTTCTAAACACATTTTTATATGCTTATTTTACATGCAAAAATATGTTATGTTTACACTCTTTCTTCATAATCTTTTCATTAGAATCAATTGTAAATTGAGTATTTAGTTGTTTGTTAAGGAAATTTGAAGACATTAATGGGAAACTGCAATGTGATAATAATAAAAAAACATATGGAAAAATCGTACGTTCGCGACCCGTACGTTCGCGACCGGTACTTAAGCCAATTAAACAAAAACCAAAAGAGATATTTTTTTTTGGTAAATACTGCATGGAGACCTACATTAATACACTTTTAAAATAAATTAATCACTTTTGAATATTCCGTTCCATTACGCAGATTTTTACATTTAACTGCTGTCAGCCAAAGTTGACTTCTATTTTGCGTACGTTCGCGACCACATGTTAATAACTATTATTATGAAAACTTAAACTCGATGAAACTCATCTTTTGCACTTAACATACAGCTACCCAAATGCTATCGAATCGCAAAAAAAAACTAGGAAAAGTTTTGTTTTCTATATTATTTGTACATCAAAAGCGTACGAACGTATGTTCGGGACCCCAGGAAATGCCCATATATATTTTTATAAGATAAAAACTTTAAGTTTACTGTACGTATAGTTTTTTATATCTTAATCGCACGCTTGGCGCATATATTGCAAGTTAAATAATGGTACTTTTTCAGTTTAAATTATCGCTATTTGGTCTAACTTTTGCATTAGACTTATGAAATCTGGGATATCTGTATCTGGTCCAACAACTTCAGATAAAAAATTGCCTGCTATATCGTCTGATATATTGGGAATAAATACAATATCTTAAATGCTTAGCAAATGCTCTTTTAAACTCCCCGTAAATAGTTGTAAAGTTGGTATACAAAGTTTGTCATTCCTTGGGAAACTTTTTCAATATTGATCTGAGACCCTATAAAATCTAAATATTTTTGGGTCGTTTAAGTCGATTAAGCGATGCCTGTCTCTATATCTGGCTATATGTCTGCCCTACTAATAAAATCATGCTCACTTACGAACGACTCAAACGAAAAGAACATTCTTGTTGTCAAATTCTTTTTACATCTCCTAAGCAGTTTGGGATGAAAATCCAGCGGTTAGATATCCTACATTGTCTGGACATTGTCTGGACTGTTGCAAACGTTTTAAGGAACGAAGACAATGAATTTCCCCTAAAGTGCTTTTTTTTTAGGGCTAACTATATAAACATATTCATTAATGTTTTGCTTTTACTTATTAAAATGCATTTTTTCAATCATTTTCGTTAACCAAAATATTTTTTTATTTTTTCGCTTTAAAATCTTCTTCGCTGCCAGCACTAAAAAAAGCAGCTTTTTTTGTATATTTTATTCCATATCAGTTACTGCTGTATAAGAGCACTTTAATTGAAGCACTCGATTATGTGCTTTTTCTTTTAAGAGCTTTAAAAAACCTAATTTTTTTTTACTGGGAAGTCTCTAGATAGGCTTTAATTCGTCTTAAACCGAATTATAAAACTGTAAGGTCAGGTTTTTAATTTTATATATTCTCGGTAAAGGGTATCAAAGATTTGGCACAACTTGTTTTTATTAAAGTTTTGTTTATTTTTTTTGATAACAATATATTTTAAAAAATATTTTGGAATAAAAACTAAAATGTTATTGTTGAAACACCTAAATAAATAAAAACGATGTTTCAATGAAAAATTGGCTGAGGCAAGAAGTGAAGATTAAAAAAAATATTACCTACTGATTTAAAAAAACACTCACCTCACGAAAAATCGTCTACGCCTAAGTAGTTTAACAACAGCATTTTTAAACTTAAAGTAAATAAATTTTTTAATATTTTTTTTAAAACAGTCCATAAAAACATGTATCATTTTGCGAAGCACTTATGCTACGTTTAAAAATATAAGCGCACAATTATTATGCGCTACGCAATAAGACATACAGAGATGCAGGAAAGTAAGGAAACGAACTTTTAACAAGTTTAATAAAAACAATAACATTTCAAGTGCCACGGCATTCCCTGACTTCGAAGCAGGTTTGTAAGGGAGAATACTTAAAAAATAACTGTAAGAAACACTCACAAGTTTTTAAATTCGTTGAATAGCGAGCTTTTTGTGTCAAAAATGTATTGCTTCAAATTAGGAACTCACCATATAAAATTCATACCTTCCTTAAGCGAGATAGTAAGCTAAACTCTGACATTTCTCCCTTAGAAACCTGCTTCGTTTGAAGCTCAATTTTTTTATTGGGAGATCTCGTGTAATGATAACGAAGCTGTTTGGATAAAATTTAAATACTTTTGCTGTTACCGTTCCCCAGGGGATGGATAAGGCATTTTGGCATTAACATCTTTTTTACAAATTGTCGTTTTTAAAAGCTTCCACAGTTGTTGTGCATCAACAGAGCAAAGTTTAAAATTGCCTTGCCATGAGTTCTTTTTTTTCGTGTAGTAAGAAAACTGTAAAAGCTAAAGCTTTTAAGTTTAAGTATCAATAAGGCATTATTGTGCTTTGTAAGGTTTAAAATTGCCGTGATGGGAGCAATAAAGTTACCTCCGTAGGTGACCATGTTATGTAATATTCTTAATATAAAAAAAACAATATTACTTAAAATATGGTAAATAAGTAATAGTAACTTATGCGGAATAAAATATGGACTGATTTTTAACCATCAGTGCAACAATAAAACAGAATTGAATATAAAAACAAAATATGAAAAAGTAATGTTAATACCCCGTCGCAAGTTGATTTGTAAATTTTGTGAAAATAATCCTGATACAATTTAATATGAAATCCAAATCAAAAAATCTTTTATTTACAGGGCAATAAAAGCTTTTGAAAGTGGAAAACGTTTAATATAAAAACACAATCCGGTTAAAAATTTAATACAAAACTCGAGCTATTTTGAAGGTAAAAATAAATAAATGTACTGCAAAATCTACCCATGCACTGGGAAATAAGTGCAGCTAAAGATAAAACGGTAAAGGAATACGTAGCACATATGAGAGTAGTCACATGTGCAAAGAAACCCGTTCCAGCTGTCTCAGAAAACAGTCAGTTGTCATCAAACATCTACTCAACACAGGGTCAGGAAGGCTGCAGTGGCTTACTATGCCTGCCGTAGAGTGTTTGGCGCAGGTGGGGTCAAATGGATGTACACGGCAACAGTACGGCCTATAATTACATATGGATCTTTGGTATGGTGGACCGGAACGGGTAGGAAATTCGTCGTAGACCAGCTGGGCAGAGTACAAAGAACAGCCTGTATTGTAATAAGAATCGCTCTACGCACTAGTCCTTCAAAAGCACTGAATACTATAGTGCACCTTATTCCAATAGAATTACATCTAATGGCCATATCCCTCAACAGCGCGTTCAGGCTATCTGCATCGGTATATTGGAAGGCGAGGACGTACGGTCATACAGGGATCTTACAGAAGCAACCAACATCTCTGAAACGACTAACGGACTATATGATACCCCTTACAGACTTTGATAAGAAATTCAAGGTCATATTTCCGTCAAGGCGGAAATGGAGCAGGGGAATCCTGGCCGATGAATACCGCACGAGGGCTTACACAGATGGGTCAAAGATGACTTGTGGTGTTGGCTCTGGAGTTTTCCGGGTGAACTTCTCGTGAATCTCTCTTTCCGCCTGCTTGATTGTGCCAGCATATTTCAGGCTGAAGTACTGGCGATAAGAGAGGCATGCATAACACTGTACAGTAGGAACATTAGCGTCAAAATTGGCATTTTCTCTCATCAAACAGTGTAAGGAAGAACTATCCGGACTGGGTAGCCTATCTGACGTTGCCTGAATTTGGTTTCCTATGCATAGGGACCATTACGGTAGTGAACAGGCAAATAGGCTGGCTAAGACTGGAGCCGCCCTTGATATTTCACAGGGTGTGCCAGTCGCAAAACTGCTGGGAACTACCAGAAGCGATATCTTCTATCTGGATATAGCCGACGAAAATTGGAATAAGCTGGATGGCTGCCGGGCTACCAAAGTAACGTGGCTCACATACGACATAGGTCGCTCTGAGCGACTTCTCAACTTCAGGTGGGGAGACATTTCAAGACTGATATACGTACTAACTGGTCACTGGCCGATCGGTAAGCTCGCTATGAGTTACGGTCTCCTTTTTAATGAATGGTGCCGCAGCTGCAGGGAACCTGGAACTGAGAAGACCGTTTTTTTATCTCCCATGTGATTGCAAAACGTTTAATTCAACAGGACATGGATTACTCGGGAATTACCTTCTAAAAGGACTCTCTTAGATATCAAGGGTGAAACTCGGCAACTTGCTGAAATATCTCAACGCAACGGGCAACTGGCTCTAGCCACCTCAGTATTGCCCCTGGGTCAAGCTTGATCGGGGGTTCCTTTTCTTGAAGAGTTGTGTGGTGTCAAAACGAAGTCACTGTCGACTCTACTTGCAGTACGCTTAGATTCGTATCGTGGATGAGAGATCATAAATAGAAACCAATTGAAATGTTTTAAGCGAATTTGTAGAGAAATATCTATAAAAATGGATAGAAATGAAGAAATCTAGACTGTTTTATCATTCATATTGAATGGATGTTATAGAAAATACACACAAATTTTAAGTTATGTATTTTAACAATTCCCGTATTAACTTTGACTTCTTAATACATAATTAAAATTTTTTTATTATTGTTAATGTGGCAGTCCAAATTTTATTCCGCACACGTTATTATAGTTATTGATTAAAGGAATTTTTCGTTGCTTTTGGCGTCAAGTTGTAAATTTATTTAGATTTGTTTTATTCTATTTCCGTGATTTATTCTTCTTTGTAACTTTTACGTATTTATATTAACAATTAATAAAAAGCATTCGAAAATTTTAAGCAAACCAAGCAAGCATTCAATAGCTATAGAGAACAAACCAAGAATAATTTGGTTACCTTTAAACATAATGACGCATATTCATTAATTAACACTAAGCCTGAGTTCATACGGCTCTTTCTTTATTGAAAAGATTTCTACTTTATAGGCGAGAGGGGCGAGGGGAAAATAAACGAGTACACACAGGCCTGTACTGTCTTTACGCTTTGCTTTTTTATTCGTTGTTTAATTTTGTTTCTGTTTTCATACGCACGACTATACAAAATAAAAAACATGGCGTCGACATGACATGAATCATTTGAACACCAATTCATGTTCAAAGAAGAAAAAGGAAGAATCTTTTCAATAAAGAAAGAGCCGTATGAACTCAGACTAAGTGTTAACTTTTTTAAGTACCTATTTAAGTTATTCACAGTTGGTTACTTTCAGCTTTACTTTTAGTTTACACTTAGTGGGAATTGATGGAAAAAACATAAAAAATTTTAGGACAATCGGCAAAGGCTAAGCCGACCCTCACGCCCACCAAAGTTTGAGAAAAATTATATTTTTACATGAAATCTGACTTTAATGTTTCATAACTTAGAAAATAATAATTTTGTAGAAAAGTTGTTAACAAGTCTTTCTGAATCTCTTATTAAACAAAATAAACTGAAAAATATCAAATAAACCACTAAAAAAATCAAATTTTTAATTTATTAAAGAAACGCATTTTCTATGAATCACGTATCTTCAATTTTGTTGAAAAACATTTTTATTATTTAATCTAATTCGGGTACGCTGAATCCAGTGGTGATAAAAGTTTTTTTCTCGGTTAGCTCTTGTTTTCGAGATATATATTGTTATTACGAAAATAGAGGAGGTTGGACGACATAAATTCGCGTTACTCAAAAACGGTTTAGTTTATCGAACTGCTTACAAAAATCCGAAAATCGGCAATAAAATTACCTTTAAGTGAAGTTAAACACTTTTTTAGTCGTTTTTTTCGCAAAATTTTTTTCCTTAAAAAAACTCATTATAAATTGGAAAGTGCAGCTATGCTTATAATTTTTTGTAGACATATAAAAAACGAAGTTGCAAACGAAAAAAGCCATAAGTGATTTAAATCTGTTTACAACTATTGATGTTATTCAGTAAAGACGAAAAATGTCCATTAAAATTAAGAATTTTATAAAACGAAATATCTGGGATCCTCCCCAAAAAGTGGTGGTAAAGGGCAAGTATGTGTTAAGAAAATGTTGAAAACAAAAGAACTAATGGAGGTCGTCTATACATTTTATCCCCCTAGGGGAGACTCCTTGGTAGTTATGGGGCTTTTTCTTCATTATCCCTGTTGGCCAAATTGCCGTCGACGACATTGTCGTCAACGACTTATGCACGACATGTCCTCTATCACTTAGGATTTCTGGAAGACAATTTTGAGGAAAATGTCGTGGACGACAAAATACTCGACATTGTCTAGTGCACTGTCTTTTAAAGAAGTTAATAAACGACGACATGACCGACATTGTCTTACAAGTTGTCTTTTGTCAAAGCTTATCCACGACAACATGACAGACATTTTCTTGTAAGGTATCCTCTATCAACAACTATACACGACAGTATAAGCGACAGTGTCTTGTAAGCTGTCTTCTAAACAAACAAAAATAATTTGTTCGTAATAAAAAATAAAAATAACTGTAAAATAACGATAATAATAAAAAACTTCCAAAGCAAAGTAAAGAAAATCAGTCAGTCAAGTCTGAGAACCTGGTAAGTAGTTGTCATTACAATTGTCATTATTTTGAAAACTTTAATAAGTACTTACTAGTAATGACCACAACAACTACTTATTATTTCTATTATTTTCACTACTGAATATTTGCTTACTAATAATCAGCTCAGTAACTACTTATTACTTGTTTTGTTTTCAGTACTGAATATTTACTTACTGGTAACGCACTCAATAATTACTTATTAGGTCTATTAACTAGTGATTTGTTGGCTTCTGGTAAGTATATTGTAAGTACTTACAATTCAAATTACTAGTAGTTAAATAATATCTAGATATTTTTTTACTTCTAGTAAGTGTATTGTAAGTACTGAATTCTGTGGACACCTCGAACAAAAAAAAGTAGTTATTCAGCCGAAAAATAAGTAGTGTTTATTTTCTCCAACATTATTTGCTAACTTACTTGGTAAGTAAAGTTTTTGCTGGGACTCAAAGACTAAGGTCTTATTCTAAAAATATGTATGTCCTATTGTTTATTTTTATTTTTTCGCTTAGGTTTATAGGCGACATTGTCGTGTAAGCTGTCACTCCTATAACTTCACCGACATTGTCTTATACGCAGTCGTTGACGATAAAGTAGAATCCTTTGTCGTCCATATAGTCGTCAAAGACATGTGAACGACAATGTCGTTCATGGGGTCATCAACGACAGGCTGAGCAACATTGTCTCTCTTTGTGTCGTGCACGATTTACGCGACACTTGTTTGAAAATGTCATCGACGATTTGCATTAGTTGTCCCTTACGTGTCGTGCTGGCATTAACATTGTCGTGCACGAATCATCAATGATTCGTACACGATATAGCCAACTGGGATATTTCTAGTCTGTTTGTATGGGTGCCCTCTTAACTCTGGATGGTTATTGTTTGTCGAATTGACAAAGCTCATTTACACTTCGTCATATAACTTTTTTATGTGTTTTTAAATAACGCTACTTTTTTCAACAACGTTATCTGATGATGAAAGCTTTAAAAAAAATAATTAATTTTAAAACACAAAAAAGTGTTAAAATTCGTATCAAATTTTGAGAGAGAAGAAGAACTTTTATTTTGTATGTTTTATTTTATTTAATTTTTTTAATAAAAGATTAAATAAAAAATGTTTGTTGATTTTTCACTTTAAAAATCGTTCCCAATTTTTTTTTAAAGGTTCATCGATTTGAAGAAGAGTTACCTTAATGTACTAAAATGAAGAGTAACCTTTCAGGGTTAAAGAAGAGAGATAGCGAGAAGGTATGTTAAAGAAAAAAAAATGATGGGGATACAAAATAAAGTGGGGCCGGTCATACATTTGACCCATCTAGAGGCATCCGAAGCGGTGCAGGGGCCAAATTTAAAAATTTCAATAAATCGTCATATTTGCTTGGGAGCTCCTCTGAGGGGTGGAGATGTATTGCCATATGTTTAAAGAAAAAGTTAAGACAAAAAAATAATGAAGGTCCGTCATACATTTTTATAACCCTACGGGGCGATTCCTTGGCAGTTATGGGCGATTTTAAATCTGAGCTAGAAACAAATGATATGAGTTGGACTATGTTTTTTTGTAAGCTAACGCACACAAATACAAATTTTGAAGCTGAATTGACGTATGTAAGAAAAAATAGTTCTTAAGAAAAAATTCGCATTAATGCTGCTGTTTGCTTTTTATTTTAGTTAGGTTTTGTAAAATATGAGATTTAGAGAAAACTTGAAGACAAAAGTTGTTAGAAACATCCCTAATAACAACTTCTTAGTAAAAAATGTTTATGTAAAATTAATATTTTCCAAGTTATGAGGCATTTAAGTCGGACTTTACGATTTTTCTCAAACTTTGGCAGGCGTGAGGGACGGCTAAGCTTTTGCCGATTGTCCTAAAATTGTTGGCGTCTTTTTTTATCAATACCCCAATTGAGGGGTTGGGGGAATGGGAAAAAAGAAAACAAATATGCTCCATACAGTTAACGACAACCCTAGTATACATATATCGTTCAAAATATTATCGACATTTTGTTTTCTCTACTGCCAATATGCATGGTTGCATTTCTTCAATCAGCTGAAAGCAGTTGCTAAGCTTGTTATGAATTATTAATAAGATCTTAATCTATCTATGAACTATTTTTTAGTTTCTGTTTTGTTAATTGCGGCCTTTGTTATTATTTCTGAATATGCGCCAATGCATTTAAGATTTAAAACACCTATGGCTGTATTACATATTTGTTTAACATAAAACTGTCCTAGCAGACCATACTTAAATCTCAAGGCAGCTAAACATTTTATGTAATTATAAAAATTGAAATTTTTTAATATATCATTAGTTTACGATAAATATGATTATTTTAGGATTATTTCTAATCGTTGTAGGTTAAAAATTGGTTAAAACGCAAAGTATTCATATCTAACGCCTTACTTAAAATTTGTGCTTAAAATAATCTAATTAGTAATCATTATTTGCTATAATTCTTTTTCATATAAATTCTTACGAAATAAGCGCGAACTGATTTTTATTACGTTCCGGACTCAATTCAATTACGCATTAATTAAAAAAAAATTCCAACAAAAAAACTCAATAGAAAGAAAAAGAAGAAGGCAGGATTTGCAGTTTTGGTACGAAACGTACGAAATCAAAACAGAGAAAATAAGCAATTTTCTAAACATTTTAATAAAAAAAAAATATATTGAGTGCAAAAACAGTGACAAATAAATTTTATAAATAACACAAACACATTTAAGTATTTATACATAGTGAAAAAAATTAATTGAATAAATTTGAAAGCTTTTCTTACTGTTCACGTATTCCTGTTTTTGACGTGGAAAAAATTAAATATAACTTTTAAATTTGAGTATAGAAGAATAATAATTAAAAAAATATTTATCATCTTTCATTTTACTAACATTTTTCTAACTACCCAGTTGTTAAATCGAAATAAAGCAGAAATCGAAGAACTTTCCGTCAGTAAATAAACAGCTTGATGAAACTTAGCTACGATCGTAGTGCAGAGTAAATACAGTCTAAATAAAAATTTAAATCGGAACGCAGAGTGATACGAATCGAAACGAAGAATAAGGCAAAGGCGATGAAAAAATATTTTTATTCATTAACTA
The DNA here is from genome assembly GCA_963931875.1 of Pollenia griseotomentosa. NCBI lineage: Eukaryota > Metazoa > Arthropoda > Insecta > Diptera > Polleniidae > Pollenia > Pollenia griseotomentosa. The sequence continues at coordinate 148,471,403 of OZ007564.1, forward strand.
CTACATGAACAAAAATAGTTGTATTATTTTTTAAATATATACAAAAAGAATTTTTATGAAAACACTTGCTGTTAGAACCCGGCGGGGCTTGGAACTTTGATATAACGAGTGGTTAAATTTTAAGGGCCGATGTTGAATGTGTGAACCACACCTAAATGTCAAGTTTTTTTTCTGCAATTCATTTGACATTTCTCAATTTCAGACTAATTAAATTTGAACCATGGAAAGATCCATAATCGAGCAACGCGCTAAAGTTATTCAGGCTTATAATGAAAATGGGCGTTCAAATCAAAATGCATATCGTGCACTTCGTGATTTTTTTTCGGTCAATTTAATCGTCTATATGTGCGTACAATCCGAAAAATCGTGCAAACATTTGAACAAACCGGGTCTGTGAGAGATGTTAAAACACCAGTGCATGATCGTACAGATCGTACTGCAGAATATGTTGCTGCTGCTCGCGATAGTGTGGCCGAAGAGCCAACTCGTCGTCGTGCCCAACAATTGCACCTCTCACCATCTTCGTTGATGAACATAATGCATAAAGACTTGCATTTACACGCTTACAAGTTGCAATTGACTCAAGAACTAAAGGCTCTTGAGCATTCCTAACGTCGTCAATGGTCAGAATTGTGGCAAGAAGTGGCAACAGTGGATGATCAATTTTCGAAGAAAATCATCCTCAGGGTGTGTGTGAAACGGTAGCAAAGTACTCATGGAAGTAAAATTTTGACACTATTGAGGTGAAAAAAATTTCACTAGCCCTGGGGGCTAGTATAAATTTTGACATTAGTGTAGAAATTTTTGACAACCACAAAATTATTTTTTTTCATCAAATTTGTTAAAATAAAATAAAAAATAATATGGAAGCAGGACCAGCGGCAAAAAAATTAAAAAGAATTATACAACATGTAAGTATTTACATATGTATAAGCTTTTTTGCCCACACTTTTTGTAAAAATTGTTTATATATGAGAACGAATTCATAAAATAGTTGGGACGATCTCATTTCCAACAAAATTGAAAAGATTATTGGTAAAAACTTGATTAATTTATTCGTTTTCACAAAACTACTAGTAATTGTTTTTTTCTTTATGTCAAAATTTTACGTTGTCAAATATGTTACAATTTCACACAGCACAAATATGAAAATGTTCTACCACAAACAAATTTCATTTCACCATAGAACTTTGCTACCGTTTCACACACACCCTCAGTAATGAATCACATTTTCACCTCAGTGGATTCGTCAATAAGCAGACAGACATTCCAATTAATTAGGTAGAGAGAGAGAATTCAGGTCGCTTTTTTACTTTTTACAAAATTTAATTTTAATTTGGTATACAAATTCTTCTTTTACATATTTTAGCCCTTTTGATTCTACTATAGAATTTTTTTGCTATAAAGTTCTTTTATTCAATGTTTGAATTCGAATTGTACTGCATGATTCTTCAAAGTTTTCACCATAAATATCAATTAAAAACGTATTCACAAAAAACAATAATGACCATTTTCTCATTAGGCGATTATCTTTTTTCCCAACGAAAAACTGCACATGAAAGAAATTTGAAATTTGAAATGAAATTTGGTTCTCTCAATGTCTCATTTGCTTCTATTTTGTCGCAATGCTAACCGGCACTCATCTGCCAATTATTTGTTTTCCTTTTATTTGCCGTACAGATAAATTCAATCAGCTGACTCCCAACTTTTGAGTGGTGTTGCCAACTTAAACCAATGTTTTTTGTCGGTATATTGAGAAACCTAAAATCGTTAACGGACAGTTTATCGGTCTAATAAATTTATGTTGACATTTAGTAACAGACAGTTTGTCGACACATTGAGAAAATGGTCATAAGAGGTTTATGTCTTTTTGGTCTTTAAAATTATATGTATATATATTTTTAAAAGTAAATCCATTATTCAAATTGTTTGTGGTAAAAACAATAAAATTTGCTGCTTTATTCTTTTTATTCATTTTCTGTAACGAAAATCTTATATATGGTACATTAATTATGTCTTTTGCATTCCTATTTCTGAGGCCCTGTAAAATAATTTAAAAAAAAAAAACCATAGTTAAAAATTTTACCTCTTAACAATCTCAGTCAAAATGTACCTTATTTTTAATAAATTTCTTAAATTTCCAGTCGCTGGTTTTTTTTTACGTTTTACGTTTTTGTGTGCTTATGTTTAAGTACATAAGTTTCAAATTTGTGCAAAATTACTGAAAAAACCCGTGTTTACAAAAAGGAGCAAATTACAAACTCTTAGCCGCTTTTGACACACAAATATATACATATTATTGGTTTTCTGCTTTAATCCCAGTAAAAACTTCGCTTACTTTTTCAAAATGAATAGCTTCTTAAACTCATTATTTAGCAGCTTTCTTCTTTAACTACATCTATAACAACTTCTATAACTACTTTTTTCTGAATGTATTAAGGTAAGAAAATAATGACTTGCATTTGAATGCGTTCATTTTGGGACATCCCTTGTAAAATTCATTGGTTCTTTCAGTAGAATTGTAAGTAGTGCCCTTATGTTTTTCTGAATACTCAACACATTATTTTGTAGGCGAAGTTTTTAGTGGGATGTTTGTAGTTTGGGCAAAATTTGTTTGAAAACAAGAAACTTGTTTACAAAAAGTACGAATTTTTACAGTGCTTGTCCCTAAAATGTACTTTATGCTTTCTCTGCCCTGGACATAATTTAAGCATAACATAATTAAACGATTAAAAGTACCCAAAATTCTGAAGGGCAAAAAATTCATAAAAATTAAAATTTTGGATTTAGTATGAAGGGTTACTAAACAGAATCCTGTTACATTTTTTTGTACTTTTTGACCATTTTATCCCTTTCTAGTCTAAAAACTAAAGCCAATAATAATTTTGCTTTAATCTTTGCATGAAATTTTATTAAAGTCTGTTGAGCCGTTTGGGCGTCATTGCTTAACAAACAAACAAACTAACACCTCATTTTGATAATACCTATATATATACATGTACACATAGAAAACAAACTGGTTGGGAAACGGTTGCGGTAATAAAATATTGATCATGATGATTTATTATTGCAACTATTAAAAATGAATAGTTCTAACTGATTTTTAATTCTCTTGATTATTAAAACGAATGGTTAGAATCACAACCGAATTTAATATAGGGCAATACTGAATATTAATCATTGCAATTAATAATTTGCTTTCGTCAATAAATTTTGTAATATAAATGTTTATTCATTTATTGCAGCTAATTATTGATTGTTGGAATAGTTTCAATTCGAGTACAACAAATGAGAATATAATTATGCGGAATTCGCAACCAAAAAATAGTTAAAATTGCTTTCTAAATTTTCTGTTTAATTTTATATTTAAAAAATATCTTTGCGGTCAAAAATGGAAAATGTGCAAAAACTTAGTAAATAGGGGTAAGTTTACGTATTCTTATAGGTATGAACATATACACGTACATATGTATGTATGTATTATTTTTGTATACCCTGCAAATTATATTGGACTACTTGATCTATTTTGATCCTGGGCTGGTCCAATGTAGTGCAAGTATGGACCATGTCATTATTAAAATGAGTTTGCAGTGAAACGACATGTCTTCGTTTTTTAACGACATGTTTTCGTTTTGAAACGATTTCAAAGCTAATCCTCTGGAGTATACCATGGAGTAGTTTTAAGACTTCTCCTTTGTAATGCAAGCTGGGTAATATGGTCCTGCCCTAGGGCATCGTACTGTAAAATAATCCATTTTTTCCATTCATTGGGATTACCTTTGGACAAGTCCTTGCCCCTTATGGGCTACATTTGACCGGTTAAAAAAAATATATTGTAAACGACAATCAAATCTTTTGTTATGAACACCAATTATGTGTTAATTCAGTTGCATTTATCATATATTCGGGTATAAGCACAATTTTGTTTCTAATAATCATACTAACAACTATCAATATCTGTTGTTATGACTGATGGTGTACTAAAATTCAAATGTTGCTATCAAAACTATTATGCTAAGCAACGAAATTTTCAGTAATTGAAACCGAATTGTGTGATAGTACATGCAACCGACGAAATTCGATTGGCGCCAAATTCGGTTGGGACCACGAATCTGTTTTCTCTGTGTACATACATTTATGTATAAATATATGTATGGATGTATTAAGATATAAATATCATCTACAGAAAAAATCGTACTTAGTTAAAATAAAGTTTTCAAAATGAAAACAACTGAATTTGTTTTCACTGCTGTGCTCGTGAGTTCGCTACAAGTTTTAGGTGTTTACGGAAATAGCAATTTACCAGAAGTTCAAGAAGTTCTCAATAAAACAAGAGTTATGTGCAGACACTTAAGCGAAATAAAAGCTAAAAAAATAGTTCTCGATCATTTAATCAATGATATAGAAGCAACTGTAATAAATGAAAATGCAAAATTGTTGGGCGATTCCATAAATACGTATAATAATATTACACATACAACGCATACAGCCAACATAAAGGAAATATTTGATAATATACATGGAAATAACAATTATGATGCGGAGTTGGTTCGACAGATTTATTTTTATGCAGGTTTACTTTATGTAAATTACAGTAGGATTGCGGAATTGCCTCTCTCTATATACCATATTTATGAGCAAGAGGATCAGAAATTATATGAATTTATGTTAAATATTGAATTGGCTTTTTTCGACGATAAAAGTTCCGTTTTTTATAAACATCTCAATCAGACATCACTTAATTTCGCGTACGTATTGTATAAAATAAAAAGTAGTGTTCATTACCGTTTGACAGATAAGAGAACACAATCAAGAGTTGAAAATGCAATACGGTCACTCGACTCAAGACTACAATTTTTTTTTTTTGAGAAGCACTTTTGTCTTTTGAATAGTAAATATTCGAACTACATCTTTGCAACCAATGACGGTACTTGGCTGTGGAACGACAACGTATCGATTGGTCCAAAAGGCTATATTAAGGCTGAAATTCCAGGAGGTTCAACAGATGGTGCAACAATTAACGCGTTTCTGTGGAGTACTCACTTTGAAATATATTACGCTATAGATGCAATTAGAACTTGGACGATTCGTTTTCGGACAGATGGCTATGTTTTTATTTTGCAAAATGAAAATTTAGTGTGCGCTTCAGAGAAAGCCGACCATTTCTATCGTGAAGTTAAAGGAACATCATATCCTATATACTTTTCTGCATGTATTTGGAGTTTGGGAGCGTGTGATTTCTCTGGATAATAAATGTTAAGTAAACGTTGTCAGTTTTTAACGAAGCTTTTCTTTTTATGTAATTTTATTGCCCAAATACTTAATTTTATTTGTTTATGTTTATACTTATCCGATTATTTCAATATCCTAATAAAGTTGATAAATATAAAGTGAAAGCTTGTTTGTTTATTCCGCAATTACGTCTACACTGAATAGATTTTAATGAAATTCGTTAGAAATATATAATTCTAGTTATAGGCTATACGTTTTCGGAAAAAGGCCTTAACTAGAAACGATTTATTTTTTAGTAACCCTTAATTCTTAATCAATAGTTTCATTGGCGTGTTATAAAAAGTAAATTTTGACTAAGACTGCCAAATTTGAAAAGTTTATTAATTTTTATGCTTATACTTTTAGCAGGAACACAGATTTTAATAAAATAACTTTAAGAACCATAAAAGGGTTAAACTTACAGTTTCTCAAATAGCTTGGATATATAAGATAATAAGTTTAGGTATTTTAAAATCTTTATAATTTTTTTATTTTTGCAACAAAAATAAAATTAATCTCTAAAAGAATAAAATTAATAATTTCCGTTATATAAAAAAAAATTCCAGTAACTATTTATAAACAATTAGTCTGTCGTTTTTTTTAACTGTTTATGGTTTAAGGCCCAACAATAATAGGCTTAAGCTTCTGTCAAAAATTAACAAAAAGCCTCTGAAATGCATTAAAAAAAAACTAAAATAAAATAAAAAACTTTCATATTTTAATTAGGCCAAAGTTTATAAAATTTAATTGTCATTAAATTATTTTTATGAAGAAATGAATTTTACAACATGAAATTAATTAAAATTTATTAATTTTGTTGTTGTTTTTTTTTTGTTTGGCTTAAGGTCATACAAAAATTATAAATAAAAAATCCACAAACTTTTGTATTTTTTTTTCATCCGATATTTCGACCATACATCGATGGTCATCTTCAGGGGCTACAAAATACACATATATTTAAAATTTTAATTTTATATCATAACACCTTTCAATACATACATTTAAAACCCTGTCAAATTAAAAACTACAAACAAGTTGATACGTCCTAACTGCTTGTCATATTTTCATCAACTGATATTGTCAGATTGATTTCGTTCTATCGACCTTGTCTTATTTTGGTTTTCTATGTCGGTGTTTGTTTATTGTGTATTTGCAAATATGCGAAATCTTATCGGAGACTGTCTTGTAATTGAGATGTACGTTTGTCGGTGCGTTTACTATATGTAACATTTCCAGTGTGTATCTCTTAGCATAGTAACTAGCGTATTCATTTAATCGACCTTTTGCTTTAATCGGTTAATCGCTCGATTAATTAACCGAGGTTTTGGTTTAATCGGTCAATAATCGAATAATTTTGTTTTTGATCGGTTAACCGATTAATACAGTTTTGTTCATAAATTAAGTAATTTTAATATAATTAATCTTTACTATTTGGAGTTTATTAGTAAAAAAACCATAACATATCAAACATTAAAATTCTTGAACTAAAACGAGCAAACAAAAAAACCATTCATAGTTATTTTCAATTAATACATTATTGGGGAATTCACAAGGTGTGCTATCAAGTCATAATGTCCTAAATAATATTTTAAAATTGCTTAAAATAAATATTGTTGTGTTTCAAACAAAATAAAAATTTTAATGCTGCGCTCATTGATTCGTCAAAACTGCACAGTAGAAATATCTATTATAAGCGGTAGTCCACGACAGTCATATCGTCGGCTTAATATGCAAACCTGCTAACTTCCTTTCAGCACATTTTACAGGAGAGACCAAAAACTTTTTATTTTTTCTTTTTGCAGCTTGATAGAAAATTAAAAATACAATTAGTTTTATACACTTCAAGACTTAAATAGAAGAAAAGCTACATGCTGGTCGACGAGTAGTATCTTTCTCTACCACACGACATCATCTCAATTTACATAATAAGTGGATTTAGCCGGTTCGCATATTAATCCTACAATATATATTTCTAGTAATTATTTAAAAACATAAGGCTTTACAACTTTATGACTATGTATTTATAAAAAAATAGACTGAGATTATTTTATTATTTATTTCAATAGTTAAAGGAGATCTTATAAAAAAATCTTTAAAAAAAAGTAATTTGGTTTAAATGTTTAGGAGTTAAACGATTCTTTTCTTTTGTTTTGACAAAACGTGACTTAGAAAAAATTCTTTCACTTATCGTAGATGAATATCTAATTTCTCAGTCCTTTTTAAGGATTTCTCTAAACATATAAAATATTCCATTATGCCCTTTTAATTTAATTGTTTCGGTTAATTTTGTTAAAATACTGATATGAAAAGGTATGAGAAGAAATGTATATGAGACGAAACAAATAATTAAAAATACAAAAAAATATGTTATAATACTACAAAAAATTGAAAATCTTATTACAGCGGTTAATCGGTTAATCGACTGAAATTAACCGGTTTAATCGTTAACCGAAAAAAGCCAATTTGAAATTAAGCGCTCAGTAAATCGGGTAGTAATTAATCGGTTAACCGTCAATCGGTTATGAATACCCTAATAGTAACTCTCTTCTTGTAAGATTATTATTTCATGTTGTAAAATTCCTTTCTTCATAAAAATAATTTAATGAAAATTAAACTTGATGAACTTTAGCCTAATTAAAATATCAAAATTTGGATTAAAAACCATAAACAGTTCAACAAAATAACCACGATATTAATTATTGTTAAAAGCTAAGGCACTAGCTCTATGTTTACATAATATTATTAGAGTAATGATATTTTGTTTGCATCTTAAGCACACTATAACTACACGTATAGAAAGTTATCATGTTATGGCTATTTAATATCATGAAATGGTTGTGAGTAATATAGAATGTGTTCAAAGTTAACAATTTAGTTGTTAGAAAAATTATTATTTTTGGGTCAACAATACTCAAATTTATCATTGCGATAAACATTGCAATTTTTACAGTAACTATAATATTGCTGATATTAAATAAAAATAAAAATTGTTTGTGTACGACAACCATATATTGTTTCAATAACAATAGTGTAGTTACAATAACAATGCCCAACCTTATTTTTTCTCTGCGTAATATAAAATAAAGAAAAAGCTGTGTTTGGTATGTAAACAGTAACTAAAATGTCCTAAATAAAAGATATCTTAAAAGTATATACAGAACAACGCACAATTTAATGTAAACATATTTGTGCCATTTATGTATAAGTGACACATGTTTCTACTTTTTACTTGTTTTTGTTTACTTTCGCTCGAAATAATATTTTTTTAAATATGTTTTGGGTTAACCTTTAACTGTGGTGATAAATTTTACCCTTCTAAATTTTACTAAAAAATTAAGTAAAAAATTTTTTTTTTATAATCATTTGTTTTTGAAAAATAAGGTACCACATTTTTAATCACAAAAATAAAGAAACCTAAAATTATTTTTATTTGCTTAAACAAAACCAGGTACTTTACTTCACAAACCTTTTTTTAATATAAAAAAAAACGATATATCAAAAACTTATCAAAAAAAATGTAATAGATAAAAAAAAAACAAACACTTGAAGGGCATTTTTTCACAGCCAAATGTATGCACTTAAAGATATAAAAGAGATCATAAAAAAAAAATAATAAAGTGTAGATCAACATTTTGAAGGTTTTTTACTAATTAAAATCTGCATCCCATACCATTGGCTTATTACATTGCAGGCAAATTGGCGAAGACTACAGCTTTCAACTTTGGTCAAAATATCTTGGTTATCCATACACAACATCTGATATTATCTGGGCGGGAGAAGTGGGAGTGGCACCTCTCATACAAAGACATAGATTTCTATATATCTGAAGAAGAGTCAAAGTTTCGCAATTAGGTACAAGCATCTTTGTTAGCAATACACAGCATTCGACAAAATGTGGGTGGGATTAGAGAACTGGGCGTGGCACAAAATGAATTTTTGTTGTATCTAATGAACGGCAAGAGAAAAATTGTCCATATTTGGTACACACACCTGGGTTATTGGGGGTTGGAGAAGTGGGTGTGGCACCTCCTAGCTTCGTTAACAATGCACGAGACCTGTTTTTAATGAAATCTACTTATATTATTTTAATTTTAAGGGTAACAAAGCGCACTGAGTTAAGCTTGTATCATATAAAATATTTTTTTACTTACAAGAAAACGGCCGAGTGGTAAAAATAATTCCATGAAAATAATGCGTTAATTTTGAATTGGGGTTAAATTTTTTCTACTAAGTATTAAGCTAACGCTGACGTGGTGGTAAGATATTTTCAAAGAAAAAATTACGTAAATGATGACGAGTGGTAATTTTTACACCAGCATCTGCGTAGCTTCGCTGGTGCTAAGTCAAGCTCAGGCAAAACACAAGTGAATAGCAACGACCACGATATGAGATCATACTAAGAGAATTAAATTTATAGAGCGTAATGGAAGAGAGTATTTTAAAAAAATGTAAGAAGAGGGTTAAATTTACCACCACCTCAACAGTTAAAGGTTAAAAACAATAAAGTTGTTGTTGTCATTTCTAAATAAATAAAAATTTTTTTTAATGAAAATTTGGCTGCGCCAAGATTTAAACCAACTGATTTAAGAAACACTTAGGCCACAAAAATCGTCTACACCTTCGTACTTTAAAAAAAAAACATTTTGAAATTAAAACAAGTAAGAAAGTATAGTCGGTCAAGTCCGACCATATGATACCCTAAACCACATTATTTAAAAACAATTTTTGCTTGTGTACCCTATTTGGGACCGTTGGACACAATCATGGACCCGCCCAAACAAGATTATGTAATTCAGGTTAAAGTCCATTTTAAAGTTCTTTGCGCCGAATACAATTTAGACATCTTCATCTTCACATATGAAATTTGTTTGACTTCTGGAAGGCGATTTATATGGGAGCTGTGGCTAATTTTATACCCACAAGTCATGACATAGTAGCTATCGTAAAAGTCATGGTCACCAATTTTTATATAAACATAACATTTATAAGGAAGTTATGGTTTTAAAAGTTATTTTCGTGTGTAGTATTTGTATGGGAGCTATGTTCATATATGGACCGATTCCAATGAAATTTGGTACGATGATTTTCATTGCAATTAAATAAGTTTGGACTAAATTTAGTCGAAATACCAACATAAAAAGATGGGTTGTGGATACAAAGACCCTATTCTGGAAAAAATCTTGTATGGAGGGCATGTGAAATTATGGACTGATTCGCCCCATTTCCAAAATTGCGACCTGTACTTTGCGCACAAGTTTTACAAGGACAGCGAGCCAGCCAACCGTACGGTAATCGCTAATTCGACTAGAATGTGATCCCGAGCCGATCGGTATTCTTAAAGTTGGGTATAGGGCCAAAATTTTTAGGTGTTACAAACATTAGCACAAATGCATAATACCCTCCCCATTATTGTTGTGTGGGTAAAACAAAACAAACAAAAGTAAATATATATGTATATCTGTATGTAGATAGTGAAAAAATTTAATAAATAAATTTGCCAGCTTTTCTTGTGACTTGTTTCTAAGATTCAAAAGTTAAATAAGACTTTTAAATTAAAGTACAAAACAAAAATAATTAAAAAATATTTATTATGGGTTTTCAAGATATCGCTTAAAAGTATCGCAATCTGTGCAAACTGTGCATTTTTACGCCCTCGCAGTTTAACTGTCAAAAATTGTATGATTTTTAAATGAATTTACACAAACTTCTAAAATTTGCCCAACAATTTTGACTCGTAAACTTGCGCTGTTCAATTGTGCATTTATACAAACAAGGAAATTTCAAGGAAAAATTCAAGTTTCAATAAATCACAAACAATGAATTCCTGCAATAATTTAAGCAAATTAGTCTTTTGGCTTTCTTTATGCATGTTTAAAATCTAACTTCACTTTTTATTTAAAAAAATGTAAACTTTTTTAATTTTTTATTATTTTTTAATATATTTTTTATTGACGTTTCAGTTTGAAATGGCTTTAATGGTTTGAAATTACACAAAAATTAAAAAGGATCTTCATGAAACGAGTCTCGCAAGTTTGCCCATTTGCACAAATGGCAATTTTAAACGATATCATGAAGACCCTTAAGGCTCAGTTAGCCGGGAGTAACAGTAACGTTACAAATCAGCTGATTCATTCTGTTGTATGTGAAGCAAGTAGAACGATTACAGTTAGCAGTAAGATTTTACGTCTCAATCTGTAAGAAATAGATTGGTCTTACTTTTTTACGGTAAGGTTACTGTTACTGTTACTCCCGGCTAACTGAGCCTTTATTGTCTTTCATTTTACTTTCGTTTTTTAATTTACACAGTCATTTGAACGAAACAAACAAGAGATTGAAGAACTTTCCGTCAGTAAATAAACAGCTTGATGAAACTTAGCTACGACCGTAGTGCTGAATACATACACTCGAAAACAAAAATTTAATCGGAACGCAGAGAGATACGAACCGAAACGAAGAATAAGGCAAAGGTGTTGAAAAATTTTTTTATTCATTGTTGTTTTTTTTTTATATAAATACATATAGAATTTTTATGAGAACACTTGCTGTAAGAACCCGGCGATGCTCGGAACTTTATTATATAATCATTAAATCATTATTTTACTTTCAACACTTTGTGAAAATAATAAAGCATGAAAGCCCAAATATTAATGTACATATCGTTACCGTGAAGTGTGTGTCCAAGTCAACACTTTTGCCGTCTGTTTTGGGTGACTTTTTGGTGACAATGTTAACATGACCACAAACGAACTACATAGTCAATAGTCCTAAGGGCACTAGTGGATTCTCAATGACAAACACATGTAAAGCATTGCCTGGGAGAAACCACTCAAAAGATGTTTAAATATTAACGGCCTAGTTTATAAAAAATAAAACCGGTTAATAAAGGGTTAATAAAATGGATTTTCATACAAAATCAGTTTAATAAACCCTTTATTAACATGTTTTAATTTTTATAAGTAAGGCTGTAAATCAGTAAATTCAGTTTTGTTTAATTTTTATTAATCTTGTTTTATTTAATCCAAATTTTCATATTTTTAATCAGGCTAAAGTTCCCTAAATTTTACTACATGAAATGAATAAAAATTTATTTGAAATTTCTCATTCTTGACTGAACGGAAATTGAACCCACGTTCACGGACGGGTTAATTTGACATGTTTCGATAGCAACCACACTTTCTCTTCAGAAATCTTTGCCGTTTTGCCATTAACGACGGCATTCAAAAGTAATTTTTTATTTATTTATTTATTTAAGAGTTTACAACAAACATTTGTTAATATTTTGTTTTAAATTTTTGTATAAAAAGGAGGCTTGCCAGTTTTTCTTTAACATTATTGGCACTTTTACGTACTATTTCATGACATCAAAAGCAATAGTATTTTTCTGCAAACAGTGTTTGCTTGTTAATTTTATTGCACAACATATAAAATTAAATTTTCGAAAAATTTGGTTCCTTTGCAACTGAAACTAACGATAGTTTCATAGTAAACAAAGACACACATATAAGTGCATCATTGATGATGTTGATGTTTGGATTTTCTCCTAAAATGTTCCCAAGAATTCAGGTCGCTTTTAACGTTTCGAAAAATTATATTTTAATTTGTTCGCTCCCTTTTTGTTGTACTAAGTAAATAAGTAAATCCATTTCTACATAAGTCCTATAATTGTTCTTGCTAAAAATAATAAAATTTGCTACTTGACCCTTTTTAGACATTTTCTGTAACGGAAATCCTTCATAAAGTATATTATTTATGTCTCGAACTGGCATCCTTATTTCTAAGGCTCTGCAAAATTAATTTTTCCAAGAGTTTAAAGTTTTACCAAGTCAAAATTTACATAAATTTTACTACGGCGCACAGTGGTATTTTTTTGGCAAAAAGTCTATTTTTTTACAGTTATTTTTTGGAAATCTAATGATGCAATTCTGTAAAGAAGTGTTTCATTAGTAGAAAACCATGATTTGTTTTCGAAAAAAATAAAATTTTGTATAAAAAAGAGTGTGTTAAAGTTATCTAAATATTATGCAACGAAAACTGATGAAAAGTTTACTACATTTCAGTTGTTTATACAATAAATATGGTTCAACTACCAATAGTTTTAGAGCATTTGTATTAAAATATAGTATTTTAAATTTAATAGGAAAGAAAAAATATTTAAATTATATATATAGTTTAAGAGATCTGAGCAAATCAAAATGACTCCAAAAAATTTAGCATTTGCAGTTTTCATTAGAAAAAAAATAAGTTGGCTCGGTCAACCTCCGTGTTGGTAATACTACTAAATGAAAGTTTGGAATGTTTTCTTTCATTTTATGTAAAAAAATTCTGCGACTTTTTGCGATCGCTGAACAAACTTATAAATTTTGTGATAAAACTCACGTATTTTTTGTGAATATTTACAATAAACTGCAATGCATATTTACAATAAAAGGTTGTGTATACTTTTAGGCTTTTACTTTTACTTTTTAATAACTGATTGACAGCAATATCGAAAAAGTGCATAACAAAAAAAGAAAAACAAAACCATATGATTATTTGAAATAATAATATTTGCCAAAAAAAGTTTAAGAAAATTATTAAACGTAACTAATATTTAAAATGGGTTCATTTTGTGTTTCATATAGTGAATTGTGCAAGGAACTTATAAATTGCAATAATAATGTGGATTTATTAACTGATTTCATAAAAACAAAAAACATGGTGCTTACTATTAAAGAAATTCAAATTGTGAAAAAATCAGTTCAAAAGCAATTTCTTAGTCACTTTTTTAAACGTTGGGCCGAATCTCACAGAAACAAATCATATTTCTTTAAGAAAAATTACACTTGGCTAAAAAGTACGTTTCAAAACAAAATAATTAATGTGTACTTTGAATATAATTGAAAATTTTTAGATATATTTGAAGTATCGCTTGCTGATGAGCAACCTAGTTGTTCAACAAAAATGGGAAGGCCAGCTAAGGAATTCGGCGATTGCGCTGATCGTAGTAAATGTGTAGAGTGGGTGGGTAGAGGGCGTGGCCAATTTCGATGAAACTTTATATTTTTCTTAATTGAGCTAAATAAAGGCTCAGAGCAAAATTTCAAAAACTTTGGGCCAAAAAAAATTTTGGGTTCTATGGGCGGTGGGTGGAGGGCGTGGCCAATTTTGATGAAAGTTTATATTTTTCTTAATTGAGCTAAATAAAGGCTCAGAGCAAAATTTCAAAAACTTTGGGCCAAAAAAAAATTTTGGGTTCTATGGGCGGTGGGTGGAGGGCGTGGCCAATTTCGATGAAACTTTATATTTTTCTTAATTGAGCTAACCAAAGGCTAAAAGCAAAATTTTAACATTCTACGAGCACTCCTTATATTTTTTGCCAAACATTGTATGGACAAATCCCTCTGTGCGGCGCTGCATTCTAGTAAAAATTACAAACTTTTCAAATCTCAAGTCTCTAGATTGTTCTTAGTTGAGAAAACTTAATTTTTCGTTCAACATAAACATACACGAGTTTACAAAAATAATAAATTTTAAGCCTGTTTTGCCATACTAGTTAATATATATTATTTGTTTGCTGCCTTAATGTTTTTAGTTTGGACCAAATTATTAAAAAAAAAAAAAAAGTTTACCAAATGTACCAAAAGGACGAATCTTAACCTTGTTTTGTCTCTAAAACGTGCTTTTTTTGTTTGCTGCCCTTATGTTCCAGAACATTGATTGCCAGTTCTTGCAAAATAGTTTTAAAAAAATAATTGTGTACAAAAAGTACCAAAAGTGTTTACAAAAAAGTTCTAAAAGTCTAGTATATATCTTTTGTTTGCTTGCTTTCTGTTACAAATTGTGAGAAATAATTTTGGAAAATAATGTGTTTTCAAAAAGTACCAAAAGTTTGAATTTATACTCTGTTTTGCCCCTTGAATGTATGCTTCCGTTATGTTTGAAGTTTGTGCAAAACTATTATGCCTTCATACTTAAGAACATTGTTTTCAAGTTTGCCAAAAGTTAGTCTGAAAAACGTATTAAAAAAGGAACCAAAGCACGCATTTTTACCCTGTTCTTTCCATTTAAGTTTAAATTTTTTCTATCTATGTTCCTAGGAATACTTAAAGCATAACATAATTAAACGAATAAAATTTTGCAGTCTTACTCTTACTTTTACTCCCTGAAGGTCCGAAAATTCATAAAAAGGAAAATTTCGGATTTAGTATGAAGGGTTACTAAAAAGAATCCGGTTATATTTTTGCATTTTTTGACCATTTTCTCCCTTTCTAGTCTAAAAAATAAAACCAATAATAATTTCGCTATAATCTTTGCAGTAAAATTTCATCGAAATCTGTTGAGCCGTGTATACGCAATTGCGAAACAAACAAACAAACTCGAACCGATTTATTTTTAGTAACCCTAAATTCTTAACCAATAGCTACATCGGCATATTACAAAAAAGTAAATATTGAAAAAGCGATTTTTGGGTACATTTTACTCAAACTTATAAAGACTGCAAAGTTTGAAAAGTTTATTAATTTTTATGCTTATACTTTTATCAGGAACACAGACTTTTAAAATATCTTTAAGGAACAAAACGCGGTAAAACTTAAAGTTTCTCCAATAGCTTGGATATATTAGATAATAAGCTTTGGCATTGTTAATTCTTTATAATTATTTTATTTTAGCAACAAAACTAAATAAATCTCCAACAGAATTAAAGTAAATAATTTCCATTTGATTTTTTTTTTTGTTTTTTATGAATGAGCGATTTATTTATAAATAATAATTTTTTTTTTGTTGTTTGTTTATTTGTAAATTACTTTAGGCTAAAAATAAGTTAAGTTTTTAATTATGAATTCCTTTGCATACCAATTATTCAAAGCGTCAATACTTATTTTTTTTTAATTAACTTCATCTTGGTGTACCATCTTGACGAAATTAATATTTAAATTATTCTTGTGCATGACTTCGATTAAGGACAACCTTCCCAATAGTTATCTTGGTATACCACCTAGACATCTTATTCAAATTTAACGAAGAACGAGACAAGCGAGCCTCCGATATTATATTATGCTTTTTCGAATCTAAAGTTTAACGAACAACACTACATATGTACTGATATTGCAATAACTTGAAAACGGTGCCTATTCACTTAAAAAAAAAAACCAAAACTCGCTGACAATATTTTTTTTAAGCCGTGCTTACATGGTTTTTCAATTTGCCCAATAGCTTCAGAGATATTGTTGAAGTTGAAACTTTTTTGTTTAAAAATTCATAAGAACTAAAATTTCAAAAATCACAGTTTTGGTATAACAACAGTTAGCTTAACATATTTCGATTGCAATGATAATCGGCGCACAACTTCCGATTTTATTCACATTTTACTGAGACAATTTAATTGATAAAATCGCGATTTCCATTCAAAAATAAAATTTTTTAATATGTGTGTGCTTGCTGCTGTTCTATTTATCTATAAGGTGTGTTATAGTAATTGTTTTTAGGCCACAGATTTCAAATATGAAATCAGATTCTTTCAATCTTCTATACTTTTTTAATTTATCAATAAGAGAGGATTAAAAAGAAATATAAATAATGTAATTACAACTCATCCAAAAATTTTCTTTTATAAGATTTTCTTAAATGATATTGTTGGGAAGGTTTATTTTTAATGCTTCAGCAATAGTCCGCCATTATATGGGTATCCCAGAGACCCTGGTATCGCTCCTCTAAAGTACGAATATCTTCATGGAAACTTTCACCATGTTCTTTACTGAAGTATCCAAGATTTTCAGGGAAACAATCCAAATGGCTGTGTAGGTAGTGTACCTTAATGCTCATATTGCAATCAAGCTGCTGGAAATGTGACAACATTTTATCCACGTGGCCCGAGTAGTGCTCATATTTTTTATTTCCCAGGAAATTGTGCACTATTCAAACAAATTCATTCCAAGCATTTCTTTCAATGTCTGTCATGGAACTACTAAAGTTTTCATCATTAATTAACCTTCTGATTTGAGGGCCGACAAATTTTTTATTATGATAGAAGCATCTATGACACCAATGTGTGAAACATAATATCGGCCATATGCTCGCCACAGCTTCGGTGACATACCTCTTTCCGATGGTCCATATTTGCATTGACTCTGTGATATAATTAAGGTTCAATATCGTTAATGTGGTGAATGATCTCACTCAAGACGCCAAGTTTTGATTTAGAGTGACGATTCACTTTTGAAGCTTGACAAATGTTACACATTTTAACCCATTTGTTACAATCTTTATTGATAGATGGCAAAATACAAATTTTTGGGTAAGTAAACGCCTTGTTGAACGTATTCCAGGATGTGTAAGTCCATGTATGTTTTCATATACTGCTTTCCGGAATTGCAAAGGAACATATTGTTACGTTTTTCCTTTAAGTAACGCGTTTCGGTTTACTTCCTTTATAATAAACCCTTGAGTTCTTTTAATTGCATATCGAAATACATAAATAAACACACTTATTTAACTTAACAAACTTTATTGAAAGTAATTATAACGTTCACAATTTTTATCCTACATTGTTAGTTACGAACTGAAGCTCAACACAAACTAAACAAAACTATTTGCGAGTCAGAATGTATTAATAGTTTATAACCGGTAGTAGTTTTAAACTAGTAGATTCAAGAACTTTCTAGTCGATTCCAGACCATTATATTCGAATTCTTAGATAAATCTAATTTCGTAACAATATGGTCTTACATGTTCAATCGAAACATCGCAAAATATTTTACGTCCGACTCAACTTATTTCAAAATCAACAATTATAAAATTTTATTAAAGAAAATTAATAATTAAAATTAAAGTCAAAGGTTACCGTAAATCGGTTAACCGATTAATTACTACCCGATTAACTGATCGGTTAATTTAAAATTGGCAATTTTCGATTAACGATTAAACCGGTTAATTTCAGTCGATTAACCGATTAACCGATTAACCGATGTAACAAATTTTTTTATAGTATTATAACATATTTTTTTGTGTTTTTAATTATTTGTTTCGTCTCATATAAAAAAGGTATAGGTTTAGAAAATATTTTTTCATACAATTTATTTTCTTCGAGCAATACATTCTTAAAATACAGTACAAAAACAGAAACTAGGGGTTCGGAAATACATTTTTTGCAGAATGTTCGGTGCTGAGCTTTGCCAGGATGGTTCAGATGATGACCTGACAATAGAAGAAACTCTCGATTGTAACACAAACAATCTTTAACAAAATTAGCCGAAATAATGGCATAATGGAAGATTTTATATGTTGAGAGAAATCCTGGAAAAGGACTGAGAAATTAGATAATCTGTATCATGATACAAAGAAATCAAGATAACGCATTCAGATTTTAAAAATGAAATGTTTTTGGGCATCTACGTCTCCTCAGCGTATAAGTGCAGCTAAAATATAGAAACACAAGCAAACAAACATGTGTATATTATGTTAAAGTGACGTCATTTTAAACAGTTGAATTTTGTAAACATGTGCAATGCGTTATCTTGTTTTTATCATTCTTGAATCTGTATTATGGGTTGCTTCCGATTTCTCCAACATCTTCGATAAGTGCAAGAATTTTTTCCAAGTATCAAAACTAAATAAAAGAATCGCTTAAATCCTAAACATTTAAACCAAATTATTTTTCCAAAAGATTATTTTACAAGATCTTAAACTATTGAAATAATTAATAAAAAAATCTCACGGTTTATTATACCCTCCACCACAATTAGTTGTGAAGAGGGTATACTAAGTTTGTCATTCCGTGTGAAACTTTTTTATTATTCATAGTGTATATATATTCTGGCTGCTTGAGTAATTCTAAGTC
This sequence comes from Pollenia griseotomentosa, assembly GCA_963931875.1. NCBI lineage: Eukaryota > Metazoa > Arthropoda > Insecta > Diptera > Polleniidae > Pollenia > Pollenia griseotomentosa. Next base: position 148,490,490 of record OZ007564.1, read on the forward strand.
GATTTAGCCATGTCCGTCTGTCTGTCCGTCTGTTGAAAACACGCTCACTTTCGAAAAACTCAAAAGAAATAAACAAACTGGGTGCCAAATTGCTTGTAGTTATCCTAAGCAGTTTGAGATTGAATTTCAGCAAAATCGGTTCAGTAGGACCAGAGCTATGAATCAAAATGTGGAACCACCACCTTCAAAAACTTGATAATTTTGTTACAAAAACTAACATAAATGATGCAAAAATGCACGGAATGACATAAGATTTTGCACAAGTCCGTTTTATTCGACTAGAAATGACACTGTAAAATTCCGCGAAGGTCGGTCCATAATTTACCTTAGGCCACATATAAACCCTACTCTCGGAAAACAGTTTTGTCCGCCTAAAACCGTAACTGATAATGCTATCATAACAGAATTTGACACGTCACAGTTTTATGGGACTGGAAATGACACTGTGAAATTTCGTGAAAATCGGTCTATAATTTACCCTAGACCCCATATAAACCCTACTCCCGGAAAACAGTTTAGTACGCCTAAAACCGTAAAAAATAACGCTATCGTAACAAAATTTGGTACGTCACAGTTTTATGGGACTGGAAATGACACTGTAAAATTTCGTGAAGATCGGTACATAATTTACCCTAGGCCCCATATATGCCCTACTTCCGGAAAACAGTTTAGTCTCCTAAAACCATAATTAATAACAAATCGTCACAGTTTAAGATAATAATAATAAAAAGACATCATACAGATATTACTCCTTAAACATTCGAACTGTCGGTGGAGGGTATCAAAGATTCGGCACAGCCGAATATAGCACTCTAACTTGTTTTTTTAATAAATACATAAAAATATTTTGTATAAATTATAAAATATATTTTTTATATGTATTTATGAATTAATTTTTTGTTTGCTCGTTTTAGTTCAAGAATTGTTTCGTCCTTTATGTTATTGTTTTTTTTTTTACTAATGGACTCCAATAATAAATAATTTTTGCATTTTTATTAGTTGAAATTACTAAATTTATAACAAAACTTTATTAATCGGTTAACCAATCAATAAAAAAATTAACCGATTGAACCAAAACTTCGGTTAATTACCCGATTAAAGCAAATGCCCGATTAAATGAATACCCTAGTTACAAGTCTAATTAAAAAATTTTGAAAACAAGTAAAAATTTATGTAAGTATATTGTAGAGTATACAGCGATAACAAAAAAATATTAGAGTAACGATATTTTGATGGCATCTTAAACATATTATGAGTACAAGTATAGAAAGTTATCATGTTATGGCTATGAAATATCAAAGTTACCGTTATTAAGTTGTTAGAAAAATTTTTATTTTTCGGTCAACAATACTCAAATTTTTAATTGCATTAAACATTGAAATGTTTTCAGTAACTATAATATTGCAAATATTAAATAAAAATAAAAATTTTTGTGTACTACAACTACATATTGTTTCAATAAACATAGTGTAGTTGCCGTAACCATGCCCAACCATATTTTTTCTCTGCGTATTTAAAATAAAGAAAAAGCTGTGTTTGGTATGCAAACAGTAACTCAAATGTTCTGTGTATCTTAAAAGTATCTACAAAAAAAGTATCTACAGAACAACACACAATTTAATGTAAACATATTTGTGTCACTTACAAGTGACACTTGTGTTTACTTTTTACTTGTTTTTGCTTATTTTTCCTCATAATAATCCTTTTTTAAATATGATTTTGGTTAAAAACAATAAAGTTGTTGTTGACACATCTAAATAAATAAAAAAAATTTTTTAATGAATATTTGGCTGCGCCAAGATTAAAACCAACTGATTTAAGAAACACTTAGGCCACAAAAATCGTCTAGACCTAAGTACTTTAACAAAAACATTTTTAAAATTAAAACAAGTAAGAAAGTGTAGTCGGTCAAGTCCGACCATATGATACCCTACACCACATTATATAAAAATAAATTTTTCTAGTGTACCCTATTTGGGACCGATGGACAATCATTTAAAAGTTCTTTGCGCCGAATACAATTTAGACATCTTCATCTTCACATATGAAATTTGTTTGACTTTTAGAAGGCGGTTTATATGGGAGCTATGGCTAATTTTAGACCCACTAGTCATGACATAGTAGATATCGTAAAAGTCATTGTCACCAATTTTTATATAAACATAACATTTATAAGGAAGTTATGGTATTAAAAATTATTTTCGTGAGTAGTATTTTTATGGGAGCTATGTTCATATATGGACCGATTCCAATAAAATTTGGCACGATGATTTTCATTGCAATTAACTAAGTTTGGACCAAATTTAGTCGAAATACCAACATAAAAAGATGGGTTGTGTATACAAAGACCCTATTCTGGAAAAAAGCTTGTATGGAGGGCATGTGAAATTATGGTCTGATTCGCCCCATTTCCAAAATTGCGAACTGTACTTTGCGCACAAGTTTTACAAGGACAGCGAGCCAGCCAACCGTACGGTAATCGCTAATTCGACTAGAATGTGATCCCGAGCCGATCGGTATTCTTAAAGTTGGGTATAGGGCCAAAATTTTTAGGTGTTACAAACATCAGCACAAATGCATAATACCCTCCCCATTATTGTTGTGTGGGTAAAATAAAACAAACAAAAGTAAATATATATGTATATATGTATGTACATAGTGAAAAAAATTTAATAAATAAATTTGCCAGCTTTTCTGTTAAAAAATTTGTATGATTTTTTAATGAATTTACACAAACTTCTAAAATTTGCCCAACAATTTTGACTCGTAAACTTGCGCTGTTCAATTGTGCATTTATGCAAACAAATTTTTGCTTTTACCGCCCTTTTCAAGGAAAAATTCAAGTTTCAATAAATCATAAACAATGAATTCCTGCAATAATTTTAGCAAATTAGTCTTTTGGCTTTCTTTATGCATGTTTAAAAGCAAACTTCACTTTTTATTCAAAAAATTTTAAATTTTTTAATTTTTCATTATTTTTTAACATATTTTTTATTGACGTTTCAGTTTGAAATGGCATTAATGGTTTGAAATTACACAAAAATTAAAAAGGGTCTTCATGAAACGAGTCTCGCAAGTTTGCCCATTTGCACAAATGGCAATTTTAAACGATATCATGAAAACCCTTTTTGTCTTTCATTTTACTTTTGTTTTTTAATTTACACAATGATTTGAACAAAACAAACAAGAGATTGAAGAACTTTCCGTCAGTAAATAAACAGCTTGATGAAACTTAGGTACGACCGTAGTGCAGAATACATACAATCGAAAACAAAAATTTAATCGGAACGCGGAGAGATACGAACCGAAACGAAGAATAAGGCAAAGGCGTTGAAAAATTTTTTTTATTCATTATCGACTACATGAACAAAAACAGTTGTATTATTTTTTTTTAAATATATACATATAGAATTTTAATGAGAAGACAATCTTTTAACATTGTATTTCGGTGTATTCCGGTTAACTCTATTGCAGAGCATTTGAATTTTCGAAAAATGTGGTTCCTTTACACATAGGGATGCAACATCGTTCTGTTTCCACGATAAGCATCGATGTTAAAAAACATCGGTAAAAAACAGGGTACATCGATGTTTAACATCTTCACACAGTGTTCAAAATTATTTTAACATTTCTTTAGTTTATAAAAGGGGTTTCCCCTAATACATACATATAGTTATGCAATGCACAGTATGCATTCATGTACATACATTAGAGCGACTCAAGTTGTAAGGAAGCGAAATTCGTGCAAGGCATACCCCCTCAAAATGAACCTTGGACTTTTTAAGATGACATTTAAGATATTTCGGCTTAAGCTTTGACCTCCTAAAAATGAACCTTGGACTTTTTAAAGATGACATTTAAAATATTTCGGCTCAAGCTTTGACCCCTCGTGAGCTGGACCATTTTGAAAAAGGGTCTTTTTTTGCATGTTTTGTTAATTTGAGAATCTGTTTCCTTACCAGCATATACAATATGGGTAGCATAAGAAAGTTTTTTCTAAATTATTTACATACAAAGATGATGTACTTGGCAAAAGAAACAATTTGATGCCCATATTGCCCTATTTAAAACGAAGGGTTACCACCCCATTGCATTTTTGTAAAAACGCGAACTAGCACGAATTTCAAAAAAAGCTGAGACACGTATTTAATTAAATCGACTAAAGATTAAAATATGTTAATTTGGTATTTTTATTACAAACAACCCCGAAACCGTTCTTTTTACAGAATATTTAAAAAAAGGACAGTTGGACGCGCCTTAAAAAAACCTTTCTCATGACACCCATATTATATATGTTGGTAAGGAAACAGATTCTCAAATTAACAAAACATGCAAAAATAGACCCTTTTTCAAAATGGTCCAGCTCACGAGGGGCCAAAGCTGGAGCCGAAATATTATAATGTCATCTTTAAAAAGTCCAAGGTTCATTTTTAGAAGGGTACATCGAGCACTTTTTTTGGTGAGTCGCTCTAACATACATATGTATGTACCTACTTTGTATGGCTATCGGGGTGTGCTGGAAAACGGAAACGTAAAACTCAAGAATTTGGAAGTCGTTTTTAAAAAACTTTTAATAAAATTTTTTTAATTTTTGTTATAAAATTCTGTTTAATAGAGAAATATTTCTATAATATTTGTCATAAAATTCTTATATTACAGAAATCTTCTTAAAAACCGACATTTAAAATTCTTCTAAAAGGTTTAATTGAAAAATAAAAATTAAAAATGGTAAAAATATTATAAAAAATGTTAAAATGATGAAAATATTTAACAGACGATGTCGATGTTTTTTAGTTTTGACGAATGATTATTTTTGTGCCATAGAATTTACGTCGCTTTTTACGTTTTACAAAATTTAATTTTAATTTGGTATTAAAATTCTCAAAGTAATTTGCGGGAATACAAAATATATCATTAAAAAGATTTCTATATGACGTGCTAAATTCGCAATTTTTCATATTTGATAAATTCTTATATATATATATATATATATCAATTATCTCTCGAACTCGCATCCTCATTTCAAAGGTTCTGTAAAATTAGTTTTTACAAAAAGTGCCATGAGTTTTACCCTCTCAGTCAAAATTTACATAATATTGAGCATAATCAGTTTGAAAAAGAAACATGTTTACAAAAAGTATGAATTTTAACCCTGTTTTGTCCCTTAAATATACTTTATTTGTTTTCTGCCTTTTTATGCTATGTTCATACGACGATATAAACCACTCGTTTCGCTCTCAGAAACTAGTTTGCCAAACATGCTGTTCATACGATTCATTCTTGTTTCATTTTGACATTTTTTTTGTGTTGTTAGTGTGATTTTTTTAAAAATAGATAAAAAAAAAAGGAAATAAAACTTAAAAATATATTATTTAATACTTTTTTTAATATTATTTTGTTATAATTATAACTTTATTTTTTATTTTGTTTTTTCTTTGTTTTGATTTTTTTTGAGAGCTAGTTCAGATAAACTAACGATAAATGTTATCAAAATTGGAGATGATAGTACATTTTTCCTGTTTCGCAGCCTGTTTTAAAATGCAACGACCTGTTTCGCTCTCAAAATTTTGTATGGGAAAACAAGTCGTTACAATCATGTTTGGGGCGCGAAACAGGAATAAGAGAGCGAAACACTCATATTGCTGTCCGTGTAAACATGGTATTATGTTTACGATCAGAGATTTCTAGTTTGTGCAAAATAGTTAAAATAAATACTTGTATACAAAAAGTACCATAAGTGCTTAAAAAAATTTCTAAAAGTACAAATTTTGAGCCTGTTTTGCCCCACAAATATATATTTGTTGTTTGCTTCCGTTATGTTTCAAGTTTGTGTAAAACTATTATGAAAAACAATGTGTTTTCAAAAAGTACTAAGAGTTCGAATTTATATTCTGTTTTTCCCCTCGACGGTTCTTTAATTGCTTGCTGCCTTCATATTAAAGAACATTGGTTTCAAGTTTGCCAAAAGTTAGTCTGAAAAAGGAACAAAAGTACGCATTTTTACCCTGTTCTGTCCATTTAAGTTAAAATTTTTTTATATCTATGTCCCTGGGATTTTAATTTAAGCATAACATAATTAAGCGATTAAATTTTTGGAGTCTAAAAGTACCCAAATATTGTCTTTTTATCCACTTTTTCTCCCTGAAGGGCCGAATAGCACGCAATTTCATCAAAATCTGTTCAGCCGTTTGTTCGTAATTGCGAAACAAATAAACATACTAACACCTCATTTTGAAAATATACTAATATATATACAATACAGGTATGTATGTATAAATATATGCATGTATGTATTATAATATAAATATAAGCTACAGAAAAAATCGAACTCAGTGAAATTTAAGTTTTCAAAATGAAAACAACGAAATTTGTTTTGGCTGCTGTACTCATTACTTTGCTACAAGTCTTACGTGTTTATGGTAGTAGCAGTTCGACAGAAGTTCAAGGAGATATCAATAGTACAAGAGTTTTGTGCAGCAACTTAACCCAAATAATAGTTGAAGGTAGAGCTCTCGACGATTTAAGCGATAGAATAGTACCAAAAATAATATTTGAAAATGCAAAACTATTGTCCAATTCCATAAATAAGTATGTTTCTTTTCCTGGTTTCACGCCTATAAATTCTACAGCCAGCATAAAGCAAATATATGACGATATACATGTAAATTACAAATATGAAGAGGACATAATTCGTGAAATTTATCTATCTGCATACCACATTTATTCAGTATTCCGTAGTGAATCTCAATTGCCTCTCTATATATGGCGTCTTTATGACCAAGAGGATCAGAAATTATTTGAAATTGTGATGAATCTCGAATTGACTTTTTTCACCACTTCACGTCCCTTGCGATATATATATGATGAGATTGCTCTTAATTTCATGTACACCATGAAAAAAATAAAAAGTAATGATTATTACAGTATGACAGATGAAAGCTTACAATCAAGAGTGGACAACGCAATACGGTCACTCGAAACAAGACTAAGATTTTTTTTTTTTGAAGAGCACTTTTGTCTCTTTAATAAGAAATATTCGAGTTACATCTTTGAATCCAATAACTCATATTGGCTGGAGAGCAACAACAAAACGATGGGACCAAAAGGCTTTTTGAGGGCTGAAATTAAAGACGGTTCAAGAGAGGGGTCAATAATTGACGTGTTTCTGAAGAGTACTCGCTATAATAAATATATCGCTATAGGTTCAATGAAACTTTGGTCGATTAACTTTCAGAAAGGTGGCTCTGTTGTTATTTTACAAGGTAAAAATGTAATGTGCGCTGCTTCAGAGAAAGCCGACCATTCCTATCGTAAAGTTGGAGTAAAAATAGATCCTGCAAACTATTCTGGATGTGAATGGCTTTTGGGAGCGTGTGATTTATCTGGATAATAGATGTTAAGTAAACGTTGTAATTTTTTAACGAAACTAATCTCTTTATTAAATTTTATTTTCCATAAACTTTATTTTATTTATTGATTTTTATCCTTATCCCATTTTTTTTTTAATATCCTAATAAAGTTGATAAAAATTAGGTGATCTTTTTTTATTTATTTCGCAATAACGTCCAAACTGCTGAATCGATTTAAATGAAATTCGGTAGAAAGATATGATTCTATTTATAGGCTATAGGTTTTCGGAAAAAAGGCCTTAACTAGAACCGATATATTTTTAGTAACAGTTAATTCTTAATCAATAATTTCATCAGTGTGATACAAAAAGTACATTTTAAAAAGTCGATTTTTGTGTACATTTTACTCAAACTTATTAAGACTTTAAAGTTTGTAAGGTTTGTTAATTTTTATGCTTTTACTTTTATTACGAACACAGATTTTAATAAGATAACTTTAAGGAGCAAAAAAGGGTAAAACTTACAGTTTCTCAAATAGCTTGGATATATTAGAAAATAAGCGTAGGCTATTCCTTTAATTAACTTCCATCTTGACGAAATTAATAATTTAATTATTCCTGTGCACGACTTGGATAAAGGACAACCTTCCCAATAGTTATCTTGGTAACGAAAAACGAGACAAGGATACTCCAGACATGATAGCGGCTAGGTTGTTTAACATTTATGTCACATATAGTCCACCATTTCTTGCTATTGAAATTCAGCCAGATCGGTCCAACAATGGCTGAGATATGACCAAAAAACCACGACTGCCTCTAATTTTTCCAAAAAAAATCCCTTGTAGTTGTTGTATTTTTAATACTTTTTTCTGTATATCTGGAGAACGGCAAGAGCCAAAGTTTCCAAATTGTGTACACACATTAAGACAATCAGTACACAGCATATCAAAAATTGTATAAAACCAGATTTTTTCGACTGTCATATGACCTATGGTTATCCCTTATATATCAAAAGATCGGAAATCTTTAGTAAAAATATTTTCTGAAAATTTCGGGAAAATCGGCTCAGATTCAAAAAGTTATGACCAAAATTAATTTTTTAAATCCCCACTTTCGGGAACCATAGGTCTCCCCGAGTCCAAGCTTTATAACCCAATTAACTGGTAAATTTATTCCTTAACACGTCGGTATATAAATCTGTCAAATCGGTTAAAAAATGGCTGAGTTATAATCATATATAATCAAAATACTGAAATCCCAAAAATTACTCTTTTTTATAATTAAGTTTGTTTAAATATATGTATGTACATATATGTACGTATATATACATATATACCTATAACCCAATTTAATGGTAATATTATTCTTAAGCACGTTGGTATATAAATCTGTCAAAAAGGTTAAAAATGGTTAAGTTATGAGCAAAATACTCAAAAAAGGACTAAAAAACATTAAATTTTTATAAAAACTAAAGATATCAAAATATCGGAAATCTTTAGAAGAACACGTTTGCTGAAAAACTCGGAAAATCGGTAAAATAAAGTTATGTCAAAAATATAGTTAATATTTTCGGGAACCATAGAAATTCTCGACTCCAAGTTTTATCACCAAAGTAAATGGTTATTTTATTTTTTAAGATGTCGGTGTAAAAATGTGTCAAATCGGTTACAAAATGGCCGAGTTATGACCGAGTTATGACAAAATTTAACTTTTAATATAAGTATTTAATACCACGCAAACATGTGCATATAATTAAATAAAACTAAACGATATATATAATATAAATATACATGTCTATATATATATATATATATATATATATACATATATTTAGATAAATATATAAACTTCTGTTCTTTCCAAACCATGGTGAAGGGTATACAAGATTCGGTATAGCCGAATAAAGCACTCTTACTTGTTTTATTTAAATATAATAACAATCTCATCACAAATATCGTTAACATAAACAGACTTAGAAGTAGATGCACAAAAAGTTTTTTAACAAAACGGATTCTTGACACAATCATAATTTGAAAACTAGAATAAATTAAACAGCGATTAAATTTCGATAAGAAGTTTTAAATAATAGCTTTGCTTGCCCCAAAGATGGACTCAGTTTGCAATAACAGTCTTATCGTTTAATCTTTACGAGATTAAAACCAAAAAAATATTACATTTTTTTATATTGTGTTGAAAATTATTGACAGAAAATTATTTTATTTTTTCAACTAAAACATATTGTTAACATGATACTTTTTGTATCATGAACAATTTGTAATAGATTTGAACATGAAAAATTTAAATACCTAATTGATTTTCATATGTATTTTAAAATTAAAAATTTGTTTTCAAAAGATTTTGTTATTCGTGCTTAATTCCCAGTTTTTATTCTTGATAAAAACACTTGAAATTTATTGTTGATGGGATAAGCTATTCCTATGCGCATTTCACTGGTTGCTTAGGCCAGATCATCAGGAAACTTCATCCATAAAGATTTTAGAAAAACTAAAGATATTAAACCAAATAAAACTGTTAAGCGTATAAGACTTATAGCAACAGTTCTACTTGTAATAATATCAAAGCTTAAACAAAACACATCAACAATAAACAGTGGGTTTATCCCATCTTACATTCCCCACTACAATTAGTTGAAATTCTCTCAACATTAATTGTAGTTGTAAGTAGGTTAAGAAAAACAAAATAAAAACAACAACAACTTTACAAAAGATGTTGTCAATTAAGTGTTTTTTAGGCCGTGCACTTGCCTGTTTATTATCAAAAAGTAATTTAAATTTTTGGGAATACAAAATTTAAATTTCAAAAGATTTTGTTATTCGTGCTTAATTCCCAGTTTTTATTCTTGATAAAAACACTTGAAATTTATTGTTGATGGGATAAGCTATTCCTATGCGCATTTCACTGGTTGCTTAGGCCAGATCATCAGGAAACTTCATCCATATAGATTTTAGAAAAACTAAAGATATTAAACCAAATAAAACTGTTAAGCGTATAAGACTTATAGCAACAGTTCTACTTGTAATAATATCAAAGCTTAAACAAAACACACCAACAATAAACAGTGGGTTTATCTCATTTGTATAAAAACTACTCTACCTAATCAACGAAACGATGTTATAACGATATTTTAGGTGATATAAATTATAATATATATGATATTGACCTTGTACGATAAACGATAGTATTTAAATTGTACGTTTCGTTATAATATCGTTTTTCCATGACAATATCACATCGTTTTTGCAATCATAATTATATCGTTATCTGGATTATTGGGTATGAATATCCCAGTAAAAACTTCGCTTACTTTTTCAAAATGAATAGCTTCTTTAACTCATTATTTAGTAGCTTTCTTCTATAACTACATCTATAACAACTTCTATAACTACTTTTTTCAGGATGTATTAAAATTAAAAAGAAAAGACTTGATTTTGAATGCGTTTATTTTGGGACATGTAAGTAGTGCTCTTATGTTTTTCTGATTACTCAACACATTATTTTGTAGGCGAAGTTTTTACTGGGATGTCCTCAATTAGGGTGTTTAGTCGATTAATTGTTGTTCAATAAATCGATTTTAGACGATTAATTGTTCGAATAATTTGAAATTGCTTACCTCGATTAAAGGATTAATCGAAGAATATATACCGATCAATCGAATAATAAAAATATATAGTATTTCTGTTTAATGTATAATTTTTTTACAGTTTTAAGTTGAAAAAACAAACCAAATGTATTTTACCGTTGCAACGCGTTGCACAGAGAGGATTAAACGAGGATTAATTCAAAAATAAAGTTAGTTTTTCGTATAAGTATTTGGTACCATATAAAAGTAGATAAAATTCAGCACGAATAACTGTAAAAGTTGTAGATCTATGTTGTTTACTTTTATTGTTATATGCTGCCAAAGTTGAATAATATTTTATAATTTGAAAATATTTGTTAAAGAGTGAAAATCAAGATATTTTAATTGCGATTTGAGAGAATTATTTCTTAGAAAACACTATTTTTTTTAAATGGATCCATCAACTTCAGGTATTTAACTAATTTATTAATAAATTTTGTAAAGAAAAATAGTGAGGAAGTATTTTTAATTTTTTTTTTTAATTGGTCAAAAAAATTAGTTTTTTTTAAGGAAATGTTGATTTTCAAAATGTTTTTGAGAATACTGGGGCAAAACTTTTTACATATTCTTAAAGTATGGTATTTCAACTTGCATAATCAAAAAAAAAAAAACCCATTTAAAAATATTTCAGATTTTGTGAAACACATTAACTTCTTTTTTCTGTTTGGTTTTGTTTAAAATTTCAACAAAGTCGTGACCAAATAAATCTGACAGCTAATCTTTATGTAAAATTTTCTTCTGAATCCGAATATGAAGTCAGTACAACAGCTTTTGAGATATTCCAAGATAACCGTTATTTGTGTCTTAAAAAAAAGATGATGTGACTGAAATGCAAATATCTTCAAAAATTTAAAAGGGATTATGTATTTCCTTCTTTTTAGTAAAAGGTTATAAAATTTCTAAAAAAAAAAACATGGATTGCTTGTGAAGATTGACCAAGAAATGACAGAGTTACAGGGGACAAAAGTTCAAGCTTCATTGAAAATTTTATGATTCTATTCAATTTTGCTCTTTTCAAGTTATTTTTTAAACCAATGATTTAAAAATGGTAATGTTTTATTGCATGCGACATTAGATTATTTAAATATGAACATTTTGCGCCTAACAATACATAGATTGGTACAAAAATGAAAAAACTACGAAAGATTTAGTAAATTATGATAAAAAACAACATAGTTTAAATTTACCACAAACAGCACTTGATTTGCTTTTTCTGCTAAATATTTCCGATGTGGATGATGATAACATGAAGATTATGATTTTGATGACGGTGAAGATAATTATGATGATGATTTTTAATTCCATATTTTAGCAATAAATGTGCATTTTTATAAAAAAAAAATACAAACAAAATGAAAATTTTACAACAAAAGTTTTTTTTTTATTAACCCATATACACAAAATCCAAAAAAAAAATTGTTGTCACCAGTAAAAACTTCGCCTATAAAATAATGTTTTGAGTAATCAGAAAAACATAAAAGCACTACTTACAATTCTACTGAAAGAACTAATGAATTTTACAAAGGATGTCCCAAAATGAACGCATTCAAAATTAAGTCATTATTTTTGTACCCACATACATCCAGAAAAAAGTAGTTACAGAAGTTGTTATGAAGCAGTTATAAAAGAAAGCTACTTAATAATGAGTGAAAGAAGCTATTCATTTCGAAAAAAGTAAGCGAAGTTTTTACTGGGTCATTAATTACAGGCTTCCCTGAATTAATCCTCGTTTTGCATATGTTTCACCCTACTGTGCGTTGGAATTAAAAAAAATCAGTCATGTTTAGTGAATAATTTAGCTTATATTTTTGTTACATTTTTTCAACACAATTTAAAAATTCATTTCACAGAAGAAAAAACGACAAAGGTATGTTAACTCAAAGGCTTATATAAATTGATCGGGTATGTTCTATAAATCGAAATTTAGTGAAATCGAAATCGAACGATAATTTAAATTCAATTACTATTTACAAAATGACCGTAGTTTTTCGTGGTTTTAAGTATTGTTCTTGCAAATATAAGATACTTAAAGAATGAAGTAGATAAATTGGAATATTTTAATGAACTATCATTACAGGGTCGTTTTTAAAATTTGCTCGATTTGAAATCCACTTAATATCGATTTCGTTTTTCTATTAAGAATGAGTTTGGTTAAAAAATATTGTACGAAGGATAGAAATAATAGTGCTAAATGTAACAGGGGTCCAAAAATGTATTAACGTAAATGTTATTCAACATCTTCACTAATTAACCAATTACACAGTGACTATAACATAGTACTTGAAGCAGATGCTCCACCAAAAAAATCAAAGGGGGCCTACAAGTGGTCCAATGAATAAATATTTTAAACAAGACACCTTCGATCGATTCTCTAGAGGAAATTTTTTGCAGAAGCATAGCAGAGGATGGAATGTCCGTGAAAAGTTTCAAAAACTCCAAAGTTTTATTGACTCTTTTAAAATCTAAGATTTATTTAAAAAATAATGTTTTTTACTCAAGTACTAATTTTTTCTAAAATTATCAAAACAAAAATCTCGTAATTTTTAAAGTTTCTGGGTTAAGAATTATTCGATTAACTTTAAAATTTTATACGTTTAATCGAATAAGTTAAAAATTCCAAATATCGATTAATCATTTAATCGAAAAATAATTAAACCCGATTTGAAAGTATATTAGTTTAAAAAAACAATTTGTTTGACAAATTCAGTTTTGTTGATACCAATAAAAAATTTAAAATTTTGCGAAGCACTATAATATTACATTTACAAAAATAAGCGCACAATTATGCGCTACGCAACAAGACATATAGAGATGCAGTAAAGTAAGTGAAGAAACTCTCAACAAGTTTAATAAAACAAAAAAAAAAACATTTCAAGTGCCACGGCTTTCCTTACTACGAAGCAAGTTTGTATGGAAGAATACCAAAAAATAACTGTAAAAAAATATTCGGTGTGTAAAGCTCATAGCTACGATCACCAGTTTTATATATTTTTTTAATTTATTTTTTTCAATTCCCTAAGCTAGTCCCGCGAAGCTCTACGCTTGTCTGCAGGAACGAAACCAGAGTCTTTGGCGGGAATCGAACCCGATACCCCGGCTTCAAAGTGGGTACTCACCATATAAAATTCATGGTTTCCGTAATCGAGATGGTAAGCGAAGCTCTTACATTTCTCCCTAACAAACCTGCTTCGTTCGAAGCTCACATACCACTCGCTTAACAGTCTTATTTGTAAAATATCTTTAGGTTTTCTAAAATCTTTGGATGAAGTTTACTGATGATCTGGCCTAAGTAACCAGTGAAATGCTCATAGGAATAGCTTATCCCTTCGACAATAAATTCCGTGTTTTTATCAAGAATAAAAATTGGCAATTAAGCACGACAAACATAATCTTGCAAACGTTTCAAAAACGAAGACTATGAATTCGATAAGTAAGTTGTCCTGAATCGAAAAAAGCAAATTTGGAATCATTTGGTTCACATTTGGGGCACAAAAAACCTCCCACAAAAAACAGTTCGCTAATTCCACCTCATGGTCTGGCTGGACCATAGGTCACTTTTTTGAATCATTGCTTCTGCACTGTCAAAGTTTACTTTGCTTATTCTGTTAAAGTATCTTTTGCTCGAAAGAGGAGGTTTTGCTGTTTGATTTTTGTTGTTTTCAAACACTTTTTGTTTTGCCACCATAATTTTTGCGGTAGTGCAAGCATACTTAATTTTATTCGGCGTCGCGGGCTTCGTAAACATAAATACTTTTTTTTTTTTCAAAATGTATCTTGCGATCATCTCGCAAAAAGGGTTCGATGGAACCCTTCGGTAAGATAAGTCGTGTCACCTGTTTTTAGCTCCTAGTGCTTGATAATTCTATAATAAAGACATTCTGAAACGCATTTAGTTGGCGAAGTACAGAAAAATGTACTACTTTGTAAACGTGTGTGTAGCATGATAATAATAGTACACGTTTATAAGGCATGATTTAAAAAAAATACCATCAAATTTAACTTTGTTCTTTTGATTAAAAATAAACAAAAAAACAGCTGTGTTGATTTGTAAACAGTTACTCATATCGCTCTTTATTTGAACATAGTCATATCTCAAAATATCAAAAATGTTATGTTGCTTAAGCAAAAGTGTTCCTTCATAGCTTCTTATATTGTAAAAAACAAATCAGAATTAAATCTGAAACTGAACCAAAATTATAGCAAAATATGATTTATTAAATCTGTGTATAAGTGTACATTTTGAAAACTTTAATCGCATTTTGCCAACTTTGTTTCGTACCCTTCGCCACTTGTGGTAAAAAGGGTATACTAAGGCCTCATATAAAGCACGCTGACCAAATAGACTTTAATTCGCCTTAAACCGCAACGAATAAAGCTTTTGTCGTAAGCTTTGGTCTATTATAGTTTCATGCAACTAAACAATAAACAAATACTGGCGAATTGTGTTAAGATCGGACCCTTATTTACAATAAGCCTCATATCGATGGCTTAATATAAAAAAAGCCTAACTCGTTTTTTTTTAAATTGCTTTTTTGTTTATTCTGGTAGCTAATGCCACATATATCTTGATTAAAAACAACATTTGTTGAATATTTTTATTAAAAATTGCATTATAAATTTTCTTATCTAAAATTTTACAGATTTTATTGAGTTTTTTTCCTTCCCCTGTTAACAAACAAAAAAATCGAGTTAGGTCTTTTTTATATTAAGCCATCAATATAAATTTTAGTATCAAAAAATGCTTTAATACAACTGAAACCGTAAAGATTTTTAATGAAATTTTGTCGTCTTAAGCCCTTATCTTCTTCTTGGTGTGATTTTTTGATTTTTGTTAAGCTTGTCATTTTCTCTAGCCATTGATAGGAGATCTCCAATATTGCAAATTTCAGTCCAGTTACGTATATTGTGGATCCGTGATATTGTTTTCTGCCGAGGCCCCTTTTGCCATCGGTAGGCTAGCTGGTAGAGAGCTAGTCTATCAGCGCCGGGGTTGCGGGTTCGATTCCCGCCAGAGACTCTAATCACTGCAGACAAGCCTAGAGATTCGCGTGATTAGCTAAGGGATAAAAACAAAAAAAAAAATTACCTTGCAGAATTAGTTGGAGCATTTTATATTTGTCATTACGCATAATGAGACCAAGATATGCTTGACTAGAATTAAAACCATGCTACTTTGTTGTAATAGACTTTTATTCGTCTTAAACCGAATTATAAGACTGTAAGGTCAGGTTTTTAATTTTATAAATTCTCGGTAAATGGTATCAAAGATTTAGCACAACTTGTTTTTACCAGATTTTTGTTTATTTTTGCTGATAATAGTTTTTTATTAACAATATTTTTGGTTAAAAATAAAAATTTTGTTGTTGAAACACCTAAATAAATAAAAAACAATGTTTTAATGAAAATTTGGCAGAGGCTAGAAGTGAAGAGTTAAAAAGAATATTACCTTCTGATTTAAAAAAACACTTATCTCACAAAAAATCTTCTAAGCCTAAGGAATTTAACAACAGCATTTTTATACTTAAAAAATAATGTTTCAATATTTTTTTATAAATAGCCTACTGTATTATTTTGCGAAGCACTAAAATATAAGCGCGCAATTATGCGCTACGCAATAAGACATACAGTGATGCAATTAAGTGTAAGTAAACGAGCTCTTTACAAGTTTAATAAAAACAATAACATTTCAAGTGCCAAGGCATTCCCTGACTTCGAAGCAGGTTTGTAAGGGATAATACTAAAAAATAGCTGTAAAAAACATTCAGTGTATTAATCTTATAGCTAGACTCGCAAGTTTTTAAATTTGAGTACAAAAAAATAAATTGTATATAATTAAAAAAACATTCTTTTATTTTACTAAATTTTTCAATTTCGCAGTTGTTTAAACGAACTAAACCAGAAATCGAAGAACTTTCTGTCACTTAATAAACAACTTGATAAAACAAAGCTACGATTGTAATGCAGAATAAATACAATAGAAAGAAAAAATTGAAACGGAACGAAGAATTCTAAAGTTGCCAAACGGGAAAAATATCGATCCGAATCGAAACGAAGAATATGGCAAGGCAATACAAAATTTATTAACGACTTAATGAACAAAAACAGTTGAATTATTTTTTAAATAAATACAAATAAAATTTTTATGAGAACACTTGCTGTTGGATCCACTGAAGTATCACTTTTGACCCATTTTCATGCCAATGTCACTTTTTGTGACCAGGGTCAATGTGTCCACGGACATTTACAAACAAACTTAATATAGAAACTTGTGAGTCCATGCTTTCCTCTCTCAATTTGCTCAAATCGGAGCTGTAAGAATGGACTCCAAGTGAAGAATCAATTACAAAATATAGAATAATTATTTCTTAAAAGTCATAAACATTATCAAAGGTTTTTGTTAAAGTAACATATTTTTTTGATAATAAAACTAATATTGGAATGTACTTGTGAATTGTTTCTTAGTTTAAACATTGATTTATAATTCAAGTATGTATAATTACTTCTATTTTAGTCTAGTGTATTTAACTAATACATACTAATAAACTTAACCCAATTTTACTTTAAAATACCAATTTTTGACGCTTTTTTTCTTATTTACCCTCTTTATGACACTTTTTCGAAATTTTCAACGGCAACCCTGTTTGGAACCCGCCGGTGCTCGGAATCATTTATTCAATTCCTTACTTTCAACACTTTGTAAAAATAATAAAGCATGAACGCCCAAATAATAAGTACATATCGTTACCCTGAAGGAAGCCTGTGTTAAAGTGTATCCAAGTCACCACTTTTGTCGGCTGTTTTGGGGGACTTTTTGGTGAATATGTCTATATGACCCCGTACGAAGTACATAGTCAATAGTTCTAAGGGCACTATAACGAGTGTGAAAAAGTAAAACAGTTCCAAAAGTTTAGTATAGAATTATTAAAATGCACTAGTGAATTTATGGATCCGATGTCTCTATGTGGTTCTATAAGAACAATGACAAGCACATGTTAATGTCTAGAGTAGAAAACACTGCCTGGGATATAAGTGGTCAATAGTACTGATGACGAAGTCAAAAGTCAGTTAAATCAGTAATGTTTTACTATCGACATTTCGTTCAGGGTACCTTCAGATGTAAATTTAATGAATTTTACAGGAGGGGTTAGTTATATTTTTATTTATCTTGTTTTATTTATTAAAAAGATTACAACCAACAATTGCTAATATTTTGTTTTAAACTTTCGTATAAAAAGGGTACTTAGCATTTTATCGTTAACATTATTGGACCTAGCACTTTTAAGTTGCATTTTTTAATAACTCTAATTCACTGCATTGAATCTGAATTTTCAAAAAATGCATGTTTAGCTTCTTTACAACTGAAACTAACGAATTTAATAAAAACGTTAATGCACGTATTTACAAAAAAGCTTTAAGAGTTTTTTATATTTTAAAAGTAAATCCATTTTACAATTTAATGTCCTATTCGTGCTACCTCTCCCTTTTCTGTAATTAAAATTTTATAAAAAGTATATTAATTATGTCTCGAACTCGCATCCCCATTCCTAAGGCTCTGTAAAAATAATTTTTACAAAAAGTATCATGAGTTCAAAATTGTAACCCTTTACCCTCTCAGGTAAAATTTACATAATTTTTAATACAGTGATGTATTCTAGTAATAATGAACCAATTTTTAAAATCACAAGTCTCTAGATTGGTTTTATAACAGAAAACTAAAATTAACGTTTTAGTTTGTTTATGTTCAAGAACATAAGTTTCAAGTTTGTGCAAAATTACTTGAAAAATTCTTGTTTGCAAAAGTACAAATTTTTAGATTGTTTTGGTACACAAATATATATTAGTTGTTTTCTGCTTTAATTTTTCTAGTTTGGGCAACATTAATTGAAAAAAAAAGGTTCACAAAAAGTACCAAGAGTCAAATTTAACCCCTGTTTTGTCCATTAAATGTGCCTTAATTGTTTGCTGCCTTTATGTTCAAGAACAAAGCTTTCAAGTTTGTGCAAAATAATTTAAAAAAATTCTTGTGTAAGAAAGTACCAAAAGAGTTTTCAAACGGTTCTTAAAGAACAAATTTTTGGCCTGTTTTGCCTCATAAATATATAGTTTTTGTTTGCTTCATTTTTGTTTCAGGTTTGGGCAAAATTTTTTTAAAAAATAATCTGTTTTCAAAAAGTAAGAATTTATACTCTGTTTTCCACATTTATTTGCTTGCTGCCTTCATATTAACGAACATTGGTTTCAAGTTTGCCAAAACTTTCGTTACACCTCATTTTGATAATATACCCAGCTAGCATTTTGTATCGTAATCTAATCATTTAGGAATCAGCTTCACGAACAAAATACCCGTATATGAGCTCATCTTTCAATCATAAATGATAGTTTCGTTGTGAGAAAATGGTACAATACCGATGAATCAGCATCAGAATAATTTGTGATACAATTTTCTGATTGCTTTTCAAAATCATTAATGAATCGTTTTAGTCTCATTTTTCAATCGTAAATTATATAGGTATTGATTATATTTCATATTATTTTTAATTGTCATTTTTTTTAATTTTTCTCCGATAAAATCAGCACCATTTTGGTTTTTGATTATTCGAACCAGCTTTATTTTAAACCAAACAAAAGTTATTGGTTTGTTCAATTGTGTTCATAAATTGTCAATAATTTTTGGGCTTCTTTTTTAGTCAAGCTTTTTATTTGTTTCGCGGACACAAAAGTTTCTAGTTTAATTTTTTGATTTGGCAAAAACAAAAATTCAAAATATTTAAAAATCATTATTTTAACTTATCAATGAATCATAAATGAATCCTTTTCTATCGCCCAAGTAATAAATCAAGTTTTAATCATTAAAACTGATCTGACAAGACTCATTTAGGTGATTTTTACAAAAAATATTCACTCAAATGCTAGCTGGGTATTTACATACATATATATGTATAATTATATGTATGTATGTATTAGTGTATAAAATTTATTTTTTTATTTATTATACCCTTCACCACAGGTGGAAAAGGGTATATATAAGTTTGTCATTCCGTTTGTAATTTCTTTAATATTGATCTTAGACCCTATAAAGTATATATATTCTGGGTCCTTATAAGGAGAGAAGTTGATTTAACGATGTTCGTCTGTCCGTCTGTCCGTCTTACGTTACATATGTGTTTTCCGGATACTCCAGACATGATAGCGGCTAGGTTGTTTTACATTTATGTCACATATAGTCCACTATTTCTTGCTATTGAAATTCAGCCAGATCGGTCCAAAAATAGCTGAGATATGAACAAAAAACCACGACTACCTCTAACTTTTTCAAAAGATCCCTTGTTGTTGTTGTATTTTTAATACTTTTTTCTGTATATCTGGAGAACGGCAAGAGCCAAAGTTTCCAAATTGTATACACACATTAAGATAATCAGTACACAGCACCCCACAAAATGTGGGCGGGATTGGAAAAGTGAGCGTAGTACCTCCCGTACAAAATATATCAAAATTATGTAAAAACCTGATTTTTTCGACTGTCATATGACCTATGGTTATCCCTTATATATCAAAAGATCGGAAATCTTTAGTAAAAATATTTTCTGAAAATTTCGGGAAAATCGGCTCAGATATAAAAAGTTATGACCAAAATTAAAATTTTAAATCCCCACTTTCGGGAACCATAGGTCTTCCCGAGTCCAAACTTTATAACCCAACTAACTGGTAAATTTATTCTTAAACACGTCGGTATATAAATCTGTCAAATCGGTTAAAAAATGGCTGAGTTATAATCAATATACTGAAATCCCAAAAATTAATCTTTTTTATAATTAAGTTTGCTTAAATATATGTATGTACATATATGTACGCATATTTACATGTATACCTATAACCCAATTTAATGGTAATATTATTCTTAAGCACGTTGGTATATAAATCTGTCAAAAAGGTTAAAAATGGTTAAGTTATGAGCAAAATACTCAAAAAAAGGACTGAAAAACATTAATTTTTTATAAAAACAAAATGGCCGAGTTATGACCAAATATATATATATATTAATTAAACTTTTAATATAAGTATTTAATACCACGCAAACATGTGCATATAATTAAATAAAACTAAACGATATATATAACATAAACATACATGTACTTATATATATATATCAATTATCTCTCGAACTCGCATCCTCATTTCAAAGGTTCTGTAAAATTAGTTTTTACAAAAAGTGCCATGAGTTTTACCCTCTCAGCAGTGCTGCCGCTACTACTTCAATCGAAGTATTTTGCTTCATTTTCACAAAATTTACTTCGTCACTCCTGCTTTTAAAAATCTGCTTCACTTTTTGTTCTGCTTCAAATTTTAAAATTTTTTCCCTATATTACCTAATTGTTTTTCCTATTCCCTTAATTACGATGAAAATAGTGGTTTTAATCACTGAACATATGCAAACGCTATTTTTCATCGCTGGAATGGCAACCCTTTTTTTGCTTTGTAAAAGTGTCATTGCGTGAACTGTCAAATTGTTGTGAGTTAATAACGTACGGACATGTGATGTGCAAGATGAATCGGTAAGTAGTGCAATAATTTCCATAAAAAATATAAATATATTATTAATTATAAATTCTTTAATATCTTTAGCAAAGGAATACGCTCACCGACGCAGAACAGGTTAATAAGTAGGTATGTATGTTTATTTAATCTAACTTTGCAAACAAGTATTTCTGCATGGTGCGTTTCAATTTGTAATGTGAAAGAATAACTTAAAATTCAACTTTCTTTTTTAGCTATTTCCAAAAGGAGCTGCCTGCACAAAATTCAGATCCAGAAAATGAAGGATCATTGAACAAATTTATTTGTAGGACCCAGCTTTGAAAGCACTACAAATAATTGATCCATTATCGTTAGGGCCAAGCCTTGTGCCACTTATTAATATATTCCCTAATCTCGTTGGAAATATGAACATTGAAGATATTAATGAAGAATGGATACTTTTATTATGACATGCATTTTCCGAGGAAGAGATGACTCTTGAAATGTTTTGGCAAAATGTTTTTAAAGTAAAAAATAGTTTAGGAGAGCACATGTGTCCACATTTGCGGCAATTTATAAGTTATTTACTTTGCTTGCCTCATAGCAGTGCTTCCACGGAGCGTGTATTCTCCCAAATGAAATTAAATAAAACGGCTATCCGAAATTGTCTTAACGTAGAAACAGTGAGTTCTATACTTCAAATTAAAGAAATTATGTCAGAATTTGAATTTGAAAACTGGGTTCCACCCAAAGAAATCATAAATAAATACCAAACAATTAAGACCAATTAAAATTTAAAATTATTTTAACATATTTGTATACATATATGTACTTATCATAGTAATAGTATATTATTCTGCCTTATTTCGGTTGTCGTTGTCGTCATCGACAGTGTCGTTTTTCGTAATAGATTAATGTGACACACAGCCTGTGTTCTTTAATCTTCTTCAAAAACCGACACTGTCGATAACGACAACGACAACCGGAATAAGGCTGATTATTTGTATGTTTATTTTATTATATGTATCTATATTTAAAATGAAATGTAATTTTTTTGTTTTTCTTATTAAATAAAATGAATTATATTGTTTTGTTTTCAAAACAATATACTACTTCAATTTTATTCAATCTGCTCCACTTTTTTCCAAAATCTACTTCACTCAATTTTTCTCTAGCGGCAGCACTGCCTCTCAGTCAAAATTTACATAATATTGAGCATAATCATGAAAAAGAAAAAGAAACATGTTTACAAAAAGTATGAATTTTAACCCTGTTTTGTCCCTTAAATATACTTTATTTGTTTTCTGCCTTTTTATGCTATGTTCATACGACGATATAAACCACTCGTTTCGCTCTCTGAAACTAGTTTGCCAAACATGCTGTTCATACGATTCATTCTTGTTTCATTTTGACATTTTTTTTGTGTTGTTAGTGTGATTTTTTTAAAAATAGATAAAAAAAAAAGTAAATAAAACTTAAAAATATATTATTTAATATTATTTTGTTAAAATTATAACTTTATTTTAGCGTAAACATAAATTTTTATTTTGTTTTTTCTTTGTATTGATTTTTTTTGAGAGCTAGTTCAGATAAACTAACGATAAATGTTATCAAAATTGGAGATGATAGTACATTTTTCCTGTTTCGCAGCCTGTTTTAAAATGAATCGACCTGTTTCGCTCTCGAAATTTTGTATGGGAAAACAAGGCGTTACAATCATGTTTGGGGCGCGAAACAGGAATAAGAGAGCGAAACACTCATACTGCTGTCAGTGTAAACATGGTATTATGTTTACGATCAGAGATTTCTAGTTTGTGCAAAATAGTTAAAATAAATACTTGTATACAAAAAATACCAAAAGTGCTTAAAAAAATTTCTAAAAGTACAAATTTTGAGCCTGTTTTGCCCCACAAATACATATTTGTTGTTTGCTTCCGTTATGTTTCAAGTTTGTGTAAAACTATTATGAAAAACAATATGTTTTCAAAAAGAACTAAGAGTTCGAGTTTATATTCTGTTTTTTCCCCTCGACGGTTCTTTAATTGCTTGCTGCCTTCATATTAAAGAACATTGGTTTCAAATTTGCCAAAAGTTAGTCTGAAAAAGGAACAAAAGTACGCATTTTTACCCTGTTCTGTCCATTTAAGTTAAAATTTTTTTATATCTATGTCCCTGGGATTTTAATTTAAGCATAACATAATTAAGCGATTAAATTTTTGGAGTCTAAAAGTACCCAAATATTGTCTTTTTATCCACTTTTTCTCCCTGAAGAGCCGAATAGCACGCAATTTCATCAAAATCTGTTCAGCCGTTTGTTCGTAATTGCGAAACAAACAAACATACTAACACCTCATTTTGATAATATACTAATATATATACAATACAGATATGTATGTATAAATATATGCATGTATGTATTATAATATAAATATAAGCTACAGAGAAAATCGAACTCAGTTAAATTTAAGTTTTCAAAATGAAAACTACGAAATTTGTTTTGGCTGCTGTACTCATTACTTTGCTACAAGTCTTACGCGTTTATGGTAGTAGCAGTTCGACAGAAGTTCAAGGAGATATCAATAGTACAAGAGCTTTGTGCAGCAACTTAACACAAATAATAGTTGGAGGTAGAGCTCTCGATGATTTAAGCGATAGAATAGAACCAATAATAATACTTGAAAATGCAAAACTATTGTCCGATTCCATAATTAAGTATATTTCTTATCCTGGTTTCACGCCTATAAATTTCACAGGAAACATAACGCAAATATATGACGATATACATGTAAATTACAAATATAAAGAGGACATAATTCGTAAAATGTATCTATCTGCTTACCGTTTTTATTTACGAGTCAATAGTGAATCTCAATTGCCTCTCTATATATGGCGTATTTATGAGCAAGAGGATCGGAAATTATTTGAAATTGTGATGCATCTCGAATTGAATTTTTTCACCACTTCACGTTCCATTCCATATTTTTATGATGAGATTGGTCTCAATTTCGCGTACACCATGCAAAAAATAAAAAGTAATAATTATTACAATATGACAGATGAAAGCTTACAATCAAGAGTGGACAATGCAATACGGTCACTCGACACAAGACTAAGATTTTTATTTTTTGAAGAGTACTTTTGTCTTTTTAATAAGAAATATTGGAGTTACATCTTTGAAGACGATAACTCATTTTTGCTGGAGAGCAACAACAAAACGATGGGACCAAAAGGCTTTTTGAGGGCTGAAATTAAAGACGGTTCAAGAGAGGGGTCAATAATTGACGTGTTTCTGAAGAGTACTCGCTATAAAAGATATTTCGCTATAGGTTCAATGAAACTTTGGTCGATTTACTTTCGGAAAGGTGGCTCTGTTGTTATTTTACAAGGTAAAAATGTAATGTGCGCTGCTTCAAAGAAAGCCGACCATTCCTATCGTGAAGTTGAAGCAATATTAGATCCTGCAAACTATTCTGGATGTGAATGGCTTTTGGGAGCGTGTGATTTATCTGGATTATAGATGTTAAGTAAACGTTGTAATTTTTTAACGAAACTAATCTCTTTATTAAATTTTATTTTCCATAAACTTTATTTAATTTATTGATGTTTATCCTTATCCCATTTTTTTTTAATATCCTAATAAAGTTGATAAAAATTAGGTGATATTTTTTTAATTTATCTCGCAATAACGCCCAAACTGCTGAATCTATTTATAGGCTAAAGGTTTTCGGAAAAAAGGCCTTAACTAGTACCGATTGATTTTTAGTAACAGTTAATTCATAATCAATAATTTCATCAGCGTGATACAAAAAGTACATTTTAAAAAGTCGATTTTTGTGTACATTTTACTCAAACTTATTAAGACTTTAAAGTCTGTAAGGTTTATTAATTTTTATGCTTTTACTTTTATCACGAACACAGATTTTAATAAGATAACCTTAAGGAGCAAAAAAGGGTAAAACTTACAGTTTCTCAAATAGCTTGGATATATT
Source organism: Pollenia griseotomentosa (assembly GCA_963931875.1). NCBI lineage: Eukaryota > Metazoa > Arthropoda > Insecta > Diptera > Polleniidae > Pollenia > Pollenia griseotomentosa. The sequence continues at coordinate 148,515,982 of OZ007564.1, forward strand.
AGAAAATAAGCTTAGGCATTGTTAATTCTTTATAATAAGGAATTCCTTAGCATACCAATTATTTAAAGCGTCAATACCTATTCCTTTAATTAACTTCCATCTTGACGAAATTAATAATTTAATTATTCTTGTGTATGACTTGGATAAAGGACAACCTTCCCAATAGTTATCTTGGTAACGAAAAACGAGACAAGCGAGCTTCCCATTTAATATTTTGCTTATTCGAATCTAAAGTTTAAGGAGCAAGCGAGCCTAAGACTAGACTAATATCATGCTTGGCAAAGAAACTTTCATTCTGGGGAGGCGTCAAATATAAAAAATACAAGAACTATTTATTAACAATTAGTCTGTGGTTTTTATTGAACTGTTCATGGTTTGATTGAAATTTTCTAAATTTTTAAAGCAGGCTTAAGTTCATCAAATTTAATTTCGACTAAATTATGCTAATTAAGCAAGGAATTATTCAACATGAAATTAATTAAAATTTATTGATCATTTTTCCTCCTCGACTAAACACGTCTCAGCCAAAACTTGGTAATGACTTGCAATTACTGAAAAACTTACCTTTCAATGATTACTTCACACCATCTGCATTAACTACACACGAGTAGTTTAGTAATGGTTGACATATAATCTTAAATCAAATACAAATTGATTTTAAATATTTTTGTTAACACAGAAAATATTGCGACAAATCAATTATGATTTGAATACCATATTCGTCAATACAATTAATTTTTAAATTGAAAAGGCACCTTTTAATTTGAAAAGAAGGAAATGCATTAACAATGTTGATTTTTATACCCTTCACCACAGGTGGAAAAGGGTATATAAAAGTTTGTCATTCCGTTTGTAATTTCTATAATATTGATCTTAGACCCTATAAAGTATATATATTCTGGGTCCTTATGAGGAGAGAAGTTGATTTAACGATGTCCGTCCGTCTGTCCGTCTTACGTTTGATATGTGTTTTCCGGATACTCCAGACATGATAGCGGCAAGGTTGTTTAACATTTATGTCACATATAGTCCACCATTTCTTGCTATTAAAATTCAGCCAGATCGGTCCAACAATGGCTGAGATATGACCAAAAAACCACGACTGCCTCTAATTTTTCCAAAAAAATCCCTTGTGGTTGTTGTATTTTTAATATTTTTTTCTGTATATCTGGAGAACGGCAAGAGCCAAAGTTTCCAAATTGTGTACACACATTAAGATAATCAGTACACAGCATATCAAAAATGTATAAAAGCAGATTTTTTCGACTGTCATATGACCTATGGTTATCCTTTATATATCAAAAGATCGGAAATCTTTAGTAAAAAATATGTTCTGAAAATTTCGGGAAAATGACCAAAATTAATTTTTTAAATCCCCACTTTCGGGAACCATAGGTCTCCCCGAGTCCAAGCTTTATAACCCAACTAACTGGTAAATTTTTTTTCCTTAACACGTCGGTATATAAATCTGTCAAATCGGTTAAAAAATGGCTGAGTTATAATCATATATAATCAAAATACTGAAATCCCAAAAATTACTCTTTTTTATAATTAAGTATAACCCAATTTAATGGTAATATTATTCTTAAACACGTTGGTATATAAATCTGTCAAAAAGGTTAAAAATGCTTAAGTTATGAGCAAAATACTCAAAAAAGGACTAAAAAACATTAATTTTTTATAAAAACTAAAATTTTAGAGCTGTAATATGACCTATTCATACGTTTAAGATATCAAAATATCGGAAATCTTTAGAAGATCACATTTGCTGAAAAACTCGGAAAATCGGTAAAATAAAGTAATGTCAAAAATATAGTTAATTTTTTTAAATACATATTTTCGGGAACCATAGAACTTCACGACTCCAAGTTTTATCACCAAAGTAAATGTTTATTTTATTTTTTAAGATGTCGGTGTATAAATGTGTCAAATCGGTTACAAAATGGCCGAGTTATTACCAAATACTGAAATTCGATGAAAACCAAACTTGCTATATATAAATTTAACTTTTAATATAAGTATTTAATACCACGCAAACATGTGCATATAATTAAATAAAACTAAACGATATATATAATATAAATATACATGTATATATATATATATACATATATTTAGATAAATATATAAACTTCTGTTCTTTCCAAACCATGGTGAAGGGTATACAAGATTCGGCATAGCCGAATAAAGCACTCTTACTTGTTTTATTTATCTCATCACAAATATCGTAAACATAAACAGACTTAGAAGTAGATGCACAAGAAGTTTTTTAACAAAACGGATTCTTGACACAATCATAATTTGAAAACTAGAATAAATTAAACAGCGATTAAATTTCGATAAGAAGTTTTAAATAATAGCTTTACTTGCCCCAAAGATGGACTCAGTTTGCAATAATAGTCTTATCGTTTAATCTTTACGAGATTAGAACCAAAAAAATATTACATTTTTTTATATTGTGTTGAAAATTATTGACAGAAAATTATTTTATTTTTTCAACTAAAACATATTGTTAACATGATACTTTTTGTATCATGAACAATTTGTAATAGATTTGAACATGAAAAATTTAAATACCTAATTGATTTTCATATGTATTTTAAAATTAAAAATTTGTTTTCAAAAGATTTTGTTATTCGTGCTTAATTCCCAGTTTTTATTCTTGATAAAAACACTTGAAATTTATTGTTGATGGGATAAGCTATTCCTATGCGCATTTCACTGGTTGCTTAGGCCAGATCATCAGGAAACTTCATCCATAAAGATTTTAGAAAAACTAAAGATATTAAACCAAATAAAACTGTTAAGCGTATAAGACTTATAGCAACAGTTCTACTTGTAATAATATCAAAGCTTAAACAAAACACACCAACAATAAACAGTGGGTTTATCTCATTTGTATAAAAACTACTCTACCTAATCAACGAAACGATGTAATAACGATATTTTAGGTGATATAAATTATAATATATATGATATTGAACTTGTACGATAAACGTTAGTATTTAAATTGTACGTTTCGTTATAATATCCTTTTTCCATGACAATATCACATCGTTTTTGCAATCATAATTATTTCGTTATCTGGTTTATTGGGTATGAATATCCCAGTAAAAACTTCGCTTACGTTTTCAAAATGAATAGCTTCTTTAACTCTTAATTTAGTAGCTTTCTTCTATAACTACATCTATAACAACTTTTATAACTACTTTTTCTGGATGTATTAAAATTAAAAAGAAAAGACTTGATTTTGAATGCGTTCATTTTGGGACATGTAAGTAGTGCTCTTATGTTTTTCTGATTACTCAACACATTATTTTGTAGGCGAAGTTTTTACTGGGATGTCCTCAATTAGGGTGTTTAGTCGATTAATTGTTGTTCGATAAATCGATTTTAGACGATTAATTGTTCGAATAATTTGAAATTGCTTATCTCGATTAGAGGGTTAATCGAAGAATATATACCGATCAATCGAATAATAAAAATATATAGTATTTCTGTTTAATGTATAATTTTTTTACAGTTTTAAGTCGAAAAAACAAACCAAATGTATTTTACCGTTGCAACGCGTTGCACAGAGAGGATTAAACGAGGATTAATTCAAAAATAAAGTTAGTTTTTCGTATAAGTATTTGGTACCATATAAAAGAAGATAAAATTCAATACGAATAACTGTAAAAGTTGTAGATCTATGTTGTTTACTTTTATTGTTATATGCTGCCAAAGTTGAATAATATTTTATAATTTGAAAATATTTGTTAAAGAGTGAAAATCAAGATATTTTAATTGCGATTTGAGAGAATTATTTCTTAGAAAACACAATTTTTTTTTAATGGATCCATCAACTTCAGGTATGTAACTACATAATTTATTAATAAATTTTGTAAAGAAAAATAGTGAGGAAGTATTTTTAATTCTTTTTTTTAATTGGTCAAACAAATTAGTTTTTTTAAGGAAATGTTGATTTTCAAAATGTTTTTGAGAATACTGGGGCAAAACTTTTTACATATTCTTAAAGTATGGTATTTCAACTTGCATAATCAAAAAAAACCCCATTTAAAAATATTTCAGATTTTGTGAAACACATTAACTTCTTTTTTCTGTTTGGTTTTGTTTAAAATTTCAACAAAGTCGTGACCAAATAAATCTGACAGCTAATCTTTATGTAAAATTTTCTTCTGAATCCGAATATGAAGTCAGTACAACAGCTTTTGAGATATTCCAAGATAACCGTTATTTGTGTCTTAAAAAAAAGATGATGTGACTGAAATGCAAATATCTTCAAAAATTTAAAAGGGATTATGTATTTCCTTCTTTTTAGTGAAGGTTATAAAATTTCTAAAAAAAAAAACATGGATTGCTTGTGAAGATTGACCAAGAAATGCCAGAGTTACAGGGGACAAAAGTTCAAGCTTCATTGAAAATTATATGATTCTATTCAATTTTGCTCTTTTCAAGTTATTTTTTAAACCAATGATTTAAAAATGTTAATGTTTTATTGCATGCGACATTAGATTATTTAAATATGAACATTTTGCGACTAACAATACATAGATTGGTACAAAAATGAAAAAAACTACGAAAGATTTAGTAAATTATGATAAAAAACAACATAGTTTAAATTTACCACAAACAGCACTTGATTTGCTTATTCTGCTAAATATTTCCGATGTGGCTGATGATAACATGAAGATTATGATTTCGATGACGGTGAAGATAATTATGATGATGATTTTTAATTCTATATTTTAGCAATAAATGTGCATTTTTATAAAAAAAAAATACAAACAAAATGAAAATTTTACAACAAAAGTTTTTTTTTATTAACCCATATACACAAAATCCAAAAAAAAAATTGTTGTCCCCAGTAAAAACTTCGCCTACAAAATAATGTTTTGAGTAATCAGAAAAACATAAAAGCACTACTTACAATTCTACTGAAAGAACTAATGAATTTTACAAAGGATGTCCCAAAATGAACGCATTCAAAATTAAGTCATTACATCCAGAAAAAAGTAGTTACAGAAGTTGTTATGAAGCAGTTATAAAAGAAAGCTACTTAATAATGAGTGAAAAAAGCTATTCATTTCGAAAAAAGTAAGCGAAGTTTTTACTGGGTCATTAATTACAGGCTTCCCTGAATTAATCCTCGTTTTGCATATGTTTCACCCTACTGTGCGTTGGAATTAAAAAAATCAGTCATGTTTAGTGAATAATTTAGCTTATATTTTTGTTACATTTTTTCAACACAATTTAAAAATTCATTTCACAGAAGAAAAAACGACAAAGGTATGTTAACTCAAAGGCTTATATAAATTTATCGGGTATGTTCTATAAATCGAAATTTAGTGAAATCGAAATCGAACGATAATTTAAATTCAATTACTATTTACAAAATGACCGTAGTTTTTCGTGGTTTTAAGTATTGTTCTTGCAAATATAAGATACTTAAAGAATGAAGTAGATAAATTGGAATATTTTAATGAACTATCATGAACTATCATTACAGGGTCGTTTTTAAAATTTGCTCGATTTTAAATCCACTTAATATCGATTTCGTTTTTCTATTTAGAATGAGTTTGGTTAAAAAATATTGTACGAAAGATAGAAATAATAGTGCTTAATGTAACAGGGGTCCAAAAATGTATTAACGTAAATGTTATTCAACATCTTCACTAATTTACCAATTACACAGTGACTATAACATAGTACTTGAAGCAGATGCTCCACCAAAAAAACCAAAGGGGGCAACAAGTGGTCCAATGAATAAATATTTTAAACAAGACACCTTCGATCGATTCTGTAGAGGAAATTTTTTGCAGAAGCATAGCAGAGGATGGAATGTCCGTGAAAAGTTTCAAGAACTCCAAAGTTTTATTGACTCTTTTAAAATCTAAGATTTATTTAAAAAATAATGTTTTTTACTCAAGTACTAATTTTTTCTAAAATTATCAAAACAAAAATCTCGTAATTTTTAAAGTTTCTGGGTTAAGAATTATTCGATTAATTTTAAAATTTTATACGTTTAATCGAAAAAGTTAAAAATTCCAAATATCGTTTAATCATTTATTCGAACAAAAATTAAACCCGATTTGAAAGTAAATTAGATTAAAAAAACAATTTGTTTGACAAATTCAGTTTTGTTGATACCAATAAAAAATTTAAGATTTTGCGAAGCACTATAATATTACATTTACAAAAATAAGCGCACAATTATGCGCTACGCAACAAGATATATAGAGATGCAGTAAAGTAAAAGAAGAAACTCTCAACAAGTTTAATAAAAGAAAAAATAACTGTTCAAGTGCCACGGCTTTCCCTTACTACAAAGCAAGTTTGTATGGAAGAATACCAAAAAATAACTGTAAAAAAATATTCGGTGTGTAAAGCTCATAGCTACGATCACCAGTTTTATATATTTTTTTAATTTATTTTTGTCAATTCCCTAAGCTAGTCCCGCGAAGCTCTACGCTTGTCTGCAGGAACGAAACCAGAGTCTTTGGCGGGAATCGAACCCGATACCCCGGCTTCAAAGTGGGTACTCACCATATAAAATTCATGGTTTCCGTAATCGAGATGGTAAGCGAAGCTCTTACATTTCTCCCTAACAAACCTGCTTCGTTCGAAGCTCACATACCACTCGCTTAACAGTCTTATTTGTAAAATATCTTTAGGTTTTCTAAAATCTTTGGATGAAGTTTACTGATGATCTGGCCTAAGTAACCAGTGAAATGCTCATAGGAATAGCTTATCCCTTCGACAATAAATTCCGTGTTTTATCAAGAATAAAAATTGGCAATTAAGCACGACGAACAAAATCTTGCAAACGTTTTAAAAACGAAGACTATGAATTCTATAAGTAAGTTGTCCTGAATCGAAAAAAGCAAATTTGGAATTATTTGGTTCACATTTAGGCCACAAAAAACCTCCCACAAAAAACAGTTCGCTAATTCCACCTCATGGTCTGGCTGGACCATAGGTCACTTTTTTGAATCATTGCTTCTGCACTGTCAAAGTTAACTTTGCTTATTCTGTTAAAGGATCCTTTGCTCGAAAGAGGAGGCTTTGCTGTTTGATTTTTGTTGTTTTCAAACACTTTTTGTTTTGTCACCATAATTTTTGCGGTAGTGCAAGCATACTTAATTTTATTCGGCGTCGCGGGCTTCGTTAACATAAATACATTTTTTTTTTCAAAATGTAGCTTGCGATCATCTCGCAAAATGGTTCGATGTAACCATTCGGTAAGATAAGTCGTGTAACCTGTTTTAAGCTCCTAGTGCTTAATAATTCTATAACAAAGACATTCTGAAACGCATTTAGTTGGGGAAGTTCAGAAAAATGTACTACTTTGTAAACGTGTGTGTGTGGCATGATAATAATAGTACACGTTTATAAGGCATGATTTAAAAAAAATACCATCAAATTTAACTTTGTTGTTTTTGATTAAAAATAAACAAAAAAACAGCTGTGTTGGTTTGTAAACAGTTACTCATATCGCTCTTTATTTGAACATAGTCATATCTCAAAATATCAAAAATGTTATGTTGCTTAAGCAAAAGTGTTCCTTCATAGCTTCTTATATTGTAAAAAACAAATCAGAATTATATTATTATATATATATGAAGCTGAACCAAACTTTTATCGCGTTTTGCCAACTCTGTTTTTTTTAGTTATGACTATATTGCAATAAAGGAGCGATATGTTCTAAATTAAAATTATGTTTCTAAAAAGCACTTGCAGAACAACACACCATTAAATGTTAACATATTTGAAAGCATATAATTTTTCTAGTTTTCTTAAATACTTTCCCAGATAATATTTCAGTTATTTTTTTCAATATATTTTTGTACCCTTCGCCACTTGTGGTAAAGAGGGTATACTAAGGCCTCATATAAAGCACGCTGACTAAATAGACTTTAATTTGCCTTAAACCGCAACGAATAAAGCTTTTGTGGTAAACTTTGGTCTATTATAGTTTCATGCAACTAAACAATAAACAAATACTGGCGAATTGTGTTAAGATCGGACCCTAATTTACAATAAGCCTCATATCGACGGCTTAATATAAAAAAGGCCTAACTCGTTTTTTTTTAATTTCTTTTTTGTTTATTCTGGTAGCTAATGCCACATGTATCTTAATTAAAAACAACATTTGTTGAATATTTTTATTAAAAATTGCATTATAAATTTTCTTATCTAAAATTTTACAGATTTTATTGAGTTTTTTTCCTTCCCCTGTTAACAAACAAAAAAAATCGAGTTAGGCCTTTTTTTATAATAAGCCATCAATATAAATTCCAGTATCAAAAAATGCTTTAATACAACTGAAACCGTAAAGATTTTTAATGAAATTTTGTCGTCTTAAGCCCTTATCTTCTTCTTGTTGTGCATATTTGATTTCGAATGTTAGCGATTTTTGTTATGCTTGTCATCTCCTCTAGCCATTGATAGGAGATCTCCAATATGGCGAATTTCAGTCCAGTTACGTGTATTGTGGATCCGTGATATTGTTTTCTGTCGAGGCCCCTTTTGCCATCGGTAGGCTAGCTGGTAGAGAGCTAGTCTATCAGCTCCGGGGTTGCGGGTTCGATTCCTGCCAGAGACTCTAATTCCTGCAGACAAGCCTAGAGATTCGCGTGATTAGCTAAGGGATTAAAAAAAATATACCTTGCAGAATAAGTTGGAACCATTACAACTCTGTTGTAATAGACTTTAATTCGTCTTAAACCGAATTATAAGACTGTAAGGTCAGGTTTTTAATTTTATAAATTCTCGGTAAAGGGTATCAAAGATTTAGCACAACTTGTTTTTACCAGATTTTTGTTTATTTTTGCTGATAATAGTTTTTTATTAACAATATTTTTGGTTAAAAATAAAAATTTTGTTGTTGAAACACCTAAATAAATAAAAACAATGTTTTAATGAAAATTTGGCAGAAGCAAGTAGTGAAGAGTAAAAAAGAATATTAGCTTCTGATTAAAAAAAAAACACTTATCTCACAAAAAATCTTCTAAGCCTAAGGAATTTAACAACAGGATTTTTATACTTAAAAAAAAATGTTTCAATATTTTTTTTTAAACAGCCTACTGTATTATTTTGCGAAGCACTAAAATATAAGCGCGCAATTATGCGCTACGCAATAAGACATACAGTGATGCAATTAAGTGTAAGTAAACGAGCTCTTTACAAGTTTAATAAAAACAATAACATTTCAAGTGCCACGGCATTCCCTGACTTCGAAGCAGGTTTGTAAGGGATAATACTAAAAAATAACTGTAAAAAACATTCAGCGTGTAAATCTTATAGCTAGACTCGCAAGTTTTTAAATTTGAGTACAAAAAAAAAATTGTATATAATTAAAAAAAACATTCTTTTATTTTACTAAATTTTTCAATTTCGCAGTTGTTTAAACGAACTAAACCAGAAATCGAAGAACTTTCTGTCACTTAATAAACAACTTGATAAAACAAAGCTACGATTGTAATGCAAAATAAATGCAATCGAAAGAAAAAATTGAAACGGAACGAAGAACACCAAAGTTACCAAACAAAGGCGATGAAAAAATTCATTAACGACTACCTGAACAAAAATAGCTGAATTATTTTTTTAAATAAATACAAATAAAATTTTTATGAGAACACTTGCTGCTGGAACCAGCGTTGCCGTTGTGACACTGAAGTATCACTTTTGACCCCTTTTCATGCCAATGTCACTTTTTGTGACCCTTTTTTGTATAATTTAAAAAAAAAATTTATGACACTTTTTGAACCTTTTGGATAATAGCTAAAAGTTTCCGTATTTCTTTGGAAAGTCCTGATGTGTTTTGTGAACATACATATGACAACTGGTAGCATGTCATAACGTCCAGGGTCAATGTGTCCACGGACACTATTTACAAACAAACTTAATATATAGAAACTTGTGGGTCCATGCTTTCCTCTTTCGATTTGCTCAAATCGGAGCTGGAAGAATGGACTCCAAGTGAAGAATCAATTACAAAATATAGAACAATTATTTCTTAAAAGTCATAAACATTATCAAAGGTTTTTGTTAAAGTAACATATTTTTTTGATAATATGACTAATATTGGAATGTACTTGTGAATTGTTTCTTAGTTTAAACATTGATTTATAATTCAAGTATGTATAATTACTTCATTTTAGTCTAGTGTATTTAACTAATACATACTAATAAACTCAACCCTATTTTACTTTAAAATACCCCTTTTTGACGCTTTTTTTCTTATTTACCCTCTTTATGACACTTTTTCGAAATTTTCAACGGCAACCCTGGTTGGAACCCGCCGGTGCTCGAATTCATCTATTCATTTAGCATGAAAGCCCAAATATTAATGTACATATCGTTACCCTGAAGGAAGCCTATGTTCAAGTGTGTCCAATAGAGTGGGTCAATTTTTTTTCTCGACCAAGCGGTTGTCAAAACCGTAATCTACGACGAATTCTTAGAAGGTTTGCCCAAGAAACCATGGATCTTAAATTAAAATCGAGCTTCCTGTTTTCAAAAACAAAATTCTCTTTTCGAATTTTATATTTTTTTAAAATATGCTAAAATTTTATTTTATTCCAATCCCGCCAAGATTTTGTTTGAATGTTGTGTATTGATAATCAAGATATTCGTACCAATTTTGGAAACTTTAGCTCTTGTCGTTCCACAGATAAACATAAATCTATAATGTCTTTGTATAGGAGGTGCCCCGCCCACTTTAAATGTCAAAAAAATATATATCCTATAGCACCTCCCAGGCTATCAATAATATGCTGTAGAAGTTTCATAAAGTCGGATCAGCGGTTACGAAGATAACTTCCTGCAAACAAACAAACAAACATTATCTCTTTGTAATTTAGTATAAACGAAAAGAAAAGTTTCTCTTTAAAAACGGAAAGCTCGATTTTGATTTAAGATCCATGGTTTCTTTGGAAAACCTTCTAAGAATACGTCGTAGATTACGATATTGACAACCGCTTGGTGAATTTTTTTTTATGCGTACATATTGACCCACTCCAGTGTCCAAGTCACCACTTTTGTCGGCTGTTTTGCGTGAATTTTTGGTGCAAATGTCTATATGACCCTGTACGCACTACATTGTTCATAGTTTTAAGGGCACTATTACTGGTGTGAAAACATTATTAAAAGTTCCAAAAGTGTAGAATAGACTGAACTACTGAATCTGTGGCTCGATGTCTCAATATAGGTCCATAAGAACCATCTAGTTAATAGTACTAACGGCACACGTGGATTCTCAATGAAAAGCGCATGTAAGAGTCTATAGTAGAAAACATTACCTGGGATATAAGTGGTCAATAGTTCTGGTGACGAAGTCGAAAGTTAATCAGTAAAGTTTAACTATCGACATTTTCTACAGGGTACCTTCAGTCTTCAATTTAATAAATTTTACCGGAGGGAGAAAAAACTTCATAAGATGTTAAGTTCTTAATAAACATTAAATCGGTAAATTCAGTTTTGTTTTATTTTTATTGATCTTGTTTATTTATGTTAAAAATTACAACCAACAATTGCTAATATTTTGTTATAAACTTTTGTATTAAAAGGGGACTTAGCACTTTTTCTTTAACATTATTGAACCAAGCACTTTAAAAATTGAACCTATAAAATAGTATTGTTTCCTGCAGACAGTGTATTTTGGTTTAATCTAATGCACAGCATTTGAATTTTCGAAAAATGTGGTTCATTTACATATGACAATAACGATATGTTTATAGTAAATAAAGACATAAATATAAGTGAATCATTGATGCTGTTGATGGTTCGATGTTTCACTTAAATGCTTCTATTTGTTCCAGGTCGCTTTTTACTTTTTACAAAATTTCTTCTTTTATACTTTTTAGCCCTTTTGATTCTACTATGGAATTTGTTTGCTCTAAAGTCCTTTCATTCAATTTGAATTTAAAGTTATCACCATAAATCGATGGTTTCCTTCCGCAACCACGTAACTCGATTTTTTCCGATTTTTTGTTTAAACCGCAAAAGTAATCAGTTATCAGTAAATAACGCCTTACAATTTTGCAATTTTTTCGTTTGGCGGAATATCGGAAGTTTTCCTAGTTCTTAGATTAAAAAAGAATATCCCTAGAGGGAAGCGAACTGACACCAAAGTAGTCCCGTGATAGGTCTTTTGTAGTGGAGACCGGTTCTAGTTTTTACACTTTCTATGGATAAGACCTATCACTTTTACATGGGCTTGTCATTGGAGGGGGTCAATTGACACCATATGACCAGTCACACATCTGTTCTTAATGGACGTGTTTAGTGACAGTTACTACAATGTAGTATTATTTCAATAAAACAAGTCCTAGAATTAAATTCAAGATACAAATTTTAGAAAGTCCCAAAAAATGTATCACACCACCGGTGAATACTGTACTGTAATTCACTACTTTTTCTACATTTTTGTTCTTCATAAACCAGATACATGATTGGTTCTCCATTCACTGGTCATGATTTCTTTCTTTATGTACCTGTTCTATTTTCACAACTCTCAGGAACAGTCCGTTGGACCAATTGACACAAATTTTCCGCAGGGATATAGCAAAAAGTTTCAAATATTTAGTAAAAAAAAAGTATTTTGTCTCTCCTGAAAAGACGTTGTTTTTGAATTACGAGGTTGCGGAAGAAAACCATCGAAACATCAATTTAAAACGTATTTAAAGATACAACGATTAAAAACATTCCCTCGGGCTCATTTTTAGTGAAAACAAAAAAGAAAAATCACTAGAAAATCACTGTTTTTTTTTTAATAAAAACAAATATCAGATTTTTTTTTATGTTTAAATAGCCATAAACTTTTAAAATTATATTTTTGAAAAATTAAACCCAAAGGGTTATTTACAACGTTAAATCTCTGATCTGAGCGGGAATTGAGGTCTAGAAAAATTTTAAGGTGGTTCGAGGCCCTATGCTCCTTATAGGAACGACGGGAATATATATATCGAATAAATGTCCAGAAGCTATTATTTTTATTTATTTTATTTATTAATTTATTAATTTCATTTCCTGTACAACAAGACAGTATCTTATAATTACAGTACAGGAACGTAAAATGTTACAAGAATATTTAATAACATATAATTATTGCAAAATTATTACAAAATGGTTCATAATATTAAAACAAACAAGAATACAATTAAAAAAGAATATAAGTCATATAAAACATTTTCAATCAAAAAACAATTATGAAAAAAAGTTATATAAAAACATTTTGAAACTGTTAGCATTACGATTTAGTTGTTGATTTGGTGGAAGAAGGTTCCAAAGACGAGCGGCATGAATAAAAAACTGCCATTCGGAGACTAAGGTTTGATGCCGTGAAATTATAATATTATGGTTCCTTTGAGATTCAAAAAAACGTATCTTCTCAAATAAATATTTGGGGGTTTTAGTGTTTATCACACACAATCTCAATCTTCTCACCATTTATGACAATGTTATCACCAATGGTGAAAACAATGGTATGAGCAATACTTTTTCTACATATAACAATGCACTTAGATTTCCGAGGATTTCCGTTTGAAGAAGCCCACAGGTATATTTTGTTCATTTCAGTATTTACAGATGATATACCCAAAGCAATGCTATTCACAGGGCTACTTAAATAAAGTTGCACATCATCCGCATACAAGTGGACTTTGCAATTGGATAATTGTTCAGGTAAATCATTTACATATATGGAAAAAAGAAGTGGCCCCAAAATAGAGCCCTGTGGCACTCCTTTAATTAGAGATAAAGAGTTTGACCAAGAGTCGTTCAAAAAAACCGATTGTGTGCACACCGAAAGGTAAGAAAAAATGAGATTGGTAGATATATTGGCAAATCGAAAAAAGTGTCTCAGTTTACTAATAAGCATCTGATGATCCACTGTGTCAAATGCCTTCGAATGATCAAGAAGCACTAAAAAGTTAATGTCCCCATTATCGAGTCTCTGTCGTTTCTGTAGCGCAAATCTTATATAAAGTACATTAATTATGTCTCGAAGTCGCATCTCCATTTCTAAGTCTGTGTTCATACGGCTCTTTTCTTATTGACAAGATTCTTCCTTTTTCTTCTTTGAACATGAATTGGCGTTCAAATGATTCGTGTCGTGTTGACGACATGTTTTTTATTTTGTATAGTCGTGCGTTTGCATGTGTGCTTTTTTGATATTGAAAACAATAACAAAATTAAACAACGAATGAAAAAGCAACACGTAAAGAGAGTACAGGCATTTGTGTACTCGGTTCTTTTCCCCTCGCCCCTCTCGCCTATAAAGTAGCAATATTTTCAATAAGAAAAGAGCCGTATGAACACAGCCTAAGGCTCTGTAAAATTAATTATTAAAAAAGTACCAAGAGTTCAAAATTTTAACCTTTTACCCTCTCACTCGAAATTTACATAATTTCAATGCAGTGATGTATTCTAGTAAAAATTAACCAAATTTTAAAATTTCAAGTCTCTAGACTGTTTTATTTAAAGAAAACTAATATTTACGTTTTTGTTTGTTGTATAATCTTCAAGTTTGTGCCAAATTCCGTGTTTGCAAAAAGCAAGAAAAGTACAAATTTTAAGCCGTTGTTGACCCACAAATATATATAATTTGCTTGCTGCCTTTATTTTTCTACTTAATTCAAACTTATTTCGAAAAAACGTTTTTACAAAGAGTACCAAAAGTACAGGTTTTAACCCTGTTTGCTCCCTTAAATGTACTTTATTTGTTTTCTGTCTTTATGTTTAAGATCAGAGATTTACAGTTTGTTCAAAATAATTTAAATAAATACTTGTGTACGAAAAATACCAAAAGTGTTGACAAAAGGTCTAAAAGGACAAATTTAAAACCTGTTTTGCCCCACAAATATATATATATATATATGGGGGATTTCATGTCAAGTGACCTAATTTTGAAATCGATGTCTTCCGATTTGGATGAAATTTGCACCAAGGTTAGTCCTATTGGATAGTAGTTTAGACACAAATTTTCAACAAGATCGGTCTAAAAGTTTCTGAGTTAGTGGGGGTCAAAATTTGACATTTTGGCCATACAGGTGTTCTTTCTTATCCATGTAACTTATTACCTATTGGTGTTAGCAAAATTTGTCCGAAGTAGCTTCGATAGCTATTTGATCCATCTTTTGAAAAAAATTTTTTTTGTTTTTTTTTAAAATTTTTTTTTAGATATTTTTTTTTAATTTAAAACTTTTTTTAATTTTTTTTTTTTAGCGGGAATGTTTTTTTTTTTTTTTTTTTTTTTGTTCAAAAGAAAGCTTATGTCTAATCCTTTAAGGTAGTTTTGGTCCCTTTTTGGGATGCGAGCGGCTTATGTATAAAAAAAAATAATTTCTAACTCTAGACAAGGGTTTTTCAATTTTTAGCATATGCAGTGTTCTTTCTCATCCATTTAACTTATTACCTATTAGTGTTAGCAGAATTTGTCCCAAGTAGCTTCGATAGCTATTTGATCAATATTCTGAAAAAATTTTTTTTTGTTTTTTTAAAACTTTTTTTTTTTAATTTTAAATTTTTTTTTTTAAATTTCAAAAGATTTTGTTATTCGTGCTTAATTCCCAGTTTTTATTATTGATAAAAACACTTGAAATTTATTGTTGATGGGATAAGCTATTCCTATGCGCATTTCACTGGTTGCTTAGGCCAGATCATCAGGAAACTTCATCCATAAAGATTTTGGAAAAACTAAAGATATTAAACCAAATAAAACTGTTAAGCGTATAAGACTTATAGCAACAGTTCTACTTGTAACAATATCAAAGTTTAAACAAAACACATCAACAATAAACAGTGGGTTTATCTCATCTTACATTCCCCACTACAAATACAATTTTTTTTTTATATGTAAAATTTTTTTTTTATATTTTTTTTATCCGGAATGTTTTTTTTTTTTTTTTTTTGTTCAAAAGAAAGCTTATGTCTTACCCTTTAAGGTAGTTTTGGTCGCTTTTTGGGATGCGAGTGGCTTATGTATAAAAAAAATTATTTCTAACTCTAGACGAGGGTTTTTAAATTTTTAGCATATGCACTATTTTGAATTTTTTCCTATTTATGTTTAAGTGTTTCTAAAGCCTTAAAAATAAGACGTTTGCAAAGAAACTAGACAAATCAACCTTTCCGACGGTATTTTACAAACCCAATTATTATTTTATACCTTCGATACTATAATGCCCACAATATGTTAATCCCAGGAATAAAATCACTTTTTTTCTGTAGAAATGTTATATATTATTATATATTTGTTGCTTCCGTTATACTTCAAGTTTGTGCGAAACTATTATGAAAAATAATGTGTTTTCAAAAAGTACCAAGAGTTTATATTCTGTTTTGCCCCTTGAATGTACTTTACTTGCTTGCTGCCTTCATATTAAAGAACATTGGTTTCAAGTTTGTCAAAATTTAGTCTGAAAAACGTGTTGAAAAAAAAACAAAAGTAAGCAATTTTACTCTATTCTGTCCATTTAAGTTTACATTTTTTTATATCTATGTCTCTGGGAATAATTTAAGCATAACATAATTGAACGATTAAAACTTTGAAGTCTAAAGTACCCAAAATTTGTCTTTTTTCCACTTTTTCTCCCTGAAGGGCCGAATAGCTGTGAAAATTCATAAAACCAAAATTTTGGATTAAGTATGAAGAATTACTAAAAAGAATCTGGTTAAATTTGTCAACTTTTTGACCACTTTATCCATTTCTGGACGAAAAACTAAAGTCTATAGTAATTTCTCTATAATCTTTGTATGCAATTTCATCAAACTCTGTTCAGATGTTTGGTCTTAATTGCGGAACAAACAAACTTACACCTCATTTTGATAATATACTAATACATATACAATACAGGTATATATGTATAAATATATGCATGAATGTATTATAATATAAATATCAACTAGAGAAAAAATCGTACTCAGTTAAACTGAAGTTTTCAAAATGAAAACAGCTCAATTTGTTTTGGCTGCTGTACTCATTACTTTGCTACAAGTTTTACGTGTTTACGGTAGTAGCAGTTCGACAGAAATTCAAAAAGATATCAATAATGTAACAGTTATGTGCAGAAACTTGCTCGAAATAAAAGATGAAAGCGGAGTTCTCGATTATTTAAACAATAGAATAGAACGAAAAATAATAGATGAATATGCAAAACTATTGTCCGATTCCATAATTAAGTATATTTCTACAGCCAACATAAAGCAAATATATGACGATATACATGTAAATTACAAATATAAAGAGGACATAATTCGTAAAATTTATCTATCAGCATACCGTTTTTGTTTACGAGTCATTAGTGAATCTGAATTGCCTCTCTATATATGGCGTATTTATGAGCAAGAGGATCGGAAATTATTTGAAATTGTGATGAATCTCGAATTGAATTTTTTCACCACTTCACGTTCCATTCCATATTTATATGATGAGATTGGTCTCAATTTCGCGTACACCATGCAACAAATAAAAAGTAATGATCATTACAATATGACAGATGAAAGCTTACAATCAAGAGTGGACAATGCAATACGGTCACTCGACACAAGACTAAGATTTTTTTTTTTTGAAGACCACTTTTGTCTCTTTAATAAGAAATATTCGAGTTACATCTTTGAAGACTATAACTTATTTTGGCTGGAGAGCAACAACAAAACGATGGGACCAAAAGGCTTTTTGAGGGCTGAAATTAAAGACGATTCAAGAGAGGGGTCAATAATTGACGTGTTTCTGAAGAGTACTCGCTATAATAGATATTTCGCTATAGGTTCAATGAAACTTTGGTCGATTAAATTTTGGAGAGGTGGCTCTGTTACTATTTTTCAAAGTGAAATTCTATTGTGCGCTATAGAGAAAGCCGACACTTACTATCGTGAAGTTGAAGGAATATCAGATCCTGCAAACTATTCTGCATGTGAATGGCTTTTGGGACCGTGTGATTTCTCTGGATAATAGATGTGAAGTGGGCGTTGTCATTTTTTAACGAAACTTTTCTTTTTATGTAATTTTATTTCCCAAATACTTTCTTTCATTTATTTATGTTTATCCTTATGCGAATGTTTTAATATCCTAATAAATTTGATAAAAATGAGGTGAACGTTTGTTTGTTTTTACCGCAATTACGTCCAAACTGCTGAAATGGCCTAAATGAAATTTGGTAGAGAGATATAATTGTTAGTTATTTCGATATATGTTTAACGGAAAAAGGCCAAAACTCGAACCGATTTATTTTTAGTAACCCTTAATTCTTAATCAATAGCTTCATCGGCATGTAACAATAAAGTAAATTTGAAAAGACGATTTTTGGGTGCATTTTGCTCAAACCTATTAAGACTGCAAAGTTTGAAAAGTTTCTTAATTTTTATGATTTTACTTTTATCAGGAACACAGATTTAAATAAAATAACTTTAAGGAGCCAAAAAGGTTAAAACTTGTAGTTTCTTAAATAGCTTTGTTTCATTAGATTTTGCTTAGGCATTGTTAGTCTTTCATAATTTTAGCAACAACATAAAATAAATCTTCAACAGAATTAAAGTATATAATTTCCATTTTGAGTTTTTATTGTTTTTTATTTTTGCAAGAGAATTCATACTTCAGCTAAATTGATGGCGCAAACAAAATAAAATTTTGAACTTTCACATACCTGTTCAAATTACTACGCTTGTATGGCTGAAATGTGAAATTATGGACCGCTTCGCCGCATTGTCGATAAGCATGATCCTAGTGCCAATTAGAAACTACCCAGTAAAAACTTTGCTTACAAAATAAGCAGAAAAATAATGAGAACTTGACGAACAGACTACTTATTTTTCTACTAGAAGAAGTACTTATTTTTGTTCGCGATGTCCCAAAAGTAATCCTTTATAATTTAGCCTATTATAATCTAAAAAATAATATGTTTTTTTTATACTTAAAATTTTTATAAAAATATATAGTTACACAAAGTCAATAAAGTAAAAATTTTTTTATTTTTTTTTAATTTTTTTTTTTTTTGTTTTTTTTTTAATTATTTTATTTTTATTTTTTCTTATTCTTATTCTATTCTATTTTACTTTATTTTATTTTTTATTTTTTTTTCTGTCTCTGGCGGGATTTGATCCCGCAACCTCGGTGCTGATAGACTAGCTCTCTACCAGCTAGTCTACCGGGGCAGTGTAGTTTTTGCATTAAAAAACTATGTTTTATGACTATAATGACATTTTTATTGTCATAATGAAAATATAAATTTTTCTGTATATTTAAGATATAATAATAAAGTTATTATTTAATATATAACTAATAATCCAAAAAATGGCGAATAAAGCTACAAAGTAATGAATTCTTGAAGTCATTAAAAGTAGGATTGTAAGTAAAGTTTTTGCTGGGTATGTACCAAATTTTATTAAATTATCTCCAAAATTCTGTACCCTGAATTACGTGGACAGCCAGCCTGCCGGACGAACATAATTAGATCGATAAATTAATTTCGACTCGATCTGAATACTTTAAGGTGGGTCTAGGATCAATATTTGAATATGTTACAAATATCAGCGCAAATGCATAATACACTCTCCACTATTATGGTGTGGGTACAAAAAGAAAAGACCATCAATTTAAACTTTGTCGTTGTTGCTTTAAACTAAACAAAAAAAAGCTGTGTTTGGTATGTAAACAGTAACTAATACGTTTAAAATTAAAGATATCGTAAAACTTTTTACAGAACAACACACAACATAATGAAAACATATTTGTGTCACTAATAGGTGACACTGGGCATAATTTACATATTATAGATTTTAACAAAACGCAACATATGACAAGACAGGTGATCGAATTTAGCTTCATTGTCTTCATCGGTTACCCTACCATCCACAGGAAGGAAGGAACAGTATGATGTCGCCAGATTCTTCTCCAGCTTCTAATATTTCTATATTTTATTTATTACAATCTTTAGCAAAAAAAATCAATAATCCAAATTAAGCTAAATATAAATTTAGTTACTAAATATTTATATTTGACCTGGGGCCTTATTCTGGCAGTCGTGATCGAGTACTTTCTCGATTCGAAAGCAATTTTATTTCAGTCTGTTTTTTCATTATTGTGAAGCTAAAATTAATGCTTTATAATAATGAAAAAATAATTCTGATTCGTTTAGTATTGACTGAAACAATAAGATATTAAATTGCTTTCGAATCGAGCAAGTACTCGATCACGACTGCCAGAATCAGGCCTCTGGTCTATAAAAAGGGAACTTACGTGCGAAAACAAGTTTTCGAGAAAACAGCTATACAACTTGTTGCGTCAGTTTCTTGTTTGTTACTTTTTTGTTAAATTCCCTGTGGGAAATTCGTGTCGATTGGTCCAACAGACTAGACCTGGGATTTGTGAAAATAGAACAAGTACAAAAAGAAAGGACTCATGACCAGTGAAAGAATAACAAATCCCTTAACTGGTTTATGAAGAACAAAAAAGGAGAAAAAGTAATGAATTTCAGAACAGTCTTTACCGGTGCTGTGACCCATTTTTTGGTACTTTCTAAAATTTGGCTCTTGAATTTGATTCTAGGACTTGTTTTATTGAAATAATACTACATTTTAGTAACTGAGACTAAGTACGTTCATGGAGAATAGACCTGTGACTGGTCAAATGGTGTCAATTGAACCCCTCCAATGACAACCCCATGTAAAAGTGATAGGTCTTATTCATACAAAGTTTTAGAACTAGAACCGGTCTCTACCACCAAAGACCTATCACGGGACTACTTCGGTGTCAGTTCGCTTCCCTCTAGGGTTGTTACTCGGGGGCTTTTCGGGTCGCTGATTACAAATCCGGTGTCAGATTTTTAAAATTAATGAAAAGGGGACTTATATAAAACAAAAAAGATTATTATAAAAGAATTTTACACAAAAACAAACATTCTACGCGAAAAAGCACTGTAGACGGCACTAAACTCCTCTTCAACACTCATTTTTCATTAATGCAAACGACCAATAGAATTGATTGTAATGTAATG
This sequence comes from Pollenia griseotomentosa, assembly GCA_963931875.1. Classification (NCBI taxonomy): domain Eukaryota; kingdom Metazoa; phylum Arthropoda; class Insecta; order Diptera; family Polleniidae; genus Pollenia; species Pollenia griseotomentosa. Next base: position 148,536,975 of record OZ007564.1, read on the forward strand.
ACCTAGAACATTATGTTCGTTTGGCGTATAATATTGTTGTTTTATCTTATACATTGATGTATTTTCCTTATTTTAGATATAAAAAAACTAGTATTTTTCGTATTAGTACTCTTTTTTCTCTTTTCTTTTTTAGTAAATTTTTTAACAAATTATGATTTTTCGGATTTCACCATGTGAAAGAACGCCTCAAACTCTATCCGATTCGACAAGAAAGTGAAAAATGATTTTTTGACACGTAAGGTCCGTTTTCATAGATCAATGCCCATGTTCTGTAACTCTCGCGTCTAGAAACATTTCGATTGAAATGTGTGAAATGAAACACTGTGCCTGTAACTTTTTTTGGCGAGTACTAGCTGTCATGTAAGGAAATTACTCGCCTAATTACAGAAAAAGTGTGTCTGTAACAATTTGGTGAGAAATGTTCCCGCAAATAAAAATGGGGAGAGAACAAATTTCAACACTAAAAAGCAATTAAAAATGCAAAACGCAAAGAATAATACTAATAAAAATTATTTTGTTCTTGGCACATTTTTTCAATTTGTTCAATTTTAGTAAATTTTGGTCGCCGTCGACGATATGTGTGACTGGCGTTCTCAACGTCTGCTATGGCACATCGGCTTCGAGTACAATGTTATGACATTTATAATGTAACGACGTAATCTCGTTTGATAGTTTTCGCCATGAGTTACAGACACACTTTTTTCTCACTTCTCGAGAAACGATGGAATATTTTGTTGCACATCTTTTCGATGCAAAAAGTGCTCACTAAAATTACAGAACATGGGTACTGGTCTATGAGAACGGACCTAACGTGTCAAAAAATCAGTTTTCGCTTTCTTGTCGAATCGGATAGAGTTTGGGACGTTCTTTCACGTGGTGAAATCCGAAAAATCATAATTTGTTTAAAAGTTTACAAAAAGTGAAGAAAAAGAAGAGCACTAATACGAAAAATACTGTTATTTTTTTAAATCTAAAATAAGGAAACTACATCGATTTATAAGATAAAACAACAATATTATATGCTACACAGAAAAAATTAAAAACCAACTTCAATTAACGTATTTGTTAGAAATTTGTACTATTAATTAAATTCTTTACTGATTTTCCGCCTGCTAACAAATTGATCATATCAATTAACGCATTTGTAAGTTTGAGCTTTTCTTGCTGTTCAGTTTCAATCAATAGGTTTAATCGAAATTTGACCACCATTAAAAGAGGCTATATAAAACGTAAACACAAATCAAAATATTTTTTTCAATCAACACAGTTAATTGAAACAATTAAAAAATTGTTTGAGAATTTAAAATGTTTTGAACTTTGTGTGTATGTTTTCATATTTGCAAATAAACACACAAACATTATAATTTCTGTTTTCAATTAAGGCAAATTAATTGGAACAATTAAAAAAATTGTTTCAAACAGCATTATAGAATTAATGGAAACAATTTTGGTGAACATTTTTTCTGTGTAGGAAAACTTATTTTACGCCAAACGAACATAATATTCTACGTCATTACATTACAATCGATTCTATTGGCCGTTTGCATTGCCTTTTTTTCGCGTAGAATGTTTGTTTTTGTGTAAAATACGTTTCTCTGGCATATAATTTAAAAAAATATAAAAAAATAAATAAATAAAAATTTTTTATATAAGTCCCCTTTTCATTCATTTTGAAAATCTGACACTTCAATAGCTGTCTCATAGACCAGGTCACATATGATGATGATGATAACTTTCTGCTCATATAGCACCATAGTGAAGGGTATATAAGATTCTGCATAGTTAAATAGATTTCTCTTACTTGTGTTTGTTTATTTTTGCTTATAATAATATTTTTTAAGATATGTTTTGGGTTAGAAACAAAAAAGTTGTTGTTGACACACCTTAATAAATAAAAGCTATTTTTTGATGAATATTTGGCAGCTGCAAAAGTATATCCAACTGATTTATGAATACTTATTCCACAAAAAATTGTCTAGGTGTAAGTATTTTTACAACAACATTTTTAAATAAGAAATATGTTTTTAAATATTTATTAATACAGGGGCCTGATTCTGGCAGTCGTGATCGAGTAATTTCTCGATTCGAAAGTAATTTAATATCTAGTTATTTCAGGCAATACTGAAAGAACCGGAATTATTTTTTCAGTGTTGTAAAGCATTAATTTGAGTTTCACAATACTAAAAAAATAAATTCTATTCGTTCAGTATCAACTGAAATAAAATGTCTTTCGAGTCGAGAAAATACTCGATAACGACTGCCAGAATTAGGCCCCTGATCTTGTGTATTTATAACGAAGCTATTGGCACCAAATTTGAAAACTTTTTTGTTACCGTTCTCCCGAGGCCAGCCGAGGCATTTTGGCATTAACACAAAGTTTTGTTTAAAAGCATCCAAACTTTTTAAGAATCCGTAGTGTTATTCATTGCTTTTGGAGTAAAGATGTAAATATATTTGTATTTAGAAACTGGGAATTATTTCCTTTCGTAGGTTACGTTTATATTATATTCAAAATTTTTTATTTTTTAAAATTTATGCTGCTGGGGTCTAATAATTGTAAATTTTTCTGTACAGACAATATACTTCATTGCTATCCAAAGGATAGCTAAGGTAAAATGTAACAAGAAAATACAATATAATAGTCTGGTAGTGTATAAAAGTCATTCCTAAAAATTTAAGAAATAGAACTATTACAAAAAAGCTTTATAAAATACATAACTAAAATTTAGCTCATAGAATAAATTCGAAAAAATAAAAAATGTTGAATATATTTGTATTTTTTTCCTGCAATCAGCATTCATTCTGTTTTCCTGATTTGTGCTTCTTTGAAACATATCGGTACCTAAAATCCAAAAGGTCGTAACTAACAAAAAATTCAATATGGGTCTTTTGATTGATTATGATGTAAATAACAAAACAAAACATCTTTGCGTAACATTTTACTTGGATACATTTTAAGAGATCGGCAAAATGCACTATTCACCCATCTGTGAACGTGTGTCTGCAAGATATATTAAAACGCTTTTCAAACACTTTAATTCCAAAAATTAAAAAAAAAATATATTTTGTGCATATATCCCCGTATTTAATTCATAAGATTTTCATAAAATGTCATTAAAGTAAGCAAGTAAGAGTGCTATATTCGGCTATGCCGAATCTTATATACCCTTCACCATGATGAGATAAGAACAAAAAGTTATATACATAAATAACGTTCTTTAGATAGGTATAAATAAATATTAAATGAGCCACGGCAACTTTTCATTTCGCCATGCCGAAGAATATAAAAACAAAACAAAAAATTTTTATGCAGAAAATATTTTTTTATATAAATTATTTAATGAGCTTTTAGCCGTGCCTTCTTTCACGTGAAAATTAGAGCAAGGATAAAAAAGGGGTTGTTTTTAAGCTACACAGTTTTTTAATATACTGACAATAAAATTGTTTCGTCAAGAAAACTAGTTTGTTATATTGATTTTAAATATCGTATGGGAACATTTTTGTTATATTTGCGAATTTATTTTATTTTATACTGACTTATTTTATTGTAATACTGATGTTATATTGATCAATTTATTTTTCGTATCTTAAGCGAATAAGAATTGTAAACACAAAAAGTATTAACCGTAATAATATCAAAGCTTAAACAAAACACCAACAACAAACAGAGAGTTTATCTTTTCTTACAATGTCGACTACAATTGGGTGATTTTTCTGTCAACTCTAATTGTAGTTGCAAGGGGAAACAAAAATAAAAACAAATTACTTTATTTCATTTCATTCTAGTTTCATTTGATTTAATTTTGCCTCTATATGGCATTTTTACGTTAAACGCCGATCTAGATGTTTTCTGAGATATTTAATATGCGAGTGTTGAGGTTTTATTTGATTATTAATTTTAATAGGGGCATGGTTCCCGACGAAAAGTGATTGTTAAATCGAGCCCTTACCGCAAAAAAAAACGTAAGCGCCAAAAATCAAATTTAATTTTTTTTTTATTTTATTTCATATAAATTTTGTATGAAATTTGTCGCTTACGATAAAATTGTTCTTGCTTTTAAAAAAATACCTTTATATTCCATTGTTTTAACAACATTTTTAGTTGAAATTTATGATCCTGTTAATAATCAACAAATGTTGTAGTTTGGGTGTGGTGGTTTGTTGGCATTTCAGAAGTATGTGCTAAGTACAATAGAGTGCCTAAGATGCCTCCTTGAAGGACTCCGGCGTCAATTGGATGGGGAGAACTTAATTACTCTTATCCTTTAATATTAAATGTTTGACCGCCTTAATAGCTTTCTAACATCTTGTGAGTATTTGGTATGTTAAGCTTTTATTTATTTTATTAGCCTTTATGCCAGACTTAATCAAAAACTTTAGAAACAATATTTTTTTTCTTCAAACTCGTTTCATATGAAATTTGCTATTCTATGCGTTTGTTCAATTGAGCTCAGTTTTCTTCTAAATGCGAAATTGATGTTTTGCAAGACACTTTTTTCATTTGAAGTCGGTGTTAATTTGGATAAAAGTTTCTCAAATAGGCTTTAAAAATTAGATAATAATCCAATAGACCGGGTTTTGGTATCATGGTTACTAAGGAAACCTTCTTTTCTTGAGGGTAATTTCCGGGCCGTAAATAACAGTAAAAATTAAAAATATCATTTTCTTTCCTATGCAAGGTAGCTCCAAAAGCATTTTGTTTCTGTGCCAAGGGCTTTTTTAGGTCTAAGATCACAAATGTCCTTTTCGATTTCTACTATCTCAAATTTAAGGGGAATAGTTGTTTTCACATCAACTCGTTAGATATATATGGCGTAAAAACGTTTTTCAAATTTTTACAAATTGAATTCCTTTTGCAAGATATTTGTTTAAAATTAATTTAAGCTAAAGACAAATTTTTCATTATTTTGATTAAATTTTTTCTTTTTATTATTTTGATCTCTTCGACACGTTTGAGGGTTAACATCTTTTATCCTCAAATTAAAATAAGTATATCAATTTAAAGTTTTGTTTAATTTTCTCTCTCTCTCGTTTGAAACCCATAAATCCTTTAGAGAAGAAACACTATTTAACACAACTTAACTTAAGACAAAAATATAGGCTGCGACGAATAATCTGTTCGTCCATCCGTCCGTCTGTCTGCCTAACAGTTGAACGTACAAAAAGCAATAAAATATATGTACATCTCTATAGAGATTTAAAACATGTTTAGTCCCAATTTCCACAATGCAAGTCTTATTAATAAACTTATCACATTTTCTTCTTTGAATCAGCTTCGGTGTTTCCACGAGTCAAGTCTTATTATTTATCTGTTATTCCATTTGTATGAATGTATATGTGCGTTTTGACATTTCGCTTAAAACATATTTCTTATTAAAATATATTTAAATTCAAATTCGTGTTAATTTTTAATATTTATTAAATATGTATGTATATTTCTTTTGTTTTGTTAAAATAAAAAATATTGAAAAAATTTTACACACAAAAAATCACACACGCTACGAAATTAACTTTGTACAACGAAATTAAATATGAAAGATAATTGTCAAAATAGACCTGCTGAAAATTACGAATGAGAAAACAAAGCGCATATGACGAGTACAGCAAGCTGAGTACTCGTTTCTTTTCCCCTCGTCACTCTCGCCAACAAAGTAGCAAGCTGATCAATAAGACTTGCATTGTGGAAATTGGGACTTATATTCGTGCTTATAAACATCTTAAAATGCTTAAAAAAAATTATTTTACAACTTTGTCTTTTTTGTTTATTTCTCAACAAACTTGCTAAAAATACAAGTAGATAACAAATAAAAAAAGTTTCTTCTTTTTGGGGAAAAAAAAAAAAAACATAAAACAACATATCCAGCCGCATTAAATTAACTATTTAGATTACAAACAAAACATTATTCAAAAATAAAAAATACAATAAACACTTTAGTAAAGTTTTTGCTTTAAGAACTGTTTTGTTGTAGTAGTTTTTGAAAAAGATGCTTTCTACCGTAATCCTACTTAAGAAAGTTCGGACTGCAAAACATCAGCATTTTATCAGTTTTGTACAGTTTAACACTAAATGGTTTGTCACTGGGAATAATACGAATAAAGGAAAAATAAGCAATGAAAGAGAGTGACAGATAAAATTAATGGCTTAGTCCTTGTTAAGGTTGCAAAGCATTGGTTTTTGCAGCTTGCAGTCAGCAGCGTGGCCATTTTGGCATTTTTGCAGCTAGATTTAGCATTTCTTTGTCGGATTTAGCTGCAAATTTTTCATTTAGCAGTTAGCATTTTTTTTTAGCATTTTTCAACAACATATTTAGCATTTTTTAGCATTATTTAATTTAAGAATATTAAGGTAATCTTTTTTTGAAAATCTACCACACTTTTTTGTTCAATAGAAACTCTACAATCTTTTAAAAGATCTTTCATATCAAATTGTTTCAAAAATTGATCAGTTTGATCCATTAAATTTGTGTTAAGCTTATTTTTTCCCTCAATTACGATTTTGAAAAATGTTTGACAACGATTGGCAAAAAAAAAAACTTATAATTTAACAAATACTAACTTTTTTGTGTAGAAAACCGTTTAAAGACTAATAAATGCAAATTAAGCGAACATTTTAAAGAAGAAATGATTGCATTCACTGTAAAAGAAATAACATCTTTGGAACATCAGTGGCAGAAACTAAATTCATATGAATTGTTAAATAAGAACTCAACAGTTGATTTCTGGATAAATGTATATGGATATAAAAATGAAAATCAATTCAGTGAATTAGCTTCTTTTGCAATGAAGTTCTTGGTTTTGTCATTTAGCAACGCGGAAGTTAGTGGTATAAATCTCTTAAAATCGAAAACTAGAAATTGAATGACGTTAAAGACTATGAATTCGCTACTTTATATTAGGTGTGGTTCAAAATCATGATGATATCACGATCGATTCTTCAGAAGTTGAAGAAGAATATTAATTTGATGACGCATTTAATTTATAAAATTTAATTTTTTATTAAACATATTATAAATTTTTTTGAAATACTTAATAATAGCCATTTATAGGTCAAGTTCCTTTGATTTTTTGTTATGGTATGGTACCTTTTGTTATGTATATAAAGACTGAAATATTTTTCTTTTATAAATAGTTTAAGACTTTTTATGTTTACTAAATATTTTTTTGTTATTTTTTAATCAGTTTGTTCTATTGATATGATGAGAGTTTATAGGAAAGAATTATGTAAAATAATCATATATAAAGGAATATTAACTAAAATAATAAAAAAAATAATACAATTTAAATTTTAGCATTATTTTTTGGCAGTTTAGGATTTTTTGTAGCATTTTTTTTAGCATTATTTTAAAGCCGATTTAGCTGTAAAATATTTTTAGATATGGCCACACTGGCAGTCAGTCTTAATTGTTAAGTTTATTTTTTTTTTTTTTTTTTTTTTTTTTTTTTTTTTGTTGAAAACACTCAAAAAAATGTAACAAATTTTCTCATATGATCCTTTTATAATTTTTTTTAACGGTTCAGGATGGAAAATGCTTTTCGCATTCACTAAGTGCCGTCGCTCTAGCAATATGTCGGGCTCCCACCTAGTTACCTACCGGAGTTCGACCACCTAGGGACCGCTCACAAAAAATTGCCTCACATTTTTTGTTCTCTTGCTAATCCATCGTATTCTCTATGATGTTTTCCAGCATTATAAGTTGTACTCTAAAAACCACGTCCTCCCGTTCGTTTTGACATCGGTCACAATAGAATTTCGTATGCTCCGCATCGTCAAAGTAGCCGTATCTTTCGTAGATGTAATATGGTGAACTACATTTATTCACTCCGTAGAGGTACTTTCTGAAGAAACCGTGAGCTGAGAGCCGCTGTGTTATCATAATAAATTATGTCACCTTGCTTCCTTTTTATCCAACTTTCTATATCTAGGATTAGCTTTGCTGTCGATCTTCCATTGCTATCGCCATCCTACCGTGCTTGCCACTTTTGCAGAATATCTACTTTCATCACTTCATAGTAAATTGAGCCCGCTTGTTCGAACTGCCTCGTCATAAAAACTTCTTTGCTTTCTTTTACCTCAAGATTTATGGGGATCATCCCTGCAATAACTTTTGTTGTCAAAGCTGACAGCAACAGTATGACGATGCAACTATTGTACATACAAAAAAATTAAAAATCGTCTCTAATCACCAAATTCATAGAATCAAGCAAACAATTTATTGATTTTACACCTATTACCAAAATGTTTATATAGATTACTAAAAAATGGAAAAAAAATATTAAATATATTTTTTCAATCAATGATATTTTTAATTTTAAATAAAAAAAATGATCAAAAAACGTTGCTGTTTCAAACAATATGTTAATTGATTTAATTAAATAAAGCTCAGGTTTTGACATTTCCCAACAACAATTCTACAAGTTTAAATTATTTTATTTTATTAGGAAAAATTAGTAAAGATTTTTTGTTATTTAATTAATATTTTAATTCAAAATTTATTTCAAAGTAACAAAAATGTTAATTAAATCAAAATTATATTTTTAATATTCTTTCAGCAAAAAAAAAAAAAAAAAAATAATTATTAAATTAAAATACTTTTCAAAGAATTTTTTTAATTGATAAAAAACTACTGATAATTTTTTCTGTGCACATTACAGTAGATGAGGTGACACAGCTGATTGGCTTGTTTCATTACCACAACACGGTTTTCAGCAAACTTCTCTTAAAACATTTTAATAAGAGGCAAAAGCTTTACTTAGCATTTAAAGCTAGAATGCGATATCGCTTATAAAAAACACACGATTTAACGCACTGTTTTCATAAATAATTTAAAAATGGTTTTATTTATACCTTGCACACACACTTTTCAAATAATTTTGCTTGAGTGCATTTGAAATTAAAAACAATTTGACTGCATCATAAACTTGTTAGAGACTACTTAAATATTTTTATTTTCTTCTTTGTTTTTATTTTATTTCGACAGTTGGTTTCAGTTTTTCTATAATTGTTTTTCCCACATTCCCAGTCATCTGTTTTCGGTTCAGTTGTGATTGTATTTCTGCAGCAACTTTTGCTCCTGTTTGTTGCAAAAATATAAGATAAATGACTTTATAAGTAAATTGCGATTAAAAAAATGTTTAAGGGAGTTTTAAAACTAAATTTCTTAAATAACTTAAGTCTCGAGTAACTTCGAAAAAAAAAAATTAACAAAAAATGTTTGCCAAAAAAAAAAGATTGCTGTATAAATAAATGTAATTTATATGCATAAATTCATAATTGAACAATTGTGCAAGGATTTTGTTCATAAAGTTAATATTAATATTTTTTCTTGTACAATGTTACAAAAGTAAAATTTTATTAAACTCCAAAAATTTCTATACAAAAAATCTTCCATTTACAAAATAAATCTTTCTTCAATACAAATAAAACAGTTCAAGAAAAATTGATAAGGCAATTTTTTCCAGAAATGTTTTACCAGAAACAATAAGCCACTTTTAATAGAAAAATATTGCATTTAAAATGATACAACAATATTCTATAGAAAAAGTTGTCTTTCTACAGAATCAAAGTTTTTGGAAATACAAAAATGGTTTTATTCAAAGGGAGAAAATATGTCTCTCTTTAACCCTCTAATGCCTAAGAGTGCCTCAAGGCATGCTTTACAAAATTTATACTGACGCCCAATATATAACTAATTTTTATTAATTTCCATTTTTTTACAATTGCTTAAAGATCTAGAAAAATATTTGTTGCAGCTCCGAAAGCTCCTAAAAGCTCTTAAAGCATTGTAAACAATCTCGAACACAATGCTTTTGTTCAAAGTGCAAACTTCATTCATGATGCTCAAATAATAAAATTGTTTTTTCTAATTATCATAAACAAAATCAAATATTTTTAATTTGTTTCATTATTTTTTATTTTCAATACAAACCAACAAACAGAATTCTCAAAATGTAAATGTGTTTTTATTACTAGATACCCAAGGGTGCCTCAAGGTACTCCTAGATGTTTTCCCACCTGGAACGTAAACGACTCATCGTACGGGCTTAAACATATTTTTTTTGAATTCAGAGGCCCAAAAATACCCTATAAAAATAGTTTTCATAATATATTCTCATTTATTCTAAAACTTGGCATTAGAGGATTAAGATAAAGGTTTTTTAATTGAAAATGAAAATGAAAATGAAAATGATTATGTTTGTTTCTTTCTTTCCTTTTTTTTTTTTATTATTTTTTTTTTATTATTTTAATTTCCTAAGCTAATCCCGCGAAGCTCTTCGTTTGTCTGCAGGAAAGAAACCAGTGTCTCTGGCGGGAATCGAACCCGCAACCCCGGCGCTGATAGACTAGCTCACTACCAGCTAGGCTACCGGGGCACAGTTCTTAAATAAACAACATTTCTCTCTGCAGAAACAAAGCGTTTTTTGTTTCTTCAAAATTGATAAAACATTTTTCTATACATCAAATATTTTATCAAAATCGATAAAACAGTTTTTTATATAAACAATATAAAATAATTAGTATTGTGGTTATTTTGTTGAACTATTTATGGTTTTTAGTCCAAATTTTTAATATTTTTAATTAGGCTTAAGTTTATCAAATTCAATTTTTATGAAGAAAGGAATTTTACAACATGAAAATTAATTAAAATTGTTATTGATAATCTTTCATTCTTGACCGTGGCCGGGATGCGAACCGCGGCCGGCAGGTTACCATGACATGTTTCGATCGCAACCACTCGATCTTCTCAAATGGATTTGTCGTCTTACACTCGCAGCCATCGACGACTGCTGACGTCAGTAGTCAAACATCAATCCTTAAACCAAATTGTATTTTAACCTTTAGTAGATGGAAGTTTGCTTTTTTGAATGATTATCCATTTTAATTGATCTTACATGTTTTTTCCATACTTCTGTTTTGTCCGTACTTTTGTCAAGAATTCTTCTTGAAGTCCAAAGTACATTTTTTTCTCATTTTTGTCATTATTTTTCTTGTTGACCTTTTTCAGGACAACTTGAAAGACCAATGAACATATAGAGCTCGTGCCTTAGCTTTAACAATAATTAGTATTGTGGTTATTTTGTTGAACTATTTATGGTTTTTAATCCAAATTTGTAATATTTTTAATTAGGCTTAAGTTCATTAAATTTAATTTTCATTAAATTATTTTTATGAAGAAAGGAATTTTACAACATGAAAATTAATTGAAATTGTTATTGATAATCTTTCATTCTTGACCGTGGCCGGGATGCGAACCGCGGCCGGCAGGTTACCATGACATGTTTCGATCGCAACCACTCGATCTTCTCAAATGGATTTGTCGTCTTACACTCGCAGCCATCGACGACTGCTGACGTCAGTAGTCAAACATCAATCCTTAAACCAAATTGTATTTTAACCTTTAGTAGATGGAAGTTTGCTTTTTTGAATGATTATCCATTTTAATTGATCTTACATGTTTTTTCCATACTTCTGTTTTGTCCGTACTTTTGTCAAGAATTCTTCTTGAAGTCCAAAGTACATTTTTTTCTCATTTTTGTCATTATTTTTCTTGTTGACCTTTTTCAGGACAACTTGAAGGACCAATGAACACATAGAGCTCGTGCATTAGCTCTAACAATAATTAGTATTGTGGTTATTTTTGTTGAACTATTTATGGTTTTAAATCCAAATTTGTAATATTTTTAATTAGGCTTAAGTTCATCAAATTTAATTTTTATGAAGCAAGGAATTTTACAACACGAAAATTAATTAAAATTGTTATTGATAATCTTTCATAAAGTTTGGCTTTAAAATTTTCTTTAACCCTTATCCATACTGTTTAGCAACCGGTGTACCCGGGTACCCATATACTATAATGCATTAATAATCCATATTTTTATGAAATAAAATTAAATTTTTAAGCTTTTTAAAAGCGTATTAAATTATATTTATGTAAAAATGTAATTTTTTAACTTTGTATTGCATAACGGCTAAAATTTAAAATTTTTTATATAGGACAGTATTTTTTAGTAAAGGGTGGTTAAATTTCAAGGGCCGATGTTGATTTTGAATAAAACACAAACTATTTAGGAAATTATTGTAATTTTATTTTATTATGATATATTGGTATTTCTCAATTATGTATGGAACAAAATATCGGCCAAATGGGCGCCGCGACCACGGCGGCACACCTCCATCCGATGGCCCAAATTTTCGATGACCCTGAGGCATAATGGAGGTACTATGCCGTTAATGTGCCGAATTATCTCATCCTTTAGCTATTGAATTGTTGCTGGCTTATCGACGTACACCTTTTCTTTCAAATAACCCCAAAGAAAAAAGTCCAACGGTGTCAAATCACTAGATCTTGGCGGCCAATTGACATCGCCATTACGTGAGATAACACGGCCATTGAATTTGTTGCGCAAAAGAGCCATTGTTTCGTTAGCTGTGTGGCAAGTGGCACCGTCCTGCTGAAACCACATATCGTCCACATCCATATCTTCCAATTCGGGCCATAAAAAGTTCGTTATCATCTCACGATAGCGAACACCATTCACAGTAACTGCCTGACCGGCCTCATTTTGGAAAAAATACGGGCCGATGATGCCGCCAGCCCATAAACCGCACCAAACAGTCACTCTTTGTGGGTGCATTGGTTTTTCGACAATCACTCTTGGATTCTCATTCGCCCAAATGCGGCAATTCTGCTTATTGACGAATCCACTGAGGTGCAAATGTGCCTCATCACAAATCACGAAGTGCACGATATGCATTTTGATTTGAACGCCCATTTTCATAATAAGTCTGGATAACTTTAACACGTTGTTGGATTGTGTATCTCTCCATGGTTCAAATTGAGTAAGTCTGAAATAGAGAAATGTCAAATAAAATTCGGAAAAAAACTTGGCGTTTAGGTGTGGTTCACATTCAACATCGGCCCTTACAATTTAACCACCCTTTATAACAGTTGATCATTTTTGTTCATATGTAAATCAGACTTCCCCGTATTATAAAACTAACGCTTTGGCAACTAAACTTATGTAATTGTATGATACAGAATTATGTTTATTGAATATTTTGAGCAGCTTAAACGTGTTTCTGTTATCCCATAAAGTGAATTGTATTGTATTGGGAACCGAAGTGCCCGGGTGCGCATGTTGCGATGGTTAAAATATATGTCAAAAAATAAATCTAGAATCTGAATTCGCTTTAATTTAAGTTAAATAACGACGATCCAGAAGCTGGTTTAAAAACTTTAATTCTTAATACATTTTTTTCATGTTAATATACTTATTGGGGTACCACCGGGTATTAACACAAGGGTTAAAGAAATACTCATACAAATTTTGTTTTTTTTTTTTAATTCTTGATTTGTAAAATCTCTGCGTTGATGTGTCAAAAGTCTTTTTAATATCACAATTAATTAAAATTGATTTTGATTTCTCAACACTTTTCACGTTTTGTTTGTTTACTGTTCTACTTCTGTTTAACTTTTCGAGAAAAATCCCCCAAGTTATGTTATACTTTTTTCTTTTACTCCGAATATTGTTGTTGTTGCTCTCTGTTAAACTTGATTTCAAGTTTGTGCATGAGTGTTTTGTGTGTATGCGTGTGTTTGCTGAAGGAATCTTTTCAAATGTTTGTACGTTTCTTGCTTGATTGTAGACAATTTGACAAAATATTTGTTTTTGTTGTGGAAATTTTGTCATTATGAACTGAATTAAATTTCTGACTGTTTGTCTGTGGGAACAGTGGGAAGAGAGATTTTAATTTTTAATAAATAAAAGATAAAACTTTTCTGTGGTTGAAATAAATTTTATTTATATTTTATCTTGTATGTCTTGCGTTTATTTTCTGCAAATCCACTGTTTTCTACTGTTGGCAAAGTATTTTCAAAATTATTTCCATTTTATTTTTATATTATTGAAATATTTTGTGCCTAAGGTAAAATTTATGTTTTCATTATATTTGGTAGCGTCATTATTTTTATTTCGCAATTAGAAAAAGTTTTAATCCACCCATTTTTGTGTTTCAACTTGGTGCTACTGAGAACGTATAAGCGATTTTAAATGAAATTAATATTACTTATACGACCTAGAGGAATTTACCATAAAATAATTTACATAATTTGTTTAAATTGATCATTGATTGGCTTTAAAAAGCAAAATTGTTTTCTATTCAAATTGATAAAACATTCATAATTTGGAAGATTTTCCAAATAATAAATAATTTTCTTAATAATAAAAATTGATATTAAAGAAATTTTACATCAAAATCGATGAAATGATTCTATATGGGAAATTTTTGAAATATTTTCTATATAAGAATTTTTTTTATGAAAATTGTTTTTAATAAAATTTTCAACAAAATTCTATTAAAATCGATGAAAATTATTATATGTAAATTGTCCATTGAATCTATCAAAAACTTTTGTATGAAAGAAAATTGTCTATTAAAGTTAATCAAAAATTGTTTATAAAAGAAATTTTCTTTTTATCAAATTGCTGCATAATAAAAAAAATAATTTACATAATTTATATTAAATGTTTGTGTGTATTTCGACCATTCCAAGTAATGCAATGTCGACTTTGCCTGTTTTTTTAATTTTGGTACGGTTTTATATTTAGTATTGTTCAACTAAAAGTCTATCAAATTTTGATATTGATCGACTAATCTAAAGTTATATACAAAAAAGTACTTAGCATACAACTGAATGTTGTATCGCTCATAAACTCTTTAAGAGCTTGTCCTGCAAAACTCACTTGTTCGATTAAGAAAGTCTTGGAATTGAGCTGTCGAGTTTTTCCTTTAATTTCTATAAAAATATTTCTTGTGCACATTTTTTTAAATAAATAAAAGCATTTTAAATGCAGCACCCACCCATATTTTTTAGCATTTTAATATCTTAATAAAGGGTGTTTTTAATCCGACAGAACTAACTTAATGATAAGCTGTCAAACGTAATGCGCTCACTTTATGACATTTGAGACTGGCACTATGAATAGATTCACGCTTGAGCAACGCTAACAAATTATCAAAACTTATTTTGGAAATCAGTCCTCAATTCGCGCAAAATTATTGAATATGTAGTAAGACCAATTCCCAACATACTCGACAAACTCCATTACATCCTGATAAATGCACTGTTTGGTGCGGTTTTCACACAGGTATCATCATCAGATCTTATATTTTTTGAAAAAAGGAAGCCTAAGATCGCCTTGCGGTCCAAGGAGATCGTTATCCCACAATCACAAATGTTTTTTTTTTGGGTTGATAATATGAACTTCAATGATCCGAGCTAGATTGGGCTTAAACAGAATGGCGAGCTGTACGGCGCCCGCACCCATTGACCTATTGAAATTAAAATTTGACGATAAGTTGATTCGAGAAATGGCCCAAACAATTGGCCTCCAAAGTTGTGCAATTCGACATTTTTCGATTATTTCCTGTAGGGCCGCTTGAACCTGCCGGCTAATGATGATAAGCGAGCAACAATTGACGACTCAAAGAAAAACATTTTTCGAGTTACTCGACGAAGTGGGCAAAAGTTGGACGTCCAGAATATGCTGTATCAAAAACAGCTGCAGTGCCCAAACAACCGAAATTATTTTTAAATACACAGTACAATAATTTCAAACATTTCAAAACTTACGGGGTTCTGACAACAGATTGTAGTACAGAAAACAAAAAAAAAAAAAAATTTATATATTATTTTTAAGAGTCAGTTAGTTTCCCAGCATTGGTGAATACTACCCTTCCCTACCGACGAACAGGCCATTAATGTGCAATGTTGAATTTGACTGGTTTTTGGTATTTGTACTAAGTTTTAGGCCTTAGTGTGCTCAGACATATATAGTAAAATTTTATCGTCAACATTTCTGTAGAAGATTTCATACCCGCCCTCCCCCTTTTTCGGGGTGTTTTTTACGATTTGTTAGAATGAAGACAAAAAATGCCATCACATTCTCTGCAAAGTTGCTGAACATAACCAACACCGCAGATGTAGAGATCACATAGTTTTCTTATATACCGATATGCTGCAAGAGCAGGCCAAAGCTCTTAAATAAAATACTGATGTGGTCGCCGACATACGTATATTTTTTCTCCTCTACCAGAATCCGTTGTCAGAACCCCGTAATTTTTTTCGTGTTGAACTGTGATATAAATGCCATGTATTGTTCTTACGAACAAAACGTGGCATTATTTTTTATTATCTTTATTATTTGTCATGCTTTTCAGAAAAATAAGCTTTACATTTGTTCATAAATTTTTCAACAGAAATGAATCAGAATCATAAAATCAAACTAAAAAGGTTGCCTATATTACAAAACAGACTCGTAGATCCCAAAGTATCAGAACACAGTCAAAACCATGTGCTTGTGTTTCAAAAATATAATACTTTTGCGAACATAATCAATAGTGTTAGTTGGTTAGTTAATGCGGTAGAGTAAATCAGTATGCGTTAGTGTTTGTATATGTGTGTATTATATGCTTTTGTGTACGATTCGGAGGCGAGAAGCTTTAATTTACCTGGGACATTACCAGACCAAAACTATGCTTGCATGTAACCATTATAATACAAAAAGTCCATGGAAATGTTAGCTTACTGAATTAGGAAGGTAAATTGATAATGAACTTTACAATAAGTATAAAAACAAACCAAAAATGAACAGCTTCCTTCACTCATTATTTAGTAGCTTTCTTCTATATAAATACTATAACAAGTTCTATAACTACTTATTTCTTAGATGTTTGTACACACAACAGAAAACAAATTGGTTGGGAAACGGTTGCAGTAATAAAATATGGATCAAGTAACATGATTTATTATTGCAACTATTAAAAATTTATAGTTTTAACTGATTTTTAATTCTCTTGATTATTAAAACGTTGTTCTAACTGAAATATGATTCCTTCAATTCTTTTATTAGTTATGATAACTAATTTAATTTAGTTCTAAAAATTAGTACAAATGGTTAGAATTACAACCGAATCTAATATAGGGCAATACTGAATATTTGTCATTGCAATCAATAATTTGCTTTATTCAATAAATTTTGTAATATAAATGTTTATTCATTTATTGAAGCTAATTATTGACTGTTGGAATAGTTTAAATTCGAGTACAGCAAATGAAAATATAATTATACGGAATTCACAACCAAAAAATAGTTAAAAGCCCCAGTTGCCTTCTAAATTTTCTGTTTAATTTTATATTTAAAAAATGTACTTTGGACTTCAAGAAAAATTCTTGACAAAAGTACGAAAAAACATGGGTAAGGAAAAACATGTAAAATCAATTAAAATGGATAATCATTCAAAAATAAAAAAAGCCAATTTCGATCTACTAAAGGTTAAAATACAATTTGGTTTAAGGATTGATGTTTGACAATTGACGTCAGCAGTCGTCGATGGCTGCGAGTGTAAAACGGCAAATCCATCTGAGGAGATCGAGTGGTTGCGATAGAAACATGTCATGGTAACCTGCCGGCCGCGGTTCGAATCCCGACCAAGGTCAAAAATGAAAGATTATCAATAACAATTTTAATTAATTTTCATGTTGTAAAATTCCTTTCTTCATAAAAATAATTTAATGAAAATTAAATTTAATGAACTTTAGCCTTATTAAAAATATTAAAAATTTGGATTAAAAAATATCTTTGTGGTCAAAAATTTAAAATGAGCAAAAATTTAGTAAATAGGGGTAAGTAATTTACGTATTCTTATAGGTATGAACATATTTACGTACATATGTATGTATGTATGTATGTATTATTTTTTTATACCCTGCAAATTATATAGGACTACTTGATCCATTTTGATCCTGGGCTGGTCCAATGTAGTGCAAGTATGGACCATGTCATTATTAAAAAGAGTTTGCAGTGAAACGACATGTCTTCGTTTTTTAACGACATGTTTTCGTTTTGAAACGATTTCAAAGCTAATCCTCTGGAGTATACCATAGAGTAGTTTTAAGACTTCTCCTTTGTAATGCAAGCTCGGTTATATGGTCCTGCCCTAGGAAATCGTACTGTAAAATAAGCCATTTTTTCAATTCATTGGGATTACCTTGGGCAAGTCCTTGCCCCTTATGCGCTAGATTTTACCGGTTAAAAAAAATATATTGAATACGACAATCAAATTTTTTGTTATGAACACTAATTATGTGTTATTTCAGTTGCAGCTATCATATATTCGGGTATAAGCACAATTTTGTTTCTAATAATCATACTAACAACTCACAATAGCTGTTGTTATGACTGATAGTGTACTAAAATTCAAATGTTGCTATCAAAACTATTATGCTTAGCAACGAAATTTTCAGTAATTGGAACCGAATCACAATAGTACATGCAACCGACGAAATTCGATTGGCGCCAAATTCAGTTGGGATCATGAATCTGTTTTCTCTGTGTGGGTTAAAAAATAAACACTTACATTTCAATGCGTTCATTTTGGGACATTCCTTGTAAAATTCATTGGTTCTTTTAGTAGAATGGAAGTAATATTTTTACTTTTTCCTGATTATTTTCCACATTATTTTGTTGGCGAAGTTTTTACTGGGAAATTTAAATATCAGTTTATTAATTAATAAAACAACAACGAATTCCTAAACAAAAAAAAACTGTTAAAAAATTAATATGTTTTCAATTTGATCTCCTTAAAAGTACACGTACACACTAGTGCTGGGTTACTATCGATATTTTCTACTATCAATATTTATCTATAGCTCAGATTTCACTATCGATATTATTATCGACGGAATGTTTGTACTTGTGCAGGAAAACTTTAACTTGTTTTTTATCAGGCTATACTTAGTTGTTTTTATCACTTTATTTAACCCTCTGTAACATATAGTATACTACAGGCAACATACTGGCCATCTCTCAATAATTTCCATAGTAATAGTTATTGTGACCTACCAAGTAATGTAACCTTTAGTATGCACTCTGTTCTTTACCTCAAGTGCAAAAAAGCATAAGCTGGCTGTTTCTTATTGTTATAAATATTGCGATCCCATTATAATTTAAAAAATTTTAAAAAGTGAAAATGCTTTATAATAAATATATATATATTATTTCCTTTAAACTCCTACAAGGAGCATAGGGCCAAATATATAATAAATATAATAAATAATTAATAAAAAATATTTTTATAACCGCTGCTTCGTTTTTTTTTTTTGTGAGAGTCTGTAAGGTTAGTGTCCAAATATGAGTCATTACTGTAGTACTTTTAATATTTTTGACTTATATGCGTAAAACACGAAATTTAGCGTTTGTGGCTTGTGGGCTACATTGAGCGAAAAGGGAATCTATTTTTTACAGCCTCCACAAAATTTATTACAGTGCTATTTTTTATTTTTTTGTTGAGAATTACTATTTAGACGTAACAATGTCTAAATTTTCGTTGATTTATAAGAGCGAATGCAAATAAATCAAGGTCGATTATGTTATCGAGAAACTTTCGCCTAGAAGTTAGCGAATATATATGTAGGATGAGAACTTAACCCACCCTTACGCGCCGACTTTTATATGGTTAAATCCAAGCAAAAAAGAATAGAAAACCTTCGCAACACTTGCCTTCGCAAGTAGTCCGCCAGAATCAAGTCGATCACCGGCCTCAATGGACGAAAAAGAACTCGACGCAACTATCCAAAATATGTAAAATTTACTCATACTGTGTGAGATATGCATGGTAGATTTATACTACTCGAAAACAAAAAACTATTTCAAGAGATTTTAATCGTCTTATCTGATCTTATTAACATAAATATGAAGTGCTTTAAATTTTTTACGTTAAGCTTTTTCATAAATTTTTTACTTTTGCTTTCCCTTGTTGCTCGTTGTTGCTTGTAGGACACACTCCGTTTTTATGAAATTATTCCTTTTAAATATAAAATATGTATTATTTTTTTTTAATGTAATTTTAAGATGTTGAGTTATAGAGGGTTAACGTATGAGACATAAGTATGTACGTACGTTATTTTAGATGACAGTTTTTGAAAAATTGTGCTGCTGATAAGCACCTTCCTGAAGGAGCCGAAGAAGGGACTATAAGATATTTAATTGCAATTTTAGATAATGTTCTAAATTAGTTTTGATTCTCAACTCGAAAGGTAATCAATTTACCGGACTTTTCCTCTAATGGTCGTTCATTCTATTGCAATTGCATTTGTATTTGCATATTTTTTTACAATATTAAATAAACATATCGTTACCTAAAACGCAAAAGGCCCTAACTAACAAAAAATAAAAAATCGACTTTTTCATGAAATCTGATGAATTGCATCAACACTAATGTCCACAATAAATTTTGGAATCTTTCAACCAAAATTAGGGCTTTTATTAACAAAAAACAAACGGCCCTATCTACAAAAGATTATATTGATACACGCTAAAAGACCTTACTAATAGTTTGCATAATATGCAACATTGTCAATTGTCAAAACAACTGGTAGGTTTTACAAGAAAAATAGAAGGAAAATAAATTATAAGCAGTTTTAGTCAATTTATCAATTAACATGTTGAATAGTAATTTGCTTCTCCTGTAAAATTTTCAAAATGTTAAATAGGGCGTTTTGCGTTTTAGGTAACGATATACAAATTTCGATATAAAGGCCTTTAGTCAGCAGTTAAAAAGCACAGCTAAGCAATCCATACTACCTGCCGTTCTTATCATTTGTATTCATTACTGTGATTCAGAGCGAATTAATAATAGCAAGTAAAAACTTGCGGCAAAAAACTGTGTGTGTATAGCTGCTTTTTCATGTCTTCATAGATGTATTTTAAATAATAATAATATCGATATTGATATTTGTCCTATCGATGTTTCTGATATTTTAAGATAATCGATAATTTTTAAGTAACTTCAAACTGGTTGTTTTATAACCACATCTAGTTGATTCAGTGACTTTTTTCCTTGTCGACCACTCATTATTTTAACATAGGCATGTCATAGGCTGTAGTCAATTGGTTATCTCTGCATGACTTTTTAATTGACTACTAACTACTTATTTTTCAACTAATTTGTAGTTAATTAATATTTTAGTCGGCTTATAATAAATTATTTAAATTTCAAAAAATATTTGTCGAAAAAATATATGTATGTATGTACATTAGACCGGGTCGACCTCCATACAAAAAAAAAGTTGTGCCAGTCACCCCCTAGAATGAAAGATATGTCAATGAAGTTTCTAAAACAGAAAACAATTTTTTTTTGCCACGCCCCAAAAACAGCACTTTTGGTTTTTTATATGTAGCGCTGCCATTTAAAGTCCGATCGTATCATATCGCATATCGTTTTTCATGGCTTGACAGTGGCTTCATTTTTGGCTTTGGTGACTTTTCAATCCGACATCAAACTCTGGGCGCCACTTATGCCATTTCGGATCCTTCCCCCAAATGTAATTTTTTTTAAACGTGCCAAGAAAGTCCTTGTAAAACTAAGTATGTCTAGCTTTTATTATACTCACTTTTACGCCACGCCTCAAAGTTGAGCCCCTTTTTTCTTTTTCACATACATATTACATTAAACCAGGTAGAAGCCAATACAAACCAAAAACATTTTCATCATTTATGCTCTAGAATAAAAGGTATAGTTTGAAAAACTTTAAAAAAATTGTTTTTGCCACGCCCTTTTTGTTTTATATATATAGCATCGTCATTTAAAGTCCAATCTCATCGTATAGTATATCATTGTTAATGGCTAGAATATGGCTTTATTTTTGTATTTAGTGCTTTTCTATGAAAATTATGATAACTGAGATCCATTTCATTGCACAATTGTGCACACCAATACCAACACATATTTTTATGCTCTTCAATTCAGTCGTCGATGTGACTTCGACAAGTGTACATGTCTAGCGGATGCTATGTTATTTTGTTTCAGCTTAACATTAAAAAAATATTGTGCTGTCAAAAATGCTTTTGGTAACATCCAATGCCTTGCGTGCAATATTTATTTTTTATGAATTTTTAAAACACAAAAATCTTGTTTTTTTTAAAAAATTGTTTGATAAGATATTTGAAACTGATTTAGAGTCAGTTGTGTTATACAACTTATAAAATAACAACAAAAAAAATATATTACTAACATTTTTCGGCGGCTGTAAATAAATGCATTCTCTCAATTGTTTTACTCACTAATACACAGCCAAAAAATTTTTGGAAATCCCTGATCTAAACACATTAAACAAAGGTCTGCCAGACTCTTGTGTACCATGAAGGGTTAAAAAGTAAAATTTAAAATTTTGCTTCTCATTTAGTTTATATTTTAAGTTAAATATGTACATAAGATTTTTAAAGTAAAAACCATATTGGACATGATGTTGGTGTTTTATCATTCTTTAAGGCGTAAAACGGATAAGTAAATCAATCATAATAATTTTTTGTTTCTAATTTCTTTTTTGGTTTTTTTCAAGCACGAATTGGAGATAACATCAACTTTATAATACTTGAATCAAGAGCGTTTTAAGATTGATTCAATCTTAGTTTTACTTAAAACAATATCATTTTCGGATTATTTTAAATACGAGTTCGGATTAAAACAATTTTATAATTCTTGAATCAAGCGCATTTGAGATTGATTCAATTTTAGTTTTACTTAAATCAATCTCATTTTCGGATTGCTTAAACACACGCAAAAAGTATGATAAATACAAGTTATGAAGAAGATGTAAATCAATTAAAATAGATAATCATTCAAAATAAATTTCGATCTACCAAAGTTAAAATACCTTTGTGTTTAAAGATTGATGTTTGACTATTGACTGCCAGCTGTCGTCAACGGCGGTGAGTGTTCAACGGCAAACCCTTTTGAAGGGATTGTGTGGTTACAATCGAAACGTCAGGGCAACCCGTCCGTGAGAACCTGTGTTCGATTCCCAGTTTAGTCAAGAATGAAAAATTATTAATAAATTTTTATTAATTTTATGTTTTATAGTTCCTTTCTTCATAAAAATAATTAAATGAAAATTTAAAGAAATTTTAGCCTGAATAAAATATCAAAATTTTGATGAAGAAAAATAATTTAAATTATTTGTTAACCCATTTTAGGTAACTTTTAAAATTACTAACCATTTTCGAAATTTCATTGCCAAAATTTATTATATTGGCTTAAGCTTTTAGGATTTCTTTTGAATTTAGGACTTCCTTATAAATAGTTTAATTTTATACTCAAAACTAACTACTTAAATACATTGAGTAAATAAAGTATGAGTATGTCTTCACTTACACATATACAAAAACATCAATTAAACTAATTTCAACACTACTACAACATTTGCTATAAACTCTATTGTGCTCGAAAACTTGCTTTTATTCATGTTACAAATATTTTACATCCGTTTCCTTTAAGTAAACATACCGACAAACAAACATTTGAACATGCACAAATACAAACACTTACGCATTCAGCCACATAAGAGCACAAATAGAGTGTATTTGTGGAAGTATTTTTTTTTTAACTTTTTAGTTAATTTAGTTAATTTGTTAAAACTTTATCATGTTTAAACTTAAATTTATAAATTTTATGGGACATTTTTTTGGATCTAAGTTTCACTTTTTACAAAATTTAATTAAACTTAAATTTAAAAAATTTAAATAATTATTATTGTGTTAGTTTTGTGTAACTTGGTCAACATTTTTTGTAAAAGTTAATGAAAAGTTTAAGTGACTTAAACGGACTTTCATTGCAATCATCATTATGGTAAGGACATTGTTCCTTTTTTGAGTTTTTCCTTGTTGTTTCGTGTTTGAAAAAAAAACCAAGAACTTAAACGTTTATTTTAAGCCAAAGTTCAGCAAAAAGAGATTTTGCTGCAGCACCGACATAATTGAAGTAAAAACTAGAAGATAGCAAGAAATTGAAGGCCAAATTATATGATCTTGAGGTCATAAAAGCTATAGTTTAGGCTACAGCTTTAACTTTAGCTTAGACTGAATATTAAACCTAAGCTGCGAATAAAGTTAAGACTATCGACTAGATTACTCTTTAGACTTCAAGAAATACTATAAAAAGATTTGATTTGAAATTAAACTATATTTGGACTACAGTCAAATAAAAGAGATTCTTGTTAAGATTGGCTGTTTAGATGATTAGACAAAAGTTTATACTTTAGTCAATACCTACTATTTTTAGACAGTATATCTTCTTAAGAAAATTCCTATTTTCAATATTATAGATTAGAATATAAAGAAAAATTTAGATTATACTAATAACAACACTGTAGACTAGGCTCTAGACAAGATTTAAACCAAAACTGTAGAAAATTCTAAGTTCCTAATTAGAGTCAAGACAATATACTAGACTATAGACGAAACCAAGGCAAATTTATCAAGGTATGTGCATAAAGGAAAGCAAGACGAATTTAAAATTCCAAATTGTCAAAAGTTGTTTTTATTTTATATGTATGAATCAAAATATGTGCAAGTGTGGGTTAAATTCTATTTGTTACTTTATATGGAGACAATTTTGACAATTTGGAATTTTTTGTAAACACAAAAAAATAATAAAGCGACGAGCTTATGTGACTTGGATAAGACTATAGATAAAACTTAAAAGTAGACTAAAGACTAGACTATAGACAATTTTGAAGTTGCCACAAAAAAGTGGTTGAAAATTTTAAGGAAAAAATGGTCAAAATCGTCAAATGGATTTACCTATATCGTCATTGCAAATGAGTACTAACTTTTTATAAGCTTTGAAAATTTAGTGTTATTTTTAGTTTCCATTTCTAATAGAATGCAAGTATATTAATAAAAAATTTCAAAAAATAAAAGTCTCGTTTTCACTAACTGTGTATTAGTAATCGAAAATAAACCAAAAATTTCTTATCGTACGGTTGGTGTTTGCGCATTATATCACAACCCGGAATACCGTTCTTAGCCATTTTTAAGAAGGTTACAAACATTATACAAGTAGCCCAGCAAAAACTTACATTGCAAAGTAATGAGTTAAAAAGCTAATATAACGACTCTTCACTACTTATACATTGGCATTTTAACTCATTATTTTAACACGGTGATGTCATTGGAGGCAAGTACTTACCACCCTCGCTTACAAATAGGGAGTTAAATAAGTCATAACCACATTCGCTTACAAATAGGGACTTAAATAACTTATTACTCCGATGTCATCAAAATTACAACTAACATGTAGTGTTATTCATTGGATGAATACTTTCAATAAAGTAAAAAAAATTTTTTTTTTATTATTTTTTTTTTAATTATTTTTTTTTCTATTTTTTCTTATTTTATTTTTTTTCTGTTTTTTCTAATTTTATTTTGTCTACTGGGGCAGTGTAGTTTTTGTATAAAAAAACTATGTTTTTTACTCAATTAAGAGCGCTAATCAACTCATACACAAGTACTTAGGTATCAGATTATATGTCAGCCATTACTAAACTACTTCTATGTAATGCAGATGGTATGAAGTAGTCATTGAAAAGTAAGTTGTTCAGTAATGGCAAGTCATTACCAAGTTTTTGCTGGGAGTGTTCTGTTTTTCGTTATAATACAGTACGATTGTATTTTATTTTAAAGTTCTAAAGTGCTTATTTATTATTATTGATCCTAGAACCTATAAAGTGTATTTATTCTGGCTCCTTATAAGAAAATTTCAAATCCGGTTAACCGTCTGTCCGTCCGTCTGTTGCAATTCCGAAGACTCCATATCATCGAGACAAGATTGGTATATATATTTATGTTAACGTACGCTTAAAAATATTTGAAATTTTGGTTCTTTAATTTAAGGCTTGCTGTCAATAGATGATTTTTCTTCAAATCGAGATTTTACAAATGTTTGAGAATCTAGAACTGAAGACAAACCTTAATTAAGATCGCAAATCTTTGGAATGGAACAGGTTTTAAAAGTAATGCGTATTTTGATTTATAATCTGATAAGACACATAAATTACTGCCAAAAAAAGAATGCTTATTGCTAAAACGTACTTGATGCCCTGCTTATTTTACGGTAGTGAAATATTTGGACATTGTGACTCAGACAGTGCACGAAAGTTAAAGGTAGCATTTAACAACATAACCAGATACGTTTTTGGTCTTCGCAGACGTGATCATATAACTCCTTTTTCGAAACAATTGTATGGCATGACTTTTTCAAATCTAATTGACAGCAAAACTTTAATACTACTGCACAAAATCATATATATTAAAACACCATCTTACTTGTACAATAGGTTGCAATTTGTAAGATCGAACCGCGGAAGTAAACTAACAAGTATTAGATACAAAAGTCAGGTTTCAGAGCGGCAGTTTTTCATTAATGCTATCCGTTTGTGGAACAGACTTCCAAACAGAATTCAAAAATCAACAATGCGAATATTTTCAAAAATGAAATCACAAAACTGTTTTCTTAATATTTATAATTTTTTAATCTTTTTATGTTTTAAAATTTTCTTTTTATGCATGTTTTTTTTAATTAGTCATAAATGTAATTGTTATTAATTTATTATTATTTAATTTTTTTTTTTTTTTCAACACTTTTGTTAATGTTTCATATAAAATAATAAGTACCATAATCTAAAAAACTATAATCTAAAAGATTTTGCATATCTTGTTGTATGGGTAAAACAATAATAAATATCAAATCAAATCAAAATAAATAATAATATTTCAGAAGCTAAAATAAAACTAAAAATTATTTAAAAAAAAATCGTCAAGTTCAGGGTATAAATCGCCAAAACGTCAATAGTCCATTTCCTACACAAAAAGCGTTAAAACGAGGATAATTCGTTAAATCCGGCCAAGACTATAGGCAATACTGTGTGCTAGGGACTAGATTAAGGACCAAGTTCTTTTATATTTTCTTCTTCATATTATCGAATTTTTGCCAAATTATTATTTGATTAAATTATTCTTATAAAAATGACAACCAAATACATTATTTAATGCCTTCTGTAGATATTTACATATGTATAAGTTTTATCCTTTATTTAAATGAATTCTTATAAAAAAAAAACACTTTGTTACAAATATGTGTGTAATGTTTGTATATTAACTCCTTAAGGATATTTGAAAGTTACAAGAGTACCAACTCATCTTCGCCTTAATACTTTTGTTGTTCCTTGTTTCGTGATTGTTGTTGTTATGTAATGTATTCTCTTTCCAACATCCTTTCTTAGTATTTTGTTACCATTAACATGCTTGTGAGCGTTTGTTTGTATTCGTCTTAAAAGTATTATACCCAAGTAGTCGAGCTTTGCTTACTCTGGGACTTTTACACACTTAAACTACACATTTGTAGATGGGTAACGGTTCACATCGTTGTTTGTACAAGCTAAAGTTTAAAAGTGTCAAGTAGAGAGTGTCATTTTACAGAATGTAAACAAAACAGAAACGATAAAGTGATTTTTTGTTTATTTTTCTGTTCTTTCGGTTTTAATATTTTATCTGTGTCTGGATATGAAATGACAGCAAATATTGTGTTAACGTACGTTAATAAAATGTGTAAGCAATTATTTAAATAAAAGTGAATTGAGAAGAAAGAAAAAAAAAAAAACCATTTCAAATGTCAAGATTGAATGGGATTCCATTAAGAGAATAAACAACAATAAAAATAAGAGTAAAATAAAAATGAAATTTAATTTAAAAGATATTAATTTTCTGAAAATTTAAAATTGCCAAGATGATTTTTATGCAAAAAATAACCGGAGGGATGTTCGAAAAGTATTAATATTTTCGAGCATATTTTTTTTTAAATTTTTAATTAAAACATCAAATATATAATAAAATAAAACTAGCAACGATCTTAACTTTAGACAAAATAAAATAGTACTTAGACTGATTGCTCTAGATAGAAACACAAAGCGATTTTATAGTTAGACCTAGAGCTTTTATACTAAGAATAATACTTGATTGGTACTAAAAAAGTACTGTTATACTAAAGTCAAGTGGTGTTTACTGAGACCAAGTAGCTGTTTGTAAAAGCATAAAGTTCGGATACAAGTTAGTAAACCATAATGGCCTTTAAAGGGTGCTTTTTAAGACATGACCATGCGCAGACTTGCACCAGAAAAACGTTTGCACATCGCTGAAATTTATAGAGCACTTCGTCAAAATTATAGTGCGCATAGGCGTCCATCTGATCAGCTAATACGCAAAACCATGACCACACACACAGAAAAAAATACCAATGTAAAATTAACATGGAAAAATGTTGATTGAGAATCATAGTAAATTTCTGCAAAAGTATGCCCTTCTTTTAAATTTATCATTATTTCATAATAATTTTAAATAAAATAACCTTTAATCATGTTTATTTAATATTATTCACTGTTAAAATAAAAAAAAAAAAAATATTAATATATAAATAAATATGGATTCAATATTGAATCCAAAAAAACCAGTTTTATATTAAAATCAAAAGTGTATCTTGTTAAATTGACATGCATTCATACTTAAGTATGTACATTTTTTATTTTCATTCTTAAAATATGTTATAAAAAGAGGACAATTCCCGTATTCTTTTAATTAAAATTAGTTACTTAAATAGTGCATCAAGTTTTCAAAGTATATTGATGACGAAATCCATATCGGGCGATGCTGATGCTTCTGTTGACAAAGGAGAACTCAAAATAAGTGAAACATGTGTTACAGGGGTAAGTGTATTGAATTATTCTTAAATAAATGCATATGTTGTGTCTGAGGCTTCTTCACACTGTTATAACATACTCAAACCAATTTGATTCTACATGAAATTCATGTTGTTTCAACTTGAAATAACTTTCATTCAACGTGATTCGGATTGTTATTTCAATATAAATTACATTTTGCTTTAACTTTACTGCAATGTTAAATTAACATGAATTATAGTTATTTTAAAAGAAAAAAAATGTTGTTCGCAGTTATTGTAAAACCAGGTTGAATTAACATGAAAAACGTATAAAGCAAAATCACCACCGAAAAATTTTAAATCAACCTTGTTTTCTACGTTTTTAACTTGATTTTTTTCTGTGTGCAGTTACTTAATTAACTTAATTAATCTTTTGAAAAATGTTAAACTGAATCAAGCCCGTAGCGTGCATCGTGCATCGCCGCTTTCAACAACTCGTTCTCTGTCCATCGACTGCTTAGACAATTTTGAGGAAAGTTTTTGACCCACACACAGAAAAAAATCAAGTTAAAAACGCAGAAAATAAGGTTGATTTAAAATTTTTCGGTGGTGATTTTGCTTCATAAGTTTTTCATGTTAATTCAACCTGATTTTACAATAACTTGCGAACAACATTTTTTTCTTTTAAAATAACTATAATTCATGTTAATTTAACATTGCAGTAAATTTAGAGCAAAATGTAATTTATATTGAAATAACAATCCGAATCACGTTGAATGAAAGTTATTTCAAGTTGAAACAACGTGAATTTCATTTCATGTAGAATCAAATTGGTTTGAGTGTGTTACAACAGGGTGAAGAAGCTTCGGAGACAACATATGAGAATCTATTTAAGAATAATTCAAAACACTTACCCCTTGTAACACATGTTGTTTCACTTATTTTGTATTCTCCTTTGTTAACAGAAGCATCAGCAGAATCGCCCGATATGGTTTTCGTCATCATTTTACTTTGATAACTTGATGTACTATTTAACTAACTTATTTTAATTAAAAGAATACGAGAATTGTCTTCTTTTTATAACATATCTTAAAAATGTAAATAAAAAAATGTACATACTTAAGTATGTATGCATGTTAATTTAACAAGATAAACTTTTGATTTTAATATAAAACAGGTTTTTATGGATTCAATATTGAATCTATATTTATTTATATTTCAATATTTTTTTTTTTTAACACAGTGAATAATATTAAATAAACGTGATTTAATGTTATTTTATTTAAAATTAATATGAAATAATGATAAATTTAAATAAAGGGCATACTTTTGCAATTTACTATGATTCTCAATCAACATTTTTCCATGTTAATTTTACATTGGTTATTTTTTTCTGTGTGTACAGGCATAAAAGTCTAACTGGTGGTAGTGGATCTGTAATTGCGTAGTGTATTAATGGTTAGTGGGCTGAGAATTAACTGGGAGTTGAACTAGATTTTTATCTTCAAATCATCTTCATCGAGGAGACTCATTTCTGTCTTAACAGCCATGCCAACAAGCAGAATTGTCGTTTTTGTAGAGAGCACAATCTTCATGAGACTCTATTACATCCTGAAAAAATCATTGCTTGGTGTTGTTAACGTGCCGAAATCGTTAACGGCTCATTTGTCCTTAAATCCGAAAGCGTTGCCAACATTATCGTGAATGGCGAGCGCTACAGGCAAAGAATTCGTGATTTCTTTATTTCTCATGTCGTTGTAAATAATTTAATGGAGAAACGGTTCCAAAAAGACGGCGCAACATGCCATACAGCGCGTGAAACCAAAAGTTTGGTGATCGAATATTCTTAATAAAAAGACCTGTGATTTCGCCACGTCGCTCGTGTTAATTGACACTTTTGGACTCCTTTGTGAGGGTGCTTAAAGTCTTTGGTCTATGTTACAAACCAGCTTTTATCGACCATTAAAAGGCCAATATTTGATCTACCATTAACGAAATAAGTCTAAGTATGTTCGAAAAAATGGCGCTAAATTGGACTAATAGGATGGCGTTCATAATGTGCAGTCGAAATGACATAAAATGTGTAAGCTAATAAGGCCAACTTTTTGTTCACTGCATTGAAATTGTTGTGTTGCATTATTTACAAAATCGTTTGAATTAAAATTGTGTATTCCCAAAAATTATTTTGATAATAAACTGGCAAGTGCACGGCCTAAAAAAACTTAACTGGCAACATGCTTTTGCAAGTTGTTTTTGTTTTCATTTTGTTTTTTCTTAATCTACTTACAACTACAATTAATGTTGGAAGAATTCCAATCAACTGTAGCGCGGAATGTAAGAAGAGATAAACTCACTGTTTATTGTTTATGTGTTAGTTTAAACTTTGATGTTGTTACAGGTAGAACTGTTGCTTATAATTCTTATACGCTTAACAGTTTTATTTGGCTTAGTATCTTTAGTTTTTCTAAAATCTTTTGGGATAAAGTTTCCTGACGATCTGGCCTAAGCAACTAGTGAAATGCGCATAGGAACAGTTTATCCCATCAACAATAAATTTCAATGCTTTTATCAAGAAAACAAATTGGGAATTAAGCACGAATAATCTTTTGAATTAAGTATTGTGGCTCTTAATAATTATACCCTATAAAGAGCTTAAAATTTTATACTAAGGCCTATAGGGCTTACACTACCTTAGCTTAGTTTAACGTAGTTTGAAACTCGGACTTTTTCGGCAAAATCCGACTTTTTGTTATTTTTTCATTAAAGACCAACATTTAAAGCAAAACTCAGCTGTTTCGTCAAAATTTTGTATGCAAATTACCAAGTCGGCACAAATCTTAGTACAAGACGAAATCAAAAAGTTTTGAACTAACAACCAAGTTGTCTTATGATGAGACTAAGTAATTTTGTTCTAAAATTGAATCGTTTTATACTTAAATGTTTTAATATTCTCAAATTACTCTTTTAGCCCTCCTTAAAACAGATTGTCATATTTTCCTTTCAGATTATCGAGCATACATTTATTCAACATTTACAATCACATAATTCACACGAATTTAAAAAGCCGATAAAGAGATAATTCTTTCAGATTTAAAATTCTGAATAGCAAAAAAAAGAAACAAAATCAAAAAAATTAAGCTGTTTTTCCGTAACAACTTTGTTAAACACATGGCACCCACTTGTTCTGAAACTGGATGCCATCCACAAAAGTATTGTCATACATTGTATTGCACAGTTTTACTTTTCTTACAGTAATTGTTTGTATGAACGTTGCCCTTTAGCTTTGATGCAAGCTTATAAACAAGGTAACAAACAAAGCATGAGAGAAATGCTTTCATAAAATTCATTTCCTAGAAACAACTGAATTTACTCTGCAAGGACTACAGAACCAGGCTTAAGTCAATTGTTTCATTGACATATTTTGTATAAAGTATGATAGAAACAGCTGCATTACAAAATTGACATTAAAATTTAAATAACTTATTATTCCCGGCTAATCTATTATCAAGTCAATTAACTACTTTGTCTCTCTATTACAACAGGGACATACTCGCAGCGGTGGATTCACCGATGTTTCGAGCAATATTTTTGTCCGGAGGATTATTTTTTTTTGAGAGTGTTCAAAGAAAAATTTGTCTGGAAAAACAAAGCAACCATATGGTTTACATATGTCAACAATTATTGTAAATGGCTACACATCATAAATACATTATCAAGGTTAATTTACACCAGGTGAACTTATCTTGCTACGTAAGCAACTGCTGATACCTAACCTTGTGTCGAAATGGTATACCGTTCTAGTAGTTTTTTTTTTTTTTGTATTTTTTTTTTTTTGTATTTTTTTTTTTTGTATTTTATTATTAACAATTGCCTTTCTTAAGCAACAAGATATAAAATCTTATGAATAACAGCTTTAGAATCAGATGAGTAATTACCCAGCAAAACCTGGTAATGACTTGCCATTACTGAACAACTTACATTTCAATGACTACTTCATACCATCTGTATTACATAGAAGTAGTTTAGTAATGGCTGACATATAATCTGATACCTAAGTACTTGTGTATGAGTTGATCAGCGCTCTTAATTGAGTAAAAAACATAGTTTCTTTATACAAAAACTACACTGCCCCAGTAGACAAGCTGGTAGTGAGCTAGTCTATCAGCACCGAGGTTGCGCGATCGAATCCTGCCAGAGACAGAAAAAAAAAAATAAAAAATAAAATAAGTAAAATAATATAAAAAAAATAGAAAAAAAATAATATAAGAAAAAATCGAAAAAAAAATAATTAAAAAATATAATAAAAAAAAATTTTTTTTTACTTTATTGAAAGTATTCATCCAATGAATAACACTACATGTTAGTTGTAATTTCTGTGACATCGGAGTAATAAGTTATTTAAGTCCCTATTTGTAAGCGAATGTGGTAATGACTTATTTAACTCCCTATTTGTAAGCGAGCGTGGTAAGTACTTGCCTCCAATGACATCACCGTGTTAAAATAATGAGTTAAAATGCCAATGTATAAGTAGTGAAGAGTCGTTATATTAGCTTTTTAACTCATTACTTTGCAATGTAAGTTTTTGCTGGGTAGATATACATATTTGTTGAAACTAAATATACTAATCTAGTGAAATATAACATAAATGAACATTAATAAATTTTAAATTTAAAGTACAATGTAGTAAAAAATAATAAAATAACAAGAAGATTATACATTTTTAATTTAAAACTTTATGTATAGTACGTTATTAACAATTTTTTGAATTTCATTGCGTTGCTGGTGGGTTGAATATTAGTAGGAAGTTCTGGGGAATCTTTACTAAGTTTTATAATTTTAGCTTAAAATTATGAAATTGAAAACTTTTTAAAGTTATTACATTTCAAAACACACAATTTAAAATTAAAAACAAAATGAAATATTTGCTTGAATTTTTGACACAACGTTAAAATATTTTACAGTGTTGTAATAAGACCACCTTGTATAAATACGCCTTGTACATTATCTTCCTGGCTTTTTTAATTCCGCAATAAGTTTCTGGGAAATATAAAAATTTTTTATTTATCTTATTATTCAGCAAAAATCAATTGTTGTAATATAAATGAAATAACAGTATATGATGTGGCAGCTCGATTTTAATTTATGTACAAATTGAAAAAAAGTACCATATCAGTTCAACTTGTTCTGAAAGAGGATTTAAATTAAACCAATTCAAGTAAAAAGAGAGCATTCAAATTAAACCAATTCAAGTTAAACAAGTCAAACTAAATAATATTCCTCACTCTCAAAAGTAAGACGTCAAATTCAATATAAAAAATATTTTCTACGGACAAAAATATTGTTCGGCATCATTCCTACTAAAAATAAATATTAATCACGCAAGAACCGTTTAATCGATTTGGATGAGATTAATCAAACTACTGGAAAGATTTGTACTTTTTCTCTTTTTGATGAGTTTGATATGCAGTTTACATATAGTCCAGATTAAAACATAGGTTACTTTTTAAACGGTAAAAACGAAAACTTGGTACTTTTTCGCTTTTCAATAAATTTGGTATAGATATAGCGTATGGTCCAGAATTAAATATAGAGTTCTTTTAAAGAGGTAGAAACGGGAAAAATTTGAGCCTTTGATACTTTTTTCTCATTTTGATAAAT